>OY288256.1:52834452-54149614 GCA_958450325.1 Agrostemma githago
AGATGAGTCTGTGGATAAAGTGTGCTTTTGTAATGAGTCTGAGTCTGAGTCTGAAGAATAAAAAATGAGTGGAAAACTTTGGTAGCAGAGTCTGAGAAAAAAAAGATGAATCTGTGGTTAAATTTAGTCTTACTTGGGCTCCAAGTAGGTTCATGAGATTAACATTAGTAGCCTGCCTCACCACATCCAAGTGACCCATGAACACAACACAATGGAGGCCGAGCTTGGCACAGGCAGCAGCGGTGGCTACACCGTGTTGACCGGCTCCTGTGGCGGTCACAACACTCGAGAGACCCATGCGTTTGGCGATCATTGCTTGTGCCAAAGCATTGTTCATTTTGTGGGAGCCACCATGGTTAAGATCCTCTCTCTTTAGGTATATTTGCACTCCAGTCTTGTTGTTGTTGTTGTAGTAATCTGTTGTCTTGTTGTTGTTGTTGTAGTAATCTGTTAGCCTTTGTGCAAAGTATAAGGGTGTTTCACGTCCGACGTAGTCCCTTAGGCCAGTCCCTAGCTCCTCCTGCATGCATGCATGTGTCGACATACAGATTTAGTATAAAATTGATACTAGGGACAGGGACAAGGTCTTGGTTGAGCCAGTTCCTTGACACGTTCACTATAAAGTTTGTTTCGTTGACGATAAAACAATGTTTTTTTTTGGTAGAAAAACGAGGTGGGATTACCCGAACAGAAATATTCAGAAAAGTTAGAAAGCATAAAAAGAAATTATCCGCGGCCAACTAGCGCTGCCCATATCCTACTGAGCTAGACTGAAAAGCGGAGCGGGTGTACAATCTGCATCAAATTCTTGAAGTTGTGGAGCCTGAGTAACTCCCAAATTGGCTAACCAATCAGCACAACTATTAGCCTCTTTATGTGTTTTATTTCAACCGTCCAATCCTGAGAGTCGATCAAACAACTGCATATGGGAGTGAGTTGTTAGGTTCGCAAACTCTTTGGTCATCAATTTAGTAGCCACTTGCGAGTCTGTTTGGATGATCAATTTGAAGTAGTTTCGTTCCTGGGCTAACAGAAGACCTTTACGAAGTGCCATTATTTCAGCTCTTATGATAGTTGCAAGTCCCAGTTTTTCGGCGAACGGAAACAATGGTTATATTAGAGCCTTAATTCAAATATAGGAGGAGGGATTAGAGGATTTTTGGCATATTTGAGATTTTACTTTTATCTGACCATATTTGATAGTTTTGGTAAATCACGTATTGAAATAACGTATTTGATTGATGTTACGATGTTGTTTTACAACGTGGTGCTTAAAGACGAAATTAAACAGCGTTAGGTTCATGATAATAACCATGAAGTGGAACAAGTAAGTATTTATATATATATAGAGAGAGAAAAAAGTAACGAATATTACGATACAGAACTGTCGACACGATGGATGGTACGGAAAAATAAAAGTGATAAAACAGCCAAGTATATACAGGAAAATGTAGGATACTCGTATTTTAGAGACAAAGAGTAAATAATAAATATAAGAAATCACACCTGAAAGAGTTCATCATTAAGAGCTTTGTGAAATTCCTGCTCAAGGGCACTTAAGCATGGGATTAGTAATTCAGGAACATATTTTCCTCCAAATTTCCCGAATTTGCCACTACTAACACTATTACTACTATTACTCACTACTTTACAAGTAGATGAAGCAAATGGACGCGCTAATTTTGAGTTATTATTTAAAGATAAAGTGCACGGATTCCATAACTTATAACTTCCCTTTTTTCTAGGGTTCATATCATCAATCCATGACTTACTATTTTTTTCTCTTGTAAATAAACAAGATTGAGAATTATAGTAAGTTGAACTCATTTTATTCATTTTTGTCTACAAATTATTTGTTGTTGTTGTTGTTTGAGAATGGTTGTTGGTATATATACACAAATCATATGGTAGGTACGTAGAGACTGAGCTAAAATATTACGGTTGCAATTTATAGTGAAAAGTGATTATTTTAGATTAAATAGTGACCACTCCAAATTAAAAAATATTCATTCCGTCGTCACTATTTAATCTAAAGTAGTCATTATCTAACCTAAAACGGTTTTAAATCCTGTTTTTTTCAACTTTTTTTCAATTCACTTTAATTAGTTCAATTTTGTTCAACCCGAGAAGGTTCATTTTGTCTCAGCTACTAGCCTATTTTAGTTCAGTTCAGTTTAAATCACTTTGATTCAGTTCAACCTACTTCAATCAAAGGAAAATGACCTTAATACTAAAAAAAGTGATCACTACTAACTTAAATGATATACTCCCTGCCCCCACACTAAGATTTTTTCACTTTTCTTAAAAGAAAACTCCATTATGATTAGACCACTTCAAAACTTTCGTTTTTATTCATCAAATATATTCTATTTTTATTGGTTACTTTTGTGATTTGACTTCTTAAACCCCACCCAACAATTTATCACCTTTCTTTATTCTTCTTCTTAATCACCGTGTCAAGTTAAAGTGGGAACATCAATGTGAGGGGAAGGAGTACTATTTAAGTTAAAATTGTCACATTTTCTTCGGTTGAACTATATAAGAATTTATATAAGTAGGGTAGCTAAGTGATGAGTACACTCGCTTCGTTACTTTGACACGCCGCATGTGGTACATATTAATAGTAAGTTTCCCTTGTGACGAATATATTTATTATAAATCGGTGACGGATCAAATAATACCACATGATGATAATTGTATAAGACAAACCTAGGGGTAGTAAATTGTTTGCCTTTGTCTACCCGATATTATTTGACCCGTAGCAAATTACTGACAGATATGCTTGTCACACTGAAAAATTTGATGGTAAAAGCTTAGGAGTAAAATATTCGGTGAAAGGTTTTCGTGTTTATTCAATCAAACGTATGATACATTTACACATCGCAACGAGGATCTACAAAGAAGAGAAACAAAGGTCCCGTTTGGTAAACGACATATTGGGGAAAAATTAGCAGATACCAGCCTAATTAAATAGTAGATTGACCATCAAACTACTAATTTCATGTGTTTGGTAAACGACATATTGGGATAGCATATTGGTCGGAATCTACTGTTTTTGAATATATTGCTAATAGAATATGTTGCTAATAGAAGCATATTGAAACAACATATTGAATTTATATCTGAAAACAACTAGATTCTCACATAATCTGATAACTACCCAACACTATTTCTTAATTCTGCTAATTTAATTTAATAATCAAACATGCTAATACAATCCGCTAACCGTATTCTGATATTATTAACCGCTATTACGAATCTGCCACTACTATTTGTCAAATAGAACCAAATATTAGCTAATAGTTATCTGCATCACAAACAAGAATTTATGATGAATTTGTAATTAAACAATATTACATCCAACCTAATTACGATATATTTATCAAGATGGAATGAGAAAGCAATCCCTAGAAAGGAGAGTTGCAAATCGTCAATATCATGAAGATATCTAGACACGTATCGTATTAAAATTTGCCATATGATTATTTGTTGTAATATTAACTGTAGCTTGAACCCTTCCTCAAAAAAAAAAAAAAAAAAAAAAACTGTAGCTTGAACCCGTTTTAAACACCAAAGAACTAAACAATTTATTTTGTAGGGCAAAATAGTCAACAAATTTTACATCAAAAGACGGATTTGTGTCCATTTATTTGGAGGATTAATGGGAAGATTGTACGTTCAATTTGTGTCCATTTATTTGGTTGAATTTGATCATTTGTAACAAGCTAAGGGCTGGATATTTGGGATATATAATATGTGGGACGAAAAGCATTTGAAAATGACTAAACCTTGTAAATATCTTTCTCTTTTTTTTTTTCTTTTTTTTTTGCCAGCAACCTTGTAAATATCTGATATTTAATAACTGACAAAATAGTTGATCGATTTTAAAGTAATCACGAAAGTCGAAAGATATAATCAGGATATAATATGAGTGGTTTTGTCCGACCTTTCGCAACAAGGCTGTAGATATAACTCAATTCAATCTTCTAATGGCCGTTTACTTAATACAATAACAATATAACATACAACAAGCTTCCTCGCTTCTTTGTTAATCATTGTTACGTCGTCATAACGTACATAGTACTATAGGAGTACAATTCAATCTTTACCCGTCTACTTAGACACAGTAAAATGATATCAGTCGATTCGTATAATCTTTCTATGAATATTATCGTACTATTATCAAACTAATCTATATCCCGCGCAATACAGTCAATACCGCACGGTACATTTAGCATTTTATATTTCATATTTAGTGACTATTTGGTAACCTATTAGTTTTTTTTAAATTTTTTTTTATCTTTTTTTCATTTTGATTTGAGAAAAAAAATTAAAATTCTAATAATAATCAAGGTAATCAAACAATCTGATTTAATGTATATATTTTAATATTTTAATGAACATATTTTTTTACAAACCTAATAATAATATTTTCTAATTTTTACCTGATAATTTGACTAAAAAATTGTTTTTATCACAAAACCAATAGTCATGAATCAAAATACATTAGCTTATATATTCTGATCATCATTAGAATTTTTATTAACAAATTACTCTGTAGTAGATAACATAATATCTACACTCCAAATATTAAGGAGTACTAGATAAAAAAAATATTTTATCTATATATTAAAATTTTTGAGAGAGTTTTATTTCCGTGCATTTTTTTGATCATCAAATATTTTATATTGGTTTACATCAACACTTTAATTCGATTGTATTTATTGAAAAAAAAATTCTTCTGATTGTATTTTTATTGCTTTGTTTCCTTATTGAAATTGTATTTTTGACTTTTGGAGGGAAAAAAACTTATGAGAGGATCACAAGAGCATATGTTTAGACGTGCCAATCGGGTCACTCCGTTATTTACCGCGTTTCAACGCCTTCTAGACATTTATTTAGCCCCGATTTACCGCATTTTCTTAGGCATTTTAGCTTTTGTCATCTATCTTTAGTGTTACACGAGTTTCTGTGTTTTCCTTTGGTTTTCAGGCGTTCCCGTGTCGAAAGCGGTGAAACCCGAGCGAACCCGAGCAAAAGGGGACACATGGACCGAGTTCGAACCCGAGCAAGCATGTTGGAGAGTCGAAAACAAGAAAATATAGAGGAAGTGGGATACGCACGTTAGACCGTGTGTAAGTTCTTCATGCAGCGTCTGAACGTGCGCAACCCACCGTGCATAACGCGGTGGCCGTGCGCAACTCCAGATTTCTATTTCCTCCGTTTTTCGACCCGGTTTTTGTGTAACCTAATTACGACATTTAAATAATCTAATTCTCACTTTGCCTCCCAAGCTTTAATCATTTCTAGATCTACATTTTGAATTTATTGGGATTTCTTGTGAGAGAAGTGTATTTTCTTGAAGATCTTCATCTTCTTCTTCAAAGATTGAAGCTTTTATTGTTATAATTTTTTTTTTAATTATAAATGGAACTTGTATTAAGATGAAAACAAATTACAAGAAGTTAGTGGGTAGCCGAGATACAATCTGGGGCCACACTCCCTTAGTAATAGAAAAGCTAAGCCTAGTAAAAATGATTGCAGCTGCGCGAGCCCCAGCATCCTGAGAGATAGAAAACTTTGAATCCGCTTGAGCAACGCAACAGCGTCTGAGTCAAGCTCCCCTAGTGAAGAGAAAGAGAAAGGTAGGAACCCATAACCAATCCGTGTGCACAATTCTCGATACTTGGCGCGTTTACGTTGAGCAACTTCAGCAACCACGCGACCAGGCAGAAAATAACACATACTAGACTGAGTCAAGGGGGAAGATCTTGTCAAATCAACACAGACATCTCGCCCCCTATCCAAGGAATAAAGAAGCAAATCCGCTGGGCGTAGGGGCTTGTCGTGCCCATCCATCAAACCGACATCTACCTCCTTACCGGCTGAAATACCAGACCGGAAGCAGACATCCAAAAGGGTATCGCGAACGAGGTTATACCGATGCTTAATGCCAACGGTACCAGCGCACAGCGCGGCCTGATCCCCAAAGATGTCGCCATCAAAAACCCGAGTACAAGCAGGGCAAGGCGTAGGCGTCGAGAACAAAGGAACACCTAACCGGTAACTAAGCATAGAACGATAAGTCCTCCTATACATGGTTTTCCCTAAACCGGCAATAGGAACCACACACAGCCAATCAGACGTATGAGCCCCCTGTAGATCAGAGACTTCCACAAAGCAACCTGGCACAAAGTTAAGGAGAAAACTGATTCTACGGAAGCAGCAACCTTCGTGAAATATATATCGGACGAAGAAAGCACCCGGTGTGGACATGACATAGGTCCACCCCGACGCGGCCACGCGCGGGTTTGGGGAAGCGAATGAATCTCCATATGAGAATGGATCGAATTGAAATTTAAATCGAAGTGGAGTCGACACCGAACTTTGTGGGAGTTCGGGCCCATTCGAACCCACTCTATGTCGTAGTGGGCCGTATACAAAATACAGCCCATTTCCGATGTCAGAGTTTATTGGGCTTGTCCCTTTGCATTTGATACCGGTACCGACATTATCGGATACCGTGTATTGAATGACTCTCGTATGCCAATGGATTCGGATATCCGGAAACCATGGTTCTGAGTATGGGGTGAGGGTACGTGTTGGGAAGCCCACAAAGGACACCCAACCCCGCCCGCACTAGCGGCCTCTACTAAGATCTCGAATGACTTTCTAATACGCGCGTTAGTTGAACGATGAAAATGCTTATGCAAACATTGTTTTCCCTAAGCATGTGAGAAACTGAAAAGGGTTTCTATGTCGATTTAATGTAATTAATTCTAACGTCAAAGTTGAATTTTAGCATGTGTGTTCATTTTAGTAAAATAAAACAAACGATAAATCAACAAGAAAAATAACAAACGGTTAGTAACGGTATAACGAATAATAACGGTTTGCAAATTATTGAATGATGTAGACAAAGATGATGTAAAGTTTTGAAAAGTGAGGTTTTCACGTGATTGATTAGACACGTGTCGATTTAAGTCGTGAAAAGATATTAACGAGACTCGAACGGCTTGTAGGACTCACGGTTTGACGTGATGAAGGGGCCACTCGACCGACTCGACCGAGTGGACCTCTGAAAACGCTTATGTCCCGTATTTTAGACCCTACTCGATCGAGTTATAGACCAACTCGACCGAGTACGTTGCCACTCGACCGAGTCACTGTGAGACTCGACCGAGTGGAGGTCGTAAGTGCATTCTGTCTCGGTTTTTGGGGTACCACTCGACCGAGTGGGTTAGGCACTCGATCGAGTGCCCCCTGTACGAATTATAATTCGCTTTGCAATTTATTATTGACTTTCGAAATTGCTTTTGATTTTTGATTATTCGATGATTCTGCCGAATCGAACATAAATATTGTACAATTTATGCTAGATTTGGATTTTATAAATCATTGATTTTGTTGAATCGGATATGAATATTATGGGATTCATACTCGATTCTAGATTTGGATGCTCGTTGTATCCCATATTCGATTATTGAATCGATATGGAATACTAGAGTGAAAATAAGAGAAAATTGCTTTAAGTCGTCTTAAATTAACTATCGCGATATGAATGGATTTCTCCTCGTTTAATAATGTCGTAATTCTAACGAATTGTATGACAATTATCTTAGCATCAACGAAAAATAGCATTAGTTAATTTGTTTGACTAGATCGTTAGATTCGACATCCAATTACGGAATTGGAATCGAATCTAAAAGATCGACGCTTTACTTGAATTGAAAACCATGATTCCCTCGGTTTTTCCGACATCGAAATAAATCCCTAGGGATTGTGTGATGCCAGATCCACGTCAACGGGTTTCGACCCTTATTGAATAAAATACTTGTTTTGAAAATTGATGCAAACGAAAATAAACGGATTATTGTTTAGGTTGACTTGTTTCAATAATCAAGCGATCGGGGTGATGGGATAAGCGACCGGCAACGCTGTGTGCAGTACACTTGTATATTCGGGTTTTCTTATCCCACCATCACTCACACTCGACACAAATTCACAAGTATTTTAATGTTTTATAATACTAGTGATATTAGCGATATTAGGACGCAAATAAAATTAAAAAACGAGACGACTACGACGATGATAGGCGACACGACACGAGAAAAAAGGAGAAAAGAGAAGAGCGGGAATTGACACCCTCAACCTACATGTTTCTTATGCTCGGACGGGACTCGTAGTGACGTCTTGCACGGGAGTTTCGAGTATATAGGCTAAGTTGTGGTGGTTTAGGGTTTCGACTTCCTAAAGCTAGGTTTAGGGTTTGCTAGTGTATGTAGACTAGTGTAGAATAGGGTTGAATTAGGGTTTTTTTTTGAAAAAGTGTGTTGAAGTGTGTGCATGGGGGTGTATATATAGGCATTGCCCATGTACCCCGTCTAGGGTTACTCGACCGAGTAACTGGCTGACTCGGTCGAGTGGCCCATTGTGCCAACAGTCGGGCTTGAATAAGGCCCACTCGATCGAGTGGGCTGAGCACTCGATCGAGTGGCTCAGCTGGGTCGCGCAGGTTCGTTGTTTTGGACCCTGAGTTGGATGTCTTGTGGGTTTGTGTTTGAATTGGACTTTTGACGTTTTGAATGGCTGTTTTGTGTGTCTCGGAATGACTTTGACCGGAGTTTGACCCAATCGCTAAAAGTCGGTTTTATTTCCGGTGTCGGTTTTGACCCAAATTAGTCTTGTTTGACTGGAAACGACCCACTGGGCCTGGATTTGAGGTCAGTTTTGTGAGATTTGTACTCCGTAAGTACGTTAGCCAGCAACTAATGGTTTTGAGCCCGTATCCGAGCGCGTAGAAACACGTTAGCGTCCGATCATCATCGGCTGTTTTTTTGGAAACTACCATAGACACCTGGCAGTCAAAATGCGGGTGTCTACACCCGGACAGCGGTGGTATAATGACCATCAAATCTGACGATTATTATTATTATTATTATTATTATTATTATTTAAAAAAGGAGAATTTTATTGATGAATCAAAAAGCAGTTTACAAAAAATTGGTGGGTAACCGAGATATACAATCTGGGCCCCCACCCCCTTAGCTATAGCGAAGCTAAGTCTGGTAAAAATAAAAGGAGCAGCGCGTGCTCCAGCATCCTGTGCTATCGAAAATTTTTGAATCCTCTTGAGTAAGCCGATAGCATCCGCCTCCAATTCTCCCAGCGAAGAAAAGGAAAAAGGCAAAAACCCATACCCAAGCCCCGAGCATATGTCTCTGTACTTAACGCATTTGCGCCGGGCAGCGTCACCCACAGCACGGTTTGGCGCGAAATCAGAGAGCCCGGACTGAGTCAAAGGAGAAGACCCGGTAAGATCTACGCAAACGTCACGCCCCCTGTCCCACGAATAAAGAAGCAAATCCGCAGGGCGCAAGGATCTGTCATGATCATCAATCAAGCCAATATCGATCTCCTTCCCAGCCGAGACCCCGGAACGGAAACAGATATCCAAAAGAGTGTCACGAACGAGGTTATGTCGATGTTTAACCGACAACACCCGCACAAGACACGACATGGTCTCCAAAAATATCGTCGCCAAAAACCCGAGAGCAGGCAGAACACGACCCAGGTACAGAAAACAAAGGAATGCCCAACCGATAGCTAAGCACACAACGGTACGTGGGTAATCTTCTTTTTCTTTATTATTATTATTATTATTATTATTATTATTATTATTATTATTATTATTATTTCTTTTTCTTTATTTCTCCACTCTCCTTAATAAGTGGGTAATCTTCATTTCTTCCTTTAATTTAATTTCTTTTTGTTATTTCTTCATTTTTTTTGAAATCCCAGAACGGGACTAAGTTTCTTCATTCAAATCAATAATACGATAGTGTTCGATGCTCGGAGGTAAAGTGTCATCCTACATCATTCGACTCGGGTTACAACTCACATTGACATGGGCCAATTCATGAGCAACGCGATTATTAGTACGCTTAACAAAAGACCATCTAACTGACTCAAAAAGACAACTAGTCTCATAGATAACATCCAGGCACGCATAGAAATTGCTCCTCCCCTGTTTGCGTTGAAGAAGAGCACCTATCACCATTTGATTGTCACTTTCAGTGATAAGCCTTCTATGGCCTCTTCGATTTGCTTCCAACAGAGCTTGGGTGATTGCTTCCGCTTCCGCCTCGTGAACATCAAGTACCTCCACCATATGGTCCGCAAGAGCCCACCGGGTTTCCCCTGTCTCCCCTCGATAAATTACTCCCAGTCCCGTTCCCCACCCGACCTTCACTCCAGCATCACAGTTAATTTTCACTTCCCCACCTGCAGGTCGCTGCCAGCTACCTGTCTTTCCGTCTGTCCCGTGCTCTCGTGTCCTCAGGTATGGGACTCGGCCCTCCTCACACTCCTCCATTTCTCGCATAAGGTTGTCAACCCGTATCCCCACCTCATCTCCGTTCACCCTTTTTGATAAAAAACCCACTTGTTCCGCGCTTCCCAAATAGCCCAACACGTCGTCATAAACATCCCTCGCTCCTCAACTGCCATCTCCCTCCACACATCCTCCACCCACTCCCTCACCCGCTCTTGCCCATCGACCTTCTTTATCTCCATCCCCCTCCCATCCCAAATCCCACCCACCCACCCACCCACACCCTTTAGTGAGGTGAAGACAAGTCTCCAACTCACTTAAGCAAATTGGGCAGAGTCCATCATTCATCTTCATTCGATGCGCAATATTGTCTTTGTTGGAAGTGCGTCGAGACACAATTGCTAGAAGAACGATTTTACACGGGGTAATACATTAGCTTTCCAAATACTTCCCCATAACCTCTTGTCCTGTTCCAACGAAGACGGACTATCCTCACGTCCCCAGTTCCCCATAAGTATCCTATATGCTGTTCGAAACGAATAGTGCCCATCTTTCTCGAGATCCCAGCTCCAGCAATCTTCAATATCAAGCCTGTTAATCCGCATATTCAAAATGATCTCCTGCTCGGAAGGGATAAACAACGACCGGATCCTATGCTTATTCCATTTCCTGCCCGACGAATCAAACAAGTCAGCTACCATCATATCAAAGCTTGTCCCATTTATGGGAGATATAACCCATCGTGAGTTGTCGCCTTTAAGCCATGGATCAGTCCAAATGCGCGTTCCAAGCCCATTTCCAATTCTTTTACGGGCTCCTTTCAGCATCACACTCCGAGCTTCCCAAATGCCCCTCCACGTATAACTCGGGTTGGGCCTAAGATCCGCCTCGAGAAAAGAACTGTCAGCGAAATATTTAGCCCGCATAACTCGCACCATAAGACTGTCGCGATTTGTCATAAGACGCCAAGCTTGCTTCCCCAAAAGTGCCATATTAAAAGCATGGTAGTCACGAAACCCAAGCCCACCCATCCCTTTTGGCTTACAGAGGTTCTTCCACGCGATCCAAGGGATTTTCCTTCTTCCATTATCCGCACCCCACCAAAATTTGGACACAAGGGACTGTAATTCATCACAGAAGTTGGTCGGAAGCAAAAAAATGCTCATGCTATAGGTAGAGATTGATTGGGCAACGACCTTTATCAACACCTCTCTTCCCGCTTTCGATAGCAACATGCCTCGCCAACCTTGTAGTTTCTTACATAGCTTATCTTATAATAAACCCGTGATTTCTTCATTTTTTTAGTTCATCTTCATCTTTGTTTGTTATTCTAATTTTCCATTGATTTAGTTTTCTTCTTTATGCTTATTTCCTTTTTACTCTGTTCATCAAATTAGAATTCCCCAATTTGACCACTTTTGCATGATTAGTAGTAAAATTCAACTTATAAGAGTGTTCATAGTTAAAGATTCCACCTTTACTCTTAATTTTACTAATGTAGTCATGATTAGTGAGTAATCACCCTCTAGGGTACGATTTGGCCCCGATATACCTAAATTGTGTGTTTGAATAACATTGTTGGATTGTTAGGGATTGATGAGAATTGATTAGTTTGGGCCTTGTGGATTAACTTGTCTTGTGGGTTGTGTTTGAACCCTTGACCCTTGTCCACCGACGGGAGTCGGTTAGGTCTAGGTAGTAAACCTCGCCCTTGGGCTCCCCTTACCTCACTTAGTTGAACACGGGAGTGGGAATTTGATAGGGTACCCCAACTTTCGGTTTGGACTCTTTGCCTTAATTGGGAAAGGAGGGAGAAAGGATCGGGATTAGATGCAAACCTAATGAATTGACTCACGAACCCGGCCGGGAGGTGATCGGTTTTACCTTAGTCTGATTACAAACTCGGGAGAGGGAGGTAGCCGACCCTTAGAGGCGTTCCACTCTTCCTATCGTCCATAGCAATCCGATGTTCGATATTCTCTATTCACGATTGTGGTATGTCGGAGGTTAAGTCGGACCCTAGGCTTTTCTCTATTCGAGTAACCGTCATTTGTAGCTTTCGTTTGTTTTATCTTTAGTTTTCTATTTTCTTTTAGTTTTAATTCTCTATTTAGTTTATCGTTCTTTTTCGTAGCTATAGTTCACCATCCCTACCTTTATTCGGCTTAGATAAACATTTAGGGTAAACACGACTAGGCATCACTTTGCTCCTTGTGGGATCGACCCTCTATTGTGCTATGATTATATCGTGCGCTTGCGAGGTATTAAAACTACCAGCACGGGTCAGGTTGGGTTTGGATAGGGTCTTTATCAAGTCTAGTTATTTTTCGAGATTTTCTTAATAAGTTTTGTTTTTTTTACTACTCTGTATTATTTTGTTTAATTACTTTGCCATTAAGTCTAACATATGAAGTTAAAGATTAAGCCACTTTTATTTGGATCAATCTAAGAGATTAGTAGTTTTCTGGTCATCAATCTTATCTGTTCGAGTTCAAATCGGGCCAGGTACGGGTCACTGGTTATCAGGTTGTATCGGGTCTCGGGTCAGAAGCGGGTTGGGTTAGGTCGGTTTTGGGTGACTACATTTTCGGGTTCTAATGGATCGGGTTTCGGGCAAGTCGGGTCGGGTTCCTCGGGTCGGGTTAGCTTTTGCCAGCTCTACATGTGTTATTAGAGGTGGCAAGTTGGTCACCCGGGTCGGTTATGGGTCGGGTCATCTCGGGTTCGGGTTTGAACGGGTCAGTATACTTAAACGGATCGGATCGGGCTCGAGTCTGGTCGCTTACGGGTCGGGTTTAGCCTGGTTAAAAAATGTAACTGGTCGGTTATGGTTCGGGTCGGTTATCTAATAAATCAGGTTATATCGGGTCAATGGTCGGTTCTGGTTCAGATCGGTTATCTAATCGGGTCCAATCATCGAGTCTTCCATGGGTCAATTGAGTCACTTTAGTTTATTTTCGGGTCTAGTTTTGAAAATAATTGGGTCAATTTTGGTCAACCATTTAATCGGGTCGGTTAAGGCAAGACAATTAATCTTGTCATTCCGGTCAGATAACAATTCGGGCACAAATAACGAATAAGGTCAATGTGTTGATTCAAATCAAGTCGTTACTAACTTTTTATTTCGAATTTTAGATTAATAAACTCAAAATAAAAAAAATATATTATCCGGATAACATAAAAGTGTACGAAGTCCATCAATGTGTACATTACATACTTACATGCACTATTTGTAACCAACTTTGCAAAATAATGAATTCGATTGTAAAATCCAAATAGCATTTTGGTCCTCTTGGACATTGTGTAAAGTCAAATATAGCCATTAGATTGGATTAAAGCGAGAGAATTTAATTTGATAGGATATTAGGGAAGTCGATTAGAATTGCACGTTTAGTTATTAGTAGATATCCAATCTCATCGATTATACGTATATACCTAAGTTGTAATCCTCCTTTCCACTAACCAAATAACAATTCTCCAATATTTTCCCGCCTAATGTCATATGGGCCTACCAAATGGGCCTACTTTTGGGTTTTTTAATATACATTGGTTGGCCTTATATCTAAATTACCCGTGCATATTAATTGTGATCATATGCTATATGTTTAAAAGATGCTACCATATCTAAATATGCTATATGTTTAAAAGATACTTTTGGGTTATTTAATATACATTGGTTGACCTTATATCTAAATTACCCGTGCATATTAATTGTGATCATATGCTATATGTTTAAAAGATGCTACCATAAAATAGTATAATTAACTGGGTAAAAACATTTTTGTTATTTGAGTCTATACTAGAAGATATTATTATAATTATTTCTATATATTGTTATGATATGTCATACTATTATGATATGCACAATCTTATTCCATATATCATATACAATCTTATCTTATTCTATGTATTATACTAATTAATCGATAAGAAAATAATCTGTTTCTAACGGGATTAAATTATTAATTAACCAAAATGTAACCAAATTATCCACTGTTAATCAATCCTCAAAGTAGAATATTTTTGTTTAAAACTTCACTATATGAACCGCAAGATTGATTTTCATATTATAAATAATCATCAAGATTTCACCTTAAAATAAGACGATATCAAGTCATATTTGATTGAGATTAGAATATAAGATAGTAATTAGAGGATTGTAATTAGGGTCTATATTAGGGATATATACGAGATTGTAGTATATATCCCTAATATACTACGCAAGAGATTAACACTCACCGATAATTTTTCGGTGTTTTTTTTTTTTTTTTGAAAATTCATTGATTCTCATTCAATAAAAATCCAAAAAGATGCATACAAACAATTTCCCCACCTATTCATATTGGGCCTTCGCTACTTTGGTTATGTACTGCTGAAATTTAGTTAACTTGATATGGTCAAAGACACTACTAATTAACCAAAGTATTAATCATTTGTGCAAATTAGAATGTTTTATTATAAATGTAAGACAACCACAATTTAGGAATGATTGACTAAATTAACGTACAAATTGGAATATTCAAGTATAAATGAAAGACAATCATAGTTTAGGAATGAAATATGCATGAAAATGACTAAATTAACGTCTGAATGTTGTCTCGTGACTGATATGTTAAGTATATTTTACAATCTCTATGATTTGCGTCAGTGTATACTAAATACCGAGAGTTTATATATACCAACGGAAATACATTTTATTTTTGTAATAATCATGACTGATATAAGATTATAATTAAATATTGTAATCCTCTATTAGCTAAGAGAATAAAAATTCTCAAAACTTTTTCCCGAATAAATTTAAGCACTTAATGTGGATAAAATCAATATAACAAATAAGAAAAGAATCACACTCAATTATCAATCATATCATATAAATAATACTTATAGGTTAAATACTTAAAAATTTATAATGGGTGTATCGATGAAAATAAATTGTAGAAATATAGTTGCTTAAATCTCGAACAACAATTATGAACTTTATGAACAAATGATATATACTGAGATCATAGAGAATAACTAATCTCTTCGTTCCATTCATTTGTTTGTCTTTTATATTTATTGTGAGGATATTTTAACTAAAGGCAATACTCTATTTTAAAATAAATTTAAAGTGAATATATATATATATATATTTCACATTTTATTCATATATTATAATAAAAAAATATTTAAACGAGAAATGATTGTCTCGAGAAATATGAATGACAAATAAAATATAGAGGTAATAATTTTTTGGACTACATATTTCATGATATTAGTCGAGGTCATTATCTTGATTAATTATGCAATTTCAAATTATTTTATTGTATTTAAAAGCAAAGATAAAAATATTGGAAAATTATCGGATTGTTAATTAAAATTCATTTTGTATAAATAATAAATAATTAACTACAAATATATAAATTTCTATAAATACCGTGCATACACGGGGTCTATACTAGTTATAATTATTACTCTTATACTCCCTCCATTCCGATGAATTCTTTGCCTTTGTTTTTGGCACAAAGGAGAAGAGTTCCAATGATGAGGTGAGATGTGAAGCCAAATTCATGGGAAGAGTCAAATTATATATAAAAACATTCCTAAACTGGAAAGGCAAAGAATTCATTTAGACGTCCAATATGAAATAAACAAAGATTTCATTGGAATGAGGGAGTATCATACTACTCCCTCCGTTCTATTTAATTACTTGCATTTATTTTTTCTCAGTTGCCAATGTATGTTTTCTTTTGTCTATATTTTAGTTACGTATTTTTAAAAATTATAAAAATTTGATATTTATAACATACTCGATTAGACAATTTAAACAACATCCACATGACTATATTATACTTATCTTATATATTAAAAGTTACATTGACGATTTCACTCACTTATGAATAGTGCCCAAAAACAAATGCAAATAATAAAATGGAACGGAGGAAGTACAAACTTTTTTTTTTTGAATATCCCAAACTTGGGATTAGCTCACATTATTGAAATCATCAGATATAAGAGAGTCCACGATGTCCAGTGCGTAGCCATTCCAAAAGTGCTTTTCCACGGCAAAAGGCATAGCCTGAGCGAGCTCGTGAGCAACGCGATTACAATGACGAGGCACAAAAGACCAACAAATAGTATCAAAGTTACAACATAAATCCAGAATTTCATCAATAATAAGAAATAAATAAGTCTGGCATGTGCGTGCTTGCTGGAGATAATCAATAACTGTTTTGCAGTCACTTTCCAAAATCACCTTGCGATAACCTCGGTTCCTTGTTTAATTGACCCCTTCGAGAATAGCCTCTGCTTCTGCTTCTCCTGCATCCGCCCTTCCAATCCTCCTTGAGCTCATAGCCCACAGCTTCACACCGTCCGATCCTCTAGCAATGACCCCGACACTAATCCCACTCCCTCTCAGCCCCGCATCACAGTTAATCTTCACCATGCCCCCTGGTGGTGCCCTCCATCTCCTCCCCCCTCCATCCCCCTCCCCTCGACAATCCTTCCTCCCGGCTTCTTAACCCCACCCACCATCTCAACCTCAACTATGATATCATGTGCTCGGTTAATCACATCGGCGATGCTAACCCTCTTCCCCTCGAACACCCATTTGTTTCGCGCCTCCCACATAGCCCAGCACCCAACCATAACCTTCCCTCGCTCCTCATCCTCCATCTCCCTCCAAACATCCTCCACCCACTATTTCACCCGCTCATGCCCATTTTCCTTCTTTACCTCCACCCCCAACCCATCCCAAACCCCAAACCCCCACCCACACCCCTTAACGAGATGGAGACAAGTCTCCTCCTCACAACAGTAAATCGGGCAAGTACCATCAAACCGAGATAAGCGACTAGAAATGTTACCTTTCGTAGGAAGAGCATTCAAACATAGTTGCCAGAAAAATATCTTAATCCGGGGGAGAACATTCGCTTTCCAGATCCTAGCCCATAGCCATTTTTCTCGGGGAAAATCCGACGGGCCCTGGTCACCTGCCTCCGTGCCTGATAAAAGTCTATAAGCAGACTTCACAGTGTAATCACCGGTTTTGTCCATTTCCCAACACCAAGCATCATTCACCTGCCTCCCACACACGTGCATGCTCAATATAGCTTCCTGATCAAAGGGCGAGAAATGCGTCCTAATGAGGTTTGCATCCCACGAACCATCACTACGCCGCAAATCAGCCACAACCCAATCCTCCCGTCCCGGAATCTGCGGCGTCACCACTCGTCTCGAATTGTTATGTTGTAGCCATGGATCAGTCCACACCCTCGTGCTCAACCCGTCCCCAATGCGTCGCCGGGTTCCCCTCACAACGACCTCCCTTACCTCCCAAATCCCCTTCCAAGTATAACTTGGATTATGCCTCAGCTCCGCCTGAAGGAACGACCCATTCCTAAAATATTTGGCACGCAAGATCCGAGCCACCAGACACCCCGGATCAGTAACCAGCCGCCATGCCTGCTTGCCCAACAGAGCCATATTGAAAATCCTGAAGTCTCGGAACCCTAACCCGCTCATCTCCTTCAGCTCACACAACTTCTTCCACGCGACCCACTGTGGACATGACATAGGTCCACCCCGACGCGGCCACGCGCGGGTTTGGGGCAGCGAATGAATCTCCATATGAGATGGATCGAATTGAAATTTAAATCGAAGTGGAGTCGCCACCGAACTTTGTGGGAGTTCGGGCCCGTTCGAACCCACTCTATGTCGTAGTGGGCCATGCATAAAGTATGGCCCATTCCGATGTCAGAGTTTATCGGGTTCGTCTCTATGCATTTGATACTGATACCGACGTTATCGGATACCGTGTATTGAATGACTCTCGTGTGCCAATGGTTTCGGACATCCGGAAACCACGGTTCTGAGTAAGCGGTGAGGGTACGTGTTGGGAAGTTCACAAAGAACACCCAGCCCCGCCCGCACATTAGCGGCCTCTACTAAGATATCGTTTGATTTTGAAATACGCGCGTTAGTAATTCGATGAATGATATGCAAACATTGTTTTGGCTAAACATGCGAATAATTGAATGGGTTGCTAAGTCGATTTAATAATGCATCTAAAATTAACGTCAAAGTACTATTGATTCCGAGTCCGAAAATCGAGTGTATTAAGTCATGTTTGCGTCCGATCATCATCGGGTATTATTTGGAAACTGCTATAGACACCTAGGCCAAATGTGGGTGTCTACACCCACGACATTTTCCTCTGCCCATCCTCCGACCCCCACCAGAACTTAGATATCATGGAGCGTAACTCCTCACAGAAACTCAAAGGCAGCCTTAAGACACTCATGACATAGGTAGAGACTGATTGGGCCACAACCTTTATCATAACTTCTCTACCTGCTTTTGATAAAAGCATTCTCTTCCACCCCTGTAATTTCTTCGAAATCTTGTCCCTCAACACCCTTGTAAGTTCCGATTTGGGATTGCCCAATAACCGTAGGTAATCCCAGATACTTCCCCGAATTCACCACAATACGCACCGCGAGAACATTCGCTACCGCCTCTCTCCTCGGCCCCGGAGTACATCGGCTAAATGAAGCCGTCGTCTTGTCAAAATTGACCATCTGACCAGACGCAGCCTCATAATCGCTCAGAATCTTCTTCAGGACTCGTGCTTCCGTATCTTTAGCCCTACAGAAAAGCAGGCTATCATCGGCAAAAAATAAATGTGAGATTACCGGGGCATCGTGCGCGATCCGGATTCCATGAATAGACTTCACCTCGATAGCCCTACGAATCTGACTCGAGAACACCTCCGCACACAAAATAAAGAGATACGGCGACAACGGATCCCCCTGTCGTGACCCCCGTTGAGGAAAAAACTCCATACTAGGTCGGCCATTAATCAGAGCCTCGAAAGTCACTGTGGTCACACAGTGCATCACCCTACCAATCCGTGCAACATCGAAGCCCATCCTATGCAAAACACGATCAAGAAAACCCCACTCCACCCGATCATATGCCTTAGCCATATCCAACTTCACCACTATATATCCCTCTCCTGATCTCATGTTTTTCATATGATGAAAAGCCTCAAATGCCAGCAGAATGTTATCAGTGATCAGTCGGCCTGGTGTGAATGCACTCTGATTTTCCGACACAACCTCCCCCAGAAACCCCTTCAGCCTATTAGCTAGAACCTTCGACACAATTTTATAAACCACGTTACATAGACTAATCGGTCGAAACTCCCCCATAGTGGTCGGGTTTTTCACCTTAGGGATTAGCACAATGAAAGTCTTGTTACTCCCCCGAGGCAAAGGTGTGCCGCGAAGCACATCCAAAGTCGACTGAGTAATAACCGGGCCAACCACATGCCAGTACGTCTGAAAAAACAAAGCATTCATACCGTCCGGACCCGAAGCCTTCATGGGCATTATCTGCTCCAAAGCCAGCCACACCTCATCCTCCGTATAATCTCGCCTCAACCCCTCATTCATGCTCTCCGTCACCCTACACTCGACACCCCCTAGCAGCCCCTCGAAATCCTGCGGATTACAGGTCTCGAAAAGCGAGGTGAAGTAATCACACGCGACCATCTCCACGTTTGCCTGCCCCTCCCAAACTGTCCCCCCTGAGTCCACCAACTGTCGGATATGATTATTCTGCCGTCGTATCGAAGCTTTTTTGTGAAAGAACTTCGTGTTTCGATCCCCCTCCCTCAGCTAACTCTCTCTCGATCTCTGACGCTAGAACAACTCCTCAGTTTTAAGCAGATTTGCATGCTCTCTCACCACCCTCCTCCGCTCCTCGACGTTTCTCACACTACGATCCTCCCTCTCCAATCGTTCCAACCTCTGTCTTTTTTTCCGAATATCCCGTAACACCTTCCCAATGCTAACTCCCTTCCATGCTAACAGCTCCTCCCCACACCCCCGAAGTCTATCCAGCATATCAACATCCCCTCAACCCCAAGCATTCCGGATCGTTTCCTTACATCCCTCCTCACCTACCCACACCTGCTCGAAATAGAACAACTTCTTCTGGGGCCCCACTTCTCCCCGATCCTCCAAAACGAGCTTAATAGGAGCATGATCCGACCATTCTCGCGTAAGATGGACGAGCTGAGCTCGCGGGAACAGATCGAACCACGCCTCGTTACCAATTAAGCGCATGGTCCAACCGACATTGTCGGTTCATATCAGCAGCCTGCCCATTATCATAGGTGAATTCATATCGCTCAAACGACACATCCCGAAGCCCACATTCATCCACCGCCTCCCTAAAGTTATTCATCTACCATTGAGCCCTATCCCCCCCTCATTTCTGTAGCAAAAAGAATCTCGTTAAAGTCCCCTATGCAAATCCACGGCCCACTATAACTCCCACTCAGTAATCGTTACAATTGCCACGATAGATGCCGATCACTCACCACCGGCCATCCATAGAACCCCGTCACCCGCCAAACCTTCCCCCCCCCCCCCCCAAGTGTACCTCAAAATCAATATGGTGAACAGATTATGATCTAAAAGTACACTGAACCCCCTTCTTCCATAGAAATGCAAGACCCCCCGACCGACCCACACTATCCACTTCTACACTCTCGTAGTCATTAAGTTGTTGTCGAACTCCCCCGAATTCCATACTGCTAAGCTTCGTCTCGCATAAAAAAGCTATAGCAGGGGCCTCCTTCCTTAGAAGGTTTTTCAATCCGCCAACTGCAGAGGGGTTGTCCAGCCCCCTACAGTTCAAGCTAAGAAGACTCATTGGGCCCGACGGGGCTTAGCGACCTCAGCCTCCGCCTCAGGTGAACTCACACCCGTGATGTATTTCAACTTCTTACCCTCATTTTCACCTTCTCCACTTTCCTCATCCCTCCCTCGTTTCCCGGAATTCCCCCTCGACCCACCCATAATATCATTCCGTTCTCGAGCAAGTCGCTTCCATTTCCCCCCTTGAGTACCATTCAGTGTCCCGGTCACCCCCTGACCTCGTTGGGTAAACCCATCAATATGGACAAAATCCCCACCCATGTCCACCAACATATTATCCCTCTCACTATGAATCCACCCCTCCTCGCTCATTCTAGCTCCCTCCCCGCCCTTATCAACCTCCCCGAACCCGTCCAACATCTCGGCTACCTGGCCTACCTTCGCAATAACCTGACCAGCATGTTCTCGCGGTTCATTTTCCACCCGCGACCTCACTAACCCACCTTCCCGATCTCCCTCCCCAACTCGGTTTCGAATTTGCAAGGACAGTCTACGATTCTTCCTTCTTACCCCAATGGCCTGTAATTGTCCTATCAAAGAAGCTATGGCCTCCTCCTCCCTCTGTCTTTTCTCTTCCTCCAACTCCGGGTCTAACCACCTACCCTTTGTTCCCCTCTCCTCCGTATGTGGCTTATTTGGCTTTCATGGCGACGCCCTAAGCTCTTCCCCATACAATAACTCACCCTCCTCATAAGGTCCTTCATCACAATCTTTTTCACCATGACCAAGCATACCACAACCATAACAAAACAATGGCAAACGTTCATATTTAACGGGGAATTCGACAAGCTTACCTTTAGGCATACGTATGTCAATATGCTTCGTCAGCCTTGTTCGTACATCATGAAGAATCCGGACCCGAACCGCACGATCCAGAGGCGTGCTTGAATTCTCGTCCAGACCTACAGTTTGTCCCAGCTGTGCACTCATACGTCGAATATTGTCCAGATTGTTCCGACCCTTCAGTGGTAACTCGTAAACTCGTGCCCAAATTGGTACATGGAACAATGGTGTATCCATTAACCTCCCTTCTTCGATCGGGCTGTTGAAACACCAAATGAAACGGTCGAAGTGCCATGGCTGACCGTCAACGACCTTAGCCTTGTCTTCCTCCAAAGCAAACCGGAACATAAATGTACGTTCTTTGGTATCGAGTATAGTAGCAGAGACCTTACCCTTCGTAAGCCACAATTTCGTCATTGTGTCAATAGCCGCATTCGTATTGATCGTCTTATTCGTCCCCAATTTACCCATCAGCACGTGTTCTTCCGACGATCCGCCTCCACCATCCTCATCCTTCCATTCGAATGTTGTCACTTCACCTACTTTGGCCTTCCCTTTATCACGGAAGTGTGCCATCGTAAGCAATCTGCAGCCGTAAATCTTAATCCTAATAACAATGCTTACTAACTAATTATGTTGAAGTATGTTGTCAATTCGCTTACAAATTATGTATTTTAGGTCAGTTCAGGTTGAATCGAGCGATAAATTTATGAATTTTCGAGTCGGGTTGGGTCAGGTTGAATCGGGTTACGGGTCAACTCAGGTCGGGTCGCAAGTCAGTTCAGATCATGTCCTTTCGGGTCCTATCGGGTTCGGGATTGACCTTCGGGTCAGGTCGGGTTCAGTTCATAGTATTTTGGGTTGTATCGGTTATCGGCTTGTCATTGGTTTGAGTTGGGTCGGTTTCGGTTAATCAAAAGTTCGGGTTCTATCGGGTCCGGTTTTGGGTGGGTCGTATCGATTTCACGGGTCGGGTCAGCTTTTGCCAACTCTATGTGTTATCCTCTTAATACATGGAGGATTCAATTATATTAGGAAAACAACCAGGAATAACTACTTTCATACAATACTTATATAATTATTCGTGAAAATATTCTACGATACTTACATAATTCGTGAAAAATGTTTTAGGTGCATTACATCTATAAAAAAGGAAGAATGTTATATTAATTTATACATGCATGTTTTTAAGAGAATTATTTTTATCCAAAGTTGCTTGGTAGTATAGTACAGAGTACTTTTTAATAAAAGTGCAATTTCATTACTTCCTTTAATTGTTACAATTCGCAACATTTATTTTTTTGTACGAATAATAAGATTGTGAGTGAGAATGATGAATCTCACAACTAAATTAAAAGATGCAACACAAACAAAAAGATACCTAACATCATTGGCGGATCCAGGGGTGCCCACAGACCCCAAGTGCGCACCCTTGGGTTCTTATTTGAAAAAAAAAATTATGAAGTTATCAGACAAATATATAACAGTGCTGAGGTTAGACAAAAAAAGTGCATTGGTACAGCTTTCACATTTAGTTTAGAAGGGAAGGGGTTCAAACCCTCCACTTGCATTATTTTTGCTTTTAATTCCCTTCCTCTTACTTGTTGGCAATTTTTAATTTCCAAAATTTGTCTTTATAAACATTTATTAAACTTTCTTTTTCCCATATTTTATTTTAACATTTCTTACTCATTTTTCCTTCTCTAACTTGTATACTTCCTTCGTTCCATTTATTTGTTTGTCTTTTATATAGTCACTAGTATAGATCCCGTGCCCAACACAGTACGTACATATAGAGAAGTATTTTTATCAAAGACAAACAATGGACGAAACGGAAGGAGTACAAGTTTAAATCTTAAACCATTTGCCAAAGATTGATATCCCAAATTTACATATAAATACGAGATACGGAGTATAAATTTCTATTCTCTTTGATATATTCAATCTATGGACATTTTGTTTTGTCCATGATCATATTCAATCTATAGATACAAATTTAAATTTTCTTCAATTTATATCCCAACCTTCTAACTTCAAAATTTGCAAATATTACAAATCTAGAATCCCTAGAATCCTAATTTCAAAATTGTTACTAGTAAAGGTCTCAATTTTTTTTGCTTTCAGCTTGAATAATAGATGAGAGAAATATTTTTAAGGGAAGAGAAAATAGAAAGATTAAGGGACTAAGGGAGTGTATTATAAAAATTTTGCACCCCAGGTCGAAGATCCTGGATCTGCCAATGCCTAACATATAAACATAATAATTCAATTGAATACCTAAAAAAAAAAAAAGTGACAATGAGCAGGAAGAGAGGGAGTAGATAATAGTGGCTTACGTACAAAAATTTCAATTACTTTGGGTTGGTGAGTTGCCACTCACGACCCCACTTTGCTCTTACACATACATATGACTAACATTAATAAACATGTTATGCAAGTTCTCAGAGTCATGTCAACTTGTTTTCGTTCATATACTGTTGCTTTTAACAGTGGCATGCTGACACTGACAATCTCTTTTATTTGAAAATATCAACTTGAGTGACTGATCTTTTACGATAAATGATCCACGTTTTATCTTCATGGATGTTAGTGAACAGTAGATATATAGAACGAGTTAGAAATAATAATGAAAAGTTTAAATATTGACCAATTAATTTAATGTACTTCTCCAATGGTACCATGTAGGACTGTAACAGAGTATTTGATTTGGTCGAATATCAAACATTATTACGGAGTATTTGATTTGATATTTGATCAAAATTTGACATCGATTATTTGATCTGATTTGATATAATTTTAACTTGTCTAGCGTTTCTTTGAGATTATTTTCTTAAATGGGGCTCAAACGTAACTTAATTACAAAAATGAAGTTGAAATCAAACTTATTACAAAAATGAAGTCCACGTCACTTGTGAGTTTTTGTTTGTAGTCAGCAACCCCTCGCTATCCGGCATAGCGAAAGGTCAGTTGGTATAAGGGAAGCTCAACCCCTCGCTATCCGAGACAGCGAGGAGGGGTGGAGGACCCCTAATCAGAATGTCATGAAGTTGTTTCTCAAAACACATAAATATATCGTAATGTTCATCCAAAGGAAAAATTACATCAGCTACATTTTATCGACAATGTTATTGTCCTTGTCGACCAGGGCTGGTCTAAATGGGGTTTAATTCGGTTCTAAGAACTGGGGCCCAAACAGTGAAGGACATCAATATGTATAATACTCATACAATTTTAATAATGAGTATTGTGAAGGTGCAATGGATAAAACACTTGAACCAAGGACATACATGTCCCTCGTTTGTTGTAAATAGTGAGGGTTAAACTTCCCTTCTATCAACTGACCCCTCGCTGTTCCGGATAGCGGCGGGTTGCCGACTACAAACACAAACTCATCAATTCTATAAATATTATGCTTCCTGATTACATATGATACAGTTACCTAATTACATGGTTAATACTATTTTTTTTTGTTCAACGAAGAGCGCAGTTAGTCGCATTACAATATAATACTATGTTTTTCGTTCAACGAAAACCGCACTTAGTCGCATTACAATATAGGTGAGGGGGATTCGAACCTGGGACCTACTGTTCCAGAGCACTAGTCCTAATCACTATGCTAAGACATTCGGTAACAATTATATATATAAAGGAGGAAGTTTTCGAGCGATATGATTGGTCCGTTGCATCAAAACTCAATTTAGGAAAGTATCATTAATAATAATAAAAAATTAAATAGAGAATCTTTTAATTATTACAATATATATTCAATCTATTATATTAATGTGATGTTTTATAAATTTTCATCTAAAAATCTTTAAATTTCATTTAACAAAAAGTTATCGTAAATAAAATTATAAAAATGAATTAATTAGATTCGTGATAAAAAATGTTTTCATTAGAGTATAAATTTCATATTATTTGCTCAAAAAAGTGATGAATTTATTACGTATGGATATGAAAATTATACCACATCAACAAATTATAATAAGATAATGAAATTCTATATTATAAATAATTGTAATCTCACATCTATAATAATACTCAGTAATCATCGTTCTTAGATATCTACCAAAAATCTTTTGAGTCATAAACGATTCTTAAGATTATCGAAAATAATAGTAATCATTGTTCTTAGAATTACGATGAGGTTATGAAATTCTATAATACTCCGTATAAATAAGAGTAATCACCGTTTCTGAATATCGGCCAAAAAAATTCCACATCGAAACAATTAAAATAAGATGATGATTCTATATTATAAATAAGAGTAATCAATTATATCAATAAGAGTAATGTGTTCTTTTGGATATTAAAAGAAGCTCTTAAGACAGTAAATTATTTCACATCAAAAAAATCATTCGTTCTTAAATATCAATAAATTAAATTATAACATGGTGATGAAACTCTATATTGTAAATAAGAAATAAGAGTAATCAATTATACGATAAAACGATGAAATTCTATTATACAAATAAAAGTAATCATTTCATCAAAACTCAATTTAGGAAAGTATCAATAATAAAATAAAAAAGTAAATAGAGAATCTTTTAATTATTACAATATATATTCAATCTATTATATTAATGTGATGTTTTATAAATTTTCATCTAAAAATTTTTAAATTTAACACTACTACAAAACATCAAATAGACAACTGTTTTTTTTTGCCATAGACAACTGACTTACAACAGTTGAGTAGTTTGGAGTTGTATATTAGGCTAAGCATAGACATCTGTTTTACAACAGTTGTCTATTGGTTAATAAACAACTATTTTCGTAAACAACAGTTGTCTACTACGTATATAGACAACTGTTTTTCTGAAACAACAGTTGTCTATTACATATATAGACAACTGTTTTCTAAAACAACAGTTGTCTATAGACAGATGTTTTCCGAAATACGTATATATAGATATTTTCTTATATACGTATACATATTTTATATTTTTTTAATAATTCTTAAATACGTACATATTAACAAACCATAAAAAAGGAATACCATAGCGAATAATTGAACAAAAGAAGTTACATTTTTATAAAATCCAACATCCAAAAGATACATAAAATTGTTATCCAACATCCAAAATCCAAAAGTTACACAAAATCATTATCCATGTCCAAAAGTACCTAAAACCATAATCCAACTAACACCTTGTCCGCATAAGGTAATCCGATGCATCATATACGACTAATTATTAAGAACATAATCTGCCTATAATCCACGAACCTCATCAATATCTTCTTGAGAATATGGCATCTTATCGTTGAAATGCTAAAAAATCAATAATATAAATGAACTAATTATTTTGTTTCAATTATGTGCATAAAACAAATGATTGAAACAAGAGAAAGTGTGAAAACCCAAGTCTTACCTCATTGACGGTTCTCTTCAAATCAGAACGAGTGATAATTTCGATCATATATCTCATCACGTAATAACCGCACTCTGTTTTCCGAGCATGAGGAGCCGACTACATTGCAACAAGTATAACAAAGTGTAGAGTCGTACAAATGAGAAGGCAAACGTTTTGGGGCCTCACCAGATAGTGAAGCTGTGGACATGACGTAGGTCCACCCCGACGCGGCGAAGCGCGGGTTTGGGTAGGCGAATGAATCTCGTGGTGAGATTGTTCTCGGGTTCGAAATTTAAGTCAAAATGGAGTCGCCACCGAATTTTGTGGTTATTCGGAACCATACGAGCCCACTCTATGTCGTCATGGGCTTTACACAAAGTAAGCCCACTCCGATTTCAGAGTTTATGGGGCTCGTCCCTTTGCATTGCGATACCGATACCATCTACACCGGTAATCGTGTAAAGAATGACTCTCGTTCGCCAAGGGTTTCGGACATCCGGAAACCAAAGGTTCTGAGTAAGGGGTGAGGGTACGTGTTGGGAAGCCCACGAAGGACACCCAACCCCGCCCGCACATGGCGGCCTCTACTAAGACATCGTTCGTGTTCATGATACGCGCGCTAGTAAAATAACGAAATGATATGCAAACAGCGTTTTGTATAAACATGCGAATTTTGCGTTAACTACGTCATTTAATGCATCTAATTATGGTCGAGTTGAGTTAGCATGCGAGGTTCATTTATAAAAGCGTAAAAGCAAATAAATAAAGCTCGAAAGGAAATAAATAAAAGCGTACAAGCTACACGGGCGGAAATACAACCCGGATTTCACAATACGACATAAACAAAATAACGTAAAGATAAAAACGGACCCGTACGAAAGATAGACCGCGAAATATGTAGATGGACTACCCCGCTTAAATACGTATTATGTTACGTATTAAGCGAAGGACGGAAATAGGAGATTGTGGCGTATTGCTAACCTAGTCTCACATTCCGTAGTCTTGTCCCGACTTATCACGTAAAGGTGGTCAAAGTCGTTCTACGTGTCGTGATATGTGTAGCGTTTTGAAAAAAAGATGAAGGGTCGGTCAATGGTCTAAAGTCGATGAGAACGGGGCTCGGGGTATGTGTCCAAGCCCTCGGGTTTCTGAGTTGCCAGACCCACTCGACCGAGTCATTGATTGACTCGACCGAGTGCGCCATTAACGTGGCTACTGCCCATATTTTGGGGGGTTACTCGATCGAGTGCCTTATGGCACTCGGTCGAGTGTATCATTAATGGGGCTACTGCCCTGTTTTTGGGGTGCAACTCGATCGAGTGGCCTATGGCACTCGGTCGAGTGCCCCCTGTACGAGTAGTGATTTGCTCGATTTTATGACTTGAAATCGATGGTCGGCCGAGTCAAATACAAATATCGCATGATTTGTATTCGACTCGGCCTCCGACATTATAATCGTGTATGAACGATTATAATACCGTCACCGGAGTTTTTTATGAAAACGTTTGTGTTAGATTACGAAACTTTGAATTAGTAACGAGATGCATCCCTCTACGTCACGACATCGAAACTAACCCTTTCGGGTTATGTGATGTCGGTATTCGTGTCAACGGGTCTCGAACCAATTATGGAAATGGAATGAAATTCGTTCAACTACGACCGTTTGCGATCGCGTTACGCCCTTGAGTACATTGGGGCGGGGCTCCTCGAAAGGGCTCCACCTCCGTCGTTGCTCGTAAAGGGATTAAACGGATCTAAGGCAAACATCGTAGTCAAACGGATTTTAAACCGAAATTTGATACTAGTTTTAAATATACACGGTATTAATAATATAATGAAGATAAAGACGATATAAATTGAAAACATAAAAGTATAAAAATGTTAGTGTTAGTGTTGTGACAACTACGATTACGATACAAAAACATGATGAATTAAACGAAAACAAAGCGAGACAAAAGAGATTAGAAAGGGGTTTAAGACACCCTCAACATACATGCTAGTAGAGAACTCGGAAATAGGCTCGTGAACAGCGACAATGCTTAGGAGTATCGAGTACGTATGTGAGTTATGGTGTATATGGATGTATATGTCGGTTTCCGAGGGTCAAGGAGGCTCGGAAATGGTGTTTTGTGCTTAGGGTTTGTAGTGTAGGTGTGTAGGGTTGTAGTAGGGTTGAGAGTGACTGAAATTTGTAGGGTTGAAGGTGCAAAAAAGGTTGTAAAAAAAGAGTTAAATACATGGGGATGTCGTGGGGTATTTATAGGCATTACCCCACGACATAAGGGCACTCGATCGAGTGGCCCTAGTGCACTCGATCGAGTGCCTTAACAAATGGGCCTTATCCGGGTAAAAAGGCTCCACTCGATCGAGTGAGGTCAATCCACTCGATCGAGTGGGTCAAGGCGGGTGAGATAAATAAGGAAGGGTTGACTTTGAAGATTTGGTAGCTTTTTTTGAATTTGATTCTTTGCGCCAAATGAACTTGGCTGGTTTATGTGACGGTTTCGCCTTTGACCGGGTTTTGACCCGGTCGCCAAAAGACGGGAAATATCTTTGGTGTCGGTTTTGGCCCAAATTAGTCCCATTTGACTCGGAACGACCCACTGGGCCTGAATTTGAGGTCTGTTTTGTGAGATTTTTACTCCGTTAAAAGTCCATGTCGGATATTATGAATTCCGAGCCCAAATCCGAGTATACTAAGTCACGTTGACGTCCAATCATCATCGGGTGTTTTTCGGAGACTACCATAGACACGTGGCAGTCAAAATGCGGGTGTCTACAGAAGCTAACCAATTACTTCGTAGTTTTTAGACTGTAATAGTATCAATTGGTCTCAGTACAATTTCATATCCAGCTATTGTTCGTCATATAAAAAACAAAGGGATTTTCTACGCGGTACCCCTATGTTTTTCACTTTTCTACATTGTACCCCTACATTTTCTATGTCTATACATGGTACCCTTGAAGTTTACTATTAGTTTAACTAGCGCCCTGAATGTTTTTTTCCATCAAGTTTTGTCGTTAGATTATGTTTTCAGCTTAGAATTAAGACTTCAATATCATTTAACTTAGATAATTAACAAGTAATTGAGCTTAATTTAAGTACTATCATTTGATTTGACAATATAATGTCAAAAATATAATAAGTTTAAATTCGGAGTATAACTGCAAATACGTACAAAATTGTTAGTTTAAGTTCAATTATCGGTTAATTAGGTATGTTAAATGACGTTTAACTTTTAATTTTGAACATAAAAAGGTAATTTGTTGCCAAAACTTGACGGACAAAAAAAATTTAGGGGTACCAATAAAGATAATAATAAAGTTTAGGGGTACCAAAAAAAAACTTTTAGTAAAGTACAAGGGTACCATGTATACATGTAAAAATTGTAGGGGTACAAGATAGAAAAGTAAAAAGTTCAGGGGTACCACGTAGAAAATCCCAAAAACAAAAAAAAATTAGAGCCAACCCAGAATGGTACCATAATATGGGCAAAATAGTTAAAACTTTCATTTGTGCTCATCTTAGTTTGAAGTCGGATATAGTGCTCTACTGTTATGAATATGTATATTGTAAAATAAAAGGCGTATAAGAACTGCAAGGGCACATAAAAAAAAACAAAGAGTAATGTTTTATTATTTTTAATATATTATACAAGTCATCTCTATGTTTTTGATTAACTTAATTTCAATTCATGCACTATTTTAATGTAGTTTTATGCATTATTTTGGTGTGCAACTTTATCTATATGAAAACTTTATATTACATCTTAATCATACACAATAATTATCTCTAATCCTTGTGTAAATTATGGTTGGAAGAGTATTTTTTGTTGCAAATTGAGAAGTTAAGGAGGTGTGAATAGAGTTAGTGGGATTAAAAAATATAGATAAAGTAAATTAATTAACTAGTGAAATAATTTTTATATCACTAGATCAAGGTCTAAGTTTCAAAACATGTAAACTTTTGCCTTTCTAGAATCTCTATATGCATCCTCTAAACTAAATATAATTAAGTCATTAATAAATAACATAATGTATGATATTCTGGTTATCTCAGTCTTAGCCAATTATCATCAATATTCTCATTGATCTTGAACTTGCATAAATTAAAGCCTTATATATGTGCAAGAATGAGACAAACAAGACTCGATCTATGTCGTCAATGTCTCTTTACCTCATGGATATATAACATCCAGATTAACGAATTTCAAAAAACCAAACACACATTATTTGCATTAACAACTATAACGATTTAATGAGATCGTGTACAAAGGAAGTCCGTACAATTCATCACAAATCCTCAATAGTATCATATACATACTCCTATTTTGCATAAAAAGATTTAGTATATGCTTTAATTCAAAGAATTAGACAAGGGAAGGGAATGAAACCAGAAGCACAATCACATGGGTATTAATAGTTGAAAGGGAAAATTGGGTCACAATTCGGGGCAACTGCCAAGGGAGGGATTGCCTCACTTTTTTGTGTATGGAGAACGTGAGCTTCAGTCTGAGCTGAGGTGTGCTTGCTGTCGGTGGAATACTCACTCACTTGCTTCATTTATGTTTCATTCCTCACATTACATAGAGATTCTAGAAATGCAAAAGTTTACATGTTTTGAAAAATTATTAATAATGATGCAAAAATTATTTCACTAGAATTGGGATAGGTCGTACAACACCCCACACTATCCCAATTCTCTCCTCTAGCACTAAATAGTACTCACTGTAAACTCTACTACATTCCTCCCTTTAATATTGACCCATTTAATTTGATAGTCGAACAATGTCAATATTAACTGATACAGTACTATTTTCTTACAATATCCCGTTGCCACGACAGTTCAAAAAAGATAATCAAAAAATCAAACATACCAAATTTTACACTGCAAACCTACACGACACATTTGGAGAAATGCACAATCAAAGTTCACATTAGCTGATGCTGATCTCGAAAGTCGTCAAATGAAACAATCTAATCTAAATGGGATCAGAGATCTACGGAAAAAAAAGTACGTACTATGTTAAAAGGGCAGTAGATTGTGTAGAGCATAGTCAGGCCTCTTCTAATTATTATCATAGATTTAGACTTGATTCTATCAGATTAAGAAATAAGAGGTTCACAACAAATAAGAACAAGAACAAAAGCAAGTATACAGCAGATCCTAGTAAGGGTAGATTTTTACCCGCAACAAAAGCAAGTATACAGCAGATCCCAGTGCAGATTCTAGAAAGACAAAAGACCTTGATCTAGTGATATAAAAATTATTTCACTAGTTCATTGATCTTTAATGTACTAGTTAATTTATCTAGTGATATAAATTAATTAACTAGTGAAGACTAGAATAGATGAGAGAATGGGACGATGAAGGGAATTTGAGGTTGATTGGACATGTGTCATAGTAGCAAAATTAGGATTAAAACATCTGCCTTACACCGCCATTTTGTTCAAAATCATTCATTGATAATTCGTCGATTAAAACATAAGAACATCACCATAGTTACACCGCCATTAATTAAAACCTCCTAATAATACCATAAACAACGAGATTGAAGCAGAATTAAGTCCTCAATCCTCAAATTACCAGTTCATTCCCAAATTAAACCAAGATTACAACCCTAATCAGACATAACAACAACAATAAAAAAGGATGCTCAAAATATCGAAATAGCTAATGAAAATGCAAACAGAGAAGAAGAGTGAGTACCAGAGAACACCGAATAACAGCGACAAAAGCGACAAATAGAGAAGAAGAAGGAATGACGACGAAGAGCGAAGAACAGATAGCGACGCTTCGAAGTTAATTAGAGAAGAAGGAAGAGAAGAAGGGCGACGAAGATCGAGGAAGGGCGACGAAGGTTAGCTTCATGACTTTGCATAATTAGAATTGGGGATCTGGAAAACAATTGGGGATCTGGAAACAAATTAGGGTTCATGCGATGCTGCGGGAGTTGAGCGGGATGATTAGAGTAAGTTGAGCGGGAGTTTGGCGAGATGATTGCTTGGAAAACTTAATTAACGCATTTCAAGATCGAGACAGCTCGTTCGTTCCGATTAAATTTTGAACTTGACTCGATTAAATTTTGTGTCGATTAATTAATGAATTAAGTCGAGTAATTATTGGGTCGATAAGTACGATAATTAAGTCGAGTAATTATTGGGTCGATAAGTACGATAATTAAGTCGAGTAATTATTGGGTCGATAAGTACGATAATTAAGTCGAGTAATTATGTGTCATAAACTGATAATGATACGAGACAGCTCGTGAATGATTTGAACTTGACTCGATGAAATTTTGGGTAGATAATTTAATGACGAGTCGAGTCGAGTAATTGTTTGGTCGATAAGTACGATAACTTAATGAGGAATTTAGGATCATGGTGATCATATACGACTTATTATTAATCACTTTCGAAATTCGGAAAAAAGAGTTATCGTCGCCGGTCATAATTTATTTGTTTAAAAGTATTTGTAACTCTTAGTAAAAGTATCAAAATCGATAAAAAAAAAAAAAGAAAAAAAATCTCGAATTGAAGATCTTGGGGAAAGACAATGAATTATGTGAAAATATTGTCATTTTCAGAACCCGTATCCATAAATTATTCTGAGTCAAAATTATTTTGACCAAAAACATACTAATAAAGAAAAAACACAGGATACCACGTAAAATAATAAATTAATAATAACTCGTCGTAAATTATTCTACTCCGTAATAAGGAGTAATAAATGAGTATTGTGACATACAGATATTGATTCATACTCGGATTTGGTGAGAGTGCGTGTTTCTGCAGAGCTTCCTTCATTCTGTTTTGCACTTGCACTTGCACTTCACTTCCCCACCAATCTTTGTCTTTACATACATACATACCAAATACCGAGTGCGGAGTATTTTACTACTGACTACGTACCCCCATCCAGAAGGAAAGAAAAAACAAACAAAAACTGTAATAAATCAAGTGAAACGAAAAAAACTCGACATCAAATGAAACGGAGGAACGGAATGACGGAAATCGGAAGGTACCTTTACAGGAAGTGATATGGGTTGAATTACACTTATTATTAGATTACTTAAAAAAATATTTGAGAAAGTGATATGGGTTGGGTAGTAACAACCAATTTTTAGTGGTCCTGAAAATTAGAATAGACAACTGAGTTTTATAAAAACAGTTGTCTATTATAAAGTTCAGTTGTTTATAAGCCTATAAAGACAACTGTTTATCAAAAAAAACAGTTGTCTATATATTATACATCGGTTGTTAAGAATATCTGATGTCTATTAGAAGTTGTCTATTTAATGTTTTGTAATAGTATCATTTAACAAAAAGTTATCGTAAATAAAATTATAAAAATGAATTAATTAGATTCGTGATAAAAAATGTTTTCATTAGAGTATAAATTATATTATTTGCTCAAAAAAGTGATGAATTTATTACATATGGATATGAAAATTATACCACATCAACAAATTATAATAAGATAATGAAATTCTATATTATAAATAATAGTAATCACACATCTATAATAATACTCAGTAATCATCGTTCTTAGATATCTACCAAAAATCTTTTGAGTCATAAACGATTCTTAAGATTATCGAAAATAATATTAATCATCGTTCTTAGAATTACGATGAGGTTATGGAATTCTATAATACTCCGTATAAATAAGAGTAATCACCGTTTTTGAATATCGGCCAAAAAAATTCCACATCGAAACAATTAAAAGAAGATGATGATTCCATATTTTAAATAAGAGTAATCAATTATATCAATAAGAGTAATGTGTTCTTTTGGATATTAAAAGAAGCTCTTAAGACAGTAAATTATTTCACATCAAAAAAATCATTCGTTCTTAAATATCAATAAGATAAATTATAACATGGTGATGAAACTCTATATTGTAAATAAGAAATAAGAGTAATCAATTATACGATAAAACGATGAAATTCTATTATACAAATAAAAGTAATCATTTCATCAAAACTCAATTTAGGAAAGTATCATTAATTAAATAAAAAATTAAATAGAGAATCTTTTAATTATTACAATATATATTCAATCTATTATATTAATGTGATGTTTTATAAATTTTCATCTAAAAATCTTTAAATTTCATTTAACAAAAAGTTATCGTAAATAAAATTATAAAAATGAATTAATTAGATTCGTGATAAATAATGTTTTCATTAGAGTATAAATTTCATATTATTTGCTCAAAAAAGTGATGAATTTATTACATATGGATATGAAAATTATACCACATCAACAAATTATAATAAGATAATGAAATTCTATATTATAAATAATAATAATCACACATCTATAATAATACTCAGTAATCATCGTTCTTAGATATCTATCAAAAATCTTTTGAGTCATAAACGATTCTTAAGATTATCGAAAATAATAGTAATCATCGTTCTTAGAATTACGATGAGGTTATGGAATTCTATAATACTCCGTATAAATAAGAGTAATCACCGTTTTTGAATATCGACCAAAAAACTTCCACATCGAAACAATTAAAATAAGATGATGATTCTATATTATAAATAAGAGTAATCGTGTGTTCTTTTGGGTATTAAAATGAGCTATTAAGACAGTAAATTATTTCACATCAAAAAAATCATTCGTTCTTAAATATCAATAAGATAAATTATGACATGGTGATGAAACTCTATATTATAAATAAGAAATAAGAGTAATCAATTATACAATAAAACGATGAAATTCTATTATACAAATAAAAGTAATCATTTCTCCAAATTATGATGAATTGATGAAATTTTATATTGTAAATAAGTGTAATCTTTGTCCTTAAATATGACTAATAATGTGTTATTAGATATCTTCCAAAACTTAATCGAGACTTAAAACCTCATAAGACTATAAACTCAAGTAATGACGACGAAGTACAAGAGTTCTTAAGACTATATCTAAAATTAGATCAAAATTATTCATTCTATATCAAAAAATTATGAGATGATGGAATTTGATATTATAAATAAGATTAATCATTCGTTTTTAGATATAAAAAAAATTAGACTTACAAAAAGTACTTGAGACTATAAACTTAGGTAAGATTATCTCACATCGAAAAATTATAATAAGATTGTGGACATGACGTAGGTCCACCCCGACGCGGCCACGCGCGGGTTTGGGTAGGCGAATGGATCTCGTGGTAAGATTATTCTCGGGTTCGAAATTTAAGTCAAAGATGGAGTCGCCACCGAATTTTGTGGTTATTTGGAACCATTCGAGCCCACTCTATGTCGTCATGGGCCGTACACAAAGTATGGCCCATTTCGATTTCAGAATTTATGGGGCTCGTCCCTTTGCATTGCAATACCGATACCATCTGCACCGGTAATCGTGTATAGAATGACTCTCGTGCGCCAACGGTTTCGGGCATCCGGAAACCGAGGTTCTGAGTAAGGGGTGAGGGTACGTGTAGGGAAGCCCACTAAGGACACCCAACCCCGCCCACACATGGCGGCCTCTACTAAGACATCGTTCGTGTTCGTATACGCGCGCTAGTAAAACGACTAAATGATATGCAAACATCGTTTTCGGGCTAAGCATGTGAATTTCGCGTTAACTACGTCATTTAATGCATCTAACTATTGTCGAAGTTGTTTAGCATGCGATGTTCATTTATAAAGAGATAAACATCCAAATAAACAAAGCTCGTAAATAGATTACAAATTACACGAGCGGAAATACAACCCGGAATTCACAATACAACAAACAATAAAAAAAAGAATAAATAGAATAAGAAGAGCGATAAATAAAATAAATGACTCGAAACGGACCCGTATATAATAAATACAAACTAACCCGTAAGTTGTGCAATTGGACTAACTTCGATTATATATACATTATATTGTGTACTAATCAAAGGACGGAGATTTGGGACCTAGGCGTGGTGCTAGCCCGATCCCGAATCTCGATGCCTTGTCCCGGCTTATCACCTTGAAAAATGGAGTCTAAATTAATCATGTGTCGGATACGACTAAAGAGTCGTCGACACAAGATTAATAGTGCGAGACCGTCGATCAAAGTCGTTTTAGTGTAGTGACATGCATGAGTTTTAAAAATGGAATCACGTGATTGACTTTACACGCGACGACTAAGTCGTTTTAAAAAAGACGAGGCTCGGATGATTTTAAAAAAAAGCTCTCAGTTTTCTGGGCTACAGGACCCACTCGATCGAGTCATGGTCTGACTCGGTCGAGTGTGTCCTCGAGGGTGGCTACTGCCCAGGATTTGGGATGCTACTCGATCGAGTGGCTCATGGCACTCGGTCGAGTGGCACCTGTACGAGGCATGACTTGTCTCGTTTTTTATGTTTGAAAATCGATGGTTGGCCGAGTTAAAAAAATACCTTACAATTTAAATTTAACTCGGCTTCCGGTACTATAATCGTGTACATATACGATTATAATACCGTCATTGGGATTTTATGAAAATGTTATTAGATTGAAAATTTTGATTAGTGACGAAATTGTATCCCTCTACGTCACGACATCGATACTAACCCTTTCGGATTATGTGATGTCGATTTTCGTGTCAACGGGTTCCGTACTAATCTTAGAAATGGATCCATACGCGTTCAACTACGAATGACCATGATCGCGTTACGCCCTTGAGTACATTGGGGCGGCGCTCCTCGAAAGGGTGCCACCTCCGTCGTTGCTCGTAAAGGGATTAAACGGACCTTAAAATGGTTATCGTAGTCAAACGAGTTTAGATCCGAGTTTTAATACTATTATATATGTACACGGTATATAATGTTAATAGTAAAAAAGAAATCAAAAATGCGAAAAGTATAAAATGTTAGTGTTAGCGTTACTATACTAATATGATTATGCTATAAAAAAAAGCGAAAATGTAAATAAAATGAGACGAGATAGTAAAGATTGAGACGGGGTTTACGACACCCTCAACATACATGCTTAGTAAAGGCCTCAGAAATGGACTCGTAATAGCGGCACGGACGCGGGAGTATCGAGGATGTACGCAAGTTATGGTGTGTGTGTGTGTGGATGGTTTGTCGATTTTTTCGAGGGACAAGGACTCAGTTTCTTGTGTAGTATTGCTTAGGGTTGTAGTGTAGATGTAAGTGTAAGACTTAGGGTAGAAATGTAGGGTTTTTGTTCATTGATCAAAAACTCAAAAATGAGAAGGGTTTGTGGGGGTATTTATAGAGTTTACTCAACGACCTAGGGTCACTCGATCGAGTGGCCCCAGTGCACTCGATCGAGTGCCTTTGAAAACGGGTCTGGTCCGGTTTTTGAGGCTCCACTCGACCGAGTGGGTCAACCCACTCGATCGAGTGGATCAAGGGAATCGAGTCATTTTAGGAAATAGTTGACTCTTTGATTTGTTTGAATTTTGTATTGGGCGCCTGTTTCTAGAAGCTCCTCTAGGCTGATATTGAGGATGGATTCGTCTTTGACCGGGTTTTGACCCGGTCGCCAAAAGACGGTTTTTATTTTTGGTGTCGGTTTTGGTCCAAATTAATCTTATTTTGCTCGGAACGACCCACTCGGCCTGAATTTGAGGTCGGTTTTGAGAGATTTGTACCCCGCTAAAAGTCCACATCGGATATTATTGATTCCGAGCCCAAGTTCGAGTATACTAAGTCACGTTTGCGTCCGATCATCATCGGGTGCTTTGTCGGGAACTACTATAAACACTAGCAGGCAAAATGCGGGTGTCTACAAAGATGATCGATAAATAAGAGTAATCGCCCATTCTTAAGTCGTTGGATATAAAAACAAACTCTTTTATTACTATTATAATTATCATAACAATATTTGACATCGAAAAATTATGATGAGCTGATGAAATTTTATATATTATACTAAAAAATTATGAAAAATTATGATGAGCTGAGTAAATAATAATCATTTGTCCTTGAATATCAGCTAAAAAATTAAATATGCTCTTAGGACCATAAGCATAAGCTAATGAATAAAGAGAAATCATTTGTGTTTAGATATTAACCAAAAATTTTAGTTCTAAAAAGAGTTTTTAAGACTATAAACCAATTAGAATTATCGCATATCGAAAAATTACGATGAGATGATGAAATTATATATCGCAAATAAGAGACATCATTTGTTTTTAGATATTAACAAAAAAAATTGTCTTATAAAAGCTCTTAAAGCTATAAATTTAAGTAAAATTATCCCATATCGAGAAATTATAATAAGGTGATAGAAATCTACTATATAAATATGGAGTAAACGCAATCATTTGCCTTTAGATATCAACGAGAAATATTTTGAGTCCTAAAAGAACTTTTTAAGACTATAAACTTAAATAAAATTATCCCACATCGAAAAATTATGATGAGTTGATGAAATTCTACGACTTAAGGCTATAAATTGAAGTAAAATTATCCACATCGAAATATTACAAAAAAGTGATGAAATTTTATTATATAAATAAAAGTAATCATCGTCTTTAAATATCAAATAGAAATCTTTTGAGTCCTAAAAAAGTTCTTAAAACTATAAATTTAAGTGTAATTATTACACATCGAAAAATTATGATGAGATATCATAAATAAGAGAGAAATCATTCATTTTAGATAATCATTTGTCCAAAAGTATACTCCATAATAAGGTGATCGAATTCTATTATATAAATAAGAGTAATCATTCGTCTTTAATAACTTAGATGGAAAAATAAAATCTTTTGGATCTAAGAAAATTCTTAAGACCATAAACTTAATTAAGTATATCCCACACTTTTGAGACTTAAAAAAACTCTTAACACTATAAACTTGAGCAAAAATTTTCACATCGAAAAATTATTACAAAATCATGAATTCCAAACCAAACATTTTTTGAGTTTTAGAAAAGTTCTTAGGATTATAATAAATTTAAGTAAAAATTTCTCTTTTGAGTCTTAAAAAAGATCTTAAAACTATAAACGCGTGTGAAATTCTACATCATCAATAAGAGAAATTTTTCGTTTTGAGATATTACTAAAATTTTTTTGAGTCTTATAATAGATCTTAACTCTTAAGGCAATAGATTGAAGGAAATTATCTCACATCGAAAAATTGCATTAAGATGATGAAATTCTATTATATAAATAAAAGTAATAATCGTCTTTAGATATCTATCAGAAATTTTTTGAGTCCTAAAAAGAGTTCTTAAAATCATAAATTTAAGTAAAATTATCACACATCGAGAAATAATGATGAGCTGACGAAATTTTATACTATATCATAAATAAGAGAAATCATTCGTTTTAGATAGGGTTATTTCATGAGAATAATACCAACTATGCGTGTGCTTCTTAAATTAATCAAACTATACGTAATCTCATTTTAATACGAACTATGTCTTCATTAACCTCGTTTTGCTATGAGTGACCGGCTACCTGTTGAACCTCCCTTATTAAACTCTTTCTCTAACTTTTCTTCTTCTGATTTACATTTCGTGTTCATTTTCGGCCATTGAAAAAAAAAAATTCATCTTCCATTTCTTTTTCGTTTAGTCTTATAGAAGCTATGAAAAAAAATATTTTTATTGTTATTTTGACTTTCACGATAACTGCAACGGACCTAATAAAACCTTAGAAAGTTACAACAAGTCACTATGACCTATAATAGCAAGTCATATTTTCATACATAACAAAACGAGATTAATGAATGCGTAGTTCATATTAAAATGAGATTACGTATAGTTTGTATTATTTTAAGAAGCATACACATAGTTGGTATTATTCCCATGAAATAACCCTTTTAGATATTAACCAGAAAAATCTGTGAGTCTTATAACAACTCTTAATCATATAAATTGAAGTAAAATTATATCACATCGAGAAATTATAATAAAACGATTAAATTCTATTATATAAATAAAAGTCTGTCAACCAGTACGTAGTTTCACAAATTTATGCAATCCTCTAACTTGGTGTCATTATCATTTTCACTAAAAATAGGCTTGTGCATCGCACGGACTTACTTTCTACTGTTACGTCGTCTAACCAATTTATGAAATCATACAACTACGTGTCATTATCAATGTCATTGACAAGCGGCCCGTGCATCGCACGGGCTTTCCAACTAGTCTAACTATAAACAAGGATATATAGTATAAGCTAATCAAGCATAATATTTACAGAATCAGTATATCCTAACATTATTGTACTGTAATAGATAGAAAATTACATCTAATTTCCTATTTATTACAGAGTACAATCAAATTTTAATCCAAAAAATCAAGTTTCCAAATTCTCCTTCTTTGTTTTGCTTTTTGGTGCTCGACAACGATTGTTTTTGTGAGGTGAGTATGAGAATTGCAGACTGCGATTTGTATTTTTTATGAGGTGAAGTGAATTGTGATTGTGAGGAGAGAATTAGAGAGTGCCGAGTGATTGAGTGAATTAGTTTTTTTTTTTTTTGGTAAAAGGTAAGAATATATTAAAAAATAATGATCAATGTACAAATGAATGGCTACATCAAATTATGTAGCCATCTCGCATCTCTAGACCGTAACGGATATTTGATCATGACATTAATCCTATTCCGAATTTCCATTTTAATCATTTTAACTACTAGTTGCGGACACTGCACTGAGCCTTCGATTCTGCACAAGTTGCGTTGTCTCCACACGTGATAGATCATGGCATTGAAAAGTGCACGAACCACATTACATTGCAGTCTGGTACCCCGCACTTTGCACGCCCAAGTAAGCGCACCAATAGAAGGGATTTGCTTCGTCATCCAGTCGCTTAAGCCTTTGACAATCTTGGAGCTCCACTCGCACTCAAAGAATATATGTTCGAGGCTTTCCTCATGGGCCTCACATAACAAACATCGGTCAGAATCAGCAACTCCAAATCTAACCAGATTAACCCTAGTGTTTAGAGCACGCCTAAAAACAAGCCATGAGATGAAGCTGTGTTTAGGGATGCTCCATCCACTCCAAACGAGCCGAGCCCAAGGCACAGTCGGATTGCGAGCCCGAATTGCCTCATAGCCCTCCGAGATCCTATAGCATGGCCGAGAGCCATGCCACAGGCCACTCACATACAAATGTTTGATTTTGTCCTTAGCCTGACAAATCTTTCGCCAAGCCCAGGTCACATCCGAGTTAGGTTGGTATTCCTTCCAATCACGCCCCTTGAGATAAATGGAATTCACCCATCTAACCCAAAGTCGATCCGGTTGATCAAAAACCCAAGCTGCTAACTTAGCCACCGCTGCCTGATTCCAGATAGTCAAGTCCCTAAGGCCTAATCCACCTTCCCTTTAGGACAACAAAGCTTCTCCCAACTCACCAGGGCTCTGTTATTACCCTCTACCCCACCATTCCATAAGAAATTGCGGCATAAGGAAATAATTCGAGTCATTACATAAGACGGGATAATGAAAACCATAGCCCAGTAATTATGAAGCTGGGAAAGCACCGACTGAACCAATGTCAGCCTACCTGCATAGGACAATTTTCTCGCACCAATACTCGAGATTCTCGATAAGATTCTAGCCACCAAACATTCACAATCGCTCTTACTAATCCGGGTACACTGAATCGGGAGACCCAAGTAACGAAAAGGGAACGTACCTTCGATACATCCCAAAAAGCTGAGAATAGCGTCTTTCACACCGGTAGCAACCCCAGCGAAATAGGCGTGTGACTTACCAGTGCTCAGACTCAATCCCGAGGCCCTGCTGAACATAGCAAATGCTTTCCACAAGAATTCCATAGAAGGCAAATCTCCTTTGCAAAATAACAAAAGGTCATCCGCGAACATTAGGTGAGTAAGTTTCATCGAAGCACATTTAGGATGATACCTAAATTTCTTGTCAATTCTTCCAAACGTTAGCATACGAGAAAAATATTCCATACAGATAGTAAAAAGCAGTGGTGACATTGGGTCACCCTGTCTTAAACCTCTCTTCCCCTTAAAGAATCCAAACGAATCACCGTTGACACACAGAGTAAAGGATACCGAAGTAACACACTCCATAATCAGACATCGAAAATGATCCGGGAACTCCAAGGCTCGCAGCATTTGATCCACAAAATCCCATTCCACACTATCATAGGCTTTGTGTAAATCCACCTTAAATAGACATCTAGGTGAAACTCGCCCTCTTCTGTACATCTTAACAAGATCCTGACAAATGAGAACATTCTCAACAATACTCCGACCCTCAATGAACCCACCCTGCGTAGGTGAGATTATCTCAGGTAGAATCTTGGCCAGCCTTGCACAAATAATTTTAGTGATACATTTATAAACCACATTGCAACACGCAATAGGCCTAAAATCCTTTACAGACTGAGGACGATTCATCTTAGGAATAAGGGTGATATTAGCACAGTTCAGCTGTTTCAGCAGTTTACCTGACAGAAAGAAATCCTTAATAGCACCGATCACATCCCCTCCCACAATATCCCACGAATCAATAAAAAATTGACTCGTGAAACCATCTGGACCCGGTGCCTTATCTCGATGAATAGCAAACAACGTCTGCTTGATTTCAGCCTCGGTCACCTCTGCCATCAGCGCAGCCTTATGGGCCTCCGTGCAAACACGTCCCAGCCGGACCGTGTCCACACACACGTCTTTGATCGGCTTCGCCTCGCCCAGGAGCGCTCGATAATACTGCAAAAAAGCCGCTTCGATTTCGTTTTTGCTCGAGCATTCCTGGCCCTCCGCGTCAAGCAGCTTAGCGACAACATTGTGTGCTCGCCTAGTTCTCAATAGACCATGGAAATATGCGGAGTTAACGTCTCCTTCTTTAATCCACTTTTGCTTCGATTTTTGGGCCCAATAATCAGCTCGCGCTGCCTGAAGAACTCGGACCGAGTCATTCATTTCCGATTCCTCCCGCAATACGGATTCCGCGCCATCAGACCTTATACGAACCTGCAAGTCGGCTAACCGAGCTTCGGCAACACTACATCTCTTCTCGATGTCTGCAAATGACGAGGAATTTAGCATTTTCAAAGGCGCTTTGAGCCTCCTTAATCTTGAAACAAGTTGAAACATTTTGGTTCCTACGATGTGTCCTTCCCAATTAGTCCCAACGCATTCCAAGAAATCAGGAGAACGACTCCACATGTTCATATATTTGAAAGATCGATTCTTCCTCATCGGCGGATTCCCGAGTTGCACAACACACGGGCAATGATCGAATGTCCCTTCCGGTAAAAAATTAGCAAAACCATTCGGAAACAAGTGCTCGAACTCATCATTTACTAAGCACCGGTCTATTCGGCTAAACACCCTAGTCTCAACGACTTTGTGTTTGTTATTCCAAGTGAATTAGTTTTAGTTTAGGTATTATGTCAACATTAGTACATCACATCATGTAATTTTGGCTTGGTATAAATTTGAGACTGTCAGACTGATATTAATTTGGGTGGGATGTTGGGTATTTGAATGAGAAATGAACTAGTTTTATCACCCGTGAAGATTCGGGTCAGTTTATAGTTATGTTATATATAAATTGAAATAAAACTACGAAATTATGAATGAGATATATCATATATGAAATCAAATAAAATATGAATTTTAAAAAAATATTCATAGTACTATGTATGTACATTATCAGCCTGATTAACAAAAAAAACTGAAAGAAACAATGTCATACAATCTCAAAAATTAGTTAAAAGAAAAAAAAAAGAATTTGACACCCCTTTAGGGTCATAAACCCGTTTTTTAGACCCACAACTTGTTTCACTGAACCCAAAATAACTCGTGTATTTATGGTCGATACCCTACCCGACCCGTTCGGTTAGTGGAAATTTATTAAAATTGAATAAAATATTTATATCGAAATATTATATTTAGATTTATATTTAAAAATAAATATTTTTTATCATAAATATTCAATTTGATACAGCTTTTTATATCATTTAATTGTAAAATAATTTTAAAAATTGAATAAATAATAATTTTTAAAAATATAAACATTCTTAAAGAGTACCATAGTAATATTAAAATAAAAAAATTAATATTAAAAATATTTTTGTTGGAATATAGGCATTCGAAACTATTTTTTACCCTAATCCGAACCGTGACCTATATAACCCGACTTATATTTGATCTGCCCCTTATTTGGACCCGACCCGTTGGACCCATTTGACAGGTATACATATTACACTTCCGCTTTATTTTTGAGGGGTTGAATAACTTTAATTGACGGTGTTAATTTTCAACCCGTAACCGTAAAGTTAAATATCAGAGTTCAGAACCTTAAACGGAATTAAAAGTATAGTCCGGGTACTAATCTTGCCCTTAAATATCTTTCAATCGATTTTGCTCTCATTGTTTTTAAACATATAAATTCTTTTATAGGATCGAATACGTACCAGATTAATTATTTAAATCAGTTAAAATATTTAGATTCAGTTTTGATGTTTGCAATCAACCCCTTTTTAAGGCCGTGGACCTATTTTTTTGATCCGCAAACCGTTTTACCGATCCCAATATGATCCGTTAATTAGGGTCGAAACCTGACCCATCCCATTCAACCCGTTGGGTCAGTGAGCAACTGAGAATTTACTGAAATTAATAAAATGTTTAAAATTAAATACGTATTTTAAATTACAAATATTAACTTTAATACAACGTTTTTTACCATTTAATAAAAAAAAAATTAAAAATTGAATTAATATTTTTGAAGTACAAACATTATTATTAAAGATAATAATAATAATAATAATAATAATAATAATAATAATAATAATAATAATACACAATGTTTGGAGATAAAGAAACAAGAGGGTCTTTACTGGCAAAACGTCTTCGGTGGAAACTATAATCAGTAGAATTAAATTTCAAGTGTCATATAGGATTCTTATGGTTAATAATCCTAAATACAATAGGATTAAGGAGATGATATTGTAATGGAGGTTTCTCTCTACTAGTGGCTAGCTCTTTTTGCATCAAAATGTAATTTCACTCGATTATGAATGAAATGATGATTTTTCTGCAAAAAAAAATAAAAAAATAAAAAAATAAAAAAATAATAATAATAATATTATTATTATTAAAATTATTTGTGTTGGACTTAAAAAGTTGGTAAAAAAAATATAGACATTCGAAACTATTTCTAACCCTAAACCCCTTGACATGTATAACCCGACCAATATTTGATCCGACCCGTATGACCCGATCAACTGTACCCGTTTGATATGTTTTCATATTATGCTACCACTTTAATTTTTACGGGATTGAGTAACATTAATTGTCGGTATTAATTTTCAACCCTTAATTGTAAAATTGAAGAGTTTGGAAAAGTGAAAGTTTGAATGCTAATCTTACCCTTAAATACATCTTTTAATCAGTTTTGATGTTTTTAGACATATAAACTCTAGGACTGAATGCATACATGATGAATTAGACATATAATTTATTATTTTTCATTTATTGTTCGATTACATCAATCTATCTATATTATTTATATTACGATTATTGCATGACAATAATTTCGGTATTAAAAATTAATACTGCAATATCAACTTTTTGTATCCTAAAAATAAAAAATAAAAAAATTGTTTTAAATATATTTAATAAAATATCAATTTTTTTTAATATATTTAATATTTATAATAATGTTATACGAATAATAATTTTATGTGAATGATAATATTATGTAAATGTTATATTAATTGAATTGAGTGGATCATTTATGTACGTAGGATAATTATCAAATTTATTTTTAGTAACTCTGATTTCAAAATCTTAGAATGCATATGAGCATGCCATGTCAGCGAAGGAGTGCATCCACGCTGCCATGTCAGCAGTGGATGCACTCAATTAATATATATATAGATCTAGGATCCTTTGAGGCAGCTCAACTCGCCGCACCCATTGAGGCACAATCTCAACCATTAGATTTAAATCAAATTAAAGGCTAAGATTAAAATAAAAACTCATACATAAAAAAAATTTCCCCAAATTTTTTTCTCGGGGAAAAAAATCGATATTTTTCGGGAAACTTTTTTTTTTTTCCGGAAACAAAAAAATTTCGGAATATTTTTTTCCAATTTTTTTTTTTTCCGAAAAAAAACAATCGGAAATTTTTTTCCCAAAAAAAAAAAATTCCGAAAAAAAAAATCAGAATTTAAAATAAAATTGGTGTATATAAAAACAATTTCAGTGTACATAATAACTGTTTTAAGGTAAGTGTATATATGTTGATTAATTAGTGTACATAGTAACCATTTGAGTGTATATAACAATAACTATTTTACTGTATATATATTTAGTTCTTAAGTGTATATATGTATGTAGTGAGTTTAATAGCGTATATAATGAGTTTTTTTAGTGTATATAACAGTTATTTTGATGTATGTTCCATTGTTGATTAACTGATGTACATATTAATTATTTGGGTGTATATAACAATTATTTTACTGTATATATTGAGTTCTTAAGTGTATATACGCAGTGAGTTTAATAGCGTATATAATGAGTTTTTTTAGTGTATATAACAGTTATTTTGATGTATGTTTCATTGTTGATTAATTGGTGTACATAATAACTATTTGAGTGTATATAACATTTTTTTATTTGAGTGTATATAACATTTTTTTTACTGTATATATTGAGTTCTTATGTGTGTGTATATAGTGAGTTTAATAACGTATATAATGAGTTTTTTAGTGTATATAACACTTATTTGGATGTATGTCCCATCTTAATCTAATGGTCTAGATTGTGCCTTAATGGGTGTAAGGAGTTACCCTGCCTCACCGGAACCCACCTCTCTCTCTCTCTCTCTATATATATATATATATAGGGGGATCAAGGGAGTTACTAACTCTCCAACTCTCCCTTAGTGTTGATCCCCTCCATCCATTCATCCTAAGATGGATGGTGGATGGATGGGGTTCAATTAAAAAAAAAAAAAAACAATAAACTGACACAGCAGTGGAGAGAGGGAAACATCCCCTCACCCAAATCAATCCCTCCATTACTTCCCTCATACACTTCCCAATCTCCTCATTTTCAATTCATTTCTCAAATCAATGCTACTAGGGGTCTAGGGCTGTGACTCCTTGAGTCTTACTATTCGATCTGATTCGTAAAACTCGACTTGAAAAATTTTGATTTGCGCTTGGCTCGAAGTTCCAAATATAGGGCCAAACATTATTTTTATTATTCGACTAAATCAAGCCAAATATTCAGCTCAATATATATATATATATATATATATATATATATATATATATATATATATATATATATATATATATATATATATATCAATCTTTTTCAAGTCGAGTTTTACGAATCAGATCGAATAGTAAGACTCAAGGAGTCACAGCCCTAGACCCCTAGTAGCATGTTTAAATTTACTCCGTATTTATTATGATGGTTCTGAATCTCATTATTTTTATTATAATGATTAGAGCTGATTAAATGGTCCATCTTTGACAGCCCAGTCCGACCCGACCCGACCCCTTTTTTTTTATCGAGCTCGGACTCTTAATTGGGACTGAAAAAGCAAGCGGCACGACCCAAACTTAACACGTGATGTATTTACGATCGGGTTTTGTTCAACCTTAAGGCCCAAAATTTGACCCGACCCAACCCAATTTTTTAAGGAAAAAAATCATTTCAAAGACAAATACTTTGGTGCAGATTATATTCCAGGGTTATTTAACGACAATAATACCAACTATAGGGCGTCTTCCTAAAATAATACCAATTTCAATAAATCTGAGAATAATACGTATTATTGAAGTAGTTAAAGAATAGTATAAGTGACTATATAACCTGCAACAGCAGGTTACCTAATTAATATTTGACCTGCTACTTATCCTCCATCCTCCTACTTAGACATGGATAACGGGTGAACCGTGTCGGGTTAGATTCGGGTCAGGTCACTTTCGTATTATAATAATCGGGTTGAGTTCGGGTCGGGTCGTATAATTTCGGGTTTGAGTCATCCTCGAGTTTGTTGTTTTCATCTTTTTTCAGGGATATCGACTTATTTTCTATAATAATAGTCTGGTCAGTTTTATGTTAGCTCGGTTCAATTCGAATTACGGGTCAAAATCAAGTCTTCAATTCGGGTGTCGGGTCGGGTCATTTTTGTCAGGTCTACTCCTCCTTACTTCTCTCCTTCATTCTTTCTCTCCATTACCCTTCATCCTTCTTCAGTTTTTTTTCTATACGTTTCGTTTAGATTAACATGTTGATTTTGGTGTACGATTGTGTTGTTAGCTAGATTTGGTGAGGTTGAAGACTTGAAGAAAGAGGAAGACAGATGACATGAATGACGTTTAATGGCCCGTACACCGAGTAGGTGAAAACGAGTGAAGTAATATGAAATAAATTAAAGGCGAAAAAGGAAGGTGAAAGGGGTTCTACTTCTAACTGGTCATCTATACTACTGTAGACACCCACATTTTGACTGCCAGGTGTCTATGGCAGTTTCCAAAAAACACCCGATGATGATCGGACGCAAACGTGTTTCTACGCGCTCGGATATGGGCTCAAAACCATTAGTTGTTGGCTTAAGCATTTACGGAGTACAAATCTCACAAAACCAACCTCAAATTCAGGCCTAGTGGGTCGTTTCCAATCAAATAAGGCTAATTTGGGCCAAAACCGACATCGGAAATAAAACCGACTTTTTGCGATTGGGTCAAACCCCGGTCAAAGCCATTTCCGAGGCACATAAAGGCAGCCACATAAACATCAAAAGTCCAACCAAATACAAACCCACAAAATACCCAACTCAAGGTCCAAAAACCGGACCATTGCGATCCAGCTGATCCACTCGATCGAGTGTCAGCTCCACTCGATCGAGTGGTCCCTTAAACAGGCCCGACTGCAGGCGCGCTGGGCCACTCGACCGAGTCAGCCAGTTACTTGGTCGAGTAACCCTAGCCGGAGGAGTATAGCTATGCCTATATAAACATCTCCATGCACACACTTTGATAAGTCGCTATTTTACCGGTTTTTCGTCCCATATTTATACTCTTTCTCGGTCGATTTTATTAGTCGTTTTGCGATTATTAAGCTATTTTGTGTTTAATTAGCTAATTGATCGGGTCTAGTATAATTAGTATCATTTTATGTTATTTCTCGGGATTTTGGTACTGTGCCTCGATATTTGATTTTATAGGTACCGAAGAGAACCGAGATGATAAAGACGGAAGAAAACGGATCAAATCAAACCGCTATTGAATCATGATGAAGATTGGGCCCAAACACAAAATATGGGACTCAGCCCACCAAAAAGAAAAACAGAAAAAAAGGCAAGAGAATAAGAATAAAAAAGGGAAGAGAGAGATAAGAAAAAGAGAGTAAGATTAGGGGGAAGCAGAGGGTGTAGAGTAGAACGCAGCAGCAGCACCACTTATCTTCCCCCATTTTTCATTTTTTTTAGTTTTTAGTTTATTAGACTAATTAATAGATTAATTAGTTCCTTAATCAACATTGGTGTAATTAATGTTCAAGATTATCCTACTCCAATTTCTCTTCCATTTTGGTACAATCCTTTTCTCTCTTTTTATTTGTAGTTTTATTTTAATGTTTTGGGTTTATTTTTAATTTATTGTTAATTAGCTCAAAGTTCATTCCTTTTTCGTTAATTGTGTTTGGTAATATGATTATAAGTTTGTGTTTCATCTTTATGTTGAGTAATTAGTATGTGTTAGGTTAGATTAGTTTAATTTTATTTCCTTAATTAAAGTTCTTGTCTTTATTATTTCTTTATTATGCTTTTGTTAGTTAGTTCAATTAGTTTAGTCACTCTCATCAATCAATTCGCGTAGCTAATTTATAATCCGAGACCGAACTAGTACTCGATTCCGATCTCTTTGTGGATTCGACCCGACTTACCCTTACTATTTTAGTTTAGGTTAGTTGGTTTATTTGGTAGTTAGATTGGCGACAAATCCGACTATCAAAATGGCGCCGTTGCCGGGGAGATCATTGGATTGATATTAGTTTTGTTTTAGATTTATTAGACTACGCTTGTTACTTGTTACTTGTGCTTGTTCCTATGACGATTTACCACATTCCACAACGTAAAGAGACATTGCATGATTATTGGGATAGACTTATGAATTGCACTCTTGAATTCGATGTTGAGATGTGGGAATTTTGTCGTATGGTGTATGATGGTGTTCATGATAACATTAGAGGCATGATTGAAGAGAGTTGTCAAGGTAGGTTTACATCGATGCCATATTGTGAAAGATGGGACCTTCTTAATAAGTTGGTTAATGATTCTAGGCAATCGGAGAGCACTAGTTATAAGAATACTTATTTACCTCTCCATGTGGATGCTACCACTTTAGTTGATGACTTAGACTCTAAGTTGGATGATGAGCCTCTTGTTAACATGACCACTTTGCCTACCATTTGTGATTTGATTAGTTCTCCCTTCCTTAAGGGATGTGATGATCATGGTAGTGTTTATGTTGGGTCTTGTGTTCTTATTGATGATATCAAGCCTTCATTTGATGATAATCTTGAGGATAAGAGATGTGTTGGTAATGATATTATTAAAGAGACTCTTCTTGAGGTTTTTGAGATTTTTGATGATCCATATGATGAGTGCATGGGTGTGTTTAATGATGCTTTTGATATGGAGAGGGATGAAAATTGTGTTCTTATGGAGATTCAAATCCCTTCCCCTAGTCTTAAGGATGCTTGCTTGCCTCACTTTATGGATGTTGATGATTTAGTGTATAATCCTTGCAATGAAGAGATTTTTTACTCTCTTGATAAGGTTGTCGATGATGTTGAGACTTGTGGTGAGAGTGTTGTAGGAATAGTTGAGAGCATGGGAGTAGTTGGGATAAATGGGATGTTGAGTTAGATTTCTTTGAGGAGCCCATTTTGGAGAAATTTGAGTCTCTTGCTTACTTTGAGGATGAATTTATTTCATCCATTGATTATGTAGACCTTGTTTCTCTTACCTCGTTGTTCGAGACCATGTATGTTGACGAGGATTTTTACAATCCTATATTTGAGGTCGAGGTTCCTTTATGCTTGACACTTGAGTTTGGCTTGAGCAAGCCTTTTGACACTTTCAAAGCAAGTGTCGAGTATTTTGATGAATTTGAGATTTTTGGGTTTCATACTTTTTTTTCTTAAGTATCTCATTCATCCTTCCACCTTTCCTTTCTATCATCTTTGGTCATGCCTATCCACTATGATGCCTTATGACCACTATAATGAGGATTGGTCTATCTCATTTGACAAATTAATGAGATCCTTGGTGGGCACTAAGTAGATAAGAGTGATTTTGTAGGTTTGGCGGTTTCCTTGAAACCGCGCTTCTTGGGAGGCACCCCAAGTCTTTTGTACATATTTATGTTTTGGTGTTTTTGTTAGTGTTTTTGTTTGTAGGTACCTTCAACAAGAAACTACTATGTAGCAAAATGGATTAGAGACACAAAATCGATCAAGTGTGGGGAAGAATTATGCTTCAAAGGTATTTTCCTACCCTCCCTTCCTTTACCTCCCTAGTTTTGAACATTGAGAACAATGTTCGTTTCAAGTGTGGGGAGATAGGTTGATTGATGTATTTGTCGTTGTTTGAGGATATTGTGGTTGTTACTCTTGTTGGAGGATATTTTGGTGGAGTTTTGTTGTAAATATGTGGTTTGTGTGGGATTGTAGCTTGTGTTATTGTTTTATTGTTTTTAAGTTTCTTGTTTTTGTGTTTTGTGTCATTTTTGTGTTTTTCTTTTGCAAAATTGAAAATTTTGAAAAAAATCCTAAAAAGTGAAAAAATGAAAAATTTAAAAAAGATTTTTGTTTTTCGATTCACTTGTTTTCCTTGATAGAGTGATTTTTCTAATTTTCAACTTCTTTAAAGAGTGTATTTTTCTATTACTTATCGGTTGTTTCTTAATATTATATATTGATTGTCCTCCTACTATAAGTCGCTCGGGATGTGTCCTTCACTTGTTTCCACCTTCCACCTCCCGTGTTGTGATTTTGGCTTTGTATATTTGTCTAGGTGACTATTTACCCAAGTGACGATCTATCATTTTTTCGATCCATATTTCACAAAAATACTCAAAAAATAAGAGTTATCTTCCATCCAAAAAGAGCTCAAGCATCAAATAAGAGAAACAAAGAAAAATTCTCAAAAAACTCAAAAAGAAAAGAATAAGGGGGAGCAGAAGAAAAAAAAAATGAAAAAAAAAAAAATGAAAAATGAAAAAGAAAAAAAAATTGAAAAAGAAGAAAAAGAAAAGAAAAGAAAGACGATTCCTCCCCGAGTATTTTTGTTTATCCTTATTTCCATTTTGGATCGTTTCATGTGTCATTTGGGTGATTAGGACGACCCTAGCCCTTTGTTTATTCAAGGGGTCGAGACTTTTATACATTAGTCACTAACTCCATAGAGACCCTCTTCCATCTCCGTCTCACATCCCGACATAGCATGGACCGAGGCCAAGAGATATGTAATAATAATTTTTGCAACCGATTTAGTAATCTTGACATTCATATTCTATATTTTAGTTGGATTTTAGGATTGTGACTTTTGATTTGGAAGACTTGTGACTCGTTTGTTTATACTTGCTTATTTTCGTTTTTGTATATATTTTGTGTTTTTGTTTTCCGTGATTTTATTTATGGGTCGTAGTTTGTCTCTTGAGCTTACTCGAGGACGAGTAAGAGTTAAGTGTGGGGAGTTTGATAAGTCGCTATTTTACCGGTTTTTCGTCCCATATTTATACTCTTTCTCGGTCGATTTTATTAGTCGTTTTGCGATTATTAAGCTATTTTGTGTTTAATTAGCTAATTGATCGGGTCTAGTATAATTAGTATCATTTTATGTTATTTCTCGGGATTTTGGTACTGTGCCTCGATATTTGATTTTATAGGTACCGAAGAGAACCGAGATGATAAAGACGGAAGAAAACGGATCAAATCAAACCGCTATTGAATCATGATGAAGATTGGGCCCAAACACAAAATATGGGACTCAGCCCACCAAAAAGAAAAACAGAAAAAAAGGCAAGAGAATAAGAATAAAAAAGGGAAGAGAGAGATAAGAAAAAGAGAGTAAGATTAGGAGGAAGTAGAGGGTGTAGAGTAGAACGCAGCAGCAGCACCACTTATCTTCCCCCATTTTTCATTTTTTTTAGTTTTTAGTTTATTAGACTAATTAATAGATTAATTAGTTCCTTAATCAACATTGGTGTAATTAATGTTCAAGATTATCCTACTCCAATTTCTCTTCCATTTTGGTACAATCCTTTTCTCTCTTTTTATTTGTAGTTTTATTTTAATGTTTTGGGTTTATTTTTAATTTATTGTTAATTAGCTCAAAGTTCATTCCTTTTTCGTTAATTGTGTTTGGTAATATGATTATAAGTTTGTGTTTCATCTTTATGTTGAGTAATTAGTATGTGTTAGGTTAGATTAGCTTAATTTTATTTCCTTAATTAAAGTTCTTGTCTTTATTATTTCTTTATTATGCTTTTGTTAGTTAGTTCAATTAGTTTAGTCACTCTCATCAATCAATTCGCGTAGCTAATTTATAATCCGAGACCGAACTAGTACTCGATTCCGATCTCTTTGTGGATTCGACCCGACTTACCCTTACTATTTTAGTTTAGGTTAGTTGGTTTATTTGGTAGTGAGATTGGCGACAAATCCGACTATCACACTTCAAGACAATCTTTTTCAAACCCTAAGAAAACCCTAACCTATATCACATTCAAACCCTAACCCTAGCATCTAGGATCCGAACCCTAATCACCATAACCTAGCTTACATACTCGATACTCCCGTGCTAGCCACAACTACGAGTCCCGTCCGAGAACAAGAACATGTAGGTTGAGGGTGCAAAAAACCCCTTTCTTCTCCCTTCTCTTCTTCCTCGTGTCGTCCGTCGTCGTTGTCATCTATTTTTTTATTTTGTTCACATCCATAATATCGCTAATAATTACTAGTATTAAAAGCATTAAAATACTTGTGGATTTGTGTCGAATGCGAAGGATGTCGGAATAAGAAAACCCGAATATACAAGGATATTGCACCCAGCATTGCCGGTCGCTTATCCCGACACCCCTAACGTTTGATGATTGAAACAAGTCAACTTAAACAATAGTTTTTTTTTTTTATTTTTGTTCGCATTACTATCATTAATCGCATATTTCATCAATTGCAAACTATTTTCAAAACAAGTACCTTTTTTTTTATTAGGGTTGAAACCCGTTGACGCCGATCCGACATCACATAATCCCTAGGGATTCATTATGATGTCGGGAAAGCCGAGGGAATCAAGTCTTTCAATTCAAGTAAAGTGTCAACCTTTTAGATCCGATACCAATTCGATAATTGGATGTCGAATCTAAATAAATTAGTCAAATGATTTAGCTAAAACGATTTTCCGTTGATGCTTAAAATGGATGTCATTAATTTCATTAGAATTACGACTCTATAAACGCGGAGGAAAATCCATATCGTTTTAGTCGATTTATTGACTTATAGAGTTTTTTTTAGTTCCGCTCTACTATTCGATATCGATTCAATAATCGAACGTCGAATATGACGAGTATTTTACGTATGAATCGAGCATAAGTCATACAATATTTACGCCCGATTCAACAAAATTACCCAATTATAAAAATCAAAAAGCAATTTCGAAATCGATAGCGAATTGCAAAACGAACCCTAGTTCGTACAGGGGGCACTCGGTCGAGTGCCTAGCACACTCGGTCGAGTGGTACCCCAAAATCGAGACAGAACGCTTTTTTCGACCTCCACTCGGCCGAGTCTCGCCATGACTCGATCGAGTGGCAATGTACTCGGTCGAGTTCACCAATAACTCGATCGAGTAGGGTCCAAAAATACGGGACATAAGCCTTTTCAGAGGTCCACTCGGTCGAGTCCTTCAATGACTCGGTCGAGTGGCCCTTTATCACGCCAAAACCGTGAGTCCTACACCGTCTTCTAATTTTGGTAATACTTTTTTATGACTTAGGTCAACGCGTGTCAAGCCTATCACGTGAAATATTATTTTTCAAAGCCATGCATCATCTTATTTACATCATTCCATTTATTCTGCAAACCGTTATTATCGTTATACCGCTACTAACCGTTTGTTCTCTTGTCGATTTACTTTGTTTATTTTATTGTACTAAAATGAACCCACATGCTAAAATACAACTTTGACGTTAGAATTAGTTGCATTAAATCGACATAGAAACCCTTTCTATTTTTCGCATGTTTAGGGAAAATAATGTTTGCATAAGCATTTTCATCGTTCAACTAACACGCGTATTAGAAAGTCACTCGATATCTTAGTAGGGGCCGCTAATGTGCGGGCGGGGTTGGGTGTCCTTAGTGGGCTTCCCAACACGTACCCTCACCCCTTACTCAGAACCTAGGTTTCCGGATGCCCGAAACCGTTGGCGCACGAGAGTCATTCAATACACGATAACCGGTAGTGATGGTATCGGTATCACAATACAAAGGGACGAGCCCAATAAACTCTGACATCGGAAATGGGCCATACTTTGTGCATGGCCCACTACGACATAGAGTGGGTTCGAACGGGCCCGAACTCCCACAAAGTTCGGTGGCGACTCCACTTCGATTTATATTTCAATTCGATCTATTCTCATATGGAGATTCATTCGCCTCCCCAAACCCGCGCGTGGCCGCGTCGGGGTGGACCTATATCATGTCCACAATTTGGCGACCCCGCTGGGGATTAACTGATGTGTGACTTACCATCGGCATCCTCAGGGTGAGACTCGAATAGAAATCGTTTGACTAGTACAATACGCGTTTTAGTTTTACGGTTCATGCATAACCCCATATTTTCCCGGGCCGGTACTCACGACCGACGTCCCTTTGATTTTACTCAAAACATCCTATTTCTAGCCGGTATTCTGCCCATTTCAAAACTCAAAAATATTTTAGAACTTTCAAATTTGCGGCCCGATACACTTTCTGATTTTTTCGAAAAATCGGGCCCTTCCCCGAGTTTTCTCGGACTTTCCAAAAATAATCCATTTTCAAAACCTTCCTCTTCTTAGGACTTCCCATATTTAGCAGTGTCGGGTGGTGTCTTAAGTCGTCAAAGTCTCTAGCGTTGGAACTCTGTCGATCCTACATCGCGAGTTTCTTCCCTATCCCAGTCCGCCTTATTAGACTAAGGCAATGCCCACCTACGTAGGACATACTTCTACAAAGGAGGGGCCGTTTACACAATCGAGTCCAAAGTCTGGGGATGTCTCACGTGAACCTTCCTTCGAACAGGACTCGGCCCACCCGCCGATTCCTAAGGAAGGCCCACCTTTCACAAGTCACCCGTCTAGGTGTCTTCTCCGAGTCATTTCCCCTTTCAGTCTTATTCGGGATGTACTTTCTATTCCGGGATTCGGGCGAGTTTCTGATTATGCGGTGTTTTTACAGACAGGCCACCCGAGACCAGATATCAACGCAAGATGGACAACCTGAAAGCTGCGCTAGCTAAGATCGAGACTCAATTGACTGCCATCCAAACTGACAAGACCACCCTGGCCACCCCTCTGACTGCCGTGGATAAAGGTACTCCCACTGGATCTGAGCCCACTGGGCCTATAGCCGAGTTAATCGGCGCTGTCCAGAAGCTTGAAGAACAGGTCCACCTGTCGACGAACAACTCGGTCCACACTGAGAATGCTCGTTCCTATTCGCCTTTGAATGACGAGCTACCTGCCAACCTCAACCTCACGGGAATTCCGATGTTTGAGGGTACCGAAGACCCGGTCCACCACATCCGGGCCTTTAAAGAATTCATGGCGGTCAAAGGGGTGAAATCCACCATGTTCAAACACTTATTTGCTTCCTCACTCGAGAAGCATCCCAAGGCCTGGTACTACAGGCTCGATTCCAAGAAGTACAAGACTTGGGACGATGTGGCTACTGAATTTGCTCAGAATTACGCTGACAATACCGAGATACAGACTACAATGCGTACTCTGAAAGTGATGGCCCAAGAGGCCAAAGAAGGGTTCACCAAGTATCTCCAGAGATGGCGGGCCGAAAGTGTGAAGCTGGTTGATAAGCCCAGCGAGAAGGTGCAAGTGAAGGCCTTTGTCAAGAATTTCCTCCCATCCTACCGGGTCCATCTCCGGTATGCCATCATCCCAGTTTTGCCGCCCTTAGTGAAATGGGTACGAGGATCGAGGATGACTTAAGGTTAGAGAGCTTGACTAAGGCCTCTACCAAAGGATATCAAGGGCCTAGTTCATCTTCGAGCAAGCCCACACCTGCAGCTGCAACTCGCAGCATCTTTGATGAGGTCAATCTGCTGGGCACCTCATCCAAAAAGAATACACCAAATCGGGTATTCACGGATATAGGGACTACCTATACCTATGCCTTACAAAGGCTATCCTCGAAGGGTCTTATCCAACCAATAGGCCCGACTCCAGAAGTGCCAGTAGAAAAGAGGTCCAAAAGTTACAATGCCCAAGCCTACTGCCAGTATCATCGAGGTAACGGGCATGACACGGAAAAATGCTAGAAACTGAAACATCTGATCCAAGATCTGATTGAAAATGGGAAGATCCCGTTACCCGGAGACAAGCCGAGTAACAAAGAAAACCGTTCAGTGCCCATGCTATATATATTCACTGGAGAGGTAGTCGACTGTTCTCACCTCATTTCTCCTTTTATCCCACAAATCAATGGGATATGGTTCGATGATGAAAACGACGTTTACCTAGCCAAAGGGGAAGCTGTCCCCATCATCAGTAAAGGGGTTCGAAAAGCTAAGTCCAAAGCCTTAGCCACTAACCACCTCGCCACTGCCGGGCGTTCTACTCCAGCAACCGTCACTGAACCTGCCAGGACGGATTCTACCCCCGAGGAACCAAGCAACGACACGGCCTTGGTCCAACAACTGAAGAGGGTTCGAGCTGACCTGACCATATGGAAACTTCTGATTAGCTCGCAAGCACATCGGGAAGCACTGACTAAGGCTCTCGATGAAATTAAAGTCGACTCACAGGTTACCCCCGCTGAAATGGTAGCCACTATCATGCTCTATCTCAAGGGCAAGTCCAAGGAAGAAAGCCCACTCATCACCTTCTTTGAGTTCGATCTTCCACCATTTGGGGCCCGCCCATAACCTGGCCCTCTACATCATGGTCATTTGCCGAGGGAAGTACCTCCCGATGACCCTCATTGACGATGGATCCGCCGTGAATGTCCTACCTCTAAGGACCGCTAAAGCCCTCGGCATCACTGAGGCTGATTATCTCCCGACGACGCAGACTATCCAGGCTTTCGACGGAAGCCCAAAACCGGTTGCTGGGGCCGTTAAGCTGACAATAATAACGGGCCCAATCGAAAAAGAATTGGAGTTTCAGGTGATTGATGTCACCTCGTCCTTCAACCTATTGCTCGGGAGGCCTTGGATCCATGCGGTCAGGGCCGTGGCCTCTACCCTCCACAAAAAAGTCAAGATGCCACTTCAAGACGGTATCATCACACTGGAGGCGACCCCCATGACCGTGGCTAGCTGCAATGCCACAAGTTGGGCCGAACCACGAGGATTCGATTTCGTGGGTATGATCGAAGAGGAATATCTCTTCAGGCCTTACTTCACCACTAGCATCGACACGATGCTACAAAACTTGGGCTACTTGCCGGGGGCTACCTCGAGGCCATATCTTCCAGCTGGGAAGATTATCGAAGTCCTGAACGATGGCGAATCACAGTTCGGTTTGGGATATGCTGTAACCCCGGAGAACGTGGTCCGTGCCGGTATTTATAAGGCCACCAACCTCATCAAGGGTACTTACTTAGGCCCTTATAGCCCGAAACTAACCGACTACTTTGTTACTCTAGTATTCGGGGCTATTTAAGTGGGCCTCTACCAACCCACTATCACATATCCCGAGACCAAAATGGCTCGGGAATGCAATTTCATCCCTGATGACATATTCGCCCTTCTCCAAGCAGAATCCAAAGAGGGCGCCGACAACTCCGAGCCTGTGCTGGGGCTCCTTTTTGGAGAAGACAAGGCCATCCCCGCTCCTAAAGAGGATTTGGTCAACCTCATCCTTCGCAGCAACCGGTTTGACCCAACAAAGCTGATCTCCGAAGTGGGTACGAACACCGGGAAAAGGGCCTGGAGGAAGACCATCAAATGGACCGACGGCCAGGGATGGACCTACAAGCTAACCACCGGAGAGAGAGACATGCCGGATACCGAGTCCGAGTCCGAGTCAGAGTCGGAGTCTGAGTCCAAGTCTAGAGGGTCTGTTGCTAGAGTCCAATCTGTAACTCCTCTTTCCTTAGCCACTGAAGTATCGGGGCCTATCCCGAGAGCACTCCCAATCCCGCCACTGACCAACGATCAGATGGCCGCTCTATTCGACCTTTTCTCAAAATTTACCATCAATAATAATAACGAAAACTGTTCTGCTTACGACTTGTCTTATTTTCAAAATTCTTTCAAAACTTTTTATATGCAATGACATTGAGAAACCCGACAAACAGGTACCTCTTCCTCCGCATCTGATCGAGCAGCTTGAACAAAGAGAGTCCCGAGACCCGGTAATTGAAGAAACCGAGTCCATCAACGTAGGAACCACTTTAGAGCCCTAGATGCTTAAGTTGGGCCTATCTTTAGATCCCGAGGACAGAGAATAATTCACATACGTCCTCCAGGAATTCAAAGACGTCTTCGCATGGTCCTACAAGGACATGTCGGGAATAGATCGGGAAATAGCTGAACACCGTATACCCATCAAAGATGGGTGCAAGCCGGTAAAACAGAAGCTTCGAATAATGAGGCCCGAATGGTCTCTCAAAGTCAAAGAAGAAGTCGACAAGCAATTTAAAGCGGGCTTTATACAAGTGTCTGAATATCCAGACTGGGTCGCCAACATCATGCCGGTACCCAAGAAGGACGGCAAGGTGCGGGTATGTGTGGACTTCCGGGACCTTAATAGGGCCAGCCCAAAAGACGATTTTTCGTTACCACTCATCGACATACTGGTGGATAACACGGCCGATCATGCCCTTCTATCATTCATGGACGGGTATGCCAGATACAATCAAATCAAAATGGCAGAAGAGGATATGAGTAAGACCACCTTCATTACACCTTGGGGTACTTACTGTTACACCGTTATGCCATTTGGGCTTATCAATGCCGGTGCCACTTATCAACGGACCGCCACTACTTTGTTACATGATATGATGCACAGAGAAGTGGAGGTCTACGTGGACGACATGATCATCAAGTCCAAGGACCGAAACGGGCACATCTCGGCCCTAAGAAAATTCTTCACCAGACTGTGTAAGTACAACATGAGGTTGAACCCTAAAAAATGCAGCTTCGGGGTAACGTCAGGCAAATTACTGGGCCATATCGTTAGCCAACGCGGCATCGAGGTCGACCCAGCTAAAATCAAAGCCATCACCGAGATGCAACCACCCAAGACCAAAAATGAAATAAGGGGGTTCGTCAGGGAAGTCCAATATATCAGCCGATTCATCTCAAAGCTAACTATGGTATGCGAGCCCATTTTCAAGAAACTGAAGATAGGAGAACGGGTACTATGGGACGATAAATGTCAAACGCCTTTTGACAAAATCAAGGAGATTCAGTCTGCTCCCCCGGTGTCAATGCCGCCTCAACCCAGTTTGCCTCTGTCGTTATACCTAACAACGACCGAGGCAACCATGGGGGCTATGCTGGCCCAGACCATCGAATCAGAAGAGCGGGCCATTTACTACATCACTAAAAAGTTCCTAGAAGACGAATGCAAGTACACAATGCTTGAGAAAACGTGCCTAGATTTGGTTTGGGCCACTAAAAAGCTCTGACATTACATGCTCAGTCACGAGGTACATGTATTATCCAAAATGGATCCTATCAAGTACCTGTTCGAGAAGCCCATCCTCAACGGCAGGATGTCCAGATGGACTTTAATGTTAGCTAAGTTTGACCTCAAGTTTGTACCATTAAAAGCCATCAAAGGCCGGGTAGTAGCCGAGTTCCTCGCCGATAACCCGATGTCTGAAGAAGGGCATACCGATACTTGGGCTTTTCCAGATGAAGACATATTCCATACCGATACTGAAACATGGGATTTTTATTTTGATGGGGCATCCAACTTCCGAGGATTTGGGGTCGGAATTCTGTTAATTTCACCACGAGGGGAACACACCCCATTATCCATCAAATTGGACTTTGACGTGACCAATAACGCAGCCGAATATGAAGCATGCATTCACGGGTTGCAAGCTGCCACTGATTTAGGAGTAACGAATCTCCGGGTCCACGGTGACTCATCATTGGTCATCAATCAAGCGCTCCAAAAATGAAAAACTCGGAACGTCAATCTCGTGGCTTACCAAGCACGGGTAAGGGTTCTAGAGAAACAATTCCAGAAGGTGGAATATATCTATCTACCTCGGGAAGAAAATCAATTCGCAGATGCACTTTCCAAATTAGCATCTCTGCTAAATATCCCGGAGCATCTAACTAGCATGCCAATCTGCGTTGAAAGACGGTTCGAGCTAGCCTACATCCACGCCATCCAGGATATCGAGATAGCTGACCCAGAACCTTGGTATCAGGCCGTTCTAACCTATTTGATAACGGGAGAATATCCCCCGGAAACTGAAAATTGGGCCAAGAAGGCCTTGCGAAGATTGGTGACCCAATTTCTTCGTACAGACGACGGGCAATTATACAAAAAGACGGCACAGGGGGCTCTCCTCCTGTGTATCAATAAAATACAGGCCGAAAAGGTTATGGCCGAGGTACATGATGGTGAAAACGGTCCGCATATGAACGCCCATATGCTAGCCCGGAAAATCATGAGGCTTGGATACTATTGGAACACCATGGAAACGGACAGTTAGTTATATGTCAAGCACTGCCATAACTGTCAGATCTTTGCCAACGTACAGCATATGCCATCTTCCCTATTATATACCATGACATCACCATGGCCATTCTCGACATGGGGTATTGACATAATTGGAAAGGTGCACCCTTCCGTGACGGGAGGTCATTGCTTCATTTTAGTGGCCATCGACTATTTCACCAAATGGGTCAAAGCCGAGTCTTATCGTGTCTTGAACGCCAAGCACGTGGCCAAGTTCATCCAGAATAAGATCATTTGCCGATATGGGATCCCACACGAGTTTATTAGCGATCACGGGACCCACTTTCAAGCTGAAACCGCTGCGCTGCTAGCAAAATACAAGATTCAGAGACATACGTCTTCACCTTACCGTCCCCAAACAAATGGAGCGGTAGAAGCGGCTAATAAAACAATTGTCACCATACTTAAAAAGATGGCTGAGAATTATCGGGAATGTTCTGACAAAATACCTTTTGCCCTATGGGGGTACCGAACTTCAATTCGCACTGCGACCGGAGCAACTCCATATTATCTGACATATGGAATGGAGGCGGTCCAACCAGCTGAACTAGAAGTGTCATCCCTCAGGATTTTACTTGAAAGCCAAGTACCTGAAGCAGATTGGGTCCAAGCCCGATATGATTCGCTAGTCCTTCTAGACGAACGGCGATCCCGGGCCGTCAACAATATTCAAATATATCAAAAGAGGATCCAACGGGCTTTCAACAAAAGGGTTAGGCCTAGAAACATCAAAGAAGGGGATTTGGTCCTGAAATCGGTTCGTGCCTTACTACCGGTTGACCGAAGAGGAAAATTCAAACCCAATTGGGCTGGGCCATACTTAGTCAAGAAGGTCCTATCCGAAGGAGCAATGATGTTGACAGACCTGGATGGGAACGAGTTCGTCAACCCAACCAACTTGGACCAGCTGAAGCGCTACTACCCATAAACCCTATTTCAATGTCATTTGCAAAAAGTTTATAAAAATTCGTCTTTTTATAAAGGAAAAAGTCCCATGGTACCCTTGAACTATGTCACATTACACATGGTACACCCGTTTTTAAGTTTATTCCCATGGTAACCTTGAGTTTTATAGTTTAGTTCCCGATTTATCCACATTCCATTTTCTGTTATCACGCCGTTGAATTATGCCTAAGAGCTGGATCATTAAGTGTTAATTAATTTTGGGAGGAAAAATTAATTACATCCCTCAATCGCTACTTTTCAGAACTCTTAGCATAAAGAGAGGCGTTCCCATGGTATCCCTAATGTTTGATAGTTGTTCCCATGGTACCCCTAAGGTTACATTGTTGTTCACATAGTACCCCTGAAACCAAAGGGGCGACTCTTTGAAGCAAAGTAACAGCTAGACTATTGAACTAGCCGTTACGCAAATGCTTATAAATGCACACCCCTTTCTATTTTGACAGAATATGAACAAAAAAATCTACACAAATCAAACTTCCAACAATGTCGGTTTCACATTCAAGTTCAACTCTAAGAGGAATTCAAGTGGAAAACAAAACATGCCTAAGATGCAATAAAAGAACAAATATAGAACGGAAGAAGTATCTTCTAATAATGCAATGTGGGTAGTTGATCAAGTGTCCATTCAACAAGATTTGAAGAAAAAGATGAAAAAACAAATGGAAATAGTTTGTGACATCTATAAGAAAATTGATTTTATGTCGAAATTGTAAAATTTAAGCATCATAATTGGTTCGATCATGAACTTTAGTCTACTTTAATCGACAATTACATCCAGTAATTGCATCAAATCATTGTCGTACATAGAATAATCGAAGGACTTTCCATCATATTGAACTTCCAACCATTTTTCAGCTGTCATGCATTCTAGTTATACACAAACACCTACATTAAATGAGAATTCAGCAAACACAATCATAATAAGAACATAACACAATGGAATATAACACATTCGAAATATTTAATAGTCATGAGGCATATACGAAAATTGACAACTAAACAAACAATTTAAATTCAAAGCAAAAATATTTCATAAACATTCCTAATTGAACATAAACCCTAACTTTTTGAAATTAGGGGTTGTAATATTTAGCCCACAAAGCCAAGAAGATCCCTTCTTTGTGGGATTTGGGTGTTCTGCCTTTTTTACCCTTCCTTTTTTTTGACAGTCACAGGTAAATTGATAGCATAAATATTAACAAGAACATCACATCCATGTGAACTTCAACTACAATTGATGCTCTTGATGACAAACCTGAAATCATTCAACAAGAACACTACTCCTTTATAACGAGACAATTACTCTTCTCAGGATTACTCTTGATGACAATAACGCTACTGCTGTATAAATGGCCAACCAGACTAACAATTAATTACAGGTTTCAATTAAAATACTATATATGAGTCTTGGACAAACTCAAATGTATGGTGAGAGAGCAACTCTAATTAATACGGAGTAAATTCAAGGGAGCACTGGCAATAGGAGTATCAAAAAACACACTCTCTTTTCTTTATCAACTAATTATGGCTATGAGTATGTATGACACTGACTTGCGAATTGCGATATTGATAGCAGTAATACACTTTATTCCCCCAAGTAACATAATCCAAAATTAGGAATTTGTCAATCAAGGAAAAGAAAGCACTCCATCTCCAATCTACATACCAACAATTCTGGCTCTTCTTCAGTCACTGGGAAGCTAATCTATTATCCTTATACCAATGTACTTCTAACATACATGATTTATAGTCACCTGACTTCCGCAAATAACACAATTTTCTAATAGGGAATGAGAGTGTTGATGATACTATAATTCCATTATTAGAGAGTATCATATCCAATTTTTACCCCCATTTTAATGAACAATATAAGATTAACAATCAATCTAGTATCACCCACTGAACATAGTATCGGATTGGGAATTGAAATTTATGACTCATAAAAATCCCTAATTGAAACATATAATCCAAACCCTAATTTAATCACAATTTTAAATCAAAATTTATAAACTAAACATAAAAAATCTACGAAAATAAAAACAGTTTAATCACATAATAGCATAGAGGAAGATTAAAACGAAGCTTTAATCACATAAATGCAAAAATAAGGACGGTTAGTAATTTACCTAGTGCTTATTGAAAGAAATGATTTTAATCACATAAATGAACTTTTCGTAGCTGGATGATGGTTTTAATAAGTTGATGTTTCAGGATGATCGAGGTAGGTTATGGTGATGAAGTTTTGTTTGCCATTTTTTTGTACAGTGAAGAAGATGAAAGAAGGTGAAAAGATAGAGAGAGAGAATAAGTGAATGAGTGAGTAAGAGTGTGTTAGTGTGTGAGAGTGTAAGTGTTATTAATTATTAATCACACGGCGTTATAACGGAATATAGGGTAAGGGCAAATTGGGAATTAAATTATAATATTCAAGGTTTCCATGGGAACAAACTTAAAACCGGGTGTACCATGTGTAATCTGACATAGTTCGAGGGTACCATGGGAAATTTCCGTTTTATAAATTTTCAAATTTTTTTAGACAAGTCAATGAGTTAGAATTAATTATTCTACTGTCGCATATCTCGAACTAATAGTCTTGATCTACTTTGAAAATTGCAAAATTCAGTTTGAACTACGTTTGGTTTGATTCCGCTAATTGTGGATACGTAGGCAACCCCTCAAAAGGGTACAACCACTGCAATAAAGAAAAGACGGAAATGGTATTCAATAATATGCCTTTTATTAAAATCTCGATCAACTCGGGAATTAAAAAAAAAAAAACGCCGGAAGCGGCAAACATACAAAAAAAATCACACCGCAAAAAATAATAATAATATTCAAATAATAAAACAAAGGAGACTAATAGTCATGCATCTTGCCCTTTCCTTTGTCCTTTGGGTCACGTGGAGCCCGAGGTCGCCGGGGCGGGGGCGAGCGTTCCCGAATCACAAGGGGAGCCTCCTTAGCTCAAATCCGTTTCTTTGACAGTGGGTCTTCTGCTATTGACTTTGGTCCAAGTCGAGCCCGTACATGCTCAGGTAGTCTATCTCGTGGGCTAAGTCGGTCCTGAACTGCCAGTCTTGGGCCAAGTCTCCTTTCCAAGTCAGTCTGGGGGCCCACTTTCCCCCGTGCACCTCTAGCACTAGACCCTTTACCTTGAGTCTTGGTCTTCTTCTTTTGTCCTGGCATAAGACGGACCATGGTAGCTGGAGTGTCTCCTTCGTCGAAGAAGCCCCTATTATCTTTGACTTGTTCCCTCCGTAGCAGGTCAAAAGCTTCATCAACCTTTAAAGCAGCGTGGGCCTTCGCGGAATCAGCTTTGGTCCACTTCAAATAAGAGTCTGAAACCCAGATTGAATGACAAGATTTGGGAATGGGCCAAGTATGCCGGGTATACCATCTTTGCATCCAAGTATCGCACATCACATCAGTCAGTTGGGTAGATTCACTCACAACTGCTTCAACTTCTGGGATTCGTTGGGTCCAGCCATACTGCCTTAGTATGCGATCCGGGTAGAGATGAACTGTCTGCCTGAAAGACAATATTACCTGATAGCGAGCTTTGTCCCTCGGGTCTAAGCCTGTCCACCGGATCAACGGACCGCCGTGAAAAGACAACACTTCGTCCCAATCTGAGTAATTTGGCGAGAAAAGTCGATAGCCCGCCTCCTTGTCATCACTTGATTATGACAATAGTTGCTCGCGTCAAGAGGAGGATCTATCACTGATATCCTCTCGTATAGCCAAATCTGAAAAAGGAAACAAAATATGAGTTTCCGAGACAAAATAGGCGTCCGCCTAAGGGCACTCGATCGAGTGCCTAGGGGCCACTCGATCGAGTGGTACCTCTGAACACGAACAAGGGGCTTTTTATGAGGGCACTCGATCGAGTGCCAGGGTGACTCGGTCGACTACGACAGGAAATCCGCGAAAAAGGAAAAAATAAAAAAAAAATCGAGAAATCAAAGGAAAATCCGAGATACCTGCAGAAAGCGGGTGCTCCCGGTTAAGCGGATCGATGAATCTCTCTTACGGTTGTCCAAGCCTTGAACGATTTCGCCCGTAATCAGCCAAGCCGGGCTGTGCTCGGTCTCCATCAGGTCGACCACAGTGAGAAGACGGGCATTGCCCATGCATAACAATAAGTCCATATGACCTTCAAAAGCGTAAACGTGAAGCATACAAAAAGAAAAGGCCCTACGGCTACGAATAGGTCTCACCCGGACATCATGCGGGTTCATGAACTTCTCAGCCAAATCAATCAGGGAAATATTGCCATCCTCCATCATACGGGATACCTCGTTGTGGGAGAGTCCTAAAAATTCTCGAAGCTTCCTCCTTGGGTCGTAGACCAAATACGGGACGGCATGTCGGAGTATTGGGTTCCATCCTCCAATAGCAGCAATCTCCTCGAGTAAAGGGCAAACTTCTCCACGGGGAAAGGCAAAGACATGATATGTGTCGTCCCAATAGGACAAACAAGTATCGAGGAAGTAGCGATCAACTTGCATCTGACGGAATGGATACAGCTGAGTAATACCCGTCTGATTGAGAGCCACCCTATCTGTGTCCCTAAAGCGTCAGGACCATTCTTGCAGCATCACGGTCAATCGATCAATACCCATGGTTAAAATTCTTGAGAGGAATAAGGAGCTTTCTTTTTGAGAAGGGATGATTTGTGAAGAAATTATGAAGAAAATCAAAGACAAGGGAGTGGTATTTATAGAATTAACCTCACAACCTTCTTCCCATATCTTCCCTACACAAAAGGTTCCTAATTCTAACAGGAATCAACATACAGGCCTCGTCTCGAGATCCCCTAATCTTAGCCCGGGAATTAGTCATCCCGAACTTTCCTAAATTTCTTAGGGATCAAAATTTCAAAAAAATTCAAAAACCATTTTCCCCAGCGCGAGTCATATTTGTTTCACCTACGTGTTGCATGAAAAATTTTATGTAACTTATACATGTACAATTTAGGACCGCGCAATTCACATACCTCCCCAGCGGAAAACCCAAGGCGGCATTTTTCACGGGATGGGCACATATATAGGCGTACCCGGGACTTATGCAACAAGTCCAAATTCCCCACGGAGGTATTATCATCAGCTCAGGTATGACTTCTGTCTTATGGCTGGCGAGACCTTCACGCAAGTCCAATGGACTATAAGCGACCCGATCGGAAGTCTACCAGGTCTTAATTGGCTTGGTAGCTACTCTGACTTTCGCCCTGTCCAAGCCTCAGTCAGAGTGGGGGCTCTGTAGACACCCGCATTTTGACTGCCAGGTGTCTATGGCTGTTTCCAAAAAAATACCCGATGATGATCGGACGCAAACGTGTTTCTACGCGCTCGGATATGGGCTCAAAACCATTAGTTGTTGGCTTAAGCATTTACGGAGTACAAATCTCACAAAACCAACTTCAAATTCAGGCCCAGTGGGTCGTTTCCAATCAAATAAGGCTAATTTGGGCCAAAACCGACATCGGAAATAAAACCGACTTTTTGCGATTGGGTCAAACCCCGGTCAAAGCCGTTTCCGAGGCACATAAAGGCAGACACATAAACATCAAAAGTCCAACCAAATACAAAAACCACAAAATACCCAACTCAAGGTCCAAAAACCGGATCATTGCGATCCAGCTGATCCACTCGATCAAGTGTCAGCTCCACTCGATCGAGTGGGCCCTTAAACAGGCCCGACTGTAGGCGCGCTGGGCCACTCGACCGAGTCAGCCAGTTACTCGGTCGAGTAACCCTAGCCGTAGGAGTATAGCTATGCCTATATAAACACCTCCATGCACACACTTCAAGACAATCTTTTTCAAACCCTAAGCAAACCCTAACCTATATCACACTCAAACCCTAACCCTAGCATCTAGGATCCGAACCCTAATCACCATAACCTAGTTTACATACTCGATACTCCCGTGCTAGCCACAACTACGAGTCCCGTCCGAGAACAAGAACATGTAGGTTGGGGGTGCAAAAAACCCCTTTCTTCTCCCTTCTCTTCTTCCTCGTGTCGTCTGTCGTCGTTGTCATTGTTTTTTTTAATTTTGTTCGCGTCCATAATATCGCTAATAATTACTAGTATTAAAAGCATCAAAATACTTGTGGATTTGTGTCGAATCAAAGGATGTCGGAATAAGAAAACCCGAATATACAAAGGTATTGCACCCAGCGTTGCCGGTCGCTTATCCCGACACCCCTAGCGTTTGATTATTGAAACAAGTCAACTTAAACAATAGTTTTTTATTTTTGTTCGCATTATTATCATTAATCGCATATTTCATCAATTGCAAACTATTTTCAAAACAAGTACCTTTTTTTTTATTAGGGTTGAAACCTGTTGACGCCGATCCGACATCACATAATCCCTAGGGATTCATTACGATGTCGGGAAAGCCGAGGGAATCAAGTCTTTCATCTATACTATATAATAAAACAGAAACCAAAGCATAGTTTTTTGGCGCCAAAACGCACATTCCTAAATCATCTCACTTTCCATATTAATCTATGCTCCCTCCATCCCCGAAAGATTGTCCTATTTCCCTATTATATGTGAGAGATATTATAATAGAACGTGACAATCTTAGTGGTATAATATATATATATATATATATATATATATATATATATATATATATATATATATATATATATATATATATATATATATATATATAAGGAGAGTTCTTATGAGTCCTTCTATATATTTGAGTCCCTAAGTCCTTCTAACATCCATTGGATGATAATACAATGGATGGATGAGATGGATTGGGATATTGTATTAAAAAAACAAGATATTGTTTCCTAATTTGAAGGAGTGTAACATCCAACAAAATAGGAAACACAATCAGTATTTCAATAATTATGTGTAAGGCGTATTTATTAGAGTAACACGTTTGCAACATTGAAGTAACACAAGTATCTATTAGAATAACATTTTTGTAACGCAGTAACACAAAGTATCTATTAGAGTAACACGTTTCTAACGTTGGAGTAACACAATGTATCTATTAGAGTAACACGTTTTTAATGTAGTAACACAAAGTATCTATTAAAGTAACACTCTTCTAACGTTGGAGTAACACAAAGTATCTATTGGAGTAACACGTTAGTAACGTTGGAGTAACATTATTATTCATATGTTGAGTTAATAATTATGTTCAGTGTTGGGGCATATAACTCTGAAATCAATTTAAGCATATTTGCATGATGTTCGTTAGAGTAACAACAAACTTTAATCAGAGTAACAGTTCTATAGAATAAGAGTAACACAAAATAAATTAAGGAGAGGAGAAGATATGCGGTAAATTATTATTTTTAGTTCTATATAATAACAGTTTAATTTTTTTAAAATAAAAATCTTAATTGTGAAGGAATATGTGTGTGAGAGACGGTAATTATTTTTTATAGAAGAGATATTAAATAATGAGTAAATTAAGTAGAGGGAGAGATATTTACCAAATATAGTCACTTGCTTTAATTACTGAAACAAATCACAACCATCAATCTCTTTCTAATCCAAGAGATGTGATGAGGACTCAATTTTAAAAGGTGGACTCTCTCTCTCTCTCTCTCTCTCTCTCTCTTATATATATATATATTATAAAATTTATAATAACCATTAATCTAATATAAAACTTTGTAGTAATCAAAAGTTTCATATTAATAAGATAATTTTGGCATGTACATCTGATAAAATGTCAATGACAAATGTTTATAACATTTGACGGTAATATAATTTATCACGGGATAAAACATTTGAAAACATCATAAATATAAATATGTTGACAGAACAACTTATTATGTTAATTGCGGTTTAAATTATTTTTATACTAATAATCTAACATAGATAACACATTGTCTAAAATATTTTTTATTTAATAGCTAGGTTAATACCCATGCAAAATTGGACGGGTGTTAATAAAATAACTATGTAGATTTAAATAATATTAGACGGGTGTACCAATAAGAATTTATAAAAAAAGGATATTAGTTATGATAGCATACTTACTAATGAAAAAAGCTTATTTGGAATATTGGAATTGGAGCATATTATACGACTACTATGACATTAATCTGTACATACGTATTTATGATAACAATCACACCTATCGTTTTAATGTTACACCTTGATTTTCCTTGAGATGATTTCAATTAGAGGTCTATTTTCTATTCACAATTCTTAAAATGTTTTGGGTTATGATTTTCGTATCAACTTAGTTCTATTAAAAGTTAATTTTCCATTATTTTATAAAACATAAGTTAAGACTAATTACTCAACGAATAATCGTATTAAACATATGAGATATGTGTATATCATGATAATAGTTACAGGTTAAGCAAGTATCTTTGCTTAACTTTTTATTTGTGTATAATTCAAGTTATTTAAGTGTATTTTTTTTCCATATGATAAATTATTTTTGTTAAAATTTGATATCCAAACATGATAACCTACATAAGTTTTTATATATACTCGTGCAACTTTGCACGGGTATTAACCTAGTTTCAAGTAAAGTGTCAACCTTTTAGATCCGATACCAATTCGATAATTGGATGTCGAATCTAAATAAATTAGTCAAATGATTTAGCTAAAACGATTTTCCGTTGATGCGTAAAATGGATGTCATTAATTTCATTAGAATTACGACTCTATAAACGCGGAGGAAAATCCATATCGCTTTAGTCGATTTATTGACTTATATTATTTTTTTTAGTTCCGCTCTACTATCGATATCGATTCAATAATCGAACGTCGAATATGACGAGTATTTTACGTATGAATCGAGCATAAGTCATACAATATTTATGCCCGATTCAACAAAATTACCCAATTATCAAAATCAAAAAGCAATTTCGAAATCGATAGCGAATTGCAAAACGAACCCTAGTTCGTACAGGGGGCACTCGGTCGAGTCCCTACCACACTCGGTCGAGTGGTACCCCAAAATCGAGACAGAACGCTTTTTTCGACCTCCACTCGGCCGAGTCTCGCCATGACTCGATCGAGTGGCAATGTACTCGGTCGAGTTCACCAATAACTCGATCGAGTAGGGTCCAAAAATACGGGACATAAGCCTTTTCAGAGGTCCACTCGGTCGAGTCCTTCAATGACTCGGTCGAGTGGCCCTTTATCACGCCAAAACCATGAGTCCTACACCGTCTTCTAATTTTGGTAATACTTTTTTATGACTTAGGTCAACGCGTGTCAAGCCTATCACGTGAAATATTATTTTTCAAAGCCATGCATCATCTTATTTACATCATTCCATTTATTCTGCAAACCGTTATTATCGTTATACCGCTACTAACCGTTTGTTCTCTTGTCGATTTACTTTGTTTATTTTATTGTACTAAAATGAACCCACATGCTAAAATACAACTTTGACGTTAGAATTAGTTGCATTAAATCGACATAGAAACCCTTTCTATTTTTCGCATGTTTAGGGAAAATAATGTTTGCATAAGCATTTTCATCGTTCAACTAACACGCGTATTAGAAAGTCACTCGATATCTTAGTAGGGGCCGCTAATGTGCGGGCGGGGTTGGGTGTCCTTAGTGGGCTTCCCAACACGTACCCTCACCCCTTACTCAGAACCTAGGTTTCCGGATGCCCGAAACCGTTGGCGCACGAGAGTCATTCAATACACGATAACCGGTAGTGACGGTATCGGTATCACAATACAAAGGGACGAGCCCAATAAACTCTGACATCGGAAATGGGCCATACTTTGTGCATGGCCCACTATGACATAAAGTGGGTTCGAACGGGCCCGAACTCCCACAAAGTTCGGTGGCGACTCCACTTCGATTTAAGTTTCAATTCGATCCATTCTCATATGGAGATTCATTCGCCTCCCCAAACCCGCGCGTGGCCGCGTCGGGGTGGACCTATGTCATGTCCACAACTACTCTGCTTTAACTACTCCAAAAATACGTATTATTCTCTAATTTATTAAAATTGGAATTATTTTTGGAAGACGGTCTATAGTTGGTATTATTGTCATTAAATAAAATTAAAGGTGAAAAAGGAAGGTGGAAGGGTTCTACAGGTAACCGGTCACCTATACTACTCTTGTTTAACTACTTTAATAATACGTATTGTTCTCAGATTTATTAAAATTGATATTATTTTGGGAAGATACCCTATAATTGGTATTATTGTTGTTAAATAACCATATATTCTATTATTCTACTCCCTAGTTTTTTTTATCTTTCCTCTTTTTTATGACACAAATATTAAGAAGAGAATAAATAATTGATTAAAGTAAGAAAATGTGAGGTATAAAGTAGAGATATGGTGGGGTTTGTGAGTAAATGAAAAAATAAAAAATTGAATGAAGAATAAAGAAATGATTAAAGTACAATCCAAAAATGGGAAGAGAACAAATGATTGAACTAGTGCTGAAAAGGAAAGACAGAAGATCTTAGAAACTAGGAGGGAGTATAATACGAGTATTTAAGAAATTCAAAATGTTAATTTTATATTTTTAGAGGTTCTAATAATTTTTGGAAGGTGAATAAATAAATATTAATATTAAAAAGTGATCAAACCGAATTGAATAGTTCCACGCGGTGGCTATTCAAATTTCGTTGTTTTCTGAGATGATAATTGACGGTTTATATAATGGTAATTTTTTGAGTCTTAGGGATGTTAGGATTGTTTTGTCTACTACTAAAATTCAAAGAAGTATTATTTATTATCTTATACTAAGACAAATGGGAGAATTATTTATATATCCACTTTTAATACAAATAATATTTAAATTCTTAGTGTTTTAAAAAAGTTGGATTATTCGCTCGAAAAAAGCTTCCTTTAATTATATATATATTGATATTGATTTCATATTATTTGCTCGAAAAAGTGATGAATTTACTACATATAAAGATATTAAAGTTATACCACATCGACAAATTATAATAAGGTGATGAATTTCTATATTATAAATATTAGTAATCATCGGTCCTTAGATATTCAACAAAAATCTTTTGAGTCGTAAATAACTCTTAAAATTACAACCTTAAGTAATTATCCACATCGAAAAATTATGATGAGGTTATGGAATTTTATAATATAAATAAGAGTAATCATTGTTTTTGACTATCGACCAATTTTTTTTTGAGAATTAAAAAAACTCTAAATAAGACTAATAACTTAAAATTGTCCCACATCGAAACAATTAAAATAAGATGATAATTCTATATTATAAATAAGAAATAAGAATAATTATTTCAACAATAAGAGGATGAAATTCTGTTATACAAATAAAAGTAATCATTTCTCCAAATTATGATGAGGTGATGAAATTTTATATTATAAATAAGTGTAAAATTTCGTCCTTAAATATGACTAATCATTCGTTATTAGTTATTATAGACAATAATTAGTACTCCCTCCGTTTCATTGATTTCTTTCACCTTAAAAGTGGCACATTTCTTAAGAAAAACAATAAAATAGGTAAAAGTAGAGAGGGGGTAAAGTAGGTGGGCCATCTAGGTAAGAGATAAATTGATAGCAAAAAAAAAAATAAAGTGGAAGAAGTCAAAGAAATGGTTGAAAAAGGAAATGTGGAAGATATCAATGAAACAGAGGGAGTATATCGTAGTTAATATGATACTCCTTCCGTATCTATATGTTCGTCCACTTTCAATATAATACTCCACTCATATATTAAATAAAGTGGACGAACATATAAATACAGAGGGAGTAGTAATTAGTATAGTCTCTTCATTTATCGTCATTATGAGTCGTTAATTAGTACGGCGACCACATTCGTTGTACCTGGGTATCACCTCCGGTATAAATACCGGGCTTGTAGAATAGTATTATCAAGGCATTACGTTTACTTACAGTTATCTTCCAAAACTCAATTGAGTCTTAAAAATCTCTTAAGATTATAAACTCAAGTAAAATAATTACAAGAGTACAGTTCTTAAGACTATATCTAAACTTAAATCAAAATTATTCTATATCGAAAGATTAGGAGGTCATGAAATTTGATGTTATAAATAAGAATAATCATTCATTTTTAAATATCAAAAAAATAAAATTATCCACACCGAAAAATTACGATTAGCTGATTAAATTCTATATTATAAATGAGAGTAATCATTCGTCCATAAATATTAACCAAACATCTTTTGAGTCTTAGAAAAACTCAATCTCACATAAAAAAGTTATATAATATGGCGATGAATTTTCGTTATATAATTCGCCCCTAAATATCGACAAAAATTAAAGAACTTTTAAGACTATAAAATTAAGTAAATTATCTTGCATTGAAAGAATAATGGCATTGAAAGAATAACATCATATGTATAAATTAAATATTTTCCCCTTCTATAATTTGTAGTTATAAGTAAAAAGTGAGATTAATATACTAAAAAGTTGGACCAAATTGCGATGGGAAGAAGATAGAAAGACGACAAAGTAGAATATGAAAGAAGATAGAGGGAAAGAGGAAGTACTCCGAATTATAATTGTACCACATCGAAAAATTATCATAAGGGGATGATCTTAATTATAATTATAAATTGAAGTCATTATTGGTTCTTAGATATCTACTATCAAACCAAATATTTATCGAGTATTGACCTCCCAAAAAACACATTTACGTATGTGGATAATTCTCTTACATTCGACTTATATTCTCATGTTGCGTAGTCTCACAAATTGAATAACTTGGTGTCATTATAAAGGATGGTGTTGAGAATTGACTCCTAAACCCAAGTAATCACATGTGTCCCACATGGAAAGATGAGAGAAAGATGATCCACCCTATAAAGCAAGGGGTTACTCCCTCTATTGCCAATTGGTTTTAGAGTGGAACCCTCTTGTCTTGTGAGTGGAATCTTCCCGTCTCGGGTGTGGCCCAGGCCCGTTATGTAATTTCACATGGTATCAGAGTCCACGGTTAAATGAACTGGGTTTCTTGAATTAAACTGGGCCAATAGTCGCCAGGTGGATACCTGTGCGTTGTTTGCCGCTAGGAGACGCTATTTCGCCTCAGTCGGGTTTATAAGTTGGCTCACATGTGATGGGGGGAGTGTTGAGAATTGACTCCTAAACCCAAGTAATCACATGTGTCCCACATGGAAAGATGAGAGAAAGATGATCCACCCTATAAAGCAAGGGGTTACATTCTCTATTGCCAATTGGTTTTAGAGTGGAACCCTCTTGTCTTGTGAGTGGACTCTTCCCGTCTCGGGTGTGGCCCAGGCTCGTTATGTAATTTCACAGATGGAATAGGAAATTTTTTTAGGATTGAGTAAAGGCTCGTTAGAATTCCGTAAATAAAACCGAATGGACTACTCGTTTTTGTAATAAGCATATCATCTGAATTGTAGATTATGACCATATATTTTGGATAAAATGTAAGTAAGTATATTCAAAAAGAGTAAAATATTCAAAGATTATGTCAATTCCCTATTCTTTAGCCAAGTCTCCTCTCTTTCTTCAATCGGTAATCAAATTTTGCCTTCGATTCTTACTCTAGTCTGTTTTAGTGTGGCTAACTCAATCACTTTCTGAGGGTGAAGAATACGTCTTCCCAACCTACTCTTGTTACGTTGGTTCCAAATGTGACAGTGGACTGCCATACAAATACTTCTTTAATTTGCACGTCTTTGGTGATCTCTAGTGTTATTAGTAGAGAAGCCACCACCAATAGATCTTCAATGATACAAAAGATAATAATGATTAAACTAGGATTAAAGAAAGATTAAAGAACTATTAAGCAAATCTAAACTAATCTAGAGTTTAGAGCCTAAGATGATTGCAAATGATTACAAGAGGGCGTATATAGAGGTAAGAAAAAGGGAAGGAAGCAAGGAATCGAAGCGGTACAAAGTAGATAGAGGTGTCACGACCGTGACCAAGGGTCTGTATGTACCGGTCGGGATGGGTCTCAGCCACAGTCATGACACCCTCTATCACAACCATAATCTCTGCAGGAACCAGCTTCATTTGCACTACCCGTCATGATCTGTCTCACTTAGGGATGCCTCTAGGGACACCTACTTGCTGTACCATAGCTTATTTTTGATGTTTCGCACTCGGGAATATCTCAAGTGGGACCTCAAGGGACTTGGGATCGAGTCTAAACCTCCGAGACACAAGGATTTTTCTTCTTTGCTCTTTAAGCATAGGAAATGAGACAAAATTGTTTCATTTCTTCTTGAACAGCCTTAGAAACCATAAAACACGCTAAAATAAAGAAGTACAAGTAACCTCAAAACTACATCAAAGAGTGACTTCACCAAGGAAAACAAGACAAAATACATACTGTAATAAAAAGAGGTACTCCCTCCCAGCGGCGAATAGGGGTGCGTGCATGGGTGGGCGCATGCCCTCATGTGACCCCAGGAAAAAAATTGAAACAAACAGACGGGCACAACTATTGCAAAGGGGGGGAGAGAGAGAGAAAACAAACAAACCCCACAATTACAATCATCCAGTTAACCCTCCGCCTACCACCTGCTGACTGCCCCCACCACTGCGACCGACGCCCCCACCGGCGTTTCTTCTAGTTGCCGGCTGTCGTTGACGGTGGCCGGTGCTCACTACTCAGTCCTTAATTGTTGCCAAAAATCAATTAGCTAGGGTATCAATTTTCCCCAAATTCAATTTTGATTATTTGTATGAATTAGATTTGTTAATTAATTTGTTATTAATTTGTGCATTCTTGATTCTTAGTTGTTGTTACTTAGTTTCTTAAAAATTTAATTATCTCATCTTTTTTCTCAAACCCTAAATCACCTCATCACCCATTTTGCATTTCCATGTAATTTTAGTTTCGAGACATTTATATAAGTTTAATTTTTGTATTTGGGTAATTATTGATGATATTCATCATGTATTTGGGTAATTTGAGACACTTATATGAGTTTAATTTTTATATTTGGGAAATTATTGATGTTCTTCACTTCTTCATCAGGTACATTATTTAGTAATATAAAAATGGTTTCTTTGATAGGTTGATGATGAAAGGTAAGGCTATAGCATATTTGCGGAGTCAGAAGGCACAAAAAAACACATCATTATCGTCTCCATCGTCATTGGAACCACAAAATAAAATGCCTTCACTACCATCAAATCACCCTAATCAGGAAGAATAACTTAATGATGAGGCTAATTCTTCACCAACTCAAGATGATGTTAATCAAAGTGAGCAATGTAATGAGGAAATGGATAATCCACAAAATCAAGAGGGTTATCAAAGTGAGCAAGAAGTCGGGTAATCAAAGTGAAGATTATAATGTTCTCCCTCTTGATCCTCCACATGATCCGGGAAAACGTAAGCCAATATCATCTTACCCGGTGAATGATCGAGATGACGTGAGAAGGATATATATCGGAAAGGATCCATGTAGACCTAGACCTAAGGGCGATTTTCCTTCAACTTCACAAGGTATGACAATGCGCCATTTTGTAGGTCTTTGGTATGATAATTATGATTGGCTTGAATATAGTGAGGAAAATGATGCGGCCTTTTGCTTTTATTGGTACTTGTTCAAAGTTCCTACAAGTATTCCGAGTGCAAATAAGTTTGAGGTTGGGGGTATAGGAATTGGAAAAATGCGGTGGAGAGATTTAGAAAACATGTTGAAAAAGTTGGTAGTGCTCACAATGTGGCTAAAGAAAAATATGATTTTTTTGTTAATAAGCCAGCATCAATATTCGAGAAAGTTGACAAATTAAGTGATGAAACTATTACTAGGGTCTAGGGTAATAATAAAGTGCACGAATTCCATAACTTATAACTTCCCTTTTTCCTAGGGCAAGTGATAGAGATACACTCATTGTATGAGAGGTTTTGTACACTACCAATGTAGTCATGCCACTTGTCAACTCAAAAGAATATACCTTTTGCAAGATTCCTCATTAATTAATCTTCCCACCTAACTCTCACCTAATTACCTCTTTTTTTGATTTTTTGTTTGTTTTTTTATTAACTTCAAATTTAAAACTTCATAATTTTATACGTGTATTTTTATGTCCTTTACTATACATGTATTTTTATACGGTGTTGTAATCTAAATATATTTATACGTTAGTGTTATAGTGACATATTTTAATACCCCAATATGTTTTGTTACGTATTATTACACTGTATTTTATATGTATGTTATAGTTATGTATTTATACCGTCTTAGTATATTAATTTATTTATACTTTTCATGTATGTATAGCCCAATACATATTTGTAGTGTATTTATACGTTATTTATACTTTTTTATACATTTTTATTTACACTCTATTACGTTTTGTAAACTTGGTTTGCACTTTATTTTTATTTTAAATTTTTTATAGAAAAAAATTTAAGATGTTTTAAAAACAATATTTTCGGAAGGTATTTTATTATTAGTGTAACTATATTAGGTGTATTCCGGATGTATACGGGTTTAAAGTATTTGTTCTTTAATTTTGATTTTCTTAAATTTTTTAATTTTGTAAATTCTTAAGTTTACATTTTTTTTACTTCGGCTATAGCCCGAGATAGTTTGTGGAATGTAATTGAAGTGCAAATTATTTTAGTAATACATTGTTGCCCAGTTGGTTGTTGGGTTGGTTATTCTTTTGAAGCGGCAGTGTTCGAGCCCTAACGATGACAACTTTCCATTATTTTTTGCTCCTAGTTGTTTAAGCTAGAATTAATTTCGTACTCCAATTATGTCCTCCGTTTTTCTAATATTAGTTTTATTTATTAAACATGAGCGAATGTTGAAGTAAAGGGTTAAAATATTTCTGCGTAAGTAACTTCTGCCGATACATACATTGTTAACGAACGACCAACTAAAAAATCAGTTAAGTCGACAGTTTAAAACAAATCTACAACCAAACAACGAAAACGCATAATAAACTAACATATATACACAATTACTGTAGATCGACTAAAGGCGTTGTTCGATCGAATGACAAATTATTTCATCGATCGACTAATGACATTGAACTATCGACTATCTATTAAATGTCGATCGACTAAACATGATTATAACGACAAACAAGATTATTTATACCATAGACCAAATAATAAAAGTAAATAATCGCACTACTACAAATTAATATGAAAATTATATATCATGCGGTATGTCAGTATGTCATATCGACTAAGCTTAAGCATACATATACGAATGATGTACGGTAGTCAACTCTTCGTGTCAATAAAACGGTAGGGTAGTAATAAGAGTATCATATATAAGCTCGAGTACGAATATAACAATTACAAATTATAGTAATAGCTCGAGTACAGATTTTTCGAAATAATAGTCGATGGAGTTATATTATTTTAGTTTACTTCGAGAAAATATTGTACTTCATTTTTCTTATATGAAGTCGAGTCGCTTATATTGCCTCCTATAAATCTCGATGAATTTTATTAACATTAGTGATTGGGTAAGTCTTTTTTTGTGTAGATATAATTAAGAGTGAGATAAAATAATTGCATAGACGGAAAAATTACTCGATAGAATGTCGTAATTCAATATCTTATAAGTAGTCGATAACGTAGAGTACATGAGCGTCTACAAGTAATAATGTGGATAGAAAATCGAATCCAGTCTATCGCTCAAAACCGTAAAGTAACTACTTACATTACAACAAAAAAAAATTATGAGATGACAATGACACCCGTTCCAGTCTAGAATTACGTTTTCAGAATAAGTTTGGTCGACTATGGCACCCATCACGTTTAAAATCGAGTGTTCAACTTATTTACCTTGGTCAAATTGTTCAAACTAGGACGTCTTTTTATGGAGAATTGAGATGAACCTCTTTTTAATAAATTACATTTTCCCATTGACATTTTTTCCATTTTCCTTCAAGTTTTTATATCAAAATTAATTTCATTATTAAAAATAACATAAGTTGGAATAAAATTGTTACAACGAATGACGATACAATATGCGACTAGATATGTAGATCAGTCGAATGATTAAGTTACTAATTGCTTTGGTTACTGCAAATGACAATTCGAATGATTAAGTTATCCGTCAGTTAACGTTAGCCGAATTGTTGAAAGCTGATTAAAATCTCTTTCTTAATTGCTCAGTATGGAGAATTGTAAAAGATGATCAACTTTTTAGTAAATTGCATATAGCCAACAACATTAATTGATTTCCTTCATGTTTTAGAATTATAATTAAAGTGTTAAATAAAAAAAAAATTAAAAACTCGCTTCAGAAAATAACGACCAAAATACATCTACAATTTTAGCAGAAAAAAAATACGATACGATGTTTGAAATGAAAGCGATGCTCCGTCATCCAAAATAAATTTAAACACTTTTTTAATTCAACTTTATGGAAGATTGTAATATAGTTCGTCGTCTTTTTGATAAATTACATATATTCCCTTATTTCCCAACAACAATAATACTTTTATTCGCATTTTACTATTGAATATAATTTTGAATACAAAAAAAATTTGAGCTGGAATAAAATACGGTATTTCCTAAGACATACGTCTTCAATATCGTCGAACAAAAAGTCGATTAAAAGGCAAAATGTGCAATATAATTAAATTCTTCACTATTTTAATGTTTTGTCAAATTGCTTTTCTGTTAAAACTAATTTCCCTAATTGCTTTGTTTATTAAAATTAATTTGATATGCAAATAATAAAATAACATGGAATATTATAATAATAATAATAATAATAATAATAATAATAATTGAATCAAACTTAAGATATAACATATGTATATATGTATATATATATATATATACTAAAACTATTTTTTAACATGATAATATATTAAAACAAAATTATAATATGTTAATAATATCGTATAACATATGTGGTAAAAGACGCATAAACGCGTAGTCTCTATAATATATTGTGTGTGTACACACACTAACAAAGTATTGTATCGGAAACTAAATCTAAGTACAACGGTTATGTGAGACGTAGGATACAACGAATAATCTTAGTAAATCATACAACACTAATAATACTACATCGTTTAGACTTTAGAGTGCAGTACTGATAAACAAATTTAAGAAAAGTAATCGAATGACATATACGTAATAATGTATCTTAATAACAACTAGTGTAAAACCCGTGCCTATGCACGGTTTTTTAATTAATTTTGTTTATACAAATAGTCGAGTGACTACTACAAAATTTTAGGAAATTATCATTATTAAGTGAGAGATGTTAAATTTGGAAATACATCTATCAAATTTCAACTCGACTCGTAAACTCGACCCATTTAATTAGGGTCAAGACCAAAACTTTTTTAGCCACAAAACGTTTGACATGAATTCGATCAAAAATCGACCTAAACGGGTCGACCACGTGTCATTGAATTTATTATAATATTACTCGTAGTATTTTGAATATATTATATTCAAAATAATAATTAAAAAATTATATATTAACTTTAATATTTTAAATTAAAAAATAATAATAAAATAATAGTTTAATGAAATTTTATAGCATTTAATAATAAAGTATTTATAAATAATACTTCCTCCATTTATTTTTTATGAGGAAGTATAATTTTTTTTTACAATTTTTTAATTGTAGATACAATAATTATTGAATTTAATAACATTGCTGATACTATTAAATATGATAAATAGTACAGTAATGATTTTTTTTTGAAATTAGTTGGTAAAAATTTAAGGATCGAAAATTATACCTTCCTAATATTCTCACCCTAATCCAACCCGTGACCTTACCCGTATGCTATCCAATTCGTATGACTGGAGTCGTCTGACCCGTTTGTTAGTTCTCATAGAAAGTAGGATAAGTTTTTTTGTTATTATGTTACTACCTTTTTTAATGTTGTTAATCGTTAGAATTCATAGATACTACATACATACATACATACATACATACAATAAAGCCATAAGATAACGGCAAAATCCTTAGTCAACAAAACTACTTGTTACAAATAACATCTTGTTGTTGCATCGAAACATATAAATGTTGACTAATCTGGTTGTTTTTTTGTGTTCCATTCTTAAACCGAAATAAAATGACAAGATCAAAACAACAAAAATTTTTGGGATTTAGCGGAAGCGATTTTTTTTAAGTTCTATTTTGTTTTGAGAGGTTTGACGAAAAATAAAAATAGGTAGAGTTAAAATTTCTATTTAAAAAATGGCAATTGGAATGATATTAACTCCTATTTATTCATTATCTATGTTACGTCAAATGTTTTATGGATATAAGTTCTTTAATATTACAAACTCTTACTTTTTTGATTCTGGCCAAATTACCAGAGGCTATGCTTTTTTGAATCCAATTGTTTATGGTTTAATTAAATCACCAAATATTGTATTGTAGTATAATTAGAATACAATATATCTTAAATATTTATTTGGGCCGTGTATTAGTCCATGTTAATGCGTTCATCGACACGGATTGTTTGCGCGTTGTAGGTTGAAATTGGATTGATTTTACCAATAGCCAAATTTGCTAAATTATTAGGAGCATTTTGGCGGGAAAGTTGAAAAGACGGTAGTGCCCTTTGGTTTTTGTTTTAGTGAATAGGGGATGTGCTTAAATTTAAATTATACTCTGAAGAGTTTATGGATCCCTATGTACCTAAGAGGGGGATGGGGTGAATTAGGTACCTTTTAAAAATTTCAACTTAATCTTTATTGATTAAAACAAGTTGAATCAAAGAAGACAAATATGTAAGGAAGTACTAGACTTAATATACAACGGACAATCTGACGGTTACGCTTTGTCTTAGCAAGAAGTACGGCTACAGAACAAAGCCACAGTATGAGCGACTGTTGTCAGACTGTATTTGTTGTGTGCCAAATTTGGACCGTTTTTCCTCCCATTTAGACCCGTTTTTCCTTCGCTTTGCGAGAATAAAGTGCGATTATCGCCGTATTTTGAGTAATTCTTGCATAAGCGTCTCTGTTTTGCATTTTACGTGTTTTTGGTAGTTTTCTGTCCATTTTGATAGGATTTTCGACCAAAAACGTGTCCGAGCTCCTATGAGCATGAGAGAGAAAGGGAGATCGTCCGAAAAGCAAAGCACACAACTTAAAATACAAAGTCCAAACCCAAGAGGTGAAACCTTGAGTGAAAAGGAAAAACTTCAAGTCCATTGTGCATCTTCACCAAAGAGGTCGAATTTCAAATAGATATATCTAGAGTTCTAAACCTCGGATCGAAGCGATTCCAGTTGGAGGTGAAAGCTTATCTTCTTAGCTTTCCAACGACATATCACACGCCCCAATCGGAGATAAACGAGAGAGTTATGGCCCTCTGTAGTCACAGGGCAAAATTTCCCCCGATGAGAACTTGACCGGGCGAAATTTCGCCCGACGGTGTTCCTCCCAAGATTGCCATTTTGGACGAAAAGTTCATAGGGTGAAATTTCACCCTATGAGATGACCGGGCGAAACGACCGGGCGAAATTTCGCCCACCGGGTGAAATTTCGCCCGATGGAGAAAAGCGCCAAAAATGACGATTCGGGAAGAAAATCTCACCGGGTGAAACTTCACCCGGTGGTGCTAATGTCGTCAACCGTAGGGCAAAACTTCACCCCATGAAGACTCATTGGGCAAAGTTGCATCTCAAAGGACAAAGTCTCACTAATGGGCAAGGATTAGATTATGGGCTTTAGGTTCAAGGATCCATTAAGAGATTGCTATATATATGTAACCCTAGATTATTGCCCAACTCACCTCTCCGTTGTGCTAAGGAGGGATGAAGTTACACCACTCCACCATCCTATTATACCATCCATTAGTAATAGTTTAGTAGTATTCTAGTAGAAATCCTCCAAAATTCTAGTAGTTTACATAGTAATTATTTGTAGATCTACATAATTTCCATCAACAATTATCTAGATCTCAAGTTTGTAAGAAGATTATTCAAGTTTTATTTGAAGATTTGGTGGGTTTAATGAAGGATTAGTGACAAGTTCTTCACTTTATTCATCAAAGATTCAATCTTTGCTTATGCAATCCTCTTATTTCCTATAGATCTACATAGTTGGTATAATTCTCTTCCACTCCCTAATCTCTAGTTTAGTTTTTATGTTATTTTCTCATCATTGTCTTGTTTAGATCATATTTTGTTGTTTTCCATAATGATTTGTGAGTAGACTTCTTTGTTGGGGGAATTAGGGAGGAGGATTTGGATTATTTTATTCAAGGGATGTTGGTGGGTTGTTTACTTGTTAATTATCGATGTTAAGGTTTTTGTGTCTTTGTTGACTTAGAATCGCGACTAGGCCGACCTTGACTCATTTCTACCAATATGGGGAAACTCGGGGTAGAAATTACCTTAGACTGAGACTTACCCTTTCGTCGCGAAAGCGGGCTTAGGTAGGTTGGATGAGGATACCGAAAGGTGGCACTCTCCTTTTTAACGTTGTAACAAAAACTCGATCCCGAGACTATTAGACCCCATTTCCGAATCCCGACTCTCCCCAACACCTTTCCTATTTATTGACCCTAGCCTACGATCTCTTGACCTCCCTTTATCTCTCTCGATCTCTTGACCTCTCTTGACCTTTCTCGACCTCTCTCGACCTCTCGACCTAAAACCCCCCTTTCTCGACCCAATCACGCTTAGACCTTGACTCGACCGACTTTACCTAGCCCGTCCCTGTGGATCGATCCCCGACTTGCCGCTACTACGTAGTAGTTAGTTGGAGCTTATAAATATTGTTTGACCGCGTTGGATAGGCGACAATCCCGCGCGCATCAAAATGGCGCCGTTGCCGGGGACGGCGATTAGTTAGTTGAGTTTTAGTCTTTTCGTGTTTGGTTATTGTTCTTTCTCTACCCTAGTGCCTCTCGGTGCTAGGAGACTCACTTTCTATTTGAGTGTGTTTACCAGGAACAGGTTATTGCCTTTTCGGTTCGATCCCGAGCCAAAGATGGCATCTCGAGCCTTGAGATTCCCGATAAATATCTCAACTAGAGTGATTCCACATCCGTACCTCACACCACCAACCATACATACTAACCTTCCACCTCCTCCAAATCCATTCATATCACAAACTACTACCATTCCCACCATTAATAATCCACCCACTCATTTCACTCCACAAAATTCACCTTCTACCACTCTCATCATTCCAAATCCACAAGAAACACCATCTCCACAAGAAAATTCTCCAACCCATTCACCTCCCAAATCACCCACATCATCAAAAAGCCTTCAAAAAGCAAACATGATAACTCTTGATTCACATTCACAACTCACTCACGAGGATTTACCTTCCCCCGTTTCCTATGGATCCATTCCGAATGAGTTTGAGCTTAAAGATTCCTTGATCAATGAAGAAAAACTAGACACCTTCTATGGGCTCCCTCAAGAAGATGCTTTTGAACATGCATGCTCTTCCAAAGAGAAGTTGGTTGAAGCCGAGCTTATCGAGAAAATGGGAGACGAAAATTCTCCTATGACCAATGAAATCAAACTCCAATTGGCAAAGTAAGAGTTAACCAAGGAACTTGAGGCTATGAATGCAAAGTATACTCCAACGCAAAGACCCTTTAATCCCAATCAACAAACATTTTCCAACCAAGGGTCTGTCAAAGTGCCTCCACATATGCCTCCTTATCAAAGGGAGAACTTCAACAATCAAGGTAGAAATTATCATGTTCAAAGGGACTTCCATAATCAAAGTACAAATCAAGGGAATAATCACCATAATCAAGGAAGTAATTGTCAGAATCAAGGATTTAATCAAGGGTATCAATGCAACTATCAAGGTAACCAAAGGCCAAATCAAGGGTACCAAGGGTTCAATTTTCAAAGACATAACCAACCCTCTCCTTTTTATGGAAATCAAGGAAATTTTCAACATGGTAAAAGTAATGGTCAAGGGTATGGTTCGACCATCGATATGAGAAAGTCTTTAGTCAACGAAGTGTATCAAGGAAACCCGAATTGCCAAGGTAATCAAGGTCGTAAAGGATTACACTCTCAAAGCTACAATGGACCCTCTCAATTCTTTGGCAACCAAGGTCATTATCAACAAAGTCAAGGAAGTGGTCATTGGGACAATTCATTAAATGAATTGCAAAGAACAATAGAGTATTTTATGAATGAAAATGCGAAAGACAAGGCAAAGCTCGAACTCTTGATATCTCAACGAGCATCCAAAGCCTTAGCTACTCCCATGCACCCACCTCATGACTTTCCCGATCAACCTCAACACCTAAGGGATCCACCATGCCAAACCCATGTTGTTATCAAAAGAGAAGGAAAGGAGCTTGAAAACCCTCACAAACACTTGAGTACCGAGGCAACCCCAAATTTGCAACAACAAAAAGCACTACATGCCACTACTCCCGATTCTCCCAAACAAAACCGGGGAATACGAGAAGAATTTGAGTTAGTTGCAAAGGCCGAAGAAAAACAACAAAAATTGAAGGAAGCTAGAAGGCAAGAGACCGAGAAAGCAATTGAGGAGAAGGACTCCAATGTTCCACCTCCATCGATTTATGCACCAACTTTACCATTTCCGCAACAAGCTAAAATTCACAAAGGTAATATCAATTGTAGCCAATTTGTTGACATAGTCGAAAAGGTGGAAGTCTCCTTGCCATTCACCAAGGTCGCTCAAGAAAAATCAACCCTCACTAATGGGATGAAAAATGGTGAAAAGTCTATGGACATCAAGTTTCCTTACCCCACAATGCAATCCAAGAAAGCAACTCAAGGTGAAGTAGTGATCATTGACGATATCGATGAGAATGGCAACATCTTGTCATCAAGGATAGAGATCACCACTTTTACTCCCAACAAGAAACTCGAATCCCAAAATTGCCACATGGAAAATGCAATCGAAAATGTAGAGGATACGAGTCTCTGGAATGAGTTGAATGATGTTATAGGACTTGTTAAGTCTTCAAATGATGATGAAATCAAGTTGCCCTTGTGCGAGAATGTTGAGGAACATCACGAGTCCTTTGCTAGTGAGCTAAACTTTGGTTTAGGAGAAATAGAAACCGCCGGCAAAAGTTTCGAATCTCTCCTTCACAATGATATGGGGACAAGTGACGTTTCGAGATCTAGAGATATGGGCCCGAAACTTGAAGAAGATATGGGGATGTACAATGAACCGGAGATTTTTGAGGAACACCCTTTAGAGGATACCATTGTTGAGAACGATTTCTCTAAGCCTTGTATTCGGGATGAACCACTCACTACCATTGACTCTTTATGCTTTGAATCCCCTACCCATGAAGAATTTGACACTAGCCCTTCCTATAAATCTATGATCGAGGATGATTGGAAAAATTCTTTCAATAAACTTTATTTAATCCTTGATTTATCTTTTGGAAGGAATGTGGTTAAAAACGAAGAAGATGGGGTTTGGAAGGGTGAGGAGTTGATTGATGAGACTAACCAAGTCTCTTATGTCATTGTTAGTGACTCATTCATTCCCGATAGAGAAGATATGGGGATGTTCAATGGGGAATTAAAGCCTAAACCGTATTTCATGTTGAGTGGTGAGATTGTGAAATTTTGGAATGGTAGAAGGTATTTTGGGAAGAAATGGTCATTGGGACTTGTGAAATGGAAAGACCCGGGAGACCATTACAAGTTCAAGCTTCGTGGATTTGAAGATTGCTTATCGCTTCCGACTTGGAAGCTTCTCATGATAGCTTGGCTCGGCTACATGAGCCTTTCGGAAGACTCTTCTAGAGCCTTTGACTTACTCCTCCGAGCCCTTGATGGGTATGGTGGAGATTACACTCTGAAGACAAATAAACTTTAAGGTTTGGCGGTCCTAGCTAAAACCCCGCTTCTTGGGAGGCAACCCAAGCTTTTTAGTGCATGTTTACGTTTTTTTTATTAGTTTATTAGGTTTTTTTTTTGTTTTTTTTTTGTTTTTTTTTTTGCTTGAGAAGATTGATTGAAATTGGATTTCACTATGGAGCTAAATTTGGATGAAGACCAAGCATTTGGAGAAGTTATGGAGCTTTAATCGAAGACCACAAACATGTTTGTGGGAAATATTGATTATGTAATGTGAGTCGAGTCAATATTTGAATCTCTAGGTGATTATTGAAGAGCCATGCAATGGCAAGGCGGAAAACGCAGCAAAGACGACCGCCGGGCGAAACTTCGCCCGGTGAGACTCGACCGGGCGAAATTTCGCCCTATGGAAAATTTGCCAGAATTGCCGGAACGAAGACGATACCACCGGGCGAAATTTCGCCCGGTGAGATTTTGACCGGGTGAAATTTCACCCGGTGGAAAAAGACGGCAAAATCGATTTTCACGACGAAAAGTCGTCGGGTGAAATTTCACCCGATGATGCCCGACCGGGTGAAATTTCACCCGGCGGTGTGACTTGGCCAATCACCTACACCTTTTACTCACTACATTTTCATCTCCCTCCAACAATTTACCTCAACATAACTTTCCCTCCAAAAATTTTCTACACCAAATTTTACAACCCACTTTAAAACTTTCACTTTCCCTCCTCAAACACCCTTATTTATACCACCTTTTTCACCTCACTCATCATTTAACCCTTTCACCCATCACAAAATCATTACACTACCTTCCATACACCATATTCAAACTCCATTCACAACTCCATTCCATACTTGGGTGAATATTTATTTTGGGTTTTTGAAGAAAGGAGAAGCAAAAGTTTTGGGATTTTTCTTGCAAATTATTATCATGGAGACAAGAGCTCAACGAGCCGCGCGTAAACAAGGTATGGCATCGACTTCTAATCCTTCTAAACGTTCATCTTCTAGTAAGTCTTCTAAGCCTATGAATTTACCTTGTCTAAATACTTCTTTGTCTCGGACCTTCTCTGAAAAGATCTTTCAGAGCACTAGGTGGCCTTGTCCCCACATAATGACCAATCTAGGAATAGTAGACGATATTAAAGAGTTATCGTCGAGGACCGGAACTAGCGAGCTCCTTAGCCTCGCGGCCTTCACCTATAAAGATCTTACTTGCGAGTTCCTAGGAACTTTCGCCATTGACAGTCCGACCACACCTAGAGCGATTAAATTTAGACTATTCGGCAAACCCCATCGTTTAACTATTTCCGAGTTTGGCCTAGTGCTAGGCCTACCCTCATCGGGTACCGGACTTAGTACACCCTCGAGTAACGTACAAGCCTGTGTATCTAGGAGAGATCTTTGGAAGCGCATATCACGCTGTAAAGGGGGTTACGAGGCTAATTTATCCTTTGCCTCTGAAATCCGTAACCCCGCAATTCGCTATTTTTGCGAGATGCTCTCCCACTGCTTGTTACCCTCAGCCGATAATATTTATACTCTTAATTTGTGTGTCTTGCAATTGATCTATGACTCTTTGTTCGGTAACCCTAACCCCTTAGACCTACCACTTGTCGTGGCGTTGCATTTCCACCGTATCATTGTTACCCAACGCCCCTCCTTAAATTGTGGAGGTCTCGCGACCATAATTGCAAACAAATTGGGTTATTCGACCGACCACCTCACCCCACTAGACGATTCCATATGGCTTGACGAGGCCTATTTTCCGACTTGGATTTTTCATGTACCTCATCAGCGCCTCGTCAACATTAGCCGTGGAAGAGCTTTAATAGTTCCGAACACACACCGAACCACTATCCATGTTCACCAAAATTGGGACCTACCCTTAGGTCCCGGTGAATTCCGACTGACCAAGACTGAGTCGGGGGGAAGGGGACTTTGGGAGTATGCACACTATAAGTTGCCCAAAGGTCGTACGATCTACGACCTTTGTGAGATTGAATCCGACTTTGCCCTCTCGCTTAGCGACGGTCCGGAGGAGTTTTCTCCCGAGCCATCCTCCGAGGGTATACCCTTTTTCTATGGGTCTCCTAGCGCTTCATTTGCGTCGGGCGATCACTCAGACTAGACCCTCTCCTGGAGTCGGTGGTGTGTGTGCGTGTGTGTGTATTGTGTATTTGTGTGTGGGTTGGGTCGGTAAGTCTATAATCATCTATAATTGCATGTCCTTTGGTTGATTCCGTTCTTATTCCTCTTATTCCTTGATCATTGTGATTGTTTTACCTCTAACATAACTTTGCAAGCTGTCCCATTGTTCGATTGTTGCGGCCAAAGCGGCCATGGTATTACTCCTGGTCATTAGGCGATGTGATTACGCCATTGACCTTTTGAAAATCCAAATTCTTCTCATTTTCTCAAACTTTTCTTAATCCGGGCTAGGTGATGTGACTACACCTACGCCCAGTTTTCATCCTTTCTTTTAATTTATTTTATTTTATTTTATTCTCATTTTCTTAGTCACTTGGCTAGGGTCTAGGTGATGTGATTGCACCTAGGTCCGCCACCCTTTTATCATTTTCTTTTCATTTGTTTTCTTTTCTTGAAAACTTTTTGAAAAACCCAAAAAAAAATAAAAATTTGAAAAATTATAAAAATCCAAAAAGATTCTTCTTATCTTTCTTTTTCCATCTTTTCCCCTACTTGTGCATTGAGGACAATGCACAGTTTTAGTGTGGGGGAGAGATCTACTATCCTTTTGTTTTTCAAAAATCTTTCCAAAAAACCATAAAAATTGAAAAATTCCGAAAAACCAAAAACTTTTTCTTTTCTTGTTTCTCGTTATGTTTCGTGTCCCGTGTATGGTCTTGTTCTCTACTCTTACAGGTAATCACCACCTTAATAGCGCGAATTGAAGAGATTAAGAAAGCATCCGCTTGGTAACTTCCTTCCTTCTTCCTCCTTTAATTTTGTAGAGGAGTTAGGTTGTTGCTATTGGAGGCTCTCGAAGTTGAGCATTTTGGTGTTGTGGTTTATGCTAGAATGTTGATGGAGTATGGAGTTCATGACTTTACTTGTGTTTTCTTTTACTTGTTTTTACTTTTCGTATGTTTTGTTTTGTTTTGCTTTTGTATAGTGTGTCTACGATTAAAAGTTTTCGAAAACCCGATTACGAACTTATTGCAAGAGTTTACATTCCATTGTAGATAACCCATTGTAGATTTCGGACCTTAGTCTAGTAGAATGACTCTTAGGCAATGAATTTGTTGATCCTTTAGCTTTGAGTCCACCTTTTCTACTAGAGTTTTACTTCGGGGTTTGCATTTGACCACCTTGACCACCCATGGAGGAGTTAGGCCTTGGTTCCCGCATCCCGTTTTCTAGGTGACCTTGCTCGAATGACCATTGCATCTTTAGTCCAAATTCTCCATTTTTTGTGGGTTATTCGGGGATGGCGCGCGCGTTCTCGATTACCTATTTATCCTTTCACCCATACATCACCAAAATAAGTTTACACAAAAATAACCTCAAAACTTGGTTTCAAACCACATCAAAAAGCCAAAAAAGGGCAAACCAAAGCAAGAGAAAAAGGGCACAAAAACATGACAAAAACATGAAAAAGAAAAACAAGGGAGAGAAAAGGAGCTTCAAATGAAATCATATCATCAAAAACATCTCCTTCAAGAAAAGAAAGAAAGAAAGAAAGAAAAAAGGAAAAAAAATGAATGAAAGAAAAAAAAAAAAGAAAGAAAGAAAAGAGAAAAGAAAAAGAAAAAGAAAAAAAACAAAGCCCTTTGATCGATTCATCGCCGTGAAGTGCCAACTAGAGGACCGAGTCCCGAGGTAGGAAGATAGTGGTGATGAGTCGATCCACCCAATAATTGTAAACACTCCACCTTTTTGTTTGGGCTAATTTAGGAAATTCGAGTTTGGAACGACCCTCTTGGCCTTAGCCGAAGAGAGCGGGACTGCACCTACCTACAGTGTCGAACGAATCCATGGTTCACTTTTTCCACTCTATTATACGCCCCGTAGTACCCCTTTAGAAGATTAGGAGGACCTGGCTAAGTTATCAACATTTATATTGCTTGATTGTCATAGTATTAGGCTTTGGTCCTTGTTTACGTGGGTGATTTATCTTGGAAGTTTATTGTTGCTTTAGGTAAGTAATTGGTGTCTTTCCCCGCCGTCTCGATGAGGGATTCGGTGTTTTATTTTTGCTTTGGGTGCGTCTATTCCTTCGTGTTATATGTTTTTGTGTGATTAGCCGCATCCACCATTTTGAGCAAGCCCCAACTTGCCTTGCATGGGAATACTCTACCTCATGGGTATTTCGATGTGAGTTGAAGGGACGGAGCGGGCCCGTTAATTGCCTCGTATCGGCTTAGCATAGTCTAGCTTAGTAGTAGTAGTAGCTAATTTCTTTTTGGGTCTTTGCTCGAGGACGAGCAACGGTTTAGTTTGGGGGAATTGTTGTGTGCCAAATTTGGACCGTTTTTCCTCCCATTTAGACCCGTTTTTCCTTCGCTTTGCGAGAATAAAGTGCGATTATCGCCGTATTTTGAGTAATTCTTGCATAAGCGTTTCTGTTTTGCATTTTACGCGTTTTTGGTAGTTTTCTGTCCATTTTGATAGGATTTTCGACCAAAAACGTGTCCGAGCTCCTATGAGCATGAGAAAGGGAGATCGTCCGAAAAGCAAAGCACACAACTTAAAATACAAAGTCCAAACCCAAGAGGTGAAACCTTGAGTGAAAAGGAAAAACTTCAAGTCCATTGTGCATCTTCACCGGAGAGGTCGAATTTCAAATAGATATATCTAGAGTTCTAGACTTCGGATCGAAGCGATTCCAGTTGGAGGTGAAAGCTTATCTTCTTAGCTTTCCAACGACATATCACACGCCCCAATCGGAGATCAAACGAGAGAGTTATGGCCCTCTGTAGTCACAGGGCAAAATTTCACCCGATGAGAACTTGACCGGGCGAAATTTCGCCCGACGGTGTTCCTCCCCAGATTGCCATTTTGGACGAAAAGTTCATAGGGTGAAATTTCACCCTATAAGATGACCGGGCGAAACGACCGGGCGAAATTTCGCCCACCGGGTGAAATTTCGCCCGATGGAGAAAAGCGCCAAAAATGACGATTCGGGAAGAAAATCTCACCGGGTGAAATTTCACCCGGTGGTGCTAATGTCGTCAACCGCAGGGCAAAACTTCACCCCATGAAGACTCATTGGGCAAAGTTGCATCTCAAAGGACAAAGTCTCACTAATGGGCAAGGATTAGATTATGGGCTTTAGGTTCAAGGATCCATTAAGAGATTGCTATATATATGTAACCCTAGATTATTGCCCAACTCACCTCTCCGTTGTGCTAAGGAGGGATGAAGTTACACCACTCCACCATCCTATTATACCATCCATTAGTAATAGTTTAGTAGTATTCTAGTAGAAATCCTCCAAAATTCTAGTAGTTTACATAGTAATTATTTGTAGATCTACATAATTTCCATCAACAATTATCTAGATCTCAAGTTTGTAAGAAGATTATTCAAGTTTTATTTGAAGATTTGGTGGGTTTAATGAAGGATTAGTGACAAGTTCTTCACTTTATTCATCAAAGATTCAATCTTTGCTTATGCAATCCTCTTATTTCCTATAGATCTACATAGTTGGTATAATTCTCTTCCACTCCCTAATCTCTAGTTTAGTTTTTATGTTATTTTCTCATCATTGTCTTGTTTAGATCATATTTTATTGTTTTCCATAATGATTTGTGAGTAGACTTCTTTGTTGGGGGAATTAGGGAGGAGGATTTGGATTATTTTATTCAAGGGATGTTGGTGGGTTGTTTACTTGTTAATTATCGATGTTAAGGTTTTTGTGTCTTTGTTGACTTAGAATTGCGACTAGGCCGACCTTGACTCATTTCTACCAATATGGGGAAACTCGGGGTAGAAATTACCTTAGACTGAGACTTACCCTTTCGTCGCGAAAGCGGGCTTAGGTAGGTTGGATGAGGATACCGAAAGGTGGCACTCTCCTTTTTAACGTTGTAACAAAAACTCGATCCCGAGACTATTAGGCCCCATTTCCGAATCCCGACTTTCCCCAACACCTTTCCTATTTATTGACCCTAGCCTACGATCTCTTGACCTCCCTTTATCTCTCTCAATCTCTTGACCTCTCTTGACCTTTCTCGACCTCTCTCGACCTCTCGACCTAAAACCCCCCTTTCTCGACCCAATCACGCTTAGACCTTGACTCGACCGACTTTACCTAGCCCGTCCCTGTGGATCGATCCCCGACTTGCCGCTACTACGTAGTAGTTAGTTGGAGCTTATAAATATTGTTTGACCGCGTTGGATAGGTGACAATCCCGCGCGCATCAGTATTCGATTCGCTTAGCAGAATGAGAAGCTACATACGAATGTCACAGTATAGGCGACTGTTGCGTGAAAAGAGATAACACAACTAAAACTAAGTTTGAAGCTTGAGCAAATGAAAGAAAAAGCTAAATAACATGTTTTATCAAAGAGATGCAGCAGAAAATAAAGAACGCTTTAAAAACACGATATTTTCTAATTGGTTCGGCCAACACTTTAAGGGCTTACGTCAAATGCTTTTCTTATTGCTTTTCTTTAGAAATCTATTCTAATTCAAAAGACCCTTACAATAATAAAGCGACCCATAACCTACTCCGGTTGCGATTTTGAGTTTACGAGACTACTCCGTCTCTAACTCACCAATGACCTACTCCGGTCACGACCAATAGCCTACTTCGGCTACGACTCTTAATAACTTAGAAAGTTACAAAGATTACAATTGAAAACCAAGTTAGACAAGAGTGTATATGATTCTGTATAACAGTGTGTTCGACTGTGACTTTGAAATTACTGAAGACTTTTCGAAAATACCTTGCAAAATGTTTTATGATTTAAACCTTTTAAAGAACAAAATGCAATATCAGATTTAGAGTTAATGTGTTTGAAAGTTTTAAGAAATAAATGAAGCAAAGGGGTTTCTTTTATAGTAGATGTGAAAATTGGATAAAAGAAAAATGCATCATTTCAAATCCAATGTCATGATATGGATGTTATCCTCCAAACAAAACGTACCTTCACGAAGCAACACGTCCCTTGTATACCGATTCCTATAAATATACCAAGTCATGTAATATACATATACACATATGTGAATATAATCTTATTCTAATCTACTGTTCTTCATATATCGATACAATATATATTATAATACGTTATAAGCACAATCGTCTTTTATAATCAACAATCGCTTACGGAAATATATTGATCGTTCATATCGGGTTGATTGCAAAGGACAATTGGGACTTATTATTATTTTCTTATATTTATTTCTTATCTTTGAATCTCGTCGGTTTACAGTAAGTCTAAATCCTATATCCTTCCTTTAATTCTAACAAATCTGTATGTTTTTTTCTTCCATTTGTCTTACTCCGTATGCGTAATATTGGTAAATTGATTAAGTTTTTCTGTGAGTGAACCAATAAGATTTCCGCGTAATTTGACTTACTCCGTTATGCGTATGATTAATATTGGTAAGATTAGTAAACTAGGGATTACCATGAGATTGATCGTGGAAAACTCCGTATGTGATACATATACATGATATTAATACCTTTATCATGATTACCATGAGATTAAGATTTTTTTATTTTTGTTATCATAAACATTACTATTTAAACTGATTTTTTTAATTTTTATTTTGAATCCATTGTTTCGTATATTTTGCATGCCGTGTAATTTTTTTAACAAACTACATGTATGGTATAATGGAATTTCTGATACTATTAATATTCATGAAGATATTACTATTTCTGATATCACTAATAATAATTTCTGATAATACAAACTGCATATATGGTATCATGAAGATTTTTGATAGTACTAATATTCATCATGGAATTTGCCTCGCTATTGTATATCTTTTGATTATGTTGTATATTCTTTTTTTTTGAAACTGATTATGTTGTATATTAGTGTTTATTGTTTTTGGGAGTTTTAGCAAGATATTATTTGATCTTATTTCTTTATATTTCAAACATCTCGCCAGTTTATATTAATTCACAAATTTTGTTTGGATTTCACACATACGCATATACAATACATAATTCAATAAAACTTTTCTATAATATTGTTCTGTTTTTGAAGATCTTATTATTTTCAACATAATAGTTTTCTAACTTAGAGGTATATATGAATATATGATTCATTAAAAGAAAAAATGATACCATCAAAACACAATATGCATCCTGCAATGTAATCTGTATGTCACAATATGTTGATATATAATACTAGTATGTGTTTTTTGAGTGCCCCCTATGTGCCCTTTGTTAAACTGTTTGAACTTAGTATTTTTCATGGTCTTATTTATCTTTACGTAATTTTGTTTATTTTAGTTTATTAGTTATTTTTTATTTATTTTATTAACTGATTCATGATTTATAATATTCATTTTATATAGTGCATTATGACGAATCTTATAAAACTCGAATTTGAGGCGCTAGATATTACCGGAAAGAATTATTTATCATGGGTATTAGATGCAGAAATGCATTTAAATGCAAATGCACTAGGTGTGACGATAAAGGACAGAAATAAGACTACATGTCAAGAAAAGGCAAAAGACATGATATTTCTCCGTCATCACCTCCACGACGGTCTTAAAAATGAATATTTGACGGTTAAAGACCCACAACTCCTTTGGAGTGATCTAAAGGAAAGGTATGATAACCAGAAAACCGTTATATTACCAAAAACTCGTTATGATTGGCTGCATTTACGTTTACAAGATTTTAAATCTGTAAGTGAGTATAACTTGTGGACATGACATAGGTCCACCCCGACGCAGCCACGCGCAGGTTTGGGGAGGCGGATGAATCTCCATATGAGATGGTCAAATTGAAATTTAAATCGAAGTAGGAGTCGCCACCGAACTTTGTGGGAGTTCGGGCCCATTCGAACCCAATCTATGCCGTAGTGGGCCGTGTACAAAATACGGCCCATTTCCGATGTCAGAGCTTATTGGGTTCGTCCCTTTGCATTATGATACCGATACCGACATTATCGGGTATCATGTATTGAATGACTCTCGTTGCCAATGGATTCGGACATCCGGAAACCATGGTTCTGAGTAAGGGGTGAGGGTACGTGTTGGGAAGTTCACTAAGAACACCCAACCCCGCCCGCACTTAGCGGCCTTTACTAAGATATCGTTCGTTTTTGGTGTACATGCGTTAGTTCGACGGTTAAATGATATGCAAAGATTATTTTCCCTAAGCATGTGAGAGAAAAATAAATAAATGGGTTGCTATGTCGTTTAATGCATATTAAACTAATAACGTCAAAGTTATTTTAGCATGTGAAGTCGTTTTAGTCTAATAAAACGATAAAAACAAATGAAAAGCTACAAACACGAGAAAACGAGTTAGTAACGTTTGAATAAATCGAATAAAGATGTAAATAAATAATATGCATGATTTTAGAAAAGATTTAATGACACGTGATGGATTAACACGTGTTGAGCGAGTTCGAAAAAAGAGTATTTATCGAAATATGTCGCGAAAGTCGCTTTTTAATATAAGGTTCGAAAAGAATAAAAAAATAGAAAAGCGAAGAAACGAAAGAAAAAAGAGACCGACGAATCAGGCTGCCGCGCGGGTCGCCTGACAGGCGAGCGACCCGCGTGGTGGCCTGCCGGGTTTTTTTTGTTTGTCGAAAAAAATCGTTAATTTTTATAAATCGCGTACAAATATGGATTAATTTATACTCGATTTATATTTTCGATATTCGTATTTTCGATATTCGATTATGAAATCGATATCGAATAGTCGGAATGTTTCAAGAAAAGGTTTTTAAAAAGTTTGTTTTGAACGAAAAGTAAAAAAAAAGAATTTTGAACGAAAAAGATGTTAATTCTCTCCGCGTATAAAATCATCGAATTTTGTTTTAAAAAAAAAGATGTAACGATTTTATTAGCATCAACGAGAATTAATTGATTTAGTTCTTGTGGATACGATATTCGATTAGAGAATTGGTATCGTATTTTAAGAACGTTTATATGAAAAATAGTTTTATAGTATCGATTATTAGAAATAAATAAAAGTGCGACAACGACCCATATTAAAAGTATGAAATGACCGACGACAAAAAAGAGAGGAAAAAAGACGCGAGAGAGAGGGAGAGAAAGGAGAATAATCGGGTTTGATTTACACCCTCAACCTACATGCTTTAGTTTCTCGGTATAGAGCTCGTCGGACGGTGGCTTAGGCACGGGAGCGTCGAGATGATGCGGGATGAGTTAAGGTGTCGGTTTGGTGCGTTTTTTTATGTGTGAGGTGACGGGTTTCGGCCGGATGGGGCGGTTTCGTCGGTACTTCGAGACTTCTTCGGGATTATGTTGGGATTTGCTTTGTACTATTTTTACTAGATATCGAGGATGTATGTGTGTTAGATGTGTGATAGATAAATCGTGTTTTTTGTGTTGAATATGAGGTCCTATTTATAGGAGTCGAGACAGTCTTGCTTGTGTGACAAGAAATACCGGTTTGGATAGGAAACGCGAGAGTTCGAAAGGGAACGAAAGTCTCGTTTCTTGGTGGAGAAGCCAAGTATCTCGGCTGTCATGAAGAGTTGGCCGAGTATTTTGGCTGTCTTGGCCGAGTATTTGGAGCTCGGTCGGTGTCTGCTTCGGTTTCCGGATAGAATTCCTACTTGAGATCGAATTCTATTCTTAAACGGATTTGTTTAATATTTTTTGAAGATGATTTTTGTAGTATTTGGGACCGGATCAGCCGTGTGAGGTGTCACGGCTGACTCGTGTGTCTCGAGAATATTTTTGACCGGGTTTTGACTCGGTCATAAAAAGACGGTTTTACCCCTGGTGCCGGAATCGACCCAAATTAGTCTCACTTGACTCGAAACGACCCACTGGGCCTGGATTTGAGGTTGGTTTTGTAAGATTTGTACTCTGTAATAAGCCTAAACAAAATCTCCATGATTTCGAGCCCAAATCCGAGTCCATTAAAGCATGCTTGCGTCCGATCATCATCGGGTGTTTGGCGGGACCTACTATAGACACCTGGCGGCCAAAATGTGGGTGTCTACAGAGCCCCCACTCTGACTGAGGCTTGGACAAGGCGAAATTCAGAGTAGCTACCAGGCCAATCGAGGATTAAGACCTGGCAGACTTCCGATCGGGTCGTTTAGAGTCCATTAGACTTGCGTTGGTGGGGCTCGCCAGCCATAAGACAGAAATCATACCTGGGTAGATGTCAACAATGGCGCGGGGACTTCTAACTAAAAAGTCTTGGGTGTGTCTGTTTACAGACACATCCATCTTGGAATGGCGCGGGAGCCTCCATTGGAAGCTGTGGGTATACCGCTTACTGATAATCCCACCTCGAAATAGCGCGGGAGCCTCCATTAGATGCTGCGGGTGTACCGCTTACTGATACATCCCATCTTAGAATTGCGCGGGAGCCTCCATTGGAAGCTGTGGGTATACCGCTTACTGATAATCCTACCTCGGAATAGCGTGGGAGCCTCCATTAGAAGCTGCGGGTGTACCGCTTACTGATACATCCGATTCTTCAGTAAAAATGTTGCTTGAATTTTCACTGGGAATTTTCTTTTGAGAATTCTCCGGGAGTCTTGGGATACCTGTATGCTTTGCATGCAACATTCAGATAATACACCGACTCATGCTGGGGAAAAAAAAAATTTCTTTGATTTTTGGAAGAAAATGCTTAAACTTTTTGAAAATTTTTGGAAACGCTGAAAAGTTTTGAATTTTTCGGAAATTAGAATGCTTGGCATGACTTGATTCTCGATCAGATTCTGACACGGACTTCTAAAATCTTCTGGTTAGGCCTGTATGCCTAGGTGAATTAGGGATAAACATTCCTATTCCCGTGGTGACTAGGAAAGGGATTTTCTCAAATGGCTAATGAGAATTTGGAGAGAGACATACCGACAGACTCGACTCTGGACGTGACCGGACGAGTTAACAGACATGACTGGACTCTCGAGGGGTTGGACCGTGACTCGGTAGGGGGTGGGCCACCTAACAAGACTCTTAAGTTGCGCTATTCCGTAGCCTAGGCGAGTGGCAACATGGTCGAATCCTCAGAATGAGCCTGTTTCCATACGACAGGGCTTTGTGGTAGCAATGTCGTAGACTGGTGTTCTTTTGAATTTTTTTGGTTTCGGGGTATGTTCCCGAAGTAGGTATTGCTTCGAGTCTCTGACAAATTCTTGTCTTTGACTAGACCGAGTACTAGGACACACTATGGAAAGGAGGCTAGTTCTTGAATGTCTTTGGATTATGTGAGTGGATGGAGAACTTCTGCCTAGGAGAAGCCCCCAGGATGACAAAGCTAACTGTTGAGAACATGACAGTGTCGTGACCGGAATGATGGTGCTTTTGAATGAGTGTCAATGTGGGTGGTTGTGCCTCTTTCTGAAAGGCTGCCTACGTATTCACGTGTAGTGAAATCAAACCAAACCGTAGTTCAGTGTTGAAAGATGTATTATGATGCCTAGCTTATTAGGGCTTTGTGTGTAACTAGCCATAGCAATGGTGTAGGCTAGGTGCATTCCCAATGATGTCTTGACCAAAGGGCTAAAATAGTTAGGATGTTGATCCTGTGACTGTGAGCATTTTCCGGGGTAGCCCCTAGAGGTGGTGTGAACTATTTGGGCATGCTCTATGCCGACCGCAAGTTTAATTCCCGTGTTTGGGGTTGGTAACTGGTTTAGATGTTTTTGGAAACGTGGTGCTAGGAAGTAAGTGGCTTTGATGATTCGACATCTGGAGCTCGATTTTGTGGAGCTAAGGCTTCGAGGGTAAGGTATTGTAATGTGGTAGGAAAGGGGGAAGTCGAGTAATAATGACTCGAACTTCGATCGGGGTAGGTTTGATAATGCGGGATCTAATTTCCATGTCTGGCCCTAATGGTTAGGGTATCCTATGGAGCTTGAATCCTCAAAAATCCGAGCTGTCTCTAGCCTGGCTCTCGAGAAGGTCTTGATGGTTGTAATGTGGGAAGGCTAAATGTGGTGTTAGCTGACCAGCTTGATTGTTTTTCCCCTATTTGATGGTATGGGTTTTGATAATTTTGAATTGACCGTTTCACTTGAGTTGATCGTTAACTACGGTCATGGGTTTTTGAATTCTTTGGGTTGACCTCTTAGCCCCGGTCATGGGATGGACCGTATCTGGCCGGGGGATGTTGAGAATTCTTTTTGATCATGGCCAGCTCTTTTGTTTTTGGCTTTTTGCGTTTTCCTTGGACTGTTGATTTTTCTTTTTTTTGTCCAGCTTTTTTCTATTGGTCAGACTAACACCTAAGGTAGGGATTTGTTGATCTTGTTGGATGGGTGTTTATTGTGGGAAATGGGCTTGCCTCCCGTCTTGAACCCAAACTAGGAGACTACCTAGATTCGTCATAGGATTCGATACCGCTCTTACTAAGGGTGGTTATGTGGCTTTCTATGTCAGACATGGACAGGTAAAGGAAAACACGGGTCTTGATTTCCTGCAGTCATTATAAATGTGCCTATAATAGTCACGTGCATGTGCTCACAGTGTATGATGGTGTTCATCATGTTCTCGGAAACACATAAGGAAAGTATATGAGGAAATAGAAAGGCTGATTTTATTGAATTTTGAAAAAAGAGGACAAAATACAACTGACTCTGACTCTGACTTTGACTTGGAAAGTGAAGGAAATAGAACATCCTAGACTAGGACTCAGACTCGGGGTTAAACCAAATCTAGACTCTCGGATGATGTTGTCATTTGTCGTCCGCTTCTGAGGACTCGGGTGGATGTCCAGTAGAAACTTCACCCGGATCTTCATTGTGTCGAAGATCATCTTCAATCCTAGTGCCCATTTCGGTAAGCACTGCAAAGTTGGAAATGCCGGCATACCTAAGATGGATGCGGTAGGAAGGTAGGAGGTTGTTGATGAACGCCTCCACTAGTGTCTTTTCGTTGGGCTTGTCTACCAACTTCACACTCTCGGCCCTCCACCTTTGAAGGTACTTGGTGAAACCTTCCTTGGGATCTTGGGCCATGACTTCTAAAGTACGCATCGTGGTCTGGATCTCGGTATTATCGGCATAATTCCGAGCGAATTCCGTCGCAACGTCATCCTAAGTCTTGTACTTCTTGGAGTCAAGCCTGTAGTACCAGGCTTTCGGGTGCTTCTCGAGGGAGGAAGCAAACAGGTGCTTGAACATGGTTGATTTCACTCCTTTGATGGCCATGAATTCTTTGAAAGCCCGGATATGTAATACCGGGTCTTCAGTCCCATCGAACATTGGTAGGCCCGTCAGGTTGAGGTTAGCGGGCAGCTCGTCGGTCAAAGGTGAATAGGAACGAGCATTTTCCGTATGGATTGAATTGTTGGACGACAGGTGGACCTGTTCCTCCAGCTTGCGGACTGCGTTGGCCAGTTCAGCTATGGGCCCAGTGGTTTCATTCCCGACCTTAGGAGTCCTTTGTTCCAAGGCACTCAAACGGGTGGCAATGGCGGTTTGATCTCCCCTTATCTGGTTCAGTTGATCTTGAATTGGATCTTGGCCAACGAGGCGGTCAGTTGATCAATGGAGTACTTAGTCATGGTTCGGGTGAAGGGCGGCCTGTCTGTGAGAATACCGCGTAATCAGGAAAGTTGCTTCGGAACTCAAATTCACCAAGGCATAGGAAATAGCGCGGGAGGAGAGACGACTCCAGTTTGACTCGGGTTAGACTCTCCTAAGACAAATGTGTAAGGTACGATCTTCGGAGTGACTGTGATTAATCGCTCCGTTGGAGAATAGCCCCCAAGTGAGACTAAGGGCTCAGACAGGACTCAGATGGTGTGACACCTAAGTGACTCGAAAGTGGGATACGTGAGACAACACGTGTAAGACCCGACTCTTAGAGTAACCGTGATTGATCGCTATGCTGAAGGGTAGCCCCCGAGTGGGGCTTGAAGACCGACTCCTAGACGGTTGACTTGTGAAAGGTAGGCCTCCCTTAGGATTCGGCTATGTGGGCCGAGTCCCGCTCGAAGGAAGGTCCACGTGAGATACTCCCTAGACCTTGGACTCGATTGTGTAAGTGGGCTTCCCTTTGTAGGAGTTTGTCCTACGTAGGTGGGCCGTGCCTTGACAAATAAGGCGGACTTGGGATGGGGTAGAAACTCGTGATGTAAGATCGACGGAGTTTCGACGCTATGGACTCTAACAACTTATGACAAGATCCGACACTGCTAAATATGGGAAGTCCTAAGAAGAAAGCTTTGAAAAGAGGATTTGGATTTGAAAAACCCGAGCAAAGTCGGATTGGAAGGCCCGATTTTTTTTGAAAATCGAAAAAAGGTTTATCGGGCCGAGATTTTGAATTTTTTGAAAAGTTTGGACAGCATACCGGCTAGAAAATAGGCTATTTTGAGTAAAAATCATAAGTCCTAAATTCGGTAGCATTCCGGGTTTTGCAAAATGGATAGGTTTGAAAAGATGCAAGTTTTTGAAAACGACGGTTTTTGAAAAGACGAGACATGGATCAAGTTGCACGTAGTCACGGAAAAAGTATAATGACGCCATGTATGCTCTTAGTCTAAGTCTCGGTCGGTCGAATAGGGTCTATACCAACGACGATAGCTTTCTCGCAAATCAGGACGGTCTTCCTAAGCCTAGTTGGTCTTAGAACCTGCCGTAAAACCCATGCGAGTTCCGCCATCAAAGTCTTTAGTGTGCCCATGTAGGAACGCACCATGGTATAGTGGGACGTCAGTCACAAGTAACCGGCCCGGGAAAGAATGGGTTATGCATGAAGCATTGAACTAAAACGTGTACATTACTATTCGAACGATTTCTTTTCGAGTCTCACCCTAGGGATGCCGATGGTAAGTGACTCATCAGTTAATCCCCAGCGGAGTCGCCAAATTGTGGACATGACATAGGTCCACCCCGACGCGGCCACGCGCGGGTTTGGGGAGGCGAATGAATCTCCATATGAGATCGTCAAATTGAAATTTAAATCGAAGTAGGAGTCGCCACCGAATTTTGTGGTTATTCGGAACCATTCGAGCCCACTCTATGTCGTAGTGGGCCGTATACAAAATACGGCACATTTCCGATGTCAGAGTTTATTGGGCTCGTCCCTTTGCATTACGATACCGATACCGACATTATTGGATACCGTGTATTGAATGACTCTCGTTGCCAATGGATTCGGACATCCGGAAACCATGGTTCTGAGTAAGGGGTGAGGGTACGTGTTGGGAAGTTCACTAAAAACACCCAACCCCGCCCGCACTTAGCGGCCTTTACTAAGATATCGTTCGTTTTTGGTGTACACGCGTTAGTTCGATAGTGGAATGATATGCAAACATTATTTTCCTAAGCATGTGAGAAAAATAAATAAATGGGTAGCTAAGTTGTTTAATGCATATTAAACTAATAACGTCAAAGTTATTTTAGCATGTGAAGTCGTTTTAGTCTAATAAAACGATAAAAACAAATGAAAAGCTACAAACACGAGAAAACGAGTTAGTAACGTTTGAATAAATCGAATAAAGATGTAAATAAATAATATGCATGATTTTAGAAAAGATTTAATGACACGTGATGGATTAACACGTGTTGACCGAGGTCGAAAAAAGAGTATTTATCGAAATATGTCGCGAAAGTCGCTTTTTAATATAAGGTTCGAAAAGAATAAAAAATAGAAAAGGGAAGAAACGAAAGAAAAAAGAGACCGGCGAATCAGGCTGCCGCGCGGGTCGCCTGACAGGCGCGCAACCAGCGTGGTGGCCTGCCGGGTTTTTTTTGTTTGTCGAAAAAAATCGTTAAATTTTATAAATCGCGTACAAATATGGATTAATTTATACTCGATTTATATTTTCGATATTCGTCGTATTCGATATTCGATTATGAAATCGATATCGAATAGTCGGAAAGTTTCTAGAAAAGGTTTTTAAAAAGTTTGTTTTGAACGAAAAGTAAAAAAAAAAGAATTTTGAACGAAAAAGATGTTAATTCTCTCCGCGTATAAAATCGTCGAATTTTGTTTTAAAAAAAAAGATGTAACGATTTTATTAGCATCAACGAGAATTAATTGATTTAGTTCTTGTGGATACGATATTCGATTAGTGAATTGGTATCGTATTTTAAGAACGTTTATATGAAAAATAGTTTTATAGTAGCGGTTATTAGAAATAAATAAAAGTGCGACAACGACCCATATTAAAAGTATGAAACGACCGACGACAAAAAAGAGAGGAAAAAAGACGCGAGAGAGAGGGAGAGAAAGGAGAATAATCGGGTTTGATTTACCCCCTCAACCTACATGCTTTAGTTTCTCGGTATAGAGCTCGTCGGACGGTGGCTTAGGCACGGGAGCGTCGAGATGATGCGGGATGAGTTAAGGTGTCGGTTTGGTGCGTTTTTTTATGTGTGAGGTGACGGGTTTCGGGCGGATGGGGCGGTTTCGTCGGTACTTCGAGACTTCTTCGGGATTATGTTGGGATTTGCTTTGTACTATTTTTACTAGATATCGAGGATGTATGTGTGTTAGATGTGTGATAGATAAATCGTGTTTTTTGTGTTGAATATGAGGTCCTATTTATAGGAGTCGAGGTAGTCTTGCTTGTGTGACAAGAAATACCGGTTTGGATAGGAAACGCGAGAGTTCGAAAGGGAACGAAAGTCTCGTTTCTTGGTGGAGAAGCCAAGTATCTCGGCTGTCATGAAGAGTTGGCCGAGTATTTTGGCTGTCTTGGCCGAGTATTTGGAGCTCGGTCGGTGTCTGCTTCGGTTTCCGGATAGAATTCCTACTTGAGATCGAATTCTATTCTTAAACGGATTTGTTTAATATTTTTTGAAGATGATTTTTGTAGTATTTGGGACCGGATCAGCCGTGTGAGGTGTCACGGCTGACTCGTGCGTCTCGAGAATATTTTTGACCGGGTTTTGACTCGGTCACAAAAAGACGGTTTTACCCCTGGTGCCGGAATCGACCCAAACGATCCACTGGACCTGGATTTGAGGTTGGTTTTGTAAGATTTGTATTCCGTAATAAGCCTAAACCAAATGTCCATGATTTCGAGCCCATATCCGAGTCCATTAAAGCATGCTTGCGTCCGATCATCATCGGGTGTTTGGCGGGACCTACTATAGACACCTGGCGGTCAAAATGTGGGTGTCTACATAACTCCGTCATGTTCAGAATTACTTCTCAGTTAAAATTATGTGGTGAGAAGATTAGCGATGAGGATATGCTTGAAAAAACATACTCTACTTTTCATGCAAATAATATCGTCCTGCAGACTAATATCTTGAAAAGGGATTTCAAAAGTATTCTGAATTAATATTTTGTTTGTTGGTGGCGGAACAAAATAACGAGTTGTTGATGAAAAATCATGAATCACGTCCCACTGGCTCTACTCCATTCCCTGAAGCGAATGCGACATATTATAATAGGGATAATGCCAGTAGCAGTGGTCCCGGGCGAGGCCGTGGACGTGAATTTGGTCTTAAAGGTCGTGGAGGTTATTTCAAAAGGACACAATCCCACCCGCAGTGGAATCAAAAAATGTTGATGACAAAAGCGAGAATGTACCGAGCATATGTTTTCGATGTGTTGGAAAAAATCATTGGTCTCGCGTTTGTCGCACACCGAAGCATCTAATAGATCTCTATCAACAATCCATAAAACAAAAGAGAAAGAATGTTGAGACAAATTTGGTGATAGAGGATGGTGAAGGGGACTTTGATTTCGGTGATACAACTCACTTAGATGCAGCTGATTTCTTTCCGACCCCGGAAGGGAATAATTAAGCAATGAATGTAATTCTATGATTTTTAAATTTACATAACCTCCTTATTTACATTTATGTTTCTTATGAATTTCGTAATATTTAGTATTTTATGGTTATTTAAATGTTTTATAGACATTATGTGTAATTTTATGAAATTTATCATAAAGACCTTAGTTTAGTAATTATATTTGTTGAAATAATTTTATAGTTATGAAATAAATATTACTGTTTTGGTGATTTTGTTATTTTTGTTGTTGTTTTGTAACATATATTATATTTTCTTGAAGAAAATGAATACCCCTCAAACTCGGTTGGGCACGATTGATGAAGAATTATGTCTAGCTGACAGTGCAACAACTCATACGATACTTAAAAATAAATGATACTTTTCTCAAATAATGAAGAAAAGAAATAGTGTGAGTACTATATCAGGTAGTACGAATATAATTGAAGGCTCCGGAAGAGCACATATAATACTACCTTGGGGAACAAAATTTGAAATTAAAGATGCGTTATACTCTCCATTGTCTCAAAGAAATTTATTAAGTTTTAAAGATATTCGCATAAATGGATATGATCTCGAGACAATTAGTGAAGGGAATAAAGAATTCTTGCTAATCACAAGTATAACCCTAGACATGAAACAAATTTTAGAGAAACTCCCTACATTTTCTACCGGTTTGTATTACACAAAGATTAATACTATTGAAGCAAATGTTATTCTAAACCAAAAGTTTAGTGATAACTCGATAGTTTGGCATGACCGGTTAGGCCATCCCGGTTCAACCATGATGCGAACAATAATGAAAAATTCATGTGGACATAATTTAAGGAACCAAGAGTTTCTTCCTAATAATTTTCCTTGTACAGCCTACTCCCAAGGAAAGTTGATTATCCGTCCATCACCGGTTAAAATAAATTTTAAATCAATTAGTTTTCTGGAACGTATACAAGGGGATATTTGTGGACCAATACATCCCTCTAGTGGACCATTTAGATATTTTATGGTTTTAATAGATGCAGCAACTAGATGGTCACATGTATGTTTATTATCGACTCGCAACCTGGCGTTTGCGAGATTACTTGCTCAAATAATAAAATTACGAGCACATTTTCTAGATACTCCTATTAAGACTATCCGTCTTGACAATGCTGGTGAATTTACTTCTCAAACTTTTGATGATTACTGTATGTCAATTGGGATGAATGTGGAACATCCTATAGCTCATGCCCACACACAAAATGGTTTAGCTGAATCATTAATCAAAAGACTTCAGTTAATTGCTCGACCATTACTTATGAGATGTAAACTCCCAATTACTGCATAGGGGCATGCTATATTACATGCAGAAGCACTTATTCGTATCAGACCAACGAGTTATCATAATTTCTCCCCATTACAATTGGTTTATGGTCAGGAACCAAATGTCTCCCATCTTAGAGTATTTGGATGTGCGGTTTATGTACCAATAGCTCCACCACAACGCACAAGGATGGGACCATAAAGAAGGTTGGGAATATATGTAGGATTTGAATCCCCATCAATTATAAAATATCTCGAACCAACCACGGGGGACTTATTTAAAGCTCGTTTCGCAGATTGTCATTTTAACGAGTCAGTCTTCCCGACATTAGGGGGAGAACATGAACAACTGGTACAAGAAATTAATTGGAATGGATTATCATTATCTCATCTTGATCCTCGTACTAAAGAATGTGAACTCGAAGTTCAAAAGATAATTCATTTTCAAAGCTTAGCTAATCAATTGCCAGATGCTTTTACTGACCCAAAAAGAGTGACAAAGTCACATATACCAGCTGTAAATGCTCCGTTCAAAATTGAGGTCCCAGAAGGACAAACTAAAATGGCAAATGAGTCAAATCCACGTCAGAAACGTGGAAGACCAATTGGTTCCAAAGATAAGAATCCTCGAAAAAGAAAAGGAGCTAAGAATGATGATAATGGCCTAATTGAGGACGATGAAATATGTTTGGATAAATCTCCAGTCCAGACTTTGAACATGACTGATAATTTAGAAGAATCTCAGGTACCTGAAAATGAAGAGATCTCAATAAACTATGTCATGTCTGGAATTACTTGGAACCGAAATAAAATCAACGTCGATGAAATTTTTGCATGCAATGTTGCGTTAAATGTTATAGAGAGTGAAGAGGATCATGAACCTAAGTCTATTGAGAAATGTAGACAAAGAGATGATTGGCCAAAATGGAAAGAAGCAATAGAATCCGAATTAAAATCTCTTGAAAAAAGAGAAATTTTTGGACCTGTTGTCCGTACACCCGAAGGTGTTAAGCCAGTGGGACATAAATGGGTTTTTGTGCGAAAAAGAAATTAAAATGGTGAAATTGTGCGATATAAAGCTCGATTAGTCGCACAAGGTTTTTCGCAAAGACTCGGAATTGATTACGAGGAGACATATTCCCCTGTGGTGGATGCAACTACTTTTAGATTTTTAATCAGTCTAGCAATAAAAGAAGGTCTTGATTTACGTCTAATGGACGTAGTCACAGCTTATTTATATGGACCACTGGATAATGATATATATATATATATATATATATATATATATATATATATATATATACATATATATATATATAAATATATATATATATACATATATATATATATATATATGTGTGTGTGTGTGTGTGTGTGTGTGTATAATCAAGTTCAAAAGAACATTTTTCTATCAAGTTGAATAGATCTCTTTACGGACTAAAACAATCTGGGCGTTAATAAAGCAATGCTTATTTATATGAATGTTTGGTTAAGGTCTGTTATTCAACACATACGAGAAGATTGTGGATTGTGCTCCAATAAAGAAGCACCAACCATTATATATGAAGACAATACCGCATGTATTGCTCAACTAAAGGAAGGATATATCAAAGGAGATAGGACAAAGCACATTTCACCTAAATTCTTTTTCACTCACGAACTTGAGAAAGGTGGAGATATCAATGTTTTACAAATTCATTCAAGTGAAAATCTAGCAGACTTATTTACAAAAGCTCTTCCTACAACTACATTCAAGAAGTTGATACAATGACTTGGTTTACGGCGTTATAAAGATCTCCTGTGATATAATCATCAGAGGGAGTAATGCGAGTTGTATTCTTTTTCCTTCACCATTGTTTTTTCCCACTGTGTTTTCCAGGTAAGGTTTTAATGAGGCAACATTTCATTCGCATAAGAAGATGTCATATTTTGGATGATAGACATCCAAGGGGGAGTGTCATGATATGGATGTTATCCTCCAAACAAAACGTACCTTCACGAAGCAACACGTCCCTTGTATACCGATTCCTATAAATATACCAAGTCATGTAATGTACATATACATACATGTGAATATAATCTTATTCTAATCTACCGTTCTTCATATATCGATACAATATATTATAATATCCAAAGATTTATAGAGATAGTTGTATTGTTTTTCCAATGGATAAAAGGAAGAACCGTTAGATTGAAGTGCACAACTAGCAAAGTTGAGTAGTTAAATCATCCTTCCAAAGAAATGAATGCTTCTTTGGAAAAACTTGGGGAAAGAGGTTTATTGTTGCACAAGAAACCAACCCATCTCTTTTTTCAGAAATCAGATTTGTTCAAAGCCAATTTTATTTTTTGTAAAAGATTTTTCTAAGGATTAACATTTTGAAAATAAAATCTTTTTGATCCATTTAAGAGCTGTCGAACGATGTAACAGTCAGCCTGACTATTACTTACTATTGTACCGAATATACACACTTTGCCTTTACAAGTGACTTATGGACTTAGACTCATTTCTATTCTCTTCAAATGAAGTTCTTGATCTTTATCTTGGGTAGCTTTGGCTTGTCTTGATATCAACATTCTTGGATTAGCACATTTGATAATTATCACACTAATGACGATTAACCTATAAGATTAAACTAAAAGACAAGTTAATAAGCATTGTTATCATCAACAAACCCAACATACTCCATATTTAAAAACGTTCTACAAAATTAATGGTATAAAAAATAATTGTAAAAAAATACACCAAACACATAACAAACACATAAAAAAATTAAATGTGCCAAAAATACAAAATTCTGTACAATTATACAAGGCGTACAAATATTGGCCTAGAAAAAATCATACGAAAAATAATCGTAAAAAAGATACACGAAACACATAACAAATACTGAAGATATACACACGTGTACCAACAATACGAAAATCTACACAATTATACAAGGCGTACCATATAAATGTACTGTACAAATACTCTGTACAAAAAATGAAATACACAAAATACTGAAATATAACTTTAATTAATTAAAATATTAATATTAAACAAAATCATTTATTAGGGGTTAATTAATGATGGAATCTAAAGGAATTAAATGCATAAACAAGATTCTCACCTAGAACATGTGGAAGGTTGTGAGTGGTGGTGTATAACATCTCCTATACACCAAGTGGTGGTGTATAACATCTTCATGCACATGCACTCTTCAAAGTTCGGAGTATTCAATAGTTATCTATTTCTATTTTTGATATGTTTTTGTTAGAGTTATACTCCGTACTCCGTACAAGATAAGTTGGTTTTATGTAATCCAAATTAACCAATTAATTATTTAATTCTTGAATTTGTTCCAAAACCAATGGATGGAGGGAGTATGAATTACTCCCTACATTATTTCACAAATTCTTAGGATAGACGATCTTTCAATAACTTATTGAGAGATCACTCTTCAGTACCACTCTATGTCATATTCGTACCCTTAAATAACAATTTTGTTTTGTACCTGTTTTTATAACAAGCGTACCCTCTTTATATTTGTATACTCTTTTATGTTAATCGTACCCACTTCTATTAGGTTTGGTACCACTGTTACTTCCATTTGTACTTGGTCTCTCAATAAAGTTCATGAGAGACCGTCTCTCAGAAAACCTACGCACATTATTTTAGTCTACTTCTACCTTATCCTCCATTACTTTTATTTTTTATCATTTTAAATACTAAACGGAGAGAGGACTCGAGGAGCAAATGGAGATGATTTTATTGCTATATGCATGCGTCTGGTGGCTATTTAATTGCCCCTTGGTAATTTCAAAACTCAAATTATAGAGGTACAGTGCATTTGTATTTACTGTAGCAGAATTATTGCATCTTTGAATGCTATTCATCTACCATCCTCGGTAAAAGGATTAAATTTTAACCGTTAACACCGTCAAACACCCTTTTGCCGTTATCTTATCTGCATAAATTGAACCTGTTTCACACTTCCTTAGATCGAACACATATTCTCTAATGACGTCAAATACTTGATTCCCTGAAGATTTGGTAGAAGAAATTCTTGTAAAACTCCCTGTTAAAACAATTTTGAGATGCAAAACCTTATCGAAATATTATCACTCCTTAATTTTCAGTCGGGTTTTTATTCGTCGACACCTTTATTTTTCACGTCTCAACAACAAAGTGTCGGACCAGTCGATTGTGAGTCCAAATCAAGGCTCTGTAGGTTTGCTTGATCAAAATGGCATTACCAAGGTTTTGGTTGGCACGTCTTTTACCCTCGCAGAGTCAACGAATGTCGATAGACATTACCAACAACGACAATCCATTTGTGGACCGGTTGACGGTCTCTACTGTGTGATGGACTTAAATAACAGTAACTACGCTAGACGTCGCTTTGCTGTATGGAATCCCGCTACAACCGAGAATTTCATCCTCCCCTCTCCAGAATGCAACGACATTCCTGCAAAGAATCGGGGTCTTGATAAAGTGATCGATGACCTGCGCATTCAAGCATTTGGGATTGGGTATGATTGCAAGGTTGATCAGTACAAGGTTGTTATAATTTACGGGCTTATAGCGGTTATGATGGATAACAAGCTATATTTTTGCATCTTCAATGTGAGCGAGGGTGGATGGAGAAATTACGAAGAGTGTGTTACTTTATTTCCTTGGAACATTGAGTCCGATGTTGGAGTATTTGTTCATGGCGCTTGTCACTGGGTTTGTCCGTCCATTCTAGGTTGTCGTCGTGTATCTTCTGGTGGTGACCCGGGTTATAAAATCCTTGCATTCGATATGTCGAGGGAGATGCATAGAATCATTCAACTCCCTGCAGCTGAGGTAATTGATAATGTGTTTGAATGGCGTACTAGGTCGATTGTGACGTTGGATGGGTGTCTAGCTTTCATTAATTCCGAAAGAAGGTGTTGGAATGGAAACGGTAAGTGTTTGGATGTGTGGGTTATGGAAGAGTATGGTGTAGCTGAATATTGGAAAATTTTGCATCGGGTTTCCTTAGCACCCGAGTTTGTTGGTCAATTTTTGGGGTTTGTAGGGGACTGGTTTTATGTTGACAACATAGCAAATAGGTGGTTCATCACTGCGTATGATCTCGGTTCCATGAATGAAGAATCTGAAGTTATTATCGGTTGCAATATTAGGTGCTTAGTACCTTATGAGGAATCCCTTGTAGGAATTGTTGCATAATCTTAATTAGTCTTGATACACAGTCACAACAGAATTATTCGTGCACTATTAACAGTTTGTAATTCACTTGAATGCATCATGCATGATTAGGCTTACTACATAATGGACTCGTGGATAAGGATTAAACCTGTTACGGTGCAAACTCTTTTAACCGTGACCCCAACTAATCTAGTTAATTATCCTGCCGATATTATATATGAAAACCATTCCGTGGTAAACCAACCAGCATCCGTCGACCCTAATCCATATCAATAAACTTCGTATGTTACATGTACCACGAACCACCACACAAACATTATGATGCCGGGTTTAGGATATAGGCGTCTTGATTCCCGGGTCTTATTTAACACGTTGCTTATATGACTCCATTTGATCAGGCAGTTTTGAATTGAAGTCCTGCCTTTGGGATTTGATTCACTATTTGATAACATCCCATAAACGTAATTTAAATATCTCCAAGACGTTCTTCTTTTCTCAACAAGATTTTTCATCTTCTAAGCCTCTTGATTTGTGATTGTTTTTCTCGCTAATTCAATTCGAACAGTTGTTAATTGGGATTTTGGAACCCAAGCGTTGAAATTATACATCGAACTGTTTTGTTTCTGCATTGGAAATACGTAATTATTGAAACAATAGAAGTAGTTGGGTAATCTATCTCGGTAATGAGTAATTAAGAACCCTTGCTTCAGTTGTGGAGGCTGTGATGTATAAATTGATACTCCTCCTCCTACAATCCTACAACTATCTGCAATAATAATGGCTTCCAAACAAACATTTCCTGATGAAATAATGATTGAAATTCTTCTAAAACTTCCTGTTAAATCAATATTATGGTGCAAAACTCTATCGAAGAATTATTATTCCATTATCCGTTCCCAATTCTTTATTCGTCGCCACCTTTCCATCAGCCGAAGCAACGATAACTTCAATAATCGGCCGATTATGAATACAACACTAGGCTCTGCACGCATATTTGATCGGGTAGGAAGACATATCGAGTTCCCTTTGCCAATGTAGAGCTAGATATACACGGTCCAGTGGAGGGCCTTTACTGGGTGAATTGTATAGTCAATAGCAGTGGATGCGAAACTGCTATATGGAATCCATCTACTGGAGAGCAATTTATCATCCCTCGTGTAACTGGTCTATATCGGAATTGCATAAGCATTTCTTTTACTCTATGTCTTTGCCGTGGTCCTATTTTCCGTGGGTTAGGGTATGACTACACGACAAACGAATACAAGGTTGTTTACGCTTTCAAGACCTTTAACAGCGAATAATTAACTAATTAATTACGGAATAAACATGGGAATTTTGGATGATTGTCTAATTATAACTAAATTTCTAAAATAGTTCATATTTGAGTATATCGAAGATTTTACCTGAATACACGTCGTTACTCGAAAGTCAGTCAAATGTATTGTAAATGTGTCTATATGAAACCGTATGTAACTTTCTGTTGCACCTAGACATTCTACAATGTATAGAGTAGTTAATGGGCGAATTTGGATATATTTAATATCGGTACCTAATTTGCCCGAAAAACGTGGATAATAACTTCAAATTCGCCCGTTTTAGATGATTTTTCGAAAAATATGAGATCTTTTGTTGGTCATGAAAATAGGACCCTTATAGCATAAAATGATCGACGGTGGTGAAAAATAATTCTAAAATAGTTCAAATTTGAGTATATATCGAAGCTTTTATTTGAATAAACGTCGTTACTCTAAAGTCAGTCGAATGTATTTTAAATGTGTTTATATGAAACCGTATGTAACTTTCTGTTGCACCTAGACATTCTACAATGTATAGAGTAGTTAATGGGCGAATTTGGGGACATTTAATTTCGAGACATAATTTGCTCGAAAAACGTAGATAGTAACCTTCAAATTCGCTCGTTTTAGGTGATTTTTCGAAAAATATGAGAATATACGGCGCATCATCACACAAACATTATGATAATACCGGATTTCGGATATAGGCGTCATGGTTCCTGGGTCTAATTCAACACATCGCCTATGACTCAATTTGATCTAGGCAGGTTTGAATCGAAATCCTACATACCTTTGGGATTTGATAACATCAATCCAGAAACGTAAATTTAAATATTTCCAAGGCCAGTCCTCTTTTATCAACAAGATTTCTCAGAACAATTGCAATAGTGGTTTTCTTATTGGGGTTGTCACCAAATACCCACTTACACAAGTTCTTCTATTACAAAATTAAGTTCGTTCTTAAACTTAAGAACTCGGTTCTAAAATAAGAACCCGATTTTTAACATCTTGGTAATTGAGGGCCATTAAAGTAGCTTTGGAATGTGTAAAACATCATTTAAGTTTTACTATTTTCCAAAAGAAAAAGATGTTGCAACAATGTAAGTCATCTAAAAATAATAAATAAATAAATAAATAAAACTATTTAATAAGAATTATTTAATTTAAGAACTTTATGTAAAGTTTTTCTAGGAATAAAAAAATCTTTAACTTTTGAAATTTGTGAAATATGACATGCCAATAGAAGAATTTTATATAAAGTTCTTCTATTGCACTTGCTCTCATCTTTCAAACCTCTTGATTTGTGATCGTTTTCTCGCTAATTCAACCAATTGTTAGTTGGGTACCCAAGCGTTGAAATTATGCATCGAACCGTTTTGTTTCTGCATTGGAAATACACAATTATTAGGGTTATCTGTCTCGGTAAATAATTAAGAACCCTTGCTTCAGTTGTGGAGGTTGTGGTGTATAAATTGACACTCCGTCGTCCCTTCCTACAATCCTACAACATCAGCAATAATAATGGCTTCCAAACAAACATTTCCTGACGAACTAATGATAGAAATTCTACTAAAACTTCCTGTTAAATCAATATTAAGGTGCAAGATGTTAGAATATTTAAATAATATTCGTGTGGCCTAAGTGTTTCGGTATAAATATAAATTAAGTTCATATTAAATATTACGAGACTTTAATATGAAAGACGACACCGTGATGGATCGGTTTCGATTAATGTACTTAAAGTCCGAAATTACTATTCCTTCCGACCTTACCCAGTATCAAAAGACGTCTTTTCACGAAAAGGTGTGAACGGTTTGACTTGAGATCAAACACGTATCCCTTAGCCTTGTATTTATACATATCAAGCGGCAAGTGATAGAGATACACTCATTGTATGGGGGGTTTGTACACCACCAATGTATGCACGCCACTTGTCCACCCAAAAGAATCTACATTTTACAAGATTCTTCATTAATTCAATTCCCCACCTAACTCTCAACTACATTCTCACCTAATCACCTATTATAATTTTTGTTTTTTTTTTGTTTTTTTTACTTCAAATTTAATATTCAATATTTTTATGGGTGGTGCTTTTTCATAATTGTGTATTACTCATTTGTACTTGAAAATTACATAATTGCCCTTTCCATTTCCTCCTCCCTCATCATTGCATTAGAGAGAGTTTTGAGAGAAATCTCAAAAATTCTCAACGTTCCAAATTCCATCCACTTCCACCACCTCCCTACTCCGGCTGCCACCACTCCGGCCGCCACTTTTTTTTTTTTTTTTTTTTTTTTTTTTTTTTTTCCTTTTCGATTTTTTTTTTTGTTTTGAAAAAAATAATATTAATTTTATTATTGCCAAGCTTTTTTCTCGGAAAAAATGATCAGTACTCAAATTTATTCGTAATTTGGGGAAAATTATTATTTGTTCCCTAATTATTATTATTTCCCGGACAATTTATTTTATTTTATTTCTTGTTCCCTAATTAATTATCATAATTACTATTATTATTGTTGACAATATTGTTGTTGCTTATTAAATAATAACAATATCACAAATATATCATTGAAAATATGACAAATAAATAGCACAAAGTCCAATAATACTAATCAGAATAAAAACCTTAACATGTGTCTATAATAATACTAATCAAAATAAAAAAATTAATATGTTCCGAAATAATAAAAGATTCACCACTACAGTTTTACTAGTCGCTAATTATTTGAGGTGATTGTGGAACTTGTTCGTTCCGCGGCTTTCGGGATCTCAAGAGAGATGCATAACGAACTAATCTTTCTTCAATCTGAGTTGTATCAGCCCCTAATCTTCTACATAAAGGATGAAGTGATGGTAATGGAGACTCATCGTCAAGACGCACCTACAAAAACCATAATTGTAAATGTTGAATTACTTGTCATGTCCACCTATCATTAAAAGTTTAAAGAACCAAAATTATATACTTACCCATATAAAATGCTCCAAAGATTGATGAAATACAATTGTCACAATTCTTTTAGGTCCTTCTTTTTCCGTAGTTGGTGTCTTTGTTGGTACACATGTCCAACTTGCACGGGCTGAGAGGGTCACGATAATTACATTGTATCGGTTTGCTACGACAATAACAAATTGAGTATCAAACCATTTACTCTTAGGTGCAGAACCAATCCAATGATCAAGTGTCGTGCAGAGAGAATGAGCTTCTATCCTTTCAGAATAATAGTCTAAGTCGGTCGTCAACTCAGTCAATAAATCATGTTTTACTTGAACCCATTTATTTTGATCACCATATATATCATGCGCAAGCGCCCTGTATCCGCAATTTCCATCCCCTATCACATTCACCCATTCGGCTATCGAAGGTACCATGAAATCATCAACATGTTCAGGAAAGGGAAAATGTACCCCTCTTTTACCACATTTTGGAATACTATTATCCTTCGATTTTGCACTGTCCTTTTTTCCTTTTGGACCCTTCTGCTGCGTATTTCGTTTTTCATTCTTATTGGGAAATTTCTTCGCAGCATGTTCATATGTAGAGGGCTCTCTTGATGTAGTGTATTTTTTTGGACGCCCTCTTGTTTTTTTAACTTCTGGGTCAACAATGTTAGGAGGATGCAACAAATTTTCAATAAACTCAGAAACCTTACCCATATCTTGTACACCGCTTTGTACAACTTGTTCGATTAGCCTATGTAGTCTATCTGCCTCTTGCAATTCCTTATCTTCAACTTTGTCATGTACACTTGCCCTTACATCTAAAATTTTCCACAATGGGTGAATAGAATCTAGTTCAATACACTTATCTGCATATTGTATAATAAACAAATATGAATCTAACACCTGTAATAAATTAAATTAAGCAATGGAATTTTTTTTGTTGAATTACCTGCGTTTGAAAGCTCAATCATCTCACATACACAAGGTAGACCGCATGTCGTCCTGAGTACACAATTATCACATTGTCCTTTCATGAGTGCATCATCGAGAGTTCTAATCGCATTTGCGCTGACATTGAAACTCAAGCGTTGAAAAGTGTTCATAATCTGGCAAACATGATATTTAGTAGTCCTTGAGCGCCCCAACTCTCCTACTATTGCTTGAACCTGGAGTTTCACTGCATGATTGATGATTACGTTAAAAACGGTATCGAAGGCGCCAACAGATGTCCGTAACATTCGCTTAAGCGCTGCATGTGGAGCCTCAACTCTACAATTATTACGACAAATTTAAATATATATTATTCCTAGTTCAAAATAAAGTTCACAAGTAGAAAAAGGTCCATTAACATCGGTTATTTTTTACATTTACATCGCTTTTTGGGCGATGTATATCCAGCCGATGTATATGAGTGATTTGTCATTTACATCGCTTTTGAACCGATGTCATTATTTGTTTATTTACATCGGTTTTTGTAAAACTGATGTATATGTTGTGTCATTTACATCGCTTTTTGTCTCAAAACGATGTTAATTTTGTGTCATTTACATCGCTCTTTGTTTCAAAGTGATGTCAATGATGTTTCATTTACATCAATTTTTACATAACCAATGTCAAATATTGTCTGATTTACATCGATTTGCACAATAAGCGATGCATATGCTACTTCAATTACATCACATTTTATTTTGAACCGATGGCATTATTGTATCTTTGATTATATATATATATATATGTAGAAATTGCATCATGTGAGTCCTCACATCTTAAATAAGTCTGTCCCGCAAATCAAGACCGTTCGATTTGATCAGATCAACGATCTGAAAAGCACGCGGAGTACCTGTGCACATATATAAACTTCTTCTCCCTCGCGAAACTCCCTCTCTACGCTCACTTCTTCTCCCCCTCTGTTTCTTCCATTTTTCTCTGTTTTTCTACGTTCTCTCCAACTTTTCTCAATCAAATTCATCAACACGTTCAATCAAAATACGCAACACGTTCAATCAAATTCATCAATTTACGCAACACGTTCAATCAAAATCATCGTTTGATTAGCGTTATTTTGCAGGTGATTCTCATAGGTGACTCTTTGTTAGTTTTCCTGTTATTTTGCAAAAATCAATCAACATTTATTCAATTAGAATTTATTCAATTTGATTTGAGTTCTTCTAAACGTACGGGTATAATGTCACAGTAATATGAAATCAAAGAATGTCACAGTAATAAGGAATTACAGTAGCAGTGTCACAGTAATAATGTCACAGTAACAGTGTCACAGTAATATGAAATTACAGTAGCAGTGTCACAGTAATAATGTCACAGTAATATGAAATCAATGAATGTCATAGCAATAAGGAATTACAACAGTAACAGTAGCAGTGTTACAGTAACAGTAGCAGTGTTACAGTAACAGAAATATCACAGTAACAGTAGCAAGTGAGTGTTACAATAACAGAAATATCTTGCTGTGACACTGTCACCGTAATAAGGAATTACAGTAGCAATGTCACAATAAGTTAACAGTAAAAGTGGCAAAGGAAAAGTGATTTACCTTAATGACGTGGTGCAATCTCAGCCATTCAATCTTGTTTGATTGTGTGGTCCAGATTGAAAGGACATACTCATTTAAGGAGGGAGACTCACCGGATCCTCACTCTCTCTCTCTCTCTCTCTATATATATATATATATATATATATATATATATATATATATATATATATATATATATACACACACACACTTGGATCTTGGATACTCATTTATCTTAGTATCCAAGATAGACACGTATTTCTGTAAAATATCAAAGTTATTTTTATTTTATTTTCTAGAATATGTTCAAAAATTATAACAAAATATATAAGGTTAATATTCCCTACAAAAATGAGCACTCTATTATTATTTCTAATTAATCTAAGTAGTTACTGCATCAATCAATTTCTGATACGAGCAACACGCAGGATTCCTTTTGAGGAAAGTTGGGAACGTAAATTTATATTTTTGTCAAATAGTCCCAAACTGCTGAAGCAAGCTTTGACGAAACTAATTCGTGTGGAGCTGCTGAATCAGTGTCCTTTGCTGTTTGGTCCGCACATAAGGAAGCTCCTACACACAGAAAATCGCTAGGATTACTTTTCTTCAAGATTTCTATGCGGAAGTTTGGAGCATGAAACTCAGACAATATATAGCAGGCAGCTGTGTACCTTGAGTGAAGCAAAGATGGTGGCAATTCGTAGCGCCATTGTGTTCAGACAAGCATCAAATTTCTGAGCATTCTGTGCAGTCTCCCCATAAAGCTCCTCCAAAGCCATCCCGTGGTCAGTAACAAACACCTATGTCAAAATCACTCGGACTAATCAATCAATCAAGCATCACTTAATGCACCGAGAGAACTGTAACATGAGTGGGTGATACTGATACCTGGATAAGCGACAAAAGGGAGGGTTGCTGCATCTAACCTGTCGTAATGCACCTATACGAGGTACCACTCTCATATCACTCTTAACATGCATGATTAACTAATTCCTTCGGCACAGGTCCGCTGCAAAACACAAATGATCTGGAAACACGGAATCAGAAGAAACAACGAGCAATCAATATTATTCCAACAACATAACGGCTTTCGCAAAAAAAATGAGAATCATTCATGGGACGCGAGGGAGAGAGGTTGCGTACTTTTTGTATAGGGGTTCTCTTCCTGACATGTCTGAGAGGAACATGACAAGGCTGCAAGGTGAGCAAGTAAGTGGAAATTTCTTTCTGTTAATTTTCTATTGTCTGGCAGCAAAACATTTATGGTATACAATCCGATGACTGAAGCGAGCACTGAACTTTCAAAAATCGTAAAGGAAACAAATTACTTCTCTTTTGTTGGTTGAATGAAGTAAATGGCATCCAAAGAAGGCATTGGCTCTCTTCTTCTGAACAAATCTTCCACCATTGGAAATGGGATCAACAGTAGAAAATATCAAACTAACTTCAAAGTTGTAATTACTATGAATCTCAGATACCACGGAGAGAGTGTCGTCACAGACAGGAAGGGGGCAACTAACGTAACAAGTCGTAATTGTGTATATATAGTAAGAAGCCAAGGAAAGAAACTGACATGAAATGCCTTGATCAGTGAAGTCTGCCATCTTTTATGATGAGGACATAACTTTGACAGTGATCTTGTCCATGATTAGTTGATTGATTTGAAATTCAATCATCATCATCATCAAACAAAATTAGTAAGAAACGAATGAAGGAGATGAGCACAACACATTAATTAATTATGGAGCAATAAACAAATGTGAATGATTAGGTAATTTCACCATCCTAACCACACACAACGTTACTGATTTGTTAATTAGGTTATCATACCAACATAAACTTTACTCAGTGTATGATCCTAACTGCCAAGGAACTTACACCAAGAGAAGAGCCTCAAATACACCAGGAGTAAATATCAGGATCTCCAACTGCACATTGAGATTGAAGACATGTGTGAAAGAGTCGCGAGAAATTAAAATTAGTATCGAAATTGCAGGTGAAAGTTATTGGAAGCACAGGTTGAGAATCAAGAGTCAAGAATATAATTACGTTTAAGTTAGTACTGTTTCCTCATATTGGTAGTCAAGTTCTTCACAAAAGTGACAATGGCTAAAATAAATGGATTTTTACAGATAAAATTTACGCTATAATGCGAAAACAACTTTACAGATGAATGGATTTGCATCTACAGGTAACCAAAAACACCAACTTAGACCTCAAAACACACATATCTGAAGCTTTATACTAACAATTAAGTATTAAAATCAGGGATGGTGTTGAGTACTACAATCCAATATCATCATCAATCAAGTATTCTCGAGCTTTATAACTACAATTTACGATCCAAGCGCGGATAACATATAACTACAACAGTACAGTATTATTACTACAACTAATAATCCAAACACGGCTAACCGATAACTACAATATCAACATCAATAAAAAATTCCTAAGATTCTAATCAAACCAGATCTTGAAATAGAGAGAATTTCAGCATACTCTTAGTAAGATTACTAATAAACCCTTTCATAAAATTGACCGTGTTGATTTTAATCAACAGTATGCACAAGATGATTGAAGACGAAAATAATAATCAAACAGGAATTCAATATACAGTTAAAAATTTGGACACAATAACTTCAAAAAAGTTACGATTCTCGGGCAAAAATATTCTTCCCATTTCAATTCATACTACTACTACTAACAACTGCAAGTAAGGTAGCTAGGTTTGGTGTATATATTCAAATTCAATGTTACTAGCTTTCTTTTCTCCGTCTTGTTGGCGTTGGTGTGGCCTGGTGTGTATGCGACAAGTTTATACAACGAGTAGTTGGTATTAATTAATGAGACGGATGATCAGGTAGTAAGTAAGGTAGCTAAGTTTGGTGTATATATTCAAATTCAATGTTACTAGCTTTCTTTTCTCCATCTGTATTCATCTCCTTTCCTTACTACTGTACACGAGTATTCATCTCCTATCAAATATCAAATTTCCTGAATGAATCACAGTGCATAATCAAATATCAAGTATTCCTACTCCAAAACATGACAGATTACAATAAAAGTGCATAATCAAATCCCCTTGTAATAGCATGATAATTCAATTCGTGCTGAATTGTTGATACTACGAACTTGACTCTTTCAGCAGCGATACTTTCACAATTGAGCTCATAATTCGACAAATTAGCAGTACAACACATCATTATAACCAAAACTCCAGAAGAAGAAAAAAATGAATCAATTACTCCAAAACATGACAGATTACCATCACAATGCATAATCAAATCCACTAGTAATAGCATGATAATTCAATTCGTGCTGAATTGCGAAAAAATTTCTAATACTTCAGCAAGGATACTTTCGCAATTGAACTCATAAATTCGACAAATTAGCAATGCAACACTACCATTATAGCCGAAAATCCAGAAACAAAAACGAATCAACTACTCCAAAACCTAATTAATTACTATCGCAATGCATAATCAAATCCTCGAATTAAAATAAACATTTGACCGAAGACAATAAGCGTGAAACTCATTGAAACAAAACAAAACAACATATGCATTATCTTATAGCCAAATTCCAGAAATAAAATCGAAGAAACATCAAAAATTCACTCAACACGCGGCAAATTATCAGTACAAACGCACTGCATAATCAAATTCTCAAAATCAGAAAAGAGAGATTTACTGAACTTGAATATGACGACGTCAACAATACCGGCGAAGGAGACGACGACCAGAAGAAAATGATGGCTGATTTGGATTGACAGTGCAGAGGGGAGTAACAGCAGGGAGAAAAGAATGACGGCGCAGAGGGAAGAGAGACGGCGGGCAGTGAAGCACGTCGGCGCGGTGGGGGATTGACGGTGAAGTGACGGGGGTTTTTAAATTGGGGATTTTTTAATTTTGGGGGTTTTCATTGTTTGGAACTGCTGTTTGATTAAAAGGAAAAATGGTCACACACTGAGGGTCTTGTGAAGGGATACGACTGATTCCTAATTGGTCGCAATCCACAAAATCGGTCGTAAATAATTAAAAACGGTCGGTAATTTTTCACGCCTATTGTCCATAGTATTTTGTGCCTCCTTGCAACCAAATATCAGTCGCAAATTTTATTTGTACAATTGATAATATATCGGTCGCAGATTTTCGGTCGCATGTGAACTAGTTTCTTGTAGTGGAAGTTACATCAGTTATGAGTACGTCGGTTAAAGATCAACCGATGTAAGGAGAGCGCATTTACATCGATTGTGCTACAGGCGATGTAAATGGATCTTTTTTAAATACATCGGTTATAGATTAACCGATGTCAATGACAGCGTATTTACATCGGTTACTCAAAACTGATGTAAATAACCGATGTAAAACAAATTTGTATAAATTTTACATCACTTTTTTGAAAGAAAGCGATGTAAATAGTGATCATAAAAAAATTTACATCGCTTTTTTGAAAAAATGATGTCATTGTAGTGATGTCAATGGGACAAAATGTACTAGTGGTTGATAAATAAAATTGATAACATGTCCGCAACAAAATTGATAAATAAAGTTCAAAATAAGGGTACCTGTTTGTCGTTACATTTCCAAAGTGTAGGACCTTGTTAGTCCAAACTTGCACAAAACTTTGTTTATATTTGTCAAGCCAAGTGTTATGCAAATAAGTTACTAAACCTGGAACAAAGCTCCACTTCAAAACGATCATCTCCATATTTTCGTTATATTCAACCTCAATTGTAGATTCTACCAATTTCCTCCACCTTCCAGATGCGAATGTATCACCCATAGAACCACTACGCATTGTGTTCTTTACCCAAGCCCCTACGTCCTTCTCTATATGGCGTGTACATAGTAGATGTGTAGCATTTGGGAAATATTTCTTGATTGCATTCATTAAAGCTTTCTCCCTATCAGTAACAAATACGATTTTCTCAACTGTATCTAGTACTTCCCTTATACATTTGAAGGCCCAATCATATGCCACATCCTTCTCATTTGGTAAGAACGCATAGAAAGCACTAAAATTCAAATTCACCGGTGTCATACCAACTACTTGTAGCAAGGGCATTCTGTACACGTTGGTCTTGTACGTACTATCAGCGAGAAGTACATACGGGTAGTGCTTCAGAATATAATTGAGTCAGGATGAGCGAATAAAAGATCAGTTAGCTCACGTGTACCTTTTTTTTGTGTGGGAATTGTTCGATGGAAGCATACATATCCACGATCAGCTGCGTCCTTAAGGAATTGTTCTGATGTTGTGCGATGATCTCTCGCCTTTATCTTTTCTCTGGAAGTGACATTATAAACTTGTTTATGGCTAACAACATATCTAAGTTTTTCTAACTCGATCAGGATGCTTGAAACAGGAATTTTACTTGCACTCATCCTCAAAATAATTTGCTTAGCTTCTTTCTGTATCATCCCCAACTTTTCAACAAGTTCGTGATTGTGAGATCAATTTATCACATTTAACTTCCATGTACCGTCATCTTGTTGGACACTCTTTAATCTAAAAGGACAATGAATTTTTTCGTACCCGTGTACGAGTAGGTAGATGGAGCGTCAATCTTTGCGTTCGATAAATATCCATCGGATCGTTCACAACAAAGCCATTGCTCCTCATAACGGTAATAGTAGTGATTTTTAACTCGAATATGAATATTGTGTAACAACCCGACTCTTTTAACTTCTTCAATTAGTTCAGCACAATCTTTGAAATTTCTATCAAAGGCGAAGAAATTTGAAGTGTCAATGAGTTCTTCGTCATGAATATCGTCCACAAAATCATCGTCCTAACGTCCAAAACAAAATTCAAATTAAATAAAATACAAAAATGAAAATACAAGTAATTACAACAAAATTAAAATTATAATAACAAAAATAATTCGAAATAACAAAAATAAAAATTAATAAAAATTACAATAGGACAAATCAAAATCAAAATACAAAATTACAACAACAAAATGAAATTATACAATAATGCGAGAATTACAATACGAGAATTACAATCGCACAAAACAAAATTAATTCGAATAAAATTCAAAATAATTAACACAAAAATCTAATTACAAAATAATTAAATTAAAGAGAAAATATCGAAAAGTATTTTTGTGTCCCTTTTCATTCAATGAGATGATCTAATATATACATTTACATCAGCTATCTAAAGACGGAAATACAACCAAAATACATATGAACACAATAAAAGAATATAATACAGTTGCCGTAATATGATGCGAACATATTAGAAGTGTAATCGGGATAATATCGAGATAATATCCCAATACCCCCCCTCAAGTTGGCGCATGGAGATCCGAAATGGCCAACTTGGAGAGCAAGTCGTCGAAGGCTGCTTTTCCCAAGGCTTTCGTAAGCAAATCGGCAAGCTGGGCTTTAGTGTGAACATAGCTGGGAGTAATTGTACCTCGTAACATCTCGTCTCGAACAAAATGACAATCAACTTCAATATGTTTCGTGCGTTCGTGGAAAAAGGGATTACGAGCAATATGAAGAGCCGATTGATTGTCACAAAATAAACGGGCAGGTCCTACATCAAGAAGACCAAAGGAGGCCAACACAGAGCGTAACCACTTCAGTTCACACGCAGTAAAGGCCATGGCACGGTATTCCGCTTCCGTAGAGGAGCGTGAAACAGTGTTCTGTTTCTTGGTTTTCCAAGAAATAGGTGAATTTCCGAGGAATACGACGTAGGCAGAGATAGACCAACGGGTTGAAGGGCAGCTGGCATAGTCAGAATCACAATAAGCGGCCAAGGTAAGAGCACTATCAGCTCAAAATAAAAGTCCCTGACCGGGATGAGATTTGAGATAACGAACAACTTGAATAGTCGCGTGCCAATGAGATACCCGAGGAGACTGCATAATTTGGGCCAAAATATGTACCGAATAGCACAATTTAGGACGAGTGGTGGTTAAATAAATTAATCGACCCACAAGACGCCGATATTGGGTCGAGTCGTCTAAAAGAGCATCATCGGCAAGTGCAAGACGATGATTAGGTTCCAAGGGGACCGAGGCGGGCTTGGCCCCAAGCAAGCCGGTCTCAGTTAAAATATCCAAAGCGTATTTACGTTGTGACACAAATATTCCGACAGAATTCCGAGCAATTTCAAGGCCTAAAAAATATTTGAGGACTCCGAGATCCTTCATTTTAAAACAATTACTCAAATAATTCTTAAAAGTAACAATAGCCTCGTGGTCATTACCCGCTACCACCAAATCGTCGACATAAATCAAAATATAGATTTCAATACGGGCTCGATGAAACGAGAAAAGAGAATAGTCCGCATGGGATTGCTTAAAACCGTAAGAGAGGAGAGAGGCTCTTAATTTTTCATACCAACATCGCGGAGCTTGTCGTAAACCATATAAAGATTTGCGAAGACGACAAACTTTACCTGGGACGGGATGAGCAAATCCTGGCGGGAATTTCATATATACCTCTTCGTCGAGATCGCCGTGAAGAAAAGCATTATTTACGTCCATTTGGTGTAATTCCCATTTCTTGACAGACGCAATGGATTGTAAAACCCGAACCGTGGCCGGTTTCACAGTGGGGGCAAAAGTTTCATCGTAATCGATGCCCTCCACTTGGTGATTACCCAAAATGACGAATCGAGCTTTTGACCTTTCAATTGACCCATCGGCGTTATGTTTGATCTTGTATACCCATTTGCATCCAATAGCCTTCTTACCCTTAGGGAGAGTTTCAACAGTCCAGGTATTATTTTGCTCGAGAGCCTCGATCTCGGCTCGCATAGCCGACTGCCAGTTTGTGTCCTGCATCGCTTCCTTAAACGAATTGGGTTCATGATTTCTAACAATAGCAGTTAGAAAAGCCCGATGTCTCGGAGCAAATTTATTATAAGACATAACAGAAGATAAAGGAAAAGGCGTACCTTTTGAAGACGGGATGGTGTCGTGAGATAGCAATGAGGGACGTGGTGTGATGTGGCGGATATACCCCTGTAACCGAACGCTCGGAGTCTTAGCTCGATGACCACGACCCAATTCGGGTGCAGCGGAAGAAACTGGTACATGGTCGGCATTGTTCGAGAGAGGAGGGTCAGAAACAGAAGCATCAGGTGTTTGTGAGACAATAGGCTCAACGTCAATTTGTGTAGCAGGAATGTCAGTATCTGTTATACTCTTTTAAGATACAGGCAGCAGAGGAATAACAGGGGAGGAAGAGTACGTGTGTGGATCAAACACTGATATTTCCACATACTGTCTTGTATCATCAACATTCATTGAGGCGAACGGGAATTCTTGCTCGACAAAAACAACGTCTCGAGACTCAAAATACGTGCCCGTGTCTAAATCATATACCTTCCAATCCTTTTTGCCAAAAGGATATCCTAAAAATAGACACTTGCGACTCCGAGAGGCAAATTTATCGCGTTGTCTATTAACATTCCGAGCATAACACAAACATCCAAAAAAACGTATATCGTCCATAGAAGGATTTTTATTGAACACGAGTTCAAATGGGGTCTTTCCCTCGAGAAGTTGAGACGGTGTGCGATTAATTAAATGAACCGCAGCGAGAACACTTTCGCCCCAAAACATAATAGGCAAATGTGCTTGAAAAAGAAGTGCTCTTGCGACATTCAAAATGTGACGATGTTTCCGTTCGACTCGTCCATTTTGTTGTGGAGTATCGATATTGGATGTTTGGTGAAAAATACCCATCTCGGCAAAATACGAGCCTAAGCACGTGAATTCCGAACCATTTTCTCTACGAATAATTTTGACGAGCTTATTAAATTGACGTTGAATCGTAGAAATAAAATTACTCAATTTGTTTCTAGCCTCCCCATTTGTTTTCAACAAATACACCCATACCGATCTTGAATAGACGTCAACGAGGGTTAAAAATATCGATACCTACACGCCTGATTTGCCGAATATGGCCCCCATATATCACAATGAACGAGTTCAAATAAATTCTCTGCTTTATTAGAACTTACGACGAAATTTTCTCGAGTTTGTTTGGCCCGAAGGCACATGTCACAATGAGCACTGTTAAATTTATTATTTGAAAAACTACGAACAAAAGGCAATAAATTAATAACTTGAGACGAGGGATGACCCAACCGACAGTGCCATAATTCAACTGAGTGAGGAGATCCTACTGCGAAAATCCGACCCGACGGAGACACATCACCACGTACACCACGAAGAACATAGAGTCCCTCACATTGCTTCCCCGCACCAATCACCGTCTTCGAGATATGGTCCTGAATTAAGCAAAATTCATGAGTAAATTGTATGGTGAAAGTAGAATCACAAAGTAATCGGGATACGGAAATAAGTTGACCACACAAATTAGGAGCATAGAGCACATCACGTAATACAAGGTGAGGACTAAGAATTATATCACCCTCTTTGGTTGCCACGACTAGATCTCCGTTCGGAATTCCTACGGGACATTGCTCAATATCGACAACGTTAGTAAAAACTGTTAAGTGGCCTGACATATGATGGGATACTCCGGTATCTATAATCCATGAGTGATCAGAAATATTACCGTTTAGTCGATCGTCGCTTTGCCTACCTGCCTTGCGACTTTGCCATAATTTGGTAAGTTCCTGTAACTCGCTTCCCGTGAGCGTCTCGAAATCGAGTTTTTCTGCATCAGCAGGAGGACGTGTGGCACCAATAGCCATATTTGCAAAAGCTCCTTGATGTGACACTGAGGATTTGCCACGTCCCTGTCCTTTGCCGGACCCTGGTGTGATTCCCGAGACCACGATTAGAGGCTCTCTTGGCCTATCTCCCCACCACCGAGGATATCCATGAACCCGATAACAAGACCGTATTGTGTGCCCTTCCCCATTGCAAGCATAGCACACAACCGGAGATTTTTCATCCTCCCGAGTCCCCTGCTTCTTCGGGTTTGAGCCAGAACCTCGAGCCATGAAGGCCACTGGAGCAGGTCGAGTATCAACTTTATTTTGAGTAAATTTGCGGACTCGTTCTTCCTGAATTAGTTTAGAATAAACTTGATTAATAGGGGGGAGAGGTTCCATAGCAAGGATATTGGACCGAATCGAGGCATAGGATGAGTCAAGGCCCATCAATAATTCCCGAATATGTTCCGCGTCACGACGAGTGAGTAACAGCTTCATAATGTCGCACGTACAATTGGAACATTTGCAAGAGGGTAGTGCATCACATTCGTGGAGGTCATCCCACAGCCGTTTCATCCGACCGTAATATGTCATCACTGATTCGCCGGACTGCTGTTTGCATTCCACAATATCAGTCTTAATTAAGTAAATTCGTTCACCATGTCCCACAGAAAACTGACCTTGGATATCTTCCCAGAGTTCCTTGGCCGTTTCTCGATACGAAATCGAACTCCTCAGATCTTTCTCCACGGATTGGAAAATCCATGCTATAATCATGGCGTTGATGGCACCCCATGATTCGTGGTCCGCAGTGCCCTTCGTTGGCTCCTTGACAGTCCCGGTAATATATCCGAGTTTGTTCTTGGCTCGTAACGAAATTTGCATTCCGCGTGCCCATTCATCGTAATTATGACCGTTAAACATGACATGAGAAATGGCAATTCCAGGATTGTCATTCGAAAGTATAGTATACGGGCCAATGATTTTGCTCGAATTAGTTTTCTTGTCATCTCCTGCCATTAGAGAAGCCTAAAGAAATAGTGTGTTTTTTTTTAGGTTGGCTCTGATACCATAAAGAGAAAATATCGAAAAGTATTTTTGTGTCCCTTTTCATTCAATGAGATGATCTAATATATACATTTACATCAGCTATCTAAAGACGGAAATACAACCAAAATACATATGAACACAATAAAAGAATATAATACAGTTGCCGTAACATGATGCGAACATATTAGAAGTGTAACCGGGATAATATGATGCGAGAATTACAATACGAGAATTACAATCGCACAAAACAAAATTAATTCGAATAAAATTCAAAATAATTAACACAAAAATCTAATTACAAAATAATTAAATAAACCTCAAATTAAAAAAAATTACAGGTACAACATGATGACAGGAAAAAAAAAAAAGTACAGTGAACGTTACAGCATGAGAAAGGGGAAAAAAAAGGAACCACACCACCACCAAGTCAGCCACCACCTCACCACCCACCCTCACCCTCCCTCCCTCTTTTCCGGTTGTTGCCGCCCCTACATGGACCCTCCTCCGGCGCCGCCTCCTCGCATCACCCTAAACAACCACAACACCAACCTCCCTCTAACACCCGCGCGCCGCCCTCCGACCTCCTCTCTTCTCCGGCCGCCGGCGTCGGTGCCGCCCCTCCGCCGTCACTGACTCGCTGCCCTCCACAAATCCTCCGGCCACCGCCATCTATTCCGGCAATCTCCGGCGTCCCAACCCTAACCCTAAATTTCTAAAAACAATTAAACATACTTATCAATTAAATCATAATTTGCAAATAAAATTACAATATCGATTACCGATTTGTAATCCATAGCGAATTCCTAAATAGCGATCGATCGATTGTCAAATTTGACGAGATTTAAGAAAGAAATTTTGATTAAAGGCGACTTAGAAAAGAAATAAAGAAGTAGGGTTGAATAAGCATGAAAAATTATGGGAAGGGCAAAATAGGAATAATTAGGAAATTTTGGTGATGATTGAGTAACACGCACTTATGAAAAAGTAATTCCGATTTTTATACGTGTATTTTTATATTCCATATTATATATACAGTGTTGTATTCTAAATGTATCTATACGTTAGTGTTATAGTGACGTATTTTAAACCTCAATATGTTTTGTTACGTATCTTTATACTGTATTTTATACGTAGGTTGTAGTTACGTATATAGTATATTATTTTATTTATACTTTTTGTTTATTTATAATAGTTTTAGTGTATTTATACGGTATTTATACTTTATTTATATATTTTTATTTATACTCTATTACGTTTAGTAAACCTTATTTGCACTGTACTGTATTTTTATTTTTAATATTTTATAGGAATTTTTTTTAAGATGTTTTAAAAACATTATTTTCGGAATGTATTTTTTTAGTAGTGTAACTATGTTAGGTGTATTTAGGATGTATACGGACTAAAAGTATTTGTTCTTTAATTTTAATTTTCTTAAATTTTTTAATTTTTAATACCATAGAACAAATAATAAAAGTAAATAATCGTACTACTACAAATTAATATGAAAATTATATATCATGCGGTATGTCAGTATGTCATATCGACTAAGCTTAAGCATACATATACGAATGAAATAAAGTACTCAACTCTTCATGTCAATAAAACGACAATGTAGTAATAAGAGTATCATATAAGCTCAAGTACAAATATAACAATCACAAATTACTCGTATATCAAAAATAAGATATAATATATGTATATACATAAATAATACTAAAATTATTATCTTACATATTAAATATTAATATACATCACAAAACAAAATCGTAATAAGTTAGTAATATCGTACATACGTGTAACAATTAATCACAGTTATCATGGTGAAAGATGCATAGACACAGACGTAACTCGAATAAATTACGTGTGTGTATACAGACACACACACACACACACTAATGAAGTATTATATTGCACTCTAAATCTAAGTAAAACGATTTTGTTTAGACGTACGATACAACGATTAATCTTAGTAAATAATAATCATACAACATTAATAATAATCACTTAGGCCAACATACAAATAAACAAATTTAAGAAAGGAAATCAAACGATGTAAAACTGTATAAGTAATAATGTACATCTTAATAACAAATGTGCATTTCGCACCAAAAAAACAAATGTGCATTAAAATACTTAAATTTAAATTATATTTAAAAACGTTTAAGTAAATACATTGTATAAAAAATAATCGTAACAAAAATTACACAAAACACAAACCAAATACCGAAGATATAGGTATATGTGCCAAAAATACGAAATTGTGTACAATTATACTTGACGTACGTAACTGCTGGCCGTACAAATATACTATGGATCAAATACATAATAAGTATCCGTATAAATACTTAAAATATAAACTCTAGTATTAATTATTAAACTAATATTAGCATTAATGAAAGATCATTTAATAAGTGTAATTAATGATGGAATCTAAGTAATTAAATAAAAAAACAAGATTCTTCACATAAATCAAGTGGAAGATTGTGATTGGTGGTGTATGAAACCCTTCATATACCAAGTGTATCTCTAACCTTTTTATTTTTTTTCTAGGTTTCATATCATCAATCCATGACTTACTATTTTTTTTCACTTGTAAATAAACAAGATTGAGAATTATATGAAGTTGAACTCATTTTATTAATTTTTGTCTACAAATTATCTGTTGTTGTGTGATAATGTTGGTTAGTATGTCAATGGTTGGTATATATGCACAAATCATATGTTACGTACGTAGCAACTGAGATAAAATATTACTATCGCAATTTATAGTGAAAAAGTGATCATTTTAGATTAGATAGTGACCACTTCAAATTAAAAAAATAGTCACTATTTAATCTAAAGTAGTCATTATCTAACCTAAAACGATTTTAGGCCTTATTTTTTTCAACTTCTTTTCAATTCACTTTAGTTCAATTCAGTTCAAACCGAGGATCAGAAGGTTCATTTTGTCTCAGCTACTAACCTACTTCAGTTCAATTTAATTCACTTTGATTCAGTTCAACATACTTTCAATCGAAAGACAATGACCTTAATACAAAAAAATGATCACTACTAATTTAAAATAGACACTATTTAAGTTAAAATTGTCACATTTTCTTTGGTTGAACTATATACGAATTTATATAAGTAGGGTAGTTAAGTGATGAGTACACTCGCTTAGTTACTTTGACACGACGCACGCGGTATACTGATTCGATCTCCTTGTGACGAATATATTTATAACAAATCGGTGACGGATAAAATAATATCACATGATTGTATAAGACAAACCTAGGGGTAGTAAATTGTTTGTCTTTATCTACCCGTCGGTATTATTTGACCCTAGCAAATTATTGACAGATATACTTGTCACATTGAAAAATCAATATATATATATATATATATATATATATATATATATATATATATATATATATATATATATATATATATATATATATATATATATATATATATATATATATAGATTTAGGTTCATGTGAGAACCACTCCTTCAATGAGAACCATGAGAACTATAATATGAGTCATTAGATCATAGTGTTCAATCTCATTCGTTGGATCCTTCAAAATTCTTCAATCCCATCAATTAATCACAATTGCTTGAGCCTTCAACCCGTAAGGTCGTAACTCCTTCTCCTTCTACACAATTCTTCGACCCGTAATCCTTTAATCCATAATTCTTCAATCGACCATTGAATCCTTTTTTCAATCCATCAATTTCGACTTTTCTTCAATCCATCAATTCATCACAATTAGGACCCCAGTAACCTAAGTAATTTTTTTTTTAAATTAATTATTTTATGAGTTCACTTATTCGATTAAATTCATTATTTCATTACAATAGTAATAGTATTATCGTCGGCAAATATAATTGTAATAATCCCAACTATCGTTTTTTTTGTTCCAAATTTTCTCATTGACTTAGGAGTTCATCTAAAATATTGTTCTTTAATTTTCTTTTGTACGTATTTTATATGGAATACAACACTTCTTTTTCAAGCCCTACTCGATTTAATTTTCTTTTCAATTTTAGCGTACCATTTTTCAATTTTAGCATACCATTGTCGTACCCTCTTTTAATTATGGTGTATCTCTTTTCAATTTTAGCGTACCCTTTCTTAAATTTATCATACCCTTTTTCAATTTTAGCGTACCCTTTTTAAATTTCATCGTACCCTTTTCCAATTTCAATTTTAGCGTACCCTTTTCAAATTTTAGCGTACCATTTTTCACTTTTAGCATACTTTTTTTCAATTTCAATTTTAGCGTACCCTTTTTCTATTTTAACGTATCCTTTTTCAATTCAATTTTAGCGTACCATTTTTCAATTTCACTTTTAGCGTACCCTTTTTCACTTTTAGTGTACTCTTTTTCAATTTTAGCGTACCCTTATTCAATTTCAATTTTAGCCTACCTTTTTTCAATTTCAATTCTAGCGTACCCTCACCTTTGAATTTTAGCGTACTTTTTTTAATTTTGGTGTATTCTTTCTCAATTTTTTTAATTTACATTACAGGAAAGACTCAATTCTTCCAAGTTCAACCTGGATCGTGAAATTACATCAATACCCCTGCTGAGATCTCCTGAGAAGTTTTCGAGCTGTATTTTCTTCAGATGTCGAAATCTTTGGAGAAGATTAGTGAGAACATGGATTGATGGGTTGACAACAGTAAGGCTATCTTGGGTAAAATTAGTGATTGACAGAAATTCAATAAGCCTAATGCACTAAAAAGGCAGAGGCCCAAGACTTTGTAAGATAATTGGATTATAATTTGTAAGGTTCTAAATGATTCTCACAGTTCTCATTGAGGGATAGGTTCTCACCCGATCTTAACTATATATATATATATATATATATATATATATATATATATATATATATATATATATATATATATATATAGAAAAGGGATCAAGGGAGTTTGATGAAAAGTGGGAAGTTGGGAAGTTGTGTTGTTGGTCATTGATCTTGGGTTGGATGGATGGCTTAGATGAATGATGTTAAAAAAAAAAAAAAAGTAAATGTCAGTAACTGACACAGCAGCAGTGGAGAGAGAAAAGGAGAAAAGCAAAAAGCAACCCTTCCCTCAATCAAATTTTCACTTCTTACCACTAGTCTTGATCACTCCTTACCACTTGATTCTCTCATCTTCATCTTCCTCTTCATATATCAAAAAAAAAAGCATCACCATCTTCAAGATCCATTCATTCGTATAACTCCGACCATACTCCGTCAACTACTCCGACCATATTCCGTCAACTACTCCGATCATACTGCGTTTTTAACCCAATATACTCCGTAGTAACTTCGATCATCATACGAAGATATGTTCATCTTCATCTTCATGCTCATTTTTCTTCATCATCTTCATCTTCATCTTCATCATCATGCTTCTTTTTAACACAACATGACGGATAATTATACCAAGGTATGTTTATGCATAAACTTTGATCATCTTCATTTTTTTAGCTTCTTCTTCATCTTCATCTTCATCTTCATCTTCATCTTCGATCATCTTCAAGCATCTTCAAGCTTCTTTTTATTTTTCATATATATTTTTTTGTATTTATAAAATTATTCATCTTCATTATGTAAAAAAAAGAACAACTTCATCTTTAAGATAAAGTTTGAAGATGAAGTTGTTCTTTTTTTGGTATTTATAAGATGAAGTTTGAAGATGAACTTCATCTTTAAGATGAAGTTTGAAGATGAAGTTATTCCGTATAGTCACAAATATTGAGGTGTACAATCGCGTGATATAAGTTGCACAGTCACACATGTTGATGTGTACAATCACACGCTATAAGGCGTACAGTCACACACTTTATGTTGTACAGTCACACACTTTATTCCGTATAGTCACAAATATTGAGGTGTACAATCGCGTGATATAAGTTGCACAGTCACACATGTTGATGTGTACAATCACACGCTATAAGACGTACAGTCACACACTTTAGGTTGTATAGTCACACTCATTATATTGTATAGTCACACTCATTATATTGTAGAATCACACAAATTCTTACAGTGATTAGTGTATGTAATCATCTTTGCTAATGATGATTGAAGTATAAATAAGTACGAGTATAATTTAGTTGTATAGTCACAGAGATTATGTTGTATAGTCACACAATTGAAGTTGTATAGTCATACTCGTTATGTTGTAGGATCACAGTCATTATGTTGTAGGATCACACCGTTTATGTTGTATAGTCACACAGTTAAAGTTGTACAGTCACACTCATTATGCTGTACAATCATGCAGTTGTAGAGTCATTGTAGTCACATATTCAGTTGTGTTGTGTGATTTAGATTGATTGTGTGTTTTGTTGCAGCGAAATAGTTGGTGGAAAGAGGAATGTTGGTAAAAGGGGCGGTGGGAAGAAGAAGGTCGTGGAAGATACAACGACCGACCACGTAATTCGACAATGTATTGTTGCGCACGTACCGGAGACCATCGTTAAGCTCTTGTGTGTTTATGTGAGATAAAATATTTGCTTTAGGATGAACTTACTATGTGTAAATGATGTTTCAGACTTGGTGTTTGGGAAGAAAAAAATTAACATTTGAATAGTCATACAGAGTTGGTTGTACAGTCATACAGAGTTGTTTATACAGTCACCCGTTTGAAGATACATAGTCGCACTCGTTATATTTTGTTGTGAAGTCACAGAATGATGTACAATCACACCTTTGAAGCCACACAGTCGCAGTAGTTATGATGCAAAGGCACACGCTTTATATTGTATAGTCACAGAGTTGGTGTTTGGGAAGATAAAAAATCACTTATCCTTCCACCTGTGTGACTATACAACATAATCTCTGTGACTATACAACTAAATTATACTCGTACTTATTTATACTTCAATCATCATTAGCAAAGATGATTACATACACTAATCACTGCAAGAATTTGTGCGATTCTACAATACAATGACTCTACAACTGCATGATTATACAGCATAATGAGTGTGACTATACAACTTTAACTGTGTGACTATACAACATAAACTGTGTGACTATAGAACATAAATTATACTTGTACTTATTTATACTTCGATCATCATTAGCAAAGATGATTACATACATTAATCACTGCAAGAATTTGTGTGATTCTGCAATATAATGAGCGTGACTATACAATATAATGAGTGTGACTATACAACCTAAAGTGTCTAACTACAAAACTGAAACCGTAAAATGGAAAATAAAAGCCATACAGTCAATTATTCTTCAATCATCATTAGCAAAGTCACATTCATAATTAGAAAGATGATTATACATACGATTCTGAACAAATTATTTAAACATTCATTAAATATTCAACCTTCATTTTAATCTTCGCAACAATACATTGTCCAATTACGTGGTCGATCGTTGTATCTTCCACGACCTTCTTCTTCCCACCGCCCCTTTTACCAACATTTCTCTTTCCATCAATCATTTTGCTGCAACAAAACACACAATCAATCTAAATCACACGTACAACTGAATATGTGACTACAATGATTGTACAACTGCATGATTGTACAGCATAATGATTGTGACTATATAACTTTAACTATGTGACTGTACAACATAAACGGTGTGATCCGACAATATAATGACCGTGATTCTACAACATAACGAGTATGACTATACAACTTCAACTGTGTGACTATACAACATAATCTCTGTGACAATACAACTAAATTATAACATTCATTAAATATTCAACCTTCATTCATTCATATTCAACCTTCATTTTAATCCATATTTAATCTTCATTTTTTTTTGGATAATGAAGATGAATAATTTTATAAATACAAAAAAAAAAAAGTTATGAAAAGTAAAACAATCATGAAGATGAAATGATTGTGAAGGTATTCTACAGCTGAGTGATTCTACAACATAAAGAGTGTGACTATACAGCATAATGAGTGTGACTATACAACTGAATATGTGACTACAATGAGTGTACAGCTGCGTGATTCTACAACATAATGAGTGTGACTTTGCAATTCTGCGAAAACATTACGCACTAAATGACTTGTTCTCCATTCATCCCACAAAAAAAGAACAACTTCATCTTCAAACTTCATCTTAAAGATGAAGTTTTTTTTTTGTGGATAATAAAGATGAATAATTTTATAAATACAAAAAAAAAAAATATGAAAAATAAAAAGAAGCATGAAGATGAAGATGAAGATGAAGATGATGAAGAAAAGAAGCATGAAGATGAAGATGATGAAGATGTACATACCTTCGTATGATGATCAAAGTAACGCAATATGGTCGGAGTAGTTGACGGAGTATGGTCGGTGTAGTTGACGGAGTATGGTTGGAGTTATTAATGGTGATTATTTGTTGGAGTTTTGCTAGAGAGAGATGAATTTAGTTGAGAAATGAATTGAAAATGAGGGGATTGGGAAGTGTATGAGGGAAGTAATGGAGGGATTGATTTGGGTGAGGGGATGTTTCTGTCTCTCCACTGCTGCTGTGTCAGTTTATTGTTTTTTTTTTAATTGAACCCCATCCATCTTAGGATGAATGGATGGAGGGGATCAACACTAAGAGACTCTTGGAGAGTTACTAATTAACTCCCTTATATATATATATATATATATATATATATTTATATATATAGAGGGTGGATAAAGGGAGTTACTAACTCTCCAACTCTTGGAGAGTTACTAATTAACTCCCTTGATCCTCCCTCTATATATATATATATAGAGGGGGGATCAAGGGAGTTACTAACTCTCCAACTCTCCCTTAGTGTTGATCCCCTCCATCCATTCATGTTAATATGGACAGTGGATGGATGGGGTTCAATTGTATAAAAAAAAGGGAAGCTGCGGGACTGACATGCTGCGGACAAACATCAACCATCAACCCATCAAACCATCATTAGTCAATAGCTTCCCTTCTCACCCTACCCGCATTAATTTCCCTCCTCTCTAAAGTCCCGCCCAAACCCCCTTACACTTCCCCATTCACCCCTTTTGAATTCATTTCACCGTCTAATCATTCACCACTCTCTTCCTCTCTCTAAAAAAAACCTCATCTCCATCTCCGCAGCTTCTCCATCTCCGATAATGCCTAAAATTCCGGTGGTGCTACAAAGGTATGTTGAATGTTCCATTTTCGACCTCCGATTTTCCTTTTGTTCAACCCTTTTGTATTCCTTTTTCATGAACCCTAAAAAGTGGTCAAGAACTCCGGTCATGCATGAACCATTAAAAATAGTAAAAGAGCATTTTCCCAACCCGATAACCCTAATTTTGAGTTGAAGTTGTTGTAGTTGTACAGTGGTTGTAGTTATAGAGTCGAAGGTGAAGTTTTTTTTTCTTTGACAACTAATATTCACACACTTTTTATTCTTGATTAATCGTTGTTCCTCTAGTTATAACCCTAATTTTGAGTTGAAGTTGTTGTAGTTGTATAGTGGTTGTAGTTATAGAGTCAAAGATGAAGTTTTTTTCTTTGTTGAAGTTCAAGAAGTTTTTATTTCTTTGTTGAAGTTCATGTTGAAGTTCCCATAATCGTCATTGTAACTATGCATGTGCCATCGATTAGACAGTTTTTTCTTGAAGTTTTGCATGCTTCCTTGTTGAAGTTTATGTACAGTCATACAGAATATAATGAGTTGGTTGTACAGTCATACAAAGTTGTTTATACAGAGTTGTACAGTCACCCGTTTGAGTTGGTTGAAGTTTTGCAGTCAAATTAACATTTGAAGAGTCATACAGAGTTGTTTATACAGTCACCCGTTTGAAGATACATAGTCACACTCGTTATATTTTGTTGTGAAGTCACAGAATGATGTACAATCACACCTTTGAAGCCACACAGTCGCAGTAGTTATGATGCAAAGTCACACGGTTTATATTGTATAGTCACAGAGTTGTAAAGTCACAGAGTTGGTGTTTGGGAAGATAAAAAATTAACATTTAAATAGTCATACAGAGTTGGTTATACAGTCATACAGAGTTGGTTATACAGTCACTCATTTGAAGGTACATAGTCGCACTCATTATATTTTGTTGTGAAGTCACAGAATGATGTACAATCACACCTTTGAAGCTACACAGTCGCACTAGTTATGATGCAAAGTCACCTGCTTTATATTATATAGTAATGCAGTGTTGGTTGTATAGTCCCCCGTTTGAGGATGTACAGTCACACACTTTATGTTGTAGAGTCACTCTCATTTTACTGTAGAATCACACTGTTGAAGCCGTATACTCAGTTGTACAATCACGCTCATTACACATGTTGTTATTGCAGCAGAAAGTCAGGTCCGAAGAATAAAGTTCGAACGAAGACCGGTAAGAAGAAGGCCGTAGCAGAGACATCGGTCCGCGAACATGTAATTGATGATATAGTGGTTGTGGACCAAACTTTGGGTAAGAAGAAGAAGACTGTTAAAAAGTCTGTTGAAGATACATCGGGGGACCACATCATTGCCGAGATGAATGTGGGGGGAAGGGGGGGGGGGGACAGAAATCGATGACGGAGGCAGACAAAAGAAAAAAAAGAGGGTGACTTTTGATACACCGGTCGCCGATCTGGATGTGGGCGAGACAGAAAATGTTGAGGAAAGCAGGCCAAAAAAAAAGACGAGGGTCACATCTGATATACCGGGCAACCCCACTGTCGTGTGCGTGTCTCGGGGGAAGAGGGGAGGGGACCGCCGACAGGGTCAACCGGATTTTCACTGTAGGCCCAAGCGGTTGCACCAGCTAATTGCGCAATTATCGAATGATCAGATGGAGAGGGTGCGTGCTGTTGGCTTCGGCGGGCTATTGGAGTTGAGGCTTTAATCGGTACCCATTGACCACGCGCTTATGTTCCTCCGTGCATTTTCTGACGGGTCTCATATTTTCCGTGCCTCACGCCGGGAGGCATTCATGATGTCAAAGTATGACATCCACGACGGCCTCCAGCTACCTTTGGGCCCTTATCCGGTGAAAGTAATCCCAACTAGCAACAAGAAAGGGGCAGACTCACCTGACTTGATCAGGTTAAAGAGTACCTGGAGGAAGGGGTTCGATGTGGTGGACAGCAGCGGGCCAATAACATTAGGGAGGGTGGACGAAAAGTTAATGGCAACCAAAGCCGCTGACGACGACTTTGTCTGCAGGTTCGTGTTGTTCGCGTTGTCATCATTCCTCGTGCCTACTACGAACAACTCACTGGATCTGAGCCTGCTGGCCGCAGTGGATGACGTGGACTTGATTCGGGAACAGGACTGGTGTAGATTTGTCCTGCAGGATCTGATGCGGGCGGGTAAGGGGACGTGTGACCCCAATAAAGTCCTCAACTACCTCCGGGGGTGCATCCCTATTCTGATGATTGCGTACTTCCAGCGCTACGATTTCTGTAGCGAGACTTGCAGATGCGACATACAATTTATCTCATATTGGGATGCACGGAGAATATGCGATCGTTTGGCTGGTGAACTGGAGACAGGGTCACTGGAAAATCAGCTGCGTTCGAAGGTGTCGTACCCACGTACATGTGGGAAAACAGGCAGCGAGGGCACCCCCCCTATAACGATGCCCTCTGACCACCAGCACTCTAGTCCCAAAAGAATAACGACAGGGGTGGAGAGAGCCGATCGGTCGGAAGACAGCGCCGTTGACGTAAGTGATTTTACAAAGTTGCCTTACTATGTCATTGCTCGGACAGCGGTCAGGCCCTTTAAATTTAATATTAAATCAATTATGTGACCGCGAATGTGTTCACCACCTGATCTTGTCTGAACTCGTTTTGCAGGCTGATAAGATGGGGGAGTTCATGGTACAACGAGGGCTGGAGAAAGGTGAGAAGGTCCGTGCGTTTAAATTGGTAAACGTTCCCTTATCATGGCAGGGTGTGGGGTACTCCGCCAATGACTGCGGAGTGTACCTGATGATCCACATGATGCTGTATACCGGGTCCCCGTTCAACTGCTCCTTGGGGACAATGGCGTCCATGAATATGTGTAGGGCAGAAATCACGGCGACCCTTATACTGAGCAACGTGAACAGGGCGAGGGACACTGTTTTGAAGGAAGTGGCAGCATTTGGTACATACAAGGAATCGTTGGACTCTGCCCGTACGTTTGTAACCACTCCTGTGAAGGCAACCACCAACAAGCGTCAGAGCAAATCACCAAAAACATCTGAACCCACCCCCCGATCAGTCCCAGAAGAAAGACAGTCAGCAATTAGGTCTCGGATACGGGGCTGTGGAGATGGGTTGGGTTGCTCTTTGAACCAAGGGCATCCTGACGCGAGCGCCATTGTCATGTCGACCTTGTTTCGCCTGCACCGACCGCTGACGAGTAACATGCCCATCCTGCGGAAGCACGCCGCCGACTACTGCTTCCTTGACGATAATGGGTACAATGAAAGGTGAGTAACCATCTTTGATTACTGATACGAGTTGCATATTACACATACTGACCAGTGTCGAAATCTCGCAGTGAACGATTGGGGTCCTACAGCACTCATGCGCAGCTGGAGAGACGTGACATTCAGACGCTCTTGTCCGGAGGTAGCATGAGCGCCGTTGCGCTGGAGTGTTGGTCGCACCTCATGAACTAGTGCGAATCAGACGACCACAAGCGTGGGTTATCCTCCCCCACTGACCCAACGATGGCGTGGTTTGGAATTCAACACATGGTATGCCCCAATAATCTCTTACCTATCACATTAAATAGTAAAAATGATACTCATTCACATAAACTGAAAAGATGTAAAGTCCGTGTAATAGTTAGAATTAATCACAAAGTTCACTTAGCACAGTCACACATGTTGATGTGTACAATCACATGCTATCAATTGCAGAGTCACACATGTTGATGTGTACAATCACATGCCATAAGTTGCATAGTCACGCATTCAATATTACAAATGACCCTCATTCACATTAACTGAAGAGATGTAAAGTCCGTGTAATAGTTAGAAATAATCACAAAGTTCACTTAGCATAGTCACACATGTTGATGTGTACAATCACATGCTTGGAATTACAGAGTCACACATGTTGAATTGTACAATCACATGCTATAAGATGTACAGCCACGCACATGATATAGTCAGACATCCTAGAATTTACGATCACACAGTCATGTATAGTCACAGTCTATACGCTACAAAGTCATGCAGCTTAGTCTGTACAATCAAACACTTTGCAATGTCCAGCCACGCACATGATATAGTCCTGTCTCGGACCCTGTCACTGATGAAAACTAATATTCACCATCCGTTAGGACTCACTGACCCGTATGCTGGAACGACTCGACTCAAGTACCCCTGCGGACGAACACGCTGACGGTCTGTATGAAGCGTGAGACAGATTCATACAAGACTGCTCCGGGACATTCGACTTGAACGCTGAACTGTTGTTTTTCCCGGTGCATACTATGGGGCACTATGCGTGCGTGTGCGTCAACTTTAGAGAAAGAACAGTTGATATCCTCGATCAACAGACACACGCCCCAGAGTCGCTTATGTTCCGGGTGTCCAGCAAAATAGTAAGTCGCACGCATATGCTTTATTTCACCGCGTCAAAATATTATACTGCTTCCATAAGTGCTGACATTTACTATTAACTAATACTGCAACAGCTTCAAGCATTGATCGACTACATGGACGAAAAGGGGCTGATTAAGAGAAGTCACTTGGCAAATTTTACACATCGACAAGTAAAATTGGAATGGCAGAGCGCCCGGAAGAACGATCCGGAGTCCGGCATTTTCTGCTTGATGCACATGTGCCTGTACGACGGTGCACCATTCACCCACCCTGATATTGGGACAAAGGTCGGGAGGCGTTACTTGCCATTCGAGGTTGCAGCAGCCCTCGTACTTGCTGACATGAATGAAGCTCGTGGGGACGTGTTGCCGAAAATTCGTGCTTTCATGGCAGACGCGCCAAGCATATGGAAAACAATCGATGACAGGCGTAAGCTAGGTAAATTCGTGGAACGGAAGACCTCCACGAAACGTAAGGCATGAATGTGTAGTGAAGTAAAAACACTTTTTTGTGAACATAGAAAAAATCTCATGTTGGAGTATCTTCTGAGTATCAGATGAATGACAACTCAGTATCAGGGTCGCATGTGCGATGTGATACAGTCACGCAACTTCTGACTCACAGTCACAGTCAAACTCTTGCAGAGTCATGACAGACAACCACAAATTAACTAAATTCACCCACAATTCACTAGATTAATTTAACTAAATCACCCCTACATATATCACCATCCGTTTTCTTTCAGTTTATATAATTCATAACATGCAATTTGATTCGCCACATACAAACAACAAAATATTGGGTTGTCGACACATGGTTCGTGAATTACATTGTAAATTATATAGCAAAATAATCGTAAAAAAGTTCAAAGAAACGATGTCGACGACGAATGTTGAAAACCGACGTGACTGTGAAGGGATGTTTGTGAGTCTCAATGAAACATTGAGAAACACAAACACCCACCTCAAACTCCTAACCCTAATTAATTTATGAGGATAAGCCCCCCACCTAACCCATTAAATTTTCACCCCCCCTCCCCTTTACTGCCTAACCTATTAAATTTCCACCTCACCTTTCCTACCTAACCCATGAATTTTCAACCCCTATTTACTACCTCCCCCTCTATAAAATACCAACGCATTTTTCATAACTTAACCACTTCAACTTCACCACTTTTACCAGCCCCTACTTACAACTCCACCACTTCAACCTTAGAAAAAAATGGCAAGCAAAATAGAAGAAATCAGAAGTTTGATCGAGGAGTACGAAGGTTTATTGGATACCACTATGTCCAATGAATTAACGGTCGTGCAGCTAGTCGCAACTTCAATTGACGCGAGGAACTTCGTGGCGTCCATTGGCGATACACATACAGAGGCCGAACTGGACAACTACATCCAGTTCTTGATGAAGAGGTCTATGTACTGTTCCTGCGCAAAGAAGGGGTTCCAGCGTGACTTGGCCAACTTGAAGAAGATGCTTAAAAAGTACGGAGGTTAAGTATGTATGGGTTAAGATGTAGCGTTTAGTAATGGACTTTTTTACGTGTTTTAAGTTTTAATGAATGTTAAAATCTAGCGTTTAAATGGTATGCAATGGATGTTTTCCACATTGTGTCGTAGAATGTTTTCCGCGTTTAATGGTATGCAAGTATTATATGTTGTGTAAGAGATGGACTTTTTCTAATTTACAAATATTTCCATCGCTATTTCGCTATTTCTCTATTTCCATCGCTATTTTCCTAATGTACAGACACATGGTGTATAGTCACACTCAACAAGTTTTATAGTCACACTAAACATGGCGTATAATCACAGTCATCATGTCATAAAACCAGTTTAGGTTTCTACACTTCATTTTGTAGAATCACAGTCAGTGTATTCTAGAATCACAGTAATTACCTTGTACAATCACACTCCCATGATTACTATCAAACTTGTACAATAACACCACCTCTTGTTCTACAGTCACACACTGCCTATTGTAAAGTCGCACTCATTGCGTTGCACAATCACAGTCACTTGTTCCGTGTCAACCAAATATTAAGGGCATAAATGTTCATGTACAGTTGTATTTGTAGCCAAAGATGATGCATTCCAGAATACAAACGACTGTTATTTCAATGTATTCTTCCAGTCCAAAAAACAAAAATAATTTTACGGACCCCCATGCTTTACGACTACGCCATATTAGAAATAATTAAGGTCCACAACAGATGTAAACAATATCACGGACCTTGACCATTTCAAATTTCGCCAAGTCTTTAGGTTTCACAAAAAAAAAAAAAAACCATGATCTACGACTTACACGATATTAGAAATGATTGAGGTCCGCAATATCATCAAATGGGTTGGGGCAGTTCCTCTTGTCATGGTGCCCCATCCTCTTGCAGTTCTTACACAGCCGTTTAGGCTTGGCGGCAATTGCAGCAGCCTTCGCCTTAGAAGAAAGCATCCGCTTCCCACTGCCCTTGTTCTTGGCTTTCTTTGGGGGCAATATGGTTATTTCAATTGCGCTCGTACAGTCGAGGATCTCCTCTAATTCTTGCGTCTTGCTACAAGGGCCAGCAAAGAAAATATCGGACCTGAAGTCGCGAATGACGTCAGCTAGATTACTAACGTCTTCCTTACCCATTTTGCTGACATGATTGACGGTCTCATAGAACTCCGAAAACAACCTCGTGACTGTAACAACCTTCTCGTCGCTTAGGCGACTCTCTAACAGGGGACACACATTAACATTACGTAGAGCATCCTTTGTCCATCTACATGCCACGTACCGTTCCGGGATCGTCTCCCGTCCATTCGAAGAATATATCCAAATGGCGTGCTTGCAAAGAAGTCCATACCGACGGAACATCCTGCAAGTACAGCTGACCTCACAGGTACCTGCGAGTGCATTAAAAAACACATAAAGAGTGCGACTCTTGACCATACGGACAGTGGCTATGCAACGTACGGGGTGTGACTTTCTAAAGGTATGATCACAACCTTTACAGGGTACAGTCACACCCATCATGCTGCATAGTCACAGTCCTTACGCCGCAGAATCAAACGAATTGCGTTGTACAATCACACGCACCGCATTCCAGAGTCGCACCCTTTATTGTGTATAGTCACATTCAACGAATTATGGAATAAAACTCCTTACGTTGTGCATTCACACTCACCACGTTGTGCATAGTCACACTCACCGCAGTTTAGAATCACAACGTTTAGGTCATATAGTCAGGCTATGTGACTGTGGCTACACAACATGGACAGTGACTTTCTATGCCAATACCTGGATTGTATTCAACAATGTAGTTGCGGTCCCGGATGGAGTTCAGTACAGTTGTCGCCTCGATCCCGTCCTTCTCCTGATACACATGAACGCTGCACGTGTACAGCGAAAACTTTACCTCTTCCTGAAAGTGTGCAAAAGCCACGTGCGTGTACACCCTTGCCGCGTGGCTCTCCATCGGATTCGTCGATCCAATTTTGGGGAATGACTGCCGGTTATCGTTGTCTAGCCTCTTCTGCATGTGCCTCTATTGGTCCATCGCACTTTCGAAACGCATCCAGAACTGGACCAACGTACCATTGTTGTCTTCAAACTTTTTGAAGAAACTGTTCTCACTCTCTGATCTCTGCGTTGTCCTCATAATTCCGGACACCCTCACCTCCCTGCAATGCGCGGCGACCCATTTGCTCCAGTCTTCGAACATATTTTCGAACCATTTGATCCCAACAGCATCATGGTCGATCATAATCCGCCCCCACCTGTCGTCGAACTCCGACGCCTCGATGTCATCATCCCATATAATTGCATTGAGGGCTTTTAAGAATTCTGAGGCCTCCTCTCTTGATCTGCCGTACTTTGTTGGAACCTTGTTCATGATGTGCCACGTGCAGCACCGTTCGTGCGCTGCTTTCAATATTTCCGGGACGGCTTTTAAAATTCCGGGATCCTGGTCTATAATGATATAACACAGTTCCTTCCTGCCCATGGCTTCCAGAAACCGGGAGAGGACCCATATAAATGACTCGTAGTCCTCCTTAAATAGCAACGCCCCACAGAACGTGACAGACCATTTGTGGTTGTCCATGCCAGTGAACGGTGTGAACACCATGGAATACACGTTGGTTCCGTACGTTGGGTCGAACGAATTTGCATCCCCGAATGCCGCGTAGTTCCTTCGAGCTGCACCATCCACCCAAATGACCCTGCGTAAGCTTCCGTCTGTATCCACATCTTAGTCAAAGTAGAAATCCTCCTGACTGTCCCTCAAACTCTTGAACCGGTCTATGAACAATTGACCATCCTGCTCGTGGACAAAGCATTTGACATCCCTCCTCCAGTTCTTGAAATCAACCAACGATGCTCCGATGTTCTGATATCCGCCCGACAACTCCTTGCACATCCTGTATGTCCGAGTCTCCCCGATCTTCAGCTGCACACACAAAATTGCAACTGCATTAGTCTCGCACAGTTAGGAGTCAACCATACACTAACAACATTGTTCATAGACATTACGCACCCTCGAGTTGCAAACGATCATCTCCTTGTGATATCTTGATAGATTTCGAGATGACTTTTGAAACTCTCTGTCCTTAACCATCACAAGATCGTGGTTGTGTTCCTCGATGAACTCTTCAATATAAAACCCCCCGATCATTGCACAGAGCCTAATTCTTGCTCCACATTGCGTCCTCGTCGCCTTCGTAATCCTTTTGGGTTCGTACGATCCCACATACTCTTGCCCCTCCTTCTCTCCCGTGCTCGATAGCTTCACCATGCTCTGGCTGGCTGTTTTGCCCTCCTTGTTACAAGCCAACAATTTCTTCTTGATCGAACCATCAAATGATCTAGTTGTCGTGTACCTCTTCGCCTCGAAACCAAAATAAGATGCGTAAGATTGATAAAACTTGAATGCTTCATCGATGTCCGCGAACTTCTGCCCTACGTAAGGCACAATCACTGTGTCTTCAACTGGCATAAGGTTGGAACAAAAAAAAATTATCAAAGGTGGGAACAAAAAAAACTATAATAAAAAACCTATATTATATAATAAAAAAGAGACTCTAAATTACACACTATCAATCTTGCAACGCACGCATTCATCTCTGACCTTATTGAAAGGTGACTTTTCTCAACAACGACTGTGACTTTGCTCGTATAACAACATGATTGTTAGAGATTAACACCCACACCGCATAACAAAAGCAAGTACAACTACAACCCAAGATGCAATACCAACAATAATAAATATATATATTTTCTCAACAACAAAAAAAATACCAACAATAATAAATATAACAATGATAAAGAAACAAACATATATATTTTGAATAGTATAGCAACTTCAACGTAATACAACTACACCTACAGCAGAAAACTACAACTACAACCAAACTCTAAATTACACACTATCAATCTTGCAACGCACACATTCATCTCTGACCTTAATGAAATGTGACTTTTCTTAACAACGACCGTGACTTTGAAGAACAATGACTGTAGCTTTGCTCATATAACAGCATGATTGTTAGAGATTAACACCCACACCGAATAACAACTGCAAGTACAACTACAACCCAAGCTGCAATACTCAACAACAATAATAAATATAACAATGATAAAGAAACAAACATAAATATTTTGAATAATAAAACAACTTCAACGTAATACAACTACACTTACAGATAAAACTACAACTACATGCAACCAACAAAATAATAATTTGCCTTGATTAATAGCCATAACACATAAGAACTACAAGTACAACTACAAACCAATATGCAATACTCAACAACAACAACAACAACAAAATACAATGATAAATATAACAATGATAAAGAAACCAACATAAATATTTGGAATAATAAAGAACCTTCAACGTAATACAACAGAACAACTACAACAACAGTGAACGTGTGACTGTCTGTCATATTAAGTGTGACTATCACGTTATAACGGTGTGACTCTCCAAAAATATCAAACCAAACAAAACAATGTTCGACTGCACATTTTCGTGACTCTTCTCATTTAACAAACCAAGATCAAAATAAGGAATTCAAGATGCAAGATACCAAATATATATATATATATATATATATATATATATATATATATATATATCCATCTTACCTCCTACATGTTGACCAGAAATTTTCAACTGCACATTTTTAAGCATATGATTATCTCATGGTTCTTCGAGGAATAGCACCATTAGAGCATAAAGACGTAGAGCAATTTACGAATTAGGGTTTAGTTATTCTGAATAATGGTATAGATAGAGGGATGATTTTTTATTTGGGATAAATTTTGAATTTTAATGAGAGCTTGGTGAGAGATTTCGAGTTTTAGTGACAGCTTGGTGAGAGATTTGGGATGAATTTCGAATTTTGGTGAGGGAGTGAATTTTGTTGATGGAAAGGGTGATAGATATGGTGACAGAAATGGTGATTGCATGCTGTGCTTTTGCCCTGCTGCTGTCTACTGCTTGTCATTCACGCACATCTTCTCCTTTTTTTTTTGATTAATCTAAGCCATCCATCCAAACCAAATCAAGGGCCAAAAACACAACTTCCCACTTTTCACCAAACTCCCTTGATCCCTTTTCTAAATATATATATATATATATATATATATATATATATATATATAGAGAGAGAGAGAGAGAGAGAGAGAGAGAGAGAGAGGAGATCAAATAAGTTTACCATATATAATTAAGTCTATATTAAAGTTACAGATGACATACGTTAAAGTTGTATTTTTTCAGAATTGATATGTAACTATAACATTCAGCTCTTTTATCACTTCAAGTGATAAAGTGAAACTTTAACACTCATCTCGTGTAACTTTAAGCACCTTTTGTGTAACTTTAACACTAGAACTTGTGAACTTATAAGAGTTATTGGCCTTATGTGAACCTATCTATCTATCTATCTATCTATATATATATATATAGGAATTGCATCTCGTGAGTCCACTTATCTTAGGTGAGTCTGTCCCGCGATTCTCCTCCATCGGATCAAAAGTGAATAAACGTATGTCATTGACCCACGTGGACACTTAACTAAACTTCCTTTACTCTTTCACACTTTTTATTTAGTTAGTGCTTTCTCTTTCCTCTCATACAATGAACGTGCAACATCTTTCTGGCAACAACGACCTACGTGGCTACGTACGAATTAACATCGTCAAAATCGTTGATTCTACCCCAAGACTATAATCGAGCGATCAATAATCATTTGTTTCTCTATTTATTGGTGTTCTTGACATTAATTATAGGTACTATTTCACAATTTTTTCATTTCATTGTCAGATCGTTGTCTATGGTTTATCAATAAATTGAATCATCCAAAATTCAAGTTTTGCTAACTCAAAGGTGGCTATGAGAAACTTAGTAATGATAGTGTTGTTGCGCGTACCGACGAGCGGATAAGAGTGACTTCCATGGATATCGGAGAAGAGCTGGTGTTCTACCGGCAAAGACTCGATAATTCGATATGGTCGTTGAAGTTTGTTAGTCGAAGACGGAGATGGTACGAGGAGGTTCAGTAGGTGGCTCAAATAACATGGTGAATGATGCAAGTTTGAAGGGAATGAATGGGTTGTGGTGGTGTTAATGCTTGATGAATGCGATGATGTTGTGTTGTTGACGGATTTGGTGTTTATTGGAATGATGTGTTTTGATGGAGTTTACTCCATAATGTCATCTCTGAGATTCTCCAGTAGGCTTGAGGAATTTGTTACTGTAATAATATACTCGTAAGTGTTACTGTAACATAGTCATATTAATAATTACTGTAACGTTGTCACAGTATTATCCTTACAGTAACATTATTGATATAATAACACTCAAACCAGTTAAATCACCAACACTAGTTATCATTTGAATAACATTGCTTAAACAACAAATTAATACGAGTAATAAAAAATTATAATAGTGTTTTACAAAACAAAATACACTCCACAGAGTAACCTTATTGCTGTAATAAATGTGTTACTGTAACATTGTCACAGTAATAATTACTGTAACATTGTCACAGTAATATCATTACAGTAACATTGTCACAGTAATATCCTTACAGTAACATTGTTACAGTAATATCCTTACAGTAACATTGTCACATTCAATTACAATAACATTGTCACAATAATATTCAAATTGTAAATTAAAGTATTGAATATCTGTTATTGAGTAATACGGAATATTAATATTGTTGAACCAATGTTACAATAATATTATCGTGACACTATAACTCTTGAAAATCATAAAAATAAATATCAATTACTTGGTGCGCAGTGTCGAAAAACCGCCTCCAGAACAACGATGCAGCTCACATCTATAACATCGAAATTCATAATGATAAATCTTAGACAGAAAAGATGCAAACATTACTAGTATCATAAGAAACAAGTTGCACACGCTTAATCAGATTACTCAAGTAACCAAATTCAATAACCAAACAAAAATCAATCCAAAAATAAAATACAAAGATCAAATTGCTAAAACAATCATAAATATATAAAATCAGAAACTAATTAGATCACTCAGCGAATCTTATGCCCAATTGAATAACGTAAAACATCGATAAAAATAAAACTTTGTGAACCTAAAAATTTCAGAAAGGATCTAAGAAATCAATAAAATCGAAAACAAAACCAAAACATGACGTGGTTATGACAATCGCAACAAGTGAAATTACTTTCAGTCACTGCATAAATGAAATTGTGTTTTCAAATAAATTAAAATGTGTTTTGTGGCATTTAATTTACAATATATTTTTAAAGTTATTTGGTGAAATCATTGATAGAGGAATCTTTGAACAATGGTAGAGAGAGGGTGAGACAACCAGATAAGCGAGAAACATAGAGAAAGAAGGGGAACAATCCTGGGTTTTGTTATAATTAGGTAAGTGACGTGTCTCAATCTGCCACATCCATTGCTACGACATCCAACGGTGTATAATCACGGGACGGACTCATTTAAATATGATGACTCACCGGATCCTCACTCTATATATACTCTATATATATACTCTATATATATATATATATATATATATATATATATATATATATATTAGGCTTTTTTCGAGCGATCTCATTGGTCCGTTCAATCAAACCTCAAATTAGGAAAGTATCATAAATAAATAAAAAATCAATTACTGAATCTTTTGATTATTACAATATATATTTAATTTATTATATTAATGTGATATTATACAATTTTGACGTGAAAACCTTTAGAGTTCATTTTTTTAAAACATTATCGTAAAATAAATTATAAAAATGAAATAATTAGATTCGTAATAAAAAATGCTTTCATTAGAGTATAAATATCATATTATTTGTTTGACATTATATGATGAATTTATAACATATAACAGTTTTAAAATTATCCCACATCGACAAATTACAATATGATAATGAAATTCTATATTATAAATAAAGAGTAATAATTCGTTCTTCGATATCTACCAAAAGTCTTTTGAATCTCAAAAAGAGTTTATAAGACTATAAACTTAAGTAATTATCCTACCACAAATTCTTGGGAGAGACGGTCTCTCAATAACTTATTGAGAGACCACTCTTCAGTACCACTCCATGTTCTATTCGTACCCTTAAATGACAACTTTGTTTTGTACCTGTTTTTATAAAAAACGTACCCTCTTTATATTTGTATACTCTTTTATGTTAATCATACCTACTTCTATTAGGTTTGGTACCATTGTAACTTTCATTATCGACCAAGAAAAACATGATGAAATTTTATATTATAATATTAGTAATCATTTGTTTTAAATATCGACCAAGAAAAACTTTTAAATTATCCCACATCGAAAAATTATGATGGGGTGATGGAATTCTATATTATAAATATAAGTAATCATTCGGTTTTAAATATCGACTAAAAAACTTTTGATATATAAGACTACAAATTTAAAATCATCCCATATTTACAAAATTACAGTGAGTTGATGAAATTCTATATTATCAACAAGAGTAATGATGTATTTTTTTTTTAATCTTAAAAAAAGTTGATAGAATACTATAAATTTAAATAAATTATTTCACATCGAAAAATATGATAAGTTGATGAATTCTACTCCCTCCGTTTCTATGATTTCTTCCACCTTAAAAGTTGCACATTTCTTAAGAAAAACAATAAAATAAGTAAAAGTTGAGAGGGAGTAAAGTAAGTGGGCCACCTAGGTAAGAGAGAAATGTGATAGAAAAAAGGAAAGTGGAAGAAATCAAAGAAATGGTTGAAAAAAGAAATATGGAAGATATCAAAGAAACAGAGGGTGTATATTATAAATAATACTCCCTCCGCTTCTCTATGATGTTCCACATTTGATTGTGGGAAGAAATTAAGAAAATGGATATATGTGGAGGAAAATGAAGATAGAGAAAAGGAAGTGGGGTCACAAGCGATAAGAACCACAAAATATTTACTAAAAAGGAAAGTGGAACATCTTAGTGAAGTTTCCTAAAAAGGAAATGTGGAAGATCTTAGTGAAGGGGAGGGAGTACTCCGTAGTAACCATGTGCTCTTAGATATTAACCAAAAATATTTTGAGTCTTAAAATATATATTAAGACTATAAACTTAACTAAAACTATCTCACATTTGAAAAATTATAAAGTTTCATCAAACATAAATCTTTTGCGTTTTAAAAAAGTTGTCAAGACTATACACTTAAATAAAAAAAATTATAATAAGGTGATGAAATTCTATATTATAAATAAAACTAAAAAAAATTCTTTAGACATCAACGAAATTAAGTAATTTTCCCACATCGAAAAATTATGATGAGCTTATGAATTTGTACTAAAGAAGAGTAATCATCGTTTTTAAATATCAAACAACAAAAAAACTTTTGTTTTTTTAAAAAAAACTATGATGGAATTCTATGTCATTGTTTTTTAAATTATGATGAAGTCATGAATTTGTAGTCTTGAGTTTATAAAGGGTCTTAATAAGACTACAAACTTAAAATTATTCCACATCGAAACAATTAAAATAAGTTACGGTAATGATTCTATATTATAAATAAGATTACAAATTTTAGTTAAATTTATCCTACATCGACAAATTATAATAAGGTGATGAATTTTTGTATTATAAATAAGACTAATTATTTGTTCTTAGATTCTTAGATATCAATCAAAATCTATTGAGTCTTAAAGAAACTATTAAGACTATAAACTTAGGTAAATTATCCCACATCGAAAAATTATACCCCTTTCTTTTGAGTCTTAAAACACTCTTAAGGCTATAAACTTAAGTAAATTATATCCCACATCAACAAATTATACTCCCTTCGGTCACTATTTTTTGCATCATTTCATTAAAATACCCCTCACAAATATTAAGGTCCCTCACAAATATTAAGATAATGGAGAAAAAAATAGTGAACGAAGAGAGTATAATAAGACGATGAAATTCATTAAAATATCCCTCACAAATATATAGTGAACGAAGAGAGTATAATAAGACGATGAATTTCATTAAAATACCCCTCACAAATATTAAGGTCACTCACAATTATAAAGTTTTATCAAACAAAAATCTTTTGAGTCTTAAAAAGGTTCTTAAGACTATACACAAAAGACTAATTATAATTTTTTCCTTCGACATCAACCAACTTAAGTAATTCTCCCACATCGAAAAATAATGATGAGGTTATGAATTTCTACTAAATAAGAGTAATCATTGTTTTTAAATATCAACCAACAATATTTTGAGTTTAAAAAAGTCTTAATAAGACTAGAAAATTAAAATTATCCCACATTGAAACAATTAAAATAAGGTACGGTGATGATTCTATATTACAAATAAGACTACAAATTTTACTTAAATTATCCCACATCGACAAATTATAATTTGGTTATGGTTCTATATTATAAATAAGACTAATTATTTGTTCATACCAATCAAAATCTTTTGAGTCTTCAAAAAACTCTTAAAATTATAATGAGGTGATATAATTCTACGTAATCTTTCGTTAAGATGGTGTGATGAAATTCTATGTATTATAAATAAGAGTAATCATGCATCCGTCTATAAATAAAAGTTTTTAACTAGACTATATCTAACATAGATATAAAAACAAACTCTTTTAAATCTTCAAAATAGCTCTTAAAATTATAAACTTAATTAAGTAATTAAATTATACCACATCGAAAAAGTATGATGAGGTGATGAAATTCTATATCAACTTATTCTAGAATAAGTTCTTAAGACTATAAACTTAATTGAAATTAAGTTTGGTTACTGATATTATGTGATCATCTTATTTATTATAATGATATAGATTGATCAAGTTTCTTATTTAACGAATATACATCATCAATGTAATTAAGCCAATTAACCCGAAGCCAACTAACCCGTGCAACGCACGAGCTTTAATCTTGTTTGATAGTAAAAGCAGAGTTGGGAGTAAAATATTCGGTGAAAGGTTTTCGAGTTTATTCAATCAAGCGTACGATACATTTATACATTGCAACAAGCCAACGAGAATCTACAAAGAAGAGAAACAAATATTAATCAACCGTTATCTCCGTCACAAACAAGAATTTGTGATTAAGTAATATTACATCCAACATAATCACAAGTATTTACCAAGATGGAATGAGAAATCAATCCTGAAAAGGAAATTTGCAAATCGTTGACATCCTGAAAATATCTAGACACGTATCGTATTAAAATTTGCCATAGATTGATTAGACGTATGATAACTTGTAATATTAATTAACCCCGTTTTAAACACCAAAGAACTGAACAATTTATTTTGTAGGACAAAATAGTCAACAAAATTTACATCTAAAGACGGATTTGTGTCCATTTATTTGGAGGATTAATGGGAAGATTGTACGTTCAATTTGTGTCCATTTATTTGGTTGAATTTTATCTTTTGTAACAAGCTAAGGACTGGATATTTGGGATATATAATATGTAACAAGATCGGATATCGTGTATTGAATGACTCTCGTTGCCAATGGATTCGGACATCCGGAAACCATGGTTCTGAGTAAGGGGTGAGGGTACGTGTTGGGAAGTTCACTAAGAACACCCAACCCCGCCCGCTCTTAGCGGCCTTTACTAAGATATCGTTCGTTTTTGGTGTACACGCGTTAGTTCGACGGTTGAATGATATGCAAACATTATTTTCCTAAGCATGTGAGAAAAATAAATAAATGGGTTGCTAAGTCGTTTAATGCATGTTAAACTAATAACGTCAAAGTTATTTTAGCATGTGAAGTCGTTTTAGTCTAATAAAACAATAAAAGAAATAAATTGCTACAAACACGAGAAAACGAGTTAGTAACGATTGAATAAATTGAATAAAGACGTAAATAAATAATATGCATGATTTTGAAAAAGATTTAATGACACGTGATGGATTAACACGTGTTGACTGAAGTCAAAAAAAGTATTTATCGAAATATGTCGCGAAAGTCGCTTTTTAATGTAAGGTTCGAAAAGAATAAAAAAATAGAAAAGCGAGGAAACGAGAAAAAGAAAGAGCCGACGAACCAGGCTGCCGCGCGGGTCGCCTGACAGGCGCGCGACCCGCGTGTTGGCCTGCCGGTTTTTTTTTTGTTCGAAAATCGTTAATTTTTACAAATCGCGTACAAATATGGATTAATTTGTACTCGATTTATATTTTCGATATTCGTCGTATTCGATATTCGATTATGAAATCGATATCGAATAGTCGGAATGACTTTAGAAAAGGTTTTGAAAAAAAGTTTGTTTTGAACGAAAAGTAAAAAAATGAATTTGAACGAAAAAGATGTTAATTCTCTCCGCGTTTAAAATCATCGAATTTTGCAAAAAAGGTAATGATTTTATTAGCATCAACGAGAATTAATTAATTTAGTTCTTGTAGATACGATATTCGATTAGAGAATCGGTATCGTATTTTAAGAACGTTATATTAAAATAGTTTTTTTTAGTATCGTTTATTAGAAATAAAAATATGTGACGAACGACCCATATTAACAATACGAAACGACCGACGACCCGTAAAAAAAAAAGTGACGGACGAAAAAAAGGAAAAAGACGTGAGAGAGAGAGAAAGGAGAAAAATCGGGTTTGATTTACACCCTCAACCTACATGCTTTACTTTCTCGGTATGAAGCTCGTCAGACGGTGGTTTAGGCTCGGGAGCGTCGAGATGATGCGGGATGAGTTAAGGTGTCGGTTTGGTGCGTTTTTTTATGTGAGTGAGACGGTGGGTTCGGCCGGATGACGGGGTCGGTTTCGTCGGTATTTCGAGGCTACTTCGGGATTACGTCGGGAATTGCTAGATATTAAGGATATGTGAATGGTAGATTTATCATGTGTAATTGTTGTTCTTTGTGTTGGACGGGAGGTCCTATTTATAGGGGTTGAGGTAGTCTTGCTTGTGTGACAAGAAATACCGGTTTGGATAGGAAACACGAGAGTTCGAAAGGGAACGAAAGTCTCGTTTCTTGGTGGGGAAGCCAAGTATCTCGGCTGTCATGAAGAGTTGGCCGAGTATTTTGGCTGTTTGGGATGTCTTGGCCGAGTATTTGGAGCTCGGTCGGTGTCTGATTCGGTTTCCGGATAGAATTCCTACTTGAGATCGAATTCTATCCTTAAACGGATTTGTTTAATATTTATCGAAGCTGATTTCTGTAGTATTTGGGACCGGATCAGCCGTGTGAGGTGTCACGGCTGACTCGTGTGTCTCGAGAATATTTTTGACCGGGTTTTGACTCGGTCGTAAAAAGACGGTTTTACCCCTGGTGTCGGAATCGACCCAAATTAGTCTCATTTGACTCGAAACGACCCACTGGGCCTGGAGTTGAGGTCGGTGTTGTAGGATATGTACTCCGCAATAAGCCTAAACCAAATGTCCATCATTTCGAGCCCATATCCGAGTCCATTAAAGCATGTTTGCGTCCGATCATCATCGGGTGTTTGGCGGGACCTACTATAGACACCTGGCGGTCAAAATGTGGGTGTCTACAGGGCCCCCACTCTGACTGAGGCTTGGACAAGGCGAAATTCAGAGTAGCTACCAGGCCAATCGAGGATTAAGACCTGGCAGACTTCCGATCGGGTCGTTTAGAGTCCATTAGACTTGCGTTGGTGGGGCTCGCCAGCCATAAGACAGAAATCATACATGGGTAGATGTCAACAATGGCGCGGGGACTTCTAACTAAAAAGTCTTGGGTTTGTCTGTTTACAAACACATCCATCTTGGAATGGCGCGGGAGCCTCCATTGGAAAACGTGGGTATACCGCTTACTGATAATCCCACCTCGAAATAGCACGGGAGCCTCCATTAGAAGCTGCGGGTGTACCGCTTACTGATACATCCCATCTTAGAATTGCGCGGGAGCCTCCATTAGAAGTTGTGGGTATACCGCTTACTGATAATCCCACCTCGGAATAGCGCGGGAGCCTCCATTAGAAGAAGCGCGTGTACCGCTTACTGATACATCTGATTCTTCAGTAAAAATGTTGCTTGAATTTTCACTGGGAATTTTCTTTTGAGAATTCTCCGGGAGTCTTGGGATACCTTTATGCTTTGCATGCGACATTCAGATAAAACACCGACACACGCTGGGGAAAAAAAATGATTTTCCTTTGATTTTTGGAAAGAAAATGCTGAAAATTTTTGAAATTTTTTGGAAACGCTGAAATTTTTTGAATTTTTTGGAAATTAGAATGCTTGGCATGACTTGATTCCCGATCAGATTCTGACACGGACTTCTAAAATCTTCTGGTTAGGCCTGTATGCCTAGATGAAGTGTGAAAAAAATTCCTATTCCCGTGGTGACTAGGAAAGAGATTATCTCAAATGGCTAAGTTTTGCAAATTTTAAAATGAGAATTTGAAGAGAGAGATATACCGACAGACTCGACTCTGGACGCGAGAGGACGAGTTGACAGACACGACTGGACTCTCTAAGGGTTAGACCGTGACTCGGTAGGGAGTGGGCCACCTAAGATGATAAGACTCTTAAGTTGCGTTATTCCATAGCCTAGGCGAGTGGCAACATGGTCGAATCCTCAGAATGGGAAAAATATGTTATGAGACTGTTTCCGTACGACAGGGCTTTGTGGTAGCAATGCCGTAGACTGATGAATTTTTTTGGTTTCGGGGTATATTCCCAAAGTAGGTGTTGTTTCGAGTCTCTGACAGATTCTCGTCCTTGACTGAGCCGAGTACTAGGACACACTATAGAAAAGAGGCTAGTTCTGAAAGTTATTTGAATTATGTGAGTGGATGGAGGTTTTCTGCCTAAGAGAAGCCCCCAGGATGACAAAGCTAACTGTTGAGAACATGACAGTGCCGTGACCGGAATGATGGTGCTTTTGAATGAATGTCAATGTGGGTGGTTGTGCCTCTGTTGAAAGGCTGCCTACGTATTCACGTGTAGTGAAATCAAGCCATGCCGTAATTCAGTGATTGAAGATATGTTTTGGTGCCTAGTCGATTAGGGCTTTGTGTGTAACTAGCCATAGTGATGATGGTGTAGGCTAGGTGCATTCCCAATGATGTCTTGATCAAAGGGCTAGAATGGTTAGGATGTTGATCCTGTGACTGTGAGCATTTTCCGGGGTAGCCCCCCCAGAGGTGGTGTGAACTATTTGGGCATGTTCTATGCCGACTGCAAGTTGAGTTCCCGTGTTTGGGGTTGGTAACTGGTCTGGATGTGAAGAATTGGGATGGGATTTTAACGAGTTTTGCTCTCGGGGATTTTAACGAGTTTTGCTCTCGGGGATTTTAACGAGTTTTGCTCTCCGGGATTTTAACGAGTTTTGCTCTCGGGGATTTTAATGATTTTTGCTCTCGAGGATTTTAACGAGTTTTGCTCTCGGGGCTTTGTATGGTGATTGTGAATTTTGTTATGTAAAGGGGAAGTCGAGTAAAATGGCTCGAACTTTGATTGGGATAGGTTTTGATAATGCGGGATCTGGTTTTCATGTCTGGCCCTAATGGTTAGGGATATCCTATGGAGCTTGAACTCTCAAAATTCCGGGCTGTCTCTGACCTGGGTCTCGCGAAGGTCTTGAGGGTTGTAATGTGGGAAGGCTGAGTGTGGTGTTAGCTGACCAGCTTGATTGTTGCTCCCCTATTTGACGATAAGGGTTTTGATGATTTTTGAATTGACCGTACCTGGTCAAGGGACTTTCACTCGAGTTGACCGTTGACCACGATCATGGGTTTTTTGAATTTTTTTGTTGGTTGACCTCTTAGCCCCGGTCATGGAATTTTGATTTGGATTGACCGCTTAACCTCGGTCATGGGTGCCTTTCTTTTTTTGATAACGGCCTGTTTTTTTTTGTTTTGGCCTTTTGCTTCTTTCCTGGACCTTTTATTTCTTTTCGTCCAGTATTTTTTATTTCATGGACTTTTGATTTTTTTTTCGTCCAGTTTTTATTTTTATTAATTTTTTTTTTTTCAAACTAACACCGGAGGTAGGGATTGGTAGTCTTATTGGATGGATGTTTATTGTGGGAAATGGGCTTGCCTCCCGTCTTGAACCCAAACTAGGAGACTACCTAGATTTGTCATAGGATTCGATACCGCTCCTGCTAGGGGTAGTTATGTGGCTTTTCTATACCAGACATGGAACAGGTAAAAGGAAAACACGGGCTCGGTTTCCTGCAGTCATTATAGATGTGCCTATAATAGTCACGTGCATGTGCTCACAGTGTATGATGGTGTTAATCATGTTCTCGGAAACACATAAGGAAATATATGAGAAAATAGAAAAGCTGATTTTATTGAAATGTGAAAAGAGGACAGAATGCAAATGACTCTGACTCTGATTTGGAAATGAGGATGTAGGGTATCCTAGACTCGGACTCGGACTTAAACTCGAATCAGATCCGGGCTCGGATGCTCGGTTGGTTGTTTTTTTTTTGGTAAGGTCTTCGACAGGTGCCACGACTCGCCAAAACTCGGCTTTGTGCAAATGCAAGAGAGGGAGTCAAACTAGACATGGCCCGGGGTGACGGGAATGACTAAGACTCTTGGACTGGGATACTCGAACGTTGACCTAGACAAAGTAACTACCGCGACTTGGACTCGAGATGCGGAAGGGTGAGTCCGAAAATGGGGGCGACCGTGTTTGACCGTGTCGCGTTCTTGGACCAACCGTGGTGACCTAACCCTAGATGACTCGAGTGTTCGTAGCATAGGTTCGACTCAGAGAAGGCATCATAAGGATGCCGGTGTAGGATGGACGTAAAGTACCCCTTAAGGTGACCGTGGTCGACTGCTCAGGTGAAGGACAGCCCCCAAGTTAGACTAAAGACTCTGTTAGGACTCAGATGGTGCGACATCTAAGTGACTCAAAAGTGGGGTAAGTGAGACACGTGTAAGACAAGACCCTTAGAGCAACCGTGATTGATCGCTCTGCTGAAGAATAGCCTCCGAGTGCGGGTGAAGACCGACTCCTAGACGGGTGACTCGTGGATGATGGGCTTTCTTTAGGATTTTGACAAAATGGGCCTAGTCCTGTGTGAAGAAAGACCTACGTGCGAGCTATTCCCCAGACTTTGGACCCTAAAGTGTAAATGGGCTTCCCTTTGTAGGAGTTTGTCCTACGTAGGTGGGCCGTGCCTTGACAAATAAGGCGGACCGGGATGGGGTGGAAACCCGTGATGTAAGATCGACGGAGTTTCGACGCTATGGACTCTTAACAACTTACGACGAGACCCGACACTGCTAAATACGGGAAGTCCTAAGAAGAAAGCTTTGGAAAGAGGATTTGGATTTGAAAACCGAGCAAAGTCGGATAGGATGGCCCGATTTTTATTTGGAAATCGAAAAAAAAATGTTACCGGGCCGAGATTTTGGATTTTTGAAAAGGTTTGGACAGCATACCGGCTAGAAAATAGGCTATTTTGAGTCAAAATCATAAGTCCTAAATTCGGTAGCTTTCCGGGTTTTGAAAAAATGGATAGGTTTGAAAAGATGCAAGTTTTTGAAAACGACGGTTTTTTGAAAAGATGAGACACGGACCAGGTAGCATGTAGTCACGGAAACAGTATAACGACACCATGTATGCTCTTAGTCTAAGTCTCGGTCGGTCTAATAGGGTCTATACCAACGACGATAGCTTTCTCGCAAATCAGGACGGTCTTCCTAAGCCGAGTTGGTCTTAGAACCTGCCGTAAAACCCATGCTAGTTCCGCCATCGAAGTCTTTAGTGGGTCCAAGTAGGAACGCACCGTGGTATAGTGGGACGTCGGTCACAAGTAACCGGCCCGGGAAAGAATGGGTTATGCATGAACCATTGAACTAAAACGTGTACATTACTATTCGAATGATTTCTTTTCGAGTCTCACCCTAGGGATGCCGATGGTAAGTGACTCATCAGTTGATCCCCAGCGGAGTCGCCAAATTGTGGACATGACATAGGTCCACCCCGACGCGGCCACGCGCGACTTTGGTGAGGCGAATGAATCTCTATATGAGATGGTCAAATTGAAATTTAAATCGAAGTAGGAGTCGCCACCAAATTTTGTGGTTATTCGGAACCATTCGAGCCCACTCTATGTCGTAGTGGGCCGTATACAAAATACGGCCCATTTCCGATGTCAGAGTTTATTGGGCTCGTCCCTTTGCATTATGATACCGATACCGACATTATCGGATATCGTGTATTGAATGACTCTCGTTGCCAATGGATTCAGACATCCGAAAACCATGGTTCTGAGTAAGGGGTGAGGGTACGTGTTGGGAAGTTCACTAAGAACACCCAACCCCGCCCGCACTTAGCGGCCTTTACTAAGATATCGTTCGTTTTTGGTGTACACGCGTTAGTTCGACGGTTGAATGATATGCAAACATTATTTTCCTAAGCATGTGAGAAAAATAAATAAATTGGTTGCTAAGTCGTTTAATGCATGTTAAACTAATAACGTCAAAGTTATTTTAGCATGTGAAGTCGTTTTAGTCTAATAAAACAATAAAATAAATAAATTGCTACAAACATGAGAAAACGAGTTAGTAACGATTGAATAAATTGAATAAAGACGTAAATAAATAATATGCATGATTTTGAAAAAGATTTAATGACACGTGATGGATTAACACGTGTTGACCGAAGTCAAAAAAAGTATTTATCGAAATATGTCGCGAAAGTCGCTTTTTAATGTAAGGTTCGAAAAGAATAAAAAAATAGAAAAGCGAGGAAACGAGAAAAAAAAGAGCCGACGAACCAGGCTTCCGCGCGGGTCGCCTGACAGGCGCGCGACCCGCTTGGTGGCCTGCTGGTTTTTTTTGTTTGTTCGAAAATCGTTAATTTTTACAAATCGCGTACAAATATGGATTAATTTATACTCGATTTATATTTTCGATATTCGTCGTATTCGATATTCGATTATGAAATCGATATCGAATAGTCGGAATGACTTTAGAAAAGGTTTTGAAAAAAAGTTTGTTTTGAACGAAAAGTAAAAAAAAGAATTTGAACGAAAAAGATGTTAATTCTCTCCGCGTTTATAATCATCGAATTTTGCAAAAAAGGTAATGATTTTATTAGCATCAACGAGAATTAATTAATTTAGTTCTTGTAGATACGATATTCGATTAGAGAATCGGTATCGTATTTTAAGAACGTTATATAAAAATAGTTTTTTTTAGTACCTGATAACTCGTGATTTTACTCGTTTTTATCCCATATTTCTACTCTTATTCGATCGATTTAATAACCCGATTTGTTAGTAATTAGTCATTTTACGTTTAATTAGGTTATTAGTCGAGCCTTGTATAATTATGATCAAATCGTATTATTTCTCGGGATTTTGGTACTGTGCCTCGATATTTGATATTTGTAGGTACCGACCGAGAAGAATCGAGATGAGAAAGACGGGTCAAACCCGACTTTGACCAAAACAAGTATCACCGTTACCATGAACCGGACCCTTTCTCCAATCATCATCACTGCTCCCTCCACCATCACTTCATCACCATTACCTCCATTTTCCAATTCAATCTTCCTCCATTATCAATCAATCCATCCCTCACCTTCATAATCCCAATTCAATTTATCCCCAATTCAACAATCCACCATCAACAATTCATAATCACCATTATTACTCCTCTCATCTCCACCGTCGTCAGCCACCGGAACCACAGCCGGCGTCCACCACCTCGCCACTCTCCCCCGACATCACTTCCGCTTTCCTCCGTCTAATCAAGCCACCGTCAGCCACCCTCCTCTGCTCAGAATCCGCCGCGAGAAATGACCGGACTCCATCGACTCTCCGGCCGCCGTGAACTGCCCAGATTCCGGCGAAAGTAACACCAGCACCATGCCTACCGATTGATTTGTTTGATGTTCTAATTTGGAAGTCAAATTACTACTTAGCCCTTACTATTACTCTAATTTGATTCCATTTAAGTGAGGGCAGTTTGGTCTTTTTGATTTTATGTGATATTTATATCACAACACCCTCATTTTGAATGTTAGCATGCTGTAAGTTAGAGTAGAATTTGGAGGAGGGCTGTTAGGTAGAGAATGAAATAGAGGATAGAGTAGTAGTAGAACGCAGCAGTGCAGCCACCTTCATCTCCTTCTTGTTTTTTTATTAGTTTTAATTAATTTAATTATTCCGTTCTTCAACTTCCGAGTCCTTTAATTCCATCATTCTTTTTGGTATAATTCTTATTTCTTCTTCTTTATTATTTTTATTTATGTTTAATCTTATGTTTATGATATATTTAGTTAGTAATTAGTTTAAAGTTATAATCTTTATCGTTAATTGTGTGTTGTAATGTTATTTTATAATTGTCTTGTTTGTTTATATATAATTTATGTTAGGATTAATTAAAGTTTTCTCCTTTTTATTTCTTTATGCTTAGTATTAGGTTTAGAGTGATTAGTATTAGTATTTTCATTAGTATAATTATGTTTAGTGAGTAGTGTCTTTTCTAGGGGCCGATTGAACCCCGGTATGTCTCGATTGTAAGTTTGGAATTCCGTAATTGGATTGTTCGGGATATATGGAGAGGATAGTTTGGGATTCGGGAATCGACTCGTTTTTGGGTTGTGTTTGAACCCTTGACCCTTGTCCACCGACGGGAGTCGGTTAGGTCTAGGTAGTAAAACTCGCCCCTTGACTTGCCTTGCCCCGCCTAGTTGAACACGGGAGTGAGAATTAGGTAGGGTACCCTAACTATCGGTCTAGACTCTTCACCTTGGGAGAGGGGAGAGAAAGGAACGGGATTAGACGCGTACTTAGTGACCTAGGACCTTGGATTGGGTACCACGGGAGTGGACTCACTCGATTGACCTAGGAATCCGACTCACGAGCCCGGGAGGGAAGTGATCGGATTTTACTTAGTTGGACTACGAGCCCGGGAATGAGATAGTCGACCCTTAGAGGCGTTCCACTCATCCTATTATCCCTAGCAACCCATTATCGGTGTTCTTTGCTCATAATTATGATATGTCGGTGGTTAAGTCGGACCCTAGGCCTTTCTTTATTATTAGATCATCATTCTTGTTATTTGTTTGATTTTTAGTTTACTTTTGCATTTCTTAGTTAGCTCTATTAGTCTAATTCCACCCTTGATAATTGATTCGCGTAGCTAATTTGTAATCCTAGACCGAACTAGTACTCATTCCCGATCTCTCTGAGGATTCGACCCGACTTGCCCTTGCTATTCTAGTTTAGGTTAGTTGGTTTGTTTGATGGTAGGATTCACGACAAATCCTGGCTATCAGTACCGATTATTAGAAATAAAAATATGTGACGAACGACCCATATTAATAATACGAAACGACCGACGACCCGTAAAAAAAAGTGACGGACGAAAAAAAGGAAAAAGATGTGAGAGAGAGAGAGAAAGGAGAAAAATCGGGTTTGATTTACACCCTCAACCTACATGCTTTACTTTCTCGGTATGAAGCCCGTCAGACGGTGGTTTAGGCTCGGAAGCGTCGAGATGATGCGGGATGAGTTAAGGTGTCGAATTGGTGCGTTTTTTAATGTGTGTGAGACGGTGGGTTCGGCTGGATGACGGGGTCGGTTTCGTCGGTATTTCGAGGCTACTTCGGGATTACGTCGGGAATTGCTAGATATTAAGGATATGTGAATGGTAGATTTATGATGTGTAATTGTTGTTCTTTGTGTTGGACGGGAGGTCCTATTTATAGGGGTCGAGGTAGTCTTGCTTGTGTGACAAGAAATACCGGTTTGGATAGGAAACACGAGAGTTCGAAAGGGAACGAAAGTCTCGTTTCGGTGGGGAAGCCAAGTATCTCTGCTGTCATGAAGAGTTGGCCGAGTATTTTGGCTGTTTGGGATGTCTTGGCCAAGTATTTGGAGCTCGGTCGGTGTCTGATTCGGTTTCCGGATAGAATTCCTACTTGAGATCGAATTCTATCCTTAAACGGATTTGTTTAATATTTATCGAAGCTGATTTTTGTAGTATTTGGGACCGGATCAGCCGTGTGAGGTGTCACGGCTGACTCGTGTGTCTCGAGAATATTTTTGACCGGGTTTTGCCTCGGTCGTAAAATGACGGTTTTACCCCTGGTCTCGGAATCGACCCAAATTAGTCTCATTTGACTCGAAACGACCCACTGGGCCTGGAGTTGAGGTCGGTTTTGTAGGATATGTACTCCGCAATAAGCCTAAACCAAATGTCCATGATTTCGAGCCCATATCCGAGTCCATTAAAGCATGTTTGCGTCCGATCATCATCGGGTGTTTGGCGGGACCTACTATAGACACCTGGCGGTCAAAATGTGGGTGTCTACAGCATGTTATAAATCTTATTCTCATGGCACAAATAACAAAACTAGATGCATTAAGAATCGAAGCTAACATGTCCCAATTATTCCAATTCACTATTCTCATGAAAATTCAAATCTTGTTTCGGTTCTCTAAATTAAAATCCGACTCTCGTCGTAATTAAAATTGAGTAGAAATTAATCGACAAAGATACAAACTTTTAGGAATGATTCATATGACAACATCATCTGTCATTGTAATGATAATCTAGACTCAAACGTAGCAATTCAATCAAATCAATCAATTATTAAGCACAACCGAAACAAACCCAATTCAACAATTCAACAAAGCGCGATTAAAATCAAAGCATTAATAACCCATATTATCGGCTCACCGAGCCTTAGATGAAAGGAACTAATCACAATTCATAATCAAACTAACAATCAACAAATAAGATAAATACGATAAATAGTAGAGAATTAGGAAAACTTATTCTTGATTGATGAACAAAAAGATGAACAACCGTCTTCTTCAAAATCTTGGAATAATTAAACTAGAATTGCATAAATCTAATAAAATTGCATAAGTTTGATGTTTCTAGTCTAAGAATAATAATGTTATTCTAATAATAATAGTAATCTAATATAAGTAGGATAGAATAGAGGGAGATCAAAAGTCACACGCGGGTAGTTGTTCGCTACTAGCGGCACATTTCGCTACTAGCGGCACTCTGGAAGCTTCACAATTTGCATGAATTCTGATGAAGCCTCTACTAGCGGCAGTTTTGCTCTTCGTCATCCGCTAGTAGCGGCACTTAAAAACTTCTGATTCTTTCTTCTTTGCTTTTCCTTTGATTTTCTTCTCTTTTTTTCCTCATGCGATCTTTGATCTAACCCGACATTCGATACATATAACACCAATATAATCCGGGCATAGTACAAGAATTTCTCAGCTCTTCAAAATAGCTAGAACCGTCATCAAAAATCACATATTCACTCAATTAGTGCAAGATCATCGGAAATGCTTCTAATATCACTATATCGCCCCAAATTAATTCGTAAACACTAAAAATATGACGATATGCACTCACAATTAGTGCTAAAAATAACACTTAACAAATTCCCCCATGCTAAACTTTACTCGTCCTCGAGTAAACTCAAAAGGCATAAGACGATATCAATGCAAGGTCTAGCGAACTCCCTCACTCACAAATGGTTAGCTCACAACGTCCTTCTTATATCGCCCTCACTACCTACTCCGAAATCGTCTAACTGAGCATGGTCAACACCAAAAGATAAACCAAGGAGTCAAGTCAGTTTATGACTCCCCCATGCTAGCTCAAAAACATTCTCTAACCACAAGCCAATAATATCAACATCAATAAACATCAATTCACAATCATAACCAAAAACGGGGTCACAGCAACCAACGATCTCCAACACACAATCCAATTCCAACACAAAACTACGACGCCAAAAAATGATCCTAATCCTAACCCTTACCTCCAAACGCCGTCTTCTTATGTCGCCGACCGCCATGATGTTTACTATTTGCCCATAGTACGGGATATTATGGCCCCTTTTCTTTCTTGCGGCTCTTTCTTTTTCATTTTATTCTTTTTTCTTTTAATTTTTTTTTCTTTTAATTTTTTCATTTTTTTTAATCCCTCATTTTGCCTAGGCCGTTCTTTCGGGTTTTCAACCTAGCTTTTATTTAATTTTTTATTTATTGAGCTCACTTTTTCCACTCACAACCTCAATGTTGCCTAGAACGTCTGCCCTTGCAGATCTTCATTCTAGCGAGGCCTCCCTTTTTTTCGCCTAAGCCGCCCTTTCGGGTTTTCGACTTAGCGGGATTTTTTTTCCTTTTTTTTTTTTTTTAGAGAAACTTTATATATACAAAAGTGAAATGTCCCTCCCCCATGCTTGAATCGAGCAATGTCCTCAATGCGACAAAGACAAAAATAAGATAGGAAAGAGGGGACAAATCACCTATCATGAAGAATCAGAGGAATCTTCAGAAGGTTGACGAGAGCCACTACGTGCCTCCCGACGACTATTAATATCGCTCCTCTCAGCTGCCAATTCTGCATAGAATTGCTCCAAAGGGGATGTGTATGTATTAGGATGTCTAGCCGATAAGAACTTGTCGAAACCTCGACACAACTCTAGGACTTCCCGCATAGCTAACCCTTGTTCCGCTCGCCAATCATCGACCTCTAACCTCCACATATCGGTCTCCCTAGAAGAGGAAGAAACATGTGTGAATGAGGGAGAAGGTCTCTCGGTCGCATTTCCATCATCACTACCATCCATATCACTATCATCTAACATCTCATAATCATTTTCTAGAACTCGCTTTGCTATCCTTTTGTCACCCGTTTCCAAGAGAGTAAGTGAGTCACGTGGTATATATAAATCGATGGTCCTTGGCCCGGTGGCAATAGATTGCTCCGTGGAACGAGGCAATAGTAAGTAAGGTGAAGCTTTCGGACCACGTCGCCATAAAAAATAACCACGGGCCACCGAATCTTGAAGCATAAATGTACGCTCCAATGTATCGAGATCGAGCAAGTGACCTCCAGTCACCGGAGTAACTGTGCTAGGAATAGTGACTTTCAAATGTATAAGTATCAATGTGACCATGTCACCCATACTAATTATTCCTTTAACATTCTTCCTACACTTAAGGCAACTTGATACAAACAGGTCAACCCAATTAGGCACCATCGAAGCTTCGGGCATCAATGCCCACATGTAACCCATTTCATTTTGACTAATCTTCGATTGTTCCCCTTGACAGAAAATCGCCATAGACCGAAATCGGTGAGTCATACGGAGACATGGGTGAGGAATACTAGAGCTTACATCCCCTTTCTCTTAATAGCTTGCCCCGTAATAGATGCCCAAAATATGTCCGAATCTCCACCCTTGAATGGATTCCACTCTTTTGTACACTCCCCAACAAATCCAAAAATCTCTCGAAGCTTAGAATAGGAGAGTTGATGGGAAGTACCACCAAGTTTAAAATCAATAACTGGGCCCTCAGATCTTTTTGAAGTTTTCAAGGTTGCCAAAAATTCCAAAGTACACCTAGTATACGTTGGTGCTTGTCGATCCAACAACCCTTCCATTCCCAGTCTTTTCAACAACACCGACATAGGCTCTAGTAATCCTAACCGTGACAAAGTGTCTCGATCAAAGAATTTAGTTGGTAGGACATGACGGTTTGCTTGTCTCAAATTGGTGAGATAGACAAGCTCATCACGATTTATATGTGAAAGACCCGGTGGAACCGAAAGGTCCATCGTGAGAGTAGAGACGGTCTTAGTCTTTGACTTGGACATAAGACTCTTGCCTTTTTTTACACTCCGTCCCATTTTTTTTCACTTTTTTTTTTCAACTCACTCACAATCAACCAAACTCCCTCATATACACTCACAGACACGGACTTGACAAGGCTCACACGACACTCACGGACACAGACTTGACAAGGCTCACACGACACTCACGGACACTCACAAACACGGACTAATTCAAATTCCTTTGCAAGATGACAGACAACCCCCTCAAGAATGACAAACACCAATTTCCCTAAATGATAATCAAATCAAAACAGCCCACCTCCACATATCGGGTTACACCAATTTATGTTCGATGAACTGAATTTTTTTTTGTGTGTCTGTCAACAATCAGTAACTTCAAAAATTGAAATTAGTAACTTAAAAAAATTCAAATTATTTATATACAATAAGTTACTAATTGAAATTAGAAAATGAGACACAAATAGGCAAAGAATAATCAAACCTTTAATCGAGAGAAAAAAGCAAAGAAGCCAGTCTCAAACCGACGAATTCGAGCCCGTAATGGCCTGATTCCGACTCCAATTTTACCCAAATCGCTTTTGATAAGAAAACCCCAAAAGTTAGGGTTTTCGTTTTTTTCTGGGTTGAGGAAGGAGAGGGTGGTGGTGGTTTGTGTGACAGTGATTGGGTGGTTGGTGGCGGCTGAGACGGGGATGGGTCAGGTTGTTGGTGATGGCGGCAGAGATGGTGGCTGGGTTTTTTTCTTTTTTTTTTCAATGTACGTAGACTACGTACTGTTGTTTCTCTTTTTTTAATTTTTTTTTTCCTTTTTTTTTTGTTTTTAGTTTGAGTATGAAGGAGGAAATAGGAAATATACCTGATGGAATAGAAATTAGGGCCGCTAGTAGCGAATTAAGCCGCTAGCGAACAAAATTCGACTTTTAGCATGGAACTTGGGGAAGGGGGGGAGGGGGGGCTGAAAATGCCGCTAGTAGCGGCTTAAATAGCCTTCCGTGGCCGCTACTAGCGGCCCTTAACTTGGAAAATGGAATTCCCGCTTCTTCGATCTGCAAAAATGAGTCAAATTAGCTATCTCGGACTCATTATAACACTGTATCATTCATATTTTTGGGTTTTTTGAATTTTGATTTTTTTTTGAAGTAAAAAATAAATTAAAATGACAAGAAAATAAAAATATGTACAACACGGGTTGCCTCCCGAGAAGCGCTTGTTTAGAGTCACGAGCTTGACTTCCTGTTTTTTTTTTCAATTGAGGATGGGAATGACGAAAAGTGTATAAATTACTTTCTCCGAAATCGGATCACCTGCAACATAGTGCTTGAGACGCGCACCATTGACCTTAAAACTCCCATTTTCATCACTAGAAACCTCGACCGATCCATATGGGAATACTTTGGTGACTCGGAATGGTCTGGACCACCTCGAGCGCAGCTTGCCCGGAAATATTTTAAGTCGTGAGTTAAATAGAAGAACTAAATCCTCTTCATGGAATTCAAGCCTCAAAATTCTATTGTCGTGCCATCTTTTTGTCCTCTCTTTATAAATTCGAGCATTCTCGTAAGATTCAAGGCGAATCTCATCGAGTTCATTCAATTGCAAAAGATGACGTTCTCCTGCACTCTTGTAATCGTAATTAAGAGCTTTGATGACCCAAAATGCACAATATTCTAATTCTACCGGGAGATGACAAGATTTCCCATACACCAATCGAAATGGTGAAGTACCAATCGGCGTCTTAAATGCGGTGCGATAGGCCCATAATGCATCGTCAAGTTTCATTGACCAATCTTTTCTCGAGCTTGCGACCGTCTTTTCTAAGATAGTTTTAATCTCACGATTGGAGATTTCAACTTGTCCACTTGTTTGTGGATGATACGGGAGCCCAAATCGGTGTTGAACCCCATATTTCTTCAACAATGCTTCTAGCTTCTTCTCAATAAAATGAGTCCCATTATCACTTATCAACTCTCTAGAGACACCAAATTGGGGAAATATAATCTTTTTGAAGAATTTGGCCACGACCTTGCCATCATTAGTAGGTGTAGTGATGACTTCCACCCACTTAGAAACGTAGTCGACCGCGACAAGGATATATTTATTCCCATAAGAGGAGGGATAGGGGCCTTGGAAATCGATTCCCCACACATCAAATAATTTAACCTCCAATATAAAATTAAGAGGCATCTTGTTCCGCCTTGAGATATTCCCGGCCCGTTGACAACGATCACATGACTTTATAAATTATGCAACGTCCTTGAATAAATAGGGCCAATAAAAACCACATTGAAGAATCTTCGCGGCGGTTTTTGTCGTACTAGCATGCCCTCCAGTTGACATATCATGACAATGAGAAATAATCAATGTCATTTCCTCCTTAGGTACACACCTACGAATAATTCCATCGGCACACGACTTGTAGAGATGTGGGTCATCCCAATAATAGTGCTTAGCATCGTGATAGAATTTCTTGCGTTGGTATGAACTTAAACCTGTAGGAAGAATCCCACAAGATAAGTGGTTCACAATATCGGCATACCATGGCAATTCGGACTCGAGAGCAGCAATAGAATAAAGGTGATCGTCCGGGAAAGAATCATCAATGGGTAACTTATCATCATATTCTAACAATAGGCGAGATAGGTGGTCAGCTACCACATTCTCGGCGCCTTTCTTGTCTTTGATCTCTATATCAAACTCTTGAAGCAATAGAATCCAACGAATCAAGCGGGGTTTAGCATCTTTCTTTTGCAACAAATACTTAAGTGCCGCATGATCCGTATGAACAACAACTTTCGAACCTACAAGGTAGGACCGAAACTTCTCAAACTCTTGAAGCAATAGCTACCAACTCCTTTTCAGTTGTGGTGTAATTAGCTTGAGCAGGATCAAGAGTTCTACTAGCATAGTAAATGACATGGAGTTTGCCATCTTTCCTTTGGCCAAGCACGGACCCAACAGCGTGATCACTAGCATCACACATCAACTCAAAGGGAATAGTCCAATCCAGTGGTTGGATAATAGGTGCTGATGTGAGAGCTTTCTTCAACCTGTCAAAAGCCTCAAGACACGCATTAGAAAACACAAAAGGGGGTATCCTTGGCTAATAATTCCGTTAGTGGGCGGGCAATTTTTGAAAAATCTTTTATGAATCGAAGGTAAAACCCCGCATGACCGAGAAAACTTCGCACCCCTTTCACATTAGTAGGGGGTGGGAATCCCTCGATGACTTCCACTTTGGCTCTATCGACCTCGATACCCCGATTAGATATAATGTGTCCTAAGACTACACCCTCTTGCACCATAAAATGGCACTTTTCCTAATTCAAAATAAGATGAATTTCTTGGCATCTATGAAGCACGCTAGTCAAATTTTGTAAACAAGTTTCAAAGTTAGTGCCATAAACTGAGAAATCATCCATGAAAACTTCCATGATGCGCTCTACGAGATCAGAAAAGATAGCCATCATGCACCGTTGAAAGGTAACGGGAGCATTGCACAATCCAAACGGCATTCTACGATAAGCAAATGTGCCATATGGACATGTGAATGTCGTTTTCTCTTGGTCACTTGGATGGATGGGGATTTGGAAAAAACAAGAATAACCATCCAAGTAACAAAAGAATGAGTGCTTTGCCAACCTTTCAAGCATTTGATCTATGAATGGGAGGGGGAAGTGGTCTTTTCGGATGGCTTTATTCAATTTCCTATAATCGATACACATGCGCCAACCCGTCACTGTTCTAGTAGAAATCAATTCATCTTTATCGTTCTTAACAACGGTCATGCCACCTTTTTTTGGAAACACTTGAACCGGGCTCACCCATGCACTATCGGAAATAGGATAGATGATGACCGCGTCACGCAATTTCAAAACCTCTTTCTTGACAACCTCTTTCATGTTAGGATTAAGGCGTCGTTGCGATTCAATAGAGGTGACATGATCGTCTTCAAGCAAAATACGATGCATACAAAAAGATGGATTGATTCCTTTGATATCATCAATGGTATACCCAATAACACTCTTGTATTTACGAAGAACATCAAGCAATTTCTCAAGTTGAGTGTCATTAAGGTTAGCATTGACAATAACCGGATAAGTAGAATTAGCACCCAAAAAAGCATGTTTCAAATTTGGGGGAAGGGGTTTTAATTCTACTATAGGAGGATTAGGACGTACCTCGGGTGTAGACTCCAACGATAATACCTGAAAAGAAGGACCATGATCATGATAAGAGGGAGAGGAATCGAGGAGTTGAGTATATGAAAGCACCTCCATGTCATCGGTATTGTCCTCAACTAAGCAACTTTGGAGTGGGTCAGTAGATGCATCATCCAAAGCTCTTTCTTCAACTAGTTTGTCGATAACATCAACACGTTAGCATACCTCTTTCAATGTTGGTTGCCCCATAGATTTGTGGAGTTCGAATTCCACCTTTTCATTGCCAACACACATTGAAAGTTTACCACCCTTCACATCGATAAGTGTACCGGCGGTGGCTAAGAATGGTCTTCCAAGTATAATTGGAATTTGGATATCCTCCTCCATATCCATGACAACAAAATCACAAGGGAGCACGAATTTCCCAACTTGAATGGGCACATCCTCAATAATACCAAGAGGGTATCTTACCGATCTATCGGCCAATTGAAGAGATATCAAAGTGGGTTTCAATTCACCCATATGAAGTTTCTCACAAATAGACAGTGGCATTAGACTCACACTAGCTCCAAGATCACACAATGCCTTTTGGATAGTTACATTACCAACCGAGCATGGAATAGAAAAACTACCCGGGTCTTGCATCTTCTTTGGTAACTTGTTTTGCAATATGGCACTACATTCCTCCGATAGAGCAACAACATTATGCACTAATAGTCTCCTCTTGTTTGATAGGTCTTTGAGAAACTTGGCATAAGAAGGTATCTCGGATATATCTTCTAAAAACGGAATATTAATATGAAGCTTTTTCAGAATTTCAGTGAACCTACCATACCTTTGCTCTAGCTTCTCTCGTGCCAACCTTTGTGGAAAGGGAATATGAGGATAATGTACCCTTGCGGGTGTAGATGTGTCGCCGGCTTGCTTATCCTTTTCCACTTTCTCAATTGGAGCATCTTCAATAATTGGCTCTACCTCGGTCTCATCCACCACCATAATCTCCGGTACTTTGGTTGGTCGCACCGGATCTTCAAGTTCCTTCCCACTTCTCAAAGTAACCGCATTTATCTGTCCCTTACTTCGGTGTTCCCCGGGAATTGTCCACCCGACTCAAAGATTGATTTGCTGAGCCATTTGGGCCATTTTAGTCTCGGTCATTTTTTGAGAAGCCTTAATTTGAGAAATTGAAGTCGAGAACTCATCATTCTTCTTGTCTTGATTTTGCATATATTGAGTTTGTTGAGTGAGGACTTTCTCTAACATCAACTCCATATTAGACTTTGGTGGAGCTTGTTGTTGAATCGGTTGATCTTGTTGAACCGGTGGAGTTTGTTGTGGTCGGAACATAGGCTTTTGTACAAAGCCCGGAGGTTGGTTGAAAGGCCTAGAAGATTGTTGTTGGTGTGACAATGGTCCTTGAGCATTGTTGTTTTTCCAAGAGAAATTCGGATGATGGGCCCAACCGGGATTGTATGTATTCGAATATGTATCAAATTGTTGCTTTTGGTAAAGAGCATTGGCTTGTTCCACCATCGACACATTTCCACAATCAGTTGAATCATGACCCCGAATACCACACAAGTGACACGTGGAAATCGATGAGCTCGAACCACCTAGGCTAATCTTGGAAATTTGTTGAGATAAATCATCAAGCCTTGTGTGCATGTTCAAGTCATTATTTTCTACCTTCCTTCCTCGCACTTGACGGTTACTACCCCAATGATATGTATTTGCGGCAATTTCCTCAATTAGTTCTTTAGCCTTATTCCATGGTAGGCTATCTAAGCTACCTCCAGCAGCAGCATTAAGACTCATTTGAGACTCCAGCTTCACGCCATTGTAGAATGTAAGAACAAGAAGGTAATTAGGAATACCATGATGTGGACATTGACGTTGCAGTTCCTTAAACCGTTCCCAAGCTTCATATAATGATTCATTCTCATGTTGAATGAATGAGCTAATATCATTGCGTAACTTTGCAGTGGAAAGAACTTGTGAAGAAACGCGGTGGAGAGCTTGTCCCATGTATCAAAAGAGCCGACATCACAATTTCGCAACCATTCTCTAGCCCTATCTCGTAATGAATATGGAAACAACCGCAATCGAATAATATCATTGGAAACCCCATTGATCTTCACATTGTCGCAATTTTCAAGGAAAGTATTGATGTGCTCATTAGGATTTTCCGTTAGTGACCCACTAAATTGATTTTGTTGAACAAATGAAATCAATGAAGTCTTCAGCTCAAAATTATTTGCTTCCACAGCGGGTCTCGTAATGATCGAATTGAGCACAACTTTAGGAGCACTTTCATCCTTAATAGACGTCATAGTAATTTCTACCTCGGTATCAGTGACTACTTCCTCAATATTAAGAATTACTTCCTCGGGTTCTAGCTCACGTTGAGCCTGCTTCTTCTTTCTCTCTGCGTTTCGTCTTCTAGCGGTGGCTTCGATCTTGGGGTCAAATTCGTTTAAACCCTTTGATTTACTCCTACGCATAAAGATCACAATACGTAACTAGAGAAATATTAGTAACAAAGAAAGTGTACCAATGTACGCGAAAAAAGACGCAATCTAACAAATCAAAAATCCAAGCTAATATTAATCCGTTACCTCCCCGGCAACGGCGCCAAAAACTTGTTACGTTTTATTTTATAGTACCGCAAGCGTACGAGTATTGTAGCATACGGGTCGATCTCAGGGAGGTGAATGATTAAGTACTAGCTAATTTCTGACTCAAGTTGTCTACGTCGAATAAATCAAAATGGTGATTGTCTAACTAATTTTAACAAACTAGATGTAATAAATCGAGATGAAATCAATAAATAAAAAGACCTAGGGCAATGGTTCACCATTAACATGGATTATCGATGCAATCAAAATGTTACACAACTTTGTCAAAATTACCATCTTGGGTGAGACTAGCATTCCTATTTTAATCGATACTTTAAATTCTCCGTCGAGACATAAAAAGCCTATCTAGCATGTTATAAATCTTATTCTCATGGCACGAATAACAAAACTAGACGCATTAAGAATCGATGCTAACATGTCCCAATTATTCCAATTCACTATTCTCATGTGAAAATTCAAATCTTGTTTCGGTTCTCTAAATTAAAATCTGACTCTCGTCGTAATTAAAATTGAGTAGAAATTAATCGACAAAGATACAAACTTTTAGGAATGATTCATATGAAAACATCAACTCTCGTTGTAATGATAATCTAGACTCAAACCTAGCAATTCAAACAAATCAATCAATTATTAAGCACAGCCAAAACAAACCCAATTCAATAATTCAACAAAGCGCGATTAAAATCAAAGCATCAATAACCCATATTATCGGCTCACTGAGCCCTAGATGAAAGGAACTACTCACAATTCATAATCAAACTAACAATCAACAAATAAGATAAGTAAGATAAATAGTAGAGAATTAGGAAAGCTTATTCTTGATTGATGAACAAAAGGATGAACAACCATCTTCTTCAAAATCTTGGCATAATTAAACTAGAATTGCATAAATCTAATAAAATTGCATAAGTTTGATGTTTCTAGTCTAAGAATAATAATGTTATTCTAATAATAATAGTAATCTAATATAAGTAGGATAGAATAGAGGGAGATCAAAAGTCACTCGCGGGTAGCTGTTCGCTACTAGCGGCACTCTGGAAGCTTCACAATTTGCATGAATTCTGATGAAGCCTCTACTAGCGGCAGTTTTGCTCTTCGTCATCCGCTAGTAGCGGCACTTAAAAACTTCCGATTCTTTCTTCTTTGCTTTTCCTTTGATTTTCTTCTCTTTTTTTCCTCATGCGATCTTTGATCTAACCCGACATTCGATACATATAACACCAATATAATCCGGGCATAGTACAAGAATTTCTCGGCTCTTCAAAATAGCTAGAACCGTCATCAAAAATCACATATTCACTCAATTAGTGCAAGATCATCGGAAATGCTTCTAATATCACTATATCGCCCCAAATTAATTCGTAAACACTAAAAATATGACGATATGCACTCACAATTAGTGCTAAAAATAACACTTAACAATTGGATGCTTTGGTCCTCGGGCCCTGTATAGTCCATGAGGGGCTTTGCAAGTGATAATGTTTGCAAAACGGGAGTCCTCCCAGCATCGAGGAAATCTTGGATGAGGTGTTTTAGTTTCCAGCACTGTTCTGTATCGTGTCCCCTCCCCATATGGAACTGGCAGTAATGTTCAGCGTTCCATGCTTTGGAGCGTTTTTATAAAGGTGTGTCGGCTGTTGGGCCTATAGGTAGTCTTAGGCCCTTTGAAACCAACCTCTGGAAAGCGACGGTGTAGGACATATCCAAGTGGGTAAATGTCCTTAATTTTGACTTGTTCTTGATTTTCGAAGAGGTGACATGAGAGTAACGGACAGTTTCGTAAGAGTGTTCACCCTTCAAATGGCTCGGTTGGGTGATAGGCTGCGTTACCCGCTCTAGTTGTGTTAGAAGGGATCGGGTTCTTACAAGATCTTCTTCGATGATGGCTACCCTGGAATTTAGGTTATCTAGGGCGGTATTGATTTTTTAGAAGATATAGTTAATGGAGCAAGATAGCATAAACATACTCCCCTGGATATCCCCTTTCTCGATAGTGCGGGATTTGTTGTGGTTTGGTTGTGTCTCGTTCATAGGGTCCCTGATCGGAAGAAACGACAGGTGTTAGAACTCATCTAAGCTCGGTTTTGCATAAATGCAAGAGAAGGAGTCAAACTAGACATGGCCCGGGGTGACGGAAATGACTAAGATTCTTTAACCGGGATACTTGAACGTTAACCTAGACAAAGTAATGACCGCGAATTAGACTCGAGCTGCAGAAGGGTGAGTCCGAAAATGAGGCGACCGTGTTTGACCGCGTCACGTGCTCGGACCAACCGTGGTGACCTAACCCTAGGTGACTCGAGTGTTCGTAGCATAGGTTCGACTCGAAGAAGGCATTATAAGGACGCCGATGCAGGATGAATGTAGGGTACCCCTGCTCGGGCGGAGGACAGCCCCCGAGTGAGACTAAAGACTCTGGTAGGACTCAGATGGTGTGACATCTAAGTGACTCAAAAGTAGGATACGTGAGACAACATGTGTAAGACATGACCCTCGGAGCAACCGTGGTTGATCGCTCTACTAAAGGGTAGTTCCCGAGTGGGATTATAGGTTTTGGTAAGACTCAAGTGTTGGACGAGTGACCCTTAGGCGTAAGAATCACGAACCTTTTTCTATAGGGCTACGCCTTGTAAAAGGTTGACTCGGCCTCGAGGAAAGGCAGACGGGGTAAGGGAAGAAACTTGAGATGTAAGATCGGCAGAGTTTCGCCGCTAGAGACCCTCGACTCGACTTGAATAAGGACAACCCTGTGATTAGGGTAGACCCTTAAGTTAAGGGATTCTCGAATTGGGATGACTCGACTAACGGATTGAAAGATGGACGAAATTTCCTTAGGAAAGGTCGTGGGGACCGTCCTGCTAGAGGGAAAAGTCACGTGGGACTTTCTAGTTTGGACTCGAGTGTGTAAGCGGGCTTTCCTTGGTAGGGGTATGCCCTACGTTGGTTAGCCTTGCCTTAGTCAAATAAGGCGGACTGAGATAGGGAGGAAACCCGCGATGTAAGATCGACGGAGTTTCGATGCTATAGACCTCCGACGACTCATGAGAAGACCCGATATTACTAAATACGAGACGTCCTAAGAAGAGGAAAGTTTTGAAAAGGAAGTTGGAATTCCGAGAAAATCGGTGGGCCGCCCGATTTTTGAAACCGGCAAAATGCCATCGGGCCGCAATTTTGAAGGTTTGAACATTTTTGAATTTTGAAATGGGCAGCATACCGGCTAGAAATAGGCTATTTTGAGTAAAATGATAAGTCCTAATTTTCGGTAGCATTCCAGATTTTTGAAAAGTTGAATATTTGAAAATTTGAAAATTTGAATATCGGGAATAAATTTCCAAAAATTTGAAAAATTGAAAACGAGATCCCGGATATTTGAAAATCGAAAACGGTGTCTCGAAGATTTGAAAATTGATATGGAACCTCGAAGATTTTAAAATTGAAATAGAATTTTGAAAATTCAAAAATCGAATGGTGGATCGGAAATTCGAATTTTGAAATGGACAGCATGCCGGCTAGAAAATAGGCTTGTTTTGAGTCAAATCTTAAGTCTAAATTTTGGCAGCTTTCCGAATTTTTGAAAATTGAATATTTTTGGAAAGATGTATTTTTGAAATGACTATTTTTGAAAACGACATTTGAAACCAAGTAGCACATAGTCACGCAAGCATAATAACGACACCATGTATGCTCTACACTAAGTCTCGGTCGGTCGAAATAGGGTCTATACTAGTGTACATGGCCTTTCCGAGAATCGGCCCGGGACGGACTTCCTAAGTCGAGTTGAGCTTAGAACATGCCGCGAAACCCATATGAATTAGCCATGTACACCTTTGACATATCCATGTTGGAGTATATCACGGTATATATAGTGGGACGTTGGTCACCAGTACCGGCCCGGAAAAAGATGGGGTTATGCATGAACCGTAAAACTAAAACGCATATTGTACTAGTAAAACGATTTCTATTCGAGTCTCACCCTGAGGATGCCGATGGTAAGTCACGCATCATTTATCCCCAGCGGAGTCGCCAAATTGTGGACATGGCATAGGTTCACCCCGACGCGGCCATGCGCGGGTTTAGGGAGGCGAATGAATCTCATGTGAGATGGATCGAATTGAAATTTAAATCGAAATGGAGTCGCCACCGAACTTTGTGGGACTTCAGGCCCATTCGAACCCACTCTATATCTTGGTGGGCCGTGCACAAAGTACAGCCCATTTGGATGTCAGAGTTTATAGGGTTCGTCCTTTTGCATTGCGATATCGATACCGACATTATCGGATACCGTGTATTGAATGACTCTCGTGTGCCAATGGGTTCGGATATCCGGAAACCACGGTTCTAAGTAAGGGGTGAGGGTACGTGTTGGGAAGTTCACAAAGAACACCCAACCTCGCCTGCACTTAGCGGCCTCTACTAAGATATCGTTTGACTTTCGAATACGCGCGTTAGTAATACGATGAGATGTTGTGCAAACAGTATTTTGACTAAACATTCGAAAATTAGGATAAGTTTCTATGTCGAGTTAATGCATCTAAATTAACGTCAAAGTTGTATTTAGCATGCAAGATTTGTTTTAGTACAATAAAACAAATAACGGAAATAAAAATGCCAAAATAGAAACAGACGTGTTAGTAACGATAATAACGGTTTGCAAATAATATAGAATGATGTAACCGACAAGATGCATGATTTTGGAAAGTATTATGGCACGTGATTGACTTGACACGTGTTGACCGAAGTCATAAAAATATTTGACAAGGCTTGACGCATGTTAAGGGCTCACGATTTGACGTGATAAAGGGACATTCGATCGAGTCATTAAGGGACTCGACCGAGTGTGCCTCGGAAAAAGCTTCTGCCCAATATTTGAGACGTCACTCGATCGAGTCACTGATGCCTCACGTCGCTTTGAAGGCTCACATTTAAAGCCTAAGAGAGTCACTCGATCGAGACATTGAGGGGACTCGATCGAGTGTCGTTTACGTAGCCCTCCTGCTCATTTTTGGGGGGTCACTAGATCGAGTGAACCATAGCACTCGATCGAGTGGCTCCTATACGAGCGACTGCTCGTTTCTAAAACGGAGGTAATTTCGCATTTTATCGATTCAAGTCGATAGCTAGTCGAGTTAAGCATAAATATTATATAATTTAAGCTCACTCGGTTTTCGATACTCTTAATGTGCAATGCCCGGTTACGGGATCGGTATTGGACATTTAGAGTAAATTTTGTGAAATCGTTATCAATCTAATTAGAACGAATATCGATTGCCTCCGCGTCATGACGTCGTTATTTATCCGTACGGATCACGTGATGTTCGATTCCGCGTCAACGGGTTTCATGCTAATCTCGATTGTCAATGACTCTTTAGGTGCAATATTTGACTACGGAGTCAACATCGTTCCTTTAGAGTTGCATTTTGAAAAAAAGTCGTCTGATACGTTTGACGACGAATCACCGCGATCACGTTACGCCCTTAAGTGTCTAGAGCGGCGCGCCTCGGAGAGCGCCACCTCCAGTACGACTTGTCAAGGGATTATAACGAACTTTAGACGGGATGCGTCGTCGAACGTATTCGACTCGAAAATTCGAATGCAAATAATTTTTGGTTAATATACACGGTATTATTGATAATGGAATATAAAGAAACCATAATAAAATGTTAGATTGTTAACGTTGTTAGATTGCGAAAAATAAAAGTTAGTAACAATAATATAAATTTTAATGATTAGTGCTAAGTAATGTTAGTATATAAAGAAAATAAAAAAGGTTAGCTATAAGAGAAGAAGAAATGGGATTTCGTAACACCCTCAACCTACATGCTTAAATGGTCTCGGAAACAAGCTCGTCAAGTAGCCACGTAGGCGCGGGAGCGTCGAGAACGTAGGAGGAGTTATGGTGTGTATATTTGATCAACACATTTTATATCTATTTATTTCGTCCCCCGACCGTTGATTTATCATGTTTTCTTCTCCTGATTATGCCTTAACTGTCAATATTTTCTAGAAAGTCGATACTGCCGTATGTCGGGTTATTTTGCAGGATATGTGTGCTTTTGGACGCATTTACGTCTTGACGAACTAAAAATATTAAGCCGAGGACGAGAATGGGAATCGTGAAGGAACAAAGAAGGAAACAAATGCAAATTGAGAAGAAAGAATGATCGCCTACACAAGGGTCAACTGCAAACATTCATATCTTGAGTTCTACAACTCCAATCAGAGTGATTTCAAAAGCGTTGGAAATCTCTTTCTCTTAGGTTTTCAACGGTATATTGCACGTCTACTTTGAAAAAGTAACGAAGAAATGGCAGCCGTTTGAAGTCGAGCGCGCGATGCTGTGACCTACAGCGATACTCGAACGAGTGCCCCTACTGCACTCGATTGAGTGCCACTTCGTGAAGCTGCTGCCAATATTTTGGGGGGTCACTTGATAGAGTGCCATCAGGCACTCGATCGAGTGCACCCAATCCGGCCCGCGCGTCAGTTCTATATCAACTTAGAATTTGGGCCTGTTTTCGAGCCCAACTGATTTTCTTTAAATCAGTTGTCCTGGCTTCATTGTCAGACACTTTTACTTTTCACAATTCACTACACCTTTTATTTTCTTAGGATAGAAGTATTACATTACATTAGGGAGATACATTGAACCTTGTTCTCCATTCTTAGATCTGGAATTCATCGGTATTGCAATTCTTAATTTCAATTATAATTTTAGTTTCTTATTTAATTAATTTCCGTCTTAAATTATTCTTCACATTGCTTTATCGTTTTCTAGTGTAGATTTATTATTGCTTTCCGTAGATTAATTCGTATCACCTTCGTTATGTTTAATTTCTATTTGTATTTTGTTAATTTGATTATTCCTAATATGCATAGCTAGATTTCATCTAGGGTTTAGGGGGATCAATGCGTACTATTAGGGTTATAGTCAAATGACCTGTTTCTAATCGTATGAATTATTGCCTGAATATCGTTTAAACTCTGATTAATTGTTTGATGCATAATTCAATTAATTAGTATCGCAAATTAGGACTTTTCACCGACCGGGTTAAGAACTAATTAGGCCACGATAGTTTGGGTAGACTGACTTAATGCTAGCGACCGCATGTTAACTTTAGATCTAAAGTTTGTAGTGTACCGACCGGACCTGCACCTTAGGTAGTTCGATTATTGACCTGTTAGTTGACTCCCTGACCCGAATAATATTCATTGTGAACCTGAGACCCTAGACTTTTCTCTTTTTGATTTATCTATTGGTAATTAGTTATTAGCCTATCGAAGCCAACCCAAACTGTGACCCATAACCTATAGTCTAATTCTTAGAAATAGATAACTAAATTCTGTCTCCTTGTGGTTCGACCCCTGACTTCACTATCTACATTAGTTGGTGACCTTAGGGTATTTTTGATTAGGGATACGACTAACCCCTGTCAAATTTTGGCGCCGTTGCCGGGGATACGGTGTTATTTAGTTGTTTATTTTTTGTTTTAGATTTTAGGTTATTTCTCGCCCCGGGGAACATCAGTTCCTTGGGGCAGTTCTCACTGGTTTCTTGTAGTTTCCTCTTGTACCCAGGTTACTACCGCTAGCGAATATGCCTAAGCTCGCTAGCTATTACGAGCCAGTAGAGACGGCTTTGCCAAAGCCGATCAAACGACCCACTACCACAATTGGGTCGTTTGAAATCCGTCCTGCTTTCATCACTTTAGTGGAGAAAAATCAGTTCGGAGGTACAACCGGGGAAGATCCGGCGAAGCATATGCGGATCTTCACCGATTATTGCTCCACTATTCCACTTCCTCCGGGAGTTACTCAAGAGCAGGTGATGGAGATGTTGTTCATGTTCTCCTTCCGTGACGATGCAAGGCATTGGATCACCGACTTAGATCGCACAGCTGAGGAGATTACCGATTGGAAATCTCTTGCCTTAGCGTTCTACAAGTACTATTACCCACCTCAGAAGACGAACATGCCAAGAAGTCAGATAACTAATTTTCGTCAGACCCCTCACGAGAATATCCACGAGGCTTGGGTACGATTCAAGAAGTTGGTGAAAGATTGCCCACATCACGGGTTTCAGGTATGGTTTCTGTGCAATCAGTTTTATAACGGTTTATATGACGATTGTCGTGCTACACTTGATTCCGTAGCTAATGGGAGATTCCAAAACTATGTCGACGAAGACAAAGCTTGGAAGATGATATAGGATATGGCTACTCACCATGCCCGATGGGGTAATCCACGAGGTAACACTCGCAGGATAGGTTTAGAGAGTGAGGCAGCCAATGCGGTGGCAGCACAGTTAGCGGCATTCACTAAACGTCTTGATGCTTATCAAGCCTCCAATACCAAACGAGTGAACGCGATTCAAGCTTCGCATCAAATTTCGCCGCCACCTCCAAATAATAATCTAGGTTGTTGCTTCTGCTTCCCCTCATGATCATAATTTTCAGTCCAGCTTTAGCAGGCAAAGTGAAGAGGAACAACAATTCTATCAACAACAACAATTCGATGTCTTTTTTCAAGCTCAAGCGAGTAATGAATATGCGGAGATTAAAGCACTGCTCCTACAAGGCTTGCAAGCTTACCAAAAGCGGGAAGCACAGATTAATCAGGTGATTGCACATCATAATATTTTGGACAATCAAATTGCCCAGCTGTTCGCTCAGAAGCAGAAAAGAATCTCGGAGACTGAACATGTCAATGCTATTACCATACTACTCCAACCCGGTGATGGTGACTTAGTCGACATCGTTGATGAAACCGAGTTGGAGAAGTAAGAGCTCGCCGAAGAAGCATTGGGTAAACCACAGATTGAGGCTACTCGATCGAGTAACACCACATCACCCGGTCGAGTAGACCCCCTAAAATTCGGTAGAGAGCAGTCAAGTAGTCCACTCGACCGAGTCACGCCAGACTCGATCGAGTTGACGATCACTCGACCGAGTACAGTTAGTCAACTCGACCGAGTAAACCATCCAGAATCGACCAGAAGCTCTTCAACGATACCACTCGATCGAGTGCCTCTAGGTGACTCGATCGAGTATGATGGCACTCGACCGAGTCAACCCGGACTCGATCGAGTTGTGCTGCAAGTATCAAATGCGCCCGTTCGCCCTACTTCGGTTCCTCCCGAGACATCTAAAGATGCTCCAATAAAGATCGTACTTCCTTTCCCACAGCTACAACGCAGGAGTCAGATTGATCAGCAGCTCAGTAAATTCATGGAGGTAGAAAAAGATCTTCAGGTAACCGTTCCCTTCACTGAATTGATTACGCTATTATTGAAGGAAATAATTGCCCGGAAGAACGCTTTCGATGAGGCCGAGACCGCGGCATACACCGAGGAGCGCAACACAGTCCTAAATAGCCAATCTCCGCCTAAGCTTAAAGACCCAGGGAGTTTCTCTATTCCTTGTACTATTGGCACTTTTACTATCGATAATGCTCTCTGTGATTTAGGAGCGAGTGTTAGTGTGATGCCATTTTCTATTTTCACAAAGTTGAACATGGGTAAGCTGAAAAACACGAGTATGACCTTGCAAATGGCCGATCGTTCTCTTAAACGCCCTTTGGGTGTCTTGGAAGACGTCCCGGTCAGGGTTGGAATGTTTTTTATTGCCGTAGATTTTGTGATTGTAGATATGGCTGAGGACTCAACAATTCCTATCATCTTAGGTCGACCCTTCCTACATACGGCGGGGGCGGTTATAGATGTTAGGAACGGAAAGCTAACACTATCGATAGGAAAAGATAAGCTTTCCTTTGGTTTTGGCTTGTCTCCAAAACATATAGCTGAGTCGTGTTATACTATTTCTGTTATTAACACGTCATCGAATGAGTCTGTCAATGCTATTCGCAGGAATATCGAGGAAGCTACCATGCCACCTAGCCTTGCCGAGCTGGAAGCGCGAAGATGCAAAGAAGAAGTGGATGAAATCGAGCACTTGAATGGAGACCCAGTGGGAAAAGTTCTTACTTGGGAAGAAGAGGTCGATGAAATTGAACGACTATTCAACGGTGAAGTGTCTGAAATTGAGGTGGTTCATACGAACGATTACGGCTTGCAATCTGAATTTTGGAAAGTCGAGCTCGATGAGATAGAGGCTGCCCTCCGAGAAGATAGACCCCTCAGGAAGATAAAGGATGATTTATGCAATATCGATGACATTTCCGCCGTGACGAATCATCCTCCTCCATTGCTCCAGACACCAATTCGGGAACCTCTTACCGAAAACCGTGCACCTGAGCTTTCTATGCCTAACGAATTAACCATTCGAGTTGATTTCGTCCTGATTGGTGATTTAGGTGGATGCGATCCACCTAAGGAATTCCCTTTTTCTCATTTTAATTTTTTCAATTTAATTGACAAAGGGGAATTTGAATCCGAAAACACGGAACGCTCATATAAACCGTCAACTAAGCTGAGACGGTTTGATTTTCCGAATTTTAACGTCTCCGTACTTATATTGTGTTACTTATGTTTGTATGTAGCACATGCTCGAATGTTCGATTTGCTCCTACGGGCTCTAAGTTGTTTTGACTTTGACCGAGACAAAATCATGTTTCTTAAAACGGGTGAAGTGGTCGTGCGGGACCTGTCTGAAACCAACGCTAGTCGGGAGGCAACCGGATATCATTTGTATACGTTCCCCCGCTTTTCAGCAGGTTTGGGGGAGCTACCCTTGTACACGGTAATACCTTTCCATTTTATTTCTGTTTTATTGCTTTCTTAGATTTTTTTTCTTCCCCTTAGGTTGAGTTGTCCTTAGGATTGGCTGTGGAATTTCCTATCTTATATGCTGTAGAGTCACATTGAGGACACTGTGACATTTAGGTTTGGGGGATAGTTTGTGTGCTTTTGTGTGTTTTCATTTTTCGTTGTGTGATTTTATTGCTTTCAAAAATTCTAAAAATCCAAAAAAAAAAGTTGAAAAATCAGAAAAAGCCAAAAATATTTTGATTTTGCGTGTTTTTGTGTGTTGTGTCTGATGTAGAAGCATGCAAAATGGCGATGATGATAATGCTCTTAACATGATTTCTCCTAATTTTCAGGTTACTTCATGCCTGAAAACGTGTTTTGTCTTGAATTTTGATTAAATTGATATAATATGCCTATTTGAACTTTTAATTGCCAAATGAGTAAATTTGGCCACTTGTCGGCAAACCACATAAATTCTGAGGATTTAGAGCTTCCTAGGCCAGTAACATTCATAACTGGTCTCATTATTATTTAGGAATCGAGTGGTTTTCTCCTTGTGGAATGTGTAATATCAATTTGCATAAATATGACGTCCGTCTCTTGATATTAAATACGTGTTTGGTTTGAGGAGGAGGTACATGAGGAAAGGCAGTTCTGTTTTTGATGAACTCCACATAGCCAAAAATGACCCATTTTTACTACGTCGTAGATTTGGGTCGTTTTCCTTTGTTTAGTCTATTTAAGGTTGTTGTAGACGGTTTTCGTTGCCTACATTAATTAGCCACAACCCAGAATAGCCTACCCTGTCGGGACAGTCGCAGTGAACTTAATTGGAATTATTCACTATTTGGTCGTGTTTGGAGATTTCTACATCTTTTGGACTTAGTGTGTAATATTGTTGTGCGCCTTTGTATTCGCCTTCCCCCTATTCGAAATTTGAAAAAAAAAATAGAAGCATTGAAAAGAAAATAAAATGAATTGAAAAAGAAAAATAAAGATGAAATATATACTTCTTGTAATATTTCGGGGAAAGGTCGAAAAGATTGAAACTAGAGATCAATTGTGAGGATGGACAAAATTTTCTCTTACACCTAATCTTGAATTTATATCTCTAGTTGGTGGTTCGGCGTTATTGTTGGGGTTTTTGATGGGTAGTTTTTATTGTGTAGCTGCGACTGGGCCCGGTTTTAGCTCCACATTCCCATACGTGCTTAGGCACAATCCATTTTCTTCCCTTACCCATTTAGCCACCCTTTGTAAGTTCTTGGCATGTACTATGGTCCTGATTGGTGGAACACGTATTTGATTGGGGAGATTGATTTCATATTCGATTGCATGCATGTTTCATAAGTCGAGTGAGTGTTCTTATTCCTTCTTATCTTCACATTTTTATACTCACCTGTTCTTATGAGTGTTGAGCGATAACCGCGAGAAAGCCCGACATTGATGGTCTCGTAAGGTTGAAAGTTTGGCAAGCGATCGTTTATTCATGGCATGATTATTGATTTAGTTTTATTCTCTGACATCCCGTGTTTTCTAGCCGGTTTAAGATGATTTTTTAGGAGCATGATGGTAAGTTTGCTTTGAGTCGTGCTTCGCATCACTTGTCCTCTCTTGTATTATATGTTTGGTTTGCTTGAGGACAAGCAAAGAGTCGGTTTGGGGGAGTTTGATCAACATATTTTATATGTATTTATTTCGTCCCCCGCCCGTTGATTTATCACGTTTTCTTCTCCTAATTATGCCTTAAATGTCGATATTTTCTAGAAAGTCGATACTGCCGTATCTCGGGTTATTTTGCAGGATATGTGTGCTTTTGGACGCATTTACGTCTTGACGAACTAAAAATATTAAGCCGAGGACGAGAATGGGAATCGAGAAGGAACAAAGAAGGAAACAAATGCAAATTGAGAAGAAAGAATGATCGCCTACACAAGGGTCAACTTCAAACGTCCATATCTTGAGTTCTACAACTCCAATCAGAGTGATTTTAAAAGCGTTGGAAATCTCTTTCTCTTAGCTTTTCAACAGTATATTTCACGTCTACTTTGAACAAGTAACGAAGAAATGACAGCCGTTTTAAGTCGAGCGCGCGATGCTGTGACCTACAGCGCACTACTACAATTAAGATTAAATAGGATGGTTCTTAACCATCCTATATTGAATAAGGAACCGTCCTTTAGGTCGATGTCCTATTAAATCAAATAGCGCGGTTCCAAGAAGGTCAAACTGTGCTATTTAATTGATTACAAATAGGATGGTTGGAGGCGGAACCGTCCTATTAAATTGTTTATAAACAGCATGCTTAGACGTGGAATTGTGCTATTTGGTAGAATTACAAATAGGACGGTTATTCTACTGAACCGTCCTCTTTAATGCACTTCATAAATTAAAAAAATAATTATATATATATATATATACAAGCAAAATAATGTTGACAAAAATAGAAGCTCAATAATCCGACCAATATTCATAAATCACAAATTTTCAAACATTATACACTTAGATAATTACACAAGGTCTTGCCTGAATTTGTGAACTAAAAGACACTATTAAGTAATATTTTCCAAAAAAAATGATAGTATACTTCAAGACACATCGGATGCAGCTAGTTCTGATTCTCGTAAGTCAGCTACAAGTATCTGCAAGATATACGACAAACTTTTCTTAGAGAAGGAAAACTATAGAATATGGTGGGGAGTAGAATGAGATAGGTACCAGCATATGTTTGACGTTCTTCAAATCGAGTTGGCCTACAAGCTTGTTGAGATTCTCTTTTACTTGGTCAGCTCCAACATTTATGCGTGAATCAGCAGGGGATCTGTTACGCACACGCGCGTTCCAAAGCAGTGAAAAAATGGTTATGCCGCTATGAAGATGAAAAAGTGGAGGGACCTGTTTTTGACGCTACGGAGACCTTGAAGTGACGCAAGCTGAATGATACACTGACCGATGATGCTGGTAGCCCCATTCTGAACAATGACGTCTTCTGGAGAGAGGGGGACGAAGTACGGTGTGTTAGAGTTAAAAGCGTAACAAGGAAGAAAAGAGGAGCTGAAAGCAAACCGACACGACAACCGGGAATCGGACTCAAAACAATCTGACTGTTATAGGGAACCGGACAAAAACCAAAACGACGCGTAACACGAAATCTGATGACGGACAGCAGTCAACCAGAGTGACAAAACCGAACAGGCGACAACCGAATAGGCAACCGGACAGGCAACAACCGTAGGGACAAATGTAACCGAACCGAGGCAGCAATTTTGATGCACCGTAACAGGGGAGGCAGAACCGAGGCAACGAAACGGACCCAAATGCTGTGACGTGGTAGATCGCCACTGACTTGAAAAAACTGTTTCAGTACGACCGGGGTGGCAATCGATAAACACCGGCAGTTTCCCAAGGTTAACACAACAGCTAACGGACTCGTCCACTCGAGGCATTTAGCTATGGAACGGAACACGAACAAAACCCAGGAAAAATGAAGTAGAGAAGATGAACAAAAGAGAGAGAGGAGTATGTTGCTGTGTTTTTTTTATGTCTATGAAAAAGGGATGGGCTGCTCTATTTATAGATAAATAGAGCAGGGAGAGGAGCCAAAAAGATAATGACAGTAATGGCATTAACACCCAAATATTATGCTCATAAATATGGGTAACTGACGAAATGAATGAATGGCTGAAATGAACCTAGACACAGCCCACTAACACTGAACTTGGACAGCCCAAGTTAACACAAGGCCCAAAAGCAAAAAAAACACAGCTTGAGGTCCAATCCAATCTCCACAAAGGACCCAATAAACATACTATTGACAAAATAAAGGGAGAAGGCAATATAAGCCACAAAACTCACTCCCCCACCACCGATGTGGGAGAGGAGTAAAAATACATAATGCCTTTTCCGAGCCTTTAAATGCCAACAATCCCCCACAAAGAAGATGGAAAGAGAGAGAAATCCTGGGTTAAGGAAGGTTTGGATACTTAGGTATCAATGTCTTTCGACTTGAATTGACACATTAGTGAAAATGAGGCAACAACTTACTATCTAGTAAGTGAATATCTTTCAATTTGAATTCCTTACTGATTTTCGGTTGAGACCCTCACAACACATATAATACCTTCAAATCGTGCTTGTTCCGCGATTTCAAAGTGCAACGCTTTTACAAGGCCATGTGTTTACCTTGTATAACAAGTATTTTAGTAAGACTTTTCATAGTCAAACATAGACGGCGGCCAAACCATCACACCCGTATAGGTGGTTCAAGTGCTTCTCAATAGCACTTCTTACTGGAACCATTAAGGACTTAGGAGTCCATCCTGTAAGACAAATCCATCAAGTGCTTCTCAAACAGCACCACCATGAAGGCTATGGATTAAATGCCATAGGAATGGTTATTTTGGTTCATGTCAAATCACACACTGTTTTGACTTAAGAACCTAAGTCCCATTCCCCTCGACAATTCACGGACTACTCTCCGTGGCAATCCTTTTGTAAAGAGATCGGCAAGGTTGCTTTCGGACTCACATAGTCCACAGCAATTACTCCATTTTTCAGGAATTGTTTAACCACACCGTGCCTGATTCGAATATGCCTTTTCTTGCCATTGTAGACATCATTCTTAGCAACACCAATTGCTTCTTGTGAATCACAGTACAAGGAGACTGGTGCAACCTGTCCCCCCCCCCACAACGGCATGTCTGCTAGCAAGTTTCTCAGCCACTCTGCCTCTTGTCCTGCCAACTCAAGAGCAATAAACTCAGATTCCATTGTGGAGGTTGCTATATAAGTCTGCTTTGAAGACTTCCATGAGATAGCACCTCCACCTATGGTAAACACATAACCACTAGTTGAACTGATTTCTGGATTACTGTTGATCCAGTTAGCGTCACTGTAACCTTCTAACACAGCAGGGTACGTACCATAATGCAGACATAGATCGCAAGTACCTTTCAGATATCGTAGTAAACGACTCAAAGCAGTCCAATGTTCACTATTAGGGTTATGAGTGTATCTACCGAGCCTACTTACAGCATAAGCAATATCAGGTCGAGTGCAGTTCATAAGAAACATCACACTTCCTATGATTTTAGCATATTCTTCTTGGGAGACACTTTCGCCCAAGTTTTTACACAAGTGAACACTAGGATCATAGGGAGTTCTAGCAGGCTCAACATCAAAGTGGTCAAATTTTCTCAACACCTTTTCCACAAAATGAGACTGACTTAGGGCGATTCCGTTTGAGTTTTGAATAATCTTAACTCCTAGGATAACGTCAGCTTTCCCTAAATCTTTCATCTCAAACTGTGATGACAAGAACTGTTTGGTTTTATTTACAACAAATAAATTCTTACCAATTATTAACATGTCATCAACATACATGCAAATAATCACACAATCTGATCCAAACATCTTTGAATACACACATGAATTAGAATTATTGGTAACGTAGCCATCTTTAATCAAGGTGTTGTGAAATTTTTCATACCACTGTTTGGGTGCTTGTTTCAAACCGTATAGGGATTTTCTTAGTCTACACACTTTACTCTCTTGACCTTTAACCACAAACCCCTCGGGTTGAGACATGTAGATCTCTTCCTTTAAGTATCCATTCGAAAAAGCTGTTTTTACATCCATCTGATGTATCACAAGATTATGAATAGCAGCTAAAGCGATTAGAGTTCTAATGGTGGAAATTTTGCTCACAGGTGAGTAAGTATCAAAGTAATCAATATCTTTCTTCTGTGTAAACCCTCTTACCACCAGTCTAGCCTTGAACCTTTCTATCGTACCGTCGGGTCTAAGTTTCCTTTTAAATAACCATTTACTAGAGATCGGCTTACACCCTTTAGGTAAATCAGTTAACTCCCATGTCTGATTTGAAACAATAGAGTCTAGTTCACTTTTAATGGCATCTTTCCAAAAGTTAGCATCAATAGACCTCATAGCCTCATCATACGTTTTTGAATCTTCTTCCATTAAAAGGCAAAAACAAACTCATCACTCGTGCAAAAATCACATGCATTTTCAGTTAAGAAAGTTGTAATAAACTCATCGCCGAAATCTTTCTCAATTCTAGGCCTTTTACTCCTTCTAGGTTCAACATCATGATCAACAGAGGTACTACTCCTAGCATGCATGGAACTATCAGCAGGATTAACAGGCAATTCAGACAACTCAGGCAATGATACAATATCTTTCTTTAATGGGAAAACATGCTCAAAAAATTCAGCGTCTCTAGCTTCAGAAATAGATCGATCACTTAAAGACATAAATCTGTATGAATCATTATTTTGAGCATATCCAATGAAAACGCAATCATAGGTTTTAGGTCCTATAGTAGGCCTCCTAAAATTAGGTAAACCCACTTTAGCTAAACACCCCCACACTCTCAGGAAACTAAGGTTGGGAGCATAACCCCTCCACAACTCGTAGGGTGTCTTGTCTAGTTTCTTATGAGGTACCCTATTAAGAATATGACAAGCAGACAAAACCGCTTCCCCCCACATGTCATTGGAAAGGCCAGAACTTAAAAGCATGGCATTCATCATTTCCTTTAAAGTTCTGTTTTTACGTTCAGCTACTCCATTTGATTGGGGTGTGTAATGTGGACTTTTCTCATGCATTAGACCATATTTCTCACAAAAGTCTATTAAATAATTAGAGCCATATTCACCACCCCTATCGGACCTAACTCTTTTAATCTTCTTATCAAGTTGATTTTCTACCTCGTTTTTAAACTTTACAAACATATCATCAGCATCACTTTTATGTGTTAGTAAATACACTTTAGTGTACCTAGAACAATCATCTATAAAAGTGACATATTAATGTTTGCCTCCTCTGCTCATAGTTCTTTTAAAATATGCTAGGTCGGTGTGAATTAACTCTAGAAGGTCTGTATGTCTAGTTTTAACAGGTTTATTTGGCTTTTTAGCAAATTTAGCCTCTACACAACTAGGACATTTATTAAACACTTATGAGGATAGTGACGGGATAAGCGACATTGATTTGAGTTTTTTAATAGACTCAACATTCACATGACCTAGTCTACCATGCCACACATCAATAGACTCAGCAATATAAGCAGAAGAAGATGATTTATTATTAATGGTAGAAATATCAACGTTCAATACAAACAGACCCCTACTAAGATAGCCCTTGCCCACGAAGTCTCCATTGCGAGACATTACAACCTTGTCAGCCTCAAAAACAAGTTTCACACCAACTTTGTTAAGTAAGGCACCAGACACTAGGTTTCTACGCAACGAAGGAACATACAAAACATTACTAAGGGCAAGAGTCTTCCCTGAGGTGAGTTTAAGGAACACCTTGCCTTTTCCTGTGATAACAGCGGAGGATGAGTTACCCATGTAGACGCATTCACCATCATCTATAGCTTCAAACTCGGCAAACAGCTCCTTGTTAGCACAGAGATGCCTTGAAGCTCCAGTGTCCAGAATCCAGTCACTAGCATTTGCCATCAGATTTGCCTCAGCCACGACAGCAGCAATGATGTCGTCTGTTTCAGCAAGATTAGCTTGACCAGCATAACCACCTTTTTTTTGAGGGCATTGATAAGCTTTGTGACCTGGTTGACCACATACAAAGCACACCAGATTAGTATTTGGTTTCGGAATTTTTGGAACGGCCTTGGTGTATTTTCCTTGATTTTGTTTGTTTTTGTTCCCCTGATCCTTGCCTTCACCACCCTTAGTGTTTCCCTTGTTCCCCTTATTTCCCTTATTTCCCTTCTTGTTCTCTCCCTTAGAAGACCCACCGGTTTCAACGAGATTAGCTTTAACGGGATTGAGGGACAAACTAAGAGTTTTATCTTTTAGACGATTGGCCTCCTCAGTTCTCATGTGGATAACTAGCTTTTGGAGTGACAAATCTTTCTTTTTGTGTTTCAACTGATTTCTATAATCGCTCAAAGAACGAGGGAATTTTTCCAACAAAACATTAGCAAGAAAAACTTCATCTAACTTCATCCTTTCATTAACAACATCACTACATAAATTTTCGTAGACATGTACTTGATCCATAATTGGTTTATCATCAACCATTTGAAAATTTAGCCATTGTCCCACCACATATTTCTTTTTTCCAGCATCGTCAGCCCCATATTTTTTCTTCAAAGACTCCCAAATAAATTTAGCTGACTTATGGACCATAAATAAGTCGAAAAGAGTATTAGTCATATGATTGAGTATATGACATCTAGCCGTTTTATTATCTTCCTCGTATTTCTTGACTAATTCCTCATATTTATTTATGAAAGAAATAAGAGGTGGAGTGACCTCAACAGTATTGTTAATCGCCATATGGATAGGAGGGTCGTTAAACAAAACATGATCGACCTCTAATTGCTCAAAGAACATTAATAATTTTTGTGACCATCGTCGATAATTGTTACCATCAAGGGGTTCCAATTTTGACAAGTCAGGAATAGTTTTAGCCAAAATCGACATTGTTACGGGGAAAAATAACAGTTTTTTCAAATTGTTAGAGTTAAAAGCGTAACAAGGAAGAAAAGAGGAGTTGAAAGCAAACCGACACGACAACCGGGAATCGGACTCAAAACAATCTGACTGTTACAGGGAACCGGACAAAAACCAAAACGACGCGTAACACAAAATCTGATGACGGACAGCAGTCAACCGGAGTGACAAAACCGAACAGGCGACAACCGGAAAGGCAACAACCGTAGGGACAAATGTAACCGAACTGAGGCAGCAATTTTGATGCACCGTAACAGGGGAGGCAGAACCGAGGCAACGAAACGGACCCAAATGCTATGACGTAGTAGATCGCCACTGACTTGAAAAAACTGTTTCGGTACGACCGGGGTGGCAATCGATAAACACCGGCATTTTCCCAAGGTTAACATAGCAGCTAACGGACTCGTCCACTCGAGGCCGTTTAGCTATGGAACGGAGCACGAACAAAACCCAGGAAAAATGAAGTAGAGAAGATGAACAAAAGAGAGAGAGGAGTATGTTGCTGTGTTTTTTTTGATGTCTATGAAAAAGGGATGGGCTGCTCTATTTATAGATAAATAGAGCTGGGAGAGGAGCCAAAAAGATAATGACAGTAATGGCATTAAAACCCAAATATTATGCTCATAAATATGGGTAACCGACGAAATGAATGAATGGCTGAAATGAACCTAGACACAGCCCACTCACACTGAACTTGGACAGCCCAAGTTAACACAAGGCCCAAAAGCAAAAAAAACACAGCTTGAGGTCCAATCCAATCTCCACAAAGGACCCAATAAACATACTATTGACAAAATAAAGGGAGAAGGCAATATAAACCACAAAACTCACTCCCCCACCACCGACGTGGGAGAGGAGTAAAAATACATAATGCCTTTCTGAGCCTTTAAATGCCAACACGGTGTACAACACTTACCAATGTACACATACCTGTATTAATATTAGTAGTTCATAAAAACTAAGCGTGAGGGAGGAGCTTTTTATTGTTCCTACACTTAAAACTAGGTTACAGTAAGTCACCATTTTCCTGCACCTAGCTACATCAATATATTTCTATATGCTGTTGTAGCCAGCCTTAGAAGGGAACTACGGATGGAGATGGGTTCGAATTTTGCCTAGGATCGAAACATTTTTGAAAGTAGTGGTCCTACAAAAATTAGATAGTCACTCGATTGCTAGCCAGCTAGTACAACCATTTAATTAATAAAGGCAATAATTGTGAATAAGCTAGCTAGGCATACAAGTTAAAGGTAGGATCGGACTTACAAGTAATAGGTTCAATGACAATGGAAGAGTGGTGATGAGAGTGGTAACGAGAGTAAAGGAAGTGATGGTGAAGAGCACGATGCAGCATAGTAGAGAAATTCAACTGGACCCGTGTGTAGCAAGAACATTAACACTGCTCCATCCGCTCTCCATATGGGTAGTCCCTTTGCACTATCCATTGCCCAGAATGCTAAGTACAGTAGTATAGTAGCCAATTGAACACTATTTGATCATCCCTGCATGTCCCAAAACACGTAAACATCATCTATCAATATACATATACTCCGTAGTAGTCGACTGAAAACTCGAAAGACGAGAAAAGAGAACGAATGTATATATATACCAGATCCTTTCTCTATCAACTTGTTCAAACTCGATACTCTTATCCACGATCAAATTGTTGCCTTTGGCAGTACGGTAACGAGAGAGACTGATCCATATTTGGTTGTGAAGCATCCTCCTGAACATGAGTATGCTTATTAGAAAGTATCCCATGTCCACCTCCTTTGGCTTTGTTATGAACAAGTACGTGCTATGTATCATCATTGGTGCCACTAATACATACTTAATTGTGCCATATCATGCAAAAAATCACCCACTTAATATGTCAGTCACTAAATTACGACCACAACACTTCAAATTTACATACATGCATTCGTGTAATATCATATATTTATATCGGAGAAATTAAAATTACAAAAACATAATCAGCTAACACCTTCAATATGTACTCTTCCAAGTTCCATTTAGAAAAAACAAGTAGGATGGCGTTTGTAGATGATGTATCTCAATTTCGATACCATTACAACGTTATGATAATTATTTTGTTATAATCGGTTTTCTAGTTAAATTGTGTCAATGCAACTTTATTGCATACAAACAAACAAAAAAAACGTAATTATGAGTAGCTAGCATGAATGGAGTCGGACAAAAATTAGTACTAGTCGAGCGAGTTATGGATGATGAGGTGACAGATGTGAGTAAATGAGTTATGTAGGGGTAGATCAAACTATTTTTCCGTCTTTATGGAATGTGTACGACATAGTATGTGTAGGTAGCAAATATTGACAGTAGAAGAGTCATGCAATATACTCTGGTGTGCTAATAATCAGGTCATCCCTCCTAGTCTTTAGTTGAGAGGTAGCCATTTGTATGTATATAATCCTACTGTACTATCTTTGGAACTTCACAAGCTTATGTTCCGATCACAATAGAAACTTAGGAATTTAGTACTTCTATCATACAAATTCATGTTTGTGATCAAACTATCCGTCATTTTATTGTGAGGGTTCAAATAATATTCATTTAAACCTGAAGACTTCCGTCCTTTTGACAGTGGTATAATATTCATTTAAACCTGAAAACTATCAAAATTTTGGAGTACCTGGATTTGTACCTAATACATTGGTCGGTAAGTGGGAAGCCGCTGCCACCAGCTTATCCTATCAAACCTGAAGACTTCCGTCCTTTCGACTTCATGGGTGTGTGGGCTGCAATGGAAGACTGCGAAAAACTTAGTCTCACTAAAGCCTTTTGGTGTCAGCAATTTCACGCGTAAGAAGCTGGAACAACTACTAGCTACTGCCTCCATCCCACCTGCTGTCAATTAGGTCAGTTCTCAACATTGGTATACAAAATTTTTTAAACTTCTTTTAACGTACGAATATCTGATAAACTTAGCAAGGTTGATGCACAAACCACAACATCTATCAACCAGGCAAACTGGTCGTTTGGGGTCAGGTATGACTTATGAGTCATTTTGCTGCAATCTTCTTCTTAAGCCTTAGTTAGCTACACTTGTTTTTCTTTATTTGCTGCAAATAATAATACAGTAGTAAGTAATAAACACAGCTAATTATTGATTTTCAATAATGCGCCATATAGGTAGGGACACAGACACACAGGACGCTAGCTTGTAGCTATATATACTTCCTCTACATACGAGTCAGTTTTAAGAGGAGGAGGAGGAGGAGCTTCCTCTCATCTTAAATGTACGTAGTCAAATGCATTCTTTAACAACACATACACACACAATTATCATACATACCGTACTTCCTTCAGTTGCGTGATTTCAAGTTTCAACACTCTTAACAGAATCAAGCATCCACTTACATACATCTTCGCATTGGTTCGACTCAATACCACATCAGATATATAATCAAGCAAGCAAGGTTTCATTGAACTACTACCAACTTTCAGATCAATCGAAACACCTTTCAAAGTTCAAACCCTAACATTCTTTCCTAATCAATCAAATACTGCATAATAATTAAGTCAAATTGAACACAAACAATTCAAAAAACAATTACAAATACTTGATTTCTGCAATCTCCTTAGCTTCGCTCACATCCTCACAATCTTTCACACAAATTTGACATCAATTAACAATCAATTAATCCTAAAATAAATAAAAAACCCTAACATTACCTCACCAATTTTCGAAGATGAACCTTGTCGAGGCGCGGACTGACGTGAAGACGAAACAATGGTGAGGAAGGCGGAGGCGGAGACGGTGAATGACGGAGCCGGAGGCAGCGGTGATGACGGAGGGTTTGAAGTCGAATTTGGGCGGAGATGGTGGTATAACTGTGGACTTGGGAGGAAGGTTGGTAAAGGTGTGATAGGTTTAGACAAAGAAATAACGTGTAATTTGTGTATCAATGCTAGGATTGAATAGGATGGTATTTTTCTATAACCGTGCTTTTAAAAATTTTAATAGTTTTTAATAGTACGGGTTTAACCTACAAGCGTGCTTTTTTATTTATGAGGTTATTTATGAGGACGGTTACATTGACCAACCGTGCTTATAATAAAACTAAAAGGATGGTTCTTTCACTAAACCGTGCTATTTAACCAAGGTTATGGGGCGCCAAAATTTATCATAATATAGAGGACGGTTCCTTATACAAGCATCCTATTTTGGGCGTCTTGTAATATCCAAATTGTAGTAGTGGCGATACTCGATCGAACTGCACTCGATCGAGTGCCACTTCGTGAAGCTCCTACCAATATTTTGGGGGGTCACTCGATTGAGTGCCATCTGGCACTCGATCGAGTGCACCCAATCCGGCCCGCGCGTCAGTTCTATTTCAACTTAAAATTTGAGCATGTTTTCGAGCCCAACTTATTTTCTTTAAATTAGTTGTCCTGACTTCATTGTCAGACACTTTTACTTTTCACAATTCACTACACTTTTTATTTTCTTACGATAGAAGTATTACATTACATTAGGGAGATACATTGAACCTTGCTCTCCATTCTTAGATATGGAATTCTTCGGTATTGCAATTCTTAATTTCAATTATAATTTTAGTTTCTTATTTAATTAATTTCCGTCTTAAATTATTCTTCGCATTGCTTTATCATTTTATAGTGTAGATTTATTATTGCTTTCCGTAGATTAATTCGTATCACCTTCGTTATGTTTAATTTCTATTTGTATTTTGTTAATTTGATTATTCCTAATATGCATAGCTAGATTTCATCTAGGGTTTAGGGGGATCAATGCGTACTATTAGGGTTATAGTCAACTGACCTGTTTCTAATCGTATGAACTATTGCCTGAATATCGTTTAAACTCTGATTAATTGTTTGATGCATAATTCAATTAATTAGTATCGCAAATAAGGACTTTTCACCGACCGGGTTAAGAACTAATTAGGCCACGATAGTTTGGGTAGACTGACATAATGCTAGCGATCGCAGGTTAAGTTTACATCTAAAGGTTGTAGTGTACCGACCGGACCTGCACCTTAGGTAGTTCGATTATTGACATGTTAGTTGACTCCCTGACCCGAATAATATTCATTGTGAACCTGAGACCCTAGACTTTTCTCTTTTTGATTTATCTATTGGTAATTAGTTATTAGCCTATCGAAGTCAACCCAAACTGTGACCCATAACCTATAGTCTAATTCTTAGAAATAGATAACTAAATTTTGTCTCCTTGTGGTTCGACCCCTGACTTCACTATCTACATTAGTTGGTGACCTTAGGGTATTTTTGATTAGAGATACGACTAACCCCTGTCAATATTGTGGAGACGGTTTTCTCGGTTATTTGGGAGGCTCGGTCTCGGGATGTGTATGTGTATGATGTTCTCGACAGGAAGTTAGGATGCTATTGTGTAGGATTGAAATGTGTGCAAAATGTGGTGATTGAAAGTGGTGAATGAATGAATATAGAGGAGTATATATAGAACTCTCCTCGGTTTAGGGTCACTTGATCGAGTGGCCGTAAAGAAAAGATGCATGTACGGTTTTTTTGGGGTCTACTCGATCGAGTGGACCCAGGTCACTCGATCGAGTGAGCTAGGCGGGTAGAGCCAAAATAGGAAGGATATTTGACCTTTTTTGAATTTGATTTTGTTGGTTGTGTTTGCTTTGACTTCGTATCTAGAAGCATGCAAGGTCGGTTTCGTCTTGGGTTTCGGCTTTGCCCGGGTTTTGACTTGGTCATAAAAAGATGGTTTTATTTCCGGTGACCGTTTCGGATAAAATTAGTCACATTTTATTGTAAACGACCCACTGAGTCTGAATTTGAGGTTGGTTTTGAGAGATTTATGCTCCGCTAAGTGCCCATGTCGGATACTATTGATTTTGAGTCTGTATTCGAGCGCATTAAGTCACGTTTTCGTCCGATCATCATCGGGTGTTCTGTTGGAAACTACTATAGACACTAGCAGGCGAAATGCGGGTGTCTACAGAGCCCCCACTCTTATTGAGGCTTGGACAAGGCGAAAGTCAGAGTAGCCACCAGACCAATCGAGGATTACGACTTGGCAGCCTTCCGGTCGGGTCGTTTATAGTCCATTAGACTCGCGTAAAGGGCCCGCCAGCCATAAGCATAGGGTCATACATGTCCTGATGATAGCTCCACAGGGAGTCAGACTTGCCTTTAAAGTCTTGGGTGTACCCGTATGCAGACACATCGTATCTTGGAGGTAGCATTCCAGGAGAAACACCGCCTTTGGTCTTCCACTAGGAGTAAAGGAGAAACGATCGAGTGACCTCCGTAAAGACCTCCAGCCAGTTTTTAGAGGGGCTACTCGATCGAGTCAGCCATGGTACTCAACCAAGTGCCTCTTAGCGAACCCCATATTCACTCACGGAACCTTGTATTTTTTAACTGTCAGATTTGGCTATACGAACGTTTATCGATCATGGAATCTCCTATGAATGTACCCAATTATCGTAGCAGCCAAGTTAGCTCGAGGAGGCGATGTATAAGCTCGAGTTATCACATAAACCGAGCTTATTGGGATGAGGAGCTAGTATTCCACGGTAATCCCTTGATCAGGTGGACCGTCGCTTGGTGGTTTCTCTCGAAATTGACGGGGCTGGCCAAGAGGGACCAACCCCGATACCTGGTGGTCCTGTCACTTGACTGGACTGTCCATATTTACTCGGATCGCATTCTGAGGCAGTTCGGTTCGTCTTAGCGAATCCCCGAGACTGAGGCTATCATCAGCGTTTAGCTCCAATTGACGGACACGATGCGTGATACATGGTTACAGCAGTATTACACCCGTGTCATCTGGACCATACCTAACCCTTGCCATTCCGCTTGGGTTTCCGAATCGTATCGGAAGTGGACTTCTGAGGAGTCGAAAGAGGCCCGTAAGGCCTTGAAGGTCGATGAGGCCTTTAAATTGGTTCGCCGAGAGACGGCAAAAGACAACAAGGGTTTCTACGATGAAGGAGAGACTCCTGATACTCTGCTCCGATTGGAGTCTGGTCTTAAGTCACAAATTAAGACTCGAACTAGGGATACCGGTGCTAGCGGCGTGCGGAGGCGACTAAGCCCCCAGACTAACTCAAGAGGAGGCTCGGGCCAAGACTGGCGATCCGAGACCGACTGAGTCCACATGACCGGTTGTCGCAACGTGTAAGGGCCCGACTTGGGCAAATCGAAGTGGTCGAGGACTCTTGATCGAAGAAATGAGTCCGGGTGAAGGAAGTTCCCGTAGTGATTCGGGAGAGCTCGCCTCCGCATCGTCGTTAGTGGACGGACAAAGAGGCCAAGGATAAGGGTAAGGGCAAGATGCCCTGAATATTGAGTCCTTATTTTTTATTATTTAAATAGCATTATTATTATTCGTAGTGTCGTGTGCTTTTTTTTGAATTTTGAATCTTCTAATTTTTGTGTTTTATAATTTCCCGAGTTTATCGGATTTTTAGTAATAAATAAAGGAAGTTTATTATTTAAACCGTTCCTGTCTTTTTCTCGATTGCAGTGGTTGTGCCCTTTTGAGGGGCTGCCTACGTATCCACAATTAGCGGAATCAAACCAAACGTAGTTCAGGATTTTGTCAATTTGTAATCTTGAAATACACCAAGACTATTAGGTCAAGATGTTTACGACAATAGGATAAATAATCCTAACTTATTGACTTGCTTTTGAAAGTTTATGTAAAAAAACCATTTTGTTAAATTTTTTCTAATGACACTGAGAAAAGGTTATGGGTAGTAACGTTTCAGCTGGTGTAGGTTGGTCGGGTTGACGAATTCATTCCCATCCAGATCCATCAGCTTCACAGCTCCGCCTGATAGAACCTTTTTTACCAGATATGTCCCGGTCCAATTGGGTTTGAATTTTCCCCTCGGGTCAACTGGTAATAAAGCTCGGATGGACTTTAGAACCAAATCCCCTTCCTTAATGTTCTTGGGCCTTACTCTTTTATTAAAGGCCCATTGGATCATCTTCTAATATATCTGAATATTATTGAGGGCACGAGATCGCCGTTCGTCTAATAGAACTAGCGAGTCATACCGTGCTCGGACCCAATCGGCTTTAGGTACTTGACTCTTTAATAGGATCCTGAGGGACGGTAATTCCAACTCAAGCGGCTGGACTGTTTCCATCTCGTATGTCAGGTAATAGGGCATAGCACCGATTATGGTGCGGATCGATGTCCGGTATCCCCATAGAGCGAAAGGTATCTTATCGGGCCAGTCTCGGTAATAATCAACCATCTTTTTGAGTATGGTGACAATTGTTTTATTGGTTGCTTCCACCGCTCCATTTGTTTGGGGACGGTAAGGCGAAGAGGTATTTCTCTAAATTTAAGTGGGTCCCGTGATCACTGATGAACTCATGCGGGATCCCGTACCGGCATATTATCTTGTTCTGGATGAACTTAGCTACATGCTTGGCATTGAGAATACGGTAAGATTCACCTTCGACCCATTTAGTGAAATAGTCGATAGCTACCAAATGAAGCAATGTCCGGCTGTACCCGAGGGATTTATTTTCCCGATTATGTCGATACCCCATGTTGAAAATGGCCAAGGTGGTGTCATGGTATATATCAAGGATGACGACATATGTTGCACATTGGCGAAGATTTGACTGTTATGGCAATGTTTGACATACTGCCTGCAGTCGGTTTCCATATTACTCCAGTAATACCCGAGCCTCATGATTTTTTGGACTAACATCTGGGCATATGCGGACCGCACTCATCTTTGTGTACTTCGGCCATAACCTTTTCAGCCTTAATTTTTTCGATACATAGGAGAAGAGCCCCCTGTGCCGTCTTTTTGTACAGCTGCCCGTCGTCAGTACGAATAAACTGGGTGGCTAGTCTTCGTAAGGCTTTCCTTTCCCGACTGTCGGTTCCGGGAGGATATTCCCCCGTTGACATGTATGTTAGAACAGCCTGATACCATGGCTCGGGAACGGCTATTTCAATGCCTTCGATGGTGTGGATATATGTCAGCTCGGACCGTCTTTCGACACAAATCGGCATGCTGGTTAGGTGCTCGGGAATATTCAGTAAAGATGTCAATTTCGAGAGTGCATCTGCAAACTGGTTTTCTTCCCGAGGCAGGTATATATACTCTACCTTTTGGAATTGTTTCTCGAGAACTCTTACTCGTGCCTGGTAGGCCACGATGTTGGCGTTCCGAGATTTCTATTTCTGGAGTGCTTGATTAATGACCAAGGATGAGTCACCGTGTACCCGGAGATTTGTAACCCCTAAATCGGCAGTGGTTTGTAACCCATGGTTGCATGCTTCGTACTCAGCGGCGTTGTTAGTAACGTCGAAGTCCGGTTTGATGGACACGGGAGTATGTTCCTCTTTTGGCGAGATTAATATAATCCCGACTCCAAACCCTCGGAAATTGGATGCCCTGTCGAAATATAGATCCCATGTTTCTGTATTGTTATGGAATATATCTCCGTCTGGGAAGGACCAAGTGTCAGTGTGTCCTTCGGTTACGGGACTATCGGCGAGAAATTCAGCTACTACCTGGCCCTTAATAGCTTTAACGGTACGAACTTCAGGTCAAATTCTGCCAACATTAGTGTCCATCTAAAAATTCTGCCGTTGAGGATGGGCTTTTTGAAGAGGTATTTGATGGGGTCCATCTTGGATAACACCTGTACTTCGTAGCTGAGCATATAATGCCGAAGCTTCTTGGTGGCCCAGACTAGAGCTAAGCACGTTTTCTCGAGCATGGTGTATTTACATTCATACTCTAAAATGTTTTTGTTGATGTAATAAATAGCTCGTTCCTCTGAGTCAATTGTCTGTGCCAGCATAGGCCCCATGCCTGTCTCAGTCGTTGTTAGGTATAACGACAAAGGCAAACCGGGTTGAGGTGGCATTAAGATCGGCGGAGCAGACATGATTTCTTTGATTTTGTCGAAAGCCGCTTGACATTTATCATCCCATAGTGTTCGTTCATTCCCCCACTTTCAGTTTCTTGAAAATCGGTTCACATATCATAGTCAATTTGGAGATAAACCGGCTACTATATTGAAATTTCCTGAGAAATCCCTTATCTCTTTTTCGGTTTTAGGAGGCTTCATCTCGGTAATGGCTTTAATTTTTGCTGGATCGACCTCGATACCACGTTGGCTAACGATATGACCCTGTAATTTGCCAGATGTCACCGCGAAACTCCATTTTTAGGGTTTAACCTCATGTTGTATTTGCGTAATCGGGTAAAGAATTTCCTTAGAGCAGTGATGTGCCCATCCCGGTTTTTGGATTTGTCGATCATATAGTCCACGTAAACTTCTACTTCCTTATGCATCATGTCGTGTAATAAGGTTGTATCGGTCCGTTGATATGTGGCCCCGACATTAATGAGACCGAACGACATGACGGTATAGTTGTAAGTACCCCAAGGTCTAGTGAAGGTGGTCTTACTCATATCTTCTTCCGCCATCTTGATCTGGTTATACCCGGCATACCCATCCATAAATGATAGAAGGACATGATCGGCCGTGTTATCCACCATTATGTCGATGTGTGGTAACGGAAAGCCGTATTTCAGGCTCGCCTTGTTAAGATCCAGAAATTCCACGCACACGCGCACCTTATCGTTTTTTTTAGGAACCGACACGATGTTCGCGACCCAGTCCGGATATTCGGACACCTGTATGAAGCCGACTTTGAACTGCTTATCGACTTCTTCATTGACCTTGAGAGACCATTCGGGCCTCATTTTACGGAGTTTTTGCTTAACCGGTTTGAATCCGTCTTTGATCGGTATGCGGTGCTCGTCTATTTCCCGGTCTATCCCCGGCATGTCCTTGTAGGACCATGCAAAGACGTCTTTGATTTTTTGGAGGAGGCTTGTGAACTGTTGTCTCTCCTCGGGATCTAAGGATAACCCTATCTTAAGTATCTGGGGCTCTAAGGTAGTTCCCACATTAACAGATTTGGTTTCCTCGATTAGCGGATTTCGGGACTCCCTTTGCTCTATATGCTCGATCAGATGTGGAGGTAGGGGTACCCGTTCTTCGGTTTTCTCAATGTCATTGCATAAAATATTTTTGAAACCAGAATTAAAAATAGACAAGTCGTAAGCAGAACGGTTGTTATTATTGATTGAAAATTTGGAAAACAGCTCGAAAAGAGCAGCCATCTGATCATTGGTCAGTGGCGGGATAGGTAAGGCACTCGGGACAGACTCCGAAGGACCAACAAGAGTAACTAAAGAGAGAGGGGCTGCAGGAGTGACTCTAGCACCGGACCCCCTAGACTCGACCTCAGACTCTGACTCAGACTCCGACTCAGACTCAGACTCAGACTCAGACTCAGGCATGTCTCCTTCCCCGGTGACCAGCTCGTAGATTCTTCCTTGACTGTCACTCCACTTGACAGTCTTCCTCCAAGCCCTGTTCCCCGTCTCGGAGCCAATATCCGAGATCAACTTTGTTGGATCAAACCTATTGCTGCGGAGAATGAGGTTGACTAAGTCTTCATTTGGAGTTGGGGCTATTATGTCTTCCCCGAAAAGTAGCTCCAGCACGGGCTCAACATTGTTGGCACCATCTGACTAGATGAGGGTGAGCACATCATCCGGAATATAGTTGTAGTCCCGGGCCAATTGGGTCCCGGGGTGTACAGCATTGGGTTGGAACAGACCAACCTTAACGGCCTCGAATACCGGCGTGACAAAGTAGTCAGTCGGCCGTGGGCTATAAGGGCTCAAGTAGATACCTGTGGACATGACATAGGTCCATCCCGACGCGGCCACACGCGGGTTTGGGTAGGCGAATGAATCTCGTGGTGAGATTGATCTCGGGTTGAAATTTAAATCAAAATAGGAGTCGGCACCGAACTTTGTGGGAGTTCGGACCCGTTCAAACCCACTCTACGCTTAGGCGTATTGTGCATAAAGCACAGTCTGCTTTAGTGCTAGAGTTTATAGGTTCGTCCCTTTGCATTATGATACCGACGCCGAGTTATCGGGTATCGTGGATCGAATGACTCTCGTATGCCAACGGTTTCGGACATCCGGAAACCATGGTTTTAAGTAAGGGGTGAGGGTACGTGTTGGGAAGCCCACGAAGGACACCCAACCCTGCCCGCTCTTAGCGGCCTCTACTATGATATCGTTCATTTTCGTGTACGTGCATTAGTATGACGATTGAATGTTATGCAAGCGACATTTTAACTAAGCATGTGAATTATGTGTTAAACTACGTGATTTAATGCGTCTAAGTTATCGTCAAAGTTATGTAGCATGTGAGGTCCGTTTATAAAGTTATAAATGACAAGCAACCAAAAAAAAGGAAATTGAAAACAAATTTACAAGTTAAGCGGGCGGAAATACAACCCGGACAATACAAAATAACGAGCAAAATTATAATAAACAATATAGTAACAATAATGTAAATAAATTGGATGATTAGCAAATGGTAAGATGCATGATTTTGAAAGGATAAACACGTGATAGGCTTCACACGCGACGACCAAAGTCGTAGAAAAAGATTTATCGAGGCTTGTTATATGAAGAAGGCTCACGTGGTTGTAAAATGGAGGCCACTCGATCGAGCCATGGAAGGGACGCGGTCGAGTGCCTTTCGTAAGACCTTCTGCCTCATATTTGAGGGGTCACTCGATCAAGTGAGCCATGGGACTCGATCGAGTGCCCTCTGTTCAAGGTACTACTCGATTTCGGAAAAGGTGGTAATTCCGAATTTATTAACTTTAAATCGATAACTAGCCGAGTTGCGTAAAAATATTATGTTATTAAACTCAACTCAGTTTTTTTACGCTCATAACGTGTAGAGTACGATTACGAGATCGGTATCGGATATTTTGAAATAAATTTTATGAAATCGTCATTAATTTGATTAGGACGAAAATCGATTCCTTCCGCGTCACGACATCGTTACTAATCCTTACGGATTACGTGATGTTCGATTTCGCGTCAACGGGTTTCGCACTAATCTCGGAAATGGCATCGGGCACGTTTAACTACGTGTTTTCGTGATCGCGTTATACCCTTAACTGTTTAGGGCGGCGCTCCTCGAAAGGGTGTCACTTCTGTTACGACTTGTAAAGGGGTTAAACGGACTTGAAACGGAAACCGTAATCAAACGTGTTTGATCCGAAACGTTTTCTTATTAGATATACATATATATACGCGGTATTAAAAGTTAGTAATGAAATAAAAAAGAACGGAAATAAAATGAAACGAAAATAAAAATGTTAGTGTTAGCGATTAGTAATACTAATGATGATGATGAATCATGATGATGATGATAATAATAATAATAATAATAATAATAATAATAATAATAATAATAATAATAATAATAATAATAATAATAATAATAATAATAATAATAATAATAATAATAATAATAATAATAATAATCTCAGGATGCTGGAGCGCGTGCCGCAGTTCATATTTTCACTAGAATTAGTTTTGCGATCGCTAAGGGAGTGGGGCCCAGATAGTATCTCGCTTCCCTCTAACTTCTTGCAATTTAATCTGGTGTTAATGAAAGTTCCGTTTATAATAATAATAATAATAATAATAATAATAATAATAATAATAATAATAATAATAATAATAATAATAATAATAATAATAATAATAATAATAATAATAATAATAATAATAATAATAATAATAATAATAATAATAATAATAATAATAATAATTATAATAATAATAATTATAATAATTATAATAATTATAATAATAATAATAATAATAATAATAATAATAATAATAATAATAATAATAATAATAATAATAATAATAATAATAATAATAATAATAATATTTGGCTATTTTGAGGGCCTTGTTTCCAAGGTTGGTGCTTACTTGGTTGGCCCATCTTTAGTTGGCTATTTTGAGGGCCTTCAATTCGGGGTTGGTGTTTCTAGCGGGGGTGAAGCTATTCTGCATTCCTTGAACCGCCTGGTAGAGGATCGTGGTGCTGATGTGGGCCTCTCCATGCTACTTGTCGATTTCCAGAATGCCTTTAACTTGGTTGACAGGGAGACTATGCTGGGGGAGGTTCGCCGTCAGTATCCTGCCCTCTCCCATTGGGTTGAGTTTTGCTACTCCCGTCCTGCTAGGCTCTACTATGGGGAGCACTGCCTCCGCTCTTGCCAGGGGGGTCCAACAGGGGGACCCCTTAGGCCCTCTCCTTTTCTCCCTGGTTTTGCATCCCCTGGTTTGCAGGATCAGGGACTGCTTCGATCTTTGTTTCCAGGCTTGGTACCTCGATGATGGTACTATTGTCGGGGATACGCTAATTGTGGGGAAGGTCCTCCAGATGATTATGGATAAGGGGCCCCGTTCTGGCCTCCATCTTAACGTCACTAAAACGGAGGTTTTCTGGACTATCGAAGACCCGAGGAGTAGGTTTGCTGGTGTTTTCCCCTCCGCTATTGCCAGACCCTCGAATGGTGTTAAGGTCCTGGGAGGGCCGGTCAGCGTGTGCCCGACTTTCAGTGGTGCTCTTGTCTCAAAGAGGGTTGCCCATACTATAGAGCTCATGGACCTGGTTGCTACGATTGAAGACCCTCAGTGTGAGTTATTTCTTCTCCGGGCGTGCACAGGTATTTCTAAGTTATACTTTGCCTTACGCACTTGCTCCCCTGTGCTTTTGGGTCGGCCCACCTTTCTTTCGACACCGCGCTCCGTTCTAGTCTTGAGCGTATTGACACGGCGTCCGGGCCCGGTTTTGGGGAGTGGCAGTGGCGGCTGGCTACCCTCCCCTTTTCCCTAGGGGGGCTCGGTGTCTTTGCCGCCTCTGATGCCCTGCACTTTGCCTTCCTTGCTTCTCGCCTCCAGTCTGCCGATTTGCAAGCTAAGCTGCTTCGTCCCTCCAAGATCCGCGCCCCTGGATTTGCCTTTGAGTCCGCCTTGAGTGGTTTTGTTGAGGCTACTGGTTCTGACTTCTTGAGTAACCCCTCTGATATCGCTGCCCCAAAACTTATGAACAAATTGGCAGATATATATTTCACGAGGGTTGCTATAGCAGCGGAATCTGTTTTCGCCTTGACCCCTCGACAGGTTGCCCTGTGGAAATCTCAGCAGAGGGACCATTCTTCTGACTGGCTGAGGGCTGTCCCTATTACCGGGCTTGGGCAAACCATGAACGGTCGGACATATCGCAGTGTGCTTAGTTACCGCCTTGGAGTCCCTTTGTTCCCGCTTTCTGGGACTTGCTCTTCCTGCTCCAGGGGCCTCAGAGACGATATTTTTGGAGATCACGCGGTTTCCTGTGCTGGTACTGTGGGGATTAAACATCGCCATAACCTTGTCCGTGACACACTGTTGGATATTTGCTTCCGGACGGGGATCTCTGCAGGCAAGGAGGTGGAGATTGGCCTCTGCGACGATGAAGACAAGCCCTTGCGACCAGCCGATCTTCTGCTCTACTTGTGGGACAGGGGGCGCGATGTTTGTGTTGATCTGACCGGGTCCTCGCCCTTGACTCAGTCTGGCCTTACCGCTTTTGAGCCCGGACGGGTCGTCGCTGATGCTGCCCGTCGTAAGTGTGCCAAGTATCAGGCACGCTGCACGGCGATCGGGTATGGTTTCTTACCTTTCTCCTTCTCCTCTCTCGGCGAGCTCGACACGGAGGCTGTCTCTCTGCTCCAGCGGATTCGGAAATTCGCTATGTCGCAGGATGCTGGAGCGCGTGCCGCAGTTCACATTTTCACCAGAATTAATTTTGCTATCGCTAAGGGAGTGGGGGCCCAGATAGTATCTCGGCTCCCCTCTAACTTCTTGTAATTTGTTTTGGTGTTTAATGCAAGTTCCGTTAAAAAAAAAAGAAAAAAATAATAATAATAATAATAATAATAATAATAATAATAATAAGGGGGTTCAGCAAGGTGACCCTTTAGGTCCCCTTCTTTTCTCTCTGGTCCTGCATCCCTTGGTTCGTAGGATCAGGGATTCCTTTGATCTTTGCTTTCAGGCTTGGTACCTCGATGACGGTACTATTGTTGAGGATACGCTTGTTGTGGGGAAGGTTCTTCAGATGATCATGGAGGAGGGCCCCAGTTCTGGCCTCCACATTAATGTTGCGAAGACGGAGGTCTTTTGGCCTGTCGAAGATCCGAGAAGCAGATGTGATGGTGTTTTCCCTACCTCTATTGCCAGGCCCCTGCACGGTGTTAAGGTCCTGGGGGGACCGGTCAGCATGTGCCCTGCTTTCAGTGGCGTTCTTGTCTCGAAGAGGGCACCCGTACTATAGAGCTCATGGACTTAGTTGCTACGATTGAGGATCCCCAGTGCGAGTTACTTCTTCTCCGGGCGAGCACAGGTATTTCTAAGTTATACTTTGCTTTGCGCACTTGCTCTCCCCTTGCTTTTGGGTCGGCCCACCTTTCCTTAGACACTGCGCTCCGATCTAGTCTTGAGCGTATTGTCACGGCATCCGGACCCGGTTTCAGGGAGTGGCAGTGGCGGCTGGCCACCCTCCCTTTTTCCCTAGGGGGGCTCGGTGTCTTTGCTGCCGCGGATGCCCTTCACTTTGCCTTCCTTGCTTCCCGCCTCCAGTCTGCCGATTTACAAGCTAAGCTGCTTCGCCTCTCTGAGATCACCTCTCCGGGATTTTCCTTTGAGTCTGCCTTGAGTGGGTTTGTTGAGGCTACCAGCTCTGACTTCTTGAGTAACCCTTCTGAGATCGCTGCCCCAAAACTTATGAAGACATTGGCAGATATATATTTCACGAGGGTTGCTTCAGCGGCAGAATCTGTTTTCTCCTTGACTCCTCGACAGGCTGCCTTGTGGAGATCTCAGCAGGGGGACCATTCTTCTAACTGGTTCAGGGCTGTCCCTATTACTAGGCTTGGGCAAACCATGAACGGTCGGACATATCGTAGTGTGCTTAGTTACCGCCTGGGAGTCCCTTTGTTTCAGCTACCCGGGACTTGCTCTTCCTGCTCCAGGGCCCTCAAAGAGGATGTTTTTGGGGATCACGCGGTTTCCTGTGCTGGTACTGTGGGGATTAAACATCACCATAACCTTGTCCGTGACACACTGTTGGATATTTGCTTCCAGACGGGGATATCTGCAGGCAAGGAGGTGGAAATCGGCCTCTGCGACGATGACGACAAGCCCTTGCGACCTGCCGATCTTGTGCTCTACTCGTGGGACAGGGGGCGCGATGTTTGTGTTGATCTGACCGGGTCCTCCCCTTTGACCCAGTCCGGCTTGACTTCTTTTGAGCCCGGACGGGTCGTGGCTGATGCTGCTCGTCGTAAGTGTGCCAAGTATCAGGCACACTGCACGGCGATTGGGTATGGTTTCCTTCCTTTCTCTTTCTCCTCTCTCGGCGAGCTCGACACGGAGGCTGTCTCTCTGCTCCAGCGGATTCGTAAATTCGCTATGTCACAAGATGCTGGAGCGCGTGCCGCAGTTCACATTTTCACTAGAATTAGTTTTGCTGTTGCTAAGGGAGTGGGGGCCCAGATAGTATCTCGGCTCCCCTCTAACTTCTTGTAATTTGTTCTGGTGTTAATGCAAGTTCGGTTTTTTTTTTTTTAAAATAAAAAATAAAAAATAAATAAAATAATAATAATAATAATAATAATAATGCAAGCTCCGGTTTATAATAATAAAAAAAATATAAAAAATAAAAATTATAACAATAACAATAACAATAACAATAACAATAATATATATATATATATATATATATATATATATATATATATATATATATATATATATATAAACGAAGAGAAGGAAGGAGAAAAGAGATGTCGAGATTTGAATTACACCCTCAACCTACATGCTTAAGTATCTCGGAAACGGACTCGTAAAGTAGCGGCGTGTGCGCGCGGGAGTGTCGAGAAATGTAGGAGGAGTTATGGTGTGTATGGTTATGGAGAGGATTTGACGTGGTTTGCTCTCGGTCTTTGACGAGTTTTGATCTCGGGATGTGCTAGTGTTGTGTTGTGTGTAAAGAGGATATGAGGGTTGAAGTGATGATTGAAAATGTGTGTAAAAGTTGTGAATGTTGTGAATGTGAGGGAGTATTTATAGAACATGTCTCGGTCCAAAGGTAACTCGATCGAGTGTCCCTAGATGCACTCGATCGAGTGGCCTAAAAAAGAGGAACTGATCGGTTTTTGAATGCCAACTCGATCGAGTGGGCTAGATGACTCGATCGAGTGGGTTAGGCGGGTGAGCCAATATAGGAGAGTTGAGACTTTTAAGGTTGACTTGATTTTGTTGACTAAATTGTTTTGATTTGCTTTTGACTTTGAATCTAAACACATGCATGGCTGGTTGTGTCTCGGGATTCGACTTTGATCGGGTTTTGACTCGGTCACTAAAAGACGGTTTTATTTCCGGTGACCGTTTTGGCTTAAATTAGTCTTATTTTATTGGAAATGACCCAATGGGCCTGGATTTAAGGTCAGTTTTGTGATATTTGTACTCCTCTAAAAGCCCATGCTGGATACTATTGATTCTGAATTCGTATTCGAGCGCATTAAGTCATGTTTACGTCCGATCATCATCGGGTGTTTTGTTGGAAGCTGCTATAGACACTAGCAGGCAAAATGCGGGTGTCTATAGAGCCCCCACTCCGACTGAGGCTTGGACAAGGCGAAAGTCAGAGTAGCTACCAGGTCAATCGAGGATTACGACCTGGCAGCCTTCCGGTCGGGTCGTTTATAGTCCATTAGACTTGCGCGAAAAGGCTCGCTAGCCATAAGATAGAAATCATACATGAGTTCTATTATCTGGGATAGCTCCGTGGAGACTTGCTTATGAAGCCCTGGGTGAACCTGTTTGCAGACACATCCCATCTTGGAGTTGCGCGGGGACTTGCTTCTGAAGCCCTGGCTGTACCTGTATTCACACATATCCCATCTCGGAACTGCACGGGGAATTGCTTTTGAAGTCCTGGGTGTACCTGTATGCAAACACATCCCATCTCGGAACTGCGCGGGGACTTGCTTCCGAAGCCCTGGTTTTATCTGTTTGAAGACACATCCCGTCTTGGATGTAATATTCCAGGAGAAACACCGCCTCGGGTTTTCCGCTGGGGAGTAAAGGAGCTGCGCGGGGACTTGTTTCTGAAGTCCTGGGTGTGCCTGTTTGCAGACACATCCCATCTTGGATGTAGTATTCTAGGAGAAACACAGTTTTTTACGTTCCTTTGGGAAGCACAAGCTGGTACCTGAAATGTTAGATACATAGGTAGAAATAACAGATATAGCGGATAGCAAGATAGCACATAGGAAATACAGTTAGCATCTATAGACTGGCTTACGCTGGGGAAAATGATTTTTGCTTCATTTTGAAATCGAAGTCCTGAAAGCAACTCACGTGCTAGGAGATAGGTTTTCAAAATTTAAGGTTTAAAGAAAAAAATATATTTGCAGTTTAATAGACCAAAGTTTGACCTTGTCGAAAAGGATTTTCTCAAATGGCTAAGTTTTGCAAATTTCAAAGTGAGAATTTGAAGAGAGAGACATACCGACAGACTCGACTCTGGACGCGACAGAACGAGTTGACAGACACGACTTGGACTCTCGAAGGGGTTGGACCATGACTCGGTAGGGGATGGGCCACCTATGACGACAAGCCTCTTAAGCTGCGTTACTCTGTAGCCTAGGCGAGTGGCAACACGGTCGCACATCGAAATGGGAAGAATGCTGCAGTGGCCTGTAATGAGACTTTTACTGCACGACACGACTCAGAAGTAGCAATGTTGTATAGTCTAGTTCTTTTGAATTCTTGGTTTTGGGGTACGTTCCCAAAGTGGGTGTCGCTTCGAGTCCTTGACAGATTCTTGTCTTCGACTGAGCCGAGTACTAGGACACACTATAGAAAGATGGCTAGATTTTTGAAATTTTTTTTTGGATTTTATTGAGAACATGACAATGTCGTGATTGGAATGATGGTGCTATTGAAATTGTGTCAAAGTGGGTAGTTGTGCCCTTGTTGAAAGGTTGCCTATGTATTCACGTGTAGTGAAATCAAACCAACCCGAGTTCAGCGGATTGAAAGATATATTATGGTGCCTAGTTTATTAGGGCTTTGTGTGTAACTAGCCATAGCGATGGTGTAGGCCAGGTGCGTTCCCGATGATGTCTTGATCAAAGGGCTAGAATAGTTAGGATGTTGATCCTGTGACTGTGAGCGTTCTCCGGGGTAGCCCCCAGAGGTGGTGTGAACTATTTGGGCATGTTCTATCCCGACCGCAAGTTGAGTTCCCGTGTTTGAGGGTGGTAACTGGTTTGGATGTTTTTGGAAATGTGGAGCTAGGTAGTAAGTGGCTTTGATGTTTTGACATTTGGAGCTCGATTTTGTGGAGCTAAGGCTTCGAGGGTAAGGTATTGTAATGTGGTAGGAAAAGGGGGAAGTCGAGTAAAAATGACTCGAACTTCGATCGGGGTAGGTTTGATAATGCGGGATCTGATTTCCATGTCTGGCCCTAATGGTTAGGGTATATCCTATGGAGCTTGAATCTTCGAAATTCCGGACTGTCTCTTAGCCTAGGTCTCGAGAAGGTCTTGAAGGTTGTAATATGGGAAGGCTAGATATAGTGTTAGCTGACCAACTTGATTGTTTTTTCCATATTTGATGGTATGGGTATTGATAAATTTTGAATTGACCGTACCCCGGTCATTGGTTTTTGAATTGAGTTGACCGTTAACTGCGGTCATGGGTTTTTTGAATTTTTTTATTGGTTGACCTTTTAGCCCCGGTCATGGGATCCTTCATTTGATTTGACCGTACCCCGGTCAAGGGATTGACCATATCTGGTCGAGGGATCCTAGAAGTTCTTTTTTGATCATGGCCAGCTCTTTTGTTTTGGTCTTTTGCTTTTTCCTTCGACTTCTGTTTTTTTTGTCCAGCATTTATTTATTTTTTTGTTGGTCATACTAACGCCTAAGGTAGTAATTTGTCGGTCTTATCGGAGGGGTGTTTTCTGTGGGAAATGGGCTTGCCTCCCGTCTTGAACCCAAACTAGGAGACTACCTAGATTTATCACAGGATTCGATACTGCTCCTGCTAGGGGTAGTTATGTGGCTTTCTATGTCAGACATGAATAGGTAATTAAAGGAAAACACAAGTCTCGGTTCCCTGCAATCTTTATAGATCTGCCTATAATAGTCTCGTGCGTGTGCTCACAGTGTATGATGGTGTTCATCATGTTCTCGGAAACACATAAGGAAAGCATATATGAGAGATTGAAATAACGAAAAGCTAATTTTATTGAAATGAAAGAGAGGACAACGTACAGTTAACTCTGACTCTGCCTTTGAAATTAAAAGACATAAAATCCTAGACTCGGACTCAGACTTGGATTTAAATCAAATTCGGACTCTTGGATGCCTGGGAGATAGATTGGACACTTTGGTCGTCAAGCCCTGTATAGTTCATGAAGGACTTTACATTGCTGACAAGTGACAATGCTTCTATGACGGGTGTCCTCCCGACATCGAGGAAATCTTGGATGAGGTGTTTCAGTTTCCAGCACTTTTCTGTATCGTGCCCCCTCCCCATGTGGAACTGGTTTGTAATATTCAACCTTCCATGCTTTGGAACGTCTTTGTGAAGGTGGGTCGGCTGTTGGGCCTGTAGGTAGTATTAGGCCCTTTGAAACCAACCTTTGGAAAGCGACGGTGTAGGACATATCCAAGTAGGTAAATGTCCATTCTCTTGACTGGTTCTTGATCTTTGGAGAGGTGACTTGAGGGCTACCTCTATCGGTCTTGCCATCTTGGGGGTATCGGACAGTTTCGTAAGAGTCTTCACCCTTCAAATGGCTCGGTTGGGTGATTGGCTGCCTTACCCGCTCTAGTTGTGTTAGACGGGATCGGGTTCTTACACGATCTTCTTCGATGATGGCTACCCTGGAACTCAGGTTGTCTAGGGCGGTATTGATTTTCGAGAAGGTATTATTAATGGAGCAAGATAGCATAAGCATACTCCCCTGGATATCCCCTTTCTCGACGGCGCGGAGTTTGTTGTGGTTTGGTAATGTCTCGTTCATTAGGTCCCTGATCGGAAGAAACGACAGGTGTTAGAACTCGCCTAAGCTCAGTTTTGCGCAAATGCAAGAGAGGGAGTCAAACTAGATACGGCCCGAGGTGACAGGAATGACTAAGATTCTTGGACCGGAATACTGGAACGTTGACCTAGACAAGGTAACGATCCTGGCTTGCACTCGACCATGGGACTTGAGTTGCATGAGGGTGAGTCCAAAAACGGGGTGACCGTGTTAGACCGTGTCGCGTGCTCGGACCAACCGTGGTGACCTAAACCTTTAGGAGACTCCAGTGTTCGTAGCATATGTACGGCTCGAGAAAAGCACCATAAGGATGCCGGTGTAGGAAGAACGTAGGGTATCCTTAGGATGCCCGTGGTTGACTGCTCGAGTGGAGGATTGCCACCAAGCGAGACCAAAGACACTGATAGGATGCAGATCGTGTGACATCTAAGTGACTCAAAATTGGGGTACGTGAGACAACACGTGTAAGACATGACTCTTATAGAAATCGTGATTGATCGCTCTGCTGAAGGGTAGCCGCCGAGTGGGCTCGAAGGTTTTGTTAAGACTCGAGTGTCGGACGAGTGACCCTTAGATGTAAGGATCACGAACCTTTTGTTATAGGGCTATGCCTTGTAAAAGCTTCACTTGACCTTGAGGAAAGGCAGACGGGGTAAGGGAAGAAACTTACGATGTAAGATCGGCAAAGTTTCGATGCTAGAGACCCTTGACTTAACTTGAATAAGGATGGACCCCGGGATTAGGGAAGACCCTTAAGTTAAAGGATATTTTAATTGGGATGACTCGCCTAACGGATTGAAAGACGAGCGAAATTCCCTTAGCAAAGGTCATCGGGACCGTCCTGTTAGAGAGAAAGATCGCGTGGGACTTTTTAGTTAGGACTCGAATGTTTAGATGAACCTTCCATTTACGAGTGTATGACTCGTGTCGGTTGGTTATGCCTTTAGGATAAGGCGGACTAAGATGGGGAAGAAACCCGCCGTGATGTAGGATCGACGGAGTTTCGATGCTATAGACCTTCGACGACTTATGAAAAGACCCGACACAACGGATTACGGTAGGTCCAAGGACAATAAGGGTTTTGAAAAATGATTAAATTTTGAAAATTGAGAGGACGGTCCTGAAATCGGCAGTGGGCCAATAGGACCGGACATTTGATATGTTGGAATGGTTACGAACAAATTCGCATTTTGAAAAATTGGGAGACGGTCCCATCTTTTGAAATTGGCAGCATGCTGACAGGACCAGTTTTTTGAAAAGTTGAATATTTAGAATTTTGAAATTTTGAATATCGAAAATGAATTTCCAAAAATTTGAAAAATCGAAAACGGGATCCCAAAGATTTAAAAATCGAAAACGGCATCTCAAAGATTTGAAAATTGAAATGGAATTTTGAAAATTCGAAAATCGAAAGTGGATCGAAAATTCGAATATTTGAAATAGGCAGCACGCCGGCTAGAAATTAGGCTTGTTTTGAGTCAAATCGTAAGTCTAAATTTCGGCAGCATTCCGAGATTTTGAAAATTGGATATTTTGAAAAGATGCGTTTTTTGAAATGACGTATTTTGAAAAACGACACGGAAACCAAGTAGCACGTAGTCAAGCAAGCATTATGATGACACCATGTATGCTTTACGCTAAGTCTCGGTCGGTTGAAATCGGGTCTATACCAACACCGATGACTCTCTCGTAAATCAGGATGGACTTCTTAAGCCAAATTGGTCTTAGAACATGCCGCAAAACCCATACGAGTTCGGCCATAGATGTCTTTAGCGCACCCATTTACGAATGCACCACGGTATAGTAAGACGTCGGTCACAACTAACCGGCCCGGGCAAAAATGGGTTACGCATGAACCATCGAACTAAAACGCGTACATTAATAACCGAGCCCTAGGAACTCCGATGACAAGTGGTAAATCACGTATCCCCAGCGGAGTCGCCAAATTATGGACATGACATAGGTCCAACCCGATGCGGCCACGCGCGGGTTTGGGTAGGCGAATGAATCTCGTGGTGAGATTGATCTCGGGTTCAAATTTAAATCGAAATAGGAGTCGCCACCGAAATTTGTGGGAGTTCGGACCCGTTCGAACCCACTTTACGCTTAGGCGTATCGTGCACAAAGCACGGCCCGCTTTAGTGCTAGAGTTTATTGATTCGTCTCTTTGCATTACGATACCGATGCCGAGTTATCGGGAATCGTGCATCAAATGACTCTCGTGTGCCAACGGTTTCGGACATCTGGAAACCATGGTTCTGAGTAAAGGGTGATGGTACGTGTCGGGAAGCCCACAAAGGACACCCAACCCCGCCCGCTCTTAGCGGCCTCTTCTTAGATATCGTTCATTTTCGTGTACGCGCGTTAGTATGACGATTGAATGTTATGCAAGCGACATTTTAATTAAGCATGTGAATTATGTGTTAAACTACGTCATTTAATGCATCTCATAATTATGTCGGAATTGAATTTAGCATACAATGTTCATTTATAAAGCGATAAATGGCAAACATCGAAAGTAAATAAAAGCATAAATAAATTACAAGTTACACGGGCAGAAATACAACCCGAAAATACAATACGTAAACATAACGATAGTGTAAATGGGTTAGATAGTTAGAATATGATGCGATGCACGATTTTGAAATGGAGACATGTTCTCTTGGATTGGAGGTCGGTTTTGTGAGATTTGTACTCCTCTAAAAGCCCATGCAGGATACTATTGATTCTGAATCCGTATTCGAGCGCATTAAGTCATGTTTACGTCCGATCATCATCGGGTGTTTTGTCGGAAGCTGCTATAGACACTAGCAGATAAAATGCGGGTGTCTACAATACCCTTAATGATGTTGCAGGCCTTTTCGATACCTGCCCGGACAACGTTGCCTGGCGTTGTGGCGTAAACGAGGCCGAAGTGAGAGTCTTCATCCTTAAGGACCTCGATAATCTTCCCAGCTGGAAGATAAGGTCTGGAGGTAGCCCTCGGAAAGTACACTAAATTTTGTAGCATCACGTAAGGCCTGAAGAGGTATTCCTCCTCGATCATCCCCACGAAATCGAACCCCCAAAGGTCTGTGCGGCCTGTGGCATTGCAGCTAGCCACGGTCATAGGGGTTGCCTCCAAGGTGATGACACTATCGTGCAGGGGCAACTTAATTTTTCGGTGGAGGATACCGCTTTGACAGCGTGGATCCATGGCCTCCCTAGGAGCAGGTTGAAGGAAGAGGTGACATCGATCACCTGGAATTCCAGCTTCTTTTCTACTGGGCCCGTTATGATGATCAGTTGTATGGCCCCAGCTACCGACTTTGGGCTGCCATCAAAAGCCTGGATGGTTTGAGCAGTCGGAATGTAGTCGGTCTTGGTAATATCGAGGACTTTAGTGGTCCTTAAGGGAAGGACGTTGTCCGCGGACCCGTCATCAATTTGAGTCATCAGGAGGTACTTTCCACGGCAAATTACCGTAATATAGAGGGCTAAGTTGTGGGAAGCCCCGAACGGTGGCAGATCGACTTCGGAGAAGGTAATTAGTTGGCTTCCTTCCTTAGTTTTTCCCTTCAAGTGGGGCAGAACCGTGGCTAGTATTTCAGCAGGGGTAACCAGGAAGTCGGCCTTAATTTGATCGAGAGCCTTAGTAAGTGCCTCTCGATGTTCTTGCGAGCTAACCAGGTGTTGCCATATAGTGAGGTCAACTCGGGTCTTCTTCAGTTGTTTTACGAGAGCCGTTTCGGTGATTGGCTCTTCAGGGGCGACTTCCGTCCTGACTGGCTCAGTGACGGTTGTCGAGACAAGGGTGTCCCTAGAGCTAGTAGCTTGGTAGGGACGATCAGTTTTGGTGAGGTGGTTACTACCTAAGACTTTGGACTTAGCCTTTCGGATTTCCTCGGAGGTAATGGGGACAACTTCCCATTTGAAGAGGTACACATCGTCCTCATCTCGAACCAGATCCCGTTTACTTGCGGGATAAATGGAGAGATAAGATGGGAACAGTCAATCACCTCCCCGGCAAAGATGGCATGGGAGGTAAAGGGATTTTCCTTGTTACTCAGTTTGTCCCCAGGTAACGGGATCTTACCACTCTCTATCAAGTCCTAAATAAGAGTCTTCACCTTCCAACATTTTTCAGTATCGTGCCCATTTTCCCAGTGGTATTGGCAATAGGCATGTGCATTGCAACTTTTGGACCGTCGGTTAACTGGAACATCAGGAGTTGGGCCTATCGGTTGGATTAGGCCCTTTGATGATAGCCTTTGTAAGGCATAGGTATAGGTAGTACCTATATCAGTGAATACCCGAGGTGGGGTACTTTTCTTGGATGAGGCATCAAGTAGATTGACTTCATCGAAAATGTTGCGGGTTGCAGCTGGAGCCTTAGTAGTGGAGGAGGAGGCCCTTTGATAACCATTGCCAGAGGCCTTAGTTAGGCCCTCTAGCCTCAGATTGTCTTCAATCCTCATACCCATTTCATTAAGGGTGCTGAAATTGGGTATGACAGCATACAGGAGATGGACCTGGTAGGAGGGGAAAAGGTTCTTGACAAAGGCCACCAGAGTTTTATCGCTAGGCTTATCGACCAGCTTCACACTTTCCAGCGTTGAAGGTACTTAGTGAGATCTTCTTTGGGCTTCTGGGCCATAACCTACAAGAAGCGCATAGTGGTTTGGATCTCGGTGTCATCAGCATAGTTCCGAGCAAATTCCGTAGCCACATCATCCCAAGTTGGGTATTTTTTCGGGTCTAGCCTATAGTACCAGACCCGTGGGTGCTTGTCAAGGGACGCAGAAAAAAAATTCTTGAACATAGAAAAATCTACCCCTTTGATAGCCATAAATTCCGTGAAGGCCCGTACATGTAGTAACGGGTCTTCAGTTCCCTCAAACATGGGCCAACCCGTGAGATTTAGGTTTGCGAGCAACTTGTCGTTCACTGGGGCGTACTCACGGCAATTTTCCCGATGGATGTTGTACTCCTAGATAGGTTGACATGTTCCTCAAGTCGGCACACTGCGCTAACTAGTTCAGCTAGGGGCCCAGTGTTTTCAGGCCCGGTGGTAGGAGTCCCTTGCTCCACAACAGTCAAACGGGCATTGACAACCGCTTGATCGACCCTTATCACTGCCAGTTGGGCCTCGATCTCAGTCTGCATGAAGACCATAGTGTCCATTGAGGTTTTCAAGTTGTTCAAAGCTTGCTCCATTCTGAGTCTGGTTGACGGTGGCCTGTCTGTAAGAATACCGCATAATCAGAAACCGAACCCAGACCTTGAAATAAAAATAGTACATCATGAGCAAGGAAAATACTGAAAAAGAAAACGACTCGAGAAAGTCACCTAGATGGGTGACTCGTGGGTGGTGAGATTTCCTTAGGATTCGGCTATGTGGGCCGAGCCCCGTTCGAAGGAAGGACCACGTGATATTTTCCCCCAGACTTTGGACTCGAGTGTCTAAACGGACTTTCCTTTGTAGGGGTATGCCCTACGCATTTTGGTCATGCCTTTAGGACAAGGCGGACTTGGGATGGGGAGGAAACCAGTGATGTAAGATCGACGGAGTTTCGACGCTATAAACCTTCGACATACTATGAAAAGACCCGACACACGAATAACGGTAGGTCCTATAATAAGGAAGGTTTTTTTTTCGAAAAAAGGTTTGAACTTCGAGAGATTTGGAGGATGGTTCCGACTTTTGAAATTAGTAAAATACCGTCGGAATCGAGTTTTTTTGAAAAGGTTGAAAGTTTTCGAGTTTCGAAATGGGTAGCATGCCGGCTAAAAATAGGCTATTATGAGTCAAATCATAAGTCTAAATTTTGGCAGCATTCCGATTTTTGAAAACTTGACATTTTGAAAAGATGCATTTTAGAAATGATGGTTTTTGAAAAAATGACACGGAAACCAAGTAGCACGTAGTCAAACAAAGCATTATGACGACAGCATGTATGCTTTAACTAAGTCTCGGTCGGTCAAAATTGGGTCTATACCAACACCGATGGCTCTCTCGTAAATCAGGACGGACTTTCTAAGCCGAGTTGGTCTTAAAACATGCCGCGAAACCCATACGATTTTGGCCATAGATGTCTTTAGCGCACCCATTTAGGAATGCACCATGGTATAGTAAGGCGTCGGTCACAAGTAACCGGCCCGGGCAAAAATGGGTTACGCATGAACCATCGAACTAAAACGCGTACATTAATAACCGAACAATTTCTCTTCGAATCTCACCCTGAGAATTCCGATGACAGGTAGTACATCAGGTATCCCCAGCGGAGTCGACAGATTGTGGACATGACATAGGTCCACCCCGACGCGGCCACGCGCGGGTTTGGGTAGGCGAATGTATGACGTGGTAAGATTGATCTCGGATCGAAATTTAAATCGAAATAGGAGTCGCCACCGAACTTTGTGGGAGTTCAGACCCGTTCGAACCCACTCTACACCTAGGCGTATTGTGCATAAAGCACGACCCGCTTTAGTGCTAAAGCTTATGGGTTAGTCCCTTTGCATTACGATACTGACGCCAACGTATCAGGTATCATGCATCGAATGACTCTCATATGCCAACGGTTTTGGACAACCGGAAACCATGGTTCTGAGTAAGGGGTGAGGGTACGTGTTGAGAAGCCCATGAAGGGCACCCAACCCCGCCCGCTCTTAGCGGCCCCTACTAAGATACCGTTAGGCTTTCGTGTACGTGTGTTAACAAGACGACTAAATGTTATGCAAACAACATTTTAGCTAAACATGTGAATTATATGTTCAAACTACGTCATTTTAATGAATCTTATAATTTTGTCGAAATTGAATTTCGCATTCGATGTTCATTTATAAAGCGATAAATGGCAAACATCGAAAGTAAATAAAAGCTGAAATAAATTACAAGTTATGTATACACGGGCAAAAATACAACCCGAAAATACAATACATAAACATAACGATAGTGTAAATGGGTTAGATTGTTAGAATATGATGCGCTGCACGATTTTGAAAAGGAGACATGTGATTGGATTAACACGTGACGACTAAAAGTCGTAAAGAAAATGATTTATTGGGACTCTACGTCGCTTTGAAGGCTCACGCTTAAAGCCTAAAAGGGTCACTCGATCGAGCCTTTGAGGGGACTCGATCGAGTGCCCTTTACGTAGCCCTCCTACCCATTTGGGGGGGGGGGGGGGGTCACTCGATCGAGTGAACAATGGCACTCGATCGAGTTCCCCCCCCCCCCCTGTACGAGCGACTGCTCATTTCGAAAAAGGAGATAATTTCGCATTTTATTGATTCAAGTCGATAGCTAGTCGAGTTAAGCATAAATATTATATAATTTAAGGTCACTTGGTTTTCGATACTCGTAATGTGCAATGCCCTGTTACGGGACCGGTATCGGACATTTAGAGTAAATTTTGTGAAATCGTTATTAATCTAATTAGAACGAATATCGATTCCCTCCGCGTCACGACATCGTTATTTATCCTTACGGATCACGTGAATACGTGATGTTCGATTCCGCGTCAACGGGTTTCATGCTAATCTCGATTGTCAATGACTCTTTAGGTGCAACATTTGACTACGGAGTCAACATCGTTCCTTTAGAGTAGCATTTTAAAAAAAAGACGTCGGATACATTTGACGGCGAATCACCGCGATCACGTTACGCCCTTAAGTGTCTAGAGCGGCGCGCCTCGGAGGGCGTCACCTCCAGTACGACTTGTCAAGGGATTATAACGGACTTTAGACGGGATGCGTCGACGAACGTATTCAACTCGAAAATTCGAATGAAAATAATTTTTGGTTAATATACGCGGTATTATCAATAAGGGAATATAAAGAAACCATAATAAAATGTTAGATTGTTAGCGGTATTAGATTGCGAAAAATAAAAGTTAGTAACAATAATATAAATGTTAATAATTAGTGGTTAGTAATGTTAGTATACAAAGAAAATCGAAAAGGTTAGAGATTAGAAAAGAAGAAATGGGATTTGGTAACACCCTCAACCTACATGCTTAAATGGTCTTGGAAACGGGCTCGTCAAGTAGCGGCGTAGGCGCGGGAGCGTCGAGAACGTAGGAGGAGTTATGGTGTGTATATTGTGGAGACAGTTTTCTCGGTTATTTGGGAGGCCAGGTCTTGGGATGTGTATGTGTATGATGCTCTCAAGATGAAGAGAGGATGCTATTATGTAGGGTTGAAATGTGTGCAAAATGTGGTGATTGAAAGTGGTGAATGAATGAATATGGAAGAGTATATATATAGAGCTCTCGGTTTAGGTTCACTCGATCGAGTGGCCCTAGATGCACTCGATCGAGTGGCTGGAAAAAAAGATACCCGTACGGTTTTGGGGGGTCTACTCGATCGAGTGGACCCAGGTCACTCGATCGAGTGGGCTAGGCGGGTAGAGCCAAAATAGGAAGGATATTTGACCTATTTTGAAGTTGATTTTGTTGGTTGTGTTTGCTTTGAATTCGTATCTAGAAGCATGTAAGGTCGGTTTCGTCTTGGGTTTCAGCTTTGACCGGTTTTGACTTGGTCAAAAAAAGACGGTTTTATTTCCGGTGACGGTTTTGGCTCAAATTGGTCTCATTTTATTGGAAACGACCCAATGAGTCTGAATTTGAGGTCAGTTTTGAGATATTTTTCCTCCTCTAAGCGCCCATGTCGGATAGTATTGATTCTGAGTCCGTATTCGAGCGCATTAAGTCATGCTTTCGTCCGATCATCATCGGATGTTTTGTCGGAATCTGCTACAGACACTAGCAGGCAAAATGCAGGTGTCTACACTACTATTACATACAGTAAGTAGGGGTGAGCAAAACCGGGTGCCCGAACTGGTTCGGTTACCTGGTTTTTAAAAACCATTTTTAACCGAACTGAAACCAACCCGGTTTGAATCAGGTACCCGGTTTTTTTCCATATTGTAACCCGAAACCGAACCGGTTTTTATGACCCAGTTTTTTTAAAATATGGTTATCTTCGGTTTTTTGAACCGGTTTCAGAACCGATTTTTTATCCGGTTTCACTAATTTGCATAACAATTTTAATTTTATTTTCGTTTAAAGGTGTCAACCGGTTCAAACCGGGTACCCGGCTTTTAAAATTATGAACCTAATCTGGCCCGATTTTTCACAAAAAAAACCGGTACTGGTATCCGAACCGGTTTTCAACTTCAAAAACCCGGATTTTCGGGATTTTAAAACCGGATTTCGCTTCGGTTTTGGTTTTTTTTGCTCACCTCTAAGTAAATAACTTTAAATTGCTTGTAGCGTTAAAAGTAATATATAATGATGAATGAGATGGTAGTGAAATATTAACTACGTTGAATATGGATATAATTTTAAATGGATAAACAAAATTTCCAACTTAAAACTAAAGTATGACGGAATCATGTTTCAGAATATGACAATGGTTTAAGGATCATTCTAGTATCAACTATATAGAATGTGAGATTTAAATTGCAAGACATAGGGAAATATGGATCGATTTATGACATTGGAAGTGTTAAGTATACTCGGATAAAGAAGAGTTGGGTGCAGTGCTGATGTCAAGAACTGATTGAATAACATTGCAAATTGTAAATACACCTTAATCATTATACACAGCGTGTTTCCTCGTGCAAAAGACTTTGAGAAATGCAGTATTTACGCTTCATTTAATGATGAGACTTAAACACCTAGCTAATACTCCTAATTACTATGTTGTCTGCGATATTCGCGAAGTTGTTTAAATATTACTATAATGTATTTTTTCTTTACAAAAAAAAAGTTACTCCGTATTTGATTATCAATTTATCACTGATTAGAACTTCTTATAAAAAAAAAGTTAAAGAAATAAATGAAATGAAGTACTCCCTCTGTTCTGGTAAATGATTTGTCTTTCGTTTGAACACAAAGACGAAGAAATCCCTAAAAAGACGAATCTACTCCTAAACATTGACAATAAGAATTGGATAAGTGCTTGAATATTAATGAGGGGTAGTATGTTCCATTAACTTTAAAAATACATCCTAGAATAGAAAGACAAAGAAATGATTGAGACACTCAAATAATTAAAAAAAAGACAAATAATTCATCGGGACGAAGGGGTAATTGGTTAAAGTACATATACAATAATAGTCGGATATGACATATATCGGTGGTCATTTATAGTTATAGTTATAATTATCGAGATTTTTTTTAATATATGTTTGTTGGTCATTTAGATTAACAAGTTTGTGGTAACCGTTAGAAAGAAAAAATAAATTTATTTTGGTAAAAAAAAAACAATGGTAAGAGAAACACTAATTCCATTAAAATAAAGTTGTTTCAAAAGTACATTGAAGTAAATCTAAGAATCCATATTTTTTTAGTTTATAAGAGAAGCAAATGTTGAATATGAAATAATTTGTTGTGACATGTGGAGCTCAAAGGAGGCTCATCTTGCTTTTTAATATTATTATTACTAGTTTTTGTTCTCGTGCAATGCACGCGGTCCTCTAGGACCACTTTAATGAAAATTATTTTGAAATAATTATACATTACAATGTCTTACTTCATTAAAATATTTCTCACATATCATAGTCAAATGAGAAAAAAAACCAAAAAAAATGGAGGAAGTAATAATTTGAATGAATTAGTAATTTATCTTCAATTTATTAGTCGAAAATAAAACGTGAATAAAAACAAATATATATGGAGTATATATATAGAATTAAGATCATGTGAGTACTACTAATTCGGTGAGATATATATAAAAAGCAAGCAAGAAATTACACAGTGCAGATCTCCTGTCCCATTTTTGTATTCCACTCTGTGTGCCACACCATACACGGGATTACACATCGTCTATTGCATAAATAAAATATGTAACAAATATTATAACTTGTTGATGTGTCATCCCGTGTATGGTGTGGCACATGAGTGGGACACAAAAATGGGACGAGGGGTCCACACTGGGAAACTACGTCTAGTTGCATTAGTAATTATTGTTCAATTTGAACTCATTTAGAAGAAATAAATAACACATCCAACAACTCATGTAATTAATTTGGAGTTACTAAGAGATAGAGGCACGTGATCGAGAAATCATAGACAACAACAAAAATTATTATTTTCTTCAGAGTGTATATTTTATTAAAACGGGACAATAAATAAAAACTCGAAGAGAGTATTAAGTAAGAAATGAATATGAACAAATATCAAAGGACAAAAGAATCATACACACTAAATACCGAAATATAACAACGATCGACCAAAATTTATACTTATATATAAAGTAATCGTATTTTTTATGCTCCGTAATACTCTTGAGATGGTAATTTAGAGAGTCGTCGAATGGATTTATGAGATTGTAGAGGGCATATGATCGGTTAAGGCCATGGGGGAGATGAAATGTCAAGTATTATGAAATTATGAAAAAAGAGTTAGATAATCACGTGCTTGTGTTTAAGGCCGTCACGTGGCATGGTTTAGACACTACAAAAACCACAAAAAAACTTGTTTTGGATTGCCTTTTAATAATAATAATAATAATGATAATAATATATATATATATATATATATATATATAGAAAAGGGATCAAGGGAGTTTGGTGAAAAGTGGGAAGTTGGGAAGTTGTGTTGTTGGCCATTGATCTTTGGTTGGATGGATGGCTTAGATGAATAATGTAAAAAAAAAAAGAGTAAATGTCAGTAACTGACACAGCAGCAGTGGAGAGAGAAAAGGAGAAAAGCAAAAAGCAACCCTTCCCTCAATCAAATTTTCACTTCTTACCACTAGTCTTGATCACTCCTTACCACTTGATACTCTCTCATCTTCATCTTCCTCTTCATCTATCAAACAAAAAAAAAGCATCACCATCTTCAAGATCCATTCATTCGTATAACTCTGACCATACTCCGTCAACTACTTCGACCATATTCCGTCAACTACTCCGATCATACAACGTTTTTAACCCAACATACTCCGTAGTAACTTCGATCATCATACGAAGATATGTTCATCTTCATCTTCATGCTCATTTTTCTTCATCATCTTCATCTTCATCTTCATCATCATGCTTCTTTTTAACACAACATGATGGATAATTATACCAAGGTATGTTTATGCATAAACTTTGATCATCTTCTTTTTTTTAGCTTCTTCTTCATCTTCATCTTCGATCATCTTCGATCATCTTCAAGCTTCTTTTTATTTTTCATATCTTTTTTTTTGTATTTATAAAATTATTCATCTTCATTATCTAAAAAAAAGAACAACTTCATCTTTAAGATAAAGTTTGAATATGAAGTTGTTCTTTTTTTGGTATTTATAAGATGAAGTTTGAAGATGAACTTCATCTTTAAGATGAAGTTTGAAGATGAAGTTATTCCGTATAGTCACAAATATTGAGGTGTACAATCGCGTGATATAAGTTGCACAGTCACACATGTTGATGTGTACAATCACACGCTATAAGGCGTACAGTCACACACTTTATGCTGTACAATCACACACTTTATTCCGTATAGTCACAAATATTGAGGTGTACAATCACGTGATATAAGTTGCACAGTCACACATGTTGATGTGTACAATCACACGCTATAAGACGTACAGTCACACACTTTAGGTTGTATAGTCACACTCATTATATTGTATAGTCACACTCATTATATTGTAGAATCACACAAATTCTTACAGTGATTAGTGTATGTAATCATCTTTGCTAATGATGATTGAAGTATAAATAAGTACGAGTATAATTTAGTTGTATAGTCACGGAGATTATGTTGTATAGTCACACAGTTGAAGTTGTATAGTCATACTCGTTATGTTGTAGGATCACAGTCATTATGTTGTGGGATCACACCGTTTATGTTGTATAGTCACACAGTTAAAGTTGTACAGTCACACTCATTATGCTGTACAATCATGCAGTTGTAGAGTCATTGTAGTCACATATTCAGTTGTGTTGTGTGATTTATATTGATTGTGTGTTTTGTTGCAGTGAAATAGTTGGTGGAAAGAGGAATGTTGGTAAAAGAGGCGGTGGGAAGAAGAAGGTCGTGGAAGATACAACGACCGACCACGTAATTGGACAATGTATTGTTGCGCACGTACCGGAGACCATCGTTAAGCTCTTGTGTGTTTATGTGAGACAAAATATTTGCTTTAGGATGAACGTACTATGTGTAAATGATGTTTCAGACTTGGTGTTTGGGAAGAAAAAAAATTAACATTTGAATAGTCATACAGAGTTGGTTGTACAGTCATACAGAGTTGTTTATACAGTCACCCGTTTGAAGATACATAGTCGCACTCGTTATATTTTGTTGTGAAGTCACAGAATGATGTACAATCACACCTTTGAAGCCACACAGTCGCAGTAGTTATGGTGCAAAGTCACACGCTTTATATTGTATAGTCACAGAGTTGGTGTTTGGGAAGATAAAAAATCACTTATCCTTCCACCTGTGTGACTATACAACATAATCTCTATGACTATACAACTAAATTATACTCGTACTTATTTATACTTCAATCATCATTAGCAAAGATGATTACATACACTAATCACTGCAACAATTTGTGTGATTCTACAATACAATGACTCTACAACTGCATGATTGTACAGCATAATGAGTGTGACTATACAACTTTAACTGTGTGACTATACAACATAAACTGTGTGACTATACAACATAATCTCTGTGACTACACAACTAAATTATACTCGTACTTATTTATACTTCAATCATCATTAGCAAAGATGATTACATACACTAATCACTGTAAGAATTTGTGTGATTCTACAATATAATGAGTGTGACTATACAATATAATGAGTGTGACTATACAACCTAAAGTGTGTGACTGTACGCCTTATAGCGTGTGATTGTACACATCAACATGTGTGACTGTGCAACTTATATCACGCGATTGTACAACATAATGAGTGTGACTATACAACTGAATATGTGACTACAATGAGTGTACAGCTGCGTGATTCTACAACATAATGAGTGTGACTATACAACATAATGAGTGTGACTTTGCAATTCTGCGAAAACATTACGCACTAAATAACTTGTTCTCCATTCATCCCACAAAAAAAGAACAACTTCATCTTCAAACTTCATCTTAAAGATGAAGTTGTTCTTTTTTTTTGTGGATAATAAAGACGAATAATTTTATAAATACAAAAAAAAATATGAAAAATAAAAAGAAGCATGAAGATGAAGATGAAGATGAACATATATTCGTATGATGATCAAAGTAACGCAATATGGTCGGAGTAGTTGACGGAGTATGGTCGGAGTATGGTCGGAGTTATTAATGGTGATTATTTGTTGGAGTTTTGTTAGAGAGAGATGAATTTAGTTGAGAAATGAATTGAAAATGATGGGATTGGGAAGTGTATGAGGGAAGTAATGGAGGGATTGATTTGGGTGAGGGGATGTTTCCCTCTCTCCACTGCTGCTGTGTCAGTTTATTGTTTTTTTTTAATTGAACCCCATCCATCCACCATCCATCTTAGGATGAATGGATGGAGGGGATCAACACTAAGGGAGAGTTGGAGAGTTAGTAAGGCCCTGTTCTTTTCGGCTGAAACAGGGCTGAGCTGAGCTGAGCTGGTCTGATAAGAGCTGAGCTGAGCTGGTCTGATAAGAGCTGAGCTGGTCTGATAGGAGCTGAACTGGACTGATAGAAGCTGAGCTGAGCTGGGCTGAATTAAAAGGAGCTGAAACTAATAACTAATTATATAAATTATCTAATAATATTTTAAAAAATATAAAAAAAAAAAATTATAACACTAAATAATAATAATAATAATTAATAAATTAATTATTATAATAATAATAATAATGATGATGATGATAATAATAATAATTAATAAATAATAATAGTAATGATAATAACAACAACACCATAGTACTCACTCCAATTAATTTGATTTCTACTTATGTTTTTTTTAATACTTGACAATAGAAAATGTTAGACATATATCTTTGATTACGTATTATACAAAATTTTAAATTTTCATATTATTAAATCTTAATACAATACAAATAATAGTCATATGTTATATTGTGTGTGTGAGTAGTAAATATTTGAATGTAACACCTATTTCAAGACCTCAAAATATTATGGAGTGCATAATAATATTAATAATTTTTATAATAACAATGATGATACAAAAATAGAAAATAATAATAACAACGATAATAATAACAATGACAATGATGATGACGACAATGACGATGATAATAATAATTTGTTATTATTATTATTAACATTAAGAGATACAAGTAATAAAAATAACAACAACAATATTATTATTATTATCATTATTATTATTTTTTATGAAAAGAAACTTGCATTAATATCGAAATGCAATAATAATAATAATAATAATAATAATAATAATAATAATTACAACAACAACAACAACAACAACAATAATAATAACTTATTGTAATTTGTTTTGATCTTAATGCAACTTCCGTTTCATAATAATAATAATAATAATAATAATAATAATAATAATAATAATAATAATAATAATAGTAATAATAATAATAATATTGTTTATTTATTTATTTTAGGAGCTGAAAATATTGGAGCTGGGCTGAAAATATTAGAGCTGAGCTGAGCTGAGCTTATAGGAGCTGGGCTGAGCTGATACGAGCTGGGCTGAGCTGATAGAAGCTGAGCTGGTCTGAAACGGGCTGAAAATAAGCCGAAAAGAACAGGGCCTAACTCCCTTGATCCTCCTATATATATATATATATATATATATATATATATATATATATATATATATATATATATATATATATATATAGATCTAGGATCCTTTGAGGCAGCTCAACTCGCCGTACCCATTGAGGCACAATCTCAACCATTAGATTAAAATCAAATTAAAGGCTAAGATTAAAACAAAAACTCATACATAAAAAAAAATTCCCAATTTTTTTTCCCGGGGAAAAAAAATCGATATTTTTCGGAAAAAAAAAATTAATTTATTTTCCGGGAAAAAATAATTTTAGGCATAATTTATACAAACAATTTCAGTGTACATAATAACTGTTTTAAAGTATATAACAATTCTATTATATCAAATAATTAAGTACATATGCCAATTATTTCAGTGTATATATGTTGATTAATTGGTGTACATAGTAACCATTAGAGTGTATATAACAATAACTATTTTACTGTATATATATTTAGTTCTTAAGTGTATATATATATGTATGTAGTGAGTTTAATAGCGTATATAATGAGTTTTTTAGTGTATATAACAGTTATTTTGATGTATGTTTCATTGTTGATTAACTGATGTACATATTAATTATTTGTGTGTATATAACAATTATTTTACTGTATATATTGAGTTCTTAAGTGTATGTATGCAGTGAGTTTAATAGCGTATATAATGAGTTTTTTAGTGTATATAACAGTTATTTTGATGTATGTTTCATTGTTGATTAACTGATGTACATATTAATTATTTGGGTGTATATAACAATTATTTTACTGTATATATTGAGTTCTTAAGTGTATGTATGCAGTGAGTTTAATAGCGTATATAATGAGTTTTTTTAGTGTATATAACAGTTATTTTGATGTATGTTCCATTGTAGATTAATTGGTGTACATAATAACTATTTGAGTGTATATAACATTTTTTTATTTGAGTGTATGTATAACAATTTTTTTACTGTATATATTGAGTTCTTAAGTGTGTGTATATATAGTGGGTTTAATAACGTATATAATGAGTTTTTTTAGTGTATATAACACTTATTTGGATGTATGTCCCATCTTAATCTAATGGTCTAGATTGTGCCTCAATGGGTGTAAGGAGTTACCCTGCCTCACCGGAACCCACCTATATATATATATATATATATATAACACACTATTCACTCACTAGTTAAACTAATTGAAAACAAAACATAAAAAAAAAAAAAAAAAAAAAAAAAAAAAAAAAAAAACTCACCTATTGTCAAATGGGCAACAAAGAGGGGTGCCACATCATGGCCGATGGTTCCTTATTTTGTATAAAGAAGATTATAAAAATAAGGATAAATTTCACACAATGACATTATTTTATTAATGTGGGAAAAACCACTTACTAAAAACACAATATTTTTCAATGACATTATTCCTACTATTAAAGGTCTAAGGATGAATGATTAGTTTTAAATTATATAATGAAATTTCATCGCCTTGTTACATAACTTTTCGGTTTGGAATAATTTTACTTAAATTTTTTATAGTCTTAATGTTTGGTTGATATTCATGGACGAATGATTATTCTTATTTAGAATATAAAATTTAATCACCTCACTTTTCGATGTGGGATAATTTTACTGTTTGGTTGATATCCATAGACGAATGATTACTTTTATTTATAATATAGAATTTCATCACCTTTAATAAATTTCATCAACTAATAATTAGGTTTATGGTTTTTTAAGAGCTCTTTGTAAGATTCAAAAGAGTTTGCTTTTATATCTAAGTTAAGAACGGACGATTACTATTATTTATATAACAAAAAAATTTCACCTTATTATAATTTTTGGAAGAATGATTACTCTAATTTATAAACTAGTTTGATGCTCGTGTGATGCACGGGTGCAACAATAACTTTATAATATGATTGTTCTATTATCAGCTAATTATCATCTTTTAATTCTGCTAATTTAATTTGATACTCAACCATGTTATTACAACCTACAAACCGTGTTTTGCTAATGTTATACTACTTTGGCAGAATTGGCCAATCAATAGTATATATTGAGGCATTCCACTTACTTGAAACCCAGTTCAACGGTTTCTAAAATCGAAATGAACAACCTTTTATTTTAATATAAATTTGTGTCTAATCTTAACTTAAATTATCTAGCAATTTTAGTACATTATTTACTTGTACTCCGTACATAGGTAGACTAACACAAATTCTTTCTTTATATAGGAAGCAATTTTAGTATTTCCTCCTTCTATAAGTGTTCTACCCATTATATATTGATTTAGGTGGTATAAAATAATCAAATGGGTAGAACATTGATGGAAGGAGAAAGTACATTACTCTGGTAGCTTGCGACGGGTCAAGTATTACCTACGTAGGTTAAAGAAAAAACCACTAGTAGAAAAACATGGATTTGAGGCTCCACAAAACCATCCATTTGAGACATTTTTTATGATGCCTCATATGGGGGGCCGCACATTGGAAATTATAGTGAGGCGTCCATTTGAAGCCTCTATTAATGGACCATTTGCGGCATTTTTATCCAAAAACACCTCAAATAGTTAATTTCAAAATTAAAAAAAAAACACATATTTGAGGCGTTTTCTGAAAACACCTATTTGAGGCGTTTGTTTTCAGAAAACGCCTCAAATAGGTGTAATTTTAAATTAAAAAAGAACAATACAAAATTAATGATTTCATACATTTCAAAATATGAATTACATTATTCAACTTTTCATGATATTAAAATAAATACACCAACTAGAAATTAAGAATTATATGGCCATCCGAGTAACACCAAAGCTTTTTCAAAGTTTCAGACAAATTTCTAGGCCATTAAGCTCAGCACCATCATCAAAAATTCCAGTATTACCCTTAAATTTTGACGAAAAAACCGAGAATTTGGGATCGAAACCGTCGTCGCAAACTGCAATTCCAAGCTCAAATTCAAGCTCAAGCTCCTGAAACTTGAATTTACGGGCAACCCGGCTAAACCCAGTTGAGACCGGCATACATGTTGTATCAATCATATGAAGAAAAAAAGATATGAAATAACTTAAATATGGATAATAATTACAAATGAACTAAAGATGCATCTTAAACTACTTTTTAAATTAGGAATTAGTACTTAGGTAGCGTTTGGGAACCTATATTTCATTTCAAATCGTCATTCTCAAATTAGGAAAGTGAAATGATGAATTTTAGAATGACATGTGTTAAGGTGTCATTTTGAAATGAGCTTTTTTGTGAAGGTATTGTATTTGGTTGGATTTGACAAAATCCAAATTCACAAATCCACTTTGTTTCCCAAACAAAGTATTGTGCCAAATCCAAATTTTAAAATGAAATCTATGTTCCCAAACGGATCATAATTGGAAACTGAAATATTGCAAATGACGTAAGTTTATTTTTTAGCCTTTATTACGTACTCTTGTAAATTGTAATCTGCTAATGACATTGATGACAACTTCAACTGTATCATTAGTACTAATTGGAGTAATTTTTATCTCCAAAATCCAAACTTCATTCAAACTCCATAATTCTTTCTTCTCTAATTTCCAATCTCCATATACTACGTACATTATAAAAGCTCCATCAATAAACTCAAGGAATCTGAATCTGCAGATTTATCCGTATCATCCTCTATCTTCTTTGTTTATTTTGTTTTTATTTTGTAATTTTTTTTCAAATATTTTGAACTTTGAAGGCAGAGTACATATATATAGAACAAGATTTTTGAAAATAGAGATAGGTGTCACTGTGTGAGACTGCGAGCGTGTTCAAGTGTCTACGTGTAAGGCTGCCTTACAAGTTACAACCTTACTAACTTACTGAAGTAATTAGTGGCCTCGTGGGGCTATGTGCCTAACTAATACTAAAGGGTCTAAACGGTCGGTCCACGGTTTAGACCGGACCTAAAGGTCGGTCCAGGTCCGGGTTTAATAGGTGAAGGTCCGGTCCACAGGTCTTAAATTTGTGCCGAGACCACAACTACAAAATTCGTCATAGACATGACCTAATAGACATAAGTTATAAGAAAAACCCACATCTATTTTTAATAGACATAGGTTATATAAAAAACCTATGTATAAAAAAGAGAATATACATAGGTCAAAATTAAAACCCATGTTTATAAGTTATAGACATAGGTCCAAGTAAAACCTATGTCTATAATATATAAATAAATAGATAGATGTAGGACATATGAAAATCCACGTATATTAAAATAAGACTAATAAACTAGTGCCCCATGTCTATTACTTCTACAATAATAATCCCTAAAATTATTCATCTTTACTCCACAATTGCTTCCTGAATTACTCATCTACTTTTAATAAAGTAATAAACCATAAACGACCCTTCCCGATGCTTCCAGTATTACTCCTTCCTCTCTCCTATTCCCGGTGGATTCAACGACGCTTCCACCGCCGATGTTCTCCTCCGCCTCTTCGTCGAAGATACCGACACTTCTAGCTCCACCGAAGATATCTCCGATGAAGTTCAGGTTTATCTTCACTCTTCCATTCTTTGCAAGGCGAAGTATTTCTCCGCGTTGTTGTCAGATCGCTGGTGTTATCATGATCGGAATACTATGAAGAAATTGAATCTCAATCTCGGTGTTTCGCAGAGTACAGGTTCGATTATCGCTCATCTGATTGTTCGTCAGTTGATTTATCATCGATTTTTGATTTTTTTGTGTTCTGAGAAACTGATAGTTAGGTTTATGAAGTGTAGGTTTAATTCGCTCTTGTTTGATTGCTACTAAAAATTTAAATGAGTGAGTTATATGCTTATACCAAAATTCCAGTGATTCTGGTTCATGTTTGTGGTCTTCTTATCATAAATGGAATGCCAGGGAAGAGGAGGAGGCTTTGAGAGTTGTTCATTGTTGTTTACTTCTTCCACCGCTGACCATATTATCAATGAATGAAATCAAACAAAATCCGGACTTAATATGTGATTTATTCATTTCGTGATAAACAAAACAAATATTGTAATTTGTTATTGACTTTTCTTTGGAAAACAGGATCATTAATGCGTAGTAATGCGTATTTGGTTGAAATTATTATTCGAGGATTGTGTGAAGCAATGTCTGAGGTTTCTGAAAGCTGGGCCATGGACTGAGGAAGAGGAGGACTTGATCGTGAATCTGATGCCCATTTTAAGCGGGGACGAATCAAACGAGCTTCTAGCCAGGGTCGTTTTTTTGAGAAACGATTCATGTGAGCAAATGTTATATAATCAAAAATGTTACATATAATTGTAATTTCTCACACTTATTTTATCAAAAATGTAAATCAAATTCTATCAGGATAATTTTATCTTAATAAAATATACCCCTATCTACTTATATATAGGATAATTTTATCTTAATAAAATATAGTCCGAACTGAATATGCGTATCTCTTTATATTAATAGGTAATAAATATTTATATTAAAAAGTTATGAAACTGAATTGAATATGCGTTCCACGTGATGTCTATTCAAACTTTGTTGTTTTTTGAGGTGATAATTGATGATTTATATAATGATAATTGTTTGAGTCTTACGGCTGTTAGGATTGTTTTTTTGATACTTAAATTTAAAGAATTTTTTTTATTATCTAATACTAAAACAAATAGACGTATTATTTATCATATTCACTTTTAATATGGATAATGTTTAAATTCATAGTGTTTCATAAAAGTTGGATTCCCTCGAAAAAAGCTTCCTTTAATTATATATACTAGTTGAAAAACTCATGCGATGCACATGTCAATTTTTAGTGACATTGATAATCACACGTTGCTGAATGATTGTATAAATTGATGAAACTACGCAACAGAAGAAAGTAAGTCGAAGGCATAACAGTATGCCTAATAGTAAAGGAATACCATACGTGAATGTGTTTCTAGAGAGGTGATATCAGCGGTGAACGTCAAATCAAATTATACGAGGCATAGTAAAGAAATACTATTCACATATGTGAATGTGTATCTAGGAATGTATTATCTGCGGTAAACATCAAATCAATCAAATTATAGTTGTGCATTATAGGTAGAAAGACTAATTAAAGTACCTCGCACACAATTACGAACTCGAAATATTGTTGGTTGATATATGTAAGAACAAATAATTGCTTTTATTTATATAGAATTTCATCACCTCATAATAATTTGTCGATATGAGATAGTTTTACTTTAGTTTATAATCTTAGAAGCTTTTTTAAGAGTCAGAATCAAAAGATTTTTGGTTGATATATCTAACAACGAATTATTGCTCTTATTTATATAGAATTTCACGACCTCATCATAATTTTTCGATGTGGGATAATTTTAGTTAAGATTATAATCTCAGGAGCTTTTTTAAGACTCAAAAGTTTGTTGGTTGATATCTAAGACCAAATTATTGCTCTTATTTATAATATAGAGTTCCATCACTATATGATAATTTTTCGATGTGTGATAATTTCACATCTTTTATAAGTAATTGGTAATGTTAAATACAACCCATAGGGTTGTGTTTAATAAATTAAAATTTCTCATACTTTGTAAAAACATAGGGATTGAAACCTAAATTACACATATATCAATGTAATTAATACTTATATCAAAGAATTATTTTCTTTTATAACCTCTTATATACAACCCTAAGGGTTGTATATGTCATTTTTCTTTTTGGTTAATATATAAGGATGAATGATTATTCTTATTTATATAATAGAATTTCTATTACCTTATTTTAATTTATCGATGTGGAATAATTTTACTTCAATTTATAACATTAAGAGTTGTTATAAGACTCAAAAAAAAATTTGGTTAATATCTAAACACGAATGATTTCTCCAATTTATGATATGGAATTTCTATCACCTCGTCATAATTCTTCGACGTAGGATAATTCTACTTAAGAATAACTTTACTTAAATTTATAATCTTCAAAGTTGTTATAAGACTCAAAAGATTTTTTGTTAATATCTAAAAACGAATTATTTATCATATTTATTATATAAAATTTCATCACCTCGTCAATTATTCGATGTGAGATAATTCTATTTAAATTAAAATATTAAGAGCTCTTTTTAGGTCCTAAAAAATTTCAGGTGATTATCTAAAGATGAATGATTACTCTTATTTATATAATAGAATTTCATTAACTTATTATAATTTCTCGATGTTGGATAAATTACTTAAATTTATAGCCTTAAGAGTTGTTGGTTAATATCTACACACGAATTATTTCTCTTATTTATGATATAGAAATTCGATCACCTCATTATAATCTTTCGATGGGGAATAATCTCTTATATATTAAAGCTAAAGAAAATAAAGCCTCCATATTCACCCACGTAAGCATCCTATGTGGCTCCATGTTGGCGTCTTAATTATGTGGCAATTTCAATTTTAAAAAAAAATGTAACTAATAAGTTACGGTTTGCAATTTAAAAAAAAAAAAGATACCATCTGCGGTAACTTCCTCCCATTTTAACTTCCCACTACTGCTACATCAAATTAAACCACCTACTGTCATCTCTCTTCTCCCCCCCCCCCCCCATTTCACCAATTTACATCAGAAAAAAAAAACGCCTCCTGTCATCTCCTCCTTTCTCCTTATCTCACCAATTGGATCTAGAAAACTACCTCCTCATATCTTAGGCAATAAAAACCATCTTTTCTCATCTCCTCTTCCGTGGTATTAACGGGATTGGTAACGTTAAGAATTATGTAATTCAGCTCTTTTTTTATTGATTATCGTTTTGCTAACTTTGTTTGTTTGATTATCGTTTTTTTGGCTTCGGTTTTTGTGTGTTTTTTATTTGATTTGTGTGTAGGATTGTTTGATCGGGCAAAAGAGGAACGGTATTGGGAATGATTAAATCAGGATTTCTGTATGAATTTAATTGAATTTTGGGATTTAGGATATATATGTTTCTTAGTTAGGATTGTTTTGATAATCTGATGATCGATTGTGGTCTGTTGATGTGACTTATTAGATTGTAATCAATTGGCGGGACAAGGGTTTATGATCACAGAAAACAGTTTCTATGGTTATGCCTTCATCCTCACAGAAATCAAGCAATGGTTAGTCACTTCCTGTCCATCTTGACAATGTTAAATACTGATCATTTGTAGTTTCATAGAGTTGTCACGGTTTTTGGTTTGTTTAGTTTCCCATAAATGTCTTTGTTTCCTTGAAGTACATAATTAACAAACTTGATTTGTATCATCTACAGATATGGGATTTCAATTCCGGTGAAATGAGGGAAGAAGATGAATGCGGGATGGGGAGGTTAGAGGGCCCAAATGACAAGGAAAGTAGTAGTAGTAGTGCAGGATTTGTACTCATTACCTATGATCCAAATGCTTTGAGGATCTGTACCACCTTAAACACTCCAACATTCCTCATGATTTCATATTTTTTAATGTATGTGCGTCTTACTCATCCAAATCCTTCACTACAACTCTTATAGCCAATAAATTCATAAGTGACTACTTTCACATTTGTGGCTCGCTTATGAATTTCTTGGTTAAAAATGACAACAAACACCCAATGCTTTAGCTTCATGTAGTTCACACATATTTGTTTTCCCTGTTTATAAAATAAATTGAATCCAACAGCAACATCAGAAAGCAACAATTTGGCATCCAACTATCTAAGGGCTCAATTTATAGTAAGCCTCATGTTTCTCCTGTTTTGCAAACTTTTCGTTTTCCCATCGTTTATTTATTCTCTCTTTCTTAAAGTTTTCCAAAACTTTTGAATACAATTTTCGTCACTATATATGCTCTTAGCTCTATGTAATATTTTTTCATGATCATACATAATCTTTATATATGCTCTTATTTGGGTCTCCTTTTTACTCCTTGGGATATTTTATTATGATAATCTTTCGGGTTTGATTTTTAAAGTAAGGATTCGTCATTGTGGTTAGGTTATTACTATTAAGATCAGTAATTGGTTGCTTTTGTTATATGGTACGTATGTTATTTGGACACGTCATGTTGGCACCTTCTCGCGTGTAGACTGTCAAAAAAAAAAGATACTGGGAAACCTCACTGTAGGCCAATTAGTATTGTTTTTCACAAAAAATTACTTCGAAATTCGGAAATTATTTGCCTTAATTCAGTTTTCGTGGACCTTTGATGAAAGTCTCTTATTTTTCTCTTATTTGGTTTTTTAGGACAAGCCCAGAAACTTTTGCTAAGTGGCTCTTTAGAGGAATGAACATTTGTTTTCAGATCTTTGTTCAGAATGATTATATAATATAGAATTTTTTTGATCAAGCTCTGAACATGTAACCACTAGCTAAATTAGAAATCATAATTATTAGCTGAATGAAAGGTCATCTGAGCCAAATATAGATCATTTCAAAGACATGCGAATGAGAGCATCAAAATGTTGAAGGGTACGATATTCATATGTGGATAAGAATATGCAGGTAATGCGGTGAGAAGACCGGTAAAAACTTTGGTATGATTGTCTTATTGTAAAACGGGATATAAATTCAATGTTTTGGGATGAGCTTGAATCTCACGGTTTGAAAACTCAATCCCAAACCTTAAAAGTAATTGTGTTCTACTGTTTGAGAGTCATGTTATCAATCTTTGTTTAATTCCTCCATCCCATTTATATTGTGTCTGTTTGACAGTTGTTTTCTCCAGAGATATATCCAAACGATTATTTTCATATTACTCCATGTTTTTAAAAACCAGGAAAATAAATGAAATGGAGGACTACGAAACTATTGCTTGGTTCAAGAGCAGGAAAGTCGGAAAATTCCACCATTACCAGCAACAACATTAACAATAACAAAAATGACGTAATTGGAAGAGGCAAAGTGACGCCATTTCACGTAGCTTTCATTTTGGGTCGCTACCTCGCCGACAACGACTTCTCCGAGACCCGCATTATTTTTCGCTCAGAAGTCTCCTCCTCCTCCATCTCCAAATCCTCCCTCAATCAGGTTAACCGCTGTCTCCAATCATCGTCATTACTATTATTTACAATAGTGCACCTACAAACTCATCCAATAGTTCCCATATTAATAATCTAAAAGTCCAATTATTATAGGGGTAGTTTTTCGTTGTTTTAATATAGCAGATTAGCAGTAAATTCATCAATAAAATGGCAAATTTGAGTATGTTAGGTCTTTTAGGAACTATCCAATGATTGCGTAATTTCGGGATATATTAGGTGATTTTATATTGGACTAATTTGATTGAATTTAGGTGGAATCAATTAAATTAGGCGCCAAAGAGTTCGATGAATTTAGGGGAATTATTAGACGAGTATGTTTGGTTGAAGGAAAAAAAATGTGCATTGGTACGCTTTTCTCGGACGGCTGAGCCAAGAAAGACGGGACCCGAACCAAGTATATGCGGGCGGGTGGTAAACAACTACATGAGAATGGTAGGGTTCTTACTTGACCAAAGTTACCTTAAAAGACTATTATTAGAATGACATTGGAAGACTATATTATTAAAGAATTACTATTGTTGGGAGGTTAAGTTAGGATTAAGGATATAATTAGTATTTGTTAATAATATAGTCTTCTAATACCACGCACTTTGGTTATAGTATTTTAATATATCTTTCTAATAGAAAATTTTAGCTATAATTTGATATTTGACATTAAGGTGCTTCTTTGTTTTTGATTTTCTTAGTATTTGTTTCATTTTTTTGTTTTAGGAAAGATGGAAATGAGATGGAAGAATTGATTAATTTTGTTTACGGAAGTGAGGTTAAAGAGGAAGAAGTGATAAAATTATACGGAGTAGTATTATAGTTTGCGTGCTAAACTTCAATAAATTTGATTTTTCGTCATTTGATTATGTAGGGAAGTGAAGTGAAAGAGGAAATGGTAAATGCTTAGCAAATGTGTTTCTACACAATATCAATTATGTGTTGTTTTCGCCTGATTGCTCGAAAATCGTCCAACGTGTTGTTAATTTAATGAAACTGGTGCGTCAGTTGAGTTCTGGAGCTGTGAATAATTCTATGGATAAGTTCTTTATTGGGCGTGAAGAATTTGATGGTATAGAGGGTGGATTGATTGAGGTATTATAGACACCCACATTTTGACCGCCAGGTGTCTATATCAGTTTCCTACAAACACCCGATGATGATCGGACACAAACGTGCTTTAATATATTCGAAAACGAGCTCAAAATCATTGGCATTTGGCTTGGGCTTTTTACGGAGTACATATCTCACAAAACCAACCTCAAAATCAGGCCCAGTGGGTCGTTTCGAGTTAAATAAGACTAATTTAGGTCGATTCCGATACCAGGGGTAAAACCGTTTTTTAGCGACCGAGTTAAAACCCGGTCAAAAATATTCTCGAGACACGCGAGTCAGCCGTGACACCTCACGTGGCTGATTCGGGCTCCAATACTACAAAAAATCAGCTACATAAAATATTAAACAAATCCGTTTAAGGATAGGATTCGATCTCAAGTAGGAATTCTATCCAAAAACCGAATCGAACACTCGACCGAGCTAGGACACTCGGCCGAGCAGCCCATATCAGCCGAGATTCCCTTTCTTTTTTGCCAAGTAAACGGAATTCTCGTGCTTCTCAGCTTCTCACGTTTCCTATCCTAAGCGGTAGTTCTAACTCAAACACCTCTCCTAGCCAAGGTCGGGAATATTCCTATAAATAGGCCCCTTGCACAACTCAAAATAGATTCAGAATTATTCACATCAATTACACACATCCATAAAACTCCTTACACTTAGCATCGAGAAACCGATATTATATCTAAGACCCAAAGGAAACCGGCCCCGATACCCGAAATCCTTCACGTCCAAACCGAGCCACCACAACTCACCGACATCCACTCGACGCTCTTGTGCCCAAGCCACGTTCCAACGAGCTCTGATCCGAGTAAACTAAAACATTTAGGTCGAGGGTGTAACCAAACCCGACTTCTCTCTTCTCTTCTCTTCTCCTTCTCGTCTCTTCCTCGTCTTTTTTTCCTTTTTTTGTCGTCGGTCGGTTTTTTGGTTTTATGGGTCGTTCGTCGCATTTTTTTTATTTCTAATATCGATACTACAAAACTATTTTTATAAAACAAACGTTCTTAAAATACGATACCGATTCTCTAATCGAATATCGTATCTAACAAGAATTAAATTAAATCTCGTCGATGCTAAAAAAATCGTTACATCTTTTTTTCTACAAAATACAACGATTTTAACGCGGAGAGAATTAACATCTTTTTCATTCAAAATCTTTTTTACAAAACTTTTCCTAAAATTCACTCCGAATATTCGATATCGATTTCATAATCGAATATCGGATACGACGAATATCGAAAACATAAATCGAGTATAAATTAATTCGTATTTGTACGCGATTTATCAAAATTTGCGATTTTCGAACAACAAACGGAACCGGGACAGACCCGCACGCGAGTCACGCCCCTCACAAGCGACTCGCGCACGGGCCTGAAACCCGAGCCTCCTTTTTAGCCCTTTTCGTTCATTTTTTTTATTATTCTACGAAACAATTTCTCAAAATTTACATCTTTTCTAAAAAACTATTCCTAGTATTTGACATCGATTACATAATCGAACGTCGAATATAACGAATATCGAAAATATTAAATCGAGTGCAAATTGTGCAATATTTGTACACGATTTAATAAAAGCATCGAATTTTCAAAAAAATCGGTTTCGAAAACAGGCCGGGACGCGAGTCGCGCGCGTCCCGGCGAGCCGCGCGTCCGACTAAAACGCGGCTCGTCTTTCCCTTCTTTTTTTTTCGAACTCCGTTTTTTATACAAAATGGTACTTTTTAGCAATATTTTTCAGATTTCGACTAATGTTTTCTTAATCTCGCATATTCATTATATTTGCTATATTTTTATTCACAATTCGATACTAACTCGTTTGTTCATCCTTTGTAGCAAATTCATCTTTTTCATTATTTGTTTTATTATACTAAAACGAACCTCACATGCTAAAACAACTTTGACGTTAATTTTCATGCATTAAACCGACTTAGCAACCCATTCAATTCCTCGCAGGTTTAGGAAAACAATGTTTGCATATCATTCATCGTATTACTAATGCGCGTATTAAAAAATCATTCGATATCCTAGTAGAGGCCGCTAATGTGCGGGCGGGGTTGGGTGTTCTTTGTGAACTTCCCAACACGTACCCTCACCCCTTACTCAGAACCTCGGTTTCCGGATATCCGAAACCATTGGCAACGAGAGTCATTCAATACACGGTATTCGATCATGTCGGTATCGGTATCAAATGCAAAGGGACGAACCCGATAAACTCTGACATCGGAAATAGGCCGTATTTTGTACACGGCCCACTACGACATAGAGTAGGTTCGAACGGGCCCGAACTCCCACAAATTTCGGTGGCGACTCCAACTTCGATTTAAATTTCAATTTGACCTTCTCATATGGAGATTCATTCGCCTCCCCAAACCCGCGGGTGGCCGCGTCGGGGTGGACCTATGTCATGTCCACAATTTGGCGACTCCATTGGGGATTAACTGATGTGTGACTTACCATCCGCATCCTCAGGGTGAAACTCGAATAGAAATTGTTTGACTAGTACAATACGCGTTTTAGTTTTACGGTTCATGCATAACCCCATATTTTCCCGGGCCGGTACTGGTGACCGACGTCCCACTATACTATCGATGTAGTCCAAATTGGATATGTCGAAGGTGTCCATTAGCCGATTCGTATGGGTTTTACGGCATGTTCTAAGCTCAACTCGACTTAGGAACTCCGCCCCGATTCTCGATAGGCTGTGTACACTGGTATAGACCCTTACAGACTGACCGAGACTTAGATTTAGAGCATACATGACGTCGTTATACTGTTTCCATGACTACGTGCTACATGATCTACAAGTCGTTTTTCAATAAACCGTCATTTTCAAAATTGCATCCTTTTTCAAAATATCCAATTTCAAAACCCGGGACATATACCGAATTTAGGATCCACGATTTTACTCAAAATAGCCTATTTTTAGCCGGTATTATGCCCATTTCAAAACTCGAAAATATTTTCGAACTTTCAAAACCGTCCCCGGTCCACCTTTTCCGTTTTTTCGAAAAGGGCCGGTTCTCCCCGAATTTCATCGGGCTTTCAAAAATTCAATTTCAAAACCTTCCTCTTCTTAGGACTTCCCGTATTTAGCAGTGTCGGGTCGTGTCGTAAGTCGTCAAGTCTTCTAGCGTCGAAACTCCGTCGATCATATATCACGGATTTCCTCCCTATCCCAGTCCACCTTATTTGACTAAGGCAAGGCCCACCTACGTAGGACATACTCCTACAAGGGTTGGCCTGTCTACACAATCGAGTCTAAAAGTCTAGGGAACGTCTCACGTGAACCTCCTTTCGAACAGGGCCCAGCCCACACAGCTGGATCCTAAAGGAGGCCCACCTTTCACAGGTCACCCGTCTAAGTGTCCTTTTCTGAGTCATTTCCTTCCTAGCTTCCTTTTTTCCCTTGGTCGGGATGTACTTTAGTTCTAGGATTTGGGCTAGTTGCTGATTACGCGGTGTTCTTACAGACGGGCCACCTTTCACCCGAACGATGACGCAACAAGCCATTGACGAGTTGACCGTTTCGTTGGCCAAGCTTCAAGACCAACTGACGAAAATGAGGGAGGATCAGATCGCCATCCTCACCCGGGTAAGCGCAGTCGAACAAGGAACTCCTAGCGTTGGGGTTGAAGACGATGGGCCGTTAGCTGAACTGGCCAGCGCGGTCCACAAGCTGCAAGAAAAGGTCCACACGACCACCAGCAACACCATCCACACGGAAAATGCTCGGGCTTATTCGCCCCTAACTGATGAATTGCCCGCTAATCTCAACTTGACGGGCCTACCCATGTTCGATGGGACTGAAGACCCGGTACTCCATGTCCGGGCTTTTAAGGAGTTCATGGCGGTTAAGGGGGTCAAATCGATCATGTTCAAGCATCTCTTTGCTTCATCCTTGGACAAGCACCCAAGAGCCTGGTACTACAGGCTTGATTCCAAGAAGTACAAAACTTGGGACGATGTCGCAACGGAGTTCGCCCGAAACTATGCGGACAATACTGAGATCCAGATGACCATGCGTACTCTGGAGGTCATGGGCCAAGAGCCTAAGGAGGGTTTCACCAAATACCTACAAAGGTGGAGGGCTGAAAGTGTCAAGCTGGTCGACAAGCCCAGCGAAAAGGTGCTAGTGGAGGCCTTTGTGAAAAATCTCCTTCCATCTTACCGGATCCATCTCTGGTACGCCATCATACCCAATTTCGCAACCTTAACCGAAATGGGTACCAGAATCGAAGACGATTTAAGGTTAGAGAGCCTTACTAAGGCCTCTACTAAGGGGTATCAAGGAGCCATCTCGTCTTCTAGCAAGCCCGCAACTACAACTGCGGCCCGAAGCATCTTCGACGAGGTCAATTTGCTAGACACCTCGACCAAAAAGAATACTCCAGCCCGAGTATTCACAGACATATGGACTACTTATGCCAACGCCTTACGAAGGCTATCTTCTAAGGGCCTGATCCAGCCGATAGGCCCAATGCCTGAGGTTCCTGTCGAGAAACGGTCCAAAAGCTACAACGCCCAGGCCTATTGCCACTATCACCGAGGCAACGGGCACGACACCGAAAAATGCTGGAAGTTGAAGCATCTCATTCAGGATCTGATCGAGAGTGGGAAAATACCGTTACCCAGTGATAAGCCCAGTAACAAAAACAACCCTCTTGCTACTCACGCCATTTTCTCTGGAGAAGTAGTCGACTGTACTCATCTCATTTCCCCTTTCATTCCTCAAATCAACGGGAGATGGAATGATGACGAAGATGATGTTTACTTGGCTAAGGGGGAAACCGTCCCCATCACTGTCGAAGAAATCCGGAAGGCCAAAACCAAGGCCCTGGCCGGCACGCATGTCATTACGGCCGGACCTTCAGCCCCAGGATCCGTCACTGAACCTGCCGGGATGGACTCTACGCTTGAAGAACCAAACACCGACACGGCCCTAGTCAAGCAACTGAAGAGGGTCCGAACCGATCTCACTATATGGCAGCTTTTGGTCAGTTCTCAAGAACATCGAGCGGCACTTACTAAGGCTCTCGATGAAATCAAAGTAGACTCGCTGGTTACCCCCACTGAAATGGTAGCCACTATTCTACCTCATCTTAAAGGCAAGCCCAAAGGAGAAGGCCCACTCATCACCCTCTCCGAATCCGACCTTCCACCATTTGGGGCCACCCACAACTTGGCCCTATATATCACGGTGATTTGGCGGGGCAAGTATCTACCCATGACCCTAATTGATGACGGGTCAGCTGTGAATGTCCTTCCTTTAAGGACTGCAAAGGCTCTCGGCATTACCGAGGCTGACTACCTGCCTACCGCACAAAATATCCAGGCTTTCGATGGGAGCCCGAAATCCGTTGCTGGGGCAGTCAAACTAACAATCATAACGGGCCCGATCGAGAAGGAGCTCGAATTCCAAGTGATCGATGTCACCTCATCGTCCAATCTGCTACTTGGAAGGCCCTGGATCCACGCGGTCAAAGCCGTGTCCTCCACTCTCCACAGGAAGGTCAAGTTACCTTTACAAGACGGGGTCATCACCCTCGAAGCCACTCCCATAGCCGTGTCAAGCTGCAACACGGCTGGCTCAACCGACCCACGAGGTTTCAATTTTGTGGGAATGATCGAGGAAGAGTATCTCTTTAGGCCCTATTTCACTACCAACATCGACATAATGTTGCAGAACTTGGGTTACCTACCGGGGCTACTTCAAGGCCTGGTCTTCCGGCTGGCAAGATCATCGATGTCTTAAGCAATGAGGAGCCAAAGTTCGGCTTAGGGTACGCCATAACCCCAGAAAACGTGGTCCAGGCCGGCATCCAAAAGGCCTGTAACATTCTCAAGGGTACCTACTTGGGCCCCTACAGCCCAAAACTGATCGATTACTTTATCTCCCCAGTATTCGGAGCTGTCCAAACGGGCCTCTATCAGCCCATCATAACTTATCCTGAGGTCAATTTCATCCCAGATGATATCTATGCTCTCATCCAGGCCGAATCGAAGGAAGATTCAAGCCATGCCGAGCCCATGCTGAGGCTCTTGTTCGGGGAAAGCAAGATAATCCCGACCCCTAAAGAGGAATTGGTGAACCTGATCCTCCATAGCAGCAAGTTCGATCCGACTAGGCTGATCTCTGAAGTCGGTACTAACACCGGAAAGAGGGCTTGGAGGAAGACGATCAAGTGGACCGACAGCGAGAGTCGAGTCTACAAGCTCACTACTGGCGAAGGGGACATGCAAGGCGCCGAGTCCGAATCCGAGTTTGAGTCTGAGTCAGAGTCGGAGTCTGGGTCTAAGTCTAGAGGGTCCAGTACTAGGGTCGAGTCTGTAACCCCTTTTCCTTTGGTCACACCTGTGGAACTCTCGGAGTCAGTCCCGAAAGCACTCCCCATCCCGCCTCTGACCAACGATCAGATGGCTGCTCTCTTTAAGCTATTTTCAAAATTCTCTATCGATAATAACGATAACCGTTCTGCTTACGACTTGTCTTATTTTCAAAACATTTTCAAAAATTTTATTTGCAATGACATTGAGAAACCCGACGAACAGGTACCACTACCTCCGCATCTAGTCAAGCAACTCGAACAAAGGGAATCCCGAGGTCCGGTCATTGAGGAAACTGACTCCATCAATGTAGGAACCCCTTTAGAGCCTCAGATGCTTAAGTGAGGTTTATCCTTAGATCCCGAGGAGAAACAACAATTCACGGAGCTCCTCCACGAATTCAAAGACGTCTTCGCATGGTCCTACAAGGACATGCCGGGAATAGACCGGGAGATAGTCGAACCCCGTATACCCATCAAGGACGGGTGTAAGCCGATAAAGCAAAAACTCCGAAGAATGAGGCCCGAATGGTCTCTCAAAGTCAAAGAAGAAGTCGACAAGCAATTCAAAGCGGGCTTTATTCAAGTGTCTGAATATCCAGACTGGGTTGCAAATATCGTACCAGTACCCAAGAAAGACGGAAAGGTACGAGTTTGTGTAGATTTCCGGGACCTTAATAAGGCCAGCCCGAAAGACGATTTCCCGTTGCAACACATCGATATACTGGTGGACAACACGGCCGATCACGCCCTTCTATAATTCATGGACGGGTATGCCGGATACAATCAGATCAAAATGGCGAAAGAAGACATGAGTAAGACCACCTTCACTACGCCTTGGGGGACTTAATGTTACACCGTTATGCCATTTGGGCTTACCAATGCAGGTGCCACTTATGAACGGACCGCCACTACCTTATTACATGATATGATGCATAAGGAAGTGGAGGTCTACGTGGACGACATGATCGTTAAGTCCAAAGAACGAAACGGGCATGTTTCGGCCCTCAGAAAGTTCTTCACCCGGTTACGCAAGTACAACATGAGGTTAAACCCTCAAAAATGCAGTCTCGGGGTAACATCGGGCAAATCACTGGGCCATATCGTCAGCCAGCGCGGCATCGAGGTCGACCCAGCCAAAATCAAGGCTATTACCGAGATACGGCCGCCTAAAACCGAAAAGGAGATCAGGGGGTTTCTCGGGAAAGTCCAATATATCAGCCGGTTTATTTCGAAGCTAACCATGGTATGTGAGCCCATTTTCAAGAAACTGAAGTTAGGAGAACGGGTACTGTGGGACGACAAATGTCAAGCAGCTTTCGATAAGATCAAAGAGATTCTAGCATCTCCGCCGGTATTAATGCCTCCTCAACACGGTCTACCTTTGTCGTTATATTTGACAACGACCGAGACGACCATGGGGGCTATGTTGGCCCAGACGGTCTACTCGGAAGAACGGGCTATTTACTACATCAGTAAAAAGTTCCTAAAATACGAGTGCAAATATACGATGCTCGAAAAGACGTGCCTAGCTCTAGTTTGGGCCACTAAAAAGCTCCGACACTATATGCTTAGCCACGAAGTGCACGTATTATCGAAAATGGATCCAATCAAGTATCTATTCGAGAAGCCCATCCTCAATGGCAGGATATCTAGATGGACTTTAATGCTAGCTGAGTTCGACCTCAAATTCGAGCCATTGAAAGCCACCAAAGGTCGGGTAGTAGCCGAGTTCCTTGCCGATAGTCCGGTAACTGAAGAGGAACATACCGATACGTGGGCCTTTCTAGATGAAGATATATTCCATACTGACACGGAGACATGGGATCTATACTTTGACGGAGCATCCAACTTTCGAGGATTTGGTGTCGGAATTTTGCTAATTTCACCACAAGGAGAACACACCCTGTTGTCCATTAAATTGGATTTCTACGTGACTAACAACGCAGCCGAGTATGAAGCATGCATTCACGGATTGCAAGCCGCCGCTGATTTAGGAGTAACGAACCTCCAGGTCCACGGTGACTCATCTTTAGTCATTAATCAAGCCCTCCAGAAATGGAAAACTCGGAACGCAAATCTCGTAGCTTACCAAGCGCGAGTAAGGGTTCTCGAAAGGCAGTTTCAAAAGGTGGAGTACATCTATCTACCTCAGGAAGAAAACCAGTTTGCAGACGCGCTATCCAAGTTAGCATCTTTACTGAATATCCCGGAACACATGATCAGCATGCCGATTTGCGTCGAAAGACGGTCCGAGCCGGCATACATCAATGCTATACAAGATATTGAAATAACCGATCCAGAACCTTGGTACCAGGCTGTTCTAACCTACTTTACGTCGGGAGAATATCCTCCGGGATCTGAAAATCGGGCCAAAAAGCCCTACGAAGATGGGCCACTCAGTTCATCCGCACGGGCGATGGACAGTTGTACGAAAAGACGGCGCAGGGGGCTCTACTCCTATGCATCGACAAAACGCAGGCCGAAAAGGTCATGGCCGAGGTACACAATGGCGAGAACGGTCCGCATATGAACGCCCATATGCTAGCTCGAAAAATCGCCAGACTCGGGTATTACTGGAATAGCATGGAAACCGACTGTCAGTTATATGTCAAACATTGTCATAACTGTCAGATTTTCGGCAACGTCCAGCATATGCCGTCATCCCTATTGTATACCATGACTTCACCCTGGCCATTTTCGACATGGGGAATCGATATAATCGGGAAGGTGAACCCTTCCGGGACGGGAGGTCACTGCTTCATTCTAGTGGCTATTGACTATTTTACTAAATGGGTCGAAGCCGAATCTTATCGTGTCTTGAACGCCAAGCACGTAGCAAAATTTATCCAAGATAAAATTATATGTCGATACGGGATCCCGCACGAATTCATTAGTGATCACGGGACCCATTTTCAAGCCGAAACCGCTACTTTGCTAGCAAAATATAAGATTCAAAGGCATACATCTTCCCCTTACCGTCCCCAAACAAATGGAGCGGTAGAGGCGGCAAATAAAACAATTGTCACCATACTTGAAAAGATGGATGATAATTACCGGGATTGGCCCGATAAAATCCCTTTCGCCTTATGGGGATACAGGACATCAATCCGCACCGCAACCGGAGCAACTCCATACTATCTGACGTATGGGGTGGAGGCGGTCCAGCCGGTCGAGCTCGAGGTACCATCCCTGAGGATTCTACTCGAAAGTCAGGTGCCTGAAGCAGATTGGGTCCAAGCCCGGTATGATTCGTTGATTCTCTTGGACGAACGACGATCCCGAGCCCTTAGCAATATCCAGATATACCAAAAAAGGATACAACGGGCTTTCAACAAACGAGTTAGGCCCAGAAATTCAAAGAGGGCGATCTAGTCCTAAAATCTGTCCGGGCTTTGCTACCAGTTGACCTGAGGGGAAAATTCAAACCCAATTAGGCCGGACCATATCTAGTAAAAAAGGTTTTATCAGGAGGAGCAGTAATGCTGACAGACTTGGACGGGAACGAATTCGTCAACCCAACCAACTTGGACCAGTTGAAGCGCTACTACCCCTAACCTTATCTCAATGTCATTTGCTAAAAGTTTATAAAAATTTGTCTTTTTATAAAAATTAAGCAAGTCAATAAGTTAGGATTACTTATCCTACTGTCGCACATCTCGAACTAGTAGTCTTGATGTATTTCAAAAATTGCAAAAAATCTACGTCTGAACTACGGTTGGTTTGATTCCACTAATCGTGGATACGTAGGCAACCCCTCAAAAGGGTACAACCACTGCAATAACGAAAAGACAGGAACGGTTTTCACTAATATGTCTTTATTATTATTTCAAAAAATGCCTCACGCAAAAAATAAATCACACAAAAATAATAGTAGTACTTAAATAATAAAATCTAGGAGACTACTGCTCATACATCTTCCGCTTCCCTTTATCTTTTGGGTCACGCGGAGCCCGGGGTCGACGGGGCGGCAGCGAACGTTCTCGTATCACTAAGGGAACCTCTTTAGCCCGAACCCGTTTCTTCGACAACGGACTTCAGCTATCGTCACTGGCCCAAGCCGAGCCCGTACGTGTTCGGGAAGTCTGTCGCGTGGACCAAGTCGGTCCTTAGCCGCCAGTCTTGGGCCGAGTCTCCTTTCCAAGTCCGTCTGGGGGCTCACTTTCCCCCGTTCACCTTTAATACTGGACCCTTCAATCTGAGCCCTAGTCTTCCCTTACTGGCCTGACATCAGGCGAACCATGGTAGCCGGGGTATCACCGTCATCGAAAAAGCCTCGATTGTCTTTAGCTTGTTCTCGACGCAGCAAGTCAAAGGCTTCGTCGGTCTTCAAAGCAGCACGGGCTTTAGCAGATTCCGCCTTGGTCCACTTCACGTAAGAATCGGATACCCAGATCGAGTAAAGAGTCTTGGAAACGGGCCAAGTAGCCCGAGTATACCACCTTTGCATCCAGGTGTCACACATCACAACCGTCAGCTGAGTAGATTCACTCACGACCGCTTCGATTTCCGGGATTCTCTGGGCCCGACCATATTGCCTAAGTATGCGATCGGGGTAAAGATGGATGGTCTGCCTAAAAGATAGGATTAATTGATATCGGGCCCTATCCCTCGATTCTAAACCAGTCCAGACATAAATGGGCCACCAGGGTACGGTCCAACGGATCAATGGGCCTCCATGAAAAGATAGCAACTCGTCCCAGAATTTTTGGGTGGTAAGACGAGAAAAGTCAACAGTCCGTCTTCTCGTCATCACTTGATTTGGGCGATATCGGCTTACGTCAAGAGGAGGGTCCAGGATCGATAGCCTCTCGAATAGCAAAAGCTGAAAAGTCAAACTCGCGAAAAGTCAAAATTGTGAAAAGTAAAAAAAAAAAAAAAATCGTAAAAGAAAACGGAAAAAACCGAGAAAAACCAAGAAAACTGGAAAAATCAGAAATTTCGGAAAAATCGGAATTGCGAAAAAAATCAAAAATTGCGAAAAACTAAGAAAAATCAGCCTACCTGTAGAAGACGGGTACTCCCAGTCAGCCGGATCGACGGATCCCTTTTACGATTATCCAAGCCCTGGATAATCTCCCCTGTAATCAGCCAAGCCGGGCTGTGCTCTGTCTCCGTCAAATCGGCCACAGTAAGATGTCTGACATGGCCCATGCAAGATAACAAATCCATATGACCTTCGAAGGCGTAAACGTGGAGCATGCAAAAAGTAAAGGCCCTGCGGCTATATACCGGCCTGACCCGGACGTCATCTGGGTTCATAAATTTTTCAGCCAGGTCGATCAAGGAAACGGTATCGTCTTCTATCATGCGAGATACCTCCATGTGGGAAAGCCCTAAAAATTCTCGTAATTTTCTCCTCGTGTCATGAACTGAGAACGGGACGGCAGGGCGAAGCATGGGATTCCATCCTCCTACAGCAGCAATTTCCTCAGGAATAGGACAAATTTCGCCTCGAGGAAAGCTAAAAACGTGATAAATATCATCCCAGTAGGACAGGCAAGCATCCCAAAAGTGGCGGTCCACTTGCATTTGACGGATCGTGAATAACTGGGTGACGCCATTCTAGTTTAGGATAACTTTATCTGCGTCTCTGAAAAGTCGGGACCAATCTTGCAGCATTCCAACTAATCGGTCGATACCCATAATAAATTTCTAAAAAGAAGAAATAAGTTTCTCAGGGCTTGTTTTTTTTCTTTGAAGGAAGAAGGGAATTGTGGGAATTATGAATAAATTATGAGCAAGGAGAGGGTATTTATAGCATGAAATCACACTCTCCTCCTCGTCTAAGGATTCCTAATCCCAGAAGATTTAGCATACAGGCCTTATCCTAGGATCTAGGTAAGTCATCCTGAGCATTCTTATTCCTTTTCGGAGTCAAAATACTTTAGTCTTTCAAAACTCTTCCATCCAAAAAAATTCAAAAAATCTTCTTCAAAATTTTATTCCCCAGCGTGAGTCATTTCTCCTAGAAATGTGTTACATGCAAACTTTGCATAAATCATTGTATAGGACGACTCAAGCAAAACCATGCAACCAACTCCCCAGCGGCATTTAACGGGATGGGCCCACATATAGGCGCACCCAAGACTTATACGACAAGTCTGGTTCCCCACGGAGTTATCATCATCAGCTCAGGTATGATTTACAACTTATGGCTGGCGAGCCCATTTACGCGAGTCTAATGGACTTTAAACGACCCGACCGGAAGCTGCCAGGTTTTAATCTTTGATTGACCTGGTGGCTACTCTGACTTTCGCCCTGTCCAAGCCTCAGTCAGAGTGGGGGCTCTGTAGACACCCACATTTTGACCGCCAGGTGTCTATAGCAGTTTCCGACAAACACCCGATGATGATCGGACGTAAACGTGCTTTAATATATTCGGAAACGAGCTCAAAATCATTGGCATTTGGCTTGGGCTTTTTACGGAGTACATATCTCACAAAACCAACCTCAAAATCAGGCCTAGTGGGTCGTTTCGAGTCAAATAAGACTAATTTGGGTCGATTTCGACACCAGGGGTAAAACCGTCTTTTAGCGACCGAGTCAAAACCCGGTCAAAAATATTCTTGAGACACGCGAGTCAGCCGTGACACCTCACGTGGCTGATTCGGGCTCCAATACTACAAAAAATCAGCTACATAAAATATTAAACAAATCCGTTTAAGGATAGGATTCGATCTCAAGTAGGAATTCTATCCAAAAACCGAATCGAACACTCGACCGAGCTAGGACACTCGGCCGAGCAGCCATACCAGCCGAGATTCCCTTTCTTCTTTGCCAAGTAAACAGAATTCTCGTGCTTCTCAGCTTCTCACGTTTCCTATCCTAAGCGGTAGTTCTAACTCAAACACCTCTCCTAGCCAAGGTCGGGAATATTCCTATAAATAGGCCCCTTGCACAACTCAAAATAGATTCAGAATTATTCACATCAATTACACACATCCATAAAACTCCTTACACTTAGCATCGAGAAACCGATATTATATCTAAGACCCAAAGGAAACCGGCCCCGATACCCGACATCCTTCACGTCCAAACCGAGCCACCACAACTCACCGACATCCACTCGACGCTCTTGTGCCCAAGCCACGTTCCAACGAGCTCCGATCCGAGTAAACTAAAACATGTAGGTTGAGGGTGTAACCAAACCCGACTTCTCTCTTCTCTTCTCTTCTCCTTCTCCTCTCTTCCTCGTCTTTTTTTCCTTTTTTCGTCGTCGGTCGGTTTTTTGGTTTTATGGGTCGTTCGTCGCATTTTTTTTATTTCTAATATCGATACTACAAAACTATTTTTATAAAACAAACGTTCTTAAAATACGATACCGATTCTCTAATCGAATATCGTATCTAACAAGAATTAAATTAAATCTCGTCGATGCTAAAAAAATCGTTACATCTTTTTTTCTACAAAATACAACGATTTTAACGCGGACAGAATTAACATCTTTTTCATTCAAAATATTTTTTACAAAACTTTTCCTAAAATTCACTCCGAATATTCGATATCGATTTCATAATCGAATATCGGATACGACGAATATCAAAAACATAAATCGAGTATAAATTAATTCGTATTTGTACGCGATTTATCAAAATTAGCGATTTTCGAACAACAAACGGAACCGGGACAGACCCGCACGCGAGTCGCGCCCCTCCCAGGCGACTCGCGCACGGGCCTGAACCCGAGCCTCCTTTTTAGCCCTTTTCGTTCATTTTTTTATTATTCTACGAAACAATTTCTCAAAATTTACATCTTTTCTAAAAAATTATTCCTAGTATTTGATATCGATTACATAATCGAACGTCGAATATAACGAATATCGAAAATATTAAATCGAGTGCAAATTGTGCAATATTTGTACGCGATTTAATAAAAGCATCGAATTTTCAAAAAAATCGGTTTCGAAAACAGGCCGGGACGCGAGTCGCGCGCGTCCCGGGCGAGCCGCGCGGCCGACTAAAACGCGGCTCGTCTTTCCCTTTTTTTTTTCGAACTCCGTTTTTTATACAAAATGGTACTTTTTAGCAATATTTTTCAGATTTCGACTAATATTTTCTTAATCTCGCATATTCATTATATTTGCTATATTTTTATTCACAATTCGATACTAACTCGTTTGTTCATCATTTGTAGCAAATTCATCTTTTTCATTATTTGTTTTATTATACTAAAACGAACCTCACATGCTAAAACAACTTTGACGTTAATTTTCATGCATTAAACCGACTTTGCAACCCATTCAATTCCTCGCATGTTTAGGAAAACAATGTTTGCATATCATTCATCGTATTACTAACGCGCGTATTAAAACATCATTCGATATCCTAGTAGAGGCCGCTAATGTGCGGGCGGGGTTGGGTGTTCTTTGTGAACTTCCCAACACGTACCCTCACCCCTTACTCAGAACCTCGGTTTCCGGATATCCGAAACCATTGGCAACGAGAGTCATTCAATACACGGTATCCGATCATGTCGGTATCGGTATCAAATGCAAAGGGACGAACCCGATAAACTCTGACATCGGAAATGGGCCGTATTTTATACACGGCCCACTACGACATAGAGTGGGTTCGAACGGGCCCGAACTCCCACAAAGTTCGGTGGCGACTCCAACTTCGATTTAAATTTCAATTTGACCTGCTCATATGGAGATTCATTCGCCTCCCCAAACCCGCGCGTGGCCGCGTCGGGGTGGACCTATGTCATGTCCACAGGTATATTTTCGACACGGAAGACTTTTGGATTTTCATGACGTTGTCTATCTCGCCTTTTACTTCCTCTTCTTAAACGGAGCGTATTATTTTTTGCCAACTTTCCTATCCTCTTATGAGTACCTAAGTATCGGACGTATAACTTAATGACTTCCTGCTACTTTGAATGGACTATGTGTTGATGGACTATGTGTTGAGGGTGATGAGTAAACGAAGAAGATGCAAATTAATGGTTGTGATTTTTTCCATATTGTAATAAGTAGAATTTTTATGAAAATTATAATGACGGGATATGTATCCAAATTACTTTATGAATTAGCTTTGTGAGAGTAAAAGTAAAAGACAAATGAGGAGCTATTCTTTTAATCACTTAAATAATTGTTGATATTTTTCCTCGACGATGTCTTCCTTATGACAAATATATCCGTCTTAATATTATAACGGACAACTTTTCTTGAGGTTCGTTGGAACAATTCGGGTGGCATGTTGTCGGGTCACTTTGGGTTTGAGTCACTTCATGGTGTATCGTCAAGGTTGGGTCATTTTTGTGTATGAGTCCTGACGTTTTTTTATTGGTTAAATTTAATTTGCAATGCTCTATGTTTATAGCTAAACTCTATTTTTTTCCAAGATGCTAATAACTATTAATGTCATAAAATACTCCGTATGAATTTGTAATTTTGCTACTAAATTGTGAATGTCATAAATTATGTTTTTTTATATACGCAAGTGTGTTTCTGAAACAAAAGTCAAAATCTTGCAATGATCTAGAGCTAAAATGAAATAGGGAAATTGTAGACACCCGCATTTTGACCGCCAGGTGTCTATATATGGCAGTTTCCAAAAAACACCCGATGATGATCGGACGCTAACGTGTTTCTATGCGCTCGGATACGGGCTCAAATCAATTAATCGTTGGCTAACACACTTACGGAGTACAAATCTCACCAAACGGACCTCAAATCCAGGCCCAGTGGATCATTCCGAGTCAAACAAGACTAATATGGGTCGAAACCGGCACCGGAAATAAAACCGACTTTTTGCGATTGGGTCAACCTCGGTCAAAATCGTTTCCGAGACACACAAAACATCCATAAAATCCTCAAAAGTCCAAGTCAAACACAAAACCCATCAAACTCAAAGTCAAGGTCCAAAACAATGGACCCGTGCAACCCGACTGGGCCACTCGATCGAGTGACCCACCCACTCGATCGAGTGGGCATGTTTCAAGCCCGACGGCAGGCTTCACGGGCCACTCGACCGAGTTAGCCCCATACTCGGTCGATTAACCCTAATTCGGGTGCCCTAGCCTTGCCTATATAAGCAACCCTCATGCAATAACTTTTTGCAACTTTTCACAACCCTAATACATCCTAGAGCAACCCTACACACACACATACTACGTCTTTTACAAACCCTAATCAAACCTTAGCAATTCTACACTAGCAAAAACCCTAAACCTAGTTTTAGGAATCAATCCCGAGCCACCACAACTTAACCTACATAAAACCTCGAAGACTCTTGTGTTAAAGCCACGGTTACGAGTCCGCACCGAGACAAGAACATGTAGGTTGAGGGTGTCAAAACCCTCTCTTTTCTTCCCTTTCTCTCTTCGTCGTTCGTCTCCTTTTTCTCCATCTTTTTTTTCGTTTTTTTTTATTATTCATTTCGTTCGTTGCGTCATAATATCGATAATACTACTAATATCAAAGCATTAAAATACTTATGGATTTGTGTTGAACGTGAGTGATGGTGGGATAAGGAAAACCGCATATACAAGTGTACCGCACACGCGTCGTCGGTCGCTTATCCCATCACCCCGATCGTTTGATTATTGAAATAAGTCAACCTAAACAATAATTCGTTTTCTTAATTTTTGTAGTCATCATCATCAATTTTGCATTCATCAATTTTTAAAATCAATTTTAATAAGGGTCGAAACCCGTTGACACGGATCCGACATCACAATCCCTAGGGATTTATTTCGATGTCGGAGAAGTCTAGGGAATCAAGTTTTTATTCAAGTAAAGCGTCGATTTTAGATTCGATACCAATTCCATAATTGGATATCAAATCTAACAATCAAGTCATATGAATTAATTAACGTGATTCGTTCATATCACGATAATTAATTTAAAACGACTAAAATCAAAAAAAAAAAAATCTATTTCACTCTAATATTCCATATCGATTCAAATAATCGAATATGGGATACAACGAGTATTCAAAATTAGAATCGAGTATAAATTCAACAATATTTATATTCGGTTCAACAAAATTCGCGATTTATAAAAAACCAAGTCGAACATAAATTGTGCAATATTTATGTCCGATTCGGTAAAATCGTCGAACTCTCAAAAATCAAAAGCAATTTCAAAATCAACAATTAAATTGCAAACGAACCAAATTCGTACAGGTGCCACTCGACCGAGTGCCTTAGTCACTCGATCGAGTGACACCCTAAAATCCAATCAGAAAGCCTTTTACGACGCCTACTCGATCGAGTCTCACAGTGACTCGGTCGGGTGGCTACGTACTCGACCGAGTTGGTCAATAACTCGGCCGAGTACGGTCTAGTATGCAAAACAGAATCGTCTTTTACAGGTCAACTCGATCGAGTCCATCGACTACTCGATCGAGTAACCTCATAACGATTAACACAATAAATCGTACATTATTCTATTTTCAAAACCCGATAGTATTTCACGACTTAGGTCAAGACGTGCATAATTAATCACGTGTATACTATATTTTCAAACCATGCATCATCTTGTATATCATTCAATTCACTTCAATATTTGCACAAACCGTTATTATTCGTTATTATCATTGCATCGTTACTAACGCGTTTGTTATTTCTTTTGTCAATTTAATTCTTGTTCGTTTTATTCTACTAAATGAACCCATATGCTAAATTCCACTTTGACGCAGAATTAATTGCATTAAATTGACTTAGAAACCCTTTTCCATTCCATTCACATGTTTAGGGAAAATAATCTTTGCATATCATTTTCCCGTTTTACTAACGCGCGTATTGTAAGTCATTCGAGTTCTTAGTAGAGGCCGCTAATGTGCGGGCAGGGTTGGGTGTCCTTTGTGGGCTTCCCAACACGTACCCTCACCCCTTACTCAGAACCTCGGTTTCCGGATGCCCGAAACCGTTGGCGCACGAGAGTCATTCAATACACGATATCCGATAATGTCGGTATCGGTATCAAATGCAAAGGGACGAGCCCAATAAACTTTGACATCGGAAATGGGCCGTATTTTGTATACGGCCCACTAAGACATAGAGTGGGCTCGAATGGTTCCGAATAACCACAAAATTCGGTGGCGACTCCACATAGACCTAAATTTCAATTCGATCCATTCTCATATGGAGATTCATTCGCCTACCCAAACCCGCGCGTGGCCACGTCGAGATGGACCTATGTCATGTCCACAATTTGGCGACTCCGCTGGGGATTAATTGATGCGTGACTTACCATCGGCATCCTCAGGGTGAGACTCGAATAGAAATCGTTTGACAAATACAATACGCGTTTTAGTTTTACGGTTCATGCATAACCCATATTTTCCCGGGCCGGTACTCGCGACCGACGTCCCACTATACCGTTGATGTACTCCAATATGGATATGTCAAAAGGTGTCCATAGTCGATTCGAGTGGGTTTCGCGGCATGTTCTAAGATCAGCTCTACTTAGGAAGTCCGTCCCGATCAACGTCTAGACTATGTACACTGGTATGGACCCCTTATAGACCGACCGAGACTTAGTATAGAGCATACATGGAGTCGTTATAATGCTTGTGTGACTACGTGCTACTTGGTTTCCGAGTCGTTTTCAAAAACCGTCTTTTTTTCAAAGATTGCATCTTTTTCAAACTATTCAATTTCAAAACCCGGGACACATACCAAATTTAGGACTTATGATTTTACTCAAAATAGCCTATTTTCTAGACGGTATGCTGCCCGATTCAAAACTCGAAAATACTTTCAAACTTTCAAAACCCGTGGCCCAATGACTTTTCGTCTTTTTTCGGAAATTTTGGCCATTCACCGAGTCCACTCGGTCCTTTTTCAAAAATCATCTATTTTCAAAACCTTCTTATCCTTAGGACTTCCCATATTTAGCAGTGTCGGGTCGTGTCTTAAGTCGTCAAGGTCTTTAGCGTCGAAACTCTGTCAATCTGACATCACGAGTTTCTTCCCTATCCCAGTCCGCCTTATTAGACAAAGGCAAGGCCCACCTACGTAGGACAAACTCCTACAAAGGAGGGCCCGTCAACACACTCGATTCTAAAAGTCTGAGGATGTCTCACGAGGACCTTCCTTCGAGCAGGACTCGGCCCACATAGCCGAATCCTAAGGAAGGCCCACCTTGCACAAGTCACCCGTCTAGGTGTTTTTCCCGAGTCAACCTTTTACAAGGCATAGCCCTATAACAAAAGGTTCACGGTCCTTACGTCTAAGGGTCACTCGTCAACAATCGAGTCTTAACAAAATCTTCAACCCCACTCGGGGGCTACCCCTTAGCAGAGCGATCAATCACGGTTGCTCTAAGGGTCATGTCTTACACGTGTCTCACGTACCCCACCTTTGAGTCACTTAGATGTCACACCATCTGAGTCCTATCTAAGTCCTTGGCCTCACTTGGGGGCTATTCTCCGACGGAGCGATTAACCATAGTCACTCTGAGAATCGCACCCTACACATTTGTCGTAAGAGGGTCTAACCCGAGTCAAACATTGTCGCCCAATTTTCGAACTCACCCTTCTGCAGCCCGAGTCTAATTTGCGGTCGTTACCTCGTCTAGGTCGACATTCGAGTATCCCGGCCCGAGAGTCTTTGTCGACCCGTCACCCCGGGCCGTGTCTAGTTTGACCCCCTCTCTTGCACTTGCGCAATGCCGAGTTTAGGCGAGTCGTGGCACCCTTCGTTCTCTCCAATCAAAGAAATTACCAAAAAAAAAAACAACCAACCGAACATCCGAGTCCGGATTTGATTCGAGTCTAAGTTTGAGTCCGAGTCTAGGATACCCTACATCCTCATTTCCAAATCAGAGTCAGAGTATTTTGCATTCTGTCCTCTTTTTTAAATTTCAATAAAATCAGCTTTCAATATTCTTTCTCATATACACTTTCCTTATGTGTTTCCGAAAACATGATGAACACCATCATACACTGTGAGCACATGCACGTGACTATTATAGGCACAGCTATAATGACTGCAGGAAACCGAGCCCGTGTTTTCTTTTTACCTATTCCATGTCTGGTATAGAAAAGCCACATAACTACCCTTAGCAGGAGCATATCGAATCCTATGACAAATCTGGGTAGTCTTCTAGTTTGGGTCTAAGACGGGAGGCAAGCCCATTTCCCACAACAAACACTCATCCGATAAGATCAACCGATCCCTACCTTTGGTGTTAGTCTGACCAACAAAAAACTGGACAAAAAAATTCAAAAAACCCATGACCGGGGCTGAGAGGTCAACCAACATTCAAAAAACCCATGACCGGGGCTGAGAGGTCAACCAACATTCAAAAAACCCATGACCGGGGCTAAGAGGTCAACCAAAACTCAAAAAACCCATGAACGGGGCTGAGAGGTCAACCAAAATCAAAACCCATGACCGGGGCTGAGAGGTCAATCAAAAGTCAAAAAAAAAAAGAGAAAGAGCCAAAGCAAAAAGAAGACCATCAAAAAAGAAAACTGGACAAAAAAAAAATCGAAAGTCCATGAAAAAAAAAAAGCAAACGGGCCAAAACAAAAAAGCAGGCCATCATCAAAAAAATTCAGAATACCCATGACCGTGGTCAACGGTCAATTCAAGTGAAAGCCCCACGACCAGGGTACGGTCAAAATTATCAAAACCCCATGACCGCAAGGTCAATCAAAAAATCAAAAAATCAAATACTCAAGTGAAAATCCTTTGACCGTGGTACGGTCAAATTCAAAATTATCAATACCATCCAATAGGGGAGTGACAATCAAGCTGGTCAGCTAACACCACATCTAGCCTTCCCACATTACAACCCTCAAGACCTTCCCGAGACCCAGGCCAGAGACAGCCCGGAATTTTGAGGATTCAAGCTCCATAGGACACCCCTAACCATTAGGGCCAGACATGGAAACCAGATCCCGCATTATCAAAACCTATCCCGATCAAAGTTCGAGCCATTTTACTCGACTTCCCCTTTACATAACAAAATTCACAATCACCATACAAAGACCCGAGATCAAAACTCGTCAAAGACCCGAGATCAAAACTCGTCAAATCCCCGAGAGCAAAACTCGTCAAATCCTCAAGAGCAAAACTCGTCAAATCCTCGAGAGCAAAACTCGTCAAATCCCCGAGAGCAAAACTCGTCAAATCCCCGAGAGCAAAACTTGTTAAAATCCCCGAGAGCAAAACTCGTTAAAATCCCCGAGAGCAAAACTTCGTTAAAATCCCGTCCCAATTCTTCTCATCCAAACCAGTTACCAACCCCAAGCACGGGAATTCAACTTGCAGTCGGCATAGAACATGCCCAAATAATTCACACCACCTCTGGGGGCTATCCCGGAGAACGCTCACAGTCACAGGATTAATATCCTAACCATTCAAGCCCTTTGATCAAGACATCACTGGGAATGCACCTAGCCTACAACCGTCATTATGGCTAGTTACACACGAAGTCCTATTAGAATAGGCACCATAATATATCTTCTGACACTGAACTACGGCATGGTTTGATTTCACCACAAGTGAATACGTAGGCAACCTTTCAACAGAGGCACAACCACCCACATTGACACACATTCAAAAAGCGCCATTAGTTCGGTCACGACACCATCATGTTCTCAATAGCTAGCTTTATTGTCCCGGGGGCTTCTCCTACGCAGAAGTTCTCCATCCACTCACAATATCCAGATAAATCCAACAAAAAATCTAGCCTCCTTTCTGTAGTGTGTCCTAGTACTCGGCTCAGTCGAAGACAAGAATCTGTCAGGACTCGAGGCAATACCCACTTTGGAAATGTATCCTAAAATAGGAAATCCAGAAGGACACCAGACTAAAACAGTCTCATTACAGGCTACTGCAATCCCCCCATAGCATATCTATCCCATTTCGATGTACGACCGTGTTGCCACTCGCCTAGACTACGGGATAGCGCAACTTAAGAGTCTTGTTAGGCGGCCCACACCCCTACCGAGTCGCGGTCCAACATTTAGAGAGTACAGTCCGTGTCAGTCAACTCGTCCTGTCGTGTCCAGAGTCGAGTCTGTCGGTAGGTCCCTCTCTTCAAATTCCACTTTGAGATTTGCAAAATTTAGCCATTTGAAAAAAGATCTTTTTCGACAAGGATTTCAAATTCAAAATTTCAAAAACTTCAAAAATCATCTTCCCCAGCACGAGTCATTTTACTACCTACGTGTTGCATATATTTTTATGTGACTTATATAGGTACGACTCAAGCGAAGACATGCAAGTCATCAAATCTCCCCAGCAGCATTTTCCGGGATACCACGGGATGGGCCAACACACAGGCACACTCAGGGCTTACGCGACAAGCCCAAATTCCCCACGGAGTACAATCATCAAGCTCAGGTATGATTTCTGTCTCGCGGCTGGCGAGCCCTCCACGCGAGTCTAACGGACTATAAACGACCCGACCGGAAGTCTACCAGGTCTTAACGGGCTTGGTAGCCACTCTGACTTTCGCCTTGTCCAAGCCTCAGTTAGAGTGGGGGCTCTGTAGACACCCACATTTTGACCACCAGGTGTCTATGGCAGTTTCCAAAAAACACCCGATGATGATCGAACGCTAACGTGTTTCTATGCGCTCGGATACGGGCTCAAATCCATTAATCGTTGGCTAACACACTTACGGAGTACAAATCTCACCAAACGGACCTCAAATCCAGGCCCAGTGGATCATTCCGAGTCAAACAAGACTAATTTGGGCCGAAACCGGCACCGGAAATAAAACCGACTTTTTGCGATTGGGTCAACCTCGGTCAAAATCGTTTCCGAGACACACAAAACAGCCATACAATCCTCAAAAGTCCAAGTCAAACACAAAACCCATCAAACTCAAAGTCAAGGTCCAAAACAATGGACCCATGCAACCCGACTGGGCCACTCGATCGAGTGACCCACCCACTCGATCGAGTGGGCATGTTTCAAGCCCGACGGCAGGCTTCACGGGCCACTCGACCGAGTTAGCCCCATACTCGATCGAGTAACCCTAATTCGGGTGCCCTAGCCTTGCCTATATAAGCAACCCTCATGCAACAACTTTTTGCAACTTTTCACAACCCTAATACATCCTAGAGCAACCCTACACACACACATACTACGTCTTTTACAAACCCTAATCAAACCTTAGCAATTCTACACTAGCAAAAACCCTAAACCTAGTTTTAGGAATCAATCCCGAGCCACCACAACTTAACCTACATAAAACCTCGAAGACTCTTGTGTTAAAGCCACGGTTACGAGTCCGCACCGAGACAAGAACATGTAGGTTGAGGGTGTCAAAACCCTCTATTTTCTTCCGTTTCTCTCTTCGTCGTCCGTCTCCTTTTTCTCCATCTTTTTTTTCGTTTTTTTTTATTATTCATTTCGTTCGTTGCGTCATAATATCGATAATACTACTAATATCAAAGCATTAAAATACTTATGGATTTGTATTGAACGTGAGTGATGGTGGGATAAGGAAAACCGCATATACAAGTGTACCGCACACGCGTCGTCGGTCGCTTATCCCATCACCCCGATCGTTTGATTATTGAAATAAGTCAACCTAAACAATAATTCGTTTTCTTAACTTTTGTAGTCATCATTATCAATTTTGCATTCATTAATTTTTAAAATCAATTTTAATAAGGGTCGAAACCCGTTGACACGGATCCGACATCACAATCCCTAGGGATTTATTTCGATGTCGGAGAAGTCGAGGGAATCAAGTTTTTATTCAAGTAAAGCGTCGATTTTAGATTCGATACCAATTCCATAATTGGATATCGAATCTAACAATCAAGTCATATGAATTAATTAACGTGATTTGTTCATATCACGATAATTAATTTAAAACGACTAAAATCAATTTTATTTTTTTTTCTATTTCACTCTAATATTCCATATCGATTCAAATAATCGAATATGGGATACAACGAGTATTCAAAATTAGAATCGAGTATAAATTCAACAATATTTATATTCCGTTCAACAAAATTCGCGATTTATAAAAAAACCAAGTTGAACATAAATTGTGCAATATTTATGTCCGATTCGGTAAAATCGTCGAACTCTCAAAAATCAAAAGCAATTTCAAAATCAACAATTAAATTGCAAACGAACCAAATTCGCACAGGTGCCACTCGACCGATTGCCTTAGTCACTCGATCGAGTGACACCCTAAAATCCAATCAGAAAGCCTTTTACGACGCCTACTCGATCGAGTCTCACAGTGACTCGGTCGGGTGGCTACGTACTCGACCGGGTTGGTCAATAACTCGGCCGAGTACGGTCTAGTATGCAAAACAGAATCGTCTTTTACAGGTCAACTCGATCGAGTCCATCGACTACTCGATCGAGTAACCTCATAACGATTAACACAATATATCGTACATTATTCTATTTTCAAAACCCGATAATATTTCACGACTTAGGTCAACACGTGCATAATTAATCACGTGTATACTATCTTTTCAAACCATGCATCATCTTGTACATCATTCAATTCAATTCAATATTTGCACAAACCGTTATTATTCGTTATATCATTGCATCGTTACTAACGCGTTTGTTATTTCTTTTGTCAATTTAATTCTTGTTCGTTTTATTCTACTAAATGAACCCATATGCTAAATTCCACTTTGACGTAGAATTAATTGCATTAAATTGACTTAGAAACCCTTTTCCATTCCATTCACATGTTTAGGGAAAATAATCTTTGCATATCATTTTCCCGTTTTACTAACGCGCGTATTGTAAGTCATTCGAGTTCTTAGTAGAGGCCGCTAATGTGCGGGCGGGGTTGGGTGTCCTTTGTGGGCTTCCCAACACGTACCCTCACCCCTTACTCAGAACCTCGGATTCCGGATGCCCGAAACCGTTGGCGCACGAGAGTCATTCAATACACGATATCCGATAATGTCGGTATCGGTATCAAATGCAGAGGGACGAGCCCAATAAACTTTGACATCGGAAATGGGCCGTATTTTGTATACGGACCACTAAGACATAGAGTAGGCTCGAATGGTTCCGAATAACCACAAAATTCGGTGGCGACTCCACATAGACCTAAATTTCAATTCGATCCATTCTCATATGGAGATTCATTCGCCTACCCAAACCCGCGCGTGGCCGCGTCGGGGTGGACCTATGTCATGTCCACAGAAATATTAATATATTGTTGCACTAAATTTATAAATCGTTTGAAATATCAACAATTAATCAGTTATGGAGTACTATTTTTTATAATGTTTGGGGTATTAAAATGAACTTTAAGTTCAAATAAACAAATCATTTCACATTTCCTTAAAATTCATTAGAAAAATCAATACTTTGTGGGCGTTTTTTTATAGTTCAATTTTATAGAATAGCACAATTTTAAGAAGAGACCTGTGAGTCCTAAGATCGTTTCACATGAGAATTTGGACAAAATTTGAAGGAACCACCGCGCAATTTGTGCGGGTTTAACCTAGTTCTACTTAAGTTCATATACTTCCTCCGGTTTTCTTTTATCTTCCCACTTTTTAATAATTGGGCCGGTGGAGTATTATATCCAAATGCCAAATGGGAAATTAAAACCGGAGGAAGTAAAATTTTATCACCTCATAATTTTTCGATGTGAGATAATGTTTACTTAGGTTTATGATCTTCGGAGCTATTTTTAAGACTCAAAAGTTTTTTGGTTGATAACTAAGAACGAATAAAGATTGTTCTTAAGTTCTTTTTATGACTCAAAAATAAAAGATTGTTGGTTGATATCTAAGGAGATCGTCTGACAATATGTACTGGGACGGGATATATTTATCTTTTACACTCTGTTTTAAAAAATTAATAGAGGGTACAAGAAATGGGTGTAGAAATAAAAACTTTAGAGTCGCAACCCGATCCGTTGAGTCAACAAAAATTAAAATTGATAAAATATTTATATTTATATACTTCAGTATAGTTATCTTTGGATTTATAATTAAGCAATTGATATTTTAAATTAAAATATACTCTGTAAACAAATTTACAATTTAATACATACGAGTATTTTTTGACCATTTAATAATAAAATAATTTAAAATTTAGAATTTAATTTTTTTTTTTAAATATAAGCATTATAGTTCAAGAGTTTTAAAAATAATGCTATACTCTTAAATAAATAAAAATTTGATAAGATTTTTTTTTTGACCTTAAATCATTAGTAGATTTTTTATTTTAGTTGATGAAAATATGTCGTTCAGTATTTAAAATTAATTTAAAGTAATTCACGGACAAGCTTTTCATAAAACACTCCGTCTCTAAACTATTGATTCTACGTAACGTATACTTTTTCGCGTGTTTTTTCAAGTCAAATTTGTGTCCATGGACCTACATAAGTTCTTAAACTTAGATGCTGATCATACCGTAAAAATATTATTTCTCTAAATTCAATAATTTCACAAATGTACCACGCAACAATGTCTTTTTGTTATACTGCTTATTAATTTTTTTCTATATGTTCTAATGACAAAGAAAACGTCCAACCCCATGAATTTTTACGGGTTAGTTCACTAGTATCTTATTGATTCAATTACCACTAAATTAACCCTAAAGCTATACACTCTAATATCTTAATGAAAGAAAATTATGAAAATAATTCGTTTTTAACGCTATTAAATTATTAATTAACCAAAATGTAACCAAATTATCCACGCACTATTAATCAATCCTCAAATTATAATACTTTTTTTAAAAGCTTGACTAAATTAACGTCTAAATGTAGCCTCACGACTGATATGACAAGTATATTTTACAATCTTTATGATTTGTGTCAATGTATACTAAATATCGAGAGTGTATATATAACAGCGGAAATACATTTTATTTTTGTAATAATCATGAATGATATAAGATTGTAATTAAATATTATAATTGTAATCCCCTATAACCTAAAAGAATAAAAATTCTCAAAACTTTTCTCGCCTAAATTTTAAGCTCTCAATTTGGACAAAATCAATATAACAAATAATAAAATCATATCATATAAAGACTACTTACGGGTTAAATATTTAAAAACTAATAATGGGTGTATTGATGAAAACAAACTGTAGAAATATAGTTGCTTAAATTTCTAACAACAATTATGAACTATTTTTATGAACAAATGATATTGTAGACACCCACATTTTGACCGCCAGGTATCTATAGTAGGTCCCACCAAACACCCGATGATGATAGGACGCGAACATGCTTTAATGGACTCGCATATGGGCTCGAAATCATGGACATTTGGTTTAGGCTTATTACGGAGTACAAATCTTAAAAAACCGACCTTAAAATCAGGCCCAGTGGGTCGTTTCGAGTCAAATAAGACTAATTTGGGTCGAAACCGACACCAGGGGTAAAATCGTCTTTTAGCGACCGAGCCGAAACCCGGTCGAAAATATTCTCGAGACACGTTAGTCAGCCGCGACACCTCACGTGGCTGATTCGGTCACCAACACTACAAAAAATCAGCTTCGAAAATATTAAACAAATTCATTCGAGGATAAAATTCGACCTCAAGTAGGAATTCTATCCGAAAACCAAAACAATTCATCGACCAAGCTCAAACACTCGGCCAAGACACCCCAAACAGCCGAAACACTCTCCCTTTCAGCCGAGATAATCGGCTTCCCCGCCAAGAAACGAGACTTTCGTTCCCTTTCGAACTCTCGCGTTTCCTATCCTAAACGGTATTTCTTGTCGTACAAGCAAGGCTATCTCCGCGCCTATAAATAGGACCCTCCATTCAACATTGAAAGACATCAATTATTCATCAACACACGACAATTATTAGTCACACACATACATCCTCGACATCTAGCAAAAATAATCTCGACACACATCCGAAGGAACACCGAAATACTGTCCAAAAACCGACGAATCCGACCCCACCATCCGGCCGAAACCCGTCACCTCACACATAAAAAACCGCGCCATCCTAAACTCATCCACATCATCTCGACGCTCCCGTGCCTAAGCCACCCTCCGACGAGCCTTATACCGAGAAAACAAGCATGTAGGTTGAGGGTGCAAAATCAAACCCGACTCTTCTCTCTTTTCTCCCTCTTTCTCGTTTCTCTCGTCCTTTTGTGTCGTGTCGTCGGTCGTATTTTAATATGGGTCGTTCGTCGCATATTTTTTATTATTCCTAATAATCGATATTATAAAAACTATTTTTACGTATAACATTCTTAAAATACAATATCGGTTCTCTAATCGAATATCGTATATAACAAGAACTAAATTAATTAATTCTCGTTGATGCTAATAAAATCGTTACATCTTTTTAAACAAAATTCGACGATTTTATACGCGGAGAGAATTAACATCTTTTTCGTTCAAATTCTTTTTTTTTTTTTACTTTTTCGTTCAAAACAAACTTTTTCAAAACCTTTTCTAAATTTATTCCGACTATTCGATATCGATTTTATAATCGAATATCGACTACACTTTATATTTAAAAAGAGTCGGTCGACCTGGTCTACGAGCAAAACCCAAATTGGAGAAGAATATCGCCCTTGGGTTCCAGGCTTGATATAATTCAGAAAATACTAGTTTTCTCGAAGCCTCTTGTTCATATCTCTCATCTGAACAAAATACGACTTATTTGAAATTAAATGAATGAGCAACTCACAAAATCTTTACGTCGGATTCCCTATTTTAACATGTAGATAATTTCTTGTCAAGATGAACATTCGCAATCAAAGATCACCAATAAGCATATCTTGCGTTGGGACGGAAATGGGATCCCCAATAGCTGGCGACAAAAGATTCATATGAGAAAACATAAGTAAACGAGCCTCTGTTTGAGCTGAAAAAATGAAATTTAAAATTTTAATATTAAGACGAATATCGTAAATATGAATCGGGTATAAATTAATCCATATTTTTACGCGATTTATAAAAATAGACGATTTTCGACAAAATAAAAAAAAGCGGACAGACCGCCACGCGAGTCGCGCGCCTGTCAGGCGACTCGCGCGGTGGCCTGGTTCGCCGGGTCTTTTTTTTTTCGTTTCCTCGCTTTTCTATTTTTTATTCTTTTTGAATCTTACATAAAAAGCGACTTTCGCGACATATTTCGATAAATACTTTTTTTGACTTCGGTCAACGCGTGTTAATCCATCACGTTTCATAAAACTTTTCTAAAAATCATGCATATTATTTATTTACGTCTTTATTCGATCTTTATTCAAACGTTACTAACTCGTTTTCTCGTGTTTGTAGCAATTTATTTGTCTTTTGTTTTATTAGACTAAAACGACTTCACATGCTAAAATAACTTTGACGTTATTAGTTTAAGATGCATTAAACGACTTAGCAACCCATTTTATTTTTCTCACATGCTTAGGAAAATAATGTTTGCATATCATTCAACCGTCGAACTAACGCGTGTACACCAAAAACGAACGATATCTTAGTAAAGGCCGCTAAGTGCGGGCGGGGTTGGGTGTTCTTAGTGAACTTCCCAACACGTACCCTCACCCCTTACTCAGAACCATGGTTTCCGGATGTCCGAATCCATTGGCAACGAGAGTCATTCAATACACGATATCCGATAATGTCAGTATCGGTATCGTAATGCAACGGGACGAGCCCAATAAACTCTGACATCGGAAATGGGCCGTATTTTGTATACGGCCCACTACGAAATAGAGTGGGCTCGAATGGTTCCGAATAACCACAAAATTCGGTGGCGACTCCTACTTCGATTTCAATTTCAATTTGACCATCTCATATGGAGATTCATTCGCCTCCCCAAACCCGCGCGTGGCCGTGTCGGGGTGGACCTATGTCATGTCCACAATTTGGCTACTCCGCTGGGGATCAACTGATGAGTCCCTTACCATCGGCATCCTCAGGGTGAGACTCGAAAAGAAATCGTTCGAATAGTAATGTACACGTTTTAGTTCAATGGTTCATGCATAACCCAATTCTTTCCCGGGCCGGTTACTTGTGACCGACGTCCCACTATACCACGGTGCGTTCCTAAATGGACCCACTAAAGACATCGATGGCGGAACTCGCATGGGTTTTACGGCAGGTTCTAAGACCAACTCGGCTTAGAAAGACCGTCCTGATTTGCGAGAAAGCTATCGTCGTTGGTATAGACCCTATTCGACCGACCGAGACTTAGACTAAGAGCATACATGGCGTCATTATACTGTTTCCGTGACTACATGCTACTTGATCCATGTCTCGTCTTTTCAAAAACCGTCATTTTCAAAAACTTGCATCTTTTTCGAAAACTATCCATTTTTTCAAACCCGGAAAGCTACCGAATTTAGGACTTATGATTTTGACTCAAAATAGCCTATTTTCTAGCCGGTATGCTATCCGAACTTTTCAAAAAAAATTCAAAATCTCGGCCCGATAAACCTTTTTTTCGATTTTTTCAAAAAAAATCGGGCCTTCCAATCCGACTTTGTTCGGCCTTTTCAAATCCAAATCCTCTTTTCAAAGCTTACTTCCTTCTTAAGACTTCCCGTATTTAGCAGTGTTGGGTCTTGTCATAAGTTGTTAGAGTCCATAGCGTCGAAACTCCGTCGATCATATATCACGGGTTTCCACCCCATCCCAAGTCCGCCTTATTCGTCAAGGCACGGCCCACCTACGTAGGACAAACTCCTACAAAGGGAAGCCCACTTACACTTTAGGGTCCAAAGTCTGGGGAATAGCTCACACGCAGGTCTTTCTTCACACAGGACTAAGGGCCATTTTACCAAAATCCTAAAGAAAGCCCACCGTCCATGAGTCACCCGTCTAGGAGTCGGTTTTTAGTCTGTTTCCGAGTCTAGTTGTTTCCTCTTCTTGCTCGGGATGCACTCTTCGATTTGGGTCCGATTCTGATTACACGGTGTTCTTACAGACAGGCCACCTCACACCCGAACCATGACTAAGGATTTCATTGATCAACTGATCGCCTCGTTGGCCAAGATCCAAGACCAACTGAACCAGATGAGGGGAGACCAAATCGCCATCATTACCCGGGTAAGCGCCATAGAACAGGATAGGCCGAGTGGTGAAGACGAAACCAAGGGGCCATTAGCCGACATGACTAGCGCAGTCCTCAAGCTGCAAGAGCAGGTCCATTTGTCGACCCACAACTCGATTCATACGGAAAATGCTCGGGCCTACGCACCCCTAACCGATGAATTGCCCCCCAATCTCAACCTGACGGGCCTCCCAATGTTCGACGGAACTGAAGACCCGGTATTACATATCCGGGCTTTCAAGGAATTTATGGCCCTCAAGGGGGTTAAGTCAAACATGTTCAAACATCTGTTTGCCTCCTCCCTCGAGAAGCACCCGAGAGCCTGGTTCTATAGGCTCGATTCCAAGAAGTACAAGTCTTGGGATGACGTGGCAACGGAATTTGCTCGGAACTACGCCGACAACACGGAAATCCAAACCACGATGCGCACCCTGGAAGTAATGGCCCAGGAACCAAAGGAAGGGTTTACGAAGTACCTTCAACGCTGGAGGGCTGAAAGCGTCAAACTGGTCGATAAGCCCAGTGAAAAAGTCCTAGTTGAAGCCTTTGTCAAGAATCTCCTGCCCGCCTACCGGATCCATCTCCGGTACACCATCATACCTAGTTTCGCGGTCCTAACCGAGATGGGAACAAGAATCGAGGATGATTTAAGGTTGGAAAGCCTCACCAAGGCCTCCACCAAGGGATACCAAGGGTCCAGCTCGTCGACAAGCAACCCCACATCCGCCACTGCTACTCGTAGCATTTTTGACGAGGTAAATCTACTTGATACCCCGTCCAAGAAGAATACCACACCCCAGGTATTCACCGACATAGGTACCACGTATGCAAATGCCTTACAAAGGCTCTCATCGAAAGGCCTGGTCAACCCGATAGGCCCAACACCTGAGCTCCCAGTCGAGCGTCGCTCCAAGTTCTACGACCTCCAAGCCTACTGCCAGTACCATCAGGGCAAGGGACACGATACTGAGAAATGCTGGAAGCTAAAACATCTTATCCAGGATCTCATCGAAAGCGGGAAAATCCCTTTACCTGGAGGCAAGCCCAACAACAAGGACAACCCGTTGGCCACTCACGCTATCTTCTCCGGGGAAGTCATAGACTGTTCACATCTCATTTCCCCGTTTATCCCGCCAATCAACGGGATCTGGTGCGACGATGAAAACGACGTCTATCTCACTAAGGGAGAAGCCGTCCCTATCACGCCCGGGGAGATCCAGAAGGTTAAATCCAAGGCTTTAACCAGCCATCACGCCCTCATCGTCACCGAGCCGCCACCTAGAGCGGAGGTCGTCCCGGAAGAGCCAACTACTGAAAAGGCTCTTGTAAAGCAGCTGAGCCGGACTCGAGTTGACATCTCTATATGGCAACTCCTAGTTAGTTCTCAGGAACATCGAGAGGCACTCACTAAGGCCCTCGATCAAGTCAAGATCGACTCTACGGCTACTCCATCTGAAATGGTAGCCACGGTTCTGCCCCACCTAAAGGGGAAAGCTAAAGAAGAAGGCCCACTTATCACCTTCACAAATGCTGATCTACCACCATTTGGGCCAACCCACAACATGGCCCTCTACATCACGGTAATCTGCCGTGGAAAATATCTGCCCATGACCCTAATCGACGACGGGTCCGCAGTCAACGTCCTCCCCTTGAGGACCGCCAAAGTCCTCGGCATCACTGAGGCCGACTACATTCCTACAGCTCAAACCATTCAGGCTTTCGACGGAAGTCCAAAGTCAGTAGCCGGGGCCGTAAAACTTACTATCATAACGGGCCCGATAGAGAAGGAGCTGGAATTTCAAGTGATCGACGTAACTTCTTCCTTTAACCTTCTTTTAGGAAGACCCTGGATCCACGCAACCAGGGCTGTATCCTCCACCCTGCATCGGAAGATCAAGCTACCTTTGCACGATACCGTCATCACTCTAGAAGCCACACCTATGACTGTGGCTAAATGCAACACCTCGGGCCGCACCGATCTCTGGGGGTTCGACTTCATAGGGGCCATCGAAGAAGAATATCTTTTCCGACCCTACTTCACGGTTAGCATCGACCGGATGTTGCAAAGTCTGGGCTTTCTACCGGGGGCTACATCAAGGCCCGATCTTCCCGCAGGAAAAATCCTCGAAGTCCTCGATAACGGGAGGATTCAAACCGGTCTGCATTACACCCTAACCCCGGAAAATATGGGCCACAGCGGAGCCGGCAAAATCATCTTCGTCACACCGGTGTTCGAGTCCGTCCAAACAGGCCTATACCGGCCCACAACCACGCGCCCTGGGACCCACTTGGCCCAGGTCTGCAACTATATACCAGACGACATCTTCGCCCTCGGCCGGTCCGAAAATGTTAAGAATGTTGAGCCCGCCCTGGGGCTACTCTTTGGAGAAGAGCTCGCGGCCCCAACGTCGAAGGAAGAACTCGTCAGTCTCATTCTCCGCAGCCGCACCTTTGATCCATCCAAGCTGATCTCGGATGTTGGATCCGGGACAGGAAAGAGAGCCTGGAGGAAGACGGTCAAGTGGACTGACAGTCAAGGAAGGACATTCAAGCTGATCACAGGGGAAGGAGAAATGCCAGAATCTGAGTCTGAGTCTGAGTCAGAGTCCGAGTCAGAGTCTGAGATTGAGTCTAGTGAGTCCGGTGCTAGGGTCAGTCCTGTAACTCCCCCTCTCCCTTTAGCTTTTCCTGGTGCTTCGGGGTCTGTCCCCAGCACCCTATCTATCCCGCCACTGACTAGCGATCAGATGGCAGCTCTGTTCGCGCTATTCTCGCAATTCATGAATAATAACAACCGTTCTGCTTACGACTTGTCTTATTTTCAAAATTTCCTTAAATTTCAAAATTTTATGTGCAATGACATTAAGAAACCCGATGAACAGGTATCCTTACCTCCACATCTGATCGAGCAGCTATAGCAAAGGGAATCCCGCAATCCGGTAATTGAAGAAACTGAAGCTATCAACATGGGAACAACCTTAGAGCCTCAAATGCTTAAGATAGGGTTATCTCTAGATCCCGGGGAGAAACAACAGTTCATCAATCTCCTTCAAGAATTCAAAGACGTCTTCGCATGGTCCTACAAGGACATGCCGGGGATAGACCGCAAAATAGCCGAGCACCATATACCGATCAAGGAAGGGTTCAAGCCGGTTAAGCAGAAACTCCGACGCATGAGGCCTGAATGGTCCCTCAAGGTCAAGGAGGAAGTCGACAAACAATTCAAGGCTGGGTTCATACGAGTCTCCGAGTATCCAGATTGGGTTGCAAACATTGTGTCGGTCCCTAAAAAAGACGGCAAGGTACGTGTCTGTGTAGACTTTCGGGATCTTAACAAGGCAAGCAGAAAGACGATTTCCCGTTACCACATATCGATATACTGGTGGATAACACGGCTGATCATGCCCTTCTATCATTCATGGACGGGTATGCCGGGTACAATCAAATAAAAATGGCAGAGGAAGATATGGATAAGACCACCTTCATTACACCTTGGGGTACTTATTGCTATACTGTTATGCCATTTGGTCTCATCAATGCCGGGGCCACCTATCAACGAACCGCCACAACTTTATTACATGACATGATGCAAAAAGAAGTGGAAGTTTACGTGGACGATATGATCGTCAAATCCAAGGACAGGGACGGTCACATCACCGCCCTGAGAAAATTTTTCACCCGATTACGCAAATACAACATGAGATTAAACCCTCAGAAATGCAGTTTCGGGGTAACATCTGGCAAATTACTGGGTCATATCGTCAGCCAACGCGGTATCGAAGTCGATCCAGCTAAAATCAAGGCCATCACCGAGATGCAACCTCCTAAGACCGAAAAGGAGATAAGAGCGTTTCTCGGAAAAGTCCAATACATCAGCAGGTTCATTTCAAAACTAACCATGGTATGTGAACCGATCTTCAAGAAGCTGAAAATAGGGGAACGGTTACTATGGGACGACAAGTGTCAAGCAGCCTTTGACAGAATCAAAGAAATCTTGTCTTCACCGCCGGTCCTGATGCCACCTCAACCCGGTTTGCCTTTGTCGCTATACCTAACCACGACAGAGACGGCCATGGGGGCTATGTTAGCTCAAACGGTCAACTCCGAAGAACGAGCTATATACTACATCAGCAAAAAGTTTTTAGAGTACGAGTGTAAGTACACCATGCTCGAAAAGACGTTCTTAGCTTTGGTCTGGGCCACTAAGAAGCTCCGACATTACATGCTCAGCTATGAGGTACAAGTACTGTCAAGAATGGATCTGATCAAGTATCTCTTCGAAAAGCCCATTCTCAACGGTAGGATATCGAGATGGACCCTGATGTTGGCAGAATTCGATCTAAAGTTCATACCATTGAAAGCCGTCAAAGGCCGAATAGTAGCCGAATTTCTCGTCGACAGTCCCATAACCGAGGAAGGGCACACCGACACTTGGTCATTCCCGGATGAAGATATTTTCCATACTGACACTGAGACGTGGGATTTATACTTCGACGGGGCATCCAATTTCCGAGGATTTGGAGTCGGGATACTTCTAATCTCGCCGAGAGGGGAGCATACTCCCGTGTCTATCAAATTGGACTTTGACGTCACCAATAACGCTGCTGAGTATGAAGCATGCATCCACGGGCTACAAGCCGCCGCCGATTTAGGGGTCACAAACCTCCGAGTACATGGCGACTCATCTCTGGTCATTAACCAAGCACTCCAAAAATGGAAAACCCGAAATGCCAACCTCGTGGCCTACCAGGCACGAGTAAGGGATCTCGAGAAACAATTCCAAAAGGTAGAGTACATATACCTACCTCGGAAAAAAAATCAGTTCGCAGATGCACTTTCAAAACTGGCATCTTTACTAAACATTCCCGATCATATGACCAGCATGCCAATCTGTGTCGAAAGGCGATCCGAGCCAGCATATATCCACGACATCGAAGATATCGAGATACCCGATCCCGAGCCATGGTATAAGGCTATCCAAGCATACCTGACAACCGGGGAGTATCCACCTGGGGCCGACAATCGAGCCAGGAAGGCCTTGCGCAGGCTAGTGACCCCGTTCATCCGTACCGACGACGGACAACTTTACAAGAAGACACCGCAGGGGGCTCTCCTTTTATGTGTCGATAAGGGTAACGCCGAAAAGGTCATGGCCGAAGTACATGACGGCGAGTGCGGTCCTCACATGAACGCCCAGATGCTAGTCCGGAAGATCATGAGACTCGGATACTACTGGAACAGCATGGAAGCCGATTGTCAGCTTTACGTCAAACGTTGCCATAACTGCCAGATTTTCGCTAATGTGCAGCATATGCCACCATCTCTGCTGTATACCATGACGTCACCATGGCCGTTTTCGACATGGGGAATCGATATAATCGGAAAGATAAACCCCTCGGGAACCGGAGGACACTGCTTCATTTTGGTAGCAATCGACTATTTCACCAAATGGGTCGAAGCGGAATCCTACCGTATCCTCAACGCCAGCCACGTTGCCAAATTTATCCAAAATAAGATAATATGTCGGTACGGGATCCCTCATGAATTCATCAGTGACCACGGGACCCATTTTCAAGCCGAGACGGCGGCCTTGCTAGCCAAGTACAAGATCCAAAGGCATACGTCTTCACCCTACCGACCTCAAACCAATGGAGCGGTGGAAGCGGCTAACAAGACTATTGTCACCATACTCAAAAAGATGGCTGACAATTATCGGGACTGGCCCGACAAGATACCATTTGCCCTTTGGGGATATCGGACCTCGATTTGTACTGCGACCGGAGCAACACCGTATTACCTTACATACGGGATGGAAGCGGTCCTACCCGTTGAGTTAGAAGTACCGTCACTTAGAATCTTGCTCGAAAGTCAAGTACCTGAAACCGATTGGGTTCGAGCACGATATGACTCGCTAGTCCTTTTAGACGAACGACGATCTCGTGCCCTCAATAACATACAGATTTATCAAAAAAGGATCCAACGGGCCTTCAATAAAAGAGCGAGGCCCAGGCACATCAAAGAAGGAGATTTGGTTCTCAAGTCTGTTCGAGCTTTATTACCAGTAGACCCAAGGGGAAAATTCAAACCTAACTGGGCCGGACCATATTTGGTAAAGAAGATTCTATCAGGCGGAGCGGTGATGCTAACAGATCTGGACGGGAATGAGTTTGTCAACCCAACTAACCTGGACCAGCTAAAACATTATTACCCTTAAGCCTGTTTCTCTCAATGTCATTTGCAAAAGTTTATTAAAAAAAAACATCTTTTCAAAATAAACTTTTAAAGACAAGTCAAAAAGTTAGAATTACTTATTCTACTGTTATGAACATCTTGAACCAATAGTCTTGATGTATTTCGAAATTGCAAATTAATCTGAACTACGTTTGGTTTGATTCCGCTATTTGTGGATACGTAGGCAACCCCTCAAAAGGGCACAACCACTGCAATCGGAAAAAACAGGAACGGTTTTTAATAAACTTCTTTTATTTATTTCAAAAAAAATCAATTACAAAAAAAATCCAAAAAAAAACACACATAAATAGTACTAATATTTAAATAATAAAAAATCTAAGGCATTTTTCCCTTTCCCTTGTCCTTAGTCTCTTTTTCGGTCCAACGGCGTCGACGCGGAGGTAAACGCTCCCGAATCACCAAAGGAACCTCTTTAACCCGGGCTCGTTTCTTCGAACTTGATTCCCCGGTCACCTCGGTCGGCCCTAGCCGGGCCCTTACCCTCTCGGGTAACCGGTCCCGCGGCCCCAGTCTGTCTCGGACCGCTAGCTTTGGTCCGAGTCTTCTCTCCAAGTCGCTAGCACCGGTCTCTTAGCTCGAGTCTTAGTTTATGACTTAGAACCCGACTCCGGTCCGACAAGGGTAGTTGGAGTTTCTTCTTCATCAAAGAACCATCTATTGTCCTTTACTGATTCTCTACGGGCCAAGTCAAAAGCCTCATCAGTTTTCAAAGCTTTACGGGTTTCTTTGGATTCTTCAGAAGTCCACTTGCGATATGATTCGGAAACCCAAGCGGTCTGACAAGGGCGAGGTATAGTCCACACCACACGGGTGAACCAGCATTGTAACCACGTGTCACTCATAGCGTCCGTCAATTGGAGCGAAACGCTAATGATTGCTTCAGTTTCGGGGATCTGTTGGAACGAGCCGAACTGCCTTAGAAGTCGATCTGGGTAAATAAGGACGGTCCAATCCAAAGACAAGATCACCAGGTAACGGGCTTTATCTCTTTTAGCTAGTCCCGTCATCTTCGAGAGGAACCACCAGATCACGTTCCACCTAATCAGGGGCCCGCCATGGAATTTTAGCTCTTCATCCCAATACTTCCGATTTATGTGATGGCTAGAGCTTATTCGTCGGGACCGTGAGCCAATCTGACAGCTTCGATATCTGGATATGCTCACCGGGGGATCTATAATCGACAGGCGCTCGGATAACCATATCTGCAAAAATTTTCGAAAAGTCAAAAACTTTCGAAAAATCAAAAATTCCGAAAAAAAAAATAAAAAAAAAAAACTTCCGAAAAATTTCGAAAAAAATTTCAAAAATTCGGAAAATTTCGAGAAAAAAACAATTTTTCGGAAAATTTCGAAAAAAAACAATTTTTCGGAAAATTTCGAAAAAAAAAAAAAGAAGAATTTTTTTTTTTTTTCGAAAAAAAAGAAAGGTCAAATACCTGCAAAAGATGAATACTGCCCGTTAATTGCCGATCCGGGTCAAGTCTCCTAGCATCAAGGCCCATGATAATCTCCCCAGTTATCAGCCAAGCTGTGCTGTAACCTTCCTCCATCTGATCCACTATGCTGATCAGCCTGATTTCACCTAGACATGAGCCAACGTCCATCCGACCTTCGAAGACGTATCGATGCAGCATACAAAAGGCGAAAGCCCTACGCCTATGGGTAGAAGAAATTCTGGCACCATTTGGATCCATGAATTTGTCAGCCAAGTCAAACAGGGAAACAGAATTTCCCTTTACCATACGAGCTGTCTCAGCATGAGACAACCCAAGAAAGTCCCTCATTCTCCTCCTTGGATCAAGATAAAAAGGAGGAATAGCAGGATGAGCATTGGGACACCAACCCCCTACGGCCGCAATTTCTTCAGGAAGGGGACATATTTCTCCCCGGGGAAAAGCAAAAACATGGTGGGTAGCATCCCAAAAAGATAAGCAAGCGTCCAGGAAATGTGCATCCACCCTGAGTCGCTGAAGCGGGAATAAAGCCACAATTCCCATATGAGTTAGTTGAACCTTATCTTCGTCGCGAAGATTCTGGGCCCACGCATGAAGCATCGCGGTCAAATGTTCAATACCCATAGCAGGAAGTTTTGTTTTGAAAGTTTAAAGGAATTTTAAGATAAAAGAAAATATTTGGGTTGGAATATGAGAAGATTAAGGGGAAGAACTCTCTATTTATAATAGAGAAATCCCTTTTCCTAGTCGTCCCTGGAATAGGGATTTTTACGATGTTCCCTACTTCATCTAGGCATACAGGCCTAACCTGAGGATTTTGGTGATCCGTGTCAGAATCTTATCAGGAATCAAGTCATCCCAAGAATTCCTATTTCCAAAAAATTTCAAAAATTTTCAGCATTTCTTTTTTTCAAAAAAATCAAAAAAATCATTTCCTTCCCCAGCGTGAGTCGGTATTTTATCTGAATATTACATGCAAATTACAGGCAGATATCCCAGCTCCCGAGGAATTCTCCAGTGGAAAAGCACAAGCGACATTTTTTTGGATGTATCTGTAAACAGGTACACCCGTAGCATCCAATGCAGGCTCCCGCGTAATTCTAAGATGGGATGTGTCTGTAAACAGACACACCCATAGCTGCCAAGGCAAGCTCCCGCGCAATTCGAAGATGGGATGTGTCTGTAAACAGACACACCCAAGACTTTTTTTAGAAAATTTCCCCGCGACATTATTGACATCTACCCAGGTATGATTTCTATCTTATGGCTGGCGAGCCCTTCACGCAGGTCTAATGGACTCTAAACGACCCGATCGGAAGTCTGCCAGGTCTTAATCCTTGATTGGCCTGGTAGCTACTCTGACTTTCGCCTTGTCCAAGCCTCAGTCAGAGTGGGGGCTCTGTAGACACCCACATTTTGACCGCCAGGTGTCTATAGTAGGTCCCAACAAACACCCGATGATGATAGGACGCGAACATGCTTTAATGGACTCGGATATGGGCTCGAGATCATGGACATTTGGTTTAGGCTTATTACGGAGTACAAATCTTACAAAACCGACCTCAAAATAAGGCCCAGTGGGTCGTTTCGAGTCAAATAAGACTAATTTGGGTCGAAACCGACACCAGGGGTAAAACCGTCTTTTAGCGACCGAGCCAAAACCCGGTCGAAAACATTCTCGAGACACGTTAGTCAGCCGGGACACCTCACGTGGCTGATTCGGTCACCAACACTACAAAAAATCAGCTTCGAAAATATTAAACAAATCCATTCGAGGATAGAATTCGATCTCAAGTAGGAATTCTATCCGAAAACCAAAACAATTCATCGACCAAGCTCAAACACTCGGCCAAGACACCCCAAACAGCCGAAACACTCTCCCTTTCAGCCAAGATACTCGGCTTCCCCACCCAGAAACGAGACTTTCGTTCCCTTTCGAACTCTCGCGTTTCCTATCCTAAACGGTATTTCTTGTCGTACAAGCAAGGCTATCTCCGCGCCTATAAATAGGACCCTCCATTCAACATTGAAAGACATCAATTATTCATCAACACACTACAATTACTAGTCACACACATACATCCTCGACATCTAGCAAAAATAATCTCGACACACATCCGAAGGAACACCGAAATACTGTCCAAAAACCGACGAATCCGACCCCACCATCCGGCCGAAACTCGTCACCTCACACATAAAAAACCGCGCCATCCTAAACTCATCCACATCATCTCGACGCTCCCATGCCTAAGCCACCCTCCGACGAGCCTTATACCGAGAAAACAAAGCATGTAGGTTGAGGGTGCAAAATCAAACCCGACTCTTCTCTTTTCTCTCCCTCTTTCTCGTTTCTCTCGTCCTTTTGCGTCGTGTCGTCGGTCGTATTTTAATATGGGTCGTTCGTCGCATATTTTTTATTATTCCTAATAATCGATATTATAAAAACTATTTTTACGTATAACATTCTTAAAATACGATATCGGTTCTCTAATCGAATATCGTATATAACAAGAACTAAATTAATTAATTCTCGTTGATGCTAATAAAATCGTTACATCTTTTTAAACAAAATTCGACGATTTTATACGCGGAGAGAATTAACATCTTTTTCGTTCAAATTCTTTTTTTTTTTTTTTAACTTTTTCGTTCAAAACAAACTTTTTTCAAAACCTTTTCTAAATTCATTCCGACTATTCGATATCGATTTTATAATCGAATATCGACTACGACGAATATCAAAAATATGAATCGGGTATAAATTAATCCATATTTGTACGCGATTTATAAAAATAGACGGTTTTTGACAAAATAAAAAAAGCGGACAGACCGCCACGCGAGTCGCGCGCCTGTCAGGCGACTCGCGCGGTGGCCTGGTTCGCCGGGTCTTTTTTTTTTCGTTTCCTCGCTTTTCTATTTTTTATTCTTTTTGAATCTTACATAAAAGCAACTTTCGCGACATATTTCGATAAATACTTTTTTTGACTTCGGTCAACGCGTGTTAATCCATCACGTGTCATAAAACTTTTCTAAAAATCATGCATATTATTTATTTACGTCTTTATTCGATCTTTATTCAAACGTTACTAACTCGTTTTCTCGTGTTTGTAGCAATTTATTCGTCTTTTGTTTTATTAGACTAAAACGACTTCACATGCTAAAATAACTTTGACGTTATTAGTTTAAGATGCATTAAACGACTTAGCAACCCATTTTATTTTTCTCACATGCTTAGGAAAATAATGTTTGCATATCATTCAACCGTCGAACTAACGCGTGTACACCAAAAACGAACGATATCTTAGTAAAGGCCGCTAAGTGCGGGCGGGATTGGGTGTTCTTAGTGAACTTCCCAACACGTACCCTCACCCCTTACTCAGAACCATGGTTTCCGGATGTCCGAATCCATTGGCAACGAGAGTCATTCAATACACGATATCCGATAATGTCGGTATCGGTATCGTAATGCAAAGAGGCGAGCCCAATAAACTCTGACATCGGAAATGGGCCGTATTTTGTATACGGCCCACTACGACATAGAGTGGGCTCGAATGGTTCCGAATAACCACAAAATTCGGTGGCGACTCCTACTTCGATTTAAATTTCAATTTGACCGGCCATCTCATATGGAGATTCATTCGCCTCCCCAAACCCGCGCGTGACCGCGTCGGGGTGGACCTATGTCATGTCCACAGATATATATACTGAAATTATAAAGAATAACTACATATAAACATCAAGATCATAGAATTATACTCTATTTGAAAATAAATTTAAAGTGAATATACATTTCACAATTTACACAAATTATTCTTATATTAAAAAAAATATTTAAAAGAGAAGTGATGGTCTCGAAAAATATGAATGACAAATAAAACACAAAGGTAGTAGTTTTTTGGACTACATATTTCATTATATTAGTTGAGGTCGTTATCTTGACTAATTATGATAAAATTATTATTTTTATATCCAAATACAATGATAAAAATCATGAAAAATTATTAGGTTTTGTGGACATGACGTAGGTCCACCCCGACGCGGCCACGCGCGGGTTTTGGTAGGCGAATGAATCTCGTGGTAAGATTGTTCTCGGGTTCGAAATTTAAGTCAAAATGGAGTCGCCACCGAATTTTGTGGTTATTCAGAGCCATACGAGCCCACTCTATGTCGTCATGGGCTACACACAAAGTAAGCCCACTTCGATTTCAGAGTTTATGGGGCTCGTCCTTTGCATTGTTATATCGATACCGTTTACACCGGCTTTCGTATATAAAATGACTCTCGTGCGCCAAGGGTTTCGGACATCCGGAAACCAAAGGTTCTGAGTAAGGGGTGAGGGTACGTGTTGGGAAGCCCACTAAGGACACCCAAACCCGCCCGCACATGGCGGCCTCTACTAAGACATCGTTCGTATTCGTGTACGCGCGCTAGTAAGATGACTAAATGATATGCAAACAGCGTTTTCAGGCTAAGCATGTGAATTTTGCGTTAACTACGTCATTTAATGCATCTTAATTATGGTCGAAGTGATTTAGCATGCGAGGTTCATTTATAAAGCGTAAAGCAAGTAAATAAATAAAGCTCGAAAGGAAATAAAAATAACGTACAAGTTACACGGGCGGAAATACAACCCGGAATTCACAATACAACATTACGTAAAAATAATAAACAAAATAAATAAAAAAAAACGCAATATGATGATAGGAACGGACCCGTATGTAAACTAGACCGCGAATTATGTAAATGGACTAACCCCGATTAAATACACATTATGTCGTGTACTAAACGAAGGACGGAAACATGAGACTGTGGCATATTGCTAGCCCGATCCCATATCCCGTAGTCTTGTCCCGACTTATCATGTCAAAAATTGATCAAAGTCGTTCTACGTGTCGTGATGTGCATGGTTTTGAAAATAGGAAGGTCACGTGATGGCCTTTACACGTGATGACTAATGTCGATAAAAGGACGGGGCTTGAAATGTGTGTTCAAGCCCTCGGTTTTCTGGGTTACAGGACCCACTCGACCGAGTCGTGATCCGACTCGGTCGAGTGCGTCCTTAGACGCAGCTACTGCCCAATTTTTTGGGTGCTACTCGATCGAGTAGCATACGTACTCGGTCGAGTAGCCCCTGTACGAATGATAATTCGTTTCGTTTTATAATTTGAAATCGATGGTCGACCAAATCAAATACAAATATCGCATGATTTGTATTTAACTCGGCCTCCGGTACTATAATCGTGTATGAACGATTATAATACCGTTATCGGAGTTTTATGAAAATGTTTATCGTTACACTTGAAAATTTGAATTAGTGACGAAATGCTTTCCCTCTACGTCACGACATTGGGACTAACTCTTTCGGGTTATGTGATGTCGGTTTTCGTGTCAACGGGTTCCGCACTAATTGTAGAAATGGGATTAAATACGTTCAACTATGATCGTTTGCAATCGCGTCACGCCCTTGAGTACATTGGGGCGGGGCTCCTCGAAAGGGCTCCACCTCCGTCGTTGCTCGTAAAGGGATTAGACGGACTTTAGGCAAACATCGTAGTCAAACGGAATTAAAACCGGGTTTTGATACTAGTTAACGTATACGCGGTATAATAACGATATTAGTAATGAAAGATGATACAAAAAATGAAAATGCAAAGAAAGTATAGTAACGTTAATGTTAGTGTTAGTGTTACTACGATTATGATTATAATACAAAGCACGATAAAGTAAACAAAGTGACGGAGTAATAGAGATCGAAGTGGGGTTTAGGACACCCTCAACATACATGCTAGGTATAGGCCTCGGAAATGGACTCGTAAATAGCGACGGGACGCCGGAGTATCGAGCATGTACGCGAGTTGTGGTGTGTGTGTGTTGCGTCGGTTTCCGAGGGACAAAGGGCTCGGGATTGGTGTGTTTGGCTTAGGGTTTCTAAGGCTTGATGTGTAGGTGAGTTGTGGCTGAAATGTAGAGCAAAATGTAGGTTGAAATGTCTTCTCCAAAGTTGTGAAATGCATGGGGGTCATGGGGTATTTATAGGCGTTTCCCACGACATAGGGGCACTCGATCGAGTGGCCCTAATGCACTCGATCGAGTGCCCTTGAAAATGGGTCAAACTCGGTTTAAGGCGCTCCACTCGACCGAGTGGGTCAATCCACTCGATCGAGTGGGTCAAACAAATCGAGAGAAAGAAGGAAAGAATTGATCTTGTTGTTTTGATTGATTTTTTGAATTTGGATTTTGTGCGCCAGCTTTCGGGAATGAATTTGGCTGTTTTTATGAGGCGGTTTCGTTTTTGACCGGGTTTTGACCCGGTCGCTAAAAGACGGGATTTATCTATGGTGTCGGTTTTGGCCCAAATTAGTCTTATTTGACTCGGAACAACCCACTGGGCCTGAATTTGAGGTCTGTTTTATGAGATTTTTACTCCGCTAAAAGTCCATGTCAGATATTATTGATTCCGAGCCCAAATCCGAGTATACGAAGTCACGTTTGCGTCCGATCATCATCGGGTGTTTTTCGGAGACTACCATAGACACGTGGCAGTCAAAATGCGGGTTTCTACAGAGCCCCCACTCTGACTGAGGCTTGGACAAGGCGAAAGTCAGAGTAGCTACCAAGCCCGTTAAGACCTGGTAGACTTCCGGTCGGGTCACTTATAGTCCAGTGGACTCGCGTGAAGGACTCGCCAGCCATAAGCAGAGGGTCATACCTGTCCTGATGATGATAGCTTCGCGGGGAGTCAGACTTGTAGCATAAGTCCTGGGCGCGCCTATATGTGGGCCCATCCCATACCATTTCGGGAAAAATGCCGCCTCGGGCGTTCCGCTGGGGAAATATGTGAGCTGTACGGGCTTGCTTTTGAAGCCTTGAGTCGTACCTGAGCTGATGATGATGCTCTGTGGGGAATAAAGCTTGCCTCTTTGGGGAGTAGGTGTACCCATATGCCGACACATCACGCCTTGGATGTAGCATACCGGGGAAAAGCTGACTTCGTTGGGGAGTTTAATAGTTTCGCGGAGACTTGCCTCTAAAGTCGGGAGTGTACCTGTATGCTGACACATAACAAATTTTATGTAACACATAGGCAAAACACTGACTCGTGCTGGGGAGATAAAAATATTTGAATTTTTTAAAGGACAAAATTTTGAAAAAAAAAATTATCGCAAAGAAAATTTATCACAGAAAATTTTTGGAGACTCTTAGGAAAGCTTGGGACGACTTGATTCCTATTCTGGGTTCTAGTTTGAAATCAGGCCTGCGCGCGCATAGGGCCCAGTTTGCTAAGGAGGTAGAGTAGTTAGGTTTTCAGTTAGGTTTTCTCATTATAAATATGAGAATCCCTGCTTCAGTTTTCTGCATCCCAACTCAAATTCTTCTTTTCCTTCTCAAAATCTTTTAGACTTTTCAAGAAAGCTAGAAATTCCTGTCATGGGTATCGATCACTTGACAGCTATGCTTCTCGCATGGTCCCAATATTTTCGGGATGAGGAAAAGGTCCGACTGACCCAGATGGGAATTGTCAATTTATTCTCTTTCCAACGTCTAATAGTTGACTCGCATTTCCTGGACGCCTGCTTGTCGTTTTGGGACACCACCCATCACGTATTCGCGTTCCCGCGGGGAGAAATATGCCCTTTACCCGAGGAAGTTGCGGCTATAGGTGGTTGGAGCCCTGCTGCTCAGCCAGCTATTCCTCCGTTCTACCCGGATCCAAGGAGACGGTTGAGGGAATTCTTGGGTTTGTCTCATGCTGAGACAAATCGGATGGTGCGGGGAGATAGCGTTTCCCTATTCGATCTGGCTGATAAGTTTATGAACCCTCGAGATGTAAGGGCCACCCCTGCTCACAGGCGTAGGGCATTTGCCTTTTGCATGCTGCACTGCTATGTCTTCGAAGGGCTGATGGAACTTGACTCGTGCATGGGTCAAATCAGGCTGATTGGAGTGGTTGACCAGATGGAGACTGGTCATAGCCCTGCTTGGCTAGCCACAGGGGAAATCATCATGGGTCTGGATGTTAGGCGGCTCGACCCAACCCGACGGTTGACAGGAAGTACCCGTCTCCTGCAGGTATACAGCTCGTGTTTTTTTTTTCACGCGAAATACCTGAAGTACGCAAGTCACTCGATCGAGTGACACTCACATCGAGCTACTGCCTGCTTTCAGAGGGCTAACTCGATCGAGTCATCTGCTGCACTCGATCGAGTGGACCCTGGCGAACCCTTCCGTTGCTTATAAAATTTGTGTATACTTTTCAGATATGGTTGTCGGAGCGACTGTCAATCATAGAGACCCCTCCGAGCATTTCCAATTATCGGAGTAGTCAGATTAGCTCAAGAAGGCGAAAGATAAGCTCATCGAGTCATCGGATAGATTGAGCTTACTGGGATGAGGAGCTGGTGTTCCACGGGGGTCCTTTGATCAGGTGGACCGTTGCTTGGTGGTTTCTTTCGAAGTTGACCGGATTGGCCAAGAGAGACCAAGCTCGCTACCTGGTGATCTTGTCCCTTGACTGGACAGTTCACATTTACCCGGATCGTCTCCTAAGACAGTTCGGTTCGTCTCAGCGCATCCCTGAGACTGAAGCCATTATTAGCGTCTCGCTCCAATTGACGGACGCTATGTGCGACACCTGGTTGCAAAGATGGTTCACTCGTCCTACATGGACTGTACCTAGCCCTTCCCAATCCGCTTGGGTGTCACGGGCTTATCAGAAATGGACTTCCGAGGAGTCCGAGGAAGCTCGAAAGGCCTTGAAGCTCGATGAGGCTTTTGAATTGGTCCATCGCGAGACGGTGAAGGACAATAGGGACTTCTTCACCGGGGGAGATATTCCTGAAGCTATAGTCCGGGAGGAATCGGGTCTTAAGTCACAAACTAAGACTCGATCTAAGGAAGTCGGTTCTAGCAGCACTCGGGGGCAGACCGACTTGGAGAGACGCCTTGGGCCGAGGTTGGCGGCCGGGGACCGATTAGGTCCGCGTGACCGGCTCCCTGAGCCCGTGAGGGCCCGACTTGGGCCTATTAATGTGGTGGAGGATTCGGGCTCAAACACACGAGCCCGAGCCAGAGAGGTTCCTGTGGTGATTCGGGAACGCTCCCCTCCGCGTCGTCGCCAGTGGACGGCTAAGGAGGCCAAGGACAAGGGGAAGGGCAAGATGCCCTAAATGCCGAGTCCTTTAGCTTTATTATTATTTAAGTATTATTATTATTATTTTTGTTGTGTGCCCCTTTTTTTTGTATTTATTTTTTGAATTCCTGCACTTTTGTAATTTCCCGAGTTTATCGGGGTTTTTTTTTGAATTAATAAAAGAAGTTTATTAATAAACCGCTCCTGTCTTTTCTCGATTGCATTGGTTGTACCCTTTTGAGGGGTTGCCTACGTATCCGCGATTAGCAGAATCAAACCAAACGTAGTTCAGGCATAGGAAATTTGCAATCTCGAACTACACCAAGAGTATTGGTTCAAGATGTTTATGACAGTAGAATAAATAATTCTAGCTCATTGACTTGCTTTTTGTAAAAAAAAATGCTTTTGATAAAAAATTTGCTAATGACATTGAGAAATGGTTAAGGGTAGTAACGCTTCAGTTGGTCCAAGTTGGTTGGGTTGACAAACTCATTCCCGTCCAGGTCCGTCAGCATCACTGCTCCCCCTGATAGGATCTTCTTCACCATATATGGTCCAGCCCAATTGGGTTTGAATTTTCCCCTTGGGTCAACTGGTAGTAGAGCTCGAACAGACTTAAGGACTAGATCGCCTTCTTTAATGTGTCTGGGCCTTACTCTCTTGTTGAAGGCCCGTTGGATCCTCTTCTGGTAGATTTGGATATTATTGAGGGCGCGAGATCGTCGTTCGTCTAGTAGAACCAACGAGTCATATCGTGCTCGAACCCAGTCGGCTTCGGGTACTTGGCTTTCTAGCAAAATTCTGAGGGACGGTACCTCTAACTCAACTGGTTGAACTGCCTCCATCCCATAGGTTAGGTAATACGGCGTTGCTCCGGTTGCGGTGCGAATTGACGTTCGGTATCCCCATAGGGCAAAAGGTATTTTGTCGGGCCAGTCCCGGTAATTATCAGCCATCTTTTTGAGTATGGTGACAATTGTTTTATTAGCCGCCTCTACTGCTCCATTAGTTTGGGGGCGGTAAGGCGAGGAAGTATGCCTTTGGATTTTATACTTGGTCATCAGGGTTGCAGTCTCGGCTTGGTAATGAGTCCCGTGATCACTGATAAATTCATAAGGAATCCCATACCGGCATATTATCTTGTTTTGGATAAACTTGGCGACATGCTTGGCATTGAGAATGCGATATGATTCAGCTTCGACCCATTTGGTGAAATAGTCGATAGCTACCAAAATGAAGCAATGCCTACCGGTACCAGAGGGATTTATTTTCCCGATTATGTCAATACCCCATGTTGAGAATGGCCAGGGTGACGTCATGGTATACAGCAGTGATGACGGCATATGTTGCACATTGCCAAAGATTTGACAGTTATGACAATGTTTGACATACAACCGGCAGTCGGCTTCCATGGTATTCCAGTAATAACCGAGCCTCATGATTTTCCAGACCAGCATGTGGGCATTCATATGTGGGCCGTTTTCACCATCATGTACTTCAGCCATAACCTTTTCAGCCTTATACTTGTCAACACAAAGGAGAAGAGCCCCCTGTGCCGTCTTTTTGTATAACTGACCGTCGTCGGTACAGTTGAACTGGGTGGCTAGCCTCCGTAAGGCTTTCTTGGCTCGACCTTCCGTCCCGGGAGGATATTCTCCGTTTGTCAGGTACGTTAACACAGCCTGATACCATGGTTCGGGGTCAGTTATCTCAATGTCTTCGATGTCGTGGATGTACGCCGGCTCGGAACGTCTTTCGACGCAAATCGGCATACTGGTCACGTGGTCGGGAATGTTCAGCAAAGATGCCAATTTCGAGAGTGCATCTGCAAACTGATTCTCTTCCCGGGGTAGGTATATGTACTCTACCTTTTGGAATTGTTTCTCGAGATCCCTTACTCGTGCCTGGTAGGCCACGAGATTAGCATTTCGAGTCTTCCATTTTTGGAGTGCTTGGTTAATGACCAAGGATGAGTCACCATGTACCCGGAGATTTGTGATCCCCAGATGGGCGGCGGCTTGTAGCCCGTAAATGCATGCTTCGTACTCTGCGACATTGTTGGTAACATCAAAGTCCAGCTTGATGGAGATGGGAGTGTGTTCTCCTTTTGGTGAAATTAGGAGGATCCCGACTCCGAACCCTCGAAAATTGGATGCTCCATCGAAGTATAAGTCCCAAGTTTCAGTATCAGTATGGAAAATATCTTCGTCTGGGAAGGACCAGGTGTCGGTGTGTCCTTCTTCGGTTATCGGGCTGTCGGCGAGAAATTCAGCTACTACTCGACCTTTAATAGCCTTTAACGGTACAAACTTCAAGTCGAACTCTGCCAGCATTAGAGTCCATCTAGAGATTTGACCGTTGAGAACGGGCTTTTCGAAGATGTATTTGATCGGGTCCATTTTGGATAGCACATGGACTTCGTAACTGAGCATATAGTGCCGGAGTTTCTTAGTGGCCCAGACTAGAGCCAAACACGTCTTTTCGAGCATGGTATATTTGCACTCATACTCTAAAAACTTCTTGCTGATGTAGTAAATGGCTCTTTCTTCGGAGTCAACCGTCTGAGCCAGCATAGCCCCCATGGCTGTCTCGGTCGTCGTTAGGTATAACGACAGAGGCAAACCGGGTTGAGGTGGCATTAAGACTGGCGGAGCAGACAATATTTCCTTGATCCTGTCGAAAGCAGCTTGGCATTTGTCATCCCATAGTACCTGTTCTCCTACTTTCAGTTTCTTGAAAATTGGTTCGCACACCATGGTCAGCTTGGAAATGAACCGACTAATATACTGGACTTTTCCGAGAAATCCCCTTATTTCTTTTTCGGTCTTGGGAGGTTACATCTCGGTAATGGCTTTGATTTTAGTTGGGTCGACTTCGATACCTCGTTGGCTAACGATATGACCCAGTAATTTGCCTGATGTTACTCCGAAACTGCACTTTTGAGGGTTTAGCCTCATGTTGTACTTGCGCAGCCGAGTGAACAATTTTCTTAGGGCGGTGATGTGACCGTCCCGTTCTTTAGATTTGACGATCATGTCGTCTACATAAACTTCTACCTCTTTATGCATCATGTCGTGTAATAAAGTGGTAGCGGGCCTCTGATATGTGGCTCCGGCATTAATGAGGTCGAACGGCATGACGGTATAGCAGTAAGTACCCCAAGGTGTGGTAAAGGTAGTCTTACTCATGTCTTCTTCCGCCATCTTGATTTGATTATACCCGGCATACCCGTCCATGAATGATAGAAGGGCATGGTCGGCCGTGTTATCCACCAGTATGTCGATGTGTGGTAACGGAAAATCATCTTTCGGGCTTGCCTTGTTGAGATCCCGAAAATCAACACATACCCGCACCTTACCGTCCTTTTTAGGAACCGGCACGATGTTTGCCACCCAGTCCGGATACTCGGACACTTGTATGAAACCGGCTTTGAATTGTTTGTCGACTTCTTCTTTTACTTTGAGAGACCACTCGGGCCTCATCCGACGAAGCTTCTGTTTGACCGGCTTGCACCCGTCTTTGATTGGTATGTGGTGCTCGGCTATTTCCCGGTCTATCCCCGGCATGTCCTTGTAGGACCATGCGAAGACATCCTTGAAATCTTGGAGGAGGTTTATGAACTGTTGGTTCTCCTCGGGATCTAAGGATAACCCTATCTTAAGTATCTGAGGCTCTAAGGTTGTTCCCACATTTATGGACTCGGTTTCTTCGATTACCGGGTTTCGGGACTCCCTTTACTCTAGTTGCTCGATCAGATGTGGAGGTAAGGGTACCTGTTCGTCTGGTTTCTCAATGTCATAGCATAAAACATTTTTTAAAGCAGAATTTAAAAGAGACAAGTCGTAAGCAGAACGGTTGTTATTATTGATTGAAAATTTGGAGAACAGCTCAAAAAGAGCAGCCATCTGATCATTGGTCAGTGGCGGAATTGGTAAAGCACTCGGGACAGACCCCGAGATGCCAGCAGCAGGAATGATAAAAGGGAGAGGGGTTACAGGAGTTACTCTAGCACCGACTTCCCTAGACTCGACCTCAGACTCTGACACTAGTACAAAAAATACATTTGGCTAGTGAAAATGGCTACGCTTGTAGTTAATAACCGTAACCAAAACATCCTATGGGAATAGGATTTTCAGATGGCAACGTTTGTTTCAAAAACACCATAGCCAAATATAAAAGGCAACGATTGAGTTTCACAACCGTAATCAAAGGTCCTTCAAAATGGCTATGTTTGTAACCAAGAACCGTAGCCAAAAATAATAAGCTTCAGTTCAGCTTTTAAACGTAGCTAATGTTCATTTAAATGGCAACAGTTGTAGTTGATGAACCGAAGCCTTTTACATTAACACAAAATGGAATCTGTTACTCCATGTTATTAAAGTGTTGTTAATTTTTCATACCCCTAATTAATTAAATCCTACGTTGAACTATCAACGTATGCCTGTAATTAAACTTGTCAAATTGGACTCGGTCGCAAAACACAATCCTTTATTTTATATTTAAGATCCAAAAATGTTGACATGCGACCTATTGAAGCCGAACACAAAATGACTCGTTAATTTTGGGTCGAAACCCGACCTGAACGGATCACCCCATTGCGTCAATTACGTGACGTTAAATTATTGTATTATATTTATATTTATATATTATATTCGAAAATAATTATTTTTAACTTTTTTATGTTACGAAAACAATCCAAACTGAATTTTATATAACTTTTATACTACGTATCATCATTTAATAATTAAATACTATGAGTATTTGTTAAAGAAATATAAAAAACTTCAATTTTTCAAATTTTCAATACAGTAATTTATTAATATCTGTAATATTCGGAGTATAACATAATTAATTAAAACAAAACTTTTTAAATGGTAAAAAGTATAGCGTTATATTCAACCCATTTTACTATTGTACCCGCAATCAACGCAATTAATTATAACGAGAAAAGGTACTCAGATCCATTTCATCCCCTTCCCCATTCCTCCCTAATACACCTGCCTAATACCCTGATTTTCTACTCCGTAAATAATTCCCGCGAAGCCGCGCTTAATCAATTGTGTACGTAGTTAATCAATTGTCTTCCTGGCAAATCGGAGCACTAAACGACTCTCGTTGACGTCTCTTAATCCCTCATCCCTTGGGTTGCTGTTACAATCTCACTGCCGCCTCTTCTTCAACAGATCGAGTTGACTCCAGTTCACTAACTCTAAAATCTTGAGGTATATAATGTAGTATTATGTATCAACATTTTTTAAAATTGTTTGTGTTTAATTTCATTTAGAGTTCATTGGAACTTTGGAAGTTCAGTAATTTTGTGCAATTTTATATTTTATGTGATAGAAGTTATTTTGCTGGTGTTAGTTGGGACTAGTCATATTGTATTTGTATTATAAAAATTGTAAGTTGGTGTTGAGTTTTGCTGGGTTTTCTGTTGTAAATTGGTGCTAGTCCTATGGTATTTGTATTAAATTAAAATTTGTAATTTTCAAAATCATGTACATCCTCGGAGTTCCTATCTTCTTCCCCATTCAGATTGTCCGTTGATTTATTTAATCCATACCCGTGTTCTAACTCTTTTTTAGACAACATCGAATTGAACCACCATTTTTTCATAGAGCTTTCTTTCTGCCCATTTGCATGAAACAAAAATAGATGAATAGTCATTCTCGATATTATGCCTTGAAGAGGACTCAAACCTCCACGCTATTTAGCACGAGATTTTGAGTCTCGCGTGTCTACCATTTGAAAATATAACTCGGAGGGAGTAATATTTTCAAATATACAGAGTCCAAAGCTTAATGAGGATGCAACTTACTCACCACTGTTCTATGATCTTGTAAGTGTTTTTATATACTCGTATAAGTTATTTGACCGCTTCTTAGATATGTGATATTGTATGTGATAGAAATAATTTCGTACATTCATACAATATCAGCCAAGTTTGTTTACATGACTAATAACCTAACACTTGAACACCGTGAGTCAAAGAAAAATGGAATAATCAGCCTTTGTGTTTATGGATATAGCTGGCAACTTAAATGGATTAATAGGATGCTGGAGTCTAGTTGAGTGTGTGAGTATCACTCCGAAAAGAAATAAAAATGGGTGAAAGAGGTTGGATCAAATGGAAATAACTTGTGGAGCGGTTCGGGCGGGTCATGTCATACTGGCCAAGTCAAGTTGAATACAGGTCGAGTCAAATATAGGTTAAGTTATACATGTCGCGGGTCCAAATATGTCATGTATTTAAAGTGTTCATAATGTAAGTTTTGACACATTATTTTCTTATATTATAGTATTACTAAGCTCGGGATTTACATTTATGTTTTTATGTGTAAGGTTTTTACAAAATACGGAGTATTTGTGAAGAAAAGAAGCATGACTGCATGAAGGTCCGGTTTTTTTGTTGGAATTTTGTGTCCAACAATAATCATGTCTCGTATTTGGGTATGCAACAATGATATACTCAGTAATGAGTTATTTGGAACTCACTTTAATTAATATAGGTGGTGTTGATGTTATGTTTATCCCTTTTTGTTGAGAGTAAGTATTTTACCCTACAAGATATAGAGTAGTTATGCTTAATATATAATCATATTTGTGGACGACTAATTTTTTTATGGGTATAGAATGCAGTGTATGTTGGTAAAGCTTTGATTATCTACTCATGAGGCTTATTTTTGTCGTCTACAATGTACCACAAAGCAGGACATCTTTTGAACATGTGTTGTAGATGTAAGTAATTATGTACTAACATAGTATCAACTATATATACTATTAATATTTTTTACAATACTTTCTTTCATTTCAACTGTTAAAGAAATGGCGACATATGAATTTTTCTTTGTCATCCAGGCGTAGTGCGTTTTAATTGCTAGAGGAAATTCAACTTTGAAATTGGGCTCATCATTGAAATAAAAGAACATTTTAGTAAGTTACTACTTGTTGCCTGTTGTCAATATTTTGGCTATTTTTTTTATTGTTGTTTTTTATTAGTAAATGTAATCATATATGGTTATGTTGATTAGTAAATGTAATCACAAGAAGACAATATTATTATTTTTATTGATGATTAGCAATTATAATATATTGGTAGATGTTGTCCTTTCTATGCCTAATGTTTATGATGTTAAATTGTAGAGTACTATTTTTTTTATATTGTCATCAACAAACTAGAAGCACGTGCTATTTCATAAATAAAAAAAAGGCTCCTTTCTCTGGTGATGGCACATTGTAAGATCTCTATTTTTTGCATTTAACATTTAAATCTGGAATTCAATTCAATGTTGTGATTATGGATATGTAAATATAACTCCCTCCGTTCCATTTGATTGTTTGCATTTATTTTTTGGGCAATATTTAGAGTGAAATCGTCAATGTAACTTCTAATATATAAGATAAAATATAGTCATTTGAGATCTTGTTTAAATTTTCTAATTGAGTATGTTATAAATATCATTTTTTTATAATTTTTAGAAATACGTAATTAAAGATATAGACAAAAGAAAGCGTGCATTGTCAAATATGTAAAAGTAAATGCAAGCAATCAAATGAAACGGAGAAAGTAGTACATAGAAATCGATCTAAATCTGTAAATCTAATACTGCGGTGTATACTTTTTCACTGGGCAGTCGTATTTAATTATAACATGTTGCTTAATTGCTTACATCAAGGAAATGCTCAAGTGGAACTGTATGCTATTTGATAGCCTGAATAATATTTCTATGGAAATATTTGCGGTGCCTTTTTTTTTTTCTTATCCTTCTATTTTATATCAACATTTTATTGTATACTATTTCAGAATATGATGTTCAGTTAGTTGTTTCTTTTTCTATCTTGGTGATGGTGTTAGGTTCACATGGAGGCAGAAAGAAAGACATTTGGAGTTCTAAGCGCGCTACTATATTCTCATCTCATTGAAAAAGTCGTGATGATAGAAATTAGTAGTCTGTAATAATTTATGTCTAGTTGTTTGTGCATGACACTGCCTTGACTTAACAATAACAATATAACATCTTGCCCAAGGCTACTTCTCTTCGCTACATTGTGTATTTCATTAATTACGAAGAAGTTTTTCGTCTAAAGAGGAATCTTGATTTGGTATAGATGTGTATCGTGTAGATTACTTTCGAGATAATGTCGCTTTATTTGTTTAAACTTTTATTGATAATGTACAAATTCTTTTGTTGGTTACTAAAATTATTTTCATGTGAAATTATTGTAATTGTATTTTTTTTTTTGATTTTTTGACTAAGAAATGGCTTCGGTTATTTATTATGAACCGAAGCCTTTAATGTATTTTTTGCTTCAGTCATAGTTATTAACCGAAGCCTTCTATCAACCTTTGGCTTCGGTTCCTACAAATAACTGAAGCCAAAATTATTTTTGGCTACGGTTAATCTGAACAACCGAAGCCTTTTCTCAGCTTTTGGCTTCGGTTGTAAACTGAAGCCATAACCACTAGATTTAATGCTACGCCTTGATTTACAACGCCTATATAACCGAAGCCTCGTGTCCTTTTTAACCGAAGCCACATGTGTTTTTTGTACTAGTGTGACTCAGTCTCCGACTCAGACTCGGGCATGTCTCCCTCTCCGGTGACCAGCTTGTAGATCCTTCCCTGACTGTCAGTCCACTTGACAGTCTTCCTCCAGGCCCTGTTTCCCGTCTCGGAACCAACATCCGAGATCAGCTTGGTCGGGTCAAACCTGTTGCTGCGGAGGATCAGGTTGACCAGGTCTTCCTTTGGAGTTGGGGCTATGGTGTCTTCCCCAAATAGTAGCCCGAGCGCGGGCTCAGCATCTTCAGCTCCGTTGGACTGGATGAGGGCGAACACATCATCCGTAATATAGTTGCAGTCCCGGGCCAAGTGGGTCCCGAGCTGCACAGCATTGGGTTGGTATAGACCAACCTGAATAGCCCCAAATACTGGTGTGACAAAGTAGTCAGCCAACCGTGGGCTGTAAGGGCTCAAGTGGATACCCTTAATAATGTTGCAGGCCTTCTCAATTCCTGCTCGGACAACATTGTCGGGAGTTATGGCATACCCGAGACTAAAGTGAAACTCTTCATCTTTGAGAACCTCGATGATCTTCCCAGCTGGAAGATCGGGTCGAGAGGTAGCCCCCGGAAAGTACCCTAGGTTTTGGAGCATCGTGTCGATGCTCGTAGTGAAGTAAGGCCTAAAGAGGTACTCTTCCTCGATCATCCCCACAAAATCGAACCCCCAGAGGTCTGTGCGTCCCGTGGCGTTACAGCTAGCCACAGTCATTGGTGTTGCCTCTAAAGTGATGACATCGTTAAGCAGAGGCATCTTGATCTTTCGGTGGAGGGTGGAGGACACCGCCTTGACCGCATGGATCCAACGCCTACCTAGGAGCAAGTTGAATGACGAGGTGACGTCGATCACCTGGAATTCGAGCTCCTTTTCTATCGGGCCGGTTATGATGGTCAGTTTCACGGCCTCAGCTACCGACTTTGGGCTCCCATCAAAGGCTTGGATGGTTTGAGCAGTCGGGATGTAATCGGCCTCGGTAATGCCGAGAGCTTTTGCGGTCCTTAGAGGAAGGACATTCACAGTGGACCCATCATCAACCAGGGTCATAGGGAGGTATTTCCCCTCGGCAAACCACCGTAATGTAGAGGGCCAGATTATGGGAGGCCCCAAATGGCGGTAGGTCGGCTTCAGAGAAAGTGATCATTGGGCCTCCTTCCTTAGCTTTGCCCTTCAGGTGGGGCAGGACCATGGCTACCATTTCAGCAGGGGTAACCAAAGAGTCAATCTTAATTTGATCGAGAGCCTTTGTAAGTGCTTCTCGATGTTCCTGTGAGCTAACCAGGAGTTGCCATATAGTGAGGTCAACTCAGGTCTTCTTCAACTGCTTTACGAGGGCCGTTTCAGCAGTTGGCTCCTCGGGGGCGACTTCCGTCCTGAATGGCTCAGTGACGGTTGTCGGGATAGGGGTGTCCCTAGAGCTAGTGGCTTGATAGGGACGACCAAGGTGGTTACTGGTTAGGACTCGGGATTTAGTCCTTCGAATCTCCTCGGAGGTGATGGGGACAGCTTCCTCTTTGGCGAGGTAGACGTCACCCTCGTCGTCAAACCAGATCCCGTTCACTTGCGGGATAAATGGAGAGATAAGGTGAGAGCAATCAATCACCTCCCCGGTAAAGATGGCGTGGGAGCTGAAAGGGTTCTCCTTGTTGCTGGGCTTATCTCCGGGTAGCGGGATTTTACCGCTTTCGATCAGGTCCTGGATCAAGTGCTTCAGCTTCCAGCACTTCTCGGTATCATGCCCATTGCCTCGGTGGTACTGGCAATAGGCTTGGGCGTTGTAGTTCTTGGAGCGTCGCTCGATCGGAACTTCAGGAGTTGGGCCTATCGGTTGGATTAGGCCTTTTGAGGATAGCCTTTGTAAGGCATAAGTATAGGTAGTACCTATATCAGTAAAAACCCGAGGTGGGGTGTTCTTCTTGGACGGGGCATCTAGTAGATTAACCGCGTCGAAAATGCTGCGGGTTGCAGCATGAGGCTTGGTAGTAGAGGAAGAAGCCCTTGGTAACCTTTCGCAGCGGCCTTAGTGAGGCCTTCCAGTCTTAAGTCATCTTCGATCCTCATACCCATTTCAGTAAGGGTGGTGAAATTGGGTATGACAGCATATCGGAGGTGAACCCGGTAGGATGGGAGGAGGTTCTTGACAAAAGCCTCCACCAAAGTCTTCTCACTGGGCTTATCGACCAGTTTCACGCTCTCGGCCCTCCAGCGTTGAAGGTATTTGGTAAAACCTTCTTTCGGCTCTTGGGCCATGACCTCCAGAGATCTCATTGTGGTTTGGATCTCGGTGTTGTCAACATAGTTCCGAGCGAACTCGGTGGCCACATCATCCCAAGTAGGGTATTTCTTCGGGTCTAGCCTATAGTACCAGGCCCGAGGGTGCTTTTCAAGAGACGCAGCAAAAAGGCTCTTGAACATGGTAGAGTCCACCCCTTTGATGGCCATGAACTCCTTGAAGTCCCGTACATGTAGTAACGGGTCTTCAGTCCCTTCAAACATGGGCAAACCGGTGAGGTTCAGGTTTGCGGGCAGCTTGTCACTCAGTGGGTTATACTCACGACTATTCTCCCGATGGATGTTGTTACTCCCAGTCAAGTGAACCTGTTCTTCCAATCGGCGAACCGAGCTAACCAGTTCAGCCAAAGGTTCCGTAACCCCCGTATTTGGAGTCCTTTGCTCCACTGCAGCAAAACGAGTGATGATAGCAATTTGACCAGCCCTCATTTCATGCAGTTGGGCTTCGATGTCGGCCTGTTTGTCGACCATGGCGTCTACAGAGGTTTTCAGACTGCCTAAAGTAGCTTCCATCCTGCGAGTGTGTCTGGTTGCCGGCGGCCTGTCTGTAAGAACAGCGCGTAATCAGAAACCGAACCCAGATCTTGGAATCATAGAAAAAAAGGTACATCCCGAGCGACCCAAAAGAAAAGGACTGAGTGGAAAAGACTCGAGAAAGACACTTAGACGGATGACTCGTAGGTGGTATGACTTCCTTAGGATTTTGGCCTAGTGGGCCTAGTCCCGTTCGAAGGAAGGTCCACGTGAGATTATTCCCCAGACTTTTGACTCGAGTGTATGGACGGACTTTCCTTTGTAGGGGTATGCCCCACGCGGGTTGGTCGTGCCTTGACAAATAAGGCGGACTCGGGAAAGGGGGAAAACTCATGATATAAGATCGACGGAGTTTCGACGCTATAAACCCTCTACGTACTATGCAAAGACCTGACACACGGATAGACGGTAGGTCCTATAATAGGAAAGGTCTATTTTAGGAAAGTTGGAGGTTTGAAGTTAGAATATGTAAAGGGTGAATTTCCGATAGTTCGAAAATGGAAAGCGGAATTTCAAAAAATCAAGATTAGAATTTTGAAGAAAATTCAGAAAATCAAAACGGTGTCGGAAATTCGAGAGTTAAAACGGACAGTATGCCGACTAAAGAAAAGGATATTTTGGGTCAAATCGTTGATCCTAAATTTCGGCGGCATTCCGAGTTTTGAAAATTGGATATTTTGAAAAAGATGAGTCCCGAAATGGGCAGCATTTCGGGTTTTTCAAATTTGGGCGTTTTGGAAAGACGGGTCCCGAAATGGACAGTATTTCGGGTTTTTTCGAAAAGTGGGTATTTTTGGAAAGATGCAATTTTTTGAAATGACGGTTTTTTGAAAATTGACACGGAAACCAAGTAGCATGTAGTCAAACAAGCATTATAACGACGCTTATGTATGCTTTACACTAAGTCTCGGTCGGTCAAAATAGGGTCTATACCAACAACGATGACTTTCTCGTGTGATGGACGGACTCCCTAAGCCGAGTTGGTCTTAGGACATGCCGCGAAACCGAGACGAGTTCCACCATCGATGTCTTTAGCGCACCTATGTAGGAATGCACCGTGGTATAGTGGGACGTCGGTCACAAGTAACCGGCCCGGGCAAATTTGGGTTATGCATGAATCATTAAACTAATGCGCGCACACTAATCTACGAACGATTTCTCTTCGAGTCTCGCTCTAGGAACCCCGATGACATGTGGTACATCAGGTATCCCCAGCAGAGTCGCCAAATTGTGGACATGAAGTAGGTCCACCCCGACGCGGCCACGCGCGGGTTTGGGTAGGCGAATGAATCTCGTGGTAAGATTGTTCTCGGGTTCGAAATTTAAGTCAAAATGGAGTCGCCACCGAATTTTGTGGTTATTCGGAACCATACGAGCCCACTCTATGTCGTCATGAGCTACACACAAAGTAAGCCCACTTCGATTTCAGAGTTTATGGGGCTCGTCCCTTTGCATTGTTATATCGATACCGTTTACACCGGCTTTCGTATATAAAATGACTCTCGTGCGCCAAGGGTTTCGGACATCCGGAAACCAAAGGTTCTGAGTAAGGGGTGAGAGGACGTGTTGGTCCCGACTTATCATGTCAAAAATTGATCAAAGTCGTTCTACGTGTCGTGATGTGCATGGTTTTGAAAATAGGAAGGTCACGTGATGGCCTTTACACGTGATGACTAAAGTCGATAAAAGGACGGGGCTTGAAATGTGTGTTCAAGCCCTCGGTTTTCTGGGTTACAGGACCCACTTGACCGAGTCGTGATCTGACTCGGTCGAGTGCGTCCTTAGATGCAGCTACTGCCCAATTTTTTGGGTGCTACTCGATCGAGTAGCATACGTACTCGGTCGAGTAGCCCCTGTACGAATGATAATTCGTTTCGTTTTATGATTTGAAATCGATGGTCGGCCAAATCAAATACAAATATCGCATGATTTGTATTTAACTCGGCCTCCGGTACTATAATCGTGTATGAACGATTATAATACCGTTATCGGAGTTTTATGAAAATGTTTATCGTTACACTAGAAAATTTGAATTAGTGACGAAATGCTTTCCCTCTACGTCACGACATCGGTACTAACTCTTTCGGGTTATGTGATGTCGGTTTTCGTGTCAACGGGTTCCGCACTAATTGTAGAAATGGGATTAAATACGTTCAACTATGATCGTTTGCAATCGCGTCACGCCCTTGAGTACATTGGGGCGGGGCTCCTCGAAAGGGCTCCACCTCCGTCGTTGCTCGTAAAGGGATTAGACGGACTTTAGGCAAACATCGTAGTCAAACGAATTTAAAACCGGGTTTTGATACTAGTTTACGTATACGCGGTATAATAACGATATTAGTAATGAAAGATGATACAAAAAATGAAAATGCAAAGAAAGTATAATAACGTTAATGTTAGTGTTAGTGTTACTACGATTATGATTATAATCAAGGAAGGAAAAGGGACTAAAGGGTAAAATAGGTAAATTATGTAAAATTGTCGACGATTTTAAGTAAATCGTCGACGACGAGAAGCGAAAGTGTTTTTTAAATTGAATTTTGATGAAACGGACCAATGAGATCGTTCGAAAGAAATTTCAAATATATATATATATATATATATATATATATATATATATATATATTTTTTTTTTTTTTTTTTTTTTGCCAACGGGTAACCGACCAAAAAAAAAAGTTACAAGCTCCTGAGTGCCAGAGAAGCTCGTCTATGAGCTCGAGAGTTTTTAGCCCTAGTAATAAACCTAAAAGAACAGCAATGAAAATATGAACATTCACCCACGATGTCCTCAATAAGATGTGAGATGGCTCCTGCAGATCTCATTCCCCCCACGATTTGGGCCACGAGAAGCAGACGGTCCGACATGATACAAACATGTCTAGCACCTCTGCGTCTCATCCATCTAATAGCCTCTAGAATCGCTTTTCCTTCACTTTGGATGGGTGACTCTGCTGCAAAACATTGACTAGTCTCCACCCATTGATCGTCATTCCAATCTTTAGACGCCCAGCCTCCTGCCGCCTTGAAGTTAGGCAGCCACCCAGCGTCCACCTGAAGGATCGTTTTAACACAATCATTAATCCTGTTAGCTTGTCTGATAACATAGAATTCCTTCGATGCACGCAGCTGATCCAAGAAAACCTTCTGAGCCACCTCCTTAACCTGTCCTTCCTGAACTGGGGACATACTAGAGGGTCCTGAAAAATCTCGACAGCTATCTTCCGGGGGAAGCTTCAAATCCGAACCGTTGCTTTCTTTGCTATCATTGCTATCATCATCGAAGAACACATTCAAATCTCTGCATGAAATCTCATAACGCTTCCAAAAACCATAAATGGAGTAACTCCATCTGTTGAAAATGACTCCATTTCGGAACAGCCATATAGAGTATATGAGGTTGAGAAAGTGAAGAAGACTAGCATTACTCTTGTTGGTCTTGGGTAAGTATACTATCCACCCCATTATCCGTTCCTGAAAAGATATATTAGTAGCATTTTCAACCCTAATTCCAATTGAGCTGCTGGCCCAGATTCTCGCGGATATAGGACAATCCCTAAAAAGATGTTCCAGAGTTTCCTCTGTCCCATCCTCAAGAACTTGAGTACTCTGTATTTCATTGTTATCACAGAGCACACACCTAAATGGGCCAGATAAGTTTCTTCTTTTTCTTTCTCTCCCGATCGGTAAAGCAGAGGACAATATTTTCCAAACAAATGTTTTCCATACTTGAGGTCCTGGGAGTTTCCAAATCAGCCGTCTTTCATAGAAGTGAGGGAAATTCTTTATCACTCTCATTGCTCTGTCTCTGTGGATGGCAAATTTGAGATTACTAGAGATCCCTTCCCGATAGCCGCTTTTAACATTGGAACGTCCGTCTTCAGTTCGCGTCCACACTGGCGAACTTATTCTAAAGCCCTGAGAGACATAGATTGCCTTTATCCGGGAACACCACTCAGAATCAAAGATGTACTCCAAAGCGAGGTGGTTCCAAGTGTTGTTGGGATTTATAAGGTCGTTAAGTGACCAAGGGACCCCCTCGTCGTTATATATACTGTCTATCCCCGTTTTCGGAACCGGGACACTACCTTGAACCCATTTGTCTTGGAAGATATTAATCGAACCATTAGAATCACTATCCCTCGTATGAGTGCCTATAGTCCAAGATAAACCACTAACTATGATTTCACTACTCCACAATATATTTCTCCAATTCGAAGAGGGGGTACAAAGTCCCCTCTGATCCTTTCGCATCATCCAGCTCTTGAAGGACCCATACTTACCTTCAAAGAATCTTTTGAACAATGAGTCTTCATCACTCAACATTCTCCAGGCAAGTTTTGCAAGCAGAGCTTTGTTAACAGTAGAAATATCTCTAATTCCCAGTCCACCCTCACGCTTAGGTAAGGAGAGAAATCTGTTCGCCCTCCAGAAGACCGAACCACCCATTCTAGAGCCCGCCCACCAAAAATGTGCTAGAAGAGAGTTTATCTTGGTAGCAACACTTACCGGCATTTTGAATACCGATAGAAAGAAACTGGAAAGGTTGGCTAAAACCGAATGAATAAGAGTCAGTCTTCCTGCTGGTGAAAGGAAGGAACCATTCCACGAAGAGATCCTCTTTCTAACCTTCTCTAAAATCAAAGAATGCGAGATAGATTTTCTAGCACTCCCAATTTCCTGAATCCCCAAATAAACTCCCAGATTATCACTCATTTTCATATCAAGCAGAAGCAAGCTTCTTCTAATGAAAGATAAGTTGCAGTTGTCACTGAATATAATGGAGGATTTAGCCTTGTTGATAACTTGTCCCGAAAGCATGCAGTACCTTCTGATGATCCTGTAAAATTCAACCAGATTTTCCCAAACTCCCTTGAGAAAGAAAAGAGAGTCATCAGCGAAAAACAGGTGGGAAATAGGAGGCATATTCCTCGCCACTCTAAGCCCCTGAATTCCTCCTCTTCCAATATTACCTGAAAGATTTCTTGATAGTATTTCCGTGCATAACACAAAAAGATAAAGAGACAACGGGTCACCTTGTCTCAGTCCACAAGTAGGATTAAAGAACTTGATAGGTTCACCATTGACAAGGATGGAGTAAGAAACCGTGGTGACACAGTTAAGAATAAGATCTATCCATTTTCTGGGGAAGTTCAGACCTAGCAGAGTACCTCTCAAGAAATTCCAGTTGACTCTGTCGTAGGCCTTACTCATATCCGCCTTGATAGCCACCAGTCCCACTTTACCTGACTTCCTCTTCTTAATGGTCCTAATACATTCATCTGCTATTAATATATTGTCGGATATTGATCTACCAGGGATAAAAGCATTCTGAAATTCTCCAACAATTCTTCCCATAATACCCTTCATTCTATTGGCTATACATTTAGTTATGATTTTCATGATCACATTGCACAGACTGATCGGTCTGTACTCCTCTACCCTTTCTGGATTAGGTAGTTTTGGGATAAGTGTAATAAATGTACGATTCATCTCTCTCAGAACAAAACCTGATTTCATGGTAGCTCTCACCGCCTCACACACTTCTTCCTTAATAACAGACCAGTATTTCTTGAAAAATTCTCCTGGAATCCCATCTGGTCCCGGCGATTTATTCGTTCCCATTTGGAAAACCGCACTTCTAATTTCTCTATCAGAGAAGCTTCGTAGTAAGGAGTTGCTTTCTTCTTCTGAAACTGTGGTCCCTTTCACCCGGAAGAAATTTGAGTTTTCTTCCCAGTAACTATCAGCCGTATTTAATATGTCTCCCACTTTAAACACCGAACAATAGTGTTTTTGGAAAATATCTTTAATAGCAGAGATATCTTGATTCCAATTTCCTACTTTGTCTTTAATGCAGTATATAAAATTCTTACTACTTCTCCCTTTCATGACATTGAAGAAGTACCTAGTACAGAGGTCACCTTCCTTTGCCCATCTAATCTTAGCTCTCTGTTTCCAGTATAATGCCGCTGCCTTGCTGAATTCAATAAGTTCCTGATGAGTTTTGTCATAACCTGTTGTGTCTCCCCCATTAGCGATGTCATTAATATTCTGAGATAGGGAGATATCAAACTCATCCCACTTTTTATTCCAATCTTGTCTCTTATTGAGTGCATTTCTCATCAAGCTCTTGTTAATTCTCTCCAGTCTTCTCATCAAACTAAAGTTTTTTGATCCCTTGGTTTCAATTACCCACTCTCTTGAGATTATGTCCCTACCTTCCTCAGACTCCAGACTCCAAATTTCCACCTTATACGGCCTTCTTCTTTTGTCCTTAGTCAAGTCTGAAATAAAGAAGATTGGCGCATGGTCCGAGATTTGAATAGGCAAGTGAGATTTTTATTTACCTTTTCATCAACTGGCCTACTTGGTGTATTTCCATACAGCCCAAGGAGGTTATTGTAATTGGATCTACTTCTTTTGTCCAACATCCTACCCGGATGACAGCAATTAGAGGCTTTATGTGAATTGGGCTATTAACTCTACATAGAATTTTTGTAGGTTGCGGGAAATGGGCTCATCAACAAGGAGTAAGGACCAATCAAGTGCGTGATTCTCGAAGGCAGGCTCAAAACCAAAGTAATAGTCCTTGTCTTATCAAGGCTTACATTCGCTCGTGTTCTGACGAAAATAATCCAATTGTATAATCCTACTCATCCATTTATGTAATGAGCCTCATAAATCATCCAACTAAAATCTCAAGACGGTGTTTCATTGGACTTGAATATTGGTTAGTGCAGAGGTCGCTGAAATTCTTTTTGAAAGTTACCATGATTCGAACACACAACCAACACTATACCATTATATAAGGTGCTGATTGAGACTCAACTAAAATATATTCATATCCTATTACCTCATTCAATCTAGCCTTCGAGAAAAAAATTATCATCCACGAACTATAGGTACGACTTTATGATATCGGCGGTGAAAAATTACAGTCGCAACCAGTGTTTGGAAGAATGTTAGTTGTTTAATTTGTAGGTTAGTTAGTGCACAACTGCACATATTCTTATAAAGCTTGCCATGGAGGACTCGATAAACGGTATCAAAGCCGACAATTTGGTTTAGAAATCTACGATGCGATATGGTGGCGATACTCGATATGATGTATGCATAATTTACACTTAAGGACTCTGAAATGAGAATGATGAAGCAAGGCACTCCCTCTGTACCACTAATAAGATCGTCCCACTTCAATATTACATCTCTCACAAATGAATAAAAATGGGAAGATCTTAGTGATACGGAGGGAGTAATTATTATTAAGGGAGGAATGGACCTTGAAATGAGAATGAAGAAAATGGACATAAGTAGTTTGTGGCGGTAGTTTGTGGTGTAAAGAGAAAGGCGAGGAAAGAACAATTATCTATTCTGTAAAGCAGGGCAACAAGATAGGTAATTATTCCCCTCCTTTAAATAGATCATATTAACCTCTTTTTTTCCCTTATTACTAGTACTACCATCACTATTATCCTCCATTTGATGAACAAAAAAATTAAAATATTATCCTTCATTTTTTTTAAATTCATTTTAACTTTATTATTCCCCTAATAATTACCTCAATTTTAAAGTATCCCTTAAAGATTATACTTAAAGTACAAGGCCCTTGCATAATGAGGTAATGACTAGCAAATAAACCAGCATCGGAATTGCAACATTTATTTTTTGTACAACGAATAAGGTTGTGAGTGTGGATGAGTCTCACTAATAAAAAGTAAGACATCTCCAATACCAAAAAATAATAATGGGACAATTCTAGTAGAACTACCCTAAAAGAAATATATTGCAATTCAAAAAAAAACTGGAGGAAGTACTATATATAATACTCCGTACTAGTTGTTTTTAGATCCCCTTCATATGTAAATCTAAGGGTAACATTCTCAACCACACTCTTTTAGTTTTAAGACTATATATGATATACTCCCTCCCTTCATAACCAAACATACCATTTGCTTTTCCACATTTGTCGAGACACGTTTTACACACCTTTAATATCTTTTATTTTAAATTACTAAAAATTCTAAAAATTTGATATTCTTACTCTACTCGTAAAGATGAATCAAACAAGATCCCACATGACTATATTTTAGTTTGTAGATTGTCGAGAATATCGAAGATTCTCTTAACTTATGAATAGTGGCAAAATGAGAAGAGGTGTGTTTGGTTATGAAGGGAGGGAAAGAGCTATTTCTTGTCGTCGGTGTTTCAGCTGGATCGTCGGCGCTTTATAACGTGAATTGACGCATTTGCCCCTTCTTTAACTTACCTCATTAACATTACTAATTACATTTTGAATAATGTTACCAATTATATTAACATTACTAATTACTCGATAATGTGACGGTTTTTGTTTTTTCTAAAACCGTTTTCTCCGCAATTTTTTGTCCTATTTTATGGGTTATGGTCCCTCCACCACCCCACACTTCATTACTCTATTCTTGACGTTCGATTATAACTATCGCATGACGTTCGATTCTCTAGTGACGGTCTTTTTTTAATATGACGTAGAAAAAAGACGAACTATAATACGTAATAAAGTGCAAAATGTGAGAGTATCACGTTTTAGGGATCTGTAAAACGTGAAAATGTCACGTTTTACGGATCAGTAAAACGTGAGAAAGTCACGTTTTACGGATCAGTAAAACATGAGAAAGTCACGTTTTACGGATCAGTAAAACGTGACACTTTCACGTTTTACAGATCGGTAAAACGTGACTTTCCCACGTTTTGCAGATCGGTGAAACATGAAATGTTCACGTTTTGTCTCTTTTTTTTAGCGTGGTTTAGCGTGTTTTATACTTAAAATTATAAAAAAAACGTCAAAACGTGAGAAACTCACGTTTTGCCGATCCACAAAACGTGAAAAACTCACGTTTTGCCGATCGGTGAAACGTGAGAAACTCACGTTTTGCCGATCCACAAAACGTGAAAAACTCACGTTTTGCCGATCGGTGAAACGTGAGAAACTCACGTTTTGCAGATCGGTGAAACGTGAATTTCTCACGTTTTGCAGATCGGTGAAACGTGAATTTCTCACGTTTTGCCTCCGTTTCATGCTATTTCCGGGTTTTTTGATTATTCCGACAAATTCTCCCTACAATCCGTCAACTAATCTCTAATCATGCCGCAAACAACAAATTGAAAAACCGTTAAATTGAAAATTTGTGACAAATTTAAACTCGAAAACAAAAAATTAGACTTAAATAAAAACCAATCAATTATATTATTGATTATTAGAAAAAGATTTCCGAGGTCCATGGGAAAACGTGTCACATAAACCGTTCAATTTACGTGACAAATTAATACTCCGAAACGTAAGATTAGATTTATATACAAAAACCAATTAATTATATTAACGATTATTATACAAGGGCAATACTGTAAAATCACGTATAAAGCGTCGACGATCCAGCTGAAACGCCGACGACCCAAATGAATTGCTAGGGAGGGAGTATCAGCTTTCTACGAACTTTTAATATTTTTATATTGTTGAGATTCACGCAAGGCTTTATACATTATCCATCATACCCATCTCATACTTTACTTTTTACCCAAATTATTTTCCCATCTACTAAAGAAGAAAATGAAATATAAATTAGGCACACATGCCGATTATTAATTGGAAGAAATGCTTTAAAAATTGTGTCAAGACTCTAAAAAAGTTTTAATCAGTTGAGTGACTTGAATCTTTAATTTAAGAATTTTAAGAACCGGACTTAAAACTTTGATAGGATTTTGATTGTTTCCTGGTAATCTTGAGACAAGATTCAAATGAGTCTTAATACAATAGATTCACTCAAAACTATCAATAATTTTATCCCCATATATCCTTATTCCTTACTAAGATTAACCTTTGATAAAAATAAAAAAATATAGCAAAAATAAAATAAAAATAAAATGAGAAGCTAGATGGAGTAGCATTGAACACCCCCGAATCTGCCCACCTAATAATAATATAAGGCAGACCTTTAAAATAAGGGCAGAAGCATGATCTCATAAATGCATATCAACCCTCATTGGTAAGGTGTCAACTGTCAACTACATTAAGTCAGGTGTTGGCCCTGAATCTGAACGAATAGTAAAACACTGTCATCTGTCTTATTTTCTGCTTCTGCTTCTGCATCTTCATTTCGATCTCTTAAATGAAACTCTACCTTAGTTTATGATGATGATGAATCACTTAGCTTAAATAACTTCATTTCATGTCTATGTACAAATTCATGGTATAACTATAACAAGTATACTTTGTATTAATTGAGTAACGTGTTAGCAATCACGATCATTTCCAAATAAAACAACAAATTATGTTTTTTTTTTTCATTTCATAATAAATACATCTTCATTTTGATATATATTAAAAAAAATCTAACATAAGTTCACTGGGTACATGTTAAAAGGCAATTAGAGGATTATACCACCAGTTATACCTAATTCTATGTACAACTGATTTTAAAATTTTGAGTTTTATACAAAGATTTCGAGTTTTGCTGTAAACTTTTCGAGCTTTAATGTAATGTTGTCGAGTTAATTCATCTAAATGTTTAAACTCAAAAAATTACAACTCAGCTCAGAAACTTTTATAAGCTCAATAAATATACATAAAAACTCGACAAATTTGTCTTGGTTGTACAATAGCATTGCGTGTATAATCCTATTTTCCGTTAAAATGTTATTAACTAATAAAGAATTCTTAAACATATTATGATGGAAAATTGAAATGTTAAATTATATTTTTCATACTTTAAATAATATCTTTGATGATACTTAACTTATTAAGTTATTAACATGTGACTAGTTGACACATATAAAAAAAACGATTACAATTTAGTCGCAGTAAACCGTACATTTTGTTGATAAGGTAGTCTATATATATGAGTCCAAATATTATTTAGGAGAATTTTTTTAATAGGCAAGAAATATAGAACCTCGTAAAAAAGTTTATCTAAAAAACGAGGAATAAGAGGAGGAATTACTAAGAAAGTAAAGTACATTATACGGAGTAATATTCTACTCCTATATTAAAAAAAAAAAAAAAGTAAAGTACAAGATGATGTGAATATAGGTATGCACATAGGTAGCGCAATTAAAATGGGTAAATGCATTAGATTTTTTTTCGAAATTCGAGGTGCTTTGAGATTTGACTTCCAAGTAATTGACCTATTCATTTAGCACCAGGAGTCCAGGATTGTAGGGTCGATCGGGTTAGTAAACCTAATAACCATTTCGTATTAAACACTTGTATGCCCTACGGGGGCGAATCTATGTGGTAGCAAGGGGTAGCCCATGCTACCCCAAGCCCAATAATTGTCGTTAGAATGATCTATTCTTGCTACCCCAAATAATACTATAAAAGCTATAATAAATAACATTTGATACTCAAAATAGACATAAAATTAATGGTGGTGTATTGGCAACTCTACATGTCCATCACTTTAGGGACCAAGGTTCGATTCTCGTAAGAGACAAATTTTATTTATTTATTTTGATTCTATTATCCCATCATGCAATTACATGGAACAAGTACCTTCCTTATCTTCTTACATTTTTTTTTAAATGAATTTATTGTGATTATAATTATAATGAAAAGATAAAATAATATTTTGAGTTTATTTATGCTCCACTTTATTGATAATTTAGTTTGAATTTAAGATATGCTTATTTGAATCGTGATTTTAAATTTTTTAGACGACGACGACGAAAAAAATTTCGCTACCCCACGCTTCAATTCCTGGATTCGCCCCTGATGCCCTACAACTCTACAAGTACCCCATAACCCGTATGGTCTCATGCACTTTTTTGGTTTAAAAATAGTGAAAGTATGATTATGATGTTGACGGAAATCAAATTTCATATTAGGAATATCATTTCTCATGATTTTGCCAACAAAGTTAGTTGTTGTTTGCTACTTATGGTCTTTTATTGGAATTGACATTCGAGAAAATCAGTTCGTTGTTGTTTTATTTATTAGATTTGGAATCATATCTAATTATAATCGATTTTTTTTTGCCAATAAAAGAACGTCAGATTACATAACATGGATTCTAAAAAATCATATTACATCATATATTATTCTTAAAAATAAAACATAAAGAAACTAAAAATAAAGGATAGATGCGTTGGAGAATCACAAAATTAAAGTAGGATAATGTCGGAATACAAAATACTGGGCAAATCCATCAGCACTGCTAACCTCCAAATATTGTCAACGGAAATGAGCCGCGGAGTGACGACAAGAACCATGTGTACTTACGCTCTTGCAAAATTAAAAGAGCGTAGAAAGAAACAAAGAAAAGCAAGACAATGAAACCTGCCATTGACGGCGATAAATCTCCAATACCTAGGGGATTGAAACCTTTAATCATAAGGCCAACATATTCAGAAATCCGTCATGCAGTGAGGAGAGAACAAAGACCGTTGTTCAACCAATCTCCTATTTGAAGTTGCCAATAAGCACAGTCTTTTGACGAATACAACCCACACCCGACACCAATAATACATAGGCGCCTTACTAAGAACACACAATGACAGGTGACTAGCTAGCTAGTAAGGCAGAGAACACAACTAGTTATCTCAGATCAATGACGAGAGTTATTAGGAAAGATAGCATGAAACTAAAAGAGGAAAGGAAAATCATGGAAAGCTGTGAAAACCGTTAAGGACCCCACCCCAACCATCATTCTCAACCCAGTTAAACTGAAATAAGACGGACTAGACTGCTACGATATTTAACCAATAATTATAGTCGAAATCAAATGTAATTAGACTCTTAATAATACTACACCAATATAAATGTTTTTTTTGCCAGCGAAGAAAAAGCATCAGATTACATTCTGTTTGGGTTCTCAGAACCCATATTACATCATTTATTGAATTTGAAAAGGACATCACAAACTACAACTAATAAAACAAAAACGGTAAAGGAAGGACGCCGGGTGATAGAGATGAGTTGTTGTTGAACGGATCCTTGAACATGAGTACAGTGTCTTCATCCACATTATCACCACAGCAACTGGCTCCCAGATACCATCTATCCACACACATGAACCGTAAAGTGATGAGGCCAAGATGTACTTACGCACTTCCGTAAAAGGCGTAGAAAGAAACGGGTGAAAGCAAAGCGATGGGGCCTGCCTCTAATGGAGAAACTCCTACATTATCTTGGAGATTGAACCCTACAATCATATGACAATTTAACCAAAGAACCGAGCAACATTCATAGAGTCGAGAATAAGGACAACCCAAAAGCCAAATCCCTAATAGAAAATTCGATCTAGGAATAATTGATGGTCATCACAACTCTCACCAAACGCAAACATGGCTCAGAAAGACTTTTATTCTTAAGAAGAGTGAAACTTAAACTTATTATTAGGAAACTACGAAAAAAAAACAACATGAAAGGTCATTGTGGAAAGAAGCCACCGAGAACCCAACCACACCTCAGAACCCTAGATCCACCATGATAAGACAACACAGACCCAAAACCGCTCAAAACGAGCAACCCATACACTGCCCAAACGGGAGGGACACCAACGTGACCATTCTTCGGAGAAAAGAAAGAAAAGACAAGGAAAAAAATATGGTCAAACCAACCAGACCCTTACAACCACACACCTGTCAACCAGCCAAAAAAACCCGACCAATCGAACTAAGAAACCAAGCTGAAACCGTACAAAATCGAGCAACCCAAATCTGACATCCTAGACAAAACCTAGCAACCTAAACATAAACAAGCAAGCCAACCGACCAAACAAACACCGACTAACACCGGAGGGTAGAGGAAGGAGACGAGGGGAGGGGGGAACACCCAATAACAGTAGTTGATGAAAGGGGAGGGGCCAGAAACACGGACCTGACAGCAAGCCCTAAACTGGGGAAGGGAAGACGGTTGCCAGAGGGCGGGGGAGGGGGAACGCGCCAGGCGAACCACAAGACGGCAAACGGAAAGGAGCCGAGCGACAAGACGGGAGGGGACGAGGATGGCTGGACAAAGCCGGCGATGATGAATAGGAGGGGAGCGGGCCATCGACCACCGTCAAGAACAAAAAAAACAAAAAAAAATATACTGGACAATGGAGGAGGAAGGTGGCCACTACCGACGACGAGAAGAGGATGGGGGAACGAAAATGAACGGACTGAATAAGGGATGAACTGTACAGCCGGACAGAGATACGTCAGAAGATGATCAATCTCCGGCCCGCAAGGAGATCGGGGGCTGAGGGTGGTGGGGCGGCGGCAACAATATTAGGCTAGAGTTTTATTGTTTTGGGGGAGCGTTTAAGAGAGAAGGGGGATCGAACACGTAACACGTTGATAGTACCAATATAAATGCTAATCGTTCGTTGGTCGTTCAATATATCTATTTTTTTTAATTCCTATTACGGGACTTAATTAGATTCATGCAAATCGGCTAACGCCAAAAGTTCGAATTCTTGAGGCACCTAGGTCCCTCAAACACGTCTACTAGGAACAGTTTAAACTTAAAATTCGCAAAAGAGTGGGCAAACAAATTAAAACTATGCTTGATATAAGACCATCAAACTCCCGATAAGCCTTCCGTTATCCTCCTGATCTCCGAGCACTCATAGAGCTCACTTCTACCTGCCGTCTTATCTCGTAGAATGTCGATCACCGGTTTGCAATCGCTCTCCACTATGACTCTCGCGTGCTCTCGTCTTGTCGCCTCTTGAACGCCTAACCAAATGGCCCCCGCTTCAGCTTCAATCGGGTCAACGACCTTGGTATCCCTCGATTCAAGACCCTAACACCAGCCCCTCCTTGTCTCGATATACGACCTCTAACCTCGTACTCCATCCGCTTTTACTCCCGCATCACAGTTTATCTTGACCCACTCCGGCATACGTCCTTCCCACCTCATTTGCCCTGTTTCCCCTACCATCCTAGCACTCCCCTGAACCTTGCCACTACTCAAACCACTGCTCGCCATCTCTCTCTGAAGCTCCAGTACCCACATCACCGTATCCTCCCTCTAGCCCTTCTGTTATTAAACACCAATTTGTTCCGCAATTCCCAAATCGCCCAACACTTAACCATGAATTGAACCCTCTCCTCCTCACCCGTGTCCACTTAGAAATCCTCGACCCAATTCCTCACCGTCCCGTGGTCATCACCATTAGGTATCCTTGGGGTAGAGATATACCAGCCATTTCCCCCTTTAATCCAAGGATCCTTCCATACCCATGTTGTTTGGCCATTCCCAATCCTCCGTCGAGACCTCTACATAATAACGTGTTTAGCCTCCCATATATCTCTCCATGTGAAACTAGGATTACGTCCAAGCTCCGCCCTATCAAAGGTTGAGGCAGGATAGTATTTCGCTCGCAACAGTCGACTCACGAGTCTATCTTCATCGGTTAACAGATGTCACCCTTGCTTCCCGAGTAAAGCTAAGTTGAAAGAGTGGTAGTCTTTGAACCCGAGCCCTCCGAGAGCCTTTGGCTTGCATAGATTTCTCCAAGCAATCCACGGAATCTTCCGTTTGCCATTCTCCGAGCCCCACCAGAACTTCGAGATTAGTGACCTTAGTTCATCACAAAAATTACCCAGGAGTTTGAAGACACTAATAGCATAAGTCGAGATTGATTGGGGTACTGCCTTTATCAAAACTTCCCGACCGGCCTTCAAAAGAAGCATCCCGCGCCATCCTTGTAGTTTCCTGGTCAGTTTATCTCGGATAAGGCTCGTAAAAATGTGCCTAGACTGCCCAACAACGGTAGGCAAGTCAAGATAACACCCTGGGTTGTCCACAATCACCCCCAAAATCCTTGCCACCTCCTCCCTCCGTGCTAAGCTCGTCCCATAACTAAATGAGACTGTCGTCTTCTGGAAATTCACTAGTTGGGTGGACATGACGTAGGTCCACCCCGACGCGGCCACGCGCGGGTTTGGGTAGGCGAATGAATCTCGTGGTAATATTGTTCTCGGGTTCGAAATTTAAGTCAAAGATGGAGTCGCCACCGAATTTTGTGGTTATTCGGAACCATACGAGCCCACTCTATGTCGTCATGGGCTGTACACAAAGTACGGCCCACTTCGATTTTAGAGTTTATGGGGCTCGTCCCTTTGCATTACAATATCGATACCGTTTACACCGGCTTTCGTATATAGAATGACTCTCGTGCGCCAATGGTTTCGGACATCCAGAAACCAAGGTTCTGAGTAAGGGGTGAGGGTACGTGTTGGGAAGCCCACTAAGGACACCCAACCCCGCCCGCACATGGCGGTCTCTACTAAGACACCGTTCGTGTTCGTGTACGCGCGCTAGTAAAACGACTAAAAGATATGCAAACAACGTTTTCGAGCTAAACATGTGAATTATTGGTTTGCTACGTCATTTAATGCATCTAACTATGGTCGAAGTTATTTAGCATGCGATGTTCATTTAAGGCAATAAATGGTAAACATCAAAAATAGAAAACTCGTAAATAAATTACAAATTACACGGGCGGAATACAACCCGGAATTCACAATACAACGAGCAATAAAATAGAATAATTGAATTATAAGCAGCAAATGCTAACTAGAAACGGACCCGTACATAATAAATATAGACAAGACCATAAGTTGTGCTAATGGACGAACTTCGATTAATTACGCATTACACTGCGTATTAAGCGAAGGACGGAGATATGGAACCTAGGCGTGTGTGGACATGACGTAGGTCCACCCCGACGCGGCCACACGTGGGTTTGGGTAGGCGAATGAATCTCGTGGTAAGATTGTTCTCGGGTTCGAAATTTAAGTCAAAATGGAGTCGCCACCGAATTTTGTGGTTATTCGGAACCATTCGAGCCCACTCTATGTCGTCATGGGCTATACCCAAAGTAAGCCCACTTCGATTTCAGAGTTTATGGGGCTCGTCCCTTTGCATTGTTATATCGATACCGTTTACACCGGCTTTCGTATATAAAATGACTCTCGTGCGCCAATGGTTTTGGACATCCGGAAACCAAGGTTCTGAGTAAGGGGTGAGGGTACATGTTGGGAAGCCCACTAAGGACACCCAACCCCGCCCGCACAATGGCGGCCTCTACTAAGACATCGTTCGTGTTCGTGTACGCGCGCTTGTAAAACGACTAAATGATATGCAAACAGCGTTTTCGGGCTAAGCATGTGAATTATTGGTTTGCTACGTCATTTAATGCATTTTGATTCACGTCAAAGTGATTTAGCATGTGATGTTCATTTAAATAAATAAATGGCAAACATCGAAAATAGAAAACTCGTAAATAAATTACAAATTACACGGGCGGAATACAACCCGGAATTCACAATACAACAAGCAATAAAATAGAATAATTGAATTAAATAAGAAGAGCGATAAATAAATACACGACTTGACAAAGACCCGTATACATTAAATGCACACTAGATCGTGAATTAGTTAGACGGACGAACCTTAATTAATTACGCATTATATTGCATATTAATCAAAGGACGGAGGTTCGAGACCTAGGTGTGGTGCTAACCCGATCTCGAACCTCGATGCCTTGTCCCGACTTATCACCTCGAGAAATGGAGTCTAAATTAATTATGTGTCGGATACGACTAAAGAGTCATCGACATAAAACTAATAGTGCGAGACCGTCGATCAAAATCGTTTTAGGTGTCGTGATATGCATGAGTTTTGAAAATTAGAATTACGTGATTGATTATGCACGTGTCGACTAAAAGTCGTAAAAAATGACGAGGCTCGAATGTTGCATTAGAGATCTCGGTTTTCTGGGCTACAAGACCCACTCGATCGAGTCATGGTCTGACTCGGTCGAGTGTGTCCTCAAGCGTAGCTACTGTCCAGATTTTTGGGTGCTACTCGATCGAGTAGCCTACATACTCGGTCGAGTAGCCCCTATACGAGTGACAACTCGTGTTGATTTTTTGGTTAAAATCGATAGTGGGCCAAATTAAATACAAATATTGTACGATTTGCACTTAACTCGGCTTTCGGTGCTATAATCGCATATGCAAGCGATTATAATACCGTCATCGGAATTTTATGAAAATGTTATCGTTTAGATTAGAAATTTTGAATTAGTGACGAAATTGTATCCCTCTACGTCACGACATCGAAACTAATCCATTCGGATTATGTGATGTCGGTTTTCGTGTCAACGGGTTCCGTACTAATCATCGAAATGGGATCAAATGCGTTCAACTAGGACCGATCACGATCACATCATGTCCTTGAGTACATTGGGGCGGCGCTCCTCGAAAAGGCGCCACCTCCGTCGTTACTCGTAAAGGAATTAGATGGACTTTAGGCGATCGTCATAGTCAAACGTATTCGAAACCGAGATTTTAATACTAGTATGTATATATACACGGTATAAGTATTATGACGAAATGTAAATAAATAAATAAATAAATGTTAGTGGTTAGAGTACATAAATAAAATGTTAGTATACAAAAATAAGTAAAAAGTTAGTATGCACAAAATTAAAGGTTAGTGTTAGTAATAATAATAATAGTAACAATAATAACAATAATAATAATAATAATACAAATATATATAAAAAAGAAACGAAAAAGAAGAAGGGAGAAAGAGATGGGGTTTGATGACACCCTCAACCTACATGCTTAAATGGCCTCGGAAACGAACTCGTAGTAGCGGCGTGTGCGCGGGAGTGTCGAGATATGTAGGGTGAGTTAGGGTGTATATGGTTGGGGAGAGGATGCTCTCGGGTCTTTGGCGAGTTTTGATCTTGAGTTTTGATTGTATGTATGTGTGTGTGTATCGGTTTTACGAGGGATGCTAACTCGGTTTTTGTGTGTATTGCTTAGGGTTGGTAAGGGCTTGTAGTGTAGTGTAGTATGGTAGGATTAGGGTAGAAATGTAGACTAAGAATGCATGGAAAAAGCTTGTGAAATGAATGGGGTTAAGGGGGTATTTATAGGCTTTACCCCCCGACCTAGGGTCACTCGATTGAGTGGCCCTAGTGCACTCGATCGAGTGCCCTTCAAAACGGGCCCGATCTGCTGAATGACGCTCCACTCGACCGAGTGGGTCTATCAACTCGATCGAGTGGATCAAGTGAATCAAGATATTTTAGGAAGGTGTTGACCTTGTTGATTTGATTTATTAATTTGAATTTTAAATTGTGCGCGAGTTTCGAGAAGTTGAATTTGGCTGATTTGTGAGACGGGTTCGTCTTTGACCGGGTTTGACCCGGTCGCCAAAAGTCGGTTTTTATTTTTGGTGTCGGTTTTGGCCCAAATTAGTCTCATTTTATTGGGAACGACCCACTGGGCCTGGATTTGAGGTCGGTTTTGAGATATTTGCACTCCGCTAAATGCCCACGTCGGATACTATTGATTCTGAGTCCGTATTCGAGCGTATTAAGTCACGTTGACGTCCGATCATCATCGGGTGTTTTGTTGGAGACTGCTATAGACACTAGCAAGAAAAATGCGGGTCTATACTGCGTGGTGCTAGCCCGATCCCGAATCCCGATGCCTTGTCCCGACTTATCACATCGAGGAATAGAGTCTAAATTAATCATGTGTCGGATACGACTAAAGAGTCGTCGAGAAAAGATTATTAGTGCGAGACCGTCGATCAAAGTCGTTTATATGGAGTGATATGCATGAGTTTTGAAAAAGGAGATCACGTGATTGACTTTACACGTGTCGACTAAAAGTCGTAAAAAAAAATGACGAGGCTCAAATGTTGCATTAAAGCTCTCGGATTTCTGGGCTACAGGACCCACTCGACCGAGTCATGGCATGGACTCGATCGAGTGCGTACTCGAAGCAGCTACTGCCCAGTTTTTGGGGTGCTACTTGATCGAGTGGCCTATGGCACTCGGTCGAGTGCCCCCTGTACGAGGCATGGCTCGTTTTGCTTTTATGTTTTGAAATCGATGGTTGACCGAATTGAATAAAAATATTGCACGATTTAAATGCAACTCGGTTTTCGGTGCCATAATCGTGTACTATACGATTATGAGACCGTCATCGGGATTTAATGAGAATATGTTGTTATTGGATTAAAAAAGTTTGATTAGTGACGAAGTTGTAGTCCTCCGCGTCACGACATCGATACTAATCCTAATGGATTATGTGATGTCGATTTTCGCATCAACGGATTTCGCACTAATCTCAGAAATGGAGTCTTACACGTTCAACTATGAACGACCACGATCTCGTTACGCCCTTGCATACATTGGGGCGGCGCTCCTCGAAAGGGTGCCACCTCCGTCGTGACTCGTAAAAGGATTAAACGGACTTTGGATGATCGTGGTAGTCAAACGTGTTAAGATCCGAATTTTAATATTATATAAATATATATTCACGGTATTAAAATTTTAACGACGATAATTAAATGTTAGAGGTTAGAATACGATAAATGAATGTTAGATGTTAGTGTTAGAGAGTTAGCATACATGAAATTAAAAGTTAGTGTGTTAGTAATAATAATAACAACAGTAATAATAATAATAATAATAATAATAATAATAATAATAATAATAATAATAATAATAATAATAATAATAATATACATAAAAAACGGTAAAAGGAAGAATGGAGAAAGAGATGTCGGATTTGAATTACACCCTCAACCTACATGCTTAAATGGACTCGGAAACGAACTCGTAGTAGCGGCGTGTGCGCGGGAGTGTCGAGATATGTAGGGTGAGTTAGGGTGTGTTTGGTTAGGGAGAGGATGCTCTCGGGTCTTTGGCGAGTTTTGATCTCGAGTTTTGATTGTATGTGTGTGTGTGTAGAGAGGATGTGTATATGGTGATGTCGAAAATGGTGATGATTTGTAACTTGATATGGCTGAAAAATGTAGGGTTTTTGAAGTAAAGTTGGCTGAAAAATATGATGGAAAAAGTTGTATAATGTGATGGGTTGATGGGGTATTTATAGGAGAACCCCACGACCTAGGGTCACTCGATCGAGTGGCCCTAGTGCACTCGGTCGAGTGCCTTTGAAAATGAATATGGTCCGTTTTTTGAGGCTCCACTCGACCGAGTGGGTCAATCCACTCGATCGAGTGGATCAATTTGGACGAGATATTTTAGGAATGATTGACTCTTGATTATTTTTTGAATTTTGCACTTGGGCGCCATTCTCTAGAAATGTATCAGGTTGACATTTTGTGACGGATTCGTCTTTGACCGGGCTTCGACCCGGTCGCTAAAAGACGGGTTTTTCTTTTTGTGTCGGTTTTGGCCCAAATTAGTCTTATTTGACTCGGAATGACCCACGGGGCCTGAATTTGAGGTCGGTTTTGAGAGATTTGCACTCCGCTAAATGCCCACGTCGGATACTATTGATTCCGAGTCCGTATTCGAGCGTATTAAGTCACGTTGACGTCCGATCATCATCGGGTGTTTTGTCGGGAACTGCTATAGACATTAGCAGGCAAAATGCGGGTGTCTACAGAGCCCCCACTCTGACTGAGGCTTTGACAAGGCGAAAGTCAGAGTAGCTACCAGGCCAATCGAGGATTACGACCTGGCAGCTTTCCGGTCGGGTTGTTTATAGTCCATTAGACTTGCATGAAGGGCTCGCCAGCCATAAGAAAAAGGTCATACCTGTCCTGATGATGATAGCTCCGTGGGGAGTCGAACTTGCCTTTGGAGTCATAGGTGTACCCGTATGCCGATACATCACATCTTGGATGTAGCATTTCAGGAGAAACACCGACTCATGCTGGGGAGTAAAGTAGCTGCACAGGAACTTGCTTCTGAAGTCTTAGGTGTCCCCGTATGCTGACACATGACAACTTGCATGTAGCATTTCAGGAGAAACACCGCCTTTGATGTTCCGTTGGGAAGCACTAGCTGGTACCTGAAATGTTAGATACATAGGCAGAAATAGCAGGCATAGTATATAGCAAGATAGCACATAGGAAATGCAGTTAGCATCTATAGACTAGTTTGCGCTGGGGAAAATGATTTTTGCTTCATTTTGAAATCGAAATCCTGAAAGCAACTCATGTGCTAGGAGATAGGTTTTCAAAATTGAAAGGGGTAGAAAAGAATTTTGCAGTTTAAATAGACCGAAATTTGACCTTGTCGAAAAGAATTTTCTCAAATGGCTAAGTTTTGCAAATTTCAAAGCAAGGATTTGAAAAGAGAGACATACCGACAGACTCGACTCTGGACGTGACAGGACGAGTTGACAGACACGACATAGAATCTTGAAGGGGTTGGACTGTGACTCGGTAGAGGGTGGGCCACCTAAGACGACAAGACTCTTAAGTTGCGCTAATCCATGGCCTAGGCGAGTGGCAACACGGTCGAACATCGAAATGGGAATGATGTGATATAGGGGAATTGCAGTAGCCTGTAATGAGACTGTTCCTGCAGGACAAGGCTTAGCAGTAGCGATGCTGTATACTAGTGCTCTTTTGAATTTTTGGTTTTGGGGTACATTCCCAAAGTGGGTGTCACTTTGAGTCCCTGACGGATTCTTGTCTTCGACTGGGCCGAGTACTAGGACACTCTATAGAAAGGAGGCTAGTTTTTGAAAGTCACTTGGATTATGTGAGTGGGTGGAGAACTTCTGCTTAGGAGAAGCCCCCAGGACGACAAGGCAGACTGTTTAAGAACATGACAGTGTCGTGACCAGAATGATGATACTTTTTTGAATAAGTGTCAATGTGGGTGGTTGTGCCCTTGTTGAAAGGCTGCCTACGTATTCACGTGTAGTGAAATCAAACCAAGCCGTAGTTCAGTGGATTGGAAGATATGTTATAGTGCCTAGTTTATTAGGGCTTTGTGTGTAACTAGCCATAACGATGGTGTAGGCTAGGTATGTTCCCAATGATGTCTTGATCAAGGGGCTAGAACAGTTAGGATGTTGATCCCGTGACTGTGAGCGTTCTCCGGGGTAGCCTCCAGAGGTGGTGTGAACTATTTGGGCATGTTCTATGCCGACCGCAGGTTGAGTTCCCGTGTTTGGGGCTGGTAACCGGTTTGGACGTTTTTAGAAATGTGGAGCTAGGTCGCAAGTGGCTTTGATGATTCGAAATCTGGAGCTCGATTTTGTGGAGCTAAGGCTTCGAGGGTAAGGTATTGTAATGTGGTAGGAAAGGGGGAAGTTGAGTAAAAATGACTCGGACTTCGATCGGGGTAGGTTTGATAATGCGGGATCTAGTTTCCATGTCCGGCCCTAATGGTTAGGGTGTATCCTATGGAGCTCGAATCCTCAAAATTCCGGGCTGTCTCTTAGCCTAGGTCTCGAGAAGGTCTTGAGGGTTGTAATGTGGGAAGGCAAGATGTGGTGTTAGCTGACCAGCCTGATCATCTCTCCCCTATTGGATGGTATGGGCATTGATAATTTTTGACTTGACCGTACCGCGGTCAAGGGACTTTCACTTGAGTTGACCGTTGACCACAGTCCTGGGTATTTGATTTTTTGTTTTGTTTTTTTTTTTTTGTGTTGACCTCTTAGCCCCGGTCGTGGGACTCTTCATTTGAGTTGACCGTGCCCCGGTCAAGGGATTGACCGTATCTGGTCGGGGGATGCTGAGGGTTCTTTTTTTTGATGGCCAGCTCTTTTGTTTTGGCCTTTTGCTTTTTTTTTTCCTTGGACTTCTGTTTTTTGTCCAGTTTTTTTTCACGGCTATCCCTCCCTTTGATGTTGTGGGTGGATATGGGGGTGGGCCCATCGGTTGGATTTGGCTTGTGGAGCCAAACCCTTGTAAGGTGTAAGGCTAGTTGGTGTTTGTGTGAGTGCAACTCGCGGTGGAGTACTCTACGGTAAGCATGGTGATTTGGATCTCGGTATTGTCATCATAATTCCGGGCGGGCTTAGTGGGAGTATCGTCCCGAGTTGGGTATTTTTGGCATCAAGTCTATAGAGTCACGATGCTTCTTTTTTTTGCTTCTGGTCAGACTAAACGCCTAAGGTAGGGATTGGTTAGTCTTATTGGAGGGGTGTTTATTGTTGGAAATGGGCTTGCCTCCCGTCTTAAACCCAAACTAGGAGACTACCTAGATTTGTCATAGGATTCGATACTGCTCCTACTAGGGGTAGTTATGTGGCTTTCTATACCAGACATGGAACAGGTAAAGGAAAACACGGGCCTCAGTTCCTGCAGTCATTATAGATGTGCCTATAATAGTCACGTGCATGCGCTCACAGTGTATGATGGTGTTCATCATGTTCTCGGAAACACATAAGGAAGCATATATGAGAAATTGAAAAGGCTGATTTTATTGGAATACGAAAAGAGGACAGAATACAGTTGACTCTGACTCTGACTTGGAAATGAGGATGTAGGGTATCCTAGACTCGAACTCAGACTTAGACTCGAATCAAATCCGTACTCTTGAATGAGGTTGTCAGTAGTCTTCGACTTTTAAGGACTCAAGTGGATGTCCAATATAGCCTTCGGTAGAAGCTTCACCCAAATCTTCGTTATGTCGGAGATCGTCTTCAATCCTAGTGCCCATTTCGGTAAGCACAGCAAAGTTTGAAATGTCGGCATACCTAAGATGGACGCGGTAGGAGGGTAGGAGGTTGTTGATAAATGCCTTCACTAGTGTCTTCTCGCTGGGCTTGTTTACCAGCTTAACACTCTCAGCCCGCCAACGTTGAAGGTATTTGGTGAAACCCTCTGTTGGATCTTGGGCCATGACTTCTAAAGTCCGCATGGTAGTCTGAAGTTTAGTATTATCAGAATAGTTTTTAGCGAACTCGGTAGCCACATCTTTCCAAGTGGGGAACCTTTTTGCATTAAGCCTATAGAACCAGGCTTTTGGGTATTTCTCGGGGGATGCGCCGAACAGATTGATGAACATGTCGGCTTTGACCCCCTTGATAGCCATGAATGCCTTGAAAGCTCGGAGGTGTACTAATGGATCCTCCGTCCCTTCGAATATGAGTAACCCTTCTAGATTGAGATCTGTTGGTAGTTTCTCACTGATGGGTGTATAGTCTCGGGAGTTTTCAATATGAATGTTGTTCCCTTGGAGGGCATGGAACTGTTGTTCAAGCTCACGCACCGTGTTGATCAGTCTGGCAAATGGCCCAGTATTTACCGACCCAGAATCAAGGTCTCGCCGTTCAATGACAGTTAAACGAGCATTCATGGCCTCTTGGTCGATTTTCAGGAACCCTGAATGGGTTTCGGTTATGGCCTGCCTACTAACCATTGTCTCCAACAAAGCCTTCATTTCATTGATGGTGTTTTCCATGTCCCTATTCCCGGTTGTGGGTGCCATGCTCTGCAAAAATAACCATGTAATCAGAAATGTTGCTTCGGAACCCAAACACACCAAGGCATAGGAAATAGCGCGGGAGGAATGGCAACTCGGGTCTGACTCGGGTTAGACTCTCCTAAAAAAATGTAAGGTGCGATTCTCGAAGCGACTGTGATTAATCACTCCGTCGGAGAATAGCCACCAAGTGAGACTAAGGACTCTTATAGGACTCAGATGATGTGACACCTAAGTGACTCAAAAAGTGACATACGTGAGACACCACGTGTAAGACATGATCCTTAGAGCAACCGTGATTGATCGCTCTGCTGATGGGTAGCCCCCGAGTGAGACCGAAGGTTTTGCTAAGACTCGAGTGTCGGACGAGTGACCCTTAGATGTAAGGATCACGAACCTTTAGCTACAGGGCTATGCCTTGTAAAAGGTTGACTCGGCCTCGAGGAAAGGCAGACGGGGTAAGGGAAGAAATTTGCGATGTAAGATCGGCAGAGTTTCGACGCTAGAGACCCTTACTTGACTTGAATAAGGGTGGACCTGTGATTAGGGTAGACCTTTATGTTAAAGGATTCTCAAATTGAGATGACTCGACTAACGGATTGAAAGACGGGCAAAATTCCCTTAGGAAAGGTCGTGGGGACCGTCGTGTCGGAGGGAAAAATTGCGTGTGACTTTCTAGTTAGGACTCGAGTGTTTACGAACCTTCCATTTACGAGTGTATGACTCGTGTTGGTCGGTTGTGCCTTTAGAAAAAGGCGGACTAGGATGGGGAAGAAACCTGTGATGTAGGATCGACGGAGTTTCGACGCCATAGACCTTCGATAAATTATGAAAAGACCCGACACACAGATTACGGTAGGTCCTATAGTGAGGAAGGTTTTTGAAAAAAGATTGTATTTTGAAAATTGAGAGGACGATCCTGAAATTGGTAGTGGCCAATAGGATTGGGCATTTTGAAATGTTAGAATGGTTGCGAGTAAATTCGCGTTTTGAAAAATTGGGAGACGGTCCCGTCTTTTGAAATTGGCAGCATGCCGATAGGACCGAGTTTTTTGAAAAGTTGAATATTTGGAATTTGGAAAATTTGTATATCGAAAATAAATTTCCGAAAATTTGAAAATTGAAAATGAGATCCCGAAGATTTGAGAATCGAAAACGACATCTCGGAGATTTGAAAATCGAGAATGAAATCTCGAGGATTTGAAAATCGCGAATGGCATCACGAAGATCTGAAAATTGAAATTGAGTTTTGAAAATTCGAAAATCGAAAGGGAATCGAAAATTCGAAATTTGAAATGGGAAGCATGCTGGCTAAAAAAATAGGCTTATTTTGAGTCAAATCGTAAGTCTAAATTTTGGCAGCATTCCGAATTTTTGAATTTGAATATTTTGAAAAGATGAGTTCCGAAACAGACGGTATTTCGGGTTTTTTAAAATTTGGTGTTTTTGGAAAGATGCATTTTTTGAAATGACGGTTTTTGTAAAATGACACGGAAACCAAGTAGCACGTAGTCAAACAAGCATTATAACGACGCTTATGTATGCTTTACACTAAGTCTCGGTCGGTCAAATAGGGTCTATACCAACAACGATGGCTTTCTTGTAAATCAGGACGGACTCCCTAAGCCGAGTTGGTCTTAGGACATGCCGCAAAACCCATACGAGTTCCACCATCGAAGTCTTTAGCGCACCCATGTAGGAATTCACCGTGGTATAGTGGGACGTCGGCAACAAGTAATCGGCCCGGGCAAAATGGGTTATGCATGAATCATTAAACTAATGCGCGCACATTAATATACGAACGATTTCTCTTCGAGTCTCACCCTAGGAACCCCGATGACATGTGGTACATCAGGTATCCCCAGTGGAGTCGCCAAATTGTGGACATGACGTAGGTCCACCCCGACGCGGCCACGCGCGGGTTTGGGTAGGCGAATGAATCTCGTGGTAAGATTGTTCTCGGGTTCGAAATTTAAGTCAAAGATGGAGTCGCCACAGAATTTTGTGGTTATTCGGAACCATACGAGCCCACTCTATGTCGTCATGGGATGTACACAAAGTACGGCCCACTTCGATTTCAGAGTTTATGGGGCTCGTCCCTTTGCATTACAATATCGATACCGTTTACACCGGCTTTCGTATATAGAATGACTCTCGTGCGCCAATGGTTTCGGACATCCGGAAACCAAGGTTCTGAGTAAGGGGTGAGGGTACGTGTTGGGAAGCCCACTAAGGACACCCAACCCCGCCCGCACATGGCGGCCTCTACTAGGACACCGTTCGTGTTCGTGTACGCGCACTAGTAAAACGACTAAATGATATGCAAACAGGGTTTTCGAGCTAAACATGTGTATTATTGGTTTGCTACGTCATTTAATGCATCTAACTATGGTCGAAGTTATTTAGCATGCGATGTTCATTTAAGGCAATAAATGGCAAACATCAAAAATAGAAAACTCGTAAATAAATTACAAATTACACGGGCGGAATACAACCCGGAATTCACAATACAACGAGCAATAAAATAGAATAATTGAATTATAAGCAGCAAATGCTAACTAGAAATGGACCCGTATATAATAAATATAGACAAGACCGTAAGTTGTGCTAATGGACGAACTTAGATTAATTACGCATTATACTGTGTATTAAGCGAAGGACGGAGATATGGAACCTAGGCGTGGTCCTAGCCCGATCCCGAATCCCGATGCCTTGTCCCGACTTATCACATCGAGGAATAGAGTCTAAATTAATCATGTGTCGGATACGACTAATGAGTCGTCGACAAAAGATTATTAGTGCGAGACCGTCGATCAAAGTCGTTTATATGGAGTGATATGCATGAGTTTTGAAAAAGGAGATCATGTGATTGACTTTACACGTGTCGACTAAAAGTCGTAAAAAAAATGACGAGGCTCAAATGTTGCATTAAAGCTCTCGGATTTCTGGGCTACAAGACCCACTCGACCGAGTCATGGCATGGACTCGATCGAGTGCGTACTCGAAGCAGCTACTGCCCAGTTTTTGGGGTGCTACTCGATCGAGTGGCCTATGGCACTCGGTCGAGTGCCCCCTGTACGAGGCATGACTCGTTTTGCTTTTATGTTTTGAAATCGATGGTTGACCGAATTGAATAAAAATATTGCACGATTTAAATGCAACTCGGTTTTCGGTGCCATAATCGTGTACTATACGATTATGAGACCATCATCGGGATTTTATGAGAATATGTTATTATTGGATTAAAAAAGTTTGATTAGTGACGAAGTTGTAGTCCTCCGCGTCACGACATCGATACTAATCCTAATGGATTATGTGATGTCGATTTTCGCATCAACGGATTCGCACTAATCTCAGAAATGGAGTCTTACACGTTCAACTATGAACGACCACGATCTCGTTACGCCCTTGAGTACATTGAGGCGGCGCTCCTCGAAAGGGTGCCACCTCCGTCGTGACTCGTAAAGGGATTAAACGGACTTTGGATGATCGTCGTAGTCAAACGTGTTAAGATCCGAATTTTAATATTATATAAATATATATTCACGGTATTAAAATTTTAACGACGATAATTAAATGTTAGAGGTTAGAATACGATAAATGAATGTTAGATGTTAGTATTAGAGAGTTAGCATACATGAAATTAAAAGTTAGTGTGTTAGTAATAATAATAATAATAATAATAATAATAATAATAATAATAATAATAATAATAATAATAATAATAATAATAATAATAATAATATACATAAAAAATGGTAAAAGGAAGAATGGAGAAAGAGATGTCGGATTTGAATTACACCCTCAACCTACATGCTTAAATGGCCTCGGAAACGAACTCGTAGTAGCGGAGTGTGCGCGGGAGTGTCGAGATATGTAGGGTGAGTTAGGGTGTGTTTGGTTAGGGAGAGGATGCTCTCGGGTCTTTGGCGAGTTTTGATCTCGAGTTTTGATTGTATGTGTGTGTGTAGAGAGGATGTGTATATGGTGATGATTTGTAACTTGATATGGCTGAAAAATGTAGGGTTTTTGAAGTAAAGTTGGCTGAAAAATATGATGGAAAAAGTTGTATAATGTGATGGGTTGATGGGGTATTTATAGGAGAACCCCACGACCTAGGGTCACTCGATCGAGTGGCCCTAGTGCACTCGGTCGAGTGCCTTTGAAAAAGAATCTGGTCAATTTTTTGAGGCTCCACTCGACCGAGTGGGTCAATCCACTCGATCGAGTTGATCAATTTGGACGAGATAATTTAGGAATGATTGACTCTTGATTATTTTTTGAATTTTGCACTTGGGCGCAATTCTCTAGAAATGTATCAGGTTGACATTTTGTGACGGATTCGTCTTTGACCGGGCTTCGACCCGGTCGCTAAAAGACGGGTTTTACTTTTGGTGTCGGTTTTGGCCCAAATTAGTCTTATTTGACTCGGAATGACCCACTGGGCCTGAATTTGAAGTCAGTTTTGATAGATTTGCACTCCGCTAAATGCCCACGTCGGATACTATTGATTCCGAGTCCGTATTCGAGCGTATTAAGTCACGTTGACGTCCGATCATCATCGGGTGTTTTGTCGGGAACTGCTATAGACATTAGCAGGCAAAATGCGGGTGTGTACAAGTTGACATGAAGCTTGCTCATAGACTCTAAGTACTCGTCGAATTTTAATGGCTTCAGTTGGTTTAGCTCTTGAGATGAAAATACTATCATCAACAAATAGAACATGAGTAATCACAGGCGCATGCCGCGCTATGCGAATACCACGTATCGCGCCTCGCTCAGCAGCACGCAGGAGTAGGCTCGAGAGGGATTCGACGTAAAGAATAAAAAGATAAGGTGATAGTTTGTCCGATCCCCTTGTCGGATTTCTCTAGTAGGCTGCACATACATCCCGGGACGGTACACCATTTGTAAGAATTTGAAACGAAAACGACGAGACACATAGCATAAATCTATCAACCCACCCGACCAACCCCATCAAATCCCATTCGGAGCAAAACTGTCTCAAGAAAAATTCATTCCACCCGGTCGTATGCCTTAGCCATATCCAATTTAAGCGCCATATGCCCATCCCTAGTCCGGGTATTTTTCATATGGTGGAACATCTCAAACGCAACAATGATATTATCCGAAATTTGCCTTCCCGGGGTAAAGGCGCTTTGGTTCTCCAGCACCACCTCTCCTAAGACAGATTCAATTAGCCTATTAGCTAAAACCTTGCAGACTAACTTATAAATGACATCGCACAAGCTAATAGGACAAAAATCGCCCATTTTAGTCGAATTTTTCTTCTTCGGAATTAGTACAAGATATGGTTTATTACATCCCACCGGAAACTCACACACCCCCCCCCCCCCCCCCCCCCCCGTAGCACACGTAGAACCATCTCGACCACCTTCTTCCCCAAAATATGCCAATACATTTGATATAACAACCCATTCATGCCATCAGGTCCCGATGCCTTAAGCGGATGCATTTGCCCTAAGGCATGAATGGCGTCCTCCTCACAGTATTCAGCACGTAGAATCTCGTTCATAGCAGGTAAGACCCGAAAAAAATATCTTATTAATTTATAAGTATATTTCACAATCACATACATTTATATGAAATATACAAAAAACTAAACATATTTCAGTAGCTAAAAAATTAAACCAAATATTAAAATTGTTACTCATTTGATTTCGTCGTCTCCATAATAACTACGTAGTTATCCACTAATTTAATTTGGTCTCCTAGATATTCACTAATGCATTGTTCGTAATATTGTATTGTTATATATAGGGACATTTTTAGCTACTAACATTTTTTTTCGTATCTAAAAACTTAAGTTAGATACTACTCTTGCTATCCACCTTATTTAGTCTCTATAATAGAGACATAATTAGCTGCTAACATTTTCTGTATCTAAAAACATAACTTAGATACTAATTTTGCTATTGACTTTATTTAGTCTCTAAAATAGAGACATAATTAGCCATCGCTTCAGTTTGGTCTCTAGAATAGAGACAAAATATATTTATGTCTCAATATTAGTAGCTAAATAATATATTTAGCGACTGAATTTTGGCCAATTGTTAAACTAGTAGCTAAATCATAATTCTCTTGCAGTGTTTGCAACCCCTCCACCGCTTCCTCAAAATTCTCCGGGTTACCTGATCGTGAAAAGGGTCTGGAATTAGTGGCGGGCTTCCCCTTCAATCGCTTCACGTCCCTTCTTCACTCGCTCGTCTTCATCCTCCAGTCTTGCAGTTCAATAAAATTCTTCTGTTTTCGTTGTCCCGCTTTCCGATGAAAGAACATAGTATTCTTATCACCTTCTATAAGCCAAACCGCTTGGACCGTTGGTGCCAATACACCTCTTCTTGTCTCGTAAGCCTAGTTATATCACGCTGCAACTGCCTCCGCTCCTTCACCTTAGCCCTCCTTCGGTCCTCACGTTCTAGCTGCTCAATTTGTCTCCTCTTTTTCCTCATATCTATTAGCACCTTACCAATACTCACCCCCTTCCACGCCATTAGTTCTTCACTACAGGTAGTAAGTCCACTACATATATCGTCATTTCCTACCTCCCAAGCTCGTTTAATAGCTTCCTCGCAACCACTTTCACCCACCCAAACCTGCTCAAAGCAGAATAGTTTCTTCCCCTACAGTTCCCCCAAGCCTCGATAGGGATCCAACACGAGTTTGATCGGAACATGATCCGACCATTCCCGCACTAAGTGGATAAGTTTCGCTCTCGGATACATGTTCAGCCATGCCTCGTTGCCCATAGCTCTATCTAACCGACATTGTCGATTCTGCTCCTCTGCTTGGCCGTTCTCATAAGTATAATCATGGCCTTCAAATCCTATATCTCTTAGCTGACTGACACACATCGACAGCCTCACGAAAATTATTCATTTGCCATTGTGATGTGTTAATATTTTATATGCTTTTATCCTCTTTTTCCCATGTATTTATCGTGTTAAATGCGCTCTCAGGAGCGGTTTTGGGAACTAATCTTCTCCTCTAGTGTGTTTTGTAGAGGTTTGTTGGTTTTGTAGGAAATAGGAGATATGGGCGCCTTTCCCCTTTCATCGTAGCTCACATGAAGGTCGGTGATTATTTATACACAAGCTAGGTGTTGCTACCGAGGTTGCTTGGATGTCATGGATTGATCCCGAGTCGAGTTGGAACCATATCATGAAGTTTAGAAGACTAGAGGAGTCCTTTTTGTTGGTCCCGAGGTTCGTCCCTAGGGATGGATGTCGTCCCTATTCCCTCACTCACGGCAAAATGAAGAAATTGAGCAAAAGTTAATTTTCCAGCTGTCCCGAATCGGGACGGCCCTCATCCCATGGGACGACTTTAATCCCGATTCGGGACGGACCCAATCCCGATTCGGGACGACATAGATGTAGTGTCTTTTCAGCTTCTTCTTTCTTTGGCTATATAGGAATGCTTTGTATCAGTTTTGAACGGACCCTTTTTTCATTCCTAAGAACCCTAAGCCTAGTATTAGAATAATATTACTCTTTTCATTCTCTAGTGGGATGATTTGTTCTTGTTCTTGCTACAATTTCCAATCGGTAATCATTTCAATTCTTGTTTCAATTCTTATTCATCTTGTATGTTCTTGATTGTCTATTTTGGTTTCTACTATTGATTTTATTAGTTTTCCTTTTTCCATATCAATCATTATGCACTTCATTATCAATTGTTTATTTTGTGTGAATTTAATATGAGTAGCTAATTCCGTTACTAGGGTCAAGGGGGATCGATGGGTAGAATTTAAGTTCTTGTTGAATATTTGATGAATTCATATATATGCTAGTGCCTTGTTAACATGCTCTAAAAGACGATTAATTTGTTAAAGGCCACAACTTGTTAATCGAACTAGGAAAATTTCAGTTCATGTGCGAGAGCCGAGTTGAGATTAGACCCGCATGTGATTCGGTAGGAAGCCTAATAAGTAGCGAGAGCCCGTTAGTGTCTTCCTAGGTTGATTTCGATCCGAGAGGACGTATTATAGCCAACTAGCATGTTGTGTGTTTATTGATTATTCTTGCATGATCATTTGTCTGCTCATTGTGAACCCATAGCCCTAGATTTTCCTTTAATTGATTAATTCATATTTTGTTTACGTACTTCTAGCTTTAGTTAAATCAATCAAACCAACCGTTTGAGCAATTAAGAATCGCCATAGCTTCTAACAGTTTGACCTTCTCCCTGCGGATACGATATCCTACTTACCACTGACTATCTTGTTAGTAGTACTAAGATAATATTGATTTGGTAATACGACTTTAGTCATATCACATTGTTGTCTCTTGTGCCCCCTTTCATCTTTGTCACAAAAGGGATTTCGTTAAAATCTCTTATGCAAACCCATGGCCCATCCCCCTCCTCACCCAAGAATTTAAGGAGTTGCCACGATAAGTACGTGCTTGTCCTCTATTGCTGGCCACCCATAGATTCCCGGCCCGTCACTCTCCAAGTGTCTAACCCAATAGTCACGTCGAAGTCCATATGGTGTAAGGATGCTGATTAGAACCTCACGGAAATTTCTTTCCTACACTTAAACGCCAACCCACTTGATCTCCCCGGCCCGCACTATCTACTTCTAATCTCTCATAATCCTCCAAATAGGTCACAACTATGCGAAACTCTATACTGCTAAGCCTCTTTTCGCACAAAAAAGTAATAGCAGAGGCCTCTCTCCGCAACAACCTTCGGAGACCTCCTACTACATCGAGGTTGCCCAGCCTCTCTGCGTTTCTATATAGCTATTATTCTATAAACCTAATAATGGTGTTTTTGTTTTCCCTCAAAAAAACATTGGTACTTTGAACTTTGAAATAACAAAGTGGTCGAGAAAAAGTAACTATACAACCAAGATTAAATACTTTGAACGGAATGCTAATCGTTCGTTGCTCGTCCTATCTATTATTCTATAAGCCCAATAGACTATGATCTATCGAATCCTAATACAAGTATAGTCGTATCCGGCCATCTTGAATGCCTTAAGGCTATTATACTGTCGCTTTTTTCATACTAATTAATCTTGTCAAGCTAAGTGCCAACGGTTCTAAATACTTCGTCCAGTTTATGATAATATATCTATTATTCTATAACCCTAATAATGGTGTTTTTGTTTTCCCTCAAAAAAAAAAGATTACACATCAAAGTCAAATACGTTTTTCTCTCTCTAGAAGTTAGAGAGAAGCCCCTTTATTTCCTTAACATAGAAGGAAAGTTCTCCCTTCTCTATAGAAGGCTTACGATTGGCCTTGCAGCTGATCTTAATTGTTTTTCTTCGCGTTCCCCAGTGCTAACTGTGATTGGTGGGTGTAAAGTTGTGAAGATTGTCGGCGAAAGTGAAGTGAGTAAGGCGTTTAGGGTTGCTTTTTAGAGTGACATTTAACTGTTTGATTTAAGAGGATCTTTATCACTGTGCTTCCTTTTTGCTGATTGGGGAGGAATTTGAAGGGATAGCTGTGCGTTGGCCAAGGGAGCAGACGCATGCACTGCAGAAACAATTAGTATTCCGAGTTGGATTTTGTGGCTGAGGTAACTATTCTAAGGTTATTTATATAGCATAATGGAGTGTCGGTTTGATTCATCACTCAACCAAAAGAAGAGTAAGAGATACAAAAACAAAAACAAAAACAAAAATAAAAAAAATTCCTTTCAATCTAGTAGAAGGTTAAAGATTAATAGGTTGGAGGCAATGAATGGTGATGAATATAATATGGTCAATGGGGAGGTTGAGAGAGGAAGGGTTGTTCAGAATGGGCATATTAATTTTGGTAATGGACACCTTGCTGAGGATGACCTGATTGTCCACATCTCATCGTCTTCAGATGATAGTAGTGGTTCGAGTGAAGGGAGGGGATTTAGGAGAGGTAGACTGCCTAATGGACATTTACCAAATGGACACCTTCCTAAGGGGCAAGTCCGTCAACAGGAGGTAAGGGAGGAAGATGATATGGATATCTTCGATGAAGATGACGAACCAGGGCGTTTTAACATCCCTGAACAGCCGCCAAGATGGGAGAGGGAGGAAGAATTTGGTCAGGAATGGAGGTTACCTAGGGCGGGGGGGGGGGATTCTTACTCTTAATCCAGAGATTATTAGGGGTAATGTGGACATGTATAGCAGGTGTGTGCTGGGTTACTTCGTCGACTACAGAGAATTTGACGCCTTTGCTATCACCTTAGCAGTTGAGGCCAAATGGACAACTAGAAACACTGTAACAGTTTACAAAATGGATGACTTATTCATCTTTTACTGTGAGGATGAAAGAGATAAGCAGGATATTATCTATAGGACTGTAGCATCCTTTTACGGAGGGCTGATGGTCTTTAGGGAGTGGGAAAGAGAGTTAGTCCCTACACTACTACAAAACATCAAATAGACAACTCCTAATAGACATCTGATATTGTTAACAACTGATGTATAATTTATATACAACTGTTTTTTTTGACAAACAGTTGTCTTTATAGTCTTATAGACGACTGATCTTTATAAAATCAGTTGTCTATATATTATACAACTGTTTCCCTTAAACTCAGTTGTCTATTAAAAGTATTTTAGACCACTATAATTTGTGGATACCCAACCCATATCACTCTATCCATCAAAGTATCTATGTCTAAACCCTAAATCAAAGTATCTACTCTATTTTTTCCCTTCTGAAACAAAATCACATACTCCGCCTTATCCGTAAATCACATACTCCGCCTAATCAATAAAAAATGATCTCGTCCAATCCTTCGCCGGTCGCCGGTCGCCATTCCTCGTCGTTCGCCCAAAATCTTCGTTGAGTCCTCTCTCTGTTCGTTCAGTTTTCGTTCACCGGCTTCTGTTCGCTTTGTTCTTTGTTCATTCTTCTCCTAAATCAAAGTATTCCCTTCTTCTCCTTCTTATTTCATTCTCTTGTTCATTTTCTTCAATGTTCATTTTTTCTGCGTGTTATAGTTCATTCTCGCTGCTGTTGCGTGTTATCGTTGCACTTATTAAATCACTAGCTTTTTTCAACACTCGACTACTCAGTTTAAGATTTCTGTAGGCAGTTACCAGTTAGTTCATCTAAACAGTAAATCTGCAATGAACATCAGTCGACACTTGACATACTCTTATTTGAGGTTTTTATCAGGTTGCACCGGCAGATCTTGAAGATGTTCTTATATCGCATCCTGAACTGCTGAACGCAACCGTGATTCCGTAAATTAACTGTCACAAAACAAGTATTTCTATAATATACGAGTTTCATTTTCTGGTCATTAGTTATTTAGTTAGTTTCTCATCCGGGTTATTGCCAGTTTATTACCTGATGATGAAGCGGGTGAAATTCCTGTTGCTTATGTTGTCCGATCACCAAAAAGGTCGCTGACTGAAGATGATGTGCTTATGTTGGATTTGGCGATTTGATTAGGTGATTTATTGATGTTAAGTTGAATTTACTTAATAATTTTTGAATAGTAGATTATTATTGTAGTTAAGGTCACTCGATATATTTAATTAGCAAATGATATGGCTGGATTTGGCGGATTTGATTTCAGTTAGTTGATTAGTTGTCATTTGTTAATGTTTGCTAATTATCTACGTAGTTCTTAATCTATTGAGTTAACCCTATAGTTTTACCTACTCTTTAAAGTGATCAATTGTTTTGGGACGCCCCCAAATTGTAAATCAAGAAGCTAGATCACAAATGAGTTGATATCGTATCATTACTGTTGTCTGATTGTATGATTAATTTGTGATGATGTGGTTCTGTTTCTGAATTATTGACTATCCATCCATCTAACTACATACATTATACTACTATGGCTGATGCTCTAGGTAATCTTATTCAATCGCTTATAGTATTTGTCTAAATTTGGAATCATACATTGACTGTACTGTTTTAGCTGTCTATATATACAGGCGCTGGAATGGTTGTATCGAATATAGGAGGAGAAATATCATGGATTTTGTTGCTAGTTATGTGGGCAACAAGTTTTGCATACACCAGGAGAAAGACATTTGAAGTTTTCATTTATACTCACCAGCTTTACGCTATCGCAACCTTCTTTTATCTTACACACATCGACGTCTTCTGGACCTTTCAGATCCTTCCTGGAATATTCCTCTTCACCCTCGACTGCTTCCTTAGATTCTTGCAGTCGTGCTCTCATGCTAGTCTCATCTCAGCCCGACTTCTTCCTGGTGCAACCGTGGAAATGACTTTTCACAAGAGCCCAGGTCGTTAGTTTGAAGATCGATTTACTGCAACTAATTTACTGAAATTTCATCAATTGCTAATAATCTTAGAGTTTCTGGTTTTCAGGTGTGCATTACGGTTTCACTAGTAACTTGTTTGTGAATGCACCCAAGATATCCAAGTTACAGTGGCATCCATCTTGACATGGAAGATACACGAGCAACTTTCGTCGTCTCTAGACAGGCTTCAAGTATCGGTCGAGGGACCCTATGGGTCTACTTTCACCAGATTCCTTAAGTAAGTACACATCAAATTGGAACATTCCTGTAATTAACTTGATTGATTATGCAGATATTTATATCTTGTTTCTGTTTCAGACACGAATCTCCGGCGCTAATCAGTGGAGGCAGTGGGATAACCCCATTTATATCCATAATACGAGAGATCATACATCGATCCAACACCCAGAAAGGACACATCCCTCGAGTTCAGCTCATTTGCGCCTTCAAGCATGCAACCGATCTCACAATGCTCGACCTGTTACTTCCTGTCGATAGCAAAACCAATGATCTCTCAAAAACTCAGTTGGAAATGAATATTGTTCCCACCTGTGCAAAGAAGGCAATAATTCTAGTTGAACGGAAAATTCATGTGGTATCCGTATCCCAGGTAGTAATACTATAATACATGTTCCATACATGAGATTATGATAAATGTACACAAACTTATTGTAAATGTTGGGTACTGAGAAAATGGTCGGGTTGACAATTAGGGGTACCATTTAAAGTTTCCGTTAGTTGAAAGCGAAATAATTTAGAGGCCGTTCGGTCGGTCAGTCTCATACAAACATTTATACAATCTTATTGTTTGGTCCCATGTGTTAATTCAGTAAACACAAGTATGGAGACATTGATTTTTCTGAAGAGAAGGGGGTTTAATCAGGGACAGTACATAAATGCAGGTCTTAAATTTGAGGGTGACATCAACCCCAAAGCTTATAGACTCCTCTATCTCCTTGAAAAATAAGTGTCAAAGCAAAAGGCCTGGGGTATGTATGTGATGTGCTGTCATGCACCAACCTACTCTTTTTTATCTTTTTCATCAATCATTATCTGAGATAGAGATATTTCACTGGAGGCCTTTTGAGTCGGGTTATTATCTCGTGTCTATGATTGTGGTTTTAGCCAATAATTGTTTCGTGTTTTTGCAGGAATATTGTCGGAATGCACAGGAAGTGATGTAGGGGTGATTGCATCGGGACCGAGGGGAATCATCGCTTATAGTATTTCTGGCTGGTTCACTTCTTACCAGGCAAAGTTGGAATCATCGGAGTGCTGAAGTCAATCAGGTTTCACTCATCAGTAACCATCTCAGACTCGACTCCGATCATAATAAACGGGTGGGTTTTTACCCTGTTTTGAAGTTTTTTGGTGTTTGGTACTTTGGTTACAACTTTTGTTAGCTGCTTCAGAGTTTTTGTAATTTCTGCTCATGTACTCATGTATTCGATTAGTTGCAAGTCGGAGGCATATCTGGAGATATCATGGGAGAAGTTGTGAAGACGAATCAAACTATTTGTTATATATATATACACATACACTTGATTAAGGGAAGTTGATTTTAATGTTAAAAGGGAACATTGGATGCTTGCTTTGATAGATATTGTTGAGCATAACCAAGTATATTGGTTTGACCCACTTGGAAAGTCCGAGCCTAGTGGATTTAAAACTTTACTTAATACGTGAGTTATCTCAATTTATTACTTTAAATAATTTTTTCATTTTACTTATGTTTCTTCTTTAATAGTGACTTAACTTTTCTTTTTCTCGTGCTAGGTCTATAAAAGTGTATGGCTATAGAGGGGGTACAAGGAAAAGTTCTCAAATTCCGCAGTGGGTGAAAGTTAATGTATGTACTTATTTAAACCTCGTATATTATATGAATCGTTTGCTTCAATGATGAAAAAATGAGGCTTGTGATTGTGTTGATTGGTTCAATCTGGGTGATTTGGGATTATTGTTGATGTAATTTGCGAGAATTGCCCTAACAGAAATAGTAGCTAAAACCAAGCAACTTATTTTTTTCGGGTGGTAATCCAAATTCTTTGTTCATGTGGTGCATGTCAGCGTGTGTTTGATGATATGTACTATGTATTCGGTACAAACGGGTCAGAGTTGGGTTCGGGTTAGAGATTGGTCAGTTCAAACCGTGCCATTTTTTAAACAGAGAAATTTTCACACTTTTATATGTAAACAGCGTGTGAAGTGTGCTAGAGAATGTCAGTGTAACTGTTAACATTTCTATCTTGCTTTTGGTTTTATGATTGAATGGACATTTAATAAATTGTCATACGTTCATGGATTTTGTTGCATTGCTCAGTCTTGTTTTAGAGAATTTCTCTGTTTTGTGTGATCTATGTTGAACGTTGTTCTTTTATTTTACGATTATTTTTTTTCCCGTGAAAGTACATGCAGAGTATAACACATACAGAGTATTTTATAAGAGCGGATCGCTAGTTAGTAAGGGCGTATTGATAGCGAATCCGATAACAATGGTCACAAGTTAGGACCGTTGTTATCGGATTCGCTATGGATACGCTCTTACTAAAGGAATCAGTAGTTCAGTACAATGACAAACATTATAACTCGTGTGTTTTAATGTTTTGTCATTGTACTGATTTCTTTATCTTAGATCTTTTGCTCAATATGATTTCAGTTGCTTGCTAACTCCTAGAGTGTGTTCTATAGATCTCTCAAGTGTGATGATTGTTTTCAGATTTCTGGTTATGAAGTAAATCCTGCGTTGAATTTCACACATATAAGCACATAAGTACAAATACAGAGTAAAGAGTATTTTAATATTTCTTGAGGTGAGGGCTTTGCTATCTGCGAGCATTGTTGTTGTAATGAATCTATAAACTGCATCAGCTCACATTCTCTTTTGTATCAATACATGCGTACTTATTACAATATGCTGAGGTGGCTATCTACATGACCTATTAAAAATCCATCGGTATATCGTATTGTAAAATGTCTGTTGAAATATGGAAGTGAAATATTCCTTGCATATATCATACTCCGTATATGGTAATAGTGTCGCTGCTCCTTTGTCGTTTGGTTAACCTCAATTGAACCAATTTGTTACTGTATGTAAGTCTATCTAATTATTTCTCATGAAACAGTTTCTTTAGGTTGCTGTATGTATGTATGTGTATGTTGTATGTTGTATTTTGTCATTTGTACGACTCTTACACTTTGTTATACTTGTTGCAATGTAGTCGGCTCCTCATGCTCGGAAAACAGAGTGTGGTTATTACGTGATGAGATATATGATCGAAATTATCACTCGTTCTGATTTGAAGAGAACCGTCAATGAGGTAAGACTTGGGTTTTCACACTTTCTCTTGTTTCAATCATTTGTTTTATTCACATAATTGAAACAAAATAATTAGTTCATTTATATTATTGATTTTGTAGCATTTCAACGATATGATGCCATATTCTCAAGAAGATATTGACGAGGTTCATGGATTATGGGCGGATTATTTTCTTAATAATTAGTCGTATATGATGCATTGGATTACCTTATGCGGACAAGGTGTTAGTTGGATTATGGTTTTAGGTACTTTTGGACATGGATAATGATTTTACGTGTACCTTTTGGATTTTGGATGTTGGATAATGATTTTATGTATCTTTTGGATGTTGGATTTTATAAAAATATAACTTCTTTTGTTCAATTATTCGCTATGGTATTCCTTTTTTATGGTTTGATAATATGTACGTATTTAAGAATTATTAAAAAAAACATAAAATATGTATACGTATATAAGAAAATATCTATATATACGTATTTTAGAAAATAGTTGCCTATTATGTATATAGACAACTGTTATTTTAGAAAAAACAGTTTTCTATATACGTAATAGACAACTGTTGTTTTACAAAAACAGTTGTTTATTAACCAATAGACAACTGTTGTAAAACAGATGTCTATGCTTAGACTAATATACAACTCCAAACTACTCAACTGTTGTAAGTCAGTTGTCTATGGCAAAAAACAGTTGTCTATTTGATGTTTTGTAGTAGTGCTAGGATTGTTAGATTTCCGATGGCTAATCTGTGGGTTCGAGTTGTAGGTTTACCGTTTGAATTCTTAAATAACGATGTTGGCAATGTCATAGGGAGAATGCTTGGTAGATATTTTTGGGCAGAGCCACTGGATGTCTTCCCTGTGAATGACTACATGAGGATTAGAGTTACTGTAATGCTGGATGAACCTCTGCTGCCAGGTTTCTTTCTAGCATGTGAGGATGGGATGTTAGTTTGGATACAGTTTAAATATGAGGAAGTGTTTAAATATTGTGTCAGATGTGGAAAGATTGATCACAAGTATACTAGATGTGCAGCGACTGCGAGACAGGTTTCTTCAAGAATCATTTCAGTGCTTAGAAGGGTCGTTAGGCAAAGATTTGTTATTTTTCAGGCCGAGACGAACCATGCTATGTTTAATTTGGATATGAGAGCTATGCCGGCACAAGCAGAATTCGCTACTACCAGGATCTTACTTGGTCATGAGAATTTGGGAGCCTTTCAAGAAATTCTATGGGAAGACAGATTGGTCAACTTCGATATAGGAGTCACGCTGGGGGTAGGGTCAGAGCAGGTATGAGATACACTCCTAATAACATTCCTTTTGCAGGGGCAGTTCTCTATCCAGTTGGTGGTAGAAACAGGCAGGAGCAAAGAGCTGAAGAGGCTAATCATCAGGAAGGGATGGAGGTTAACGGTGGTAATCAGGAGAATACATGACAGGAATACAAGCAAATGGGAGACATAGCGAGAAGGTTACTGGCTGAGGGTCCTCACGGTATGGGTGGGGTGATGGGAGACCCCTACCATGTCCCCCATGGCTTCCATTATGAGGATCCATACGTACAAGCAATGAATATTGAGGAGGGAATTGATGTCACCAACCCAGATTGGATTAGACAAGAGGCAATTAGAAGAAGGGTGGAAGGAAATGTGACAACGGCCCTTAACGAAGATGAAACTGAAGGACTTGCCCAAACTTTCTTTTCTCCTACGGGTTTTCCTATTATTCACCATGAACCACAAAGGGAGGGAGTCAATGAACAGAATGGGGAAGAGGAGAACCAAGATCAAAATATCAACAACAACAACCATAATAATAACAATGAATTTAATTTGGAAGAAAATATTGGTGGTCTAGGAGAAGATGGAATTGCGAATGAAGCGAAGATGGAAAGGAATAGAGACGAGAACGAGATGGCCGACGTTCATCAATTGGTGAATGTACCAATTGGGTTTACTGAAAATGTTGGGGATAGAGAGCAAGGAGAGTTCACGACTGATAGGGTGGTAATAGGGGAGGAGACGGACGTGAACGGGAGTCAAGGCGGGGCTGCTGAGTTGGTTACAAGGGAGGAAGGAAGCCCTAAAATGATGCAGGTTGAAGATGGTTCAGTGCAAGGGTCTGAGGATATGGATTTGGTGGAGGAAGGTTATGATGATGATGCTGTTGTTTTGGAAGATCTGCTTCAAGGAGGCTCTCTTAGTGTGGAACAAGATTTTCTGAAGGCTTCCTCTTTAATGGCTGCTGCTGAGGGTTCTATGGGTCAGAGGACATATAGAAAAAGAATATGGAGTAGGGGTGAGTCCAGTAGATCCAACCGGATTCTTAAGAACAGAAACTTGTATGAGAATAGAACGAAGAAGAGGAAAGCTCTCTCTGAGCCAGGGACCATGTATGGCGCAAGAAACAGCGTGGAAGAGGAGGAATTGTATTTGTCTGATGGAAGCAGCTATATCAACAAGAAGCATAAGAGGGGAGGTTATGATCAAGGGGGATGGTTTTGGCAAGTTAATTTAGAAGAGGAAGAAGACGAGCAGATGGCAGACGGCCTTGCGGAGGTTGAGCCAGATCAACCTCCTGAGGCGGAATGATGGGATTATCCTGGAACTGTAGGGGTCTTTCGGATCAGCTCAACCATACAGTTCCTAAAATTAGAGCGCTTCTTTCTCGTTTTAGTAATTTCGACTTTATTTTCTTTGCTGAAATGAAGTGCGTTAGTACTGAAGTACCCAATTTATGTAGGCCTTTTGGATTTAATCATTTTGTTGGTTTGGATGCTTGGGGATCAAGTGGGGGTTTGTATGTGGGGTGGAAGGTTGAATCGGCTTTTTCGTGTGTTTTTGTCTGCCCCAATTTTGTAATTTTGATCTCTAATATGATAAGTGGATTTCCCTTTTATTTGATTTTTGTTTACGGTGAGCCGGAAGTGTCTCTAAGAGAGGGGGTTTGGGAGGAGTTGGGTGATTGGATTGAGTCCTTAGAATATCCTTTTCTTCTCTTTGGTGAGTTTAACCAAGTGGATCAATTAGAAGATAAATTAAGCAAATCGACAAGAGAAATTCCGGGGATGGAATCCTTTTGCCTTTGGAAACTTCACCATGATTTGGTATATGTGCCCTTTAAAGGTCCTAAATTCACTTGGTGTAATAACAGAAAAGGAGAAGATGTGGTGTACGAAAGACTAGATAAGGCTTATGCCTCAAGTGATTGGATCCGGCTCTATCCTGATTCTGGGGTGACTCACCTACCAATACAACTCTCTGATCATGCTCCTATCATATTTAATAGCAATATGGCACTTGATAAAAGGAGACGACCGTATAAGATGGAAATTTGGAGTCTTAATTCGGAAGAAGGAATAGAGATAGTTAGAAATGGTTGGAAACTAAATACCAAGGGGTCTAAAGGATTTATGTTGATGAGGAAACTTGAGTACGCTAAGCGACATCTTATGTCGTGGTCATTAGATAAAAAGAGGGAATGGAATAGAAATTGAGATGATTTCGATTCTGAGCTTTCATTAGTGTGGACATGATGTAGGTCCACCCCGACGCGGCCACGCGCAGGTTTGGGTAGGCGAATGAATCTCGTGGTAAGATTGTTCTCGAGCTCGAAATTTAAGTCAAAATGGAGTCGCCACCGAATTTTGTGGTTATTCGGAACCATTCGAGCCCACTTTATGTCGTCATGGGCTGTACACAAAGTACGGCCCAATTCGATTTCAGAGTTCATGGGGCTCGTCCCTTTGCATTATTATATCGATACCGTTTACACCGGCTTTCGTATATAGAATGACTCTCGTGCGCCAATGGTTTTGGACATCCTGAAACCAAGGTTCTGAGTAAGGGGTGAGTGTACGTGTTGGGAAGCCCACTAAGGACACCCAACCCCGCCCGCACATGGCGGCCTCTACTAAGACATCGTTCGTGTTCGTGTACGCGCGCTAGTAAAACGACTAAATGATATGCAAACAACGTTTTCGGGCTAAGCATGTGAATTATTGGTTTGCTATGTCATTTAATGCATCTAACTATTGTCGAAGTTGTTTAGCATGCGAGGTTCATTTATAAAGCGATAAGCAAGTAAATAAATAAAGCTCGTAAATAAATTGTACAAGTTACACGGGCGGAAATACAACCCGGAATTCACAATACAACGATCAATATAAATAATGAACAAAATAAGAAAAGCGATAAAAAAGATAGAAACGGACCCGTATATAAACTAGACCGTGAATTTGTGTAGATGGACGAACTTCGATTAAATACACATTATGTTGTGTACTAAACGAAGGACGGAGACATAGGACCCAAGCGTAATGCTAGCCCGATCCCATGCCTCTATGCCTTGTCCCAACTTATCACGTCGAAAAATCGATCAAAGTTGTTCTAGTGTAATGATATGCATGAGTTTTGAAAAAAGGAGGGTCACGTGATTGTCTTTACACGTGATGACTAAAGTCGTAAAAAGGCGAGGCTCGAAAAGTGTGTCAAAGCTCTCGGTTTTCTGGGTTACATGACCCACTCGATCGAGTCGGGGTCTGACTTGGTCGAGTGTGTCTTTAAAGTAGCTACTGCCCAGTTTTTTGGGTGCTACTCGATCGAGTAGCCTACGTACTCGGTCGAGTAGCCCCTGTACGAGTGATAACTCGTTGCATTTTATTGTCCAAAATCGATGGTTGGCCAAATTAAATGCAAATATTGTACGATTTGCATTTAATTCGGCTTCCGGTGCTATAATCGTGTATGCATGCGATTATAATACCGTTATCGGAATTTATGAAAATGTTGTTACGCGATTTTGAAAATGTTTGATTAGTAACGAGATTGTGGTCCTCCGCGTCACGACATCGGTACTAATCCTAACGGATTACGTGATGTCGGTTTTCGCCTCAAAGGATCTCGCATTAATCTTGGTAATGGGATCAAATACGTTCAACTATGACCGACCACGATCACATCATGTTCTTGAGCACATTGGGGCGGCGCTCCTCGAAAGGGCGCCACCTCCGTCGTTACTCGTAAAGGAATTAGACGAACTTTAGGCGATCATCATAGTCAAACGTATTTGAAACCGAGATTTGAATACTAGTATATATATATATATATATATATATATATATATATATATATATATATATATATATATATATATATATATATATATATATATATATATATATATATATATATATATATATATATATATATATATATATATATATATATATATATATATATATATATATATATATATATATATACGCGGTATGTAATAGTGTTAGGAATAAAAAGATGATACAAAAAAGAAAGATGCGAATATGAAAGTGTTAGTGAACGATAAAGAAAAGTTAGTGTTAGAGTTAGCGTTACTAGATTAACATGATTACAATATGAAAATGCGAAAATGTACATAAGAATCGAAGTAGGAAAAAGGTTGAGATGGGGTTTAGGACACCCTCAACATACATGCTTAGCAAGGACCTCGGAAATGGACTCGTAAATAGCGACGGGACGCCGGAGTATCGAGGATGTATGCAAGTGATGGTGTGTGTGTGTGTGTGAATGACTCGTCGGTTTTCGAGGGACGATGGCTCGGTTTTTGGCTTGGTATTGCTAGGGTTGTAGTGTGGAGAGTATAGGAGGGTTAGGGTGAAAATGTAGGGCAAGTATGCCTTTATCCAAGCTTGAAAATGAGAGGGGTTAGTGGGGTATTTATAGATTTTACCCCACGACCTAGGGTCACTCGATCGAGTGGCCCTAGTGCACTCGATCGAGTCCCCTTCTAAACGGGCCACACCCGGTTTAAGACGCTCCACTCGACCGAGTGGGTCAATCCACTCGATCGAGTGGATCAAGAGGATCGAGCTATTTTAGGAAGGAGTTGACTTTGATTGTTTTTTTGAATTTTGATTTGGGCGCCAGTTTCGAGGGGTGAATTTGGCTGATTTGTGTGACGGGTTCGTCTTTGACCGGCTTTTGGCCATGTCGCCAAAAGACGGGATTTATTTTTGGTGTCGGTTTTGGCCCAAATTAGTCTTATTTTGCTCGGAACGACCCACTGGGCCTGGATTTGAGGTCTGTTCTGTGAGATTTTTACTCCGCTAAAAGTCCATGTCGGATATTATTGATTCCGAGCCCAAATTTGAGTATACTAAGTCATGTTTGCGTCCGATCATCATCAGATGTTTTTCGGAGACTACCATCGACACCTGGCAGTCAAAATGCGGGTGTCTACAGAGCCCCCACTCTGACTGAGGCTTGGACAAGGCGAAAGTCAGAGTAGCTACCAGGCCAATCGCAAATTATGACCTGGCAGTCTTCCGGTCGGGTCGTTTATAGTCCAGTAGACTCGCGTGAAGGGCTCGCCAGCCATAAGCAGAGAGTCATACCTGTCCTGATGATGGTAGCTCCGTGGGGAGTAAAACTTGCCTTTTGGGGGTGTAGGTGTACCCGCATGCTGACACATCACGTCTTGGATGTAGCATTCCGAGGAAATATCGACTTATGCTGGGGAATGAAATGGCTGCGCGAAGACTTGCTTCTGAAGTCTGGGGTGTACCTGTATGCTGACACATAACAACTTGTATGTAACACATAGGCAAAACACTAACTCGCGCTGAGGAGACAAGATACCGAATTTTTGAAAATGCCACAATTTTTGAAAAGAATTTTATCACAATTTTTTTATCACAGAAAATTTTTAGAAACTCTTAGGAAAGCTCGGGATGGCTTGATTCCTATTCCGGGTTCTTTTATTTGAAATCAGGCCTGCGCGCGCATAGGGCCCAGGTTTGCTGAGGAGGCATGACAGTTAGGGTTACAGGTGGGATTTCCTATTATAAATATAGGTTTTCCTGCTTCAACTTCTGCATTCTGACTCAAACTCTCCTTCTTTTTCTCAAAATCTTTTAGACTTTCAAGAAAACTCGAAATTTCTGTCATGGGTATCGATCATTTGACAGCCATGCTGCTCGCTTGGTCCCAATACTTTCGGGACGAGGAAAAAGTCCGACTGGCCCAAATGGGAATCGTCAGTTTATTCCCTCTCCAACGTCTGATAATATATTCTCATTTTTTGGACGCCTGCCTGACGTTTTGGGATACTACCCATCACGTCTTTGCGTTCCCGCGGGGAGAGATATGCCTTTTTCCTGAGGAAATCGCAGCCATAGGTGGTTGGAGCCCTGCTGTTCAGCCTGCTACCCCTCCGTTCTACCTGGATCCAAGAAGGAGGCTGAGGGAGTTCTTGGGTTTGTCTCATGCTGAGACAAATCGGATGGTGCGGGGAAATACTGTTTCCCTATTCGACCTGGCTGACAAGTTCATGAACAGCCGGGATGTGAGGGCCACCCCTACTTTCAGGCGTAGGGCATTCGCCTTTTGCATGCTGCACTGCTACGTTTTTGAAGGGTTGATGGTGCTCGACTTATGCATGGGCCAGATCAGGTTGATTGGTGTGGTTGACCAGATGGAGACTGATCATAGCCCTGCTTGGCTAGCCACCGGGGAAATCATTATGGGTCTGGATGCTAGGCGACTTGACCCGAACCGACGGCTGACGGGAAGTACCCGTCTCTTGCAGGTATACATCTCGCGTTTTTTTTTTCCACGCGAAATTCCTGAAGTCCGTAAGTCACTCGACCGAGTGGACCTGTCACTCGATGGAGTGACATCTTTGTCGAGCTACTGCCTGTTTTTGGAGGGCTTACTCGATCGAGTCAACTGCTGTACTCGATCGAGTGGGCTATGGCGGACCACTCTGTTGCTTAAGAAGCTTGTATATACTTTTCAGATATGGTTGTCGGAACGGCTATCGATTATAGAGCCCCCTCCGAGCGTCCTCAATTACCGGAGCAGTCAGATTAGCTCCAGAAGGCGTCGGATAAGCTCGAGTCATCAAATAAATCGAGCTTATTGGGATGAAGAGCTGGTGTTCCACGGGGGTCCTTTGATCAGGTGGACCGTCGCTTGGTGGTTCCTTTCGAAACTGACGGGATTGGCCAAGAGGGACCAAGCCCGCTACTTGGTGATTCTGTCCCTAGACTGGACAGTTCATATTTACCCGGACCGTCTCCTGAGGCAGTTCGGTTTGTCTCAGCGCATCCCTGAGACTGAAGCCATTATTAGCGTCTCGCTCCAATTGACGGACGCTATGTGCGACACATGGCTGCAGAGATGGTTCACCCGTCCTACATGGACTGTACCCAACCCTTGCCAATCCGCTTGGGTTTCACGGGCTTACCAGAAGTGGACTTCGGAGGAGTCCGAGGAAGCTCGTAAGGCTTTGAAGTTTGATGAGGCCTTTGAACTGGTTCGTCGAGAGACGGCGAAGGATAACAGGGATTTCTTCGACGGAGGAGATATTCCTGATGCTGCAGTCCGGGCAGAATTGGGTCTTAAGTCACAAACTAAGACTCGGTCTAAGGAGGTCGGTTCTAGTAGCACACTGGGGCAGCCAAGCCCCCAGACTGATTTGGAGAGACGCCTTGGGCCAAGGCTGGCGGCCCGGGACCGACTAGGTTCGCGTGACCGACTCCCTGAGCCCGTGAGGGCCCGACTTGGGCCCATTGAAGTGATAGAGGATTCAGGCTCAAACAAACGAGCCCGAGCTAGAGTGGTTCCCGTGGTGATTCGGGAACGCTCTCCTCCGCGTCGTCGCCAGTGGACGGCTAAGGAGGCCAAGGACAAGGTGAAGGGCAAGATGCCCTAAATGCCGAGTCCTTTACCTTTTATTATTATTTAAGTATTATTACTATTTTTGTCGTGTGCTTTTTTTGTATTTTTTTTTTTGGAATTCCTGCATTTGTAATTTCCGAGTTTATCGGGATTTTTTTTGCTTTGGTATTAATAAAAGAAGTTTATTATTAAACCGCTCCTGTCTTTTCTTGATTGCATTGGTTGTGCCCTTTTGAGGGGATGCCTACGTATCCACGATTAGCAGAATCAAACCAGACGTAGTTCAGGCTTGGTGAATTTGCAATCTCGAATTACACCAAGACTATTGGTTCAAGATGTTTGCGACAGTAGAATAAATAATTCTAGCTCATTGACTTGCTTTTTGTAAAAAAAGTTTTTGATAAATTTTGCAAATGACATTGAGAAAGGGCTAAGGGTAGTAACGCTTCAGCTGGTCCAGGTTGGTCGGGTTGACGAACTCATTCCCGTCCAGGTCCGTCAGCATCACTGCTCCCCCTGATAGTATCTTCTTTACCAGATATGGCCCGGCCCAATTGGGTTTGAACTTTCCCCTTGGGTCGAATGGTAGCAAGGCTCGAACAGACTTAAGGACTAGATCCCCTTCTTTAATGTTTCTGGGCCTTACTCTCTTGTTGAAGGCCCGTTTGGATCCTCTTCTGGTAGATTTGGATATTGAGGGCACGAGATCGTCGTTCGTCTAGTAGAACCAACGAGTCATACCGTGCTCGAACCCAGCCAGCTTTGGGCACTTGGCTTTCTAGCAGAATTCTGAGTGATGGTACCTCCAGTTCAACTGGTTGGACAACTTCCATCCCATAGGTTAGGTAATACGGCGTCGCCCCGGTTGCGGTGCGAATTGACGTTCGGTATCCCCATAGGGCAAAAGGTATTTTGTCGGGCCAGTCCCGGTAATTATCAGCCATCTTTTTGAGTATGGTGACAATTGTATTATTGGCCGCCTCTACTGCTCTATTTGTTTGGGGACGATAGGGCGATGATGTATGCCTTTGAATTTTATACTTGGTCAGCAGGGTCGCAGTCTCGGCTTGAAAATGAATCCCGTGATCACTGATAAATTCATAAGGAATCCCATACCGTCTTTCGATGTCGTGAATGTATGTTCAGTAAAGATGCCAATTTCGAGAGTGCATCTGCAAACTGATTCTCTTCTCGGGGCAGGTATATGTATTCTACCCTTTGGAATTGTTTCTCGAGATCCCTTACTCGTGCCTAGTAGGCCACGAGATTAGCATTCCGAGTCTTCCATTTTTGGAGTGCTTGGTTAATGACCAAGGATGAGTCACCATGTACCCGGAGATTTGTGATCCCAAGATTGGCGGCGGCTTGTAGCCCGTAAATGCATGGTTCGTACTCTGCTGCATTATTTGTAACATCAAAGTCCAGTTTGATGGAGACGGGAGTGTGCTCCCCTCTTGGTGAGATTAGGAGGATCCTGACTCCGAACCCTCGAAAATTGGATGCTCCATCGAAGTATAAATCCCATGTTTCAGTATCGATATGGAAAATATCTTCGTCTGGGAAGGTGATGAACTCATTTCGTATATATATATTTAACCCCAACTTTTCCTTTATTTTGGTTCATTTTCTGTGTCCTAGGAGTCGTTTTTCTAGCTTTTCATCCTTCTTTGTTATGTCGGGTAATTTGTTTACGTTTTGTAGGAAACGAGACAAATGAAGGCGATTGAGCTATATTTTGGGCAATGACGAGAGTCGAGCCATGAAATCTACAAGAAAGAAGTGATAAAAGTTAGAGGATACTAAGTGAGTACTTGAGGAAGGACGTGAAGTGAAGAAACAATAAGAAACGACAAAGAAATAAGTTGGAAAGCTCAAACAACTGCAAATCGAGAAGAAAGAACGATCACTAAAACAAGGGTCAACTTCAAACGTAAATATCTTGATTTATACAACTCCAATTGAGCTGATTCAGGTGGCGTTGGAAAGCTCTTTCTCTTCTTTTTCCAACGGTATATCACACGTCAAATTCCGATAAGTAACGAAGAAACAGCAAGCATTTCAAATTCATCGCGCAGTGCAGAGGAACTCGAACCGCTCGGGATGAACCCGAACCGCTCGGGACGGACCTAAACCGCTCGGGACAGACCCAAACCGACCGGTTTGAGGCTGCTTCGTGGGATTTCTATTTTTGGACTCCTTCACTTACCATGACTCCTATTTTACGGGATATTCTTTCCTAATTAGTTTTAGGAAAGTAGGAGTAATGACACTCTTTATCATTATTAGTATATATACACCCTCCTTAGGGTTAGATTTTAGACACTTTTTCACTTTCTCATTCAGTAGTTTAGTTTATACTTTCATATTCTTAGTTTAGTTTAGTTTTTATTAGCATTATAATTCTTCTAGTTTGTAATCCTACTTTTATATCGTCAATCTTTCAGTTCTACGTAATTGGTATTTTTCTATTTTCTCTTAGTTTCATATTGTCTTTTATTATGCTTAATTTCTTTTTTGCTTTATGTTTTAGTATGAGTAACTAATTTATTTATCTAGGGTTGAAGGGGATCTATGTTAATTGAATTGGGGATGTTAGTTTAATTAATTGTTTGATTGATCATTCATATGTTATTGCCTTACTACTTGTTTTGTATCGTCGTTCAATTAGTTTGAGACGTTGAACTAGTTGAATGTTTAGGAACCCGAACCTAAGATCGAAAGCCTGGTAAGGGTAGACTTACAAGTAAGTGGGTAGGATAATCTGGTAAGTTGCGAGAGCCCGTCAGAATCTATCCTAAGGTTGACATAAGATCTGAAAGGCCGTGTGTTTGCAATAAATAACTGTGATTGATTGATTGAATGATTAATTAGCTTTACCCTATTTAATTACATAGTGAACCGTAAGACCCTAGATCCTTTTAATATTGTTAGAACCTCGTTATTTTACATAATCGCATTAGTTTAGATCAAAATCAAATAAACCGGAATTAAATAGTTTAGAATCGAATTTAGATAATTAGCGATTTTCATCCGTCTCTCTGTGGATTCGACCCTTACTTACTACTAGCTACCTGTTAGTTGTTCGTTAGGATTATTTTGATATAGGTGATACGACTTTAGCCTTATCAGAAGGACCAGGTGTCGATGTGTCCTTCTTCGCTTACTGGGCTGTCAGCGAGAAATTCAGCTACTACCCGCCCCTTAATGGCCTTTAATGGTACAAATTTCAGGTCGAATTCTGACAACATTAGGGTCCATCTAGAAATACGGCCATTGAGAATGGGTTTCTCGAAGAGGTATTTGATGGGGTCCATCCTGGATAGCACATGGACCTCGTAGCTAAGCATATAGTGCCGGAGCTTCTTAGTAGCCCAAACTAGAGCCAAACACGTTTTTTCGAGCATGGTATATTTGCACTCATACTCTAAAAACTTCTTGTTGATGTAGTAGATAGCTCGTTCTTCGGAATCAACTGTCTGAGCCAGCATAGCCCCCATGGCCGTCTCGGTCGTTGTTAGGTATAACGACAGAGGCAAACCGGGTTGAGGTGGCATTAAAACCGGCGGAGCAGACAATATTTCCTTGATCTTGTCGAAAGCAGCTTGGCACTTGTCATCCCATAGTACCCGTTCTCCCACTTTCAGTTTCTTGAAGATTGGTTCACACACCATGGTTAGTTTGGAAATGAACCGACTGATATACTGGACTTTCCCGAGAAATCCCCTTATTTCTTTTTCGGTTTTGGGAGGTTGCATCTCGGTAATGGCTTTGATTTTAGCTGGGTCGACTTCGATACCTCGTTAGCTAACGATATGACCCATTAATTTGCCTAATGTTACCCCAAAACTGCACTTTTGAGGGTTTAACCTCATGTTGTACTTGCGCAGTCGGGTGAAGAATTTTCTTAGGGCGGTGATGTGACCGTCCCGTTCTTTGGATTTGACGATCATGTCATCTACATAAACTTCTACCTCTTTATGCATCAAGTCATGTAATAAAGTGGTAGCGGTCCTCTGATATATGGCTCCGGCGTTGATGAGGCCGAATGACATGACGGTATAGCAGTAAGTACCCCAAGGTGTTGTGAAGGTGGTCTTACTCATATCTTCTTCTGCCATCTTGATCTGATTGTACCCAGCATACCCGTCCATGAATGATAGAAGGGCATGATCGGCCGTGTTATCCACTAGTATGTCGATGTGTGGTAACGGAAAATCATCTTTCGGGCTCGCCTTGTTAAGATCCCGAAAATCTACGCATACCCGCACCTTACCGTCCATTTTAGGAACCGGCACGAAGTTTGCCACCCAGTCCGGATACTCGGATACTTGTATGAAGCCGGCTTTGAACTGTTTGTCGACTTCTTCTTTTACCTTGAGAGACCACTCGGGCCTCATTCGGCGAAGTTTCTGCTTGACCGGTTTGCACCCGTCTTTGATTGGTATGTGGTGCTCGGCTATTTTCTGGTCTATCCCCGGCATGTCCTTGTAGGACCATGCGCAGACATCTTTGAACTCTTGGAGGAGGTTTATGAACTTTTCTTTCTCCTCGGGATCTAGGGATAACCCTATCTTAAGTGTCTGAGGCTCTGAGGTTGTTCCCACATTTATGGACTCGGTTTCTTCGATTACCGGGTTTCGGGATTCCCTTTGCTCTAGTTGCTCGATCAGATGCGGAGGTAAAGGTACCTGTTCGTCTGGTTTCTCAATGTCATTGCATAAAGTATTTTTGAAAACAGAATTTAAAAGAGACAAGTCGTAAGCAGAACGGTTGTTATTATTGATTGAAAATTTTGAAAACAGCTCGAAAAGAGCAGCCATCTGATCATTGGTCAGAGGCGGAATCGGTAAAGCACTCGGGACAGACCCCGAAGTGCCAGAAGCAGGAATGATAAAAGGAGGAGGGGTTACAGGAGTGATTCTAGCACCGACTTCCTTAGACTCGACCTCAGACTCCGACTCAGACTCAGACTCAGGCATGTCTCCCCCTCCAGTGACCAGCTTGTAGAATTTTCCCTGACTGTCAGTCCACTTGACAGTCTTCTTCCAGGCCCTGTTTTCTGTCTCGGAACCAACATCCGAGATTAGCTTGGTCGGGTCAAACCTGTTGCTGCGGAGAATCAGGTTGACCAGGTCTTCCTTTGGAGTTGGGGCTATGGTGTCTTCCCCAAAAAGTAGCCTCAGCGCGGGCTCAGCAGTGTAAGCTCCATCGGACTGGATGAGGACGAGCACATCATCCGGAATATAGTTGCAGTCCCGGGCCAAGTGGGTCCCGAGGTGCACAGCATTGGGTTGGTATAGACCAACCTGAACAGCCCCAAACACCGGTGTCACAAAGTAGTCAGCCAACCGTGGGCTATAAGGGCTCAAGTGGATACCCTTAATAATGTTGCAGGCCTTTTCAATTCCTGCTCGGACAACATTGTCAGGAGTGATGGCATAACCGAGACCAAAGTGAGAGTCTTCGTCTTTGAGGACCTCGATGATCTTCCTAGCTGGAAGATCGGGTCGAGAGGTAGCCCCCGGAAAGTACACCAGGTTTTGGAGCATCGTGTCGATACTCGTAGTGAAGTAAGGCCTAAAGAGGTACTCTTCCTCGATCATCCCCACAAAATCGAACCCCTAGAGGTCCGTGCGTCCCGTGGCGTTACAGCTAGCCACAATCATTGGTGTTGCCTCTAAAGTGATAACATCGTTAAGCAGAGGCATCTTGATCTTTCGGTGGAGGGTGGAGGATACCGCCTTGACCGCGTGGATCCAAGGCCTACCTAGGAGCAAGTTGAATGATGAGGTGACATCGATCACCTGAAATTCGAGCTCCTTTTCTATCGGGCCCGTTATGATGGTCAGTTTTACAACCCCAGCTACCGACTTTGGGCTCTCATCAAAGGCTTGAATGGTCTGAGCAGTCGGAATATAATCGGCCTCGGTAATGCCGAGGGCTTTGGCGGTCCTTAGAGGAAGGACATTTACAGCGGACCCGTCATCAACCAGGGTCATAGGGAGGTATTTCCCTCGGCAAACCACCGTAATGTAGAGGGCCAGATTATGGGAGGCCCCGAATGGTGGTAGGTCGGCTTCCGAGAAAGTGATCATTGGGCCTCCTTCCTTAGCTTTGTCCTTTAGGTGGGGCAGGACCGTGGCTACCATCTCAGCAGGGGTAACCAAAGAGTCAACCTTAATTCGATCGAGAGCCTTAGTAAGTGCTTCTCGATGCTCTTGTGAGCTGACCAGGAGTTGCCATATGGTGAGGTCAACTCGGGTCTTCTTCAGTTGCTTCACGAGAGCCGTTTCAGCAATCGGCTCCTCAGGGGCGACTTCCGTTCTGAGTGGCTCAATGACGGTTGTCGGGATAGAGGCGTCCCTAGAGCTAGTGGCTTGATAGGGACGACCAAGGTGGTTACTGGCTAAGACTCGGGATTTGGTCTTTCGGATCTCCTCGGAGGTGATGGGGACGGCTTCCCCTTTGGCGAGGTAGACGTCATCCTCGTCGTCGAACCAGATCCCGTTCACTTGCGGGATAAATGGAGAGATAAGGTGAGAGCAATCAATCACCTCCCCGATAAAGATGGCGTGGGAGCTGAAAGGGTTCTCCTTGTTGCTAGGCTTATCTCCGGGTAGCGGGATTTTACCGCTTTCGATCAAGTCCTGGATCAAGTGCTTCAGATTCCAGCACTTCTCGGTATCATGCCCATTGCCTCGGTGGTATTGGCAATAGGCCTGGGCATTGTAGTTCTTGGAGCGTCGCTCGACCGGGACTTCAGGAGTTGGGCCTATCGGTTGGACTAGGCCTTTGGAGGATAGCCTTTGTAAGGCATAAGTATAGGTAGTACCTATATCAGTGAAAACCCGAGGTGGGGTGTTCTTCTTGGACGGGGCATCTAGTAGATTAACCGCGTCGAAAATGCTGCGGGTTGCAGCCTGGGGCTTAGTGGTGGAGGAGGAAGCCCCTTGGTACCCTTTGCTAGTGGCCTTAGTAAGGCCTTCTAGTCTTAGGTCGTCTTCGATCCTCATACCCATTTCAGTAAGGGTGGTGAAATTGGGTATGACAGCGTACTGGAGGTGAACCCGGTAGGAGGGTAGGAGGTTCTTGACAAAGGCCTCCACCAAAGTCTTCTCACTGGGCTTATCGACCAGTTTCACGCTCTCGGCCCTCCAGCGTTGAAGGTATTTGGTAAAACCTTCTTTCGGCTCTTGAGCCATAACCTCCAGAGATCGCATTGTGGTTTCGATCTCGGTGTTGTCAGCATAGTTCCGAGCGAACTCGGTGGCCACATCATCCCAAGTGGGGTATTTCTTTGGGTCTAGCCTGTAGTACCAGGCCCGCGGGTGCTTCTCAAGGGATGCAGCAAAAAGGTTCTTGAACATGGAAGAATCCACTCCCTTGATGGCCATGAATTCTTTGAAGGCCCGTACATGTAGTAACGGGTCTTCGGTTCCCTCGAACATCGGTAGGCCCGTGAGGTTCAGGTTCGGAGGTAGCTTGTCGTTCACCAGGGCATACTCACGACTGTTTTCCCGATGAATGTTGTTACTCCCGGCTAGGTGCACTTGTTCCTCCAGTCGGCGAACCGCACTTAGTAGCTCAGTTAGAGACCCATTGGTCTCGGTATTTGGGGTCCTTTGTTCCACTGCAGCCATGCGAGCAACAATAGCCACTTGACCAGTCCTCATTTCAGTCAGTTGGGCTTCAATGTCGGTCTGTTTGACGACCATGGCGTCCACAGAGGTTTTTTCAGACTGTTCAAAGCAGCTTCCATCTTGCGGGTGTGTCTGGTTGCCGGCGGCCTGTCTGTAAGAACACCGTGTAATCAGAAACTGAACCCATATCTTGGAATCAAAACAAGTACATCTCGAGCGACCCAAAAGAAAAGGACTGAGTGAAAAAGACTCGAGAAAGACACCTAGACGGATGATTCGTAGGTCATGACTTCCTTAGGACTTTGGCCTTGTGGGCCTAGTCCCGTTCGAAGGAAGGTCCACGTGAGATTATTCCCCAGACTTTTGACTCGAGTGTATGGACGGACTTTCCTTTGTAGGGTTATGCCATACGCGGGTTGGTCGTGCCTTGACATATAAGGCGGACTCGGGAAAGGGGGGAAACTCGTGATGTAAGATCGACGGAGTTTCGACGCTATAAACCTTCTACATACTATGCGAAGACCCGACACACGGATAGACGGTAGGTCCTATAATAGGGAAGATTCATTTTAGGAAAGTTGGAGAGTTTGAAGTTTGAAAATTTGAATATGTAATGGGTGAATTTCCGAGAGTTCGAAAATTGAAAACGGAATTTCGAAAATCGAGATTAGAATTTTAAAAAATTCAGAAAATCAAGACGGTGTCGGAAATCCAAGAGTTAAAACGGACAGCATGCCGACTAAAGAAAAGGATATTTTGAGTCAAATCGTTGATCCTAAATTTCGGCGGCATTCCGAGTTTCGAAAATTGGATATTTTGAAAAGATGGGTCTCGAAATGGGCAGCATTTCGGGTTTTCAAAATTGGGTATTTTGGAAAGATGGGTCCCGAAATGGACAGTATTTCGGGTTTTTCGAAATTGGGTATTTTGGAAAGATGCATTTTTTAAAATGACAGTTTTTTGAAAAAATTACACGGAAACCAAGCAGCACGTAGTCAAACAAGCATTATAACGACGCTTATGTATGCATTACGCTAAGTCTCGGTCGGTCAAAATAGGGTCTATACCAACAACGATGGCTTTCTCGTAAATCAGGACGGACTCCCTAAGCCGAGTTGGTCTTAGGACATGCCGCAAAACCCATACGAGTTCCACCATCGAAGTCTTTAGCGCACCCATGTAGGAATGCACCGTGGTATAGTGGGACGTCTGTCACAAGTAACCGGCCCGGGCAAAATGGGTTATGCATGAATCATTAAACTAATGCACGCACATTAATATACGAACGATTTCTCTTCGAGTCTCACCCTAGGAACCCCGATGACATGTGGTACATCAGGTGTCCCCAGCGGAGTCGCCAAATTGTGGACATGACGTAGGTCCACCCCGACGCGGCCAAGCGCGGGTTTGGGTTGGCGAATGAATCTCGTGGTTAGATTGTTCTCGGGTTCGAAATTTAAGTCAAAATGGAGTCGCCACCGAATTTTGTGGTTATTCAGAACCATTCGAGCTCACTCTATATCGTCATGGGCTATACACAAAGTACGGCCCACTTCGATTTTAGAGTTCATGGGGCTCGTCCCTTTGCATTATTATATCGATACCGTTTACACCGGCTTTCGTATATAAAATGACTCTCGTGCGCCAATGATTTCGGACATCCGGAAACCAAGGTTCTGAGTAAGGGGTGAGGGTACGTGTTGGGAAGCCCACTAAGGACACCCAACCCCGCCCGCACATGGCAGCCTCTACTAAGACACCGTTCGTGTTCGTGTACGCGCGCTAGTAAAACGACTAAATGATATGCAAACAGCGTTTTCGGGCTAAGCATGTGAATTATTGGTTTGCTACGTCATTTAATGCATCTAACTATTGTCGAAGTTGTTTAGCGTGCGAGGTTCATTTATAAAGCGATAAGCAAGTAAATAAATAAAGCTCGTAAATAAATTGTACAAGTTACACGGGCGGAAATACAACCCGGAATTCACAATACAATGATCAATATAAATAATGAACAAAATAAGAAAAGCGATAAAAAAGATAGAAACGGACCCGTATATAAACTAGACCGTGAATTTGTGTAGATGGACGAACTCCAATTAAATACACATTATGTTGTGTACTAAACGAAGGACGGAGACATAGGACCCAAGCGTAATGCTGGCCCGTCCCATGCCTCTATGCCTTGTCCCAACTTATCACGTCGAAAAATCGATCAAAGTTGTTCTAGTGTAATGATATGCATGAGTTTTGAAAAAAGGAGGGTCACGTGATTGTCTTTACACGTGATGACTAAAGTCGTAAAAAGGCGAGGCTCGAAAAGTGTGTCAAAGCTCTCGGTTTTCTGGGTTACAGGACCCACTCGATCGAGTCGGGGTCTGACTTGGTCGAGTGTGTCTTTAAAGTAGCTACTGCCCAGTTTTTTGGGTGCTACTCGATCGAGTAGCCTACGTACTCGATCGAGTAGCCTACGTACTCGCTCGAGTAGCCCCTATACGAGTGATAACTCGTTGCATTTTATTGTCCAAAATCGATGGTTGGCCAAATTAAATACAAATATTGTACGATTTGCATTTAATTCGGCTTCCGGTGCTATAATCGTGTATGCATGCGATTATAATACCGTTATCGGAATTTATGAAAATATTGTTACGCGATTTTGAAAATGTTTGATTAGTAACGAGATTGTGGTCCTCCGCGTCACGACATCGGTACTAATCCTAACGGATTACGTGATGTCGGTTTTCGCCTCAAAGGATCTCGCATTAATCTTGGTAATGGGATCAAATACGTTCTACTATGACCGACCACGATCACATCATGTCCTTGAGCACATTGGGGCGGCGCTCCTCGAAAGGGCGCCACCTCCGTCGTTCTCGTAAAGGAATTAGACGGACTTTAGGCGATCATCATAGTCAAACGTATTTGAAACCGAGATTTTAATACTAGTATATATATATACGCGGTATGTAATAGTGTTAGGAATAAAAAGATGATACAAAAAAGAAAGATGCGAATATGAAAGTGTTAGTGAACGATAAAGAAAAGTTAGTGTTAGAGTTAGCGTTACTAGATTAACATGATTACAATATGAAAATGCGAAAATGTACATAAGAATCGAAGTAGGAAAAAGGTTGAGATGGGGTTTAGGACACCCTCAACATACATGCTTAGCAAGGACCTCGGAAATGGACTCGTAAATAGCGACGGGACGCCGGAGTATCGAGGATGTATGCAAGTGATGGTGTGTGTGTGTGTGTGAATGACTCGTCGGTTTTCGAGGGACGATGGCTCGGTTTTTGGCTTGGTATTGCTAGGGTTGTAGTGTGGAGAGTATAGGAGGGTTAGGGTGAAAATGTAGGGCAAGTATGCCTTTATCCAAGCTTGAAAATGAGAGGGGTTAGTGGGGTATTTATAGATTTTACCCCACAACCTAGGGTCACTCGATCGAGTGCCCTTACAAACGGGCCACACCCGGTTTAAGACGCTCCACTCGATCGAGTGGATCAAGAGGATCGAGCTATTTTAGGAAGGAGTTGACTTTGATTGTTTTTTTGAATTTTGATTTGGGCGCCAGTTTCGAGGGGTGAATTTGGCTGATTTGTGTGACGGGTTCGTCTTTGACCGGGTTTTGACCCGGTCGCCAAAAGACGGGATTTATTATTGGTGTCGGTTTTGGCCCAAATTAGTCTTATTTTGCTCGGAACAACCCACTGGGCCTGGATTTGAGGTCTGTTCTGTGAGATTTTTACTCCGCTAAAAGTCCATGTCGGATATTATTGATTCCGAGCCCAAATTCGAGTATACTAAGTCATGTTTGCGTCCGATCATCATCGGGTATTTTTCGGAGACTACCATATAGACACCTGGCAGTCAAAATGTGGGTGTCTACAATTAGAGCTCGAGAAAAGGTTTGAAGGAGGTAACGAGGATGAGTACGATAGAATTCATGGAAATCTCAAAGAGTTTGCTAAAGCAGCAGCAATTTATTGGAGGCAACGAGCTAAAGTTAAATGGGCTGCTGAGGGGGATGCCTGTACTAGGTATTTTTTCAATTGTGTTAAAGGAAGAAGGAGCAGAAATTTTATTTATAGCATTAAACAGCAGAACGGGGAGTGGACGCAGAATGTTTAAGTTATAGGTGAGGTCTTCAAGACTTATTTTAAAAACCTTTTCAAAGTTAATCATCAGAAAATGGAGTTTGAGGATTATGATCGTCAGAATAAGGGTTTCTTTGATACCTTACGAGGGATTATTAAGGAAGAGGATAAGGATTTTTTGAATAGAAATTTTACCCCTAAAGAAGTAAGAGCAGCAGTTTTTCAATTAGGAGATTTGAAGTCACCTAGGCCTGACGGTGTACCAGCGGAGTTTTATAAAAAGTGTTGGGCTTTCATTAAGAGGGATGTTGTCTCATTAAGGGGGATGCCTGTACTAGGTATGTGCTTGTCTGAATTCGGGCTTCGTTCTGAAAGAAATGAATAAAACCTTCATAACGCTTATTCCGAAAGTAAACTATCCTGAAAGGGTGGAGAAGTATAGACCAATTAGTTTGTGCAATGTGATTATGAAGATCGTCATGAAATGCATTGCCAACCGAATGAAGAATTTAATGTCAAGAATCATCGGTGATTTTCAGAATGCGTTTGTGCCGAAGAGATCTATTCAAGACAATATTCTTATAGCTGATGAATGTTTGCACAGACTGAACAATCACAAAAAGGGTAGGGTGGGAGAGGTTGCATTTAAAGCCGACATGAGCAAAGCCTATGATAGGGTTGATTGGAACTTCTTAAGAAGTGCATTGAGAGGGATGGGATTCCCTGAGAGATTTACGATACTCATCATGAACTGTGTTACGACGGTCTCTTATAGCATCCTTATTAACGGAGTGCCACTGGATTTTTTTAAGCCTTCGTGCGGGCTTCGACAAGGTGACCCTCTTTCCCCCTATCTTTTTGCCATTTGCTTTGAAGTACTATCACGACACCTGGTTAAGGGAGGTTTAACTAAGGAGATTGTCGGGATCAAAGTTGCGAAAAATGCTCCTTCTATTTCACATTTATTTTTCGCGGATGACTCGCTATTCTTTCTTGAAGGTAAGACAGAGAATATTACTAATTTTCATAGATTATTTAACAAGTTCTGTGAGTTATCCGGACAAGTTCTCAATAGGGATAAATCAGGTATGGTCGTTAGTCCTAACTGTAAGCTGAGAGTAATTCGTGATACTCTTAAGGTATTTCGACTTAAACCCTGTGCTAAATTGGGTAAATATTTGGGTATCCCTGACATTAGTGATACTGGTGGTAAGAACCTTTCGGGGAGAATCCTCGAACAAGTGTTATCTCGTATTGGTTCTTGGAAGGGTACTTTTCTTTCTCCTTCTGGACGGTTAACTTTAATTCATTCTGTGCTTGCCAATCTTTCTTGTTATCTTCTATCGGTGTTTAAGATACCGATAAGTGTAGCTAATAGAGTGAATGCTCTGTTAGCTCATTTTTGGTGGGCAGGAATTAAGGAGAGAAGAACCGTTCATTGGAGGTCTATTAAGTACCTGAGTTTGCCGAAGTTCTTGGGAGGTATCGGGATTAGAAGTACCATATTAACTAATCAGGCTTTACTTGCTAAGAATGCTTGGAGAATTATAAGAAATAAGGATAGTCTTGTTAGCAAGGTTTTCTCCGGTAAATATGGACACTTTAGGAACGCTTAAGAATTCAGGGATACGACGACAAAAGGTAATAAGTCTAGGGCTTGGAAAGGTATACTGGTTGGTAGAGAAGTGTTAGACTATGGCCTGGGGTGGAAAGTTGGATGTATGGAAGAGAATGGAGGTCCGGCTATAAACATTCTGCAAGCTAAGATAAATGGGTTAACGGGGGGTCCCAGTTATCAAAACTGGTGTAAATCCCGAGGAGCTTTTCACTGATGGAAGGAGCTAGAGACCTGAAGACTTTGTTACTTCAGAAATGAGGTGGGATATGGAGAAGATTAGTTCGGTCTTCTCAAAGGAATGGTGTGATAAGATTCAGGCTATCCCAATTCCTAAGACATAGAAAACCAATTGGTGTTACTGGACTAAAACTGGGAATGGAGAGTACAGTGTCAAAAGTGGTTATTTTGAATTGGTCCAAAAGTACGACGATATTGATGGAATTGTTGCTAGGAACTGGCGTGGCTCTTTGAGTTTTTCACCCTTCTTTAGGAAAGTGCTTTGGAGGCTTCCAGGTCCGGCAAAGTGGAGAATTTTTTATTGGAAAATTTTATCCAACGCTCTGCCAGTAGGAGAAGAAAGAAAGAAGAGGCAATTGACTGGGCAATATCATTGTGTTCTATGCTATAAGGGAGAAGAGAATGGGACTGGAGAGCTGGAAACTCTTGACCATCTGTTTCGAGACTGTTCCGTCAGCAGGCAATTTTGGTTTTCCACCTCGTTTGCCAGTGGTTATCGAGATAGGAAAGGAATGAACTTTCAGGAATGGCTCATGGAGACCACCACAAGACTCTTTAAGAGTGGTGATGACTGGAAGGAACTTTTCCATTTCGTTAATGCCCTTTATAACATTTGGTTATTCAGGAACAGTATCATCTTCGAGAGAACCTAATGATGTTAATGGTCTGCTAATAAGGCATGAAGAATCGATTAAGACTATTAACTCTATGTGGAAAGATATGAAGCGTCGAAGGGGTATAAAGAAGGAGAATGTTCCCCGAACAGAAAATGGTGACATGTACATCAGGGGCCGAATAAGGGGCTCTGGGGAATTTTGGCTAATTGAACAGGCGCAAGATAATCATAGGTGTTCAACTACGGTAGTTAACGTTGATGCAGGTTGGAGAGAAACCGGAGAAGCTTCGGCTGGATGGGTTATTTCGGGAAACGGAAGGCATAGGAGCAGAAGTGGCAAGGACCGATTTTGGGCGGAATCGACTTTACAAGCAGAGTCTATTGCTGTTTTAAAAGCCATCCTGTGGGCGTATAGGACTGGAATTCTCCACCTTTCAATACAAACCGACTGTTTGCAGCTTTTTAATCAGCTAGTAGGTGCGGACGAAGCTCATCATAGTGTCAAAGAGTTGATAGATGAGGCGTATGGAGAAGCGGCTATGCTTCACTGTGTGTCGATTAGATTTATTCCGCGAATCCTTAACTCCTATGAGCATAACCTGGCTGCTTCAGCTATGCGCGGTGGATAAGGAGTTTGTTGAACGATGGCAAAAAAAAAATCTGATAATATTGAGACTGCGTTACTCAGACTTTTTTGGCACGATGTTGTGCCAATATTTTTTTTCCTACGAGAAACTCAAACACCCCCCCTTCACAAGATGCATGCTTCTGTAGCAAGAGAGCATGTATACGTGCAACTTTGTTATGGGTTCGGGGAATGTATTGCATACCTATTATACGATGAAAAGAAGCGCTAGCATAACAAAAAAGATGCGGAGTATTATTAATGATACTAGTGTTGTGAAAATGTGCTTCCGCTCCAGCAATATGTGGAACGTTACATGTGGCTATATCGATTTTTTTTATTGGTTTATTACGAAGTGACGAAGCGTTGGATTAACACCAAAGTACAATAAATAGAATCCCTCTCAAGCTCCCATTGACCATAAGAAAAGTGTAACAAAGAAAGTTACAAATAAAGGATTGGACAAAAACATAGTCACTAATTAAACACTTGAACAAATCCTACATTAAGCTCCATACAAAGGAAACAAGAACAAAATACAATTGATCATGAAAACTAATAACCAAAAGACCCTAAACTAATACAACAATGTCCACTTGTAAATTCTCAAGTTATCATCTCCTTGGCTTAATATTCAACATAATTACTTGCCACAAAAACACCCTAAATAACAAATTCAAACACTTAACAATTGATGCTAAATTAAGATTTAAGATCATATAATTCTGATCTTTTTACTCGATAATACTTTTTTTTTTGGCGAAGTCAATACCCGAACCCATTTCTCTTGCGGTTTTAGCAAGTAATTTGATCACCCATTTGCAAGGTTTTACAAAAGGTGCGTTCTTGACTTCCTCCATACTACTATAGTATCCAAACGTTGTACGGGTACACCCCTTTTCCTTGATTTTAATCGATCTTACTGCAAAAAGGAAAAGAAAATATATTTTATCAAAAAAAACACGAAATATATATTACAAATCGTCTTAAGGAAGACCAACTTACCATTAAATCAAGCGGTTTCACAAGAAACGGCGGCCTTAATCCGTTCAACGGTGCATTTGATCAAACTATTGACAGTCGCCACAGAACCAAGCGAGAGCTTAGCAGTAGGAACCGAGTCCACTAAGATTTGGAAAGCGACGGTTAGCAATGACCCACATGGGCCGGCCTCAGCCCCAATCCCAGATACCGGCCCATCGGGTAATATAGCAAAACCTGATGGTAAGAGAGCGACATAGTCCGGGTCACCTCCATTTAAAACCACGTTCATAGCAACAATATCGACTGGTGCGTATATCACGTATGAACCCGTTGAATCCGTGCAACTCTCTTGTAGTATTAGCATATTGCTTTGGCTTGAATTTGCACTCTATAAAAATACAATTATAAATGCAGTTATGGTGTAATACTGTAATACTATAATAGTGGTTAAGTTATTACAATAGGGTGGTGCGTATATTGTACTGTATTACTATAATAGTGGTTAAGTTATTACTATAATAGTGGTGTGTATATTGTATTACTCTATAAATACAATTACAAATGACTGAGACAGAGGGAATATATATATATATATATATATATATATATATATATATATATATATTTAAGTTATGATTATTATAAGTAAATCATGCTCAATATGTAATTAGTTATGTAATTAGATGAATGTGGTTTGTACTTAGCTTACATTTACTCTTAGTAGTGAAACAGAGTTCCCTGGATCTCTTCCATTAGCAATGTGAGCCATTTCTTGGACTAGGCCACCATTCGAGAGGATATCCCACTATTGCAAACATAAACCCAAATTAAAATTTAAAACGTCACGAAAAATTACTATAGAAGAGCTAATACGAGTATGTTACAGACATATCGCTTTTTCTAGCGGGTACCCTAGACAAAACATTAAATTCAAAATCGAGAAAAAGTAAACTTCGTTTGAAGTGTGTTGTATGTAGTGAGTTTACCTCGCTCCTAGAGTGCTCATCCCGGAGAAAATCGAACACACGTTTAGGAGGAACGGGCATCCAGAAGGAAGTAGCGGCGCTAAGAACGATACCCGGGGGTCTACCTGGGTCGTCCATGCTTTTCCGGGTCATGACCCGAACATCATCGGCTCCGCTACCGGATAGGGTAGTCCATGTATGAGCAGTAGAAGCTCCAACTCCAGCACAAAAGCTTATTACCATTCTTTCTGCTAGCTTAAGCATACTCTTCCTTCCATCTGAGCTTGTTATAACTATATTTGTACATTAAATCAACAATCAAGTAATTGCACAAGAAAAATGTTACGGAGTACTAAATTGTATGGAGTATAATTTAGGTAAGTTTGTATACAATAATTACGGTTAACACAACTATTACATAGACGGTCTCACCATCAACCCTTTAGGGTTTCAGGGTTTAGGGTTTTGTCGAAGTAAAAATAATTGAGTTTCTATATCGGATAAAACACTACTCCCTCAAGTCCCTCCTATCCAATCTATTTCTAGCAATTTGCTTTTTGAGGATCAAATTTAAAGGAATTTTGACTGTGATAATGAAAAATTCTTCCGTAAAATAATAGTTTTTGAAAATAAAAGACGGTCAAAGACGTCTCTCGAAGACCACCCAAAAATAAGTCATCTATCGATTCAATAATAAAAAAAATTATAGAAGTGAGAAATTATTAAAACCTCGTCACGGCCTTAATAAAGGGAATTTAGTGAAATGCGAGGGTGACAAAATTGAATTAAACTCGACCTCAAATTATATCAAAGTGAGAATAATCGAAAAGTATATAAATATAAATTGAATCAATAGCATTACCACCAGCCTCTCCAGCAGGAATATTGTTAGCCATAACACTTGCAAGCCTTTCACATTGTCGATCCAATGTTGATACCCAACGTTTCGCACCAAAGGCTAAACCCGAGTTTACGAGTCCCCTATAGATGTTATGAACATCTCGATCATCCACTTCGACATGTTCTACCCAAGTCACCTATAAATGGGCCAGGTAATCAAATTTAAAATCGATTTAGTCCAAATAAAATGTGATAATTAAAAACCTAAAATAAATAATTGGATCATCTAAGTAATTGAATTTGATTTATTGATAATACCTTGGAGTAACCATTAGCCAGCTCTTGTATAAGGCAACCAGAGGGCCTTCTACGACACCTTGGGACTGGACTAGGGCGTAAAACGTCTAAGGAAACGTCCACCACCACCCATGTATCTTCTCCATGTTGCTTGCAGTATCTTACAAAGTAGTTTTCTCGAGTTGGGACGAGTGGTGAAGGTACTTGAAACTCGGCCGTCATCTGTTATACATGTCGACATTTCAATTGAAATTTTTATATTTATTTTAAATGAACGGAAAAAATTCAAATTCAAATTATAGTCTTTTTACAATACTGTCAGTTGATATGAGTTCTAGAACCATCAAATATTCAAAGTATTACGAGTAATTTTTTGAGTATGGTGGTGTCGAACTCAGTAACAACGAATAGAATTATCTCATCGTTTGCAAAGAAAAAAACTAAAAAAAATAATTACCACTTGCAAAGCTCCATTGAAATTGCCAGCAACTCCGGTTGATAAGACTTCTAGTGTCATAGCTCTTGATACAATCCCAGAGAACACACATGACCATTGGTTCTAATTACACATAAATATCAAAACAAACCTCAATTAATTAACATCACAATAGTACATACAGTACATTACGGTTTTATTAGACATATGCCCTTTGTTTTTTTATTTGTCGTTTTAGAGTGATACATACATATATTAGATTTATTATGTGTTTTAAAAAATTGAAAAAGTCATGACAGAATGAAAAAGATAAAACGACAAATAAAAAAAATTAGAGTTTTTCTAATTTGAAAAGTAAAAGGGCTTACCACATCCATAAGGATCTCAACCAAGTTCATGGGACTCATAATAACAACATACGAGTCCCTAGAAGCCTCAGACCGTAACCCTAGTGGCATAGGACCAATCCCACGAGGAAAGGTCCTAAAATACTCCTCCTCATTAAGGATCTCGGGGCCGTTCTCCGGGCTGGGGACCCACAATGAGTCCCCAGCTTGGGCCATCCTTATAAGCTCCTCCATGGCTGCCACCGCGAGCTCGATTATCAAAGGCTTATCGGCCTCGGAAGGCGGTGCAATGGTTCGTAGTAGGTCCCCGGCCGAGGCGTACATGTCACCCCCAACCAAACCCGATTGTGGCCCGAATCCGCCTGCCGGCCCAAGGTCAAAGGATGGCCTTGATGAGTTTAAGGTTGGAGATAGGTTGTTAGGGTATGTTAGCAATGGCTTTCCTACATACTTTGCTGCTATGCCTGATATCCTATCAATCTGTTCAATGTCAAACAACAATAATCAAAATAGGTCTCGGTCATTTGTTTACCTTTATAACAAATTGTTGAGACGGAGGGAGTAATAATTAAGACTGCTTATTAATTAAATCAACTAATAAATTGACTTTAATTTGTACGGAGTACTTCATAATTACTTGAGTTATAAGGAGTAATAAGGTCATGTTCCTTACTTCCAGCTTATTTTCATTTCGGACCAATTAATAATATTTATCGTTATTTGATATAGTTAAGTTAAGTCCAAATTCACTTTAGTTTGTCTTAGTCAATTTAAACAAATCAATTCAGTTCAACCCCTTTAACCAGAAAAGATTGGGGTATAATAAAGAAGTATTTAGTGGAATTTCATATTGTATTTAAATGTCATATGATATGATGTTTTATTAATTATACCTCTTCTCTAAGTCGAGCATTCTCAATTCTTAGTTGTTGTTCATCAAAGGACATCTCTCCAATGGCTGCTGGGCCGCCACAATTAGGGCATGTTGCATTGCTAAGGGCTTCCTTGAACCTGATGTTGTCAGCTCGAAGCTTGTCATTTTCGGACCGAAGTTGTTGGTTCTCACTTCTCTCATGGTGTGCCTACAAAGAACATATAATACAAGTCAAACGTCGAAGCATAAACACGTAAAATAAACAATAATCATCCACAAAAATAAAGCTTGTACGAGACGATCTTTAACAAGTAAACCAACACATTAGTAGTCGTACTATAAATGACACACGTATTGCAAAAATACACGACTAGGCGTTCTGATATAGAAACAATAGTTATCCACAAAAACTTAGAAGAGACGATCTTCATTCTCACTGTATATCAAGCATATTATAAATGATAAAATATTACCAACAATATAGATTGTCCTAACAAAGAAACATTAGTATCCATAAAAAGCTTAGGTAAAACGATCTTAACAAGTGCACACATATTCATTATTAATAATCAAATTATAATCATATAGATTACCTTGACATATAAAACCGTCTCATACAAGAATCTCATTGTTAATTACTAATCACTACCAAATCTCCTAACTCGTTTTTTTGGTAGAAGGTGATGAAAACATGCTAGTTAGCTTATGACTTAAGGACATAAGGTTAATGTATGTTTACATAAACTTTTGTGATAGATTCTTAGTTGAATAAGATAATTAGCTAGAGTTGATCACACATAATTAATTAGCTGAATCTTAATATACGACTCACTCTGTCCCGGTCATTTGTTAATTAAAATACTACTCCACTTACAAATCATATAAAAGTTAAACAAATGACTGCAAGCGGAAAGAGTACATACCTTCATTTGAGTACGCTTATTCTGAAACCAAAACTTGATTTGAAGAGGTTCCAACGATAACCTACGGCTCAACTCTTTCCTTTGCTTATCATCGGGGTGAGGACACTCTTTGAAGAAGCTTTTATACACCAAAAAATTAATCAACCAACCAATAAACAATAAATAAATTAGACATTTAGTAGTATAATTAGTATAAATTAGACATTTGGGAGTATATTAAAACTGAATTTTATTAATTAATTAATTAATTATATTGATTAATAAGCTAATAAAAATGAAATAATTACTTATCTCTTAAATTTGTTATTGAATTAAAACCATTGCTCGTATAGTTATAGTATTAAAAATGAAATTAATTAATTAATTATATTCATAAATAAGCTATATAAATGAAATAATTACTTATCTCTTAAATTTATCATTGATCATATAGTTATTATAGTACTCCCACCGTTTTCAAAAGATCATCCATTTGTTTAATATATGTGAGGTATATATTTTAATTAAAGGGGAAGATCTTTCGAAATCGAAGGGAGTATTAAAAATGAAATACGAGTAATTGATTATTATATTCATAAATAAGCTAATAAAAATGAAATAATTACTTATCTCTTAAATTTGATGTTGAGTTTAAGTCATTACTCATATAGTTATTATTATAGCATTAAAAATGAAATTAATTAAGTATATTCATGAATAAACTATAAAGATGAAATAATAATAATAATTACTTTTCCATCTCTTGAATTTGATGTTGAGTATGACGATGGTATCTCTTCTTCTTAGGCCTTGTGTTTGGATCTTGATCATCTCCTGAAAGACCCTCCAAATTCTCGGTCGCGGATCGACTACTCTCAAACTCATCATTCATCATCTTTCCTAACTCAATGTCCTTATGGCTAGTCATGTCTAGCAAGGAGTGGTGAGTCTCAAACATATTAGGTTGAAACATTTTCAACTACTTATTAATCCCTTACCCTTTTTGTCACTTAATTGTCTCCAATATTGATGAAGACAAAGTTTTGGAACGATTTGGGGTCAACTAACATAAACCTGAAACAATCACACAAAAACAAAAGAAAAATTAACAAGGACAATCAAGTTCGTTTTGAAAAGATTTGAGGTCAGCTAACATAACCCTAAACATTCACACACCAACAAAAATAAAAATGAAGGAGGATTAGTTAAATCAATCAAGATCTTAGTTGGAATGAATTCAACAAATCTCAAATGAGTGAACAAATAGAGGAACAAATATTCCCATGTATAGTAAGAAATGATTTCTAAGATTGAGAAAGATGACATATCAAGAAAACCCACTAACGTATAACACCAAACTCTTAAGGATATACATACTTAGCTAGAAATTACGGAGTATTACAAAAAAAAAAAATACAACAAGCGACAACTATAAAAAAGATTCAGAATCCTCTTACACACATAAATCAACCGATCGAGTAATTTAGAATTTATGTTACTTCGAGTACGATTTTAATTACATACCTCATATAATTAAGAAAAAATAATAAAGAGAATTTAGATCCTTCTCCAATTCGTATCTCTTCAATAAAAACCTGATCTACTCCCCAAATAATAAAGATGGAGAATTATTTGAGTGAAGAAGTAGTTGAATAGTGGAGTACTAAGACAACCCACAAATTAAAACCCTAGACATGAAGTGTGAAGAACAACAAAATTTGTCGTTTTGTGTATTTTAGGTTTATCTCTCATCTCTGATATTGTGTGACTACTAGATTGACTCGTGTGATGTTATCTGGTTTTTGTAAGAGCAATTATATTATTATAATTTATTTTTTATTTAATTACTTATAATAATTGATTAAAAAAATTAGATCTTGTATTATGACATATTGTGGACTGATGTTCCAAGACACTTATTTTAAAAAAAAAAAAAAAAAATTAAGTAAATCAGATGAAGTCAACTTTGACTAATGTCATACAGAAAAATACAGTATTATTTTTACAACATTTAATTAATTAATTAATTGGAGACATTTCATTTAATCAATAATCAAAAGATAAAGCAATTCAATTACATCATTAATTTATTTTCATAATCATTGATTTTATTTTAATAATTGATTAAAAAATTTAAATCTTTTATCACAACATATTGTAGACTGATGCTCCAAGAAACTATTTTTATTTATTTATATTTGTCAGTTTATTAGAAGAAGTCAATTTTGACTAATGTCATAGAAGGAAAAAAAAAGTTTTATTTATTACCACCTGTAAATAATTAATTAGAGACATTCTAGATAAAATAATTAAATAATTAATTAATTAAAAAGGGAATATAATTATTAAGTGAGGAGTTGACAGTGTGAAAAGGGAGTTTGACATATAACGCTAATTCCAAGCCAACTTTTTTTCCTTATTTTAATTTAATGCGGTTTATTTTTACACAGATTATAACGTAAATTACGTAGATCACGCCATTTATAGCATTTTCTCTCTATCTTTACAAAATGTAACCGAAGAAATTAAATATTTTCTAATTTATTGCTACATAACGTAACAGAAGATACTATCAGTCAAATGTATTTCAAAATTATTATTATTATTATGAGTAAATTAAAATTCAAAGTAGTTCAGATTTTAAAGTAAAAAATCTATAAAAAAAAAAAGTACTCTAAAAAATTAAAAAATAATGTAAATTATTAATTAGGGTTTTCATGACAAAAGAAAACACAAATGCAATAACATAAAAACACCAAAAAAAAAATACAAAAAAAATACAAAAAAAAAAGAGAGAGAGAGATGAATGATAAGTTTCATAAAAAAATATACTCGTAAATATATAAATATAAGAATTTATAACTTCTGCCATGCATGCACACACCAAAACAATAACATACATAAGCAAAAAAGATGATGAATATAACATAGAAATTAATTGATGAAAATTCTAGGAAAATGATAGCATTAACTTACAAAAATGAGTTGAAATAGTTGACAAATGTATGGATCTTGATTCTTAGAAAAAAAAATGGGATTAATTTATGATTTATGTTTCAAGTTTTAGTGATGAACATGAACAAATTTGTTTGTTTTTTTCAATGAAAATGAGAAATAAATGAAAAGGGAGGAGTTTGAGGAAGATGAAGAAGAAGAAGAAGAGGTGAGGGAACAAAGAAGTAAATGCAAAGAGCGTATAGTTTGAGAGAGAGAGAGAGAGAGAGAGAGAGAGAGATGGAAATAGAAGAAGAGTAGAGTGAGGTGTTTGCAGTTTGCGCATTTATGGTGGTTTGGTTGTGTAAGGGTAAGCTGTTTTTATTGCTCTCATAGAGAAGGATCGTAGATTTTGGAATATCATCCATTTTCAAATAAGATCGTTACACGATATATAACGTTTTTACCATAGCAATTATGTGCATACTTTATTTATAACGTGAGACGGATTTATAGGAGACTCAAGAGTCTAACAATCGAGGAAAAAAATATATGTTTCAGAGATTTGGAGAGGTTATTTTTTAACACATGGATTTTGCTTCTTTATAGAAATTTGTATTTAAGATTATCTTCATTTAGACTCACAGAACCGGTTTTGAAATTAGAGATGATGTGAGTAAATATATGTAGTTGATTAATTTTAACTTGGATAAAATTTAAAATATTTTTTCAGTATTTAATTGTAAGAAACGGTCGATCTTATTTAATCGTTATGTTGTTTAATTTAAACGTGAGTTATAGTGTTATGATGCCCTAATCGCATATAGACCGAATAGACCGTATAACACTATTTCAGAAATTATTAGGTTACACCTACATTATAGGATTGTTTGATCTTTCTATTGAATATCATTATATGTACTATATATGTGTAGGAGCTAGACCTGACAAAACTGACCTGACCCGAATGACCCGACCCGAATAAGTCAACCTGAAACCAGCCTGACACCCAAAGAGAAGACTCGTATTTGACCCGTAACCCGAATTGATTCGCCTTGACCCGAAACTGACTCAGACATTATTATAGAAAACGAGTCAATATCCCTAAAAATGTTGAAAATAGCAAACCCGAAAATGACCCGGTCCGGCCCGAAGTCAACCCGGTTTTAATAACCCGAAAGTCGCTCGACCCGAAATTGACCCAACCTGAACCCGACTCGTTGATCCATTTTGCCAGGTCTAGTAGGAGCTGATTTCGTCGAACACACTTCTTCAAGCCCTACTGTGCGATTCGATATACTAATTGTACATGTTTCAGGTAAGGTTTAATCCTTACCGGTTATGTGTTATATATCATTGTGTGTTTTCCATCGTTGTCATTTTTGTCCCGTGTCGGATGTGACAAAGTATGATGGTGGAGTTGGTATCTATACATGGTGATGGTGTGCTGTAACACCTCGACCCAAACCTAGGACCGGAAAGATTAATTAGTCGCGATAACTCGCCAAGTATTATGTACTGATCCCACAGACCAGTGCAACACGAGTAGTCCCTTCTAACTAATTTTTTCCTCAGTCATGCGCATCCCGGATACATTCCCAGGAGGTCATCCATCCTAATACTTTTCCCAGCCAAGCACGCTTAATTGTGTAGTTATTTTCATACGCAAATCAGAAAAGAAAGTGCACTTTATTGATATAACGATTAGTACATACTTCAAATCTCTTTCATCAATAGTCATTTAAGCTAATACATAGAACATCTTTAATTAACATACACGAGGTGTTTCAATCACTCTCGCTTGAAAAACGCAACGTCATTTGTTGTGCCTAGTATCATAACCGCTGACCCCGAATCCACCCTCGTTGGGTGCAAACCACACGGTCGCAGGGATGCTCCGATACCATTCGTAACACCCCAGCCCAAACCTAGGAATGAAAATGTTAGTCGCGGTATGTAGCTCGTCAGGGTGTGTACATACTGGTCCAACGGGTGAACACAAGTTCTGACATACTCATTATTTTGTCGTCACTCATGCGCATCCTAAATACCTTCACAAGAGGTCATCCATCCTTATTAATACTTATCCAAACCAAGAACGCTTAACTTTGCAGTTCTTTTCATAAGCAAATTAGAAAAAAGAAAATTCACTTTGTTAATATGAGTAGTAGTACTTCAAATCCCTTTCAGCAATAATCATTTAAGCTAATAAATAGAACATCTTCAATTAACATACATGAGGTGTTTCAATCATTTACACTTGAAGAACGCAACGTTCTCGTTACGCCTAACAGTATAACCGCTGACCCAAAATCCACCCCCGCTAGATGCAAACGACACGGTTGCAAGGTTGCTCTGATACCATTTGTAACACTCCGACCCAAATCTAAGACCGAAAATGTTAGTTGCAATAGCTCGCCACGTTGTTTACTGGTCCAACGGACCAACACGAGTTCTTTCAAGATCATTTTGTCCTCACTCATGCGCATCCCGGATACCTTCCTCGCCCGGGAGGTCACCCATCTTAAGACTTCTTCCAGCCAAACACGCTTAATTAACTGTGGAGTTCTTTTCATAGGCAAATCAGAAAAGAAAGTGTACTTTGTTGATATGAGTAGTATTTCTAATCACTTTAAACTACTCCTCCCATCTCGTTTATTTGTCTGCCTTTTATGAGAAGTATTAAATCAAAGACGAACAAATGAACGAGACGAAGAGAGTAATAAATAAGACCTCTTCAATTAACATGACGTGCGTGTTTCATGTGTAAATTGATTGTTTGGGTTTATGTTTGCAAATTGGTGGTTATTTGGCTTTATGCCCATGAATTATGAGGCTAGCTTGGTCTAGTTTTGATTAAGTTGACCATGGACCTTCCATGAATTCGATTAGAGGGATGTGTACATTCGAAATGACGAGTTCTGATGTTTGAAGGATGACCAGTTTGTGATGATGTTGTATTGTTGTGGTTGGTTGGTGCATGTGATGTCACCGAGAACGATGATTGGGTTTGTGATCATGAGCCGAGTTGGCCGTGTTGTGTTACCAACTTATCATGTTCTTCTTAATATCGTTGCTTATATTGATTATGCATGCTTTACTCAGCTTTGGCTAACCTTAGCTTGCTTGTTAGTTTGTCTTAGATCGCCCACCAAAACTTTTCATTAGTGGGATGTGACAATCCAAATGATAATTTTAGACGATCATATGAGGAGCAATGCATAATGCATGCAGGTGCTTGTTAAGTTAATTAAGCTTGGATGATGGTTGCTTGTTTAGGAAGGGATGAGAGCGATTGATTGAGATTATGAGTAGCTAGCTACGAGTACTATCCTAGATTACATTATGAACTATGATCATTAGACTTCGTCTAGTGTTATAGTTTTGCTACACTCTATTATTTGACTTTGAGTTTGGTTTTGTAACTGTATTTTATTTCCCTACTATTAAACTGTTTTGGTATTCCAGTATGTATCGCTTGTGATGATATATGTTACTTAGGTTGGTCGAGATTCTAATATCCTTATATTATTTACTTGGATTGGCTCGCTAATTAATACTCTCGGTCTCGGATAAATGGGAGCCTTACAGTTTGTCATTGTTTGGGGAGTGTTTATTAATATTATTTAGAATTTATGCAAATCCTAGCATATGGGCGAATTTTTACATTTATTTCCTACATGGTCCTTAGCTTTTTCTGATGTGAATAAATATTTAGGGGGGTCTTTATTCAATTTATATATGTACATAGATCAGAGTTGTTAGGTATGTAACTCTTCTCTGCCATACGTATGTATATGACAAATTATTGACAACCCTTATTGAGCTGTATGCGGTATGCCTGTATTATAGACTACTCGTATCATTTAGGGTTTTTTTGGGTGGATTATTTTTCACTTCTTTATTCAATGTGTGACCCATGATTGTGTATTCTCTTCGTTTCAATGATTTGTTATCAATTGCTTTTACATAAACATTAAAAAAAGTTTATTTTATCGCAGCTGTGTTGATTGTGTGGATGAAGACGCTTGTGCCCAAGCTTCCGTGTACCAACAACTCACTACTATCACCCGACGCCTTTATTTTATTGTTCTTGTTTTAGTAATAGTTTATGATGTCAATTTTATGTTCAATAAAGGATGTAATATGGGTTCCGAGAGCTGGAACAACATGTAATCCGATGTTCTTTCTTCGTTGGAAAAAAAATTTAAGAAAAAGTATAGGAGTGATTGTGAACCATGCAAAAATCAATATTTTATTCATACTCCACACAAACTATACAAAATGGAAACTGATAACAAATGAATAATACACTTAGACCTGGAAAAACTGACCGACCAATCCCGAGCCGACACCCGAATAGAAGACATGAGTTTGATCCGTAACCCAAATTGACCCGAGCTAACTGAAATTGATCCGACTATTATTATAGAAAACAAGTCGATATGTTGAAAATAACAATCCCGAAAATGACCCGAACCCAAAATGATCCGGCCCAACCCGAAGTCAACCCGATTTCATAACCATTAAGTGATCCGATCCAGTTGATCTGTTTACCAGATCTAAATACACCCATAAAAGAAAAATGATATCAAATCACGGAATATTTTATTTTAATTTGTATGTGGAGCATGGTGTAAGTTTATTGGCATGGCTATGATGTTTTTGTGTTTGACTATTGATAATTGACATCGTCATAATAACTTTTCATCACATTTTTAACTATCCTACTCTCTTCAGATCATTGCCATTTACACTCACAAACACTTGCTATTCCGTATAACGTTTGAGATCTCTCTTTACTAGTAAACTAGGCATGTCGCTCGTGAAATTCACGGGATTATTTATTTCAACTTTTTTTATCGTATTTTAATATATTTCTGATCAAGTGTTGTCAAATAATTCAGTTAAAAATGTTGTCATGGGTGATCTTACAAAATTCATATAAAGTCAGTAGTTAATTCATATTCCGTATCTTACAAAATTGAAGGAAATGTTCGAAAAATAAAGCGTATGAAATTTTTAAAAAAAATCTCAATTATTTGTATCTCTTCATTGTTTTATACTCCTATTATTTTTCAGTTCAAATATAAAGTTTTTAATGCTAAATAATACACAGAGTAATTATTCATATTAACTTTGACTGATGATTACGACGAAAGTAAATTAGATGGTGAAACAACCAAACTATTAATGTTTTTTAGAAACATATTAGGTTTTCTTAATAATAATAAATTATGCTTAAATGAAATATTAAGTCGTCCAAAGGGCGGCGTACATGGTGTGCGTGGTTTGCAGGCTATTGCGTACACCCGGGGGTTTACCAGAGCGCACCAAAGGTAGCGGCTGCGGGTTCCCTCGTCACCAAAAAAAAAAAAAATATTAAGTCGTGTTTGTCATTATCAACACTTTGCAACTTTTTCTTAATCATATTTTGTAAATTTCTTCAACTTTGAATATAAATACAAGTTCACTCTTACAAACATAAAACCCATGAGATTTCAAGTTAACTTGAAATATATCTATTAAAATAATCAATATCAATGTCAATTAAAATTAAATTATTATACCTAAAAAAATGAGAAATTGCATACTTGATTATTGGCTTCGCATAAGTTCAGTAAACAAAAACAAATGCAAAAGATAAAATTAGTACTAAAATTAGTATCAACGAAGAACAATTACAAAGTGAAGAAAATATTTATAGAATAGAACGAATGAAATGTGAATAAGAACTCTCAAAATACAAATGATTTTTTTTTTCTAACTCTCCATTATATTGCTTTTTTAGTTATATAATGATGATAATGATGGAGTTCTTCATAATTAATAATATTAAATTTGATTATTAGGACAAAAGTAGATGAAAAGATGTAACTTCCAAATGATTATGTTTTTTTTTTTTTTTTTTTTTCATAAATCATTAATTTTATCAATAACTATAAATTATTTATAATGAAAAAAATCAAAATTTAATAAGGATAAATTTAAGTAGAAATATAAATTATAAAAAAAACATTAAACCATCCGCCAAGTGGCAAAAAAAATTAAATGCATAAAAAAGCTTTTACTAATATATATAGATTATAACTTTATCAAATAAAAATTTAATAATTTGTGTTTTAATAAAAGGCAAATGAAAAGTTTTGATTAATGTTTTAATGGAAGAGGCAGAAGTCACTCAGTATAAAATTCAACCTTTTAACTATATTTCATAGATGCAAAAATAAAATATACTATAATAAAGCATGTAATAAAAAAATTAATAGTAAAGCAATAAAATATATAAATTACCTAGTTCAGTATGAAGTTTTTAATACTAAATAATCTAATTATTCATATTAAATTTGATTGATTGTCATTACGATGAAAATGGACTAAATGACGAAACAACCAAACTATTAATTTTTTTAAGAAAACTATTACGTTTTCTTATGAATAATACATTATGCTTAAGTGAAATATTAAGTTCTTTTTAATCATTTCCTTACTATTTTTTTGGTATTGTTGATTTACCTTTGGACTAAAATATTAAATACATTAGCCAAACAATTATAATCTTTAATATGCTAATTTGATTAACAATTAAATTTGCAACTTCTTCTTAATCATATTTTGTAAATTTCGTCAACTCTGAATATAAATAAAAGTACACTCTTATGAACACAAAATCCATGAGATTTAAAGTTAACTTGAAATATATTTATATAATAATCAATATAAAAATCTATTAAAATAAAATTATTATACCTAAAAAATGAGAAATTTCAGTCTTGATTATTGGGTTTGCATAAGTTACCTAAACAAAAAAATGCTAAAAGATAAAATTAGTACTAAAATTAGAATCAACAAAGAACAATTATATAATTGAAGAGAATATTTATAAAGTAGAACGAATGAAATGTGAATAAGAAATCTTAAAATACAAATGGTGTTTTTTTTCAAATCTCCATTATACCGATTATTTAGTTTTATAATGATGCTAATGAAGTTCTTCATAATATATAATATAACTAGGTACGTCACCCGTGAAATTCACGGGATTATCCGCTTAAAAATTGTGTGCGCTGGTTTTTGTAAATCATCCACCAAGTCGTTTGGTGAATGTATATACGGAGTAGTTGTCTGAAATTACATGTGGATCGATTTCGTATTTAACGGAATTGGACGTAGTTGAAATGTAGCATAAAGACGCCCTTTTAATTTTGCTTTAGTATTATTTGGTACCTTTGAGTTGAGTATTGTATCTGCTGTCGGCATTATTTGTGACAATAGTTGTCAGTTCCGAGTCCCTTCCTACACGTCGGACATGAGATGTATCTCCATTCAATGTCCGTCCTAATTTCATTATTTGTCCGTGGCATGTATAGGTTGCCTTATGTGCGTTGAATTGCGGTTGAACACAAGTTTCGTTATATTTCGATTGAGTTTCTCTCAATTGTTATATAGTTATTGTAAATGTTATCTTACCATGTCCATGATCTTCATCTCCTTGAGTTTCTTAATTGATTTTCGATTGGCTGACATTGTGTCCTCAATTTGTTATTGTATGTTGTTCTGGAGGTGTTCAACTGATTTTGGAGATGTAACCCTGTATTATTTGTTAAAATAAATAGTTATACCAAATTTGTCAGATTTCTTATAGAGTACTCACTCCGAGTTCCTATTATTGTCCAAAAAGCTTTTGAGGTGAAAAATAAGGAAGGGGAAATGAGTGTCTCAAAAAAGAAGGAGGGAGAGAGAGAAATGTGAGAGTAAATGTGAACCATACATTGATGGCTTAAAAAGGAAACTGGGACAAATAGCAAACACAGCTCAAAAAGAAAAGTGAGACAACAATAGGAACTCAGAGGGAGTACTTAGTTTCTAGCAAATGATTTGTGTGTAGGGTTACCTTTCCAATAATTCTCTTGTTTCAAGTATTTCCATGTCTATATACACTTTTGTTCCGTAAGTGCTCTGTAGTTGGTATTCGTCTGCATTGAAAGTAAGCAGGTTTAGTTGCTCTTGTTGAGGTAATGATAAATTGATAATTGTGTTAGGCTTGCCGGATTCTGTTGTGAAGCTTCCATCAACGTATTTGGTTGCTTTTCCCCATAATGTTACCCTAATTTTACTATCCCTGTACATAGAACATTGTAGGCTGAAATATCAATGGATAAATATTTTCAAAACTCTAACTATGACGATGCAAGAGACAAATCTCAGACGATAAGGATTGCGTGAATGAATTAACCGAAAAGTTGCAGTAAGAATGACAGCCGAATAAGAGAACGTATAATCGAATAAAGTTTATGACAAATATTTTTAACATGAAATCTCACATCTCGTCTTCAATGAAGATGTGTCGTATTTCTGTAGGTCCGTTTTTGTCATATGGTCAGCCTTGTCCACTATTCCTGTCAGAAGTCCTACGATATCTGCATGTATTTTCAAGTTAGTGTGTGAATGTGAACGCTCTAATTAGTAATAAATTTGTGTAATTTGGGTTAGTTACCTATCAAGTATTCTGTTTCGTTGCTTCTTTCCTCAAGCAGATGCAGCTGATGAAATTCAAACTTATACATTGGAATCTGTTTCTCGTTTTCTGGTGACTCGAGGACAGAAGTGAATGGTGTGAACTTAATAATGTTTTCATTTGTATTGAGGGGACGATATCCTCTTTTATTTTTTTCAACGTCAAAGTGTGTTAGCTTGTATACTCGACCTTCATGAATTAGTTCCTTGAAACTGTGCATCCATTTTCTATTGATAGTTACTTGTATATGATCTCCCTGTTAATTGATGCTTTCCATAGACGTTAGTAAATATTTGGGTAAATTCTATTGTGCTTGGTAAGATAATATTTTATACCTGTGCATCTAGGAAAATCACATCTAGTGACAGGGGAATGTCATCTGCCTTTGGTGTCACATTCCACATCCTAGTTGCTCGAGCGATTATTTGGTAGTGAGATTTGGATGGAACCATTGTTGCTATATTCGTGGTAAGGGGAGGCATTTCCTTTTTTTTTTAATGTTCTTTTTTAATGTTTGAATTGAATTGTGATTGTGTGATTGATTTTGTGGTATTTATAGTTAGTTGTTCAATTGTATGTTTTATTTTTGAGTACTCCAAAAGTCGTAATTTATTTCCACCTCTTTATGCGGGTAATTAGTTTTCGTAAGATATGGTATCCAAAGATCAATATTGTATTGTATAAACTTAATGTGTGATTATGCGGGTAATTAATTTTCGTAAAAAATGATATCCAAAGATTAATACTCCATTGTATAAACTTAATGTATTATTGTAAACATAAAGTCTATTAAATGTAAGGGTAAACGAAAAAGTAGTAACCGTCAGTGTTAATTCAATTGACATCGAATGTTTTGATTGTAGACCAAATTTTTTTTGGATTGATTGACTATTCTAATTAAAGATTTTATTCAATTCAATATAAATTAAACAAGAGGTCATCGGCTCGACAATTATTATTGGGATTCGTTAATATATACTCGTAATATATAGTAAGGCTCTTATGAGTCCTTCTCTATATATGAGTCCATGAGTCCTCATCTCATCCATTGAATGAGATGAGGATGGATGGACAAGATGCGTTGCATTAAAAAAAAAGGAAGATTTACGTTCCTAAAATAGCTCCCAAGAATTTAGGAAACAATAACCCACTTTATCACGTTCATTCATCATTCATAACGCTCATTCATTCATTCAACCGTGAAAAAAAAAATCCTTGCTTCATCACGTTCATCCATTCATTCAATCAATACTGTGCTCCAAAACGCGTTACAATGGATTCAATGACAGCATCGTCTTCTTCAACAGTTGATAGGCAATTGATCTAGTATAACAATGGTGAGTTTCAATATTTCTTTTGACGTCAATTTTCATTGTTGCTATAACTTTCATGTTTGCGTTATTTTTTGACGTCAATTTGGATGTTGATATTGCTTTCATTGTTATTTCATTCATCATCGTTTTTCTCTCGATCTTTACAGATAACAGGGTTTTAATCATGTTTCTTATTTAGGTTTTGCATGATGTACAATGAGTAATACCGTTTTGTCCTGTATTAAGGAAGAAACGTCATTGAAGTAACATAACGTCTGAGTTACAATAACACTTAATTGCAATTACAGTAACACACTAGACGCTTAGAAAAAGGATTTTGATGATGGTGTTAAAGTAACGTACTGTATTAATTAGAGTAACAGGACTTGTCAATTGAAGTAATACATTGGTTTCATAGATGTAACGTTGTTTTATTTTTTTGCAGGTGGCATTGGCAAAGAAGCACAAGGTGATATTTTATTCATTTGATTAATCATGGACTAATGACGGTGGTTCATCGCTCTTGTTTTAGCATAGATTCTAGATTTAGCGTATGCTTCATTGATACTACCGTTTTGTTTTGTATTAACGTAGAAAAGTAATTGAAGTAACATACAATCTGAGTTACAGTAACACTTAATTGCAATTACAGTAACACACTGGGCGCTTAGAAGAATGGTTTTGATGATGATGTTAAAGTAACATACTATATTCGTTACAGTAACACAACATATGAAGTGATGTAACACACATGTCCCATGTGACGTTGTTTAATTTTGTGCAGTCGGCATTTGCCAAGAACCGAATGCACAGGAATGGTGCAGAGATGTGGGTGAGGCTTTCACTCCGTACATAAAGCAAGTATTCGGAACAATCGAAGAGACGGTGGAGTTTTAAAAAATCTACGCGCTGGCTTGCGGATTTGATGTGAGAAGGTATACCACAAAGCGATGGTACGGTGGTGAGATAAAGGCGAAGCTCCTAGTCTGCAACAGACAGGGTTTTACGAAATCTGTTAAAGCTGTTAACAATACACCTGCGGCTGTGAAAGTTGTTAACGATGCAGCTGGGGGAGGAGTTGTTGTGGACGCGCCTAAAAAGAAGACAAAAGTCCGTCGTTGCGGGTGCAAGGCAAGAATTAGGCTGTTCAATAAAGGCGGCATTCTCAGTATTGATAGGTTCCACATCGGCCACAACCACGAGCTGATCTCACCAAAAGACAGAGAATTCCAAAAGCTGTCGAGGAACCTGACAAAGTACCACAAGCAACTGATCTTGAACAATTCGCGGGTATGGAGTAACACAATTTCTTTTGTAGAATAACATTTGAGTAAGATAGGTGTAACACCAATTTTTTGCTAGAGTAACACAGCTGGATTAATCCAGTGTGTACATGATCTAATTACTTTTGTTAGAATAACACCAGTGATCCTATAGAGTAACAGTACTTAAAAATAAGAGTAACAGTATTAATGTTAAATTGTCACAACGCTTGACTCTTATTTTCAGCTGAATATCGGAGCAATGCGGACGTACAACATGTGCAAGGAGCAGGTAGAGGGTTTCGCAAACGTGGGTGCGAGCTTGGTTGACTTCAAAAACTGGGGAAGGGATATAAAGTGCTTCCTACATGAGAGGGACGGTCAGCTATTCATCGATCGTTTCAAAGACATGGCTAAGAATAGGAAGGGTTTCTATTTTGACTACAACCTGGATGAAGATGGGAGTTTGAGCAGGGTTTTCTGGGCTGACGGTGAGGCGCGGCGAAACTACCAGTTATTTGGGGATGCAGTTTCGTTCGACCCGACATACGGGACGAACAAATATAAGATGATATTCACGCCGTTCACCGGCGTTGATCATCACAAACGATCGGTAACCTTTGCTGGCAATCTGATAGCGCACGAGGATTATGAGTCGTTCGTGTGGGCACTACTAGAAAAACCATCAAAGAAACCATTCCAAAATGGCCTAAGACACCATTATGGAGATGGTCTCCAAGTCAAAGGTGTCTTAGGCTAAAAGACCATCTCTAAAAATTGGTTTCTTTGAGTAAAGTTTAGAAGCCATTTTTAAGGGATATATGATTTCTTTGGTGTATATATATATTAAACACCTTATTTGAAAGATATATGATTTCTTATCTCAAGTTAACAAAAGCATATAGCACACTTAAATGATTTCTTTGCCTTCTTGGTTAATAACCATGCAACTAAGAAAAATGGTCTCTTTGATCTCTTCTTTTATTTTTTTTATTTTTTTTTTCGTTTCTTTTTTATAATATTTGAGAGTCCAACTATTAAAGTACATATACTATTTTTTCTATCAATTACTTAAAATAGACAAAGATTTCCAAAAAATAACATAATATATATTAATGCCAAAATATTTTCAAAATTACATTGGAAGCCCATAATAGCGCAATAAAATTAATTTTCTCGAAAATTAATGGTCATGTTTTCTCAAACAAAAGAAAAAGACAAATGGATCAAAGAAACCACTTCATTAATCAACTTCTAAACATCTTCGTGCTTCATCTAAATCTTCTTCTTCGTTGAGTATATGATTTTGGAACATCTCTAAAATACAACAAAGACACAAAGAAATGACATTAGTTAAAACAAAAGATAATACAAATGAGAAATATATTCGAGAAAAGCATACAAAACTACAAATGATAAATATATTTACAGTGAACAAAATGCATTAGTAAAAGTGGCAAAAAAAACATTAGTAACAGCTATCGAGATACGTACATTGAGATATAATGAGTTAATTAGAACTTCTTCATTCTTTTCCCTTCTTCTCCTTTGTTAGCACTGGGAGTGGTAAAATACACTAGTTCTCTGTTCAAGAATGGCAGGAAAATAAACACGTTAACAGGGTCACTCGATCAGCCAAGCAAAATTGTGAACGTCAGCATATAAACATGTTTCACACGAATAAGAATCGGCAACAAACAAACATCAGCATACGATCCAACAGATGTTTATTCACATTCAGCACACAAGACTTGTACATACATCAAAATCTAACAAAAGACATCGATAAGTAAATTACCCTGGAATCTGTTCAAGAATGGCAGGAAAATGCATCTTAATGTAAGTGCATGTACAAATGGCTAACAATACCACTGTAAAAAACAAATGAAAATTGAAAAGGGCACAAATCTTGAACCTTCATGAGAATGAAAAAATACTTGTCAAAAAAAAAAATTGTAAGAAGTAAAAATCTAAAGTTGCATAAAGGATTACTAATCTAAATAAAGAATGCATAAAGCTTACTAATCTAAATACGAGAATGTAAAAGACTTCGGTAACATCAGTGCTTCCTCATCCAGACAATAGCTCAAACAGAAACTTGAGGGCCAAAAATGTAAAATTTATATTGTAAGTATGATGAGAGAAACATTGTTGACTTTAAAGTAAACTCGGATTTGTAAAAGAATTAGCCCTAAACAGTACAATCATACAACACCGAGGGGTGTTTGGTTAAGCTTGGAATGAAATGTAATGAATTAGCCGTATTCCAATGTTTGGCTAAAATATTATGAGTAGTGATATGACTGAGAGGAGAGAGGACTTACATACCAGTAGTAGGTTGTTCATCACTGACGGTGAACTGAACTTCCCTTGCACTGTTTGACTTAGCCAAATCATCATCATTTCTGTTTCCGTTTCAGTTTTTCTTTCCTTTCAATGTCGCTGAGAAAACATACCAGATCATATCAGATCCTATAGGCCGCCTGAATAATGCGCGCTCAAGAACATCTATGATTGTTAATCGAGAAGAAAAATAGTAAGTCCCAAAATAGCATTGATCACACAATTATGAATGTTTTAATTGAAAGACAACATAAATGAAAGTATGTCAACCAAGAATCAAACAAACACCTGATCGATTGTAGGGCAGTTTACACGTAGGCTCTCCATCTCCGATATCATCAAAAACTGACCAATGACATTATGAAGGGTGAGAGATTATAATAGAACATGCAGATAAGACAAAGAGCTCCAAGCAACACAAAGAAGTAAGCAAACTCTAAAAACACATACGGTCAGGTCATGACCACAGCAATTCTGAGTAATGACCGTCATGTTTATCTATCTAAAGTCTAAACTCTTGTATGCTCGAAGATCTCCGTTCTACAAAAATGGCATACATTCAGAATAACTTCAAAGTAATAAATAAAGCGGAAACACTTGAATCATGACTAAAAAAGGATTTTATGACAAGAATATCCAACAATTCGACAAATTACCTAGGTTCACTTCTTTCCATAACGAGACCAGAGCATAACACGACAAAACTATCAACAATATTCCAACGAATTCTCCCGCCGCTTGCATGAGTAACAAACCAGTACAAAATGGACAAAAATGAACCTAATTACTACAACCCCTCAAAATTCTTATCTTCTCAAAATCCTAGTCCTCCAATTCACCATACAACTGAGCACATAACCAAACAAAAACCGCACGAAAACGAACAGTAAATCACATGAGTTTACACACCTCCATCATCAATCAAAAGAATCAATCACCATATTCATTTCATCCTCATTAAAATTAAAATTCCCCCAAACAATTCACAACAAAATCAATCAAAAATCCAAAATCCCTAAATGTATCAATCAAATTCAACAAAATCGTTCACGTAAACAGATTAATCAATCTACTCCGATGATTAATATACCACACTTCAAAAGAAAAAGTCGAGTTAATGAGAGCATACCACACCATACGATAAAATACGATACGATACGAAATGATAGGGTACGAATGCGCAGAGCTTGAGTAGGAATTCAATGGCGGAAAAGAGGAGGTGGTTGAGAGAGATGGGGAATCGAATTGAGGTGGAATTGGGGGTGAAATTAGGGTTCTAGGTTGAGAAAAGAGGTTTTTGACCTAAGAGTTACGAAGCTTGCCTGGAGAAATTGTTTCCTAGCTTGATCAACACCATTCAATTGAGCTTCACAAATTAAGCACCAAGTCGAAGTTGATGGTCGGCGGATGATGAATTCGATGTGAGATTTGATAATGGATTGATACTGTAGTACGAAATGGAGTATGAAGAATTAGGAAAAATTAGGAAGTGGAGTAAGAAGAATTAAGAAATTAAATGGAGTCATACAGTAGTACACTAGTACAATACTACCATAAAAAAATTATATTGCTTAGAAATCATTTATTTGTAAATGGTCTCTTTGGCATTGGACTAACTTAGACATCATTTATTTGAAATATGGTGTCTTTGGTATTATACTACATAATATAATATGTTTAGCCATCATTTATTGGAAAAATGATGTCTTTAGATTAGATTGCATAGGGTTAGAAATCATTTGCTTCAAAAATGATCTCTTTGTTGTTAAATAAGAGATCATTTATTTGGGAGAAATGATTTCTTTGACCAAAAACACCATTGATGATACTTAAATGGTTGCTTATTAATGATGTCTTTGGAGCTTATTCTAGTAGTGGGGTGTTTGAGAGATTTCTGACTGCAATGGGCGGGAAAGAGCCGGGGTATATTATTACCGACCAGGATCCGGGTATTATACCAGCCGTGAAGAAGATGTGGCATATCTTGAACAAGGTCCCCACCAAATACGGTGCAACGCGGAGCGACTACCAGGATTTTCTGAAAAGATTGAATGCTATAGTATGGGATGTGGAGATTGATGGAGATGAGTTCGACGCGGAATGGCGTGACATAATGGAGGAGTACCATGGGGGTGATGTCGAGTGGTTTTCAACTACATTCTCCATCAGGAAGCAGTGGGTGATGGCACATTGCAGGGATTTAAAGATGGGCGGCTTAATGCGAACAACTCAAAGGTCGGAGAGTGAGAACAGTTTCTTCAAAAGATTCGAACAAAAATCGGGGACGTTGGTCGAATTCTGGATGCGATTCGAGAGCGCCATGGACCAGCAACGGTATTCACAGAAAAAACTCGACAATGACAATGTACAAGTTTCTCCAAAAACAGTAACCCACCTGCCAATTGAACATCACGTTGCGAAAATTTACACCCACGCCGCATTTGAAGAATTCCAGGAGGAGGTGAAATTTTCTGTGGGTATTTGCAGCGTGAGGGGCTTCCTTGAGAATGACGGGGTTGAGGAGACATTGGTTAGGGATGCTACACGAGATAAAGAGTTTACGGTCCAGTATATATCAGGTACTCCTTAAAACTTGACCTCGTTCATGTGATAGAAGAGTATTTAATAAAGTAACACCAGTCGTTCCTTACAGTAACATATATAATGCGTTAGAGTAACTGAGGACAACACTTGGACATCTGTGTTGTAAATGCTTAAAAGTAACACCGACCATGGATTACAGTAACACCTCATATTCTTAAAATTATCTCATTCTGCACTCCATTACATTTTACACACCATTATAATTGTTGTCTCTGTTGACTGAAAAAATGGATAATATATCCATCATCCATTAATATGTCATCATCTATCCAGGAACGTCTGGATCAAGCTACACATGTCAGTTGTTTAATTTACGAGGGGTACTGTGTAGACACGTAATCTGGATATATTCGTCGAAAGGGCTGACCACTATACCCGAAAACATGGTAACCAAAAGGTGGACAAAAGAGGCTGTTCGCACTGCTCGTATCATTGATGAAGGATTAGACGGCGAAAACACTGACATCATCGACGGAAAACAGATAGAGATGTCGAAGTTGTGGTCGGAAATCCATGAGACAACGGGACTTCTAAGGGCAGGGGATAAGGCAGATGTGGAAAGCTTGTGCGGATTAATTCGGGAGTTCAGGTTGCAGAGGCAGCCAGTTTCTGGTGGGGGGAATATTGGCAAGACACAGGAACTGGAAAATATGCTTGGGTGTACGACCTCTGACAATATCACGATACTCCCTCCGAAGATTTCTAAGACAAAGGGCAGCGGAAAGCGGATGTTGTCGAGCAAGGAAAAGAAGGTCGCACTTTCTAGAAAGCCGAAACGCATGTGCAATAACTGCAAACAGATGGCACACCATGACAAGCGAAACTGTCCAAATCCGTACGCAGCACGACCCCCTAAACAGCCTACTAAGCCACCCAATGATGAGGATGAGGAGGATGAGGAGGATGAAGTAGATGAAGACATCGAAGGAGAGGAAACTGAAGAAGACACCGAGGAAGACGAGGAGGATGAACAAGTCTTTTGAGCATACTCGTGTTTTTTGTCATTATAAGAATTTTCGCTCTTTTGCTGGTTTACACGAATAACTTTTTTTGTAAACATTTTTTTACAGGTAGCACTGTGCTACGTTGTAAATTAACACTATATTTATTTAATAAATGTGTTTTTGGTTAGAGTAACATCTCATGTGTGTCGGAGTAACACTTATTGTCTGTTACAGTAACAGAAACAATGCATTCAGGTAACTGTGGATAACTTGGTTTGGTTCCATTCATTAACAAAGTACCAACTTGGATTGGTTCCATCATTGCCAAAGTAACTGGGATATATTGTTCTTCAAAAAAACAATATATCATTGTTCCAACACCATTAATCAATTATGTGTCAGAGGAATTGATTGCAACATCATTGTAATAACACCATTAATCAATTAAAGTAACATAGTGCGTTCATTAGAGTAACATTTACCGGACTTCAGTAATCACCATAGTAACAGCAGCAGTAATTTAGAGTGACATGTTCAGCTAGTCAGTGTAAACAGAGATTGACAGCTTCAATGCATTGGTGTCAGTCAAAATACCAATGCAATTAGTAAAGTAACTAAATAATACAAACCATTAAATTATTTTTAGAAAAGATATGACATGATTCAGTAACAACATTATTTTTTTCGGCTCTTTGTTGGCTTGCTCTTGGGACGGTCGATGATCTTTTGTCTATCGCCCGCATACTTGTCCACTTTTTCCAACAATTCCGATCGCACCTTGTTCTTGTCTGCCAATAGAAGTGTGGCTGCAAGTTGCACCACCAGATACCGCCTGTTGACCTTCCTCTCGAGGTCTATGTGGTGGAATGTACGTCCCTCGTACATCAACATGTGCATCATCGTGAAAATTCCCGACTCGTCCCAGGTACAGTCTTGTTTCTGCCACTTAAACTTGGCCTCTTTAAACTCGAAAGTACCGATATCAGCTGCATCAGGGACTTCGAGCTTCTCAAAGTAATCGCTAATTGCTGACACCTGTGTGTATCACAACGACGTTATTAGGTGAGAAACAAATAGCGGTATTCAATAATAACTACTAGCATATATATACTAACCATTATCATTGCGGCCTTGTACAATTTTGTATCTTTCACGTTCGTGTAACGTTGGTGGTCAAGGAGATCTACTGTCCTCATTTTACGGTTAATGCACATGCATGAGTAGTAATCATCGATGTGGATCGGGACAAAGGTGAGATCAGCTTTCAAGTTAAGATGACTAATAAGTGTAGTTTGTAGTGCCTATTTTACTGTGTTTTGGTCCCATTTTCCTTGTGGAATCGCTCCTTGGGAGCGGTTTATGGGCTACTTATGCTTCCTTTAGTTCGTTTCAGGTTCCCGAGACCATTTGTGAAGAGTTGGAGCAAATCCGACTCGATACATACACTTTTTGGAGCCAACGAAGTGAAGGAACGATAACTCGATGCCTTGGATTCGACCCCGAGACCTCGGAACCCAATCCCGAGCCTCTTAGACCCGATCCCGAGTCCCGAGAATCGATGAGAAACCCATGAGAAACAAGGAGGGACCAAAAAGAGCTTATTTGAGGCCTACAAGGCCCATCCCGGTCGGGATGGCCTCAACCCGTCCGGGATGAGGGGCACAAAAGAGAAGCTACTGACCTGGGTCCGTCCCGGTCGGGACCAGCCCGTCCCGGTCGGGATCAAGCATAACACAGGGCTTTGTTATCAATAACACCAGGCTGTGTTTTTGCCCGTCCCGGTCGGGACCGATCTGTCCCGATCGGGACCGTGGAGCTGTAGCACGCAACTCATTGTTTCATCCTCCTTCACTCTTGTAACCCTATATACCCTTTCTCTTGTTATCTTGCGTTATGTTAGACATTTCCCCTTAAACCCTAGACTAGTTTAGCATAGATAAGCTTAGATTAGAGTAGATTAGTCGGTAATTAGTTGTTAATCTTAGTTTAGCACTTGTATTAAGGGAATTCTTCAAGATCCATCCAAGATTGACAACCTTGGTTGATTGTTTTGGGTTTTTCTTATTAATGCAAGTTTCAATCTTCCTTTCATCTTGTTAGTAGGTATAATTTCTCTTTTCCCTTCCTCAAGCTTGTTTTATCATTAAAGTTTCATTCTTTGTTCATTGTTCATGGTTTTGTTCATTGTTCATCTTTGTTAGTTTTCCATTATGTTTGTATGTTTTGATTCTTATGTTAGTTTCTCTTAATTAGTGTTAGTTTTCCTTTAGATATGTTTGAGTAGACTCTTGCTAGGGTTATTAGGGTGATTTGGGTGTTCAATGGATGATTAAGGGTTTGTTGGAGATGTTGGTGGAAGTTTTGGGTTTCCTCTTGGTTTGATGCATGGTACATGTTTGTTGAAATGCTTGAATGACATGTAGATGCATATGCTTGTTTTTCTTGCCTTTTCTCTTGTGGGTGATAGTTTGCTCGTGGGTTTGGTTCCCTCACTACGTAACGAGAGCCCGGTGAGGATGACCCCTAGGTCGGTCTACGTAGCGAGAGCCCGGATGCGACCTAGGCCACGATAGCACGCTAGGAACCCCGTTTGTCACGTGTGTCGCCAAGATGGGTTCTAGGAGGAACCTCTAGGTCGGTCTACGTAGCGAGAGCCCTAACTACACCTAGATTACCCGACTACCCCCTCACCTTAGCTCTTCCTTGACCATTCCATCACCCGTTGAACCCGACCTAATCTTAGCCCGTTTCCTTACTTGTTTTCTCCGTCGCCTTAGTCTTAGTCTTAGCCTTCCTCCCTCCTTATCATCGTTCTAGTTTAGCTTAGTTCGTTGACCTAGTCTCGTATTTGGGTGACCTTAGTCTAGACGCCTCTTACCGTCCCCGTGGATTCGACCCGACTTACCCTAGCTACCCACTAGGTATAGCCGGTTATTTATTGTTGGTGGGGATCCACGGCAAATCCCTCCCATCAATGACGACCACACTTCCTTCTAAAAATAGCGAGATGGTTCATCAAGGTGTCAACTGCCTGCGTGGATGGGCCGTCTTCATAATTTTCAATCATCCCATAAAGGCAGTCCTACAAAGATATTCAATGTGTCTCAGATTGGGTTCAACTGTATACAAGTCTTCCAAAACAAGAATGTTGAAGTAACACATTGACTACGTATAAGAGCATGTTGAATAACAAAGACGCAGATTAAAGTAACACATTTTCTGGATTACAGTAACACCAAAAAATCGCCAAAGTAACACCATATTTATTTAACACAAGTATGTCAGATCAACACCATAAAGTTAAATTGTAGCTGATAAGGGTTAATGTAACCACGGTGATAATTATATATGTGTACACAAATGCAACAGTAATGCGTACCGCCTGTCGTATACCGAAGTATGCCGTCGTAGGTGTCTCGGCCGAATCAGTGGCGGGAGTTGGAAGCTTGTTCAACAGCATCGACCAGCATTCGATGATGCACGACCTCATTTTCTGTCCTGGTAACATTCAACGTATGTCATCCCGCTCAATTGAAGCCAGGAGTGAATAGTTTGCAACCTCGTCGCTGAAGGAAAACAAAAAATACCTCGTCAAAAAATCTGTTTTAATATTCACCCATTAATGTTACAGTAAATGCATACCTATTTTTTATGGATGGAAGCTCAACAAGGCAGTAGTCAACGACGTCTTTGCGACGGACGGCGATCTTACTTAACAACGTCCTGTTGTTCAATAGAAACGGTGACAACATGGGAAAGTTCGCATCTTCGCCGCCACAGTCAATTGAGCAGCCAAGACCGTCACCCTCACCACGGTTTCGGCTCTTCAGGACGGATCTTGTCCGCGTTGACAACTCAGAGTCAAGCACCGTATCTGCGACCGGGGTTGTAGGGCCAGGTGTCGACAGTCGGCTCTTCTTCGACGGTCGTTTCTCTTGTTCTGCCTCGCCTGCCCTCTTGACAGTCCCCACGGTAGAACCCGCAACACCGGATATTGTTCTCTCAATGACAATATTCGCTTTATCGTTTAGGAACTTCCTCACCCTCGCGAAAACCTCATCTCTGTACTTATTGATGTCACACAGGACCAGAGTCGCTGCAATCTCCGCTCTATAGAGGTTGTTCGCCTCCATTGTTCCTAGGCAACAGTCGAACACTTCCCCCACGTACAACATCATGTGTATCATGAGGTAGACACCGCAGTCGTTTGCCGAGAAACCTCCACCCTGCCATGCGAATGGGACGTTGACAACAGGGAAACCCGCGACAGCCGAACCCCTCGCGATACCTTTTTTGACCATGTATTTTCCCATTTCCACAGCCTTGATAAAAAAAAAATTATGACGGAGGGTAAAATGATGAACGATTATATAAAACATAAATACACTTACTGCGATTTTTGCCATCCCGACACATGGCAGGCTTTCGAATTCCTGATCTTCGTAACTCCTGTTGTCGAGGTAATCAATCTGATTTGACAGAAAGTTGATACATGCACAGCTGTAGTGGTCGTTGTCTTTGGAAAGCACCGGGACGGAGACCTGTTATTTGGTAACAAAGTGATTGGCGATTATTGTTAAAGAGCTGTAGTAAAGGGTGATTCGTGTGAGTGTTTCATATAGACGTACCAAGTCAGAGTCTAGGTGTACGATGTCTTTATTCACATCGGTCCAAATGTCCCAGAAGTTGAACAAGTCATCGCCAATGTAGACTTTTGCACCGCTCTTTACGCCATTCCACAGCTTCATTACTGTCTTCTACAGGACACATGTTGAAGTAAAATTTCATGATCGTGGAAATAAGACAGAGTAAACACAGTTACTAATTAAAGTAACAGTATAAAAGCCTTACAGTAACGCCTGTTATTGTGTTAGAGTAACAGTATTAATGTCTAGGAGTAACACTAGTTATGGATATCATCATTAGTGACATACTTATTAAAGTAACAGTATACACACCATACAGTAACACCAGTTGGTGTATTAAAATAACATTGACATTAATGAACATGTGGAAGGGCATGGAGAGTGGTACAGAACAGGAAATTCATTATGAATGTTCAGTCCTAATATGAAAAGATTACATTTGTTATGAAAATGATCATTCCGGATATGTTAGTGGCACTAGTTGTTGATTGTGCTGGTATGATAAATATAATAGAGACATGTGGCTAACGCCAAAGAAGCAGCGTGATGTAGGACGTGGCGCAGTCTGACTCGCGTCAAGACTGTTAAGGAGTATACACCAGCTATCGATAACAGCATTCGACAGCTGCTGTCCCGGTTGGAGTGTCGACAGCTCATCACGAGGGACGTTGAAGAAGTCGTCAACCCTCACAAGCATCTCACTAACAGATTTTGAATAAATTATAAGAATTATAAGACAATTGATAAAAAATAACATAGATAGATAGAATCAGGTAAAGAACATTGAGCAATATTGAAAACTTACTCCGCACTGTACTTGTCATTTTTATAAAAGACGTAATCCATTACGTCTTTCCGAACACTCAAAACCGACCTGAACAACCTACTGTTTCTGACCAAAAAATCCGATACTATTAGCTGGTCTGGTTCAGGGGTTCCACAGTCATAAGAGCATCCAAGTTTCTCATCAACAACTTGCATGCAATCCAAATTTTTTCAGAGTGGAGAAAGTAGGGATGGAAGACCTTCCGTCCATCAACTTCCACAAACAAATTCTCAATAACGTTCGCTTCATCAATTCGGTGATCCCTGTCCTCCGAACCACCGTTAACAGCCTCAACCATCTCCGCCGTCGTGTACAGTTCGAAGTTGGGACAGCCTCGACTCTCATCCCCAGTGACAACATCCTCATCCCCCGCCACATTTGTACGCATGCTCGCACCTGCTGTTTGTGTGGGCTGGCCTGTGAATGCAGGGCCTTGGGTCGCTGCGTTTTTCGCACGTGCGTAGGCCTCACACACTTCATCGACCGTCCGGTGGAGCTCTTCTCCACTCCACAAGTCTTGCGAGGCCTGTGACGGTACGGGGTCATCGTTCAGTGGTTTGCCGGATGTTATTCTCCTGAGTTTGGAAGTGGCTGAGATCCACCAATCATGGAATGCAACTGCATTCCTTGCCATCATGAGGTATTCATGTACCTCCTGCATCAAGAGTAAACAAAAAGTGTTACTTTGGAGGGGAGGCTGTAACTTATGATTAGTATTAAAGTAACACATCTGTGTCATTAGAGTAACACGTGATCAACATTAAAGTAACACATATCCATGCTCAGATTAACACATCTTCACGCTTAAAAAGTAACTGAATACCTTAAAGTAACACATAATGCGCATTAGAGTAATAGGATATGATAGTTAAAGTAACATAATTAGGCAACTGCAGCAACAACAAATTTGTTTTCTTGCGAACAACGCGTATTCAATGAACACAGAGACATATAACAGGCAATTTATTGATGAAATTTTTTATTACTTACGTCAACCGCCTTCGCTCTTAGCTCAGCGTCATCCTCGACGCCATATGCTAGCTCAATGTTTATGGACTTGGCAGCTTTGTGCGCGGATGATGTTGGGGCATTCAATATCCTCAGCGGCACCCCGTCATCCACCCCTCTCCTCGTCCACCACCTCCTCAAGTAGACAACGGGGGTATTTCACCTTTGACTTGGTAAGACGACCAAGCCCACCACCAACAAATTCACCATATAACCTATCTACCATCCGCTCGCGATCCCAATGCTTAATAAGCGGCAGGTCGTGCGGAGAACGATGATCACGGTATTGGAAACGCTGAAAGTATGTGATCATCAAAAATGGCACACAACCGAGCAAGTATGTCGGTTTCCGAAGAACAGAGTCTTGACAGGCTGCAGCAAGCCCATCCAATATAATCGTGCACCAATCATAGTTCCTAATCTGCTCTACGTTCTCAACGCACCTCAGCAGACTAAGATCAACAGTGTAATTCGACGTTGGATTAAGAAAAATAGACATGCTGTACAGAACAAACAATCTACAAAAGTCATCCCCACCGTCAACGTCCTTTTGTAGTTCTTCCAGTAACAGAGTCAGAGAGATCAAGTCGCTTCCAGTAGGAACATGGAACCGGTCCCTCCATGCTTGTTTCAGACTGACAACATCCTCCGCCAGTGCTTCCTTCGACCGGCCCATTGGGAGCAGGTCAGCTGGGTTCGGACCGTATGGTAGGAGGAAGCAATCGTGGACATCATGCTTCGTTACCAAGAATTGATCGCTTTTCCTTGCTAGTCTGAAAATGAGAGTGTCATCCGCAAAAAGCGTCATGAAGTCGATTGCATACTTACCGGGAAAACTTTTGAGTCGCATCAGTAGTAGGCCGCCAAAACCGATTCTGATGACAGCCTCCCGCTGCCTATCATTAAATTTGGACATTAACTCGACGAGGTTCTGTGGTCTACACCTGAACTGGATCTTCTTAACAACAACTTCTTGTTCCCCCACTTCTTCCTTCTGAAAAGGGACAAGTATAAAAATAATTAGTATGTTCAACTATTGTTAGAGCTAAATATGAGCCAGGTAAGAGATGAACATCAACAATGCTAAGGCCTGCAACTGACCTGCTCCTCGCTGACATGCTCCTTGCTTTGCCTCCTGCTTTTGCCATCTGTGGCAGGAGTTTTTCTGGACTTGTCTCCTCCTTTTGCCATCTGAAAAGTACAATGATCATGTACAACTATTCTAACAAGTAGCTGGTTACAAGTAAGCATTAAAGTAACACGAAGAAAGTATTAGAGTAATATCAAAATTAGTATATTCAACTGTTGTTAGAGCTAAATATGAGCCAGGTGTTGTGTGCTAAATTTAGACCGTTTTTCCCTCCATTTAGACCCGTTTTTCCCTCGTTTTGCGAGTCTTGAGTGCGATTATCGCCATATTTTGCGTACTTCTCGCATTAGCGTCCCTCTTGTGCGTTTTACGTGTTTTTGGTAGTTTTTCTATCATTTTGATAGGATTTGAGCACCGAAATCACGATTGAACTTCCACGAGCACAAGAGAAGGGAAAACCGTCCAAAGAGCAAAGCACACAACTTAAAGTTTAAAGCCATCCGATCGAACAAACGAAGAATGAGACAAGATTCGAGGCCAGAAAAATGACCGGGCAAAATTTCACCCGGTGAGACACCACCGGGCGAAATTTCACCCGACGGTGAAAATGCCTTCCGAAGAATTTCCGAGAACTCTCCACCGGGCGAAACTGACTGGGCAAAATTTCGCCCGATGGGAAGAAGTGCCGAAAACGCGAAAAAAAGAAGAAAATCTCACCGGGCAAAAATTTCACCCTGTGGGAATTACCGACGAGTCCGCAGGGCGAAGTTTCACCCCATGGAGATGCAAAGGGAGATTGTCTCACTAATGGAGCATAAAGTTGGATTTGGGCTTTAGGTTAAGGATCCATTAAGAGATTACAATATATATGTTACCCTAATTCATTGCGTAACTCACCTCTTCATTGTGCTAAGGAGGGAAGACATTACACCACTCCACCATCCTATTACACCATCCATTAGTAGTAGTAGTCTAGAAAAATCATCAAAAGTTCTAGTAGTTTAATAGTAGATCTACAAGTTTCCATCAACAATTATTTAGATTTCAAGGTTGTAAGAAGACTATTCAAGTTTTGTTTGAAGATTTGTTGGGTTTATTGGAGGATTAGTGACAAGTTCTCCATTTTATTCATCAAAGATTCAACCTTTATCTATGATATCTTCTTATTTCTTATAGATCCACATAGTTGGTATAATTCTCTTCCACTCTCTAATCTCTAATTTAGTTTTTGCGTTATTTTCTCATCATCATCTTGTTTCGATCTAATTAATATGCATGTTGTGATGATTTCCATAATGATGTGTGAGTAGATTTCTTGTTGGGGAGTTTAGGGATGAGGGCTTGGTTTATTTGAATATAGGGATGTTGGTGGGTTGCTTGCATGTTGGTTTATCTTATTTTTGGTGTTGTGTCATTGTTGTTTTAGTCCGGCCAACTAGACCGACCTTGACTAATTTCTATCAATATGGGGAAACTCGGGGAAGAAATTACCATGACTAGGAACTTACCCTCATTCACCGCGAAAGCGGGTATTTAGGTGAGTTTACCAATATTGTGACAAAAACTCGATCCCGACCTTCTTAGACCCCAAGTACCGAATCCCGACTTCTCCCTAACGCCTTTCCCTAAATTGATCACCTCTAAACCATCATCGTACTAATCCCTCTAGTATGAACTCGACCTCAAAAAGAAAACCCCCCTTCTAAGACATTGAACACGACACTTTTAACTTCACAACACACACCGTTCCTTGTGGACCGACCTCGACTTACCACGATTACTCTAGTAGTTTTTGTGTTATTCCGAGTCTATAAATATCCTTTGATCCCCCGTCCTTCGTTAACAACCGATCCGATTGGGAGGCGATCAAAATGGCGCCGTTGCCGGGGAACGGCTAGTTGATTGTGTTTTTAGTTGTTGTGTTTGATTCTTTTCCCTTCTCTCTTTTCCCTAGTACCGCGAGGTGCTAGGAGTCTCACCGTTTAATTGAGTTTTATGCCCAGGAACACGTCATCGCCCTTGTGGTTCGATCCGGACCGGAAAGGACTTTTAGAGCATTGCGTTTTCGAGGAAATAACTCAACCACCATCATTCCACATCCTTCATTACCACCTCCTAACCTTAATCCCATCCTTCCACATTCACCTTCTACTCCTTCTACATCACATAACCTCCCTCCAAACAACCCTTCCATACCTTCCACTTCACAAAATTCACCACCACCACCACCATCACCGAGAACACCACCACCAATTTCATCCCCTCCAAATTCTCCAAATTCCCCAAACCCTCCAAATTCTCCAAATCCACCGTCACCACCAATCCAACCAAGGGCGACTCTAGGTTCGCATTCTCAACTCACACATGAAGAAACACCTTCTCCCGTTGATTTCGGAGAGATTCCCGAGAACTACGAATTGAAAGCTTCTTTGACCAATGCGGTCCAACAAGATACATTTCACGGCTTTTCTCAAGAAGATGCTCAAGAGCACATCGCTTCATTCAAAGAAAAATTAGTAGGAGCACGTCTCAATGGGTTAACTTCATGCCAATTGCATCGCTTATTATTTCCGAAGACCTTGAGAGATGGAGCTCGTAGATGGCTTCAAGGTCATCCCGCTAATATTTTTACAACATGGGCTCAACTATCTAATGCCTTCTTGGAGAAATATTTTCCGCCGTCAAAGACTAATCAATACCGCATGGAGATACAAACCTTTAAGCAAGATGAATTCGAAAGCCTAAGTGAGGCTTGAGAAAGATTTAGAGACTTGTTGCGTAAATGTCCACATCATGGAATACCCGATTGTTTAACCACCCAAACATTTTACAACACCCTTTCATCGAGAACCAAGGAAAACCTCAATTCGGCCGCCGGAGGAGACTTCTCTTCTCTCACCGATGAGGCATCTAAGAATCTTATTGAGAAGATGACAAGGAGTGATTCTAGAATGGGTCAATCGAGGGATTCTAGAAAGAAAATTGAAGTGAACTCATCTACGAGTTCTAATGAATTAAAATTCCAAACAGAACTTGAAGAATTGAAAAGGAGAATGGATGCCATGAATTCCAAGCCCACTCCTAGAGGTATTTACCAAATTCAAGGGAGTGTTCCTCCAAGGCAACCATCACCTCCAAAGCTATTAACATGGGAAGTTCAATGTGATCATTGTGGCAATCATGGCCACGACTCTAACTCTTGCATTCCTAACGAAGAAGTTTATATTGAAGAGCCAAATGAAGTCCAAACTATACAAGTATATGGGCAAAGACCTCAATTTGATCCTTTTTCTAATACCTACAATGCCGGCACAAGATTCCATCCTAATTTCTCTTATGGAAATCAAAATGTTCAAAATCCGATGCCGCGCACCCAAGAGAGTCAAATGAGGTCATTCAATCAAAGTCAACAAAGGCCCTTTAACCAAGGTCCTCCAAAGATGCCCCCATATATGCCTCCTCATCAAAGGAGCAACTTCAATCAACAAGGTAGCAACTTCCATGTTCCTAACAACTACAACAATTACCAAAATCAACATGGTAATCACTTTAATCATGGATACAATCAAGGGTTTCAAGGAAATTCTCATGGTAACCAAGGTTACAATCAACAATCATTCAATCAACCCTCTCAATCTTATGGCCAATCAAACAATTCTCAATTTGGTCAAGGAGGTCCCTCATGGGAGAACTATAATGATTTGCATAGAACCGTTGGCTAACTATGGAATGAACATCAAGATACTAAGGCAAGGCTAAAAGTTTGGGAATCACAAGAAGCAACAAAAGCCTTAGCCGCACCAATCCATCCACCCCATGGTTTGCCCGGTCAACCCCAAAACCCAAGAGATCCTTCACACCAAGCAAATGGTGTAATTTTGAGAGGTGGCAAAGAACTTGAGGACCCATATAAGAACTTGAACTTGAACGCCAAGACTACCCCATCCAAGGTTAATCAACCAAGTGCACCACAAGAATCATCTCTTACTTCCCCCAAACAAAACCGGGGAATACAAGTGGAGTTTGATATCCTCCAAAATGCGGAGAATGAACTAAGAGAACAAAGAAAGAAGAAAGAGCAAATGGAAGCCGAAGAAGCCAAAAGAAAAGAGGCGGAGTGATTAGCCGAAGAAGAAAAAGAATCTAATGTTCCACCGCTTCCCACTTTTGTCCCTCCATTACCTTTTCCCGAGCGAGCTAAGCCACACAAAGAGAATGCTCAATTTAGCCGTTTCGTGGATATGTTGAAGAAAGTAGAGGTAGCTTTACCTTTCAGCGAGGTAATTTCTCAAATGTCCCTCTACTCTAAGTTTTTGAAAGATGTCTTGACTAAAAAGAGAACCATAGAGGACAAATAATGTGTCTCTCTCACGGGTCATTTTAGTGTCATTCTTATGAACGAAATGCCAAAGAAACTAGATGATCCCGGTAGCATTTCCATCCCTTGTCGGGTAGGAAATATTGTTGTTAATCAAGCTTTATGCGACCTAGGGGCTAGTGTTAGTTTATTACCCTATTCAATTGCTAAAAGACTTAGTGTGGGGGAGATGAGACCCACTAGCATGTCGATTCAACTTGCGGATAGGTCCGTCAAGTACCCACTTGGGATACTTGAGGATGTACCCGTTCAAGTTGGTAAGTTCTTCATCCCCTCCGACTTTGTTGTCATGGATATGCCCGAGGACACTATTACCCCCATTATCTTAGGTCGACCTTTTATGGCTACCGGCGGTACTATAGTTGATGTTAAGAATGGAAAGTTGTCATTTAACATAGGGAACGAGTCGGTAGAGTTTTCCCTTTCTCAAGCTCTTAAACAACCAATGATTGAACAAATGAATTCCATTGAAGTTATTGATAGTTTGGTTGAGTATAGCTTGATAGATGATGATAAGCAAGAAGAGGAACCATTTGACTCTCCACCTCTTGAAGAAGAATGTTGGCATGATGAAAAGGTAGAACCACTACCGGTGGGTAAGAGTATGGTATCTTCTCCTCCTAATCTTGAACTTAAACCACTCCCCTCTTCCCTCAAATATGCTTTTCTTGAAGGAACTAATTATCCCGTTATCGTCAATGCTACCCTTTATGGACCTCAATTGGAAAAACTTTTAATTGTTTTAAGAAAGCACAAAAAGGCCATCGGGTATAGCATTGCCGACCTCCAAGGCATAAACCCAAATGTTTGTATGCATAGGATCATCCTTGATGATGACCACCGTCCTTCGGTTGAGGGTCAACGTAGGTTGAACCCCACCATGAAAGAGGTTGTCATGAAGGAAGTCCTCAAGTTGTATGAGGCTAACATTATATACCCAATAACCGGAAGTAAATGGGTTAGCCCCGTACAAGTTGTGCCGAAAAAAGGAGGAATGACGGTTGTTAAAGGAGAAAAGGGTGAGTCGATTTCTACTAGGACTATTACCGGTTGGCGCATATGTATAGACTATCGTAAATTAAACACGGCCACCATAAAAGACCATTTCCCCCTTCCCTTTATTGATCAAATGCTTGAAAGATTGGCGCATCATTCTTATTTTTGTTTCCTTGATGGTCATTCCAGATTTCTTCAAATTCCTATTCATCCCGATGACCAAGAGAAGACCACTTTTACTTGTCCCTATGGCACCTATGCTTATAGAAGGATGCCGTTTGGATTATGTAATGCGCCGGGAATGTTTCAAAGATGTATGATGGCTATTTTCTCCGATTTTATTGAAAAATCCATGGAAGTTTTTATGGATGATTTTAGTGTCCATGGTACATCTTTTGATTCTTGTCTTGAAAATCTTGATCAAGTGTTGGCTCGATGTTAAGAGTATAGACTTGTTTTAAATTGGGAAAAGTGTCATTTTATGGTTGAACAAGGTGTTGTCCTAGGTCATATTGTTTCTAATAGAGGAGTTGAAGTCGATAAGGCGAAAGTCTCCGTGATTGAGAACTTGCCACCACCTACGAATGTCAAAGGAGTGAGGAGTTTTCTAGGTCACGCCGGTTTTTATAGACGATTTATTAAAGACTTTTCTAAGATTGCTAAGCCTTTGACTTCTTTGCTTATGAAAGATGCACCTTTTGTTTTTGATGACTCGTGTCTTGAGGCCTTTTGTAGGATAAAGACCGCTCTCACTACCACACCGATTATCAAAGCTCCCGATTGGAATCTTCCATTTGAAATCATGTGCGACGCATCCGATTTTGCCGTTGGTGCCGTTCTAGGTCAACGGGTTGATAAGAAGCTACATGTGATTTATTACGCAAGCAAGACCTTAGATGAAGCCAAATCGAGGTACACCACAACCGAAAAAGAGATGCTTACCGTTGTCTATGCCATGGAGAAATTTCGAAATTATGTTACCGGCTCCAAAGTCATTATTCACACCGATCATGCGACGATTCGATACATAATGTCTAAAAAGGAGACAAAGTCCCGACTCTTTCGGTGGGTGCTCCTTTTACAAGAATTCGACATTGAGATTAAAGACAAAGCCGGATCGGAGAACTTGGTAGCGGATCATCTTAGTAGACTAACGGTAAGTAAAGAGAGCAATGAAGAAGATGGCATTCCCATCAATGAAGCTATGAGAGATGAGGCCTTGATGGCCGTTGAAACCATTACACTTTGGTATGCCGATATCGTCAATTTCTTAGTGTCTCATTTTATTCCGGACGATTATTCCAAACAAGAGAGGAAGAAACTACGTTATGAAGCCCGACGCTATTATTGGGACGAGCCTTAGTTATTTCGCCGATGTATAGATGGAATTTATCGACGATGTGTTACGGCCGAAGAAGGATATAATATCGTGAAGCACCTTCACTCGACATCTTATGGTGGACACTTGGCCAATCAAAAGACAATTTCCAAGGTTCTCCAAAGCGGGTTTTGGTGGCCTTCCATGTTCAAAGACATTCGAGCTTTCATTCTCACATGCAATGCATGCCAAAGAAGCGGCAATATAACAAGAAGAAATGAGATGCCCCTTCAACCTATTTTGGAGATTGAATTGTTCGATGTTTGGGGCATTGATTTCATGGGTCCGCTCACATCCTCTTTTGGTAACAAGTACATTCTAGTCGCGGTTGATTATGTCTCAAAATGGATCGAGGCCGTAGCTTCCCCCACCAATGACTCCAAGGTTGTAATCAAGCTTTTCAAGAACGTGATTTTCCAAAGATTCAGTATGCCTAGAGCCATAATTAGTGATGGAGGCTCTCATTTTAGGAAGGATACCTTTGAACACCTTCTTAGGAAATATGGTATCACCCACAAGATGTCCTTAGCCTACCACCCTCAATAAAATGGGCAAGCCGAGATCTCCAACCGTCAAATCAAGGGAATTTTAGAGAAAGTTGTAAATACACACCGAAAGAATTGGCCATTGAAATTAAATGATGCCCTTTGGGCATTGAGGACGGCTTACAAAGCGCCGATTGGAACCACTCCTTATCGTCTTGTGTATGGTAAAGCTTGTCATTTACCGGTGGAGCTAGAACACAAAGCCAAATGGGCAATCAAAGAGCTAAACTTCGATGAGAGTGTCGTAGGAAATAATCGCCTTCTCCAACTACAAGAATTGGAAGAACTAAGACTTGAAGCCTACGAGAATTCGAAGATCTACAAAGAACGAACTCGCCAATGGCACGATTCTCGAATTCTACGTAAGGACTTCCTAGTTGGTGATAAGGTATTACTCTTCAACTCTCGCTTTAAGCTCTTTCCCGGTAAGTTGAAATCAAAATGGTCGGGTCCATTTGAAGTGACCGGAGTGCAACCATATGGATCGATAGAGATATCAAGCCCGGAAACCGGGAAGTTTATGGTTAATGGGCAACTTTTGAAGATTTATCATCCCGGTCATATTCGTGAGACCTTTGCTACCATGAAGTTTGGCGAGCTCCCATCAGGGAGCGTTGTTTGACCCCCTCTCGAAGTTGATGTAGGTTTGGTGGTATCCTCAACAACCACCTTGTATATATGTATCATATTTCTTTGAGTTTATTAGTTTTGTTAGCTTGAGAAGATTGATTGAAATTGGATTTCACCATGGAGCTAAATTTAGATGAAGACCAAGCATTTGGAGAAGTTATGGAACTTAAATCGAAGACCACAAGCATGTTTGTGGGAAATATTGATTATGTAATGTGAGTCGAGTCAATATTTGAATCTCTAGGAGATTATTGTAGAGCCATGAAATGGCAAGGCGGAAAAACGCAGCAAAGAAGACCGCCGGGCGAAACTTCGCCCGGTGAGACTCGACCGGGCAAAACTTCGCCCTACGGAAAAGTTGCCAGAATTGCCGAAATTGGTGAAGATACCACCGGGCGAAATTTCGCCCGGTGAGATTTTGAACGGGTGAAATTTCACCCGGTGGAAAAAGACGGCAAAATCGATTTTCACGACAAAAAGTCGTCGGGTGAAATTTCACCCGATGATGCCCGACCGGGTGAAATTTCACCCGGCGGTGTGACTTGGCCAATCACCTACACTTTTTACTCACTCATTACATTTTCATCTCCCTCCAACAATTTACCTCAACATAACTTTCCCTCCAATCATTCTTACACCAAATTTTTACCACCAACTTTAAAACTTTCACTTTCCCTCCTCAAAACACTCTTATTTATACCACCTTTTTCACCTCACTCATCATTTCACCCTTTCAACCATCACAAAATCATTACACCACCTTCCATACACCATATTCAACCTCCATTCATAACTCCTTTCCATACTTGGGTGAATATTTATTTTGGGTTTTTTGAAGAGAGGAGAAGCAAAAGTTTTTGGGATTTTTCTTGCAAACTATTATCATGGAGACAAGAGCCCAAAGAGCCGCACGTAAACAAGGTATGGCCTCGACTTCTAATCTTTCTAAGCATTCATCTTCTAGTGAGTCCGCTAGGCCTAAACTTTTACCGTGCCCTAATTCACCCCTTGCTCGTACCTTCTTTGAAAAAGACTTTCAGAGTACGAGATGACCTTGTCCATTCACAATGAAAATTCTAGGAATTAAGAACGATATTAGAGAGTTATCGTCTAGAATTGGTATTAGTAAACTCCTTGATTTTGTGCCTTTCACAAACAAAGACTTGACTTGTGAGTTTTTAAGTACCTTTACAATCGGTAACCCGACCACACCTAAGGAGTTCAAATTTAATTTGTTTGGTAGAAATCACTGTTTAAATATTTCCGACTTTAGCTTAGCTCTAGGATTACCCTCATCGGGTACCGGACTAAGTAGACCTCTAAGTGATTCGCAAAGTAGTGCGACTAGGAGAGACTTATGGAGGCGCATAGCGCCGGGTCAACGTGATTTTGAACCCAATTCTAATTTTACCGCTGAAATCCGTAACCCATCCATTCGTTATTTCGCTGAAATCCTTTCACACTGTCTTTTGCCATCTATCGACAATATCATTAACCTCAATGTGTGTATCTTACAATTGATATGTGACTCTTTACTCGGTAACCCTTACCCCCTAGACCTACCTATTGTCGTGGCGTTACACTTTCATCAAATTATTATTGACCAACGCCCCCGACTGTGGTGGTCTTGTGACCGTAATAGCAAGAAATTTGGGTTATGCGACCGACCATCTTAAACCACATGACCCCCGTGTCTGGCTTAACGAGTCTTATTTCCCTACTTGGATATTTAATGTGCCTGACCACCGCCTCGTTTCTCTTAGCCATGACCGTGCCTTAATTGTCCCCTGCAAAAACCGAACCAATATTTATAACCGTCACAATTGGGACCTACCTCCAGGTCCCTGTGAATTCCGACTGAACAACTCGGGGGATGTAGGAGTTTGGGAGTATGCCGGTGAAGGAACTCCCACGGCCTCCTTTGCGTCTAATGACTATTCAGACTAGACCCCCCCGCCCCTACAAGAGTCGGTAGATTATGTGGTTCGTATGTGTTGTGGGTATATATATGTGTGGATTGTGTCGGTGAGTCATAATCATCTATCATTGTATGTGAATTAATCTTGTTCCTTATTCCTTGTTTCATCATTTTAATCATTGTGATTGTTTTATCTCGAACAAAATTGCAAGCTGTCCCACCGTCCCATTGAATAATTTTTGCGGCCGTCGCGGCCTTGGTATGGCTCCCGGTCTCTTGGCGATGTGATTACGCCATTGACCCTTTTGAAAAATCCAAATTTTTTTTAAATCAAATCTTTCTCAATTTTTCTTAATCCGGGCTAGGTGACGTGACTACACCTACGGCCTATTTTTCACCCTTTCATTTTATTTCATTTTCATTTTCTTAGCCACTTGGCTAGGGTCTAGGTGATGTGATTGCACCTAGGCCCGCCACTATCTTATCGTTTTCTTTATTTTATTTTCTTTTTCTTTTATCAAAAATTTTGAAAAATCCAAAAACATTCAAAAAATTATAAAACCCAAAAACATTTAAAAAATCATAAAAATCCAAAAAGATTTTTCTTATTTTTCTTTTTCGTCTTTTTCGTTCTTCCCTACTTGTTCATTGGGACAATGTACAGTTTTAGTGTGGGGGAGGAGTCTACTATCTTTTATTTTTCAAAAATCTTTTCAAAAATCCATAAAAATTTGAAAAACTCGAAAAATCAAACACATTTTCTTTTCTTTTTCTTCTCTTTTCTTGTTTCTCGTTATGTTTCGTGTCCCGTGTATGGTCTTGTTCTCTACTCTTGCAGGTAACCACCACCTTAATAGCGCGAATTGAAGAGATTATGAAAGCACCCGCTTGGTGACTTTCTTCCTTCTTTCTTCTTTAAATTAGTAGAGGAGTTAGGTTGTTGCTATTGGAGGCTCTCGAAGTTGAGCATTTTGGTGTTGTGGTTGATTATGCTTGAATATTGATGGAGTATGGAGTTCATGACTTTACTTGTGTTTTCTTCTATTTACTTTTTCATTTTCTTGTGTTTTGTTTTGTTTTGCTTTTGTATAGTGTGTCTAGGACTAAAACTTTTCGAAAACCCGATTACAAACTTATAACAAGAGTTTACATTCCATTGTAGATAATCCATCGTAGATTTTGGACCTTAGTCTAGTAGAATGACTCTTAGGCAATGAATTTGTTGATCCTTTAGCTTTGAGTCCACCTTTTCTACTAGAGGTTTACTTCGGGGTTTGCATTTGACCACCTTGACCACCCATGGAGGAGTTAGGCCTTGGTTCCCGCATCCCGTTTTCTAGGTGACCTTGCTCGAACGACCATTGCAGCTTTAGTCCAAATCTTTTCCATCTTTTGTGGGTTATCCGGAATGGCGCGCGTTCTCGATTACCTATTTTTCCTCCACCTATACATCATCACAATAAGTTTACATAAAAATAACCTCCAAGCTTGGTTACAAACCACATCAAAAAGTCAAAAAGGGCAAACCAAAGCAAGAGAAAAAGGGCACAAAAATATGAAAAACAAAGAAAAGCAAAGGAGAAGGAAAGGAGCTTTAAATGAAAATCAAAATTATCAAAAATGTCTCCTTCAAAAAAAAAAAAAAAAAAAAAAGCCCTTTGATCGATTCATTGTTGTGATGTGCCAACTAGAGGACAGAGTCCCGAGGTCGGAAGATAGCGGTGATGAGTCGATCCATCCCAATGATCGTAAACACTCCACCTTTTTTATTTGGGCTAATTTAGGAAATTCGAGTTTTGGAACGACCCTCTTGGCCTAGCCAAAGAGAGCGGGACTGCACTTACCTACAGTGTCGAACGAATCCATGGTTCACTTTTTCCACTCCATTATACGCCCCGTAGTACCCCTTTAGAAGATTAGGCGGACCTAGCTAAGTTATCAACATCTATATTGCTTAATTGTCATAGTATTAGGCTTTGGTCCTTGTTTACGTGGGTGATTTATCTTGGAAGTCTATTGTTGTTTTAGGTAAGTAATCGGTGTCTTTCCCCGCCGTCTCGATGAGGGATTCGGTGTTTTATTTTTGCTTTGGATGCGTCTATTCTTTCGTGTTATATGTTTTTGTGTGTTTAGTCGCATCCACCATTTTGAGCAAGCCCCAACTTGCCTTGCATGGGAGTACTTTACCTCATAAGTATTTCGATGTGAGTTGAAGGGACGGAGCGGGCCCGTTAATTGCCCCGTATCGGCTTAGCATAGTCTAGCTAGTAGTAGTAGTTTGTAATTTCTTTTTGGGTCTTTGCTCGAGGACGAGCAACGGTTTAGTATGGGGGAATTGTTGTGTGCTAAATTTAGACTGTTTTTCCCTCCATTTAGACCCGTTTTCCCCTCGTTTTGCGAGTCTTAAGTGCGATTATCGCCATATTTTGCGTACTTCTTGCATTAGCGTCCCTCTTGTGCGTTTTACGTGTTTTTGGTAGTTTTTCTATCATTTTGATAGGATTTGAGCACCGAAATCACGATTGAGCTTCCACGAGCACAAGAGAAGGGAAAACCGTCCAAAGAGCAAAGTACACAACTTAAAGTTTAAAGCCATCCGATCAAACAAACGAAGAATGAGACAAGATTCGAGCCCAGAAAAATGACCGGGCAAAATTTCACCCGGTGAGACACCACCGGGCGAAATTTCACCCGACGGTGAAAATGCCTCCCGAAGAATTTCCGAGAACTCTCCACCGGGTGAAACTGACCGAGCGAAATTTCGCCCACCGGGTGAAATTTCGCCCGATGGAAGAAGTGTCGAAAACGCGAAAAAAAGAAGAAAATCTCACCGGGCGAAAATTTCACCCGGTGGGAATTACCGACGAGTCCGCAGGGCGAAGTTTCACCCCATGGAGATGCAAAGGAAGATTCTCTCACTAATGGAGCATAAAGTTGGATTTGGGCTTTAGGTTAAGGATCCATTAAGAGATTACAATATATATGTTACCCTAATTCATTGCGTAACTCACTTCTCCATTGTGCTAAGGAGGGAAGACATTACACCACTCCACCATCCTATTACACCATCCATTAGTAGTAGTAGTCTAGAAAAATCCTCAAAAATTCTAGTAGTTTAATAGTAGATCTACAAGTTTCCATCAACAATTATTTAGATTTCAAGGTTGTAAGAAGACTATTCAAGTTTTGTTTGAAGATTTGTTGGGTTTATTGGAGGATTAGTGACAAGTTCTCCATTTTATTCATCAAAGATTCAACCTTTATCTATGATATCTTCTTATTTCTTATAGATCTACATAGTTGGTATAATTCTCTTCCACTCTCTAATCTCTAATTTAGTTTTTGCGTTATTTTCTCATCATCATCTTGTTTAGATCTAATTAATATGCATGTTGTGATGATTTCCATAATGATGTGTGAGTAGATTTCTTGTTGGGGAGTTTAGGGATGAGGGCTTGGTTTATTTGAATATAGGGATGTTGGTGGGTTGCTTGCATGTTGGTTTATCTTATTTTTGGTGTTGTGTCATTGTTGTTTTAGTCCGGCCAACTAGACCGACCTTGACTAATTTCTATCAATATGGGGAAACTTGGGGAAGAAATTACCATGACTAGGAACTTACCCTCATTCACCGCGAAAGCGGGTTTTTAGGTGAGTTTACCAATATTGTGACAAAAACTCGATCCCGACCTTCTTAGACCCCAAGTACCGAATCCCGACTTCTCCCTAACGCCTTTCCCTAAATTGATCACCTCTAAACCATCATCGTACTAATCCCTCTAGTATAGACTCGACCTCAAAAAGAAAACCCCCCTTCTAAGACATCGAACATGACACTTTTAACTTCACAACACACACCGTTCCTTGTGGACCGACCTCGACTTACCACGATTACTCTAGTAGTTTTTGTGTTATTCCGAGTCTATAAATATCGTTTGATCCCTCGTCCTTCGTTAACGACCGATCCGATTGGGAGGCGATCACCAGGTAAGAGATGAACATCAACAATGCTAAGGCCTGCGACTGACCTGCTCCTTGCTTTTCCTCCTGCTTTTGCCATCTGTGGCAGGAGTTTTTCTGGACTTGTCTCCTCCTTTTGCCATCTGAAAAGTACAATGATCATGTACAAGTAAGCAATAAAGTAACACGAAGAAAGTGTTAGAGTAATATAATAAGCGAATTAGAGTAACAAATGTACATAATTGAGTGTACCAGTTTACAAGGATTCAGAGTTTCACGAAGATGATAGTTAGAGTAACACCTCTTCTGCATTACAGTAACACATTGTTGTCTTTGAAATTACACCATGCATGTGACACAGAAAAACGAGCGACCTCTTACAGTAACACATAAAGAGCATTAAAGTAACACGAAGAAAGTGTTAGAGTAATATAAGAAGCAAATTAGAGTAACAAATGTACATAATTGAGTGTACCAGTTTACAAGAATTCAGAGTTTCACGAAGATGATAGTTAGAGTAACACCTCTTCTGCATTATAGTAACACATTGTTGTCTTTGAAATAACACCATGCATGTGACACAGAAAAATGAGCGACCTCTTACAGTAACACATAAAGATTATTATCTGTAACAGCGTAAGGGCATTAAAGTAAAATTCGAAATATGTTCGCCTGTAGTTGAATTCAATTACACGAAACAGATGAAAACCCAGATACCACGACAGTCTTTAGTGAAAAAAAAATTAGGGCACAAACACAGCAAGGTTAATCAATCAATAATTAGCGAAAAAATGGATGAAATCAGACAATGATGATAATGTTTGCTGAAATTAGAAAGCGGCTTGAATGTAACCTTGCTCGAGTTGAAAGTGAGCGATTGAGTTGAGTTGAACGATTGGGTTGAGTTGGATGATTGAGTGCTCGGGTATGCTTGAGTTGAGCGAGCGATTGAGTTGAGTTGAGAGATTGAGTGCACGGATATGATTGAGTTGAGTGAAAAATTTGATTGAGATGAGAGAAGATGAAGGGTTTTTCTTGGGCGGGGTTTGAATGAAACGTAATGAATGAGATGAGAGAGAAGTTGCAGTTGGCGCTAATCTAGGGAGGAAGAGGATTTTTGTATTTTTTTTTTCCCAAAATTTGGTAGTTACTACCTTAAATACAATATGCAATCTCAACCATTCATCTTGTTTAGATCAATGGCTAAGAAAGGGACTCATGGACTCAAAAAAGAAAAAGGGACTCACTTGATCCTTCCTCTTTGAAATCAAATTATAATCATAAACTGTGTTACTGTAACTCATTAAGTATGTTACTCTAACACATAATGTGTGTTATTCTAACTCATTTTACTCCAATCAAGGATGTTACTCTAACGAATAATGTATGTTACTCTAACAATATATTGTCGTACTCAGAATTGTGCTTCTTCATCATCTTCTTCTTCTTCTCCTGATTCTTCTTCATTGTCAGACGATGATTTACATGACATTTCTTTCTTCTTCTTCTTCTTCTTCTTCTTCTTCTTCTTCTTCTTCTTCTCATCTACATCTTTGAAGATCTGTCCTATGTATGGAGAAAATTCTCACCCACATCCCTACATCATTCATGTGCTTTTGCGTCTACTGAAAAAACAAAAACAGTACCAATAAACATTGCGAAAAAAAAACAATCAAAACTTGAAATATGGATTAAAGTAACAGATAACAAGAGTTAAAGTAACAGATGAAGTGCATTAAAGTAACATTGAATTAAATTAACAGAGTATGCTTATACACCAGGTATAAAGTAACAGAGGTCAGACATTAAAGTAACAGATAGTATGAATTAAAGTAACAAATAATGTTCATTAAAATAACACCAGATATAAGTTAGTGCAAAAAATTCATATAATGATAAAAAATGAGAGTATGACGCAGTATCTTACTCTTTGATATTGCTTCCTATTTTGAAGTCATCATGTTCCATAATTATATTATAGGAAGTAGTATTTTTTTTTTCTTTTTTTTATATGGCGTTCCTCTTTGATATTGTTTCCTATTTTGGTGGCAATCACGTCCCATTATTATAGGAAACAATATCTTTTTATTTTTTTTATATGGCAGTTTCCTAAATTCTTAGGAAACTACAATGCACTACAATAACAGATGAAAAACACTAAAGTAACAACTGAAGTGTATTAAAGTAACACGACATATAAAGTAACAGATGGTAGACATTAAAGTAACAGATGCTCTACACTAAAGTAACGCAGTATATGAACTACAATAACTCAATATATTGTAAACGTAAAAACTAATAATTGAGTAGCATCTTAATGACTTCCATGGCGATTCCAGTATAAATTAAAAAACATATATACTCACCGTTTGTGTGTTCTACGATTTGCGTATGAATCAATGATGAATAACACGACCATGAAAACAATATCAACATGAAAATTGACGCAAAACATGAATGACACGACCATGAAAGCAATATCAACATGAAAATTATATTGACACAAAACATGAACACAAATTAACGCAAATTAATCAAGATAATGAATAAAAATTGACGCAAAACATGAAAGCAATATCGAAACTCATCATTGTTATACTCGATGAATTGCTTATCAACAGTTAATGAATATGTCGCGATGATTGAATTCATAGTAACGTAATTTCGAGCACAGATTTGAATGAATGTGATGATCGATGTGAGCGCTTTTTTTTAAGGTTTTGATGAACCTGTAACGTGAATGAATGAATGAGGAATGATTGTGATTATGGGAGTTATTGTTTCCTAAAATCATGGGAGTTATTTTAGGATACTAAGGCCCTGTTCTTTTCGGCTTAATTTCAGTCAGTTTCAGACCAGCTCAACTTTTATCAGCTCAGCCCAGCTCTTATCAGCTCAGCTCAACTCAGCTCCAATATTTTTTTTAAAATTATTAGATATTTTATATAAAAAATTATTAGTTTCAGCTTTTATAAATTCAGCTCAGCTCAGCTTTTATCAGACCAGCTCAGCTCCTATCAGACCAGCTCAGCTCAGCTCAGCCTTGTTTCAGCAGAAAAGAACAGGGCCTAAGTTGGATGTGATGAAGACTTAGGGACTCAATACATATATAGGGACTCATTAGAACCTCTCTCTCTCTCTCTCTCTCTCTCTCTCTCTCTTATATATATATATATATATATATATATATATATATATGTAATAGATTTGAATGCCATGAGTGCTCCGTATCGATAAATTTTCTAAGAATTATCGTCTAAATCAATCCTGGTGTCATCATTTATTTTCAATTTATTCATAGGTTCTATTTTTTGGGTTCTAGAGTTTTCATGTATTTTATATTCTCTCTATTTTTTTTATGGAAAAATGATGGGTTATTGTAATCATGAAGTCAATTCAATATTGGATAATGGAGAAGATCATAACCGCCAATTAATTTCATCATCATAATATTTTTTAAGACCGTTTATTCTTGATATTCTGAACAGTGTATCTGAACTCGACACGAGAGGAAAAAGTATTATGAACATGAGTCTTTCGTATCTAGAAATTTTGTAAGACTTTTGGTTAACTATTGTACGAAAACGTTCAACTATATTTGACGATTATTTGGATCGTATGTATTTTTTCAGTGTTCGGTGTACAGAATGAGGTGGTGACTTTATTGAAGAAAAAAATGAGCGCACCAAGAGTTATCATTTATTGTAGATTATTTATGTTGTTTTTGGTATAATTTGGTTTGGTAAAATATACTTCCTACATGATACGAAAGGTTGAGCTAAAATTCATGGATGATTATAACATAAATGTTATTCAATGTTGAACAAACGAACAATTAGAAACTGACAGAATTTATTTTATCGGCATAAATTATTTCGATTGTATTCCTAGTTTTTATTTGTGGGCTACGAATACTCTTTCATCATCCATTGTTACGATACAATTGATAGGTTTAGTTTTTGTAGCTGACACATGAGTTTGCTTTAATTTGTACTATACGATTTAGTTAACTCTAAGTTATCCGTATTTTTCTAAACTATGTATCCTAAGATGTTCAATTGTATGTTTTATTTTTGAGCACTCCAAAAGTCGTAATTTATTTCAACCTCTTTCTGTGGGTAATTAATTTTCGTAACATATGGTATCCAAAGATCAATATTGTATTATATAAACTTAACACAAAAACTTGAATGATTATGCGGGTAATTAATTTTCTTAAAACATGGTATCGAAAAAATAATATTGCATAAACTTAATGTATGATTGTAAACATAAAGTCTATTAATGTGGGGTAAACGAAAAGGTAGAAACCGCCGGTTTTAATTCTATTGACATCAAATGTTTTGATTGTTGATAAATTTATTTTATTAATGTATGATTGTAGACAAAAGTTATTGACAAAAAAATTATTAATTTTATTAATAAACCAATTAATAATATGTTATTTAATAATAAAGGCAAATGAAAAGTTTTTGATGAAATAATGAATTATTTAATTAATAATTTTTTAACAATTAATTAAATAAATAAGGGTAACCGAAAAGGTTTGGATCGAATGCTCTTATAATTAACTCCAAATTTAATAAATAGAATACTTAAAAGCACATATAATAATACAACAAATTATTTAATAAAAGTAAATTGGGTTTGTTATTCGTGACACATTCACACATATACGTTTATAACGTGGTATATAGAGCCAAAAAAATGCGATCTTGAACAGTGATAGACGTACATACATGCAAATTTCACGAGACACTTTAAAGTCGAGATGATATTGCTAATCTCAGAAGTTGATGATGGTTGTCAACAATGATGTGCTTAAAGTTGTAATTATAGGAGACAATAGTTACCTAGGAGAAATGAATCATCTTTGTTGTAAAGTATTTGTCATTCCTTATCAATGAATATTAAGTTTGTATTGATTGTTATAACAAATAATAAAATAAGGGCGAACGAAAAGGTTTCAATCAATTAATAATAAAATTAATAAGGAATCTAATAAAAGCATAAATTAATACCACATACTAATAACATAACAAATTAGTCCTTACGGAGTATGAACACCTTTGACATATCCATATTGGAGTACATCACGGTATAGTGGGACGTCGGTCGCCAGTACCGGCCCGGGTAAAAATGGGGTTATGCATGAACCGTAAAACTAAAACGCGTATTGTACTAGTCAAACGATTTCTATTCGAGTCTCACCCTGAGGATGCCGATGGTAAGTCACGCATCAGTTACTCCCCAGCGGAGTCGCCAAATTGTGGACATGACATAGGTCCACCCCGACGCGGCCACGCGCGGGTTTTGGGAGGCGAATGATCTCCATATGAGATGGGTCGAATTGAAATTTAAATCAAAGTGGAGTCGCCACCGAACTTTGTGGGAGTTCGGGCCCGTTTGAACCCACTCTATATCTTAGTGGGCCATGCACAAAGTATGGCCCATTCGGATGTCAGAGTTTATTGGGCTTGTCCCTTTGCATTTGATACCGATATCGACATTATCGGATGCCGTGTATTTAATGACTCTCGTGCGCCAATGGGTTCGGATATCCGGAAACCATGGTTCTGAGTAAGGGGTGAGGAGACGTGTTGGGAAGTTCACAAAGAACACCCAACCCCGCCCGCACTTGGCGGCCTCTACTAAGATATCGCTTGACTTTTGAATACGCGCGTTAGTAATACGATGAGATGTTATGCAAACAGTATTTTGACTAAACATGTGAATATCTGAATAAGTTGCTATGTCGATTTAATGCATCTAAATTAACGTTGAAGTTGTATTTAGCATGCGAGATTCGTTTTAGTACAATAAAACAAATAACGGAAATAAAAATCAAGAAGACATGAACAAACAAGTTAGTAACGGTAATAACGATGATAACGGTTTGCAAATAAAATAGAATAATATAAATGACGTGATGCATGGTTTTAGAAAGTAATAAATCACGTGATAGACTTGACACTTGTTGACCGAAGTCATAAAAAAAATATTATCGAGATTCGAATGGTGTTGTGGGATTCACGGTATTGACGTGACAAAGGGCCACTCGATCGAGTCATTGAGGGACTCGACCGAGTGGACCTCGGAAAAAGTTTTTGTCCCGCAATTTGAGATTTCACTCGACCGAGTCATGGAGGGACTTGACCGAGTGAACAGCCACTCGATCGAGTCATTGCGAGACTCGACCGAGTGGTTCTCAAAGAACCTTTTGCCTCGGTTTATGAGGTGCCACTCGACCGAGTGGGCTAGGCACTCGATCGAGTGCCCCCTGTACGAACTAGGGTTCGTTTCACAATTTGTTATAGATTTCGAAATTGCTTTTTGATTTTGGAAGATCGCTAATTTTGTCAAATCGGGCAGAAATATTGTATGATTTGTGCTTGATTCGAATTGTGATGCTCGTCGTATCCGATATTTGATTATGAATCAATATCGAATACTTAGAGTCGAATCTAGATAAAGAGATTATAAGTCGTTTAAATCAAACTAAAACGAAATAAATTATCTCCGCGTTATAGTGTCGTAATTAGTTTTTTCGAACTATGTGACAACTATTTTAGCATCAACGAATTCGTGTTAGTTAAATTTGTTGACTAATTCGTTTAGATACGGTATCCGACTATCGAGTCGGTATCCCATCTAAAGAACGACGCTTTATATTCAATTGAATTAAAAAAAATTGATTCCCTCCGCATCTCGACATCGTAACGAATCCTGCGGATTATGTGATGTCGGATCCGCATCAACGGTTTCGACCTAACTCAAAAATAAAGTGTTTGATTTGAAATAATTTTGGAAATTGATGAATGCGGTGTTTAATGATGAATATGCGAATAATAAAACGTGACCAACGACGCATCCAACTGATGCGCGTCAAATTGTCGCCTATCTAACACGATCAAACAAAATTTATAAACACGACAAACTAACTACGTATTAGCGGTAAGTCGAGATCGATCCTCAGGGACGGTCTAGGTAAAGTCGATCGAGTCAAAGTCTAAGCACGTTTGGACGTTTGGGGTCTATTTTTGGGGTTTTTTGGGTTAAGTCTACACTAGTCTATACTAAAAAGCTATGAACTACGAGAAAATAATCTAATAAGGAAAAGGTGTTAGGGGGGGTCGAGAATCGGAACTTGGGTTCTATGAGTCTCGGAATCGAGTTTTAGTCACAACATCGATAAGGGAGAATGCTACCTTTCGGTTTCTTCACCCAACCCACCTATACCCGCTTTCGGGCCGAAAATGGTAAGTCTCAAGTTAAGGTAACTCCTGCCCCGAGTTTCCCCATATTGGTAGAAATAAGTCAAGGTCGACCTAGCCGCGGTTCTAAGTCAACAAAGACACAAAAACCTCAAAATTGATAAACCAACAAGCAAACAACCCGCCAACATCCCTCAATTCAAATAATCCAAGTTCTTCCTCCCTTAACCCCTAACAAGAAATCTACTCAAAATTCATAATGAAAACTACTAAAATAATAACTAAGGAGAAATCAACTAAAACATGCATAATAACTAAATCTAAGGAAAACAACAAGGAAAATTACGATCTAATAAATAAACTAAGAAACGATCTAAAATAACATAAATGAGATCTAAAGAAGATAGGGAGAGGAAGAGAAATATACCAACTATTGAAGATAAACAATAAGGAAGAGAGTTGCATAAATAAAAGATGAAGCTTGATGAAGATGACAAGAAATTTGTCACTAATCCTTTAATAATCTTCAACAATCTTCAATAAAAACTTGAATAATATAAAGATGGAGTCTTTACACTAATTAAAGAGGAAACTAATTAGATCTAAATAGGTGGAGATTTTTGGATTGTCACTCTCCAAAAATCTCCCTAATAATTAATCTACTAATAAGCTAATAGTAATCTATTAATAATAATAATCTACTACTAATCTACTAGCTTAGGTAGTGTTTTTGGTGGTGTGGTGTAATTGTGCCTCCTCTCCTCAAGAATGAGGAGTTACATATATATATAGAGGAGAGAAAAGAGGGATCAAAACCCTAGTCTTCTAAGCCCAATAAGGGAAGCCCAAATGCCCATCAACTAAACTTCACCCTATCATTCCCATCCGGTGAAATTTCGCCCTGCGGCTTGACGAATTAATTAATCCCACCGGGTGAAATTTCACCCGGTGAAATTTTCTTCTCATTTTGCGGTTTTTGGCGCTTTTCTCCATCGGGCGAAATTTCACTCGGTGGGCGAAATTTCGCCCGGTCAAATCTCATCGGGTGAAATTTCGCCCTGTGACTTCAGAGGGCTATAACTCTCTCGTTTGAACTTCGATTCGGGCGTGTGATATGTCGTTGGAAAGCTAAGAAGATAAGCTTTCACCTCCAACTGAAATTGCTTCGATCTAAGGTCTAAAACTCTAGATATATTCATTTGAAGTTCGACCTCTCCGGTGAAGATGCCCAATGGACTATTGTTTTTCCTTTTCGCTCAAGGTTTCACCTCTAGGGTTTGGAGTTGGGGTTTGACTCGATCTCTTGACTTGCTCCTCTAGCTTCAATTCGCCTCTTTATTCACGAACACGTACCTAAAAGACAAAAACACACAAAAGTAGTACGAAATTCTACGAAAAAGACGATAAATACGAAAAAACCAAATTCGAAATAGAAAATACGAAATATAGTCAAAAATGAGTTATATTGACGTTAAAGCACACAAAATCAAGTCAAATACGAGTGAAAATAGGGGGTAAAACGGTCCAAATTTGCGTGTTATCAGCGACAAAATAAAAAACGCTATTGTTGACGTTGACTCGCTTCAACAATCAAACACTCGGGGAGTCGGGATAAGCGACCGGCCACGTCGGGTGAAACACCCTTGTATTCGGATTTTCTTATTCCGTCATACTTTGTATTCGACACGAATCGGCGAGTATTTTAATGTTTTAATACTAGTAATATTAACGATATTAGAATAAAAAAAAACGAAAAAAAGATGATAAACGAAGAGGAAGACGATGAGGAAAAAGAAGAGGAGAAGAAAGAAGAAATCGGGATTTTTGCACCCACTACAAGATATCACGTCTTTAGCGGCGTTTATTTAGGGGTTAGGCGACATAAATAAATGCCACCAAAGTGTTAGCAGCATTTAATCTTATGCTGCTAGATGCAATGTCGCGAAAAGGTATTGTGGCATTTGTGCAAATGCTGCTGGTAAAGCTTTATATAAGCGCCACTAAAGACCTCTTATTAATTCCAAGATTCCATTAATTTTTTTCAATTGTTTTTTTTTTTTGCTAATTTTTTTTTCCCTTTTTTTCCCGCCAACTAACGTACTGATCTTGCATTAGCGTTGTTTTAATATATAACGATATTGTTTCAATTTACAAAAGAATGAAAACCAACAAATTAAGGGAAGACCAAATATTTAAAATAAATGCTTTGATAACATTGAAAATATAATTCGTAGTCAAATAATCATTACAAAAGCCTAATTAAATAGGCACCATCCAAAAATCCAAGTTGCTATCAAAGTTGCTAGCTAATAAAAATTGTGGGTCATCAAAAAAAAGTTAAGCAGTAAGATTCTGCCGACTACGAACGAGGATTAAGAATATCTCTCCCAAATAAAGCCATCTTTAGCATGGTTAACTCCTCTTGCATTATTCTTTGCGCTTCTAAATTGTCTTCTTGTATCTTGAGACATTTATCATTCACCTTCTTAAGCTCACACTCCAAAAATTGTATTTTTTGGTTACATAAAATGTGATCATCATCCAAACCCTCTTTGTTACCATAACATGTAGATGGAATGGACGTTGGCCCTCTACCAAGCCCGCGAACTCGTCCTTTTCTCTCCGGACCTATAATTTCATTGATTACCTGGGAATATATGTCTCCATCCCAAGCAACAGCTCCATTTGTGATCTCTTTATTGTTTGGCATATCATTTAATTTCGCATTAATCATTTCCTAAACACAACCAAAGAGGTATACAACTCCATGTGAAATTCACATAAGTCCGACCAAAAGTTTTATATAATCAAACATATGAGCAATTGAATAAAAGTTGAACATAGTTCTCACCACCGCTTGCTTTGATTTTTCATCCATTGGAGCAGGATCCGTTTTTCTGTCCTTATGAGTCTCCAAGAACACATGAGCACGGGATGGTGGTACTCCATCAATTGTCTGTCAAGAAGATATTTAAATAATCATTACTTTGTACATGTAAGCTCCAAGTTATCAAATTGCTACCGTAAAAAAATTACAAACCTGTTCTTCAATCACACATGCAAAACTTTTCGATCCAGCAGTGTGTGCCATAACTTGGCACCCACGACTCTGTCTATTTTTAACACTGCGTTCCTGTCCACATCAATTCATTCCATATAAATGATGTACTTATTAACTAAAATTATTAACTATTCACAATTAAGTTGATAAACTAATCATATTAACATCGATGTTTGTCCACATAAATCCTGAAGCTAAAGTGTAAAATAAGAGAATATATACATTCAAACCATACCTTTGCTTTTGTTGAACTCCAATAAATAACTAATGAAATCCATTGATCTCGTGGCACATTATCTGGTTTAGCATTCAAAACTTTGCTTGCATTTCCGCGGTTTGGTTCATAGAAGTCATTTTTAAGTTCGGCCTTAAAGTTACTCCATTTTCTTCCCATTTATTGCAACACATACTTTGCAGCTACAGAATTTGGAATAATAAACTTTGACTGTACCATTTGAAACAATAATAACAATATAGTAAGACAAATATATATTATATAAGTAGTAAATGTTTGTCCTTCTTATTCATAAAATTCACCTTCACAATTTGAAGAAGCTCGTTCTTTTGTACTTGTGGAAATAGTCTCCAGTCAGGAGGATAACTCAACGAGCATAAGGCAGGGTTCCTCACTATTGTACCAATGAAATTAGCAAGATGAGATCGTTCACCTCCCACTGGCTGCCAATCATCATTCCAATCAACGAATATTCTTTTGTCTTTAGGTAAGTTCCAAATATTGGCCATCAAAGTCGGTCCCCTACGCTTAGTAGTTGTAGACTTAGAATGCCCTATAAAAGAACTGAAAATTATTGAAATTACCTAATAAAAGGGCTGATATAAACGATAAAATGGGAGATGGGAGTCGTATACAAAAAAAGGAGTCTAATGTTCTGCAACCTGATAGCTAACATACCCTTGAATCTTAGCAATGCTACAGAATCAAACCAACAATATCACATTGAAACCAATATACCAACTAAACACATCAGAAAAAGACCTCTTAATTACCTTCAACATTTTCATCTCCGAAAGTCGTGTCTATGAAAAACTTTTCACTATTAAAGTCGTCACGAGCCTGGGAAGCTTGATTTTCATCTTCTTGAACTTGACGAGATCGAAGTGGTTGTCGGGGATTAACCGGTGTAACTTCACCACCATCACTTCGAACATTAACAATACGAGGTCGTTTTGCTGTCACCATTGGAAGTTATGAAATGCCTGGTACAAATCAACTAAAGCATTAACATGAAAAATAATCAGCTTATATGAAAACCTTCACCTCTTGAAATATTATCGACTTATACGAAAACCTTACCTTCACCGTAAAGTTAACAGAAATAAGGTCTAAGAGACATACACAATCACATGAACGACATTTCCAAATTAATTTGAACTGCACAATACATTCTAGAAAGAGATAGTGTGAAAGTGAAGACAAAAAAAAAAAAGATCATCTTTTAATAAGAAGTTCATGAATGCAGCATACGATAAAATGAATCCAAATAGTTCAAATTCATCATAAATAAATCAACTTCATCTCCAATTTGGTCATCATTTAATTAAGATCATTATCTTCTTCATCAACTTCATCTCTAGCTTGGTCCTCATTTACATATAACCCTTCAAAGTTAGATGTTGAAGCCTCATCCATTTCTGCATCTAAATCAACTTCTAAGTCAACCATTTCAGAATCATTATTCATAAACAATCCAACATCTTGATAGTCACCCTCCCCTGTGTCAAATGTATCCCTACGTTTCATAGGTATCGGAATGCACCATTGTGCCTCCATACCACCTTCAACAAAAATAACTTGTTGGACTTGAGAAGGGAAAACAAAAGGCTCATCACTTAAGCGACCTCCGGTGTGTATTAGATGCTGGAAATTAACTAATGTGCAACCTAATCTGTCTCTCTTTATGCCTCTTCCACTTACTACATCAACCCAATCACATGCCATCAACACAACCTTAAAATCTCCATAATAATCCAACTCAACAATGTCAATAACACGACCAAAGTAAGTCACATCTCCAAGCATGGGACGCGAATCAATAGAGCTAGCAGAGCTCTGTGTTTTTGCAACAACCATTAACCCACTGTTTTGAGTTGTCAAATTTTGCTCATAGCCTCTACTTCTAAACCGAAACCCATTTTTTACATCAAATCCATGAAACCTTCTTGCAATAAAATTTGGACCTCTTGCAAGAGTTTTAATGTCACGAGTAAGTCGGTGATCTGCCCCATTCTTAGGATTGTTAACCTACAAAAAAAACGCAACACACTAAGTTATCTGATTAATAAGCTTAAAATTAATTTAAAACTAATATTAGTTTATAACACATACATAATCTCTTAGCCAATCACTAAAACCTTCACTATGAAGCTTCTCTTTCTCATGTTGTGTTGGTCTTCTTCGACGATTCGTTCTACTAATGTATGCCATGTGATCCCTAACATGTGAAAAAAATCCTATAGATCATATCACAATTAATCAATGTTGAATCCACTTCGAAACTCCTAATGAAAAAATCATACAATAATTGATGTACTTATAGCTTATGTTTGCTAAAAAAAATTAGATTTCCTAACTTCTTTAACGAGTTAAGATTTGTATCATCACAATTGAACAAGACATAACGATGAGCTTGCTTCCACATTATTTCTTCCATTCTAAATCCAAGTATACTTCCGTATGGTCTCCCTTCAGAAGGAAACAAACATGGCTCTTCATCATCGGTATCATCTAGCATGTTATCAGCAGTATTACGAAGATAACTTCTTAACTCTACTCCTTTTAGATATCTTGAACAAAAGATGAGACATTCATCAGCAAGGTAGGCCTTTGCAATAGAACCTTCTGGTCGAGCCTGATTTCGAACATAAGACTTCAAGGTTTTTAAGTACCTAGAATAATATGATAAAAAACTGTCAATTGGTTCAAATGAAATTTAAAAAAAAAATAAAAAAAAAATAATACCTCTCTATCGGATACATCCAACGGTAGTGCACTGGCCCGCTTACTCTAGCTTCATGAATTAAGTGAATGACCAGGTGAACGCTAATCGTGAAAAATGAAGGCAAGAATATTTTCTCCAAAGAACAAAGGATCTTAGCAACCTTCCCTTCAAGTAGATCGAGCTCATGGATGTGAAGTGTGTTTCCACAAAGGACTCTAAATATCGTGCATAGTTCAGTCAAAGTAGATGTAACTTTGTCATCTAGATTTCCCCTCAAAGCAACCGGGAGAAGACATTGCATAAGGACATGGCCGTCATGACTTTTAAGTCCACACAAAGTGTTATTCTTATGGATGCATCGAGATATGTTAGAGGCGTACCCATCCGGAAATTTGACTTCTTTTAAAACCTTTAAAAAAACACTTCTTACCCTCTTTAGTCAAGCAATAAGGAGCTGGTGGCAAAAATGTTCTTCTCCTTCGCGATTGTGGCCATAATTTCTTCCTAATTCCAAGAAGTTTAAGGTCCTTTCTAGCGCTCAAATTGTGTTTTGATTTCATTTGGACATTCAAGAGTGTGTATATGATGTTGTCACATACATTTTTTTCAATATGCATGACATCAAGATTATGGCGCACTAAATTAAACTCCCAATAAGGAAGTTTGAAAAATATACTCTTCTTTTTCCATGTACCATCAACCACCCCCGTAGGTGGATCACTAAGTTTCCCTAAAGTAAAATTAATATCTCGAAGTTGCTCTAACAATTTAGATCCTGTAGGTGGCTTGAATTTTGTGAAATCGACAAGAAATCGTTGGTGATCCATGTAAGAAAACTTTTTACCATACTTCAACCTCTTGGCACAATAACTTGTATTACATGAAACACAACCAAACTTACCATGTATATTCCAACCAGACAAGTTTCCTAAAGCAGGATAATCATTAATTGTCCAACACAATGATGCACGCATTTGAAAAACTTTCTGGGCTGAGGAATCAAATGTAGGTATTCCATTATTCCACAAGTTAGTCAATTCTTCTATAAGAGGTTGCAAGTACACATCAATATTATTTCCAGGTGATTTTGGGCCTGGAATAATAATTGACAAAATGAAGTTCTCCTTCTTCATGCATAACCACGGAGGTAAATTGTAAGGTATTAAAATAACTGGCCAAATGCTATGAGTACTATCCATTCTACCAAACGGATTAAAACCGTCACTTGATAGGCCCAACCTGACATTACGAGGCTCAATGGCAAACTGTGGGTATCTACTGTCAAAACTACTCCAAGCTTCTGCATCAGCAGGATGTCTTAGGATGCCATCCTTTGTACGTTCCGTGGCATGCCATTTCATTTCATTTGCTAATTTTGGTGACATATAAAGCCTTTGAAGCCTTGGTCCTAAGGGAACATATCGTAACACTTTTGATGGAATTTTTTTTTTTTTTTTTAAAACAGTGGTAGAATCATCATTTTTATTTGCATCCACCTTCCATCTAGAAGCATGACATATCTCACACTCTTGTGATTCTGAATGTTCTTTCCAAAATAACATACAATCATTTGGACACGCATCAATGTTTATATACGAGAGACCTAATCCATCGACAATCTTTTTACATTCATGGGAAGAATTAGGTAAAGTCTCACCCTTAGGAAAAGCTTTCTTAAGTAGTTTGATCAAGAAATCGAGAGAAGCATTAGACCAATCAAATCTGCACTTACCGTTGTATAATTCTAGCAAAAAAGATAATCGATTAAACTCCTTGCATCCGGGGTAAAGCTCCATATCAACATCTTTGACAAACCTATTGTATTTTTCTATTTCAGCCTGAGCAGCAACATTATTAGGTCTTTCAAACTCATCATGATTATCATTGTTTATGTTTATACTTTCTTGAACACTACCACCTTCTTCAAGAATATTTCGGGCCAAGTTAGAAGCTCTAAAAAATGTCCGATAATAATCTCCTGGTATCCTCATTACATCCACCATTAACATTCTCATTACTATCGTCAGGTTCAACAATAGTATTTGTGTTTACTTTAGAGACTTTAGAGGATAATGATTCACCATGACAATACCAAACGTCATAATCTACCATCATTCTATTTATCACAAGGTGGTCATACATATCTACTCTATCCAAATTAATGCGGTTTAAACATTTGGTACATGGACAAGGGACCTTCTCGTTTTTATCTTGTCTAAAGGCGAAATTCAAAAAATCCATTACCCCACTCAAATACTCATACCGATTATCACTAGCAATCCATTTGCGACTGCTATTATCCATGGTCCTGATAAGATAACACATAAACTTGTTTGAAAGAAAAAACAATGAAGTTATATGTTTACTTTTTGACAATATTTATGGATAGAAAAAACTCTAGTATATCTACTTATAACATTAAATATAGTCAGGTAGGGTTTTTTTTATAATGGTATGAATCAAGTAAATAAATCAAGTCGAAAAGAACGAAAAGAACATTACAAGTAGAAAGAACAAGCAAAAGTTAGAATCTGTCAAAAATCACAAAATGTAACAACTCTTAGTAAATGCTTTTGTCAGCTTGATAGTGATAGTGATAGTAATCACAAAATACTTTTGTCACAAAATGTAACAGCTCTACTAAATGAAGGATAATACAATCTGGGCAGTTGCTAGTAATGCGATCAATCAGATCACTGGAAAGCTATTCAGAAGACGAGAGATAGATTGGCTGGTGGCTGTTTTGAGTAGCGTGGATGATGGCAACAGGGCAACCGACTCAAGCATCAAAAACATTGGAAAAGAGAGGTGTTTATGGGGTGTACTGCAGCCACTGTTTATGCAATTTGGCTCGAACAGAATGCTCGGATCTTTCGTGGTGTTAAATTGCAATCTCATGTACTAGCGCGGTTCGGTGTTAGTATAAAACAAATAATATAATTGCAACTTTTAAATGCATAATCAAATCAGAAGTATACACAGAAGTGTCAAAAACAAAGCAAATCAAAAGCAGAAGCATAAACAAGCAAAACAGCCTGTTGGCGATTAGCAGTATAAACGGAAGTATAAAAAACAAATCAAATCGAAGACAAAATCAAGAACAGAAGTACAAACAGAAGCCTTAAAATCAAGAACAGAAATCAGAAACTAAAAAATTAAGAACAAATTAAGAACAAATCAGAAACAAATCAAGAACAAATCAGAAACAAAAATCAAGAACAAATCGATCGTTGCTCATATAAACTAAAAAACGACAAAATCAAAATTAAAAACAGAAGCATAAGCATCAGCAAAAACGTACGCCATAGATCATCAGCCACACCAAAAAAACAACAAATTAATTTACAATTGCAATCAGATGTTTTAATTAAATAAGGAGGAGGAGGAGGAAGAAGAAGAAGAAGAAGAAGAAGAAGAAGAAGAAGAAGAAGAAGAAGAAGAAGAAGAAGAAGAAGACAAACCTGCAAAAATTCGGTTTACGTGTCTCAAAATTGCAATCAAAGGATTAATGTTTGATGAATTGACGAGGAGTATTTATTTAAGGAGTTGGGAAATTAGGATTTCTTGTCTCATAATTGCAATAACATTGTGTGTTTCAGAATTAGGAATTAGGAATAAGGAATTAGGAAATTGGGTTTTACGGAGTAAGTTTGTTATTTTGGGCGGGGAGTGAATTGTTTGAGCGGGTGAGGTGAATTACTGAATTGTTGAGCGGGTGAGGTGAATCGTTGATTAGCAGTTTAGCACACTCATTTAGGCGGCATTTGTCTTATTTGCAATTTTAATTGTCAATTTATGATTATTTTGGGTGGCATTTCTACTTATGCTATTAGATAAATGTCGCCTAATCATTAATCTCTTGTAGTGACCCTCAACCTGCATGTTTCGTATTCTCAAACAGGACTCGTCTAGTTGTGGCTTAGGCACGGGAGTTCGAGATTATGTAAATGCAGTTATGGTGGTTTAGGGTTTGCTAGATACTAGGGTTTAGGTTGAAGGAGTATGTATTGTGTATGAACAGTTAGGGTTTCGAAAGTTGTATGAAGGTGTTGCAAAGGGGTGTATATATAGAAATTCCCCACCACCCGACCTAGGGTTACTCGATCGAGTGCCCCTGCTGACTCGATCGAGTGGCCCAATGAAATGTTAACAGCGGGCCTGTTGAAGGCCCACTCGATCGAGTGGGATGACACTCGATCGAGTGGATGAGGTGGGCCGAATATTTTGAGGATTTTGTGTTTGGGTTGGATACTTGATATTTGCATGGCTGTTTTGTGTTCTCGGAAATGGCTTTGACCGGGGTTTGACCCGGTTGCTAAAAGTCGATTTTATTTCCGCTGTTGGTTTTGACCCAAATTAGTCTCATTTGATTGGAAACGACCCGCTAGGCCTGAATTTGGGGTCGGTTTTGTCAGATTTGTACTCCGTAAAAGCCCAAGCCAGCAACTAATGGTTTCGAGCCCATATCCGAGCGCGTGGAAACATGTTTGCGTCCGATCATCATCGGATGTTTTTTGGGAAACTACTATAGACACCTAGCAGCCAAATGTGGGTGTCTACAGAGCCCCCACTCTGACTGAGGCTTGGACAGGGCGAAAGTCAGAGTTGCTACCAGGCCAATCAAATATTAAAACCTGATAGACTTCCGGTCGGGTCGTTTATAGTCCATTAGGCTTGCGTGAAGGGCTCGCCAGCCATAAGATAGAAATCATACCTGAGCTGATGATGATAACTCCGTGGGGAATTTGGACTTGTTGTGTAAGTCCCGGATGCGCCTATATGTGGGCCCATCTCTTGAAAAGTGCCGCCTTGGGCTTTCCGCTGGGGAGATATGTGAGCTATGTGCGCTTATTTCTGAAGCCTTGAGTCGTACCTGTATGATGCAACACGTAGGTAAAAATATGACTCGTGCTGGGGAATAAAAATGCATTTTTTGAATATTTGGAATTTTGAAAATTTTGAATTTTTTGAAAAGTTTGACTCCATAAAAAAAATTAGGAATGCTCGGGATGACTTAAGTCCTGTGCTAATTGTTGCGGAATCTGAGACTAGGCCTATATGTTTAAGCCCACTAGAATTAGGAAACTTTGTGTAAAGAAGATATGGAAAGAGGGTTGTGGAGGCTTGATGTTATAAATACCCCTCCCTTGTCTTAATTTTCTTCACCACTTCCTCATAATTCTCTTCTTCTCAAAAAGAAAACTCTTTTATTCCTTTCAAGAATCTTAGTTATGGGAATCGAAGGATTGACCGCGATGCTGCAGGAATGGTCCCGACGCTTTAGGGACACGGATAAGGTGGCTCTGAACCAGACGGGTATTACTCAGCTTTATACGTTCCGTCAGATGCAGGTTGACCGCTATTTTCTTGATGCTTGCTTGTCCTATTGGGACAACACATATCATGTCTTTGCTTTTCCTCGGGGCGAAATTTGTCCTTTACCTGAGGAGATTGCTGCGGTGGGAGGATGGAACCCTATACTTCGTCCTGCTGTCCCGTTTTCGGTCCATGACCCAAGGAGGAAGCTACGGGAATTTTTAGGACTTTCTCACAACGAGGTATCTTGCATGATGGAAGATGGCCATATTTCTTTGATTGACTTGGCCGAGAAATTTATGAATCCTCATGACGTCCGGGTTAGACCAATTCACAGTCGCAGGGCCTTCTCCTTTCGTATGCTTCATGTTTATGCTTTTGAAGGTCACATGGATTTGTTGTCGTGCATGGGTAGCGCTCGTCTTTTAACCGTGGTTGACCTGATGGAGACGGAGCATAGTCCAGCCTGGCTGATTAAGGGAGAAATTATTCAGGGCTTGGATAACCGTAAGAGGGATTCGTCGGTTCGTCTGACCGGGAGTACCCGTCTACTGCAGGTATATATATCGTCTCGAGTTTTTCTGATTTTTCTGATATTTTCAATTTTTCGATTTTTTTGATCTTTTTTTTTCGCGATTTTTCTGCTGCAGTGGGCACCCGATCGAGCCACCCTGGCACTTGATCGAGTGCCTTCGTAAAAAAGGCTCCTATTTGATTTTAAGGGTGCCACTCGATTGAGTGACCCCTAGGCACTCAATCGAGTGCCTTTAGGCGGACGCCTATCTTGTCTCGAGAACTCATATTTTTTGTTTCTTTTTCAGATTTGGTTATTTGAGAGGCTATCAGTCATAGATCCTCCCCTTGACTCGAGTAGATACCGTTCGAATCAGGTGATGACAAGGAGACGGGCAATCGATTTTTCTCGCCAGATTACTCAGAAGTACTGGGATGAATTGTTATCTTTTCATAGCGGTCCGTTGATTCGATGGGTAGTGCCATGGTGGCCCATTTATGTTTGGACGGGTTTGGCTCCGAGGGATAAAGCTCGCTATCAGGTAATCTTGTCTTTCTGGCAGACGATCCATCTTTACCCCGATCGCATACCAAGGCAGTATGGTTGGACCCAAAGAATCCTGGAGGTTGAAGAACTTGTGAGTGAATCTACCCAACTGACTGATGTGATGTGCGATACTTGGATGCAAAGATGGTACACCCGGCATACTTGGCCCATTCCTAAATCTCTTCATTCAATCTGGGTTTCAGATGCTTATGTGAGGTGCACTAAAGCGGATGATGTCAAAGCTCGAGCTGCTCTAAAGGTTGACGAAGCTTTCGACCTGCTGGGAAAGGAGCAAGTCAAAGACAATAGGGGCTTCTTCGACGAAGACGACACCCCGGCTTCTCTAGTCCGTCTTATGTCAGGCCAAAGAAGGAAGACTAGGACTCAAGCTGAAGGGTCTAGTGCTAGATGTGCGCGGGGGAAAGTGAGCCCCCAGACTGACTTAGAAAGAAGACTTAGCCCAAGACTGACAGTGCAGGACCGACTTGGCCCGCGAAACAGGCTATCTGAGCATGTACGGGCTCGACTTGGACCGGTGACAATGGCAGAAGACTCGTTGTCAAAGAAACGAGTTCGAGTTAAGGAGGTTCCTCTAGTGATTCGGGAACGCTCGCCCCCGCCCCGGCGACCTCGGGCTCCACGTGACCCAAAGGACAAGGGAAAAGGCAAAATGCATGAACACTAGTCTCCTTAGTTTTATTATTTAAATATTATTACTATTTTTTGTGGTGTGATTTTTTGTGTTTGCCGTTTTTTTTTTGTGATGTAATTTTTGAAATTCCCAAGTTTATCGGGTTTTTAATAAAAGACATATTAGTGAATATCGTTCCCGTCTTTTCGTTTATTGCAGTGGTTGTACCTTTTTTTGCAATTTTCGAAATACACCAAGACTATTATTAGTTCGAGATGTGCGACAGTAGGATAAGTAATCCTAACTTATTGACTTGCTTATAATTTTTGAAAATTAAAAAAAAAGACAAATTTTTATAAACTTTTTGCAAATGACACTGAGATAAGGTTTAGGGGTAGTAGCGCTTCAACTGGTCCAAGTTGGTTGGGTTGACGAATTCGTTCCCGTCCAAGTCTGTCAGCATAACCGCTCCTCCTGATAGGACCTTCTTTACTATGTACGGCCCAGCCCAATTAGGTTTGAATTTTCCTCTTGGGTCGACCGGTAGTAGTGCACGGACCGATTTTAGGACCAGATACCCCTCCTTGATGTTTTTGGGCCTAACCTTTTTGTTGAAGGCCCGTTGTATCCTATTCTGGTATATCTGAATGTTATTGAGGGCCCGGGATCGCCGTTCGTCCAAAAGAACTAGCGAATCGTATCGGGCTTGGACCCAATCTGCTTCAGGTACTTGGCTTTCAAGTAAAATCCTGAGGGATGGTACTTCTAACTCGACTGGTTGGACTGCCTCCATTCCATATGTCAAATAATATGGGGTTGCTCCGGTCGCGGTACGAATTGACGTCCGATACCCCTAAAGGGCAAAAGGTATTTTATCGGGCCAGTCGCGGTAATTTTCAGCCATGTTTTTAAGTATGGTGACAATTGTTTTATTAGCCGCTTCTACCGCTCCATTTGTTTGGGGACGGTAAGGCGAAGATGTATGCCTCTGAATTTTATATTTCGCTAGCAAAGTAGCAGTTTCAGCTTGGAAATGGGTCCCGTGATCACTGATAAATTCGTGCGGGATCCCGTATCGGCATATAATCTTATTTCGGATAAATTTGGCCACATGCTTGGCGTTCAAAATCCGGTACGACTCGGCTTCGACCAATTTGGTGAAATAGTTGATAGCTACCAAGATGAACGAGTGACCTCCCGTCCCGGAAGGGTGTACCTTGCCAATTATATCAATACCCCATGTCGAAAATGGCCATGGCGATGTCATAGTGTATAGTAGGGACGATGGCATGTGTTGTACGTTGGCAAAGATCTGAGAGTTATGGCAGTGTTTGACATATAACTGACAGTCAGTTTCCATGTTGTTCCAATAGTATCTGAGCCTCATGATTTTTCGGGCTAGCATATGGGCGTTCATATGCGGGCCATTTTCACCATCGTGTACCTCAGCCATGATCTTTTCGGCCTGTATCTTGTCGACACATAGAAGAAGAGCCCCTTGTGTCGTCTTTTTATATAACTGTCTATCGTCTGTACGAACAAATTGGGTGGCCAACCTTCGCAGGGCTTTCTTGGCCTGGTTTTCAGCTCCCGAAGGGTATTCTCCCATTGTTAAGTAGGTTAGACTGGCCTGATACCAAGGTTTCGGATCAGTTATTTCGATGTCTTGGATGGCGTGGGTATAGGCTGGCTCGGACTGCCTTTCGATGCAAATCGGCATGCTGGTCAGATGCTCCGGGATATTCAATAAAGATGCTAATTTGGAAAGTGCATCTGCGAATTGGTTTTCTTTCTGGGGTAGATAAATGTATTCTACCTTTTGGAATTGTTTCTCGAGAACCCTTACTCGCGCTTGGTAAGCCACGAGATTGGCATTCCGAGTTTTCCATTTTTGGAGAGCTTGATTGATGACTAGAGATGAGTCACCGTGGACCCGGAGGTTCGTTACTCCTAAATCGGCGGCGGCTTGCAACCCGTGAATGCATGCTTCATATTCGGCTGCGTTGTTAGTCACGTCAAAGTCCAGTTTAATGGATAACGGGGTGTGCTCTCCCTTTGGTGAGATTAACAGAATCCCGACCCCGAATCCTCGGAAATTGGACGCCACATCAAAATACAAATCTCATGTCTCGGTGTTAGTATGGAATATGTCTTCATCTGGGAAGGCCCAAGTATCGGTGTGTCCTTCCTCAGATACCGGACTATCGGCAAGGAATTCTGCTACTACCCGACCTTTGATGGCTTTTAATGGTACGAACTTAAGGTCAAACTCTGCTAGCATCAAAGTCCACCTAGACATCCGGCCATTAAGGATGGGCTTTTCAAATAGGTACTTGATAGGATCCATTTTAGATAAAACAGGTACCTCGTGACTGAGCATATAGTGTCGGAGCTTTTTAGTGGCCCAAACCAAAGCTAGGCACGTCTTTTCGAGCATTGTGTACTTGCACTCGTATTCCAGGAACTTCTTACTGATGTAGTAAATAGCCCGTTCTTCTGAATCAACTGTCTGGGCCAGCATAGCCCCCATGGCTGTCTCGGTCGTAGTTAGGTATAACGACAAAGGTAGGCCAGGTTGAGGTGGCATTAATACCGGCGGTGCAGACAGAATCTCCTTGATTTTATCAAAACCCGCTTGACATTTATCGTCCCATAGTACCCGTTCTCCTATCTTCAGTTTCTTGAAAACGGGCTCACATACCATGGTTAGCTTTGAGATGAATCGGCTGATGTATTGGACTTTCCCGAGAAACCCCTTTATTTCTTTTTCGGTTTTGGGTGGCTGGATCTCGGTAATGGCCTTGATTTTAGCTGGGTCGACCTCGATGCCGCGTTGGCTAACGATATGGCCCAGTAATTTACCCGATGTTACCCCGAAACTACATTTTTGAGGGTTCAGCCTCATATTGTACTTACGCAATCGGGTGAAGAATTTTCTTAGGGCCGAAATGTGCCCGCTTCGATCTTTGGATTTGACGATCATATCGTTCACATAAACCTCCACTTCTTTATGCATCATATCGTGTAATAATGTAGTGGCGGTTCGTTGATAAGTGCCCCCGGCGTTGATAAGCCCAAATAGCATAACGGTGTAACAGTAAGTACCCCAAGGTGTAATGAAAGTGGTCTTACTCATATCTTCTTCTGTCACTTTGATTTGATTGTATCCGGCATACCCGTCCATGAATGATAGAAGGGCATGATCGGTCGTGTTATCCACCAGTATGTCGATGTGTGGCAACGGAAAATCGTCTTTTGGGCTAGCCTTGTTAAGGTCCCGGAAGTCTACACATACCCGCACCTTGCCGTCCTTCTTGGGTACCGGCACGATGTTTGCAACCCAGTCTGGATATTCAGACACTTGTATAAAGCCTGCTTTGAACTGATTGTCGATTTCTTCTTTGACTTTGAGAGACCATTCGGGCCTCATTCTCCGGAGCTTCTGTTTTACCGGCTTACACCCATCTTTGACGGGTATTCGGTGTTCAGCTATTTCCCGATCTATCCCCGGCATGTCCTTGTAGGACCACGTGAAGACGTCCTTGAATTCTTGGAGGAGGCTTGTGAATTGTTTTCTCTCCTCGGGATCTAAGGATAGGCCCAACTTAAGCATCTGGGGCTCTAAAGTGGTTCCCACGTTGATGGACTCGGTTTCTTCAATTACCGGATCTCGGGATTCCCTTTGTTCGAGATGCTTGATCAGATGCGGAGGCAGAGGTACCTGTTCGTCGGGTTTCTCAATGTCATTGCATATAAATTTTTGAAATTGAAAGAATTTTGGAAATAAGACAAGTCGTAAGCGGAACGGTTTTCGTTATTATTACTAGTAAATTTGGAAAACAGCTCGAAAAGAGCGGCCATCTGATCGTTGGTCAGAGGCGGGATAGGGAGTGCTCTCGGGACAGGCCCCGAGGCTCCAGTGGAAGTGGCTAAAGGAATAGAGGTTACAGACCGGACTCTAGCACTAGACCCTCTAGACTCCGACACTGACTCCGACTCAGACTCAGACTCGGTATTCGGCATGTCTCCTTCTCCGGTGGTCAGCTTGTAGACTCGACCCTGGCTGTCGGTCCACTTAACGGTCTTCCTCTGGGCTCTCTTCCCGATCTCTGCACCGACTTCGGAGATCAGCTTCGTCGGGTCGAACCGGTTGCTGTGGAGGATCAGATTAACCAGATCTTCTTTAGGAGCGGGGATGGTCTTGTCTTCCCCGAATAGGATCCCCAGCACGGGCTCGGAATCGTCGGCGCCCTCCTTGGATTTCGTCTGGACGAGGGCAAATACGTCATCGGGGATGAAATTGCATTCCCGAGCCATTTTGGTCACGGGATATGTGATGGTGGGTTGATAGAGGCCAACTTGAATAGCCCCGAATACCGTAGTGACGAAGTAGTCGGTTAATTTCGGGCTATAAGGGCCCAAGTAGGTACCCTTGATGATGTTTTGGGCCTCTTGGAGGCTGGCCCGGACCATGTTCTCTGGAGTTGCAGAGAACCCTAGACCGGATCGTGATTCTCTATCGTTTAGAACTTCGATTATCTTCTCAACTGGAAAATATGGTCTCGAGGTAGCCCCCGGTAGATAGCCCAAGTTTTGTAGCATCATATCGATGCTAGTAGTGAAGTAGGGCTTGAAGAGATATTCCCCTCCAATCATTCCCACGAAGTCGAATCCTCGTGCTTCGGCCCGACCTGTGGCGTTGCAGCTAGCCACGGTTATGGGGGTTGCCTCCAGTGTGATGACACCGTCTTGAAGAGGCATCTTGACCTTCCTATGAAGGGTAGAAGACACAGCCTTGACCGCATGGATCCAGGGCCTTCCGAGCAGCAAGTTAAAGGACGAGGTGACATCAATCACCTGGAACTCCAGTTCTTTTTCAATTGGGCCCGTTATAATTGTTAGTTTAACGACCCCAGCGACCGATTTTGGGCTTCCGTCAAAAGCCTGGATAGTCTGCGCCGTTGGGAGGTAGTCGGCCTCGGTGATGCCGAGGGCCTTAGCGGTCCTTAAGGGAAGGACATTTACAGCGGACCCATCGTCGATCAGGGTCATTGGGAGGTACTTCTCTTGGCAAATGACCGTGATGTATAGGGCCAAGTTATGGGCGGCCCCGAACGGAGGAAGATCAGACCCAGAGAAGGTGATGAGTGGGCCTTCTTCTTTGGACTTGCCCTTGAGATAGGGCATAATAGTGGCTACCATTTTAGCGGGGGTAACCTGTGAGTTGACCTTAATTTGATCGAGAGCCTTAGTCAGTGCTTCCTGATGTTCTTGTGAGCTAACCAGAAGATGCCATATGGTTAGATCAGCTCGAACCCTTTTCAATTGCTGGACGAAGGCCGTGTCGTTGCTTGGTTCCTCGAGGGTAAATTTCGTCCTGGCAGGTTCAATGACGGTTGTTGGGGTAGGATGCCTGGCAGTGGCGAGGTGGTTGGTGGCTAAGGCTTTAGACTTAGCTTTTCGAACTTCTTCACTAGTGATGGGGATAGCTTCCCCTATAGCTAGGTAAACATCCTCCTCATCATCGAACCATATCCCGTTAATTTGTGGGATAAAGGGGGAAATGAGGTGCGAGCAGTCGATTACCTCTCCAGTGCATATAGCATGAGCACTGAACGGGTTTTCTTTGTTGCTCGACTTGTCTCCGAGCAATGGTATTTTCCCACTCTCAATTAGATCTTGGATCAGGTGCTTCAACTTCCAGCATTTCTCAGTATCATGTCCATTACCCCGATGATATTGGCAATAGGCCTGAACATTGTAGCTTTTGGATCTTTTCTCCACTGGAACTTCTGGAGTTGGGCCTATTGGTTGGATCAGGCCCTTTGAAGATAGCTTTTGTAAGGTGTAGGTATAGGTAGTCCCTATATCCGTAAATACCCGAGTTGGAGCATTCTTTTTGGATGAGGTATCGAGCAGATTAACCTCGTCGAAGATGCTGCAGGTGTGGGCTTGCTCACAGATAAACTGGCCCCCTTGATATCCCTTGGTAGAGGCCTTAGTCAGGCTCTCTAACCTCAAGTCATCCTCGATCCTTGTGCCCATTTCAGTTAGGGTGGCAAAATTGGGAATGACAGCATACCGGAAATGGACCCGGTAGGAAGGGAGGAGGTTCTCGACAAAGGCCTCCACTAAGACTTTCTCGCTGGGCTTATCCATCAGCTTCACGCTCTCGGCCCTCCACCTTTGAAGGTATTTGGTGAACCCTTCTTTGGGCTCTTGGGCCATCACTTCCAGAGTACGCATTATAGTCTGGATCATGGTATTATCAGCGTAATTCCGAGCAAACTCAGTCGCCATATCATCCCAAGTCTTATATTTCTTGGAATCGACCCTGTAGTACCAGGCTTTAGGGTGCTTCTCGAGGGAGGAAGCGAACAACTGTTTTAACATGATGGAATTCACCCCCTTGACAGCCATAAATTATTTGAAAGCCCGAATGTGGTGGCCGGGTCTTCAGTACCCTCAAACATCGGTATTCCCGTAAGGTTGAGGTTGGCAGGTAACTCGTCATTCAGAGGCGAGTAGGAGCGAGCATTCTCTGTATGGATCGAGTTGCTTGTTGACAAGTGGACCTGTTCTTCAAGCTTGCGAACAACGCTGATTAGTTCAGCTATGGGCCCGGTGGGCTCAGATCCAGCAACAGGAGTCCCTTGCTCCATGGCAGTCAAGCGGGTGGCAAGAGTGGTTTGGTCGGTCCTGATGGCTGTCAGTTGAGTTTCCATCTTAACCAGCGCGGCTTTCAGTTCATCCAAGGTTTCTTGCATCTTGTGTTGGCTTCTAGTTATGGGTGGCCTGTCTGTAAGAACACCGCGTAATCAGGAACTAGCCCATGCAAATAGAAGTACATCCCGAGCAAAAAGAAAATGACTCGAAAAAGACACATAGACGGGTGACTTGTGAAAGGTGGGCCTCCCTTAGGATCCGGCAATGTGGGCCGAGTCCTGTTCGAAGGAAGGTCCACGTGAGACATCCCCGGACTTTGGACTCGAATGTGTAGACGGACCCTCATTTGTAGGAGTATGTCCTACGTAGGTGGGCCATGCCTTAGTCAAATAAGGCGGACTGGGATTGGGAGGAAACTCGCGACGTAAGATCGACAGAGTTTCGACGCTAGAGACTTCGACGACTTATGACACGACCCGACACTGCTAAATACGGGAAGTCCTAAGAAGAGGAAGATTTTGAAAATGATTCTTTTTTTCAAGAAAACCCAAAAATTTGGTGGAGGGCCCAATTTTTTCGAAAAAACGGAAAAGTGTATCGGGCCACAGTTTTGAAAGTTCGAAAATATTTTCGAGTTTTTAAAGGGGCAGAATACCGGCTAGAAATAGGCTATTTTGAGTAAAATCATAAGTCCTAAATTCGGTATACGTCCCGAGTTTTGAAAAAGGTGCGATTTTTGAAAAACAACCTTAGAAACCAAGTAGCACATAGTCATGCAAGCATTATAACGACACCATGTATGCTCTACATTAAGTCTCGGTCGGTCTATAAAGGGTCTATACCAGTGTACATAGCCTATCCGAGAATCGGGACGGACTTCCTAAGTCAAGCTGAGCATAGAACATGCCGCGAAACCCATACGAATCGACTAAGAACACCTTTGACATATCCATATTGGAGTACATCACGGTATAGTGGGACGTCGGTCGCCAGTACCGGCCCGGGTAAAAATGGGGTTATGCATGAACCGTAAAACTAAAACGCGTATTGTACTAGTCAAACGATTTCTATTCGAGTCTCACCCTGAGGATGCCGATGGTAAGTCACGCATCAGTTACTCCCCAGCGGAGTCGCCAAATTGTGGACATGACATAGGTCCACCCCGACGCGGCCACGCGCGGGTTTTGGGAGGCGAATGAATCTCCATATGAGATGGGTCGAATTGAAATTTAAATCGAAGTGGAGTCGCCACCGAACTTTGTGGGAGTTCGGGCCCGTTTGAACCCACTCTATATCTTAGTGGGCCATGCAGAAAGTATGGCCCATTCGGATGTCAGAGTTTATTGGGCTCGTCCCTTTGCATTTGATACCGATATCGACATTATCGGATACCGTGTATTGAATGACTCTCGTGCGCCAATGGGTTCGGATATCCGGAAACCATGGTTCTGAGTAAGGGGTGAGGGTACGTGTTGGGAAGTTCACAAAGAACACCCAACCCCGCCCGCACTTGGCGGCCTGTACTAAGATATCGCTTGACTTTTGAATACGGGCGTTAGTAATACGATGAGATGTTATGCAAACAGTATTTTGACTAAACATGTGAATATCTGAATAAGTTGCTATGTCGATTTAATGCATCTAAATTAACGTCAAAGTTGTATTTAGCATGTGAGATTCGTTTTAGTACAATAAAACAAATAACGGAAATAAAAATCAAGAAGACATGAACAAAGAAGTTAGTAACGGTAATAATGATGATAACGGTTTGCAAATAAAATAGAATAATACAAATGACGTGATGCATGGTTTTAGAAAGTAATAAATCCCGTGATAGACTTGACACTTGTTGACCGAAGTCATAGATAAAATATTATCGAGATTCGAAAGGCGTTGTGGGATTCACGGTTTTGACGTGACAAAGGGTCACTCGATCGAGTCATTGAGGGACTCGACCGAGTGGACCTCGGAAAAGGTTTCTGTCCTGGAATTTGAGATGTCACTCGACCGAGTCATGGAGGGACTTGACCGAGTGAACAACCACTCGATCGAGTCATTGCGAGACTCGACCGAGTGATTCTCAAAGAACCTTCTGCCTCGGTTTTTGGGGTGCCACTCGACCGAGTGGGCTAGGCACTCGATCGAGTGCCCCCTGTACGAACTAGGGTTCGTTTCGCAAATAGTTATAGATTTCGAAATTGCTTTTTGATTTTGGTAGATCGCTAATTTTGTCAAATCGGGCAGAAATATTGTATGATTTGTGCTTGATTCGAATTGTGATGCTCGTCGTATCCGATATTTGATTATGAATCAATATCGAATACTTAGAGTCGAATCTAGATAAAGAGATAATAATTCGTTTAAATCAAACTAAAACGAAATAAATTATCTCCGCGTTATAGTGTCGTAATTAGTTCTTTCGAATTATGTGACAACTATTTTAGCATCAACGAATTCGTGTTAGTTAAATTTGTTGACTAATTTGTTTAGATACGATATCCGACTATCGAGTCGGTATCGCATCTAAAGAACAACGCTTTATATTCAATTGAATTAAAAATAAATTGATTCCCTCTGCATCTCGACATCGTAACGAATCCTTGCGGATTATGTGATGTCGGATCCGCATCAACGGGTTTCGACCTAACTCAAAAATAAAGTGTTTGATTTAAAATAATTTTGGAAATTGATGAATGCGATGTTTAATGACGATGAATATGCGAATAATAAAACGTGACCAACGACGCGACAAAATAAAAAAAACGCTATTATTGACATTGACTCGCTTCAACAATCAAACACTCGGGGTGTCGGGATAAGCGACCGGCCACGTCGGGTGAAACACCCTTGTATTCCGATTTTCTTATTCCGTCATCATTTTTATTCGACACGAATCGGCGAGTATTTTAATGTTTTAATACTAGTAATATTAACGATATAAGAAGTAAAAAAACGAAAAAAAGATGATAAACGACGAGGAAGACGACGCGGAAAAAGAAGAGGAGAAGAAAGAAGAAATCGGGATTTTTGCACCTTCAACCTACGTGTTTCGTATTCTCGAACAAGACTCGTCTAGTTGTGGCTTAGGCACGGGAGTTCGAGATTATGTAGATGGAGTTAGGGTGGTTTAGGGTTTGCTAGATACTAGGGTTTAGGTTGAAGGAGTATGTATTGTGTATGAACAGTTAGGGTTTCGAAAGTTGTATGAAGGTGTTGCAAAGGGGTGTATATATAGGAATTCTCCACCACCCGACCTAGGGTTACTCGATCGAGTGCCCCTACTGACTTGATCGAGTGGCCCAATGAAGTGTTAACAGCGGGCCTGTTGAAGGCCCACTCGATCGAGTGGATGAGGTGGGCCGGATATTTTGAAGATTTTGTGTTTGGGTTGGATACTTGATATTTGCATGGCTGTTTTGTGTTCTCGGAAACGGCTTTGACCGGGGTTTGACCCGGTCGCTAAAAGTTGGTTTTATTTTCGGTGTCGGTTTTGACCCAAATTAGTCTCATTTGATTGGAAACGACCCACTGGGCCTGAATTTGGGGTTGATTTTGTGAGATTTGTACTCCGTAAAAGCCCAAGCCAGCAACTAATGGTTTCGAGCCCATATCCGAGCGCGTGGAAACATGTTTGCGTCCGATCATCATCAGGTGTTTTTTGGGAAACTGCTATAGACACCTAGCATCCAAATGTGGGTATCTACAGGATGGTTCTTCAAGGATGCAAGGGTTAAGAAAATCATTATTAGGAGATTCCTCAACAAAGATAGCAAGAGGGTTCTCCTCACTCTTTCCTAAACCACTCAAGTCCTCAAAAACTTCATTAGTAGCCACCTCCTCCTCCAGGTCATGCTCTCAAAGAGTGGATTTTCCATCAAAAACATGCTACCTAAATCCTCAAAAAATAGAGTTTTCAAAGGTCTTAGGCATAGAAAAATCAACCACTCAACTAATGGATGGGGAATCCTCAAAATCACTCTCACTCACATCCTCCTCTTCACAAGGTTCATCAAAACATCAAACTCCTCAAAATGGTTCTCCTCATCAACAAAATCAACAACACAAGTTGCATTCCCAAGATTTTCATCGAATGTTACACACTTCAACTCATTCAAATAGATTTCATTCAAATCCCTCTCCACAAGTGCACAATTTCCGTCATAGAAACCACAAGCATCTCCAAACATTATTTCCGTCATAATATATCTCATACATGGTTTTATTTCCATATTAATTAAATTTGGTTTTATCTGTGGAATACCACCCAAAGTTGGTATTATTCCTGTTAAATAACCCTATTAAAAATAGTCATGTTCTTCTATTCTGATACACCATTTTGTTGTGGTGTATATGCTGTTGTAAGCTCTCTACGAATACTATGCCCTTTAAAAAATGATTCAAACTCATTAGAGCAATACTTACCTCCACGATCAGTTCGAAGAGTTTTAATTGTCTTTCCATACTCATTTTCAACTAGAGCTTTGAAAACTCTAAACACGGAGAAAGCTTCTTAACTTCCTTGTAGAAAATAAACCCATGTTTTTCTTGAATAATCATCAGTGAAGGTAATCACATATCTCTTACCTCCAATAGAAGATAGATTTATAGGACCACAAATGTCTAAGTGCACTGATTTCAAAATGGCTTTTGCTTGCCAAGACTTACCTTTTGGAAATCGAGTATGGTGACGTTTACCCACCATACATTCTTCACATACTTGAGAAGGAATTGTGATATAAGGAAGCCCTATTACCATATGGTTTTGTTAAAGTGTTTCCAGACCACCAAAACTCAAATGTCCATAACGAAAATGTCAAGACCAAGTTGGATCGTTCACTTTCGCCAATGAGGAAGAATGAATGCTCTCAATCTTCAACAGAAACAATCTATTTGAACTTATTGGTATAATAACAATAAATCCTGTTGTGGAGCATAAATTTCACAAGTACTATTTGTATGGTTATCTTATAACCTTTTTCTTGTAATTTGATCACCCACACTCAACAAATTACTTTTGAGATCTGGAACATACATTACATTTGAGATTGTTTCGACGGAACCATTCTTGGTTTTTATCTCAATATCACCTTTACCCATGACTTTAACTGTCTAACAATCACCGGACACCAAAAGTCACAACAGAATTAAAATCTTCATTCAAATATGAAAAAGAAGGCTTACTTTTGCTTATGTGGTTACTACAACCTGTATCCACAAACTAAATATTGTTGTCGGATCTTATGTAATCTTGATTCGCCATCAATAATGTTTCTACTTCATTGTTTTCAATGAAGTTTTAATTTTCACCTTTGTCCTTATTTTGTGGTAGCTTTGTGAAACAATCAGAAGCATAATGCCCAAATCTATGACATCTATAACATTCAATTGTTGACTTATCTAAAATATGACCTCGACACACATTCAACTAATCTAAAAACCCTAAAATCTCTCTCTTGCCTCCTCCAAAAAACAACCTACATTCCTCCTTCCGTCGGGGCCTCCATTGATAATTACTCGATGGTAAGCCCCAAAAATTGTTCAATTTTCAATTCCTAGTATGAAATTCAATCTATTATTCAATAAATTTCTCTCTTTTTGAGAGTTTCGTCTTTTATTTCAAGGTTTTCCTCCTTATTTTCAAGGTTTCGGTCCTTTACATTAGTATAGGACTTAGTTTCATGTTTATTGACAAGATTAGTTTGTTGATGGTTCGTCGCTTGTCTCTTCAATGGATACAAGTAATTTGGCAACGATCCTGGAAATCAATAGAATGCAAGTTTTCTCCCCTCATGAATCAAACGAAGGATCCCCTCAACACTGCAAGAAGATAGCGATACAAGGTCATGCCGAATTGTCAAATCATGTCTTGAGATCCCTAGTTTTTAAGAGAAATTGTATTCTTTGGCTTTTAATAGATTTGTTTGCGATTATAGGTATTCAATGTAAGTGTCGTTTGGCGTTCTATTAATGAATTATTCTTTTCTTCAAAAAAAATTAAAAAATTAAAATATGACCTCGACCTCTGCTCCGAGAATGGTCGATCATAATTAGTTTTATTACTTGTACCATCATCTTTATATACACGAAATCCTCTCCCTCGACGTCTACCTCTTCCCTTACCCCTTTCTCTACAGTTATTAAATTTGGCATTAGTAGAAGCCTTTAAAGCTTGATCTTCTTGTGGAAGGTTGTTGTCAATCTTTTGCTCGTGAATTAATAATGAGCTTTAATTTGCAGCTCGTCAATTGAGAGATTATCAATGTCTTCTGATTCCTCAATTGCGCAAACGACATAATTGAAATCTCTTGATAATGTTCGTGAAAACTTTTCCACAATAGTTGTATCGGTCATATTTTCTCCATGAAATTGCATCTTGTTGCAAATTTCCATTGTACGAGCAAAATAAATAACTTAAGACTGTTTCTTTGTCTTTCATTTCCAATGTTTCTAAACTACTTTTCAAAGTTTGATGTTGTGCACGTTTCACCCTTGTCGAGCCTTGATATTTATTTTTCATTGAGTCTCATATGTCCTTAGACGTATCTTTAATTACAACGAATGGTCTCAAGGATTGAACGATCAATAGCTTGAAATAGAATTTTTTTTGCTTTTAAATTCATAAGATTTTTAGCTAAAATTCGATTTTCTCAGTTTTGGGAAGAACTGTGCATGATGCTGGCATTGGAACTCTCGACTCAATAACAACCAAAAATTACTTGGAGCATAGAAAAATTTTCCATTAACATTCTCCAATGATCATAATGACCATCATAGCGTGGAATCGCTGCTTCGACAAAACCAGAATTTGTTTCTGAAGCCATTGAATTTATTGGACAAAAGAAAATGAGTAAGATTTTACGCTTTTTCTTGGATATCAACTTTGCGGAGCTCTGATAATATTGAAACTCCATTCATGTTGGAGTAGCACTGGAATTTATGGCCTTCTAGGTAATAGACTAATATGAAATACATCTCTCACTGAATTGTGCTAATCTATATTTACCTACCTTTCTCTTTCTCTTCTCTAGGGGAGCTCGACGTGGATGCCGCTGCTTTGCTCAAGCGGATTCAGAAATTCTCTATCTCTCAAGACGCGGGGGCACGCGCAGCTGCTTTTATTTTCACTAGACTTAGTTTTTTTATTGCTAAGGGAGTGGGTGCCCAGATAGTATCTCGGCTACCCACTAACTTCTTGTAATTTGTTTCGATCTTAATACAAGTTCCGGTTTTATAAAAAAATAAAAATAATAATAATAATAATAATAATAATAACAATAAAAGGCAAGTTCGAACATTTTACTAACGTCATGTGGCATCTTCATATGCTTGATATTATTCTCTGAGACCTTTCATTTATTTCAATGAGCATAAAAATTGATAAATAAAAAACATGACGACATCAAACTATATTGTGAAACATACTATATTTGATCATTTGTCTTTCCCTCTTCTGCTTTGTCTAATAATAAAAATGGAATATTTATACATTTAATTGTAAATTCTCAATCATTTCATCCTTACTAAACTTATAGTACTTCAACATAAGTATAGTTTTCTCACCTTTTAGAGCTTTATTTTGACATCTTCATTTTTAGGAATTTTGTCAGAACTAAATAAACTAATACAATTTTTTTAGTTCGTACAGAATGTCAATAATTGTCGTTAAAACTACTGTTAGGGAAATACTAAAGGAAACACTATAGTATTTGACGATTCGGTGTTTACTAAGAATTAGGAGTATTATTGAGTATTATAGGCCACGTTAATATGGAACATCTAAACGTTAGTGTAATATTTATACTATATCTTCAATTCGAGGAAATTAACCACTAGAAACAACTTGCATAGTCAAAAAATACATTGCTTATTATGTTTACCTATGTCAAAATTATTTAAGACCTTTATTAGATAATTATGATCACACAAAACAAACTAATTCACATTTTTTTTCACGTTGTTTATAATTTAAAAAATGGAAATTTGAATTTTCAATGATTAAACTTATTGAAGGATAATGAGTCCGAAAAAGCGACATCAATATGAAATTGTTAAACAAGCTAAATTTAAGAATGATAAATGTACAATAACTCACACCGCGCCTCAAAAATAATATACCGTGCATTGCACATGTGAAAAATATTAAAAGACATTTTCAATGTTTATTTGAGTGACACGTGGTATGGTAAGACAACCAACGTGGAGCATTTGTCACTCTCACGATCTAGCAAACGAATTAATCATCTCTTCATCTTCTCTATTGATGAAATTAACCCTTCATTTAACTTAAAAGAAAAAATCTCTTAATGTGTAGAAGTGGATTAACATTTGGACGCTATTAGTCCTCTTGGTCAAAAAGTGCTACGACTAAGAATTAATCCATATATATTTATTAGTTGTTACGTTTAAGTTTGGATCTATACTATAAAGTTGACGATCTTATGAAAATTGCATAGTGGTTCATCACTTATTAAACTTTTTAAAACATCTTAAAAATATGCAGGTTGCAAACACATACCGAAAATGTTGAGCCAAGAGGATTCAACAACAAGTCGTCTGGTTGTCAATATAGACCGAAAATGTTGAACCAACATCGAGAATCCACCACAGACAACAAGCAGTTAAAGGAAACAGAAATGAAGATGTAGGCATCTAGCAAGCAGCCACAAAACAACCGAAAATTGTGGAACTAATATACTAAATAATTTAATCTATATAATAATAATATTATTATTAAAAGGCAAGTTGAGCATTTTCCTAACGCCATGTGGCATCTTCATATGCTTGATATTCTCCTTATAAAGAGACCTTTTATTTATTTCAATGAGCATAAAAATTGCTAAAAAAACGTGAAGACATCGAACTATATCGTAAAACATATTATATTTGAAAATTTGTCTTTTTATCTTCTGCTTTCTCTAATAATAATGGATTATTTGTACATTTATTGTCCTCTATTATTTCATCCTCACTAAACATATAGTACTTCAACATAACATGAGTATAATTTTCTCACCTTTTATAACTTTATTTTGACATCTTAAAACAATTTTGCATCGACTGATTATAATAATGTTTAATAACTCAAAATAAACTAATTCACATTTTTTTCACGTTGTTTATAATTTTCAAGATGTTCCCAAGATATCTGGCTATTAAAAATGGAAATTTGAATTTCCAATGATTAAACTTATTGAAGGATAATGAGTCCGAAAAATCGACATCAATAGGAAATTGTTAAACATGCTAAGTTTAAGAATGATAAATGTGTACGTTGCACACACCGCGCTTCAAAAATAATATCCCGTGCATTGCACGGGTGATAAAACTAGTAAGGATTTTATATGTCTAAAAACAATGAGCAACATTGATTGAAAGATATTGAAGGGTAGGATTAGTACCCGGACTTTGCTTTTAATTCTGTTTAAGGGTTTAAACTCTTTAACTTTACGGTCAAGGGTTGAAAATTAACATAGTCAGTTAAAGTTATTCAACCCCTCAAAAAATAAAGCGGAAGCGTAATATGCACACCCGTCAAACGGTTCCAGCGGGTCGGGTCACACGAGTCGGGCTCAAATACGGCTCAGATCAAATATGAGTTGGGTTATACGGGTCACCGATCAAATTTGTTGTTTTTTGGGATGATTTCTAACTCTACAAAACTCAGAATTTATATATTAGCATACATATTATTAATTGAGTGAATGACATTCTCACTAAATGTAAATCATTCAATCAATTCTCTCGCTATTATCACTCCAAAATTTCTCCGAGAAAATTTTCCTTTGCATTTTGTTTTCCACTTTTCTCATTTGCATTTCCATATTTAGTAAATACTACTCCCTCCATACCACTAAGAACCTCCCACTTCTATGAATAAAAGTGGGAAGATCTTAGTGGTATATACGGAGGAAGTAAATGTTACTCTTCTTTTCCCACAATTCTCCGCCTTGTACGCAATTTGAGATTCTCAAATTTTGGATGAACAAATTGTGTCTTCTTATTCGGCTGCACCACATGTTTGCCTACGTACCGTGAATTGGGATCAAGCCAATAGTAATTCAATGAATCCCTTTACATGACTTAACATGCGAAAATGTGTAGCAAGTCCTTACAATGTTGGAACTTACTACTTGTAACAACCTTAGTTAACATATCAGCTAAATCTCATCAATATGTACCTTCGTGAGAGAAATATGACCTTCCTCCACGATATCCCGTACAAAATGATATCTTACGTCGATATGCTTGATCCAAGCATAATGAACTTGATCTTTAGCCAATTGAATCGCACTTTGACTATCACAACTCATTTTAACCTTATGTCCTGCTTCATACCCAAATCATCTAGAAGATCGGCCACAATGCTTCCTTCACTCCTTCTGCTTCTGCCATGTACTCGGCCTCTGTAGTAGATTGAGTCACTGTAGCCTGTAACATACACCACCAACTAACTGTAGCACCGTGTATTTTGAACACATAACCAATAGTAGACATCCGTCTATCTATATCACTAGTATAATCTGAATGAAGAAACCCACTTATTTGACCTGTATAAATACTTGTGTTAATAAACAATTCAATAAAATAATTCTAAACAATTCAATAAAATAAAATAAATCCTTATTAATTCATATATTTTCATTCTCTACAAATAAAGACCCATTTTGATATACTTTTAAATCTATTTTTAAAGTTTTCATCTACTTAGATTAAAAAAACTCTTATTAAATTATTTTTTTGCAAAACAATAACTAAACATCTAAATTATTTGAATAAGCTCGTTCTAGGAAATAAAAACCGTTTTACATAAGCAAGGCCAAATGGTACCTTAATAGTACTACATTGTATTAAGGGCCTCCACATTAAACTTAAAACAGAACCTCAAAATTTAATAGGCCGACCCTGATAAAAATTATTTTCTTTTTTGCTTTTTCCTAAATATCACTTCCCTATTTTTATACAAGTCGTCCATTTTACGATTAAGATCATTTCACATGATAACTATTACCCGCTCTATTGAAATAAGAGAGAGCCGAACATTTCATAAATCAAGAATTCGATGTACTCCCCATGGTGCTAATCACTTTTTGAGAAAAGTTTCCCTTGAACTTGTAAAACATACACACAGTCACATATATACACACTCTCTCGCTATACTTACCCTCAAACAAAATTATTATAATCTCTCATTTAAAAAAAAAAAGAAGTGAGAAAATCAAAGTGCAGCGGAGAAAGTATTTTTTTTTTTGTTAAATACGGGTATATATTTTTTTATGAGTTGTATTTAAACATTTAAGATCTTCTAATTGTAGTACAAAACTTAAAAATTGGAGACTAAATCACACATTCATCGATACATATATTAACATTTTATTATTACTTTTAACTTCTTAAATATATAGTTCTAAGAATTATACTTATAATTCTCCAGAAAATATGTTAAGGGGTAATTATTATCGTACAGGTTTTGGTATAGAAGATTTGACGTTCCAAGCACTTAATGACGTTTGAAGGATGCCACATTAATGAGTATTTGATGATAAAAGATTTTAGAAAATCAAGGAATTAATGTTATTTTCATTCCTGTTTATCTCCCTCAATCTTTTCTCAATAAAATGGAGCTAGGGCCACGCCATAATGTAGACAATGAATTTAATTACGTAGGCAAATAGCAAAATTAATTACTCGTATATTATTATGAATAATGTTAAATACAGTTTAAGGGTTGTATTTTATCATTAAATATCATCCAAATTTAGGACAGTATAAAGCTATAAACTTATAGATTGAAGCAAAAGTTACACAAACATCAATACAATTAATGCAAATATTAGAAGATTATTTCGCTTTATGATCTCTTAAAATACAGTCTTTGGGTTTTATTTATCATTTTCCTATTATTATTATATCCACGCATTAATGCGTATATATAAAACCTTATTTAAGGTATATGTATCATGTTCGACCAACATATATGTGAAAGACATACATGATCATTTCATTTATGACCTAATAGTGTTGTGTATTCATGAACACGAACACAAACACAAATGTCAACTCATTAATTTCGTTGAGAAAAACTAAACTCATAAATGATGACATGGTTTTAAATCCTTTTGATAAACATCAAACTCTCATTTCAGTACGGAGGAGTATTTAGAATTCTCAGATTCCAAAGAAAATAAGCATACAAAAATCAAACATGATATGCATGAACAAATGGTAGATCGAGGTGAGGTGTATTGATTATAATAAGTTAGGTTAAAACGCGTTGATTCCTAGCTATAAGATTTCCAATCAACTTCCAATACGTTACAAACAATTTCAGAAATGTCCTTTTTATCATGTTTATTTAATTTGATTCATCATTAAACTAAATGACTCAACATTGATTATGTTGAATAAACTAACCGTGAATCACATACCGATCATTCTATCTGATAAACAATGTACGAGTACAATCCTATTGATTAAAATCTGCTACTTGTATTTTAAATCTACTTTTACAAATTGTCAAACATTGCCATCATCTTCTTTTGGTTATTTTAGTTACTATTCGGATTAGACAGACAGCTATTTCAATAGCGTTATTGAAAGAATATCTCTTCAAAGTTTTTAATTTGTGTTGAGGATGGAGTAGGTCTCTTTAATGTTTTTATTTATTGGTTCCATATATCTTAGGTCATGTTAATTTTGATTCAACATTTTCATTTGAAATATATTCTCAAATACTTGGCCAATAATTTCACATTAGAGCTATTATTAATTAATGCCCTAGTTCCTAAGCTAAAAACATATTTATCACTTGTTTGATAAATCACATATTGACCAAATTTTATTATCAGTCATAATTAATCCTTAATGGAACTAATGATAAGATGTTGACATTGAAGACTTCGATATAAACAAGGTTTTATTAGTACAGAGTATTAGACATAAGTTATTGGTTCAATAATCTCATATCAAGTCGAAATTAGTTAAGCATTTCATTTGGAATTTATAGGTCAAATTCGATGCACATGATAAAAATAGGACGGTCTCACAGGTGAAACTGTCCAATTCTATAAAAAAAAAATAGGAATAATTCATTTTATTTGTTACTGATAAATGAGTGAACCTCTATGCAAAAAAATCATTTTTGGATATGAAATCGTCTCATGATAAATTGTGAAGCCTAATAAATTGGTAATGGAAGTAATAAAAAGACGTTGACATTGACGACTTTAGATTGCAAAAAGTGATAAGCTCCACTGCACACATACAGATACAGCTGAAGCAAACATTGCCATAAATTATATGCAATCTTCTATATTAAATAAATAAGAAAAGGGACCAGCAGTAGTAGTAGTAAATAAAATTAATTAAAGTGGGGTATATAATAAATATGAATATAGGTTTGTTAATAATGGCAGAATGCATCCGCACTTTTATAAGAATTTATTTGTACTCTCTCTATAATTATATTTGCAGAAGGAAACATCACTACTTCATCTGCATGCAATAAGTATAGGAGCAATATCAGTCTTTAATTTAATGAAACATACGGAGTATAGTATAGTAGTATTACTCTTGCTAATTCATAAGCTCAAATTGTTTAGTAAGTTGTGATTGGGGGATACTAGTCCTAGCTCCATCAAATCAATCATATTATCATAAGATCGCAATTTATACTTCCTCACCCCATTAATATTTACCAATTATATATTCATTTAATTAGGTGATATAAAACAATGAAATGGATAAATATAAAAAAACGAAGGAAGTACAAAATAATAATGACACGACATCACGATCATTTTATCTGTTAAACATTCATTTGTTAATTAGGACTTCCTAGTCTTAACCCAAGTGATTTAATATAAAACTAAGGAGTGAGTACAAATTAAGAAGGGTATTTAAGTACTCGTATAATATAAGATCCTCTCGTATTATAAGACAATCTTACCCATCAATTAGGAATACATGCTTGCATCTCATTCCATAACTTATACTCCGTAGTTCACTTAATTAATACATGTATATATACATGCATCCACTGAAACTCTTACCGAATAAAAGTTCTCGTTTAAAATCATTGCAAAAGTTATTGACCGTGTAACTATGAAAAAAGTTAAGAGTAATATCCATATTTTCATCAAAATATTGGTCTAACAGTAATACGCCATTTGATTGGTTAACATCACTTATTTATTACTCTCAATAAAAAGGTATTTATTTATATATATACACATCATACAAATTGTTTTTGTTTGGGTAACAAACAATTAAATGAGAAACTTATAAATAGATCTAATCGCCTAGATCTTATTTATTAAGCATGAATATTTGGATCTCGCCTCTAGGAGGGCTCGTGGCCTTGATGCTCGGCTGGTGTACGCATTCATGCACATGGAACACATAGGACCTCGGAGGGGAGTCCTAGGGACTTACTCTGATGCCTAAGTAAGTCCTTTTTGTCTTGAGTCGCCTTTCTCGTGAGGAGAAAGATGGCTTAGTTTTTATAAGAGAGGTGTTGAGTAGTCGAATATTAATTACCCTTTTATTTAGGAAATAAGTGGGTATTTATAGGCATTCGTGAGAGAGGGAGCTTTACCTTCTTTTGAGCATTTTGGCTTGCTAACCTTACTCGCACAACTTTTTAAGTCGACTTCATTCCCTCTAATTTTCTAGTACAGTTAGCTTTGTTAAGGGCCAGGGCCTCCACCAGGACAACCCGGGTCTCAAGGAGGCCGACACGTATAGTCGATTAATGAGTCTGTCGGACTGCTTACAAGGTTGAGCTAGGCCTGTGAATGGATTCTGGGTCGAAGGCCTATACGACTAGTGAAAACGGATCACCTGGACGAGGCGGTAAGTCGGCCCCATCTTTCGGTGGCCGACCATAGTTGAGTTTTGTCCAGCCGCCGAAGTATAACAGGCGGCTTACCTACCCAGGTGTCTTCCACTGTCAGCGCTTGCCATTGTCCTTAGGTACTCTATGATTCCTTAATCGATGCAACATTTAATGCTCTTACATGGTTTCAAGGAGGTTGTCGCTTGGACTTCCCCAAATGGGATGTTTGTCTGCTCGATGCTCGAAGTTATTAGCCCGATGAGTCTCTTCAGTTTTCGCAATGATTAACCCTCCTCGAAGCGTTCTTCATGATTGATCTTTGCCCTTTTTACACATCATTTGTCATTAATGGTTGATGATGATGTTGGTCGGTTTAGATATTAATATGTGACATGCTTTTGCCCCTATAAAGAAGGACGCAGGTTTGATTTTTTTGGCGTTCTTCTTCATCTTTCTCATAATGATCATCTTCAATGTATGGCTAACACTTTGGGTTTTGATTATCTCTTCAAGAGAGCGGGTTTGTAATTTCGGGAGGTTTTCAAAGATTCCAAGATGTTTGAGTACCCTTATACTTGTCGTCGTATTATTGAGCGCAGTCTGCTGGTGGCTCGTCGTTCCCCTTACGCCCCTAGTAGTGCTGGTATCACCGTGGGCTCTTTTGCAATTGAGATGCTCGTTTCTCTAAGAAGTAAGAGGCTAACTTGCTGTCAGCGGCTTGGCGATTGTGGAGTGAGATCATCGTAAAGGGTCTGCGATCTTGTATTGAGCAACGAAGATCTTGAGATTCTTGACCACCTCAAATCAAGGTCTAATCATTTTTCCTCTAAAATGGAGGGCCAAGTTGATGGGGATTCTAAGGGCTATCTGTCTTTTGCTGAGACGAGAGAGGATATCCTCTTTGGTTTAATAAACCTTGTTCGTTATTTTAGCCCTAACTCGTTGTTCGGCATGAGAAGTGAATAGTGAAGAACTTCTGACAAGCCGGTCTCCTCGCCGTATGGGGATGAGGGGAGAATGATATTTCTGAATAGGACACGGATGTTGCCTTTTGTAACTCGCTTTGTAATGTGTATATTATGTTTGTTGTTATTGTTTTTATTGTCAACCCTTAAGGTGGCCTCTTTTGGCTATGCATGGCCATGGCTAGTGTCACCTCTACATATGTAATTGCATGGGTTGCAACGTTTCTATTGTATATATGGCAATTTGACTTCCGTTTTTCTGTTACAATGATGACTTTGCGCCTTCTATTCTCAACTTCCAAGATGCCTTTTGAGGTTTGCGTGGGAGATTGGATGAGTGATGCGCGTCCGGAGAGAGAAGTGCCTTTAAACTTCTTTAAATATACCTTCCTCACTTCACTTCCCTCCTTCACTTTTCCAATCCTCTTATTTTCAGAACTTCGTCTCTTTTATCTTCTTTTCGTGCCTTCTTGTATTTTGGCCTTTGTTCCTGTGTGCAGGTCAGATATCTGCTTCCCCTTTTTGTCTTTTAGTGTTGTTTGCTTTTTCCATCTTATTCTTTCTCCCCTCTTTAAAAAATAGTTCGTAGTCATAGAAACAAAACTCTAACCCTTAGACCCATTTCCTCTCCCATTCCCGAGGGGGTGAGGGGGGTTTAACTTCTAATAAATGACATTTTAGTAGTTATACTACCCACATGTATATCCTCATTTGATTCAATTTTGTGCGCTTAAATGCTTTAATAGCTGGATTTTTAGTTGTTATCCAGTAACTAGTCATTTTAGCTTAAACCTTAGTAATAGTCGTTATTTTTGAAGAATTCGACATTGCTTTGTCTCGTCTTTATACTTTAGGTGTCATCTCGAAAATGACGGAGTCTAGTTCAAAAGTTCAAGCTTGCATTAGCCAAAGAAAGAAGTCATCAAGTCAATGAAAGGTCCAAAGGCTTATAAGGGAGAACAACATCGGATCCACAAAGCGAGAAAAGTGATCAGACCAAGCTACATGAATGACCGGTCTGCCAAAAAGGCTCATGCACTGCCACTTTCCATCTGACAGACCGGTCACTTTACATGGAGTCATTTGACCGGTCGGTCAGTCCCCTAGAAATCATGTATTCCTCTTTTCGCGACTTCTTTCCTTTAGGCTTATGTTTGTTTGGACCCAATATTATATATGCCTCTCTTGTATCCATCATAGGCACAAAACCCCAGATAGAAACTAGCCTACTTTAGGTTAATCTTTCTTTAATCCTTCTTGAATTACTTCTTAATCTTAGTTAGATCTTGAGTTTCTTGGTTTTTTATATGAAGATTTGGATTTCTATCTCTCTATGATTCAATCCAAGTTTCTCTATTTTCATCTTATTGGTATAATTCTTTTCTTATCTTCTTTAGTTCTTAATCTTGTTTTGTTTGTTTCTACTCTTTGCTTATGTTGAGCATCTTCTGTCCTTTCAATATGAATGTCATTGTTATGTGTTGATTGATGTTATAGCTTGGTTGATTAAATATGAATAGCAAGTAGTCTCCATTTAGGGTCTTAGGGGGATTAGGGTGATTAGTGGTGGTTTGATTGGTTAATATTTGGTTTAGGCTTTGAATGATCATCTCCTATAATTGTCATGCACTCTTAATAATGTTCGTTGAAATAATTGACTTGTCTTATATTTCGATTATCTCTTGTTCTTGAGTCTTGAATCTAGCGACCCATAAGACCTAGATTAGATTTGCATGTTCAGTATGTGGATTAATCACTCTATGTTGTGATAGCCCGATTTGGTTGGTCTAAGACGGTCGGTCCTAAGCCGAGAGCACGTGACCGAGACTATATTATCTTCATTGCCTTGACTTTAGAACCCAATTGAACTCCCACTCATCCTATGAACCCGAGTGACCCTAGTCTTTCTCCTTATTGATTTATTATCGTATTTTAGCTAGTTTAATCGCTTGCTTATCTTAGATTGCGTTCTTAGTTCCACCTAAACTCATTCTCAATATCTATTCTTGAAGTTAGTCTAGAATCGTATCACCCTTTAGTCTAGCATACCGTCCCTGTGGAGATCGATCCTACTTGTCCTAACTACCCATGCTTAGGTTAGTCGGTATTATTTGATCGTTTGGATTCACGACAAATCCTTCCATCAATTCACGAGGTCCAATTTCAAGCCACCTATATGTGTCGGATCGGCCTTATATCGTCTCCTCCTAAAGGTATATGGGGTTTTCATCCGATATTTCACTTGTTTTTGTCGAACTTCTCCCTTCTTAAGTGTTGCTTTCTTCAACTTTCGCAGATTATGTTTGTGTTTAGTTATTACTCCGTAGTAATTTGTGTTTAATTATGATTAGAGAGTAGTCTTTTACTAGGAGATGATTAGTCACATACATGTCTTGATTATGTACGTTATTGAACCCATTTAATGAGTTATCGGATGTTGAGTTGGGAATTGTAAGGGGATTATGATTTAATTAAGGGACGTGTTATTTCATACACGAGTTTTATTTCGTTGTACACGCAACTTTCAAATTCGCCCCTCCCATTTCCCCTCCCATTTGAGAGTGAAAACCAAAAAAATCATACAAACATCATGTATAATAATCTTCCATTAAAGTACGAAATACAAAAAAATGTAAGATAAATATTAAGATCGATAATTCCAAAAACTAATACGATAATTCAAAAAAGTTCGAATTCTAAGAAAAATGCAACAATCAAATTAAATTAAATATAAAAACATAAAATATAATAATACTTGTATGAGAGAAAGGAATAATTAAAAAAAAAAAAAAAAAAGCATTCCTTCTGGAAAAAACGGTGCCCCCAATCCCCAAGATCCCACCCTACCCTACCGTACAACCATGAACCACCGTCCCCAACACCATCCTCACCCACAAGGCCATAACTACCCACAGAGTCTACTTCAATCCACCCAACCACGGAGCCGTCAACTACGCACCCAACGAAATTATGTTGTTCGAATTTCGAAATATCATAATTACTAAACCCTAAATCAACGAGATAATTAACAATATGATTAAACTATTAACGATAAATTAACGAGATAATTAACAAGATCTACATTGCTTGTTACATGTCGAATAGCTTTCGATAATGGTGAAGTGGTTGATTAATTTGTCTAGGTTTAATGAGGTTTTTTAAAAGAGAGGTTTTAAAAGAGAAGGGTACAAATGGGAAAAAAATGACAAAATGTGTACAACGTAGTAAAATTCGTGTATGAATTAAATAAAAATTCCGTTAATTAATCTTTTGTGCTGGTTATGGTTCCTCGACCCTTGTCCTTTTGTGGGAGCCGATTATGTTTAGGAAAATCGATTGCCCGTTTGACTAACCTCACGAATTTGGGTTGAACACGGGAATGAGAACCCAATTTTAGTGCCCTTAACTTTCAGTCGGAACTCTTACCTCGGAAGTAGGAGAAGGACGGATGAGAATTTAGCGTAGACTTAGGGTGTGTTTGGATGGAGGGATTTGGAGCAGAAGAGAGGGGTAAGGGAGGTAGAATCCCTTGTTTGGTTAGGGAATGAGGATGAAGGAAATAAAATGGAAGGGGAGGGATTTGGAGGCATCCATTTTCCTTCCTCGAAGGCAAATAAAAATCTCTTCAACATTGGAAAGATTTGGACGAAAATTATATCCAAACTCTCTTTCCCTCCCTTCCCTTTCCATTTCCCTATTTTCCCCTCCCCTCCCCTCCCCTCCCCCTACATTTCTATCCTAACAAAGCCTAAGGGTGTGTTAACCAAATCCATCTCCCTCCAATTTCTTTCATCCTCATTTGCTAATCAAACAAGTGATTTTACATCCTTCACTCCTACAGATAGCAGTGGATCTCGGATCCAGCCCTGATCCTCCGGATCCAATACCATTGGATCATATTTGGATTCCATTATTTTGGATCCATAGGATAAGGATTGGATCCTGGTCCTTTTAGAAGTAAAAGGATATGGATAAGGATCTTGTCCTTCAGATCCCGATCCTATCCTGATCCTATCTTTTTTAGCTTTTTATGTTACATTAAATTTTAGGGTTATTTAACGAGAATAATATCAGTTATAAGGCATCTTCCCAAAATAATACAAATTTTAATAAATTCGAGAATAATACGTATTATTGAAGTAGTTAAACAAGAGTGGTATAAGTGAGTTTATAACCTGCTACATCAGGTCACCTAATTAATATTTGACCTGCTACTTATCCTTCATCCTCCTCCTTAGACCTGGATAACGGGTGAACTGTTTTAGGTCAGCTTCGGGTCTGGCCACTTTCGGGTTATAAAATCGGGTTGACTTCGGGTGGGGTCAGATAATTTTAGGTTTGGGTCATTCTCGGGTTTGTTGTTTCCAATTTTTTCAGGGATATCGACTAGTTTTCTATGATAATAGTCGGGTCAGTTTCGGGTTAGCTCGGGTCAATTCGGATTGCGGGTCAAAATCATGTGTTCAGTTCGAGTGTCGGGTCAGGTTCGGTTTTGCTTATTCGGGTCATGTCAGTTTTTCCAGGTCTACTCCTCCTTACTTATCTCCTTCATCATCTCTCTCCATTACCCTTCATCCTTCTTCCGTTTTTTTCTATACGTTTCGTTTAGATTTGATGAGGTTGAAGGAAGAGGAAGAAGGAAGACATTAATGACATTTAATGCCTCGTACACTGAGAAAGTGGAAAGGAGTGAACATGAAATAGATTAAAGGCGAAAAAGGAATGTGAACGGTTCTACCGTTCTACCGTTAACTGGTCATCTATACCACTCTAGTTTAATTACTCCAAAAATACGTATTATTGTCAAATTCATTAAAATTGGAATTATTTTCGGAAGACGTTCTATAGTTGATATTATTGTCGTTAAATAAAATAAAAGATGAAAAGGAAATATTGAAGGGTTCTACATGTAACCGGTCACCCATACTACTCTGGTTTAACTACTTCAATAATACGTATTATCTCAGATTTATTAAAATTGATATTATTTTGGGAAGACACCCTATAGTTGATATTATTGTTGTTAAATAACCCTAAATTTTATGGTTAAGCAATGTTAGGAAATAAGCGCCTTGCAATTGTCCTTTTGGATCTCGAATTGGTTTCCGACCTGAATCTGTTTAATTAGGAAAGTTTCCTAATTAATATCCGATTGATTAGAGTTTCCTAATCAATATCTGAGTATCTGACCTAGAATTTTCTATTGTATAGGGTTTTCTAATTTGTTTAGGGTTTCTATTTTGGTTGAGAGTAGTATATAAACTCTCATACCTCTATCCTAGAAATTATGATATCAATCTGAAATCTTTAACCTCTCCTCAAATTAATAAAACTATCTTCTCCTTCTGCCCGTGGATGTAGCTAACAGGTTGTTAGTGAACCACGTAAGTCTGTCTGTCTCTCGATTTTACGTTCTTATTTGTTTGTCTTTCTCTTCCATTACAACAAACTGGTATCAGAGCTTCAGATTCGGCTTCCGCTGAGTTAGCCGTTATTTGGGTTTGTTGAATTTTTGGTGAGAAGATGTCTGGAGCAACAATTTTAAAGCTTGATAAATTCACGGGGAGTAATAGTTTTGGGTTGATAGGCTTGGGTGAGGATGGTAGTGTTGGCGGTAAGGTGGAGTTTTCACTTGTACGGGTCGAACTACGCAATTCTGAAGACAAGCTATCAACGGTTGTTTCCACTTCTCAATGAGGTGGGCTCCTAGGTGGAGCAGGACCCGTGCCTTGGGTTGAAAAGGCAAGACCCGTGCCTTGGGTGGAAAAAAGACAGGACCCGTGCCTTGGGTTAAAAAGGCAAGACCCGTGCCTTGGGTGGAAAAAGACAGGACCCGTGCCTTGGGTTAAAAAGGTAGGACCCGTGCCTTGTGTTAAAAAGGCAGGACCCATGCCTTGGGTGAAAAAGGCAGGACCCGTGTCTTGGGTGAAAAAGGCAAGACCCGTGTCTTGGGTGAAAAAGACAATCGAGATCTCGGGGAAGATCTTTTGTGCTTTGGGCTGACAAGCTGGAGCAGGGAAAGGAGGAAAATTACTATTGACTGAAGACCGTCGAAAGATGTGATCGTTCAGGTCAAGGTTGAGACTATTTGGACAAGTAGTGATTTGAGAATCGACTGTTCGAAGTTGCACTTTTGAAGATTGGTTCAGGTTGGACAATTCAAGTCAAGGTAGAGATTGTTAGGAAATAAGTGCCTAGCAATTGTTCTTTTGGGCCTTGAATTGATTTGTTCCTAATATCTTTCCTAAAGTCGATCCTCTTGTTTTGGTAACATAAGACTGTTTGGTTTTAGGAAAGATTGACCTTTGTTTCCTAATTAGTTTAGGGAACTAGTTTAGGTGGAATAATACTATATAAAGACCTAACTAATTTCTAGGTTAATTAGGACAGAGAGATGATTTGAGAGCACAATATAAAGGGCTGATTTGTGAGGTTTTCTTAGGGAAAACTCAGTCTGTTCCGAGTCCTATTATTTGGTGGTTCTATTGATCTCGTCTTCGTTGGAGACCGTTGGAGTTTGTTCGGATCTTGGTTGGCCACAAGATCGTTTGTCCTTCGTCTCGTCGGTGAGTTCGTCGCAGGTCGAACTCGGTCTGGGTAGTCTCTTTCCAGGTTGAGATTACTATCTTGTTGTAGAATTGGTAGTACTTTTGGCTTTAGCTGTGAGTTATTAAGCGCGTGTATTACTGTCTACTGTTGTACTATTATCTCCACAATAGTGAATTTGGTCTCCTTATCGGTGTGGACGTAGCCAGTGAGTTTGCTGGTGAACCACGTAAATCTGTGTGTCAGTTTATTATTGTTTGTGTGAACATGACGTAGGTCCACCCCGACGCGGCCACGCGCGGGTTTGGGTAGGCGAATGAATCTCGTGGTGAGATTGTTCTCGGTTTCGAAATTTAAGTCAAAATGGAGTCGCCACCGAATTTTGTGGTTATTCGGAACCATACGAGCCCACTCTATGTCGTCATGGGCTACACACAAAGTAAGCCCACTTCGATTTCAGAGTTCATGGGGCTCGTCCCTTTATATTGTTATATCGATACCGTTTACACCGGCTTTCGTATATAAAATGACTCTCGTGCACCAAGGGTTTCAGACATCCGGAAACCAAAGATTCTGAGTAAGGGGTGAGGGTACGTGTTGGGAAGCCCAGTAAGGACACCCAACCCCGCCCGCACATGGCGGCCTCTACTAAGACATCGTTCGTGTTCGTGTACGCGCGCTAGTAAAATAATTAAATGATATGCAAACAACGTTTTCGGGCTAAGCATATGAATTATGCGTTAACTACGTCATTTAATGCATCTTATTATTTGTTAGTGAACCACGTAAGTCTGTCTGTCTCTCGATTTTACGTTCTTATTTGTTTGTCTTTCTCTTCCATTACAACAAACTGGTATCAGAGCTTCAGATTCGGCTTCCGCTGAGTTAGCCGTTATTTGGGTTTGTTGAATTTTTGGTGAGAAGATGTCTGGAGCAACAATTTTAAAGCTTGATAAATTCACGGGGAGTAATAGTTTTGGGTTGATAGGCTTGGGTGAGGATGGTAGTGTTGGCGGTAAGGTGGAGTTTTCACTTGTACGGGTCGAACTACGCAATTCTGAAGACAAGCTATCAACGGTTGTTTCCACTTCTCAATGAGGTGGGCTCCTAGGTGGAGCAGGACCCGTGCCTTGGGTTGAAAAGGCAAGACCCGTGCCTTGGGTGGAAAAAAGACAGGACCCGTGCCTTGGGTTAAAAAGGCAAGACCCGTGCCTTGGGTGGAAAAAGACAGGACCCGTGCCTTGGGTTAAAAAGGTAGGACCCGTGCCTTGTGTTAAAAAGGCAGGACCCATGCCTTGGGTGAAAAAGGCAGGACCCGTGTCTTGGGTGAAAAAGGCAAGACCCGTGTCTTGGGTGAAAAAGACAATCGAGATCTCGGGGAAGATCTTTTGTGCTTTGGGCTGACAAGCTGGAGCAGGGAAAGGAGGAAAATTACTATTGACTGAAGACCGTCGAAAGATGTGATCGTTCAGGTCAAGGTTGAGACTATTTGGACAAGTAGTGATTTGAGAATCGACTGTTCGAAGTTGCACTTTTGAAGATTGGTTCAGGTTGGACAATTCAAGTCAAGGTAGAGATTGTTAGGAAATAAGTGCCTAGCAATTGTTCTTTTGGGCCTTGAATTGATTTGTTCCTAATATCTTTCCTAAAGTCGATCCTCTTGTTTTGGTAACATAAGACTGTTTGGTTTTAGGAAAGATTGACCTTTGTTTCCTAATTAGTTTAGGGAACTAGTTTAGGTGGAATAATACTATATAAAGACCTAACTAATTTCTAGGTTAATTAGGACAGAGAGATGATTTGAGAGCACAATATAAAGGGCTGATTTGTGAGGTTTTCTTAGGGAAAACTCAGTCTGTTCCGAGTCCTATTATTTGGTGGTTCTATTGATCTCGTCTTCGTTGGAGACCGTTGGAGTTTGTTCGGATCTTGGTTGGCCACAAGATCGTTTGTCCTTCGTCTCGTCGGTGAGTTCGTCGCAGGTCGAACTCGGTCTGGGTAGTCTCTTTCCAGGTTGAGATTACTATCTTGTTGTAGAATTGGTAGTACTTTTGGCTTTAGCTGTGAGTTATTAAGCGGGTGTATTACTGTCTACTGTTGTACTATTATCTCCACAATAGTGAATTTGGTCTCCTTATCGGTGTGGACGTAGCCAGTGAGTTTGCTGGTGAACCACGTAAATCTGTGTGTCAGTTTATTATTGTTTGTGTGAACATGACGTAGGTCCACCCCGACGCGGCCACGCGCGGGTTTGGGTAGGCGAATGAATCTCGTGGTGAGATTGTTCTCGGTTTCGAAATTTAAGTCAAAATGGAGTCGCCACCGAATTTTGTGGTTATTCGGAACCATACGAGCCCACTCTATGTCGTCATGGGCTACACACAAAGTAAGCCCACTTCGATTTCAGAGTTCATGGGGCTCGTCCCTTTGCATTGTTATATCGATACCGTTTACACCGGCTTTCGTATATAAAATGACTCTCGTGCACCAAGGGTTTCAGACATCCGGAAACCAAAGATTCTGAGTAAGAGGTGAGGGTACGTGTTGGGAAGCCCACTAAGGACACCCAACCCCGCCCGCACAATGGCGGCCTCTACTAAGACATCGTTCGTGTTCGTGTACGCGCGCTAGTAAAACGACTAAATGATATGCAAACAGCGTTTTCGGGCTAAGCATGTGAATTATTGATTTGCTACGTCATTTAATGCATCTTGATTCACGTCAAAGTGATTTAGCATGTGATGTTCATTTAAATAAATAAATGGCAAACATCGAGAATAGAAAACTCGTAAATAAATTACAAATTACACGGGCGGAATACAACCCGGAATTCACAATACAACGAGCAATAAAATAGAATAATTGAATTAAATAAGAAGAGCGATAGATAAATACACGACTCGACAAAGACCCGTATACAATAAATGCACACTAGATCGTGAATTAGTTAGACGGACGAACCTTAATTAATTACGCATTATATTGCATATTAATCAAAGGACGGAGGTTCGAGACCTAGGTGTGGTGCTAACCCGATCTCGAACCTCGATGCCTTGTCCCGACTTATCACCTCGAGAAATGGAGCCTAAATTAATTATGTGTCGGATACGACTAAAGAGTCGTCGACATAAAATTAATAGTGCGAGATCGTCGATCAAAATCGTTTTAGGTGTCGTGATATGCATGAGTTTTGAAAATTAGAATTACGTGATTGATTATGCACGTGTCGACTAAAAGTCGTAAAAAAATGACGAGGCTCAAATGTTGCATTAGAGCTCTCGGTTTTCTGGGCTACAGGACCCACTCGGTCGAGTCGTGGTCTGACTCGGTCGAGTGTGTCTTTAAAGTAGCTACTGTCCAGATTTCTGGGTGCTACTCGATCGAGTAGCCTATGTACTCGGTCGAGTAGCCCTTGTACGAGTGATAACTCGTTTCATTTTATTTTCCAAAATCGATGGTCGGCTAAATTAAATACAAATATTGCACGATTTGAATTTAATTCGGCTTCCGGTGCTATAATCGTGTATGCATGCGATTATAACACCGTTATCGGATTTTTATGAAAACGTTATCGTTTAAATTAGAGATTTTGAATTAGTGACGAAATTGCATCCCTCTACGTCACGACATCGAAACCAATCCTTTCGGAGTATGTGATGTCGGTTTTCGTGTCAACGGGTTCCGCACTAATCTTGGAAATGGGATCAAATACGTTCAACTAGGACCGATCACGATCACATCATGTCCTTGAGTACATTGGGGCGGCGCTCCTCGAAAAGGCGCCACCTCCGTCGTTACTCGTAAAGGAATTAGATGGACTTTAGGCGATCGTCATAGTCAAACGTATTCGAAACTGAGATTTTGATATTAGTATGTATATATACACGGTATAATAATGTTAGATGTTAGAATACGGAATTAAAGTGTTAGTATACAAAAAATAAAAGTTAGTGTTAGGATACATAAATAAAATGTTAGTATACAAAATAAATAAAAAGTTAGTATGCACAAAATTAAAGGTTAGTGTTAGCGGTTAGTAATAGTAATAATAATAATAATAATAATAATAATAATAATACAAATATATATATATAAAAGAAACAAAAAAAGAAGAAGGGAGAAAGAGATGTCGGGATTTGAATTACACCCTCAACCTACATGCTTAATGGCCTCGGAAACGGACTCGTAGTAGCGGCGTGTGCGCGGAAGTGTCGAGATATGTAGGGTGAGTTAGGGTGTGTTTGGTTAGGGAGAGGATGTTCTTGGGTCTTTGGCGAGTTTTGATCTCGAGTTTGATTGTATGTATGTGTGTGTGTATCGGTTTTACGAGGGATGCTAACTCGGTTTTTAGCCTAAGGTTGCTTAGGGTTTGTAGTATTGAAGTGATGAAGATGGATTGGGGTAGAAATGTAGGGTCTTTGGCATGGGAAAAACTTTGTGAAAATGAAAGGGGTTAAGGGGGTATTTATAGGCTTCACCCTCCGACCTAGGGTCACTCGATCGAGTGGCCCTAGTGCACTCGATCGAGTGCCCTTCAAAACGGGCCTTATTCAGCTGTTGACGCTCCACTCGACCGAGTTGGTCTATCCACTCGATCGAGTGGATCAATTAGGATCGAGCTATTTTAGGAAGGGGTTGACTTTGTTGATTTGTTTGTTTTTATTTGAATTTAGACTTGGCGCCAGCTTCTAGAAGTTGAATTTGGCTGATTTTTGTGTCGGATTCGTCTTTGACCGGGTTTTGACCCGGTCGCCAAAAGACGGTTTTATTTCCGGTGTCGGTTTTGGCCCAAATTAGTCTCATTTTATTGGGAACGACCCACTGGGCCTGGATTTGAGGTCGGTTTTGAGAGATTTGCACTCCGCTAAAATCCCACGTCGGATACTATTGATTCCGAGTCCGTATTCGAGCGTACTAAGTCACGTTGACGTCCGATCATCATCGGGTGTTTTGTCGGGAACTGCTATAGACACTAGCAGGCGAAATGCGGGTGTCTACAGAGCCCCCACTCTGACTGAGGCTTGGACAAGGCGAAAGTCAGAGTAGCTACCAGGCCAATCGAGGATTACGACCTGGCAGCTTTCCGGTCGGGTCGTTTATAGTCCAGTAGACTTGCGTGAAGGGCTCGCCAGCCATAAGTAGAGGGTCATACCTGTCCTGATGATGATAGCTCCGCGGGGAGTCAGACTTGTAGCATAAGTCCTAGGCGTGCCTATATGTGGGCCCATCTCGTACCATTTCGGGGAAAATGCCGCCTCGGGCGTTCCGCTGGGGAAATATGTGAGCTGTACGGGCTTGCTTTTAAAGCCTTGAGTCGTACCTGACCTGATGATGATGCTCCGTGGGGAGTAAAACTTGCCTTTCGGGGCGTAGGTGTACCCGTATGCCGACACCTCACGCTTTGGATGTAGCACACCGGGGAAAAGCTGACTCCGTTGGGGAAATTGTTTCACGGAGACTTGCTTCTGAAGTCTGGGGTGTACCTGTATGCTGACACATAACAACTTGTATGTAACACATAGACAAAACACCGACTCTCGCTGGGGAGAAAAGTAGTTGCGCGGGGACTTGCTTCTGAAGTCTTGGGTGTACCCGTATGCCGACACATCACATCTTGGACGTAGCATTCCAGGAGAAACACCGTCTTTGTTGTTCCGTTGGGAAGCAATGTTGGTACCTGAAATGTTAGATACATAGGCAGAAATAGCAGGCATAGTATATAGCAAGATAGCACATAGGAAATGCAGTTAGCATCTATAGACTGGCTTGCGCTGGGGAAAATGGTTTTTGCTTCATTTTGAAGTCGAAGTCCTGAAAGCAACTCATGTGCTAGGAAATAGGTTTTCAAAATTGAAAGGGGTAGAAAAGAAATTTGCAGTATAAATAGACCGAAATTTGACCTTGTCGAAAAGGATTTTATCAAATGGCTAAGTTTTACAAATTTCAAAGCAAGGATTTGAAAAGAGAGACATACCGACAGACTCGCCTCTGGACGTGACAGGACGAGTTGACAGACACGACTTAGAATTTTGAAGGGGTTGGACTATGACTCGGTAGGGGGGTGGGCCGCCTAAGATGACAAGACTCTTAAGCTGCGCTAATCCGTAGCCTAGGCGAGTGGCAACACAGTCGAACATCAAAACGGGAATGATCCGGTATAGGGGAACTGCAGTAGTCTGTAATGAGACTGTTTTTGCAGGACTTAGCAGTAGTAGTGCTGTAGACTAGTGATCTTTTGAATTTTTGGTTTTGGGGTACATTCCCAAAGTGGGTGTCACTTCGAGTCCCTGACGGATTCTTGTCTTTGACTGAGCCGAGTGCTAGGACACACTAAAGAAAGGAGGCTAGTTTTTTGAAAGTCATTTGGATTATGTGAGTGGATGAAGGTCTTCTGTCTGAGAGAAGCCCCCAGGACGACAAAGCTAGCTGCTGAGAACATGATAGTGTCGTGACCGGAATGATGGTGCCTTTTTTTATTTGTGTCAATGTGGGTGGTTGTGCCTTTGTTGAAGGGTTGCCTACGTATTCACGTGTAGTGAAATCAAACCAAGCCGTAGTTCAGTGGATTGGAAGATATGTTATGGTGCCTAGTTTATTAGGGCTTTGTGTGTAACTAGCCATAGTGATGGTGTAGGCTAGGTGTGTTCCCAATGATGTCTTGATCAAAGGGCTGGAACAGTTAGGATGTTGATCCCGTGACTGTGAGCATTCTCCAGGGTAGCCCCCAGAGGTGGTGTGAACTATTTGAGCATGTTCTATGCCGACCGCAGGTTGAGTTCCCGTGTTTGGGGCTGGTAACTGGTTTGGATGTTTTTGGAAATGTGGTGCCAGACAATAAGTGGCTTTGACGCTTCGAAATCTGGAGCTTGATTTTGTGGAGCTAAGGTTTCGAGGGTAAGGTATTGTAATGTGGTAGGAAAGGGGGAAGTCGAGTAAAAATGACTCGGGCTTCGATTGGGCAGGTTTGATGATGCGGGATCTGGTTTCCATGTCTGGCCCTAATGGTTAGGGTGTATCCTATGGAGCTAGAATCCTCAAAATTCTGGGCTGTCTCTTAGCCTAGGTCTCGGGAAGGTCTTGAGAGTTGTAATGTGGGAAGGCTAAGTGTGGTGTTAGCTAACCAGCTTGATTGTCTCTCCCCTATTTGACCGTTTTCACTACAGTCATGGGTTCTTGAACATTTTTTGGCTGACCTTTTAGCCCTGGTCATGGGTTTTGATGATGTTTTGAATTGACCGTTCCCGGACAAGGGACTTTCACTTGTGTTGACCATTGACCACGGTCATGGGTATTTGATTTTTTTTTTTTGGATTGACCTCCTAGCCCCGGTCGTGGGATTGATCGTATCTGGTCGGGGGATGCTGAGAGTTCTTTTTTTGATGGCCAGCTCTTTTGTTTTGGGCCTTTTGCTTTTTTTCTTGGACTTTTGAATTTTTTGTCCTGTTTTTTTTTTTTCACGGCTATCTCTCCCTTTGATGTTGTGGGTGGATATGGGGGTGGGCCCATCGGTTGGATTAGGCTTGTGGAGCTAAACCTTTGTAAGGTGTAAGCCTAGTTGGTGTTTATGTGAGTGCAACTCGCGGTGGAGTACTCTACGGTAAGCATGGTGGTTTGGATCTCGGGATTGTCATCATAATTCCGAGCAGGCTTAGTGGGAGTATCGTCCCGAGTTGGGTATTTTTTGCATCAAGTCAGACTAACGCCTAAGATAGGGATTGGTCAGTTTTATTGGAGGGGTGTTTATTGTGGGAAATGGGCTTGCCTCCCGTCTTGTACCCAAATTAGGAGACTACCTAGATTTGTCATAGGATTCGATACCGCTCCTGCTAAGGGTAGTTATGTGGCTGTCTATGCCAGACATGGAACAGGTAAGGGAAAACACGGGCCTCAGTTCCTGCAGTCATTATAGATGTGCCTATAATAGTCACGTGCGTGTGCTCACAGTGTATGATGATGGTGTTCATCATGTTCTCGGAAACACATAAGGAAAGTATATAGTGGAGATAGAATATTGAAAGCTGATTTTTTGTTGAATTTTGAAGAGGACAGAATGCAAAAGACTCTGACTCTGATTTGGAAATGAGGATGTAGGGTATCCTAGACTCGGACTAAGACTTAGACTCGAATCAAATCCGGACTTACGGACGCTCGGTTGGTTGTTTCTTTTTTTTTGGTAAAGTCTTTGATTGGAGAAAACGACAGGTGCCCCGACTCGCCTAAACTTGACTTTGCGCGAATGCAAGAGAGGGAGTCAAACTAGACACGGCCCGGGGTGACGGGATGACAAAGACTCTTGGACCGGGATACTCGAACATTGACCTAGACGAGGTAACGACCATGGCTCGAACTCGACCATGAGATCTGAGCCACGAGGATGAGTCCGAAAATGGGGCGACCGTGTTTGGCCGCGTCACGTGTTCGGACCCACTGTGGCGACCTAAACCTTTAGGAGACTCAAGTGTTCGTAGCATAGGTACGACTCGAAGAAGGCATTATAAGGACGCCGGTGTATGATGAACGTAAGGTACTCCTTAGGGTGACCGTGTTTGACTGGTCGGTTGGAGGATAGCCCCCGAGCGACGCAAAAGACTCTATAGGACTCAGATGGGGTGGCATCTAAGTGACTCGAAAATGGCACGCGTGAGACAACACGTGTATGACATGACCCTTAGAGCAACCGTGATTGATCGCTCTGCTAAAGGGTAGCCCCCGAGTGAGACCGAGGACTCTGATAGGACTCAGATGGTGTGACATCTAAGTGACTCAAAAGTGGGGTACGTGAGACAACACGTGTAAGACATGACCCTTAGAGCAACCGTGATTGACCGCTCTGCTGAAGGGTAGCCCCTGAGTGAGATTGCAGGTTTTGCTAAGACTCGAGTGATGGACGAGTGACACTTAGATGTAAGGATCACGAACCTTTTGTTATAGGCATATGCCTTGTAAAAGGTTGATTCGGCCTTGATGAAGGCAGACGGGTAAGGGAAGAAACTTACGATGTAAGATCGGCGGAGTTTCGACGCTAGAGACCCTTGACTTGACTTGAATAAGGATGACCCTGTGATTAGGGTAGACCCTTAAGTTAAAGGATTTTTGAATTGGGATGACTCGACTAACGGATGGAAAGACGGGCAAAATTCCCTTAGGAAAGGTCGTGGGGACCGTCCTGTCGGAGGGAAAATTGCGTGTGACTTTCTAGTTAGGACTCGAGTGTTTATGAACCTTCCATTTACGAGTGTATGACTCGTGTTGGTCGGTTGTGCCTTTAGAAAAAGGCGGACTAGGATGGGGAAGAAACCCGTGATGTAGGATCGACGGAGTTTCGACGCTAACGACCTTCGACAAATCATAAAAAGACCCGACACACGGATTACGGTAGGTCCTATAATCGAAAGGTTTTGAAAAATGATTGAATTTTGAAAATTGAGAGGACGGTCCTGAAATTGGTAGTGGGCCAATAGGACCGGGCATTTTGAAATGTTGGAATGGTTGCGAGTAATTTCGCGTTTTGAAAAATTGGGAGACGGTCCCGTTTTTTTGAAATTGGCAGCATGCCGACAAGACCGATTTTTTGAAAAGTTGAATTTTTGGAATTTTGAAAATTTGAATATCGAAAATAAATTTCCGAAAATTTGAAAATTGAAGATGAGATCCCGAAGATTTGAGAATCGAAAACGACATCTTGGAGATTTGAAAATCAAGAATGGAATCTCGAGGATTTGAAAATCGCGAATGGCATCACGAAGATTTGAAAATTGAAATTGAATTTTGAAAATTCGAAAATCGAATGGTGGATCGGAAATTCGAAATTTGAAATGGGAAGCATGCCGGCTAAAAATAGGCTATTTTGAGTCAAATCGTAAGTCTAAATTTTGGTAGCATTCCGAGTTTTTGAATTTGAATATTTTGAAAAGACGAGTCCCGAAACGGACGATATTTCGGATTTTTCAAAATTTGGTGTTTTGGAAAGATGGGTCCCGAAACGGACAGTATTTCGGGTTTTTTGAAATTTGGTATTTTGGAAAGATGTAATTTTGAAATGATGGTTTTTGAAAAATGACACGGAAACCAAGTAGCACGTAGTCAAACAAGCATTATAACGACGCTTATGTATGCATTACGCTAAGTCTCGGTCGGTCAAAATAGGGTCTATACCAACAACGATGGCTTTCTCGTGTGATGGACGGACTCCCTAAGCCGAGTTGGTCTTAGGACATGCCGCGAAACCGAGACGAGTTCCACCATCGATGTCTTTAGCGCACCCATGTAGGAATGCACCGTGGTATAGTGGGACGTCGGTCACAAGTAACCGGCCCGGGCAAATTTGGGTTATGCATGAATCATTAAACTAATGCGCGCACACTAATCTACGAACGATTTCTCTTCGAGTCTCACCCTAGGAACCCCGATGACATGTGGTACATCAGGTATCCCCAGCAGAGTCGCCAAATTGTGGACATGACGTAGGTCCACCCCGACGCGGCCACGCGCGGGTTTGGGTAGGCGAATGAATCTCGTGGTGAGATTGTTCTCGGTTTCGAAATTTAAGTCAAAATGGAGTCGCCACCGAATTTTGTGGTTATTCGGAACCATACGAGCCCACTCTATGTCGTCATGGGCTACACACAAAGTAAGCCCACTTCGATTTCAGAGTTCATGGGGCTCGTCCCTTTATATTGTTATATCGATACCGTTTACACCGGCTTTCGTATATAAAATGACTCTCGTGCACCAAGGGTTTCAGACATCCGGAAACCAAAGATTCTGAGTAAGGGGTGAGGGTACGTGTTGGGAAGCCCAGTAAGGACACCCAACCCCGCCCGCACATGGCGGCCTCTACTAAGACATCGTTCGTGTTCGTGTACGCGCGCTAGTAAAATAATTAAATGATATGCAAACAACGTTTTCGGGCTAAGCATATGAATTATGCGTTAACTACGTCATTTAATGCATCTTATTATTTGTTAGTGAACCACGTAAGTCTGTCTGTCTCTCGATTTTACGTTCTTATTTGTTTGTCTTTCTCTTCCATTACAACAAACTGGTATCAGAGCTTCAGATTCGGCTTCCGCTGAGTTAGCCGTTATTTGGGTTTGTTGAATTTTTGGTGAGAAGATGTCTGGAGCAACAATTTTAAAGCTTGATAAATTCACGGGGAGTAATAGTTTTGGGTTGATAGGCTTGGGTGAGGATGGTAGTGTTGGCGGTAAGGTGGAGTTTTCACTTGTACGGGTCGAACTACGCAATTCTGAAGACAAGCTATCAACGGTTGTTTCCACTTCTCAATGAGGTGGGCTCCTAGGTGGAGCAGGACCCGTGCCTTGGGTTGAAAAGGCAAGACCCGTGCCTTGGGTGGAAAAAAGACAGGACCCGTGCCTTGGGTTAAAAAGGCAAGACCCGTGCCTTGGGTGGAAAAAGACAGGACCCGTGCCTTGGGTTAAAAAGGTAGGACCCGTGCCTTGTGTTAAAAAGGCAGGACCCATGCCTTGGGTGAAAAAGGCAGGACCCGTGTCTTGGGTGAAAAAGGCAAGACCCGTGTCTTGGGTGAAAAAGACAATCGAGATCTCGGGGAAGATCTTTTGTGCTTTGGGCTGACAAGCTGGAGCAGGGAAAGGAGGAAAATTACTATTGACTGAAGACCGTCGAAAGATGTGATCGTTCAGGTCAAGGTTGAGACTATTTGGACAAGTAGTGATTTGAGAATCGACTGTTCGAAGTTGCACTTTTGAAGATTGGTTCAGGTTGGACAATTCAAGTCAAGGTAGAGATTGTTAGGAAATAAGTGCCTCGCAATTGTTCTTTTGGGCCTTGAATTGATTTGTTCCTAATATCTTTCCTAAAGTCGATCCTCTTGTTTTGGTAACATAAGACTGTTTGGTTTTAGGAAAGATTGACCTTTGTTTCCTAATTAGTTTAGGGAACTAGTTTAGGTGGAATAATACTATATAAAGACCTAACTAATTTCTAGGTTAATTAGGACAGAGAGATGATTTGAGAGCACAATATAAAGGGCTGATTTGTGAGGTTTTCTTAGGGAAAACTCAGTCTGTTCCGAGTCCTATTATTTGGTGGTTCTATTGATCTCGTCTTCGTTGGAGACCGTTGGAGTTTGTTCGGATCTTGGTTGGCCACAAGATCGTTTGTCCTTCGTCTCGTCGGTGAGTTCGTCGCAGGTCGAACTCGGTCTGGGTAGTCTCTTTCCAGGTTGAGATTACTATCTTGTTGTAGAATTGGTAGTACTTTTGGCTTTAGCTGTGAGTTATTAAGCGCGTGTATTACTGTCTACTGTTGTACTATTATCTCCACAATAGTGAATTTGGTCTCCTTATCGGTGTGGACGTAGCCAGTGAGTTTGCTGGTGAACCACGTAAATCTGTGTGTCAGTTTATTATTGTTTGTGTGAACATGACGTAGGTCCACCCCGACGCGGCCACGCGCGGGTTTGGGTAGGCGAATGAATCTCGTGGTGAGATTGTTCTCGGTTTCGAAATTTAAGTCAAAATGGAGTCGCCACCGAATTTTGTGGTTATTCGGAACCATACGAGCCCACTCTATGTCGTCATGGGCTACACACAAAGTAAGCCCACTTCGATTTCAGAGTTCATGGGGCTCGTCCCTTTGCATTGTTATATCGATACCGTTTACACCGGCTTTCGTATATAAAATGACTCTCGTGCACCAAGGGTTTCAGACATCCGGAAACCAAAGATTCTGAGTAAGAGGTGAGGGTACGTGTTGGGAAGCCCACTAAGGACACCCAACCCCGCCCGCACAATGGCGGCCTCTACTAAGACATCGTTCGTGTTCGTGTACGCGCGCTAGTAAAACGACTAAATGATATGCAAACAGCGTTTTCGGGCTAAGCATGTGAATTATTGATTTGCTACGTCATTTAATGCATCTTGATTCACGTCAAAGTGATTTAGCATGTGATGTTCATTTAAATAAATAAATGGCAAACATCGAGAATAGAAAACTCGTAAATAAATTACAAATTACACGGGCGGAATACAACCCGGAATTCACAATACAACGAGCAATAAAATAGAATAATTGAATTAAATAAGAAGAGCGATAGATAAATACACGACTCGACAAAGACCCGTATACAATAAATGCACACTAGATCGTGAATTAGTTAGACGGACGAACCTTAATTAATTACGCATTATATTGCATATTAATCAAAGGACGGAGGTTTGAGACCTAGGTGTGGTGCTAACCCGATCTCGAACCTCGATGCCTTGTCCCGACTTATCACCTCGAGAAATGGAGCCTAAATTAATTATGTGTCGGATACGACTAAAGAGTCGTCGACATAAAATTAATAGTGCGAGATCGTCGATCAAAATCGTTTTAGGTGTCGTGATATGCATGAGTTTTGAAAATTAGAATTACGTGATTGATTATGCACGTGTCGACTAAAAGTCGTAAAAAAATGACGAGGCTCAAATGTTGCATTAGAGCTCTCGGTTTTCTGGGCTACAGGACCCACTCGGTCGAGTCGTGGTCTGACTCGGTCGAGTGTGTCTTTAAAGTAGCTACTGTCCAGATTTCTGGGTGCTACTCGATCGAGTAGCCTATGTACTCGGTCGAGTAGCCCTTGTACGAGTGATAACTCGTTTCATTTTATTTTCCAAAATCGATGGTCGGCTAAATTAAATACAAATATTGCACGATTTGAATTTAATTCGGCTTCCGGTGCTATAATCGTGTATGCATGCGATTATAACACCGTTATCGGATTTTTATGAAAACGTTATCGTTTAAATTAGAGATTTTGAATTAGTGACGAAATTGCATCCCTCTACGTCACGACGTCGAAACCAATCCTTTCGGAGTATGTGATGTCGGTTTTCGTGTCAACGGGTTCCGCACTAATCTTGGAAATGGGATCAAATACGTTCAACTAGGACCGATCACGATCACATCATGTCCTTGAGTACATTGGGGCGGCGCTCCTCGAAAAGGCGCCACCTCCGTCGTTACTCGTAGAGGAATTAGATGGACTTTAGGCGATCGTCATAGTCAAACGTATTCGAAACTGAGATTTTGATATTAGTATGTATATATACACGGTATAATAATGTTAGATGTTAGAATACGGAATTAAAGTGTTAGTATACAAAAAATAAAAGTTAGTGTTAGGATACATAAATAAAATGTTAGTATACAAAATAAATAAAAAGTTAGTATGCACAAAATTAAAGGTTAGTGTTAGCGGTTAGTAATAGTAATAATAATAATAATAATAATAATAATAATAATAATACAAATATATATATATATATAAAAGAAATAAAAAAAGAAGAAGGGAGAAAGAGATGTCGGGATTTGAATTACACCCTCAACCTACATGCTTAATGGCCTCGGAAACGGACTCGTAGTAGCGGCGTGTGCGCGGAAGTGTCGAGATATGTAGGGTGAGTTAGGGTGTGTTTGGTTAGGGAGAGGATGTTCTTGGGTCTTTGGCGAGTTTTGATCTCGAGTTTGATTGTATGTATGTGTGTGTGTATCGGTTTTACGAGGGATGCTAACTCGGTTTTTAGCCTAAGGTTGCTTAGGGTTTGTAGTATTGAAGTGATGAAGATGGATTGGGGTAGAAATGTAGGGTCTTTGGCATGGGAAAAACTTTGTGAAAATGAAAGGGGTTAAGGGGGTATTTATAGGCTTCACCCTCCGACCTAGGGTCACTCGATCGAGTGGCCCTAGTGCACTCGATCGAGTGCCCTTCAAAACGGGCCTTATTCAGCTGTTGACGCTCCACTCGACCGAGTGGGTCTATCCACTCGATCGAGTGGATCAATTAGGATCGAGCTATTTTAGGAAGGGGTTGACTTTGTTGATTTGTTTGTTTTTATTTGAATTTAGACTTGGCGCCAGCTTCTAGAAGTTGAATTTGGCTGATTTTTGTGTCGGATTCGTCTTTGACCGGGTTTTGACCCGGTCGCCAAAAGACGATTTTATTTCCGGTGTCGGTTTTGGCCCAAATTAGTCTCATTTTATTGGGAACGACCCACTGGGCCTGGATTTGAGGTCGGTTTTGAGAGATTTGCACTCCGCTAAAAGCCCACGTCGGATACTATTGATTCTGAGTCCGTATTCGAGCGTATTAAGTCACGTTGACGTCCGATCATCATCGGGTGTTTTGTCGGGAACTGCTATAGACACTAGCAGGCAAAATGCGGGTGTCTACAGTTTGCTATTTGTTTTGTTCTTCTCGCGTAGTCAACAAACCGTAGGTAACGGGACGCTTCCGTTACAACAAGCAACCTTAAGTAATTCAAACTCAATACTAAATCTCTCGCTCAATCTGTCACTCACTAACCAGAAATGTATTCATGCCCACTTGTGAGAGTGACTCTCAACCCTAAATCCCAAATCGTTGATCTTTCTCTTTCACCGACGAATCATTTCCCGTTGTTGACATAGTTCACCCAACGACATGTTATATTATCCACACAAAATTGTGTGAATCTTGACATATCAATTTTATTGATTTTTTTCTTTTCTTTTGAGTTCAATGTTCTAGTTTTTGGGTAAGTTAATTTATTTGTTTACAAATATTTGTTTATCAGTGAGTTTGTGAAAAGTTAGAGATTATACTTAGTTTTTAATTATAGACATACCATTATCAACAAATCAATTAATTGTATATGGCCTTTGTGGGTATGTTTGTATATGGGCATGATTTAGATTTGCGCTATATATGTTTGTTTGTGAGCATGTTGTCTGATTTCAATATGTTTTAATACGACATTTGATTTATTATTCGGTAGCTTGGTTACATTAATGATTCCATAAGGTGACATAAGACGATGTAACAAAATAAATTTACCTAAAAGACTAGATCCTTATCTGATCCTGATAGTACCCTGATCCTTAGGCTCCGGATAAGGATCCTATCATTTTAGACTCTTAGGATAAAGATTGGATCTGGATCCAATGGGAGAAATAAGTATAATAATCTAGATCCTACCAGATCCAATCCTGATCCTACCCTTTGACATCCCTATTCACTCCCCCTCCCTTTTCTTTCCTCTCAAATCCCTCATCAATTCAAACACGCCGAGTAAAACGATTAGGAATCGCTACACTCTTTGCAAACCGACCCTTACTAGTGCAACAGTAAGTGGCGCTTGTGAGGCATTTAAAACCACAACATAATCGTAATAATGCTATAATTGCTATCACTTAATTATTAACCTGCTAATAATCTTACTATGCATCGAGTAATTATCGTGTACAACCGTTGTACCGGTGCGACAATAGTAATAATTTGCAATTTATGGTAAAAAGTGATCATTTTAGGTTTGTTAGTTACCACTTTCAAATATATAGTTACCACGTTTTCGTATTAAAAAGTGGTCACTATTGAACTCAAAGTGGTCACTAAATAACCTAAAGTGGTAGCTCTTTAGTTTTTACCACAAATTCCTAGTTTTAAGGTTTGTTGTAGGTACAACGATTGTATACTATAATAGATGGCTAGACCCTAAGCATTCTTATTCCTGGAGCTAAATGCACAACTGACGGAATATATCGCAGCCAAAGGACCCCTGCAAGATCATTGTTCACTAGCTCAAACAGATCAGCCGACATGTCCTCAAAATTGAAGATTACTAACTGAGCGTTCTGTATAACTCCTAGGTTGGCAAGCCAGTCCGCACATCTGTTTGTCTCCCGATAGACATGCATTATCTTTACCTCTCGATTATTACCTGCAATCAACACTCTACATGTTTTCTGTTATGTGTGTTGATTTTCAACTAAAATAAATGACATTATTAAATTTTCTTTTCTTAACTGCGACCTCTTCTGACTTTGTCTCCTTGCAATTTGTATTGCTATTTATTTACTTATACGTTAGTTACCATTTACCATAGTTAATTTGGGACCAAAATTATTTAACAAGTTGGATAAGGTTGTCTCGTAAAGTGAGTTAGCCATGGTAAAATAAATTGGTTTTTAGGGTTTTCTAAAACAATTGACAATTGGTGTGATAATTACTTGATTTACTTACCACTACTTCTGTCCCGATCATTTGTTGCTCTATTCCATTTTGACAATCGGTATTATGATGTACCGATCGGAGTATTCATTTGCCTATTTTGTAGTCTAATAGTTATTCAAAAAAATTAGGGAATATAATTGTTAGGGATATTTTTCTTCCTAGAATTATCCAAGTAAATTATTGGGCTCATATTTTAAATAAAAGGGTTATTTTGTAGCCTAATAGTTATTCAAAAAAATTAGGGCATATAATTGTTAGAGATATTTTTCTTCCTAAAATTATCCGAGTGAATTATTGGGCTCATATTTTAAATAAAAGGGTTATTTAACCGGAATAATACCAACTTTGGGTGGTATTCCATAAATAAAACCAACTTTAATTGATACAAGAATAAAATCATGTATGAGACATATTATACACGAATGAAATTGTCTATTAAATGACCGGATGAAGTTGTTTTTTGTGGGTCTCATACTTTAATTAACACATCTTCATCTTCTTTATTCTCACAACAAACTCGATTTTCCCCATAACAAAACTTCAAGGTCGCGATACTGGCGATTTCTGGCGTTCGTTAGGGCACATTCCGGCTCGGCAGATTCTAACGGCGACACAACTGCCCGGCGTTTCATGTTACGTGATTACATGAGGAAGAAGTCAGCGATGGTCTCGAAAGGGGCCAAACCTGCAGGATCAAAGATGGCTAAGAAAACGAAAGAGGAAATTCTGCGAACTATCGAGAAAAATGCGAAGCATGCTCATTCGGATGATGGCTCGACGTCGAACTTGAGATTGACGGAGATACATGGTCTCAATTATGCGTCGGATCCTGAATCGGAGGAGGAAGAGGTATCGGAATTTGTCCCGGAAACCAATGTCGATCTTAACAAACAGTCGAATGAGGGCGGGTGGAAGCAAAGAGATGGCAAGAAAACGGTTGAAGTTGAAGAGGAGGAAGAGTTGTTACGGTTCTCGGAGAACGATATGGATGATGAAATCGAATATTGGAGCAATGCGGTCTATTGTTTCATCATGGGAGTCAATCCTCCATGGGAAGTGATAGAGGGTTTTGTGAAGCGAATATGGAAGGAACATGCTATCGATAAAATCTCGTTCTTACCGAATGGAATTTTTGTGGTGCGATTCAAAGAAAAAGAGGCAAAGGTAAGTGTTCTTAACCATGGTTTGTATATGTTTGATAACAAACCATTGATTGTGAAAGAATGGACTCCCGATGCCAAGCTAGATAAAGAGGATGTAAAGGAAGTCCCTATTTGGATACAATTACCTGAGCTTCCGCTGAGATTTTGGGGGCGTTGCCTTCCCCGAATTGCTGCCCTAATTGGCCCGTACGTTAAATCTGATTTAGCTACGGAGGAGCGGACTAGATTGAGGTATGCTAGGGTGATGGTGTTGGCTAAAGTGGGACAGAAATTCAAGAACTCGATCAAGTTTTTGGATGAAAATGAAAATGTGATTGAAATTTTTGTGAAGTATGAGTGGAAACCAATTTGGTGTTCCAAGTGTAAGAATTATGGTCATGAGGGGAGTGACTGTAAGAAAGAGGAGTTAAAAAAGGCGAGAGTTGAAGCTAGATTGAAGAAGGACGAAGGAGGTGTGGTCCGGCCTGCTATTGCTCCTGTTCGTAGACAGTTGATCCGGCCAGTAGCTGGCCAAGCTAAAGATTACGCTGCTGGTCAGGCGGGGACGAATCAGGCTAACGGAGGAAATCCAAATGCTGTTTTGTTGCCCAGGAAGAGTTTGGTTGTGACACCTAACATTCCATTTATTGATATGGTGAAAGGCTCATCACGAATAGAGGGGGTAGGAGAAAAGGATGGGGTTGGTTTTGAGCTTGTTTTACATGGAAGTTCATAATATAGGTTGTTGGAATGTACGGGACATGTGTAATATAAATAAGCAACGTGCAATTAGTGAGTTCATAAGAAAGCAGCAAATAGATATCTTCGGCCTGCTTAAGACTAAAATAAAGAATAAATCGTATGCTAAAGTTCATCAGAATATTTTCTATGAATGGAGCATTACGACGAATAATCACTGTCATGAAGGTGGTCGGGTTTGGCTCTTATGGAAACATTCAAGGGTTAACTTGACGATATTGGAGTATAGCAGTCAAAGTATTCATGTCAAGGTGTCATTGAATTCGGGGAAGGAGTACTTTCTTACCTTCGTTTATGCATTTAACTCTGCGTCGGATCGTGTCGGGCTGTGGCAGAAACTTGAATCTTATGCTTTGAGAGGTCCTTGGGTTATCTTGGGCGATTTTAATTGTGTTATTGACGCTCGGGAGCGGCTGGGTGGGGCGTCTCCGGAGGAAGATATGATTCCATTTCGGGAGTGTTTGGCTAATTGTGAGGTGAATGATATTAAGGCCTGTGGGTCTTGGTTTACTTGGAATAATAAGCATAAGGTCGCGGATACAAAAAATTTTAGTCGCATTGATCGGTGTTTGGTTAATGATGAAATGATGAGTTTGTTTCCTAATGGGTCTGCGAATTTCTTACCGGAGGGTACTTTTGATCATTGCCCATGTATCGTGCAGTTCGATCGGTCTCCGGTTAGGAAGAATAGAAGCTTTAAATATATGAACATGTGGAGTAAATCCCCGGATTTCTTGAAATGCGTGACTGAGGCGTGGAATGTGAGGATTCAGGGATCGAAAATGTTCCAGGTGGTCTCTAAAATCCGAACCTTGAAGAGGCCGCTTAAAGACTTGAATTCTTCGTGCTTCTCGGATATAGAGAATCGATGCGCTGTGGCTGAGCTGAAACTGGATCAATTACAGCAGCAATTACGTGTTGACAGGTCAGCAAAGGTGTTGGCTGAAGAGGCAGAGTTGAACGAACGGGTCAGAATTCTGCAGTCTGCGAGATCAGAATTCTGGAGCCAGAAATCGAAACAAAAATGGGTCAAAGAAGGTGATGTGAATTCGGCATTTTTTCATGGGCTTTTGAGATCGAGAAGAGCGCATAATGCGGTTGTGAAGATTGTTGATGCGGATGGAGTCGAGCATGGAGATAAGGAGGGGATTGAAAACGCATTCCTGCGCTATTACATGTCATTGCTTGGAGATTCGAAAGAAGTTGAGCCGATTAACGTTGATTGGGTTCAGCGTGGAAGCATCTGTAGTGAGGAACATAGACAGTGGCTTGAGGCGAGTGTCACGGAGGAAGAAATCAAAGCTGCGTTATTTAGAATTCCTCGGGATAAAGCGCCAGGACCGGACGGGTTCTCGAGTCAATTTTTTATCGACTCATGGGATGTAATAGGGAAGGACGTTGTGAGCGCCATTAAGGAGTTTTTTGCCTCGGGTAAGCTCCTAAAACAGCTCAATTGTGCTAATATTACTCTAATTCCGAAAGTTAATAGACCTCAGTCTGTGAAGGAATTCAGGCCGATAGCTTGTTGCAATGTGTTGTACAAATGTATTGCTAAAATTATTTGTACAAGACTGGCTAAAGTGCTTCCTCAAATTATTTCTCCTACACAAGAAGGTTTCATCGAAGGGAGGAGTATAGTGAAGAATGTTCTCATATGTCAGGATTTGGTGAAAATGTATAAGAGGGGTCGAATTTCACCTCGCTGTTTGTTCAAGGTTGATATTCATAAGGCATATGACAGTGTGGAATGGAGTTTTATTGACCAAATGTTGAGGGCTTTGAAATTCCCGGATCACTTCCGTAGACTGATCATGGAATGTATTGAGACGGTATCCTATTCACTTTGTGCTAATGGGGATAACTTTGGCTTTTTTAGGGGCAAACGGGGCTTGAGACAAGGGGATCCAATGTCGCCATTACTTTTCACGATTTGTATGGAATATTTTTCTCGAATCATGACTTTTGGTATGGGTGAAGGAAGATTCAAATATCATCCTAAATGTGGTGCGATGAAACTTAGCCATTTGTTGTTTGCGGATGATCTACTCCTTTTTTGTAAAGGGGAGAAGGATTCGATGGAGAATTTATGGCGCGCTTTTGCAATGTTCAGTAGAGCTTCGGGACTTTGCATTAGTGTGGGCAAGTCTCACGCGTATTTTGCTGGTGTTGATAATGACAGGAAGGATGCTATTTTGCAATTCTCGGGATGTGTTGAAGGTACGTTACCTTTTAAATATCTTGGGTTGCCTATTCAGAGTACTCACCTAGGGAAGAATGATTGTGAAAAATTGTTAGCCCGTATTACTTCGCGTATCTCTAGTATTGGGTCTCGGAAATTGTCTTATGCAGGGAGATTGACTCTAGTCCAGTCTCTGCTATCTCAGCTGCACAATTACTGGGCTATGGTTTTTATTATCCCGAAATTTATTATGGCTCGAATTGGTTCCCTTTGTCGCAACTTTCTTTGGAGTGGGGGTGTTGAAGGGACTAATCGGGCTTTAGTAAGTTGGGAGAAAATGTGTTATCCTAAAGCGGAAGGGGGATTGGGGCTTAGGGATTTAGAGACCTGGAATATTGCAGCTGTAGCAAAATTGGCTTCGTGGATATTTGATCAGCCTCACAGATTATGGGTTCAGTGGGTTAATTGTGTATATCTTAAGAACACCGATTGGCGTGACTATCAGCCTAATACTGATGTCACGTGGGCTTAGAGAAAGATCTGTCAGGCAAAGGAGAAAATTAAGCACATGTTTGAGAATGGGAAGTGGCATGGAGATTTGTCGAATTACTCGATTTCGTTAGCGTATGATGAAATTAGAGTGAAACGGCCGAAGGTCATTTGGTGGAGGTTTGTGTGGAGTGGTTGGAGCATCCCGAAACATAGCTTCATTTCGTGGTTAGTTTTTAGGGAGGCTTTAAACACGAGGAAAAAACTCATGAGGATTGGAATTGCTGATTCCAATTTGTGCTATCTCTGCGAGAGCCATGAGGAGAGCCTGGAGCACCTCTTTTTTGAATGTCGATGGAGTTCGACAGTAATTGACATTTTGAGTCAATGGGTGAGGAAAAGAATGCCGAGCAGAGGTGCGCTGTTATGGGTGTCTAAGATGAGGGGATCGAAATTGCAGTGTAATATAATCAGAACATTGATCAATGCGACTATATATTATACTTGGCGACAGAGAAATAGATGCAGGATTGAAGGAGCTATGCAGCAGCCGCAGAGTACGGTTAAGCTTATCAAGATGGATGTGAGTAATAGAATTATGTGTAAAATTAAATATCCAATTAGTGATAAAGATGCTAGATGGTTACATAATTTGATGTAATCATCTCCCTTGTACATTGACTACACGATTTATCTATACAATTACCTTTTACCAAAAAAAAAAAAAAACTTCAAGGTCACAAGTCTCCATGGATCAACCTATGTTTTCAATCAAACCAATTAAAAATAACACTAATAGGAAACCCAGAATAACCCCTAAATTAAACCCAGAAAATCCTAAATTAAACCCAGAATAAGAAAACCCTAAATTAGTAAAGAAACCCATAAAAATCGATTTGGGGGGAATGAAAACAATACTCACCATTGACATTAGCGACACAAAGGATTGAGGAATGAAGTTCTCTACAGCTATAACCCCTGGAAATGAATTTTTGACAATTTTAATGGTAATTATAAAGAAGGACAAGATGAATTACCTTCGAAAGTTGATAAACAAACAAAAGTTTCGAAAAAAAATTACCTTCGACAAGATGAATTGAGGAAGAAGAAGATGAAGTGAAGCAGAAGATGAATTGAGGAAGAAGAAGATGGAGTGAAGATGAAATTTGAAGTTAAAAAGTTGAAAATTAATGAAGTTAAAACTTAAAATCAATGAAGTTAATTGTATGGGGTTACATGAAAGATCAGTATCAGTGAAATATTGACAGACGTAGACGGTAGCAGGTGAGACAATTTCATTCCTATATAATATGTCTCATACATGATTTTATTCCCGTATTAATTAAAGTAGATTTTATTTATGAAATACCACCCAAAGTTGATATTAATCTTTTTAAATAACCCTAAATAAAATTGTCTCATGATTTATTTAATTGGGCTTAAAGTTGAAATGAAATTGTTTGATTAGAAAGTTCATTTTCCATATTTATGAGAAGCATTTAGGCGGGAAAACTGAAAAAACTTTCTTGCCCCTTAATTTTTGTTTTAGTAAATAGGACAATAATTGACGGTGACGGAGGGAATACAATTTCGGTTCGGTGGTACACAGTGAGGAAATTAAAAGAAATGACTTCCTATATGGATCAATTAAGGGTTGACTTCAAATGTATAAAGTCTAACTCTTGACTTTAAAGTAAGAAGTACAAATATGTTTTTTTTTTTTTTTTTTTTTTGGTGAAGGAAGTACAAATATGTTGTAAGTTGTAAGCTCTCAAAAAAAAATTGGTGATCTGCCCGACTTAAAATCACTTAAGGCTTATCCTTGGACCTTAAAGCCAGAAAAAGTTTAATGAGATTTCAATGTTTCAATACTATTAAAATAAATAAATTATATTGTTAATTATTGATAGAGTAGAGTAGGTATGTAAGTCGTAGATTAATACGAGTTAAACATAGAAGAGATTAAATGAGATAGGATAAAATCATTATCGCAAATTAAAAGTGTTTAGAGACACGCGAAACATTATTTCATCTATCCAATGACGTACAAAGGGCATTATATTCATAATAAAGGCCAAAATAAAAAGCAAATACAAACAATGCATATTAAAGGATTTAGTGCGTTATTAACTCCTTCGAAATGTGTTACTTAATACTCTCTCTATTTCAATCATTATAACATTCGTAAAAATGATACCAACTAGTATAAGATTTGTCAAGGATTTTAGGTATTTTTTTAGCCAAAACCAACTCAGAGGTTAACTACCACTATAATTTGTCTTATTTTTTTAAGGAATCACCACAATAACTAAGTTTATGATATTGACAAGTATCGAACCCAGATCATGAATACCACTTCTTATGACTTTCGTCAACTGATATCTAGTATCATTTTTGTATAGAAGTCATAACAGTAGTATGTGAATATGTGATCTTGGGATTTGAATCCCAATCTTAGGGGGTGTTTGGATGGAGGTTTAGGAATGGATTGGAATGGATTCAATCCATTCCGGTGTTTGGTTGGAGTATTTAGGAATGGAGTTGAAACCCCAAGGGGTTGTAAATCCACTCCAAACCCTTGGAATCACAACCCCTACCCCGACCTCAAGTTTCCAATTCCATTCCACCTTAATACAATTGTAATCCATTCCACCCTTGAACCAAACAACCGTTAAAAGTATAGGTATCTAATTCCAATCTTTCATGGAATCACAATCCATTCCAATTCATTCCAATGCTTCGAACCAAACGCCCCCTTAAATACTATAGAGTATAAATGTTTCATGACTTTAGTAGATAATAAACTAAATTGACGGGATGTTGGACAAAACATTTGTAATTTTGGTTTGTGCACTTTGGCTTCTTCTAGTTTCTATATGGTCCGTTTGGGAACACGGATTTCATTTTAAAATTTGGATTTGACACAAATACTTTGTTTGGGAAACAAAGTGAATTTGTGAATTTGGATTTTGTCAAATCCAGCCAAATACAATACCTTCACAAAAAGGCTCATTTCAAAATGACACCTTAACGCATGTCATTCTAAAATTCATCATTTCACTTTTCTAATTTCACAATGACGATTTGAAATGAAATATAGGTTCCCAAATGCTACCTAAATTCATTCTTCATAATCAGCCAAAACTACTATATTGAGAAAATGACATTGCAATTCAATTGAATTTATTTCTATAGGGTTCATCAAATTCAATTTCAATTTCAATTTCAGTATGGTATGTTTGGAAACTTGGATTTGGATTTGAAATTCGGATTGTAAATATTTTAAGCGTTTGGGAACCCCTTGGATTTGGATTTGAAATTTATACCAAATCCAACCTAGTTCAAATTTGGATCCCTCAAATTCTTAATATATGGTAGTCATTTCAAATCCCTCAATTATTATTTTTTGTTTTATCCGTATAATCTTGTTAGAATATATTTTTTTCTTTATTTTTTCCCTGTATTTGAAAATTTTATATTTTTCTAATGATAAAGTTTTTTTAAAAAAAAATTGATAACCTTGACCCGACTTTACCTGCCCAAATTCCAAATCCAAATCCAAGGGTACCCAAACACAATTTTGGATTTGGATTTGGATTTGAATTCTAAAAATTCAAATACAAGAATTGAATTGATGATATTCAAATCAATTCCGAGTATCCAAACGCAACCTAAATCAAATTAAATTCTTCCCTCCAAGAGAAACATGAGTGGTTACTTGGGAAAACTGAAGTCTGAAGTCTGAAGTTACCTTAAAATGAGGCAACCAACAGAAGAGATCAGTTGTGATGAGTTGTGACTTCTGAGGTGGTACTTCATTCGTTGATGCAAGAGGGGGCCATGGGTTATTGTCTTATTGACTTACACCTTACTTATTGCCTTCCATCTCAAGGCAAAGCCATATGTACAACTTCCATTTAATTTGTTTTATGTCACACGATTCCATGTTATATGAAAAGACATTCAAATTAACTAGATTTTTTAACCCCGATAAAAACTAAAATCAACCGATAAAGGCAAATTAATAAGTTCGTGATATATAATCTCATCTTGTTGTCGAATACAAATGTCTGGAGTGTTCGATGTTATACTGTAGTCATTTGAATCATACTATCGGTTATGATCATTATCAAAGTGGAAGAATATTAATGTTAGATGTTCTGGGACAATAGTTCGAATCCCCCCTTCCTAATATTTTCGTTGAACCAAAAAAAAAAAAGTGAAGAATATTAAACTTGAAATAAACTGAATTGATTATATGGACCCGTTCTATGCTATATCATGTTATATTGAATTGATTCTCACTTTTTTTAAAGACCCGAAACTTGGGATTACAACATTAAACTGGACCCAACTAAAATTAGAATCTCGACATTCTCCGGGGCACTACCCTCCCAAAATCTATTCCCTGAAGACCCAATAGCAAAACGAGCAAGCTCATGTGCCATGTCATTACAACTCCGAGGAATTGCCAACCAAATAAACAATACTTTCGAATTGATTTTCACTTTTAAGTATTCTTTGGTTTGTCGAGGGAACATATATATATATATATATATATATATATATATATATATATATATATATATATATATATATATATATATATCACATTTGTTGGAACAAATACTACCTTCATCCCGATCAATTTTCCTAAATTTTTTCTGAATCGTAAGGCCTTCTTTTTCCCGGACTGGAATCCAAGAGACAACCGTGCAAAGGTAGCAATACAAGCCTCATTGTCCCTTCCATTTTCCATTCAACTAAACGAATCCCATGAAACCAAATCCACCGTGCTCTTTGTCGAAATCAACCCGGCATGAGATAATCAACAAGCATTAAATCGACATACAATCACGAGATGGTATCCAGTCTCACATGTGAGAACAACCACATAAGCAAACAGGGATGTACCAAAAACAAATTACACCAGGAACTGTTAATGTAACTGAGAATGCAAGCATTTTTCCCATAAAACCATTCAAAACTTGCAGGGTATTACTCCTCTATACAGGGTTTTCAGTTTCACTCACAACTCACAACCACAGATTCACTGGCGACTTTTTTTGGTTAAATCAATCAATTCTACCATAATCATGATTTATTTGTTTTGAATAAAAGAATAAAAGAATAGTTCCTAATCTTCATCACCCGATTCATCTCCGCCATGTATTTCTCTCCATCTCGACTTCTCTACATATATACTCTCACCATTTCAATCGATCACCCTTGTTGTATAAAATATCCCTTAAGAGAAAAAAAAAAACACAAGTGGGGCGTATGGACGCTCGAGAAGATCATTTCAACATTACAAAGAGAGCAGAGAGACGGGTTTCAGAAGCAATTTACACCGAGTATTGAGATTTGAGAGTCCATTTAGGTAAAAAGATCGGAAACAATCTATAACCGAACACTATGTCTGCTGCTACTTTCATCGCTGCCATCGAGCATAGAATTATGCTTGGATGATGCTCGAGATGATCTTCCAGAGCTAGATTTAGGAGTTGAGCTAGTAGATTTGATCTTCTTACGCTTCTGTTTTCTGGGAATACTAGGCATGTTCCCTGGAGGAAAGTTGCTCAATCTCGCTGATGACGGTTGTCGTCCCAATGTATTCTCAAAATCTGCATTAAATCACAAAACTAAGTTTCTCCAAGAAACCCTTTCTTAAATGAAGTACATGCAAATGTCATTTAGCTTAGCTGATAAAGTCAACAAACAGTGTAACCCACCCATCCACTTTTTAAAGTCAAACTTTTAAAATATTGGCTTCAATTATATTTAGTCAAATTTATAAAATTTGAATATATAATTCATATTTGCGTTTGGTATACCAAGGGGTTTTGGAAAATTATAATTTCAACACAAAAAATTATACAAACAGAGAAAAATGTAATCAAAATCTCATCTCGTAGGAAAATCCAATGGGTGATTTGGAATGGATGGAAGGGAAATATCAACACAGTTCAACATGAACAAGATTCACCGACACTCATTTTGGAGGGAGAAAAACATCACATTTTCACAACAGAGCCGTTTCATGTTTACAGAATTCAACCTTGTGTAGTTGTGTCTAAAACTTAAAGAAAAACAATCATTCAAGAAACGCTTGAGTATATACGCATAAAGATATGGTATCAACTACATTGGCCATGATTTCCACTACCTTAGTATCTTCATAATCTATACTTCTTTATATCTAGACTTTCATGTATGTGAGCCTCTTCTAATAAAATAATCTATAGCAACAAATCTCTCTTCACAACTCATTCAAGCCAAAAAAAAAATTATTCAACGGTTTCATCCCAATATCAGTTGAGATACGGAGTATTAGTTTATGATCATGTGAACTGGTCTAACTATCACTCCTCCATGAATATAAAACGCATAATTGGGACAGGCAAACATAGAATATTTGAAAAGATTGAGCTAAATGATTGCATGTCCGGGATTTCTTCAACCAAATTGTCGTCTAATTGAACGCATAGTTTATGTTGAGATTGTCTAGCTCAAATCAACGAAATATAAAAGGCTAGATTTTGCATCTTCCCAAGTGATTATCAACTACTCCAGTAGTGAATATTATATCGCCAAATCCGCCAAATCTTCATCCCTACCAAACTACATCATGAACTAAGCAATAAATATTCCTCAATATCCACCATCAAAAACACATTGCATATATAGTCTAATCGTCATCATATTAATCAAGAAAACTACGGGTATTATTCAAAGTTTCAAACACAAATGACTAACAAGCTGGCAATTTGCAATATACCTTGAGAAGTCCATGTGGCATCTCTTGAACCACCAGTGCTTCCAGCAGATGCTAAAGCCATATCTGAACCGCCTTTGAACTCATTCATCTGCATTGTTCAATGCTTACAACTTCAATTTCATCTCAAACGAAACACATCCAAATGAAACTCTTAAATCAAAAAACTTGCAAAAAGAATTCACAACAAAAAAACGGCTATTGCAAATGAGGTGCATAAGCTATTTAAAGACGTTGTATGTCGAGTTTTATCAGAGAATTTGCGGGAAGTGGCATACCCAGGTAGGAGCTGTACTATCAGGACCATCCCAACCAATGTGAGCTACATGCTTTACATCTGTAGGAAGGCCAATCTCCATATCACGTTCTTTAACAACTGCCCAAAGTTACAGAAAATTTTCCCACAAATGTAGTTTAGAACACAAATAAGCAAGATTAAACATGAAGTAAACCAAGGATTAGATAAAAAGAAGGAAACTTTACCAAATAAATGTGAAATGTATTTGAATGAGCCTTTGCAAATCCCTTTAATCTTCGTCGACGACATTTCTTGAACACCTTGTTAGACAACCTATGAAGAGTATGCCTTCAAAATACAGCTTCTATATTCCCTGAAGAAAACACGGAAACATGGCAATACTTTAGAAACAGAGCATTTTTAATGTTTAAACACCTATCGATACACACAAGTACTCAAATAAGACCGTTGTATGTCATACAATAGTTTATGCACCTCATTTAAAACAACAGACGAGATCAAAAAGCAATTGTGTGAGCCAAAAAGGGTCCCTTGTCAACTGGGTTTGGTATAATTCTAATAGAGGAATTTTCAGTGAGGACTTTCCACAAACACCTTACGTGCAAACAGAACGGGTGGGACAAGTGGACAACACACCATAAAAGAGCCTAGAATAAACAACTGAGATCAACCAATTACCGTTTTCTCAAAAGGGTTGCAGAATCGACACGAAAAAACCCAAAGTAACAAACAAAATTCAAATCTTTGATTTGTTTTTTGTTTGTTTGTTGTTTGTTTTGGGTCAAAAAGCGTGATGAAATTGAGCAACTGAGAAGGGGGGGAAATATATGATTGTAGGGAGAATGTTTGAGGGGGAGGGAGAAGAAAATGGAGGGTGACAGAGGGGAAGAAGGTGGTGCTGATGGTAGTAGTAGTAGAAGCAGTAATAGTGGTGGAGAAGCATAATTGAGAGCATCTCTTCAATGGAGGAATTGGTCATGAGACTAGAGGACATGACTGTATTCTTGTGTGAAAGAGAGATCAAGCTAGCTAACAAAATTGATGCAAGTTTACTACATGTTGGCCTCAACCTTGTTTGGTGTCCTGGGTTTGGTTGGACTTGGACATGGTAAAACAACTAAACAAGTCTATTTCATCTCAATTAATCCCATCTATAGTTAATCTTGTTGTATTGGATAAAAATAGATACTTCTTTTGTCTTGTTCATTTATTTGTTTTTGATTAAAATACATCTCACGAAGAATATATATAAAAGACAAACAAACGACACAAAAGGAATGGATAGATAGATATGACTTTGTTTAATTTAGTAAACATATATATCATGATAGGAGTTATAATAAGTCGAGTCAAACATGAGCGTGACCTTACTTGGCTTCTACTCAACAAAATACAAGTTCAAGCTAATCTCGAGCTTCTTGCTCAACAAAACACGAGGTCAAGCTAATCTCAAGCTTCCTTGAGCTAAGAAAAATTGAGCTCTCAATCAAGATTGCATTGTGAGCTACAACAATAAAAGCGAGTTTGATCCCATATATGGGTATTAGTTTTGTTCTTTTACTTCCATATATTTTTAATAATTTTGGATCCGAAAGATAGACGAAGTACTCGTATTAAAATTATTACTCAAATTCAAATGAGAACATTTGATGTGGTGAAACAATGACTAATTATGATTCATAAAGTTGAGTATGAGCATGATATTAAGTTGTCCATTGAGGCGAGTCCGAATATGAATCGAGATTTTATCATATGATTATTTTTTCGGCGTAAGTAAGTAAAGGAACATAGCGGGAGTCAAGCGAGGTTTTATGTACGACAGGTCACTTTGAATAATGAGAAAATTGAAAGTAATCGACGTTTTACCCTCTAATATACTCCGATTCTATTACTACACCAAAAAAAAAAAAAAAACTCTCCCATTGAAATTTTTTATTATTTGCTTTAACGTCAATTCCTGACTCCACCACTACAACCAAGATACTCTGTATTTTGATAACCGTGTTCATTGACAAATTAAATTCTGAAGACTAAATATTTAAACCTAATACAGGAATCATGAAACGTTTCTTCCAAACACACAATTCAGTGTCCTGAAGATTTCTTTCTTGGTCAATGCTCAATGCTCACGTAACTACACAGATTACAGAGTGCAACTGTACTGTGGAAGTATGTTTGTTTTTGTTGTTTACTCGGCCAAATAAATTGTTTGTCTATTCTATATTGGTAAGTCGCAATGAATTCTTTATCTTTCTATTTTAGAAAAGTTTTTTTTATATGTAATTTGACCTTCTTCATAAGTTTGTCTCACATGTCACCTCATCGTTGAACCTATTCTCCTTTGTGCTAAGAACAAAGGCAACCAATTCAACGAAACGGAGAGAGTATTATACAATTTCAAAAATGCGTTAACATTTAATTAGTTTGATAAATTCAATTTATCATTTATCACACATGTTTTTTTTTCAACGAAGAGAGCACTTAGTTGTCTTACAATATATAATGGAGAGAGATTTGAACCTAAGACTTACTATTTTAGAGCACCTAATCTTAACCACTAGGTTAAAATATTTTCGATTGTTATTGTCTTCTTTTAACAATTTAACATCATGTATGTATGATGTATCATACAAAACGGGGTAGGTAATAAGAGCAGCAACAAAATATATTTTGCTCAGTGCATACTACATACTCCTTACTAATTTGGAATTTTTTTTGAATTAGTTAATTTCGAATTGAAATTGTCAGGTTATCCATAAACTGAATACGTTGTTACAATATGATGTTAATATCAACATATTAAAAAATGAATAGATCTATTGAGAGACGGTCTTTCATTAAGTTTTAGTGAGAGATCAATTATAAATGATGAAGGTATCAGTGATACTAATCCTAATAAAAATAGATAAGCTTAAACTAAACGAGTATGCAAATTTAAAAGGAATACGCTACTAGCTAATGTCACACAATATATTGTTCACAAAATATGACGGTAATCTTGGTTGAAAGTAGGTGCTATAATCGTGATTTGCATGCACGTAGATAGGGTCATAATTGGTTGATACTCGTAAGTTGATATGAATACTACTCGTATTGAATTAAGCCAAGTTTTAGGCATATAGAATCTATAGAATGTGTGTATGTGCCAGTAGTTACGAGACCAACATTTTTTGGATTATTTTATTAATTCTTAACCAATGCATCATTAATTATTTTGTTTAATTGTTTAGTGGTTGGGATTACCGTGCTAGATAGTACTCCTTAGATCAGATATATACTTAGAAGCCCTAAATATATACTCTACATATGATGATAATCTCGTGGATTAATGGAGAATTGTTGTAATTAAGCACCTCTTAAATGGATTTCTATTATTTAGAGAATTGCATGCACATATGCATATAATAATAACTTGTACACCAAGTAACCTTTTTTGGGTACATTATCTGAATCTATATATGTAGCCATGTTACATTTGGAGTCTGACCAAGATATATTTTACTTAGATAAAGGTTTTCGAGTTCAATCTTTCGATAAAAATTACTTGTAGATGTTCGACTTAATTAGACTCATAGCAAGCTAAATTAGACTCGACGATCATAATTGTTTATGTTTAATTTAGACACTGTATTGTTATAAAAGAGTTATGTTATTCATGTCATTGAGAGGGATATATATAGTACATCAGTAATGATAAGAGAGTTTACATATGAGTCAAAAGCCCAATGGACATTCACCTACTATGATTTCATAACCCTCCCCCTTGAATGTACATTACGGGATAATATGTCTCATAAAAACTTCACTCGAAAAAAAACTCTGTGGGAAAAAAACTAGTGTAAAATAGAGCACATTATTCCTCAAACACACATATGATGCTGCCTCATCAAAACCTTTCCATGGAAAACTCAATGGAACAAAATCATAGATAAGGAAAAAGAGTACATCGCGTGCATACTCCCCCTTATAGTTACATGACTTACATCACTCGGAAAATAACAATATTATCCATGATGTGATGATGAATCTCGATCTTTGAAATAATAATCATCATACTTGATAAACTCCATAGATGTCTTCGATAATTAGAAATTTATCATTGATCTTCAAATAGTTATACGGATAATATGAAGATAGGCTTTGATTGTTGCGTCTTCATCCAAATATCACTTCAACATTTCAAAGTATAGTCAGATTATCAATAATTTGCACGAATATAATATGCGACTAAATTTACTATATGAACATGAAATGATGCAACGATGTGATAAGAAAACTAATATGAAATGATATACTCCGTACTTAGTGTTGGAAATATAGGGTCACTATAGGGGCGATATATAACTAGTAAATACACGTTGTGTCGGGGTATGAAGGCCACTGAATGAGAAACGAAATCGCCCCGACTACGGTACAAATCGGAATGGGCGTCGTCCCCCAAGATCACACAACACTTCTAAAAGATTGTGTACTCAACCATTAGGAGTTGGAACTCGATGGTATACTCATAATTTATCAAGATATTTGGATGAGGAAGTATTTGATGTAGGTCTCATCCCCATTCTCATTCTCTTATATCACCTTATATAAGACTACATGAGAGTATGAGACTAATATCAAAGGGTATCCAAGGCTATTCATGATGGTAATGAATTGTCATTACTATAAAGATAATGATATTCATAACCATCATGAATATTGGTGTTAATGTGCTACTTAATGGGAGATACCCTTACAATGCAACAATGATCAATCTATTGTCTTTGCATTATTTCTAACAATCCCCCACTAATGCAAATGACAACCAATAACAAAAATTATGAGCATATGAAAAGGTTGACACTTAGACGTTAATATCTTTCGATTTGAATTAACGTATTAGTGAAATGAGTCAACAACTTACTTACAACAAGAGAATATCTTTCGATTTGAATTCCTTATTGAACTTCGGTTGAATTACCCTCACAACACATATCATACCTTAAGTTCCACACGAGTTCCGCAATACGATTCAACAAATTTATGGCCAAATGAACCTTGGGATTTTGATTAGTGCTCTAGAAAGATAACTCAATCTCTCATAGAAGGAGGCCAACCCTTCACACCCACTTAGGTGATTCTATCAAGGATATCTCCACATAACCCACTCACTTATGAGCTATAGAATCATTAAGAGCTCTAAAGCTCAACCTCTCAATACTACGGTGAATCCATCAAGTCCTTCACAACAGGACCACCCAAACATAGGGATATAGATTCATTAAGAGAAATATCTCAACCTCTATCATTACGGTGATCTCATCAAGTCCGTCTCACAAGGACCACCCAAATTTGGGCTATAAGATCATTAAGCGCTATATGCTCAACCTCTATCATTACGGTGATCTCATCAAGTCCGTCTCACAAGGACCACCCAAATTTGAGCTATAAGACCATTAAGAGCTATATGCTCAACCTTTCAAATACACCAAATTATATTTGATGATTTCAACTCCCTCAAATCTGCATAATACATGTGTGTAATTCACTACACATCATTTTTAGCAATATGAAGCTGAAATCAGCATCAAACATTGCATAGCAATTGATGCCCCCACAATTATGCAATAAATATTAAGCTCACAATCACCATGCATTATTCCGGTAAGGTTAAAAGAGCAAAATAATACGCATACATAATACATAAAATTATAACAGTCTTCTCAATAGACTTATAATAAAATTATTATAAAGATGAAACTTTACTCATGATCATTGTGAATCTCACCTTGTGATCCAACATCTTTATAAATATTCAACATGTTGCAATTCTCAATATTGCACCATGTATACACCATCATTCTTATATTAGAGAACAACGATCTCGATGATTGTTTCACTTATATTTTCTTTTTGCAAATCCACAAATTAAAATATATATCCTTTACTGACAAAAAATCAATCATCATAATCTCATATAGTGTGGTGTAAGCCAAATGTATAACATAAATAAATGGACCTTACACAACCATTATTTATTGACTTAGTCAACAAATTAAAACTCTTACATTTGGTTCAATTATTCATGTATAAAACATGTTATCGATCATCACTTTCCCCCACAATTAGAGATATACATACTCTTCACAAATTATAAGATATCAACTCAAAAATTGATTCATGAATAATTTTATCAAATAAGTTGAATGACTTCCCCCACATGTTGTCACACCACGAAATAGTGACAAACATAATCGTTCAAACAAAATATACAAATTATTCATTCATTAATCATCCCAACTTTTAGATATCAAATAATTATGCCTGACAATTTATCTATTCCATAATCTATTCTTAGAGTAATTTATCAAATAATTCATCCAATTATTTAATACATACTTGATCAAGATTATGCATGTCAATAAAAATAAAATATTTAACCCCCACATATAGCTTAATTTACTCAAGTGAGCATTGATGCGTCTCTAGTGTGAAGTTAAATTCTCCTTCCAAATGTATCCAAAATAATTTACAAGACAAGTACACACGTGTCTTTTCAAAACATTACTAAGGATACGAAAAGTCACACTAATATATAATCTCAACATATATTATACATTCAATTTTCTCAAGCAAAACATACATAATGTTCTTAAATTGATTAATGAATAATATTCAATATCATATATATTAAGTGCATAGAATAAATTTATAACGGCTATATAATAAATTTATAATATTGCTCTCATTACTCATAAGAGCATATAATCTCCACATGGTATCTCCCAAGACAACATAATTTGCACAAAATCATTAATAATTAATTATTACTCCACTAATAATCACATTAATTATTTTGATCGTAGGCATATAATATTTTCCATTAACACAGAAAAATATTCACCTTTTAGTTGTATACTAATACAAACATGTGTGCAAATTCATCATCCATCATGAAATATTGAGACTAACACATTCAACATATGTTCAGAAACAACATTAACATCTTACTTTTATCAGATAATTTATCTTCCAATCAATGACGATAAATAATACTCATCTACCAAACGTAATTATTTTACCATCATGAATCACAAGAAGACAAGAACAAAACACATAGATACCATACCTCATTCTCAAGGATGAATATTGATAATAAAATAAGATAATACCATCCACTCATAAACCTTCAAAAATTTCAGCATACTACCACGATATTGTGTCCCGTTTTCCGAAGGGTAAATGGCAGAATCAGCTCACGACTTTAACTAAAGAGTTGTAGCCCTTTTTCTTAGCTTTCCAACGCCATATTACACGTCTCAATCAGAGGTCTAGAGACGAAGTTATTGCCATAATAGCGAACTGCTGTCTCACCCTCAACGAGATGAATCTTACCAACGAAACAAGATAGCCAATTGAAACAATTCCAATGACAAGTGATGAACACAACCACAATAATAGTGACATAATTTCGTTTCTCAATTGTTGGAAATATAGGGTCACTATAGGGGCGATATATAACTAGTAAATACACGTTGTTGTGTCGGGGTATGAAGGCCACTGAATGAGAAACGAAATCGCCCCGACTACGGTACAAATCGGAATGGGCGTCGTCCCCCAAGATCACACAACACTTCTAAAAGATTGTGTACTCAACCATTAGGAGTTGGAACTCGATGGTATACTCAGAATACATCAAATACTTCCTCATCCAAATATCTTGATAAATTCTGAGTATACCATCGAGTTCCAACTCCTAATGGTTGAGTACACAATCTTTTAGAAGTGTTGTGTGATCTTGGGGGACGACGCCCATTCCGATTTGTACCGTAGTCGGGGCGATTTCGTTTCTCATTCAGTGGCCTTCATACCCCGACACAACAACGTGTATTTACTAGTTATATATCGCCCCTATAGTGACCCTATATTTCCAACACTTAGTTTCTATATATCAGCATGATGACTCGATATCAGGGGCGGACCCAGGAAATTGATGTATATGGGGCTAATTTTTTACATCGTATTATTATTCAAAATATATTTTACGTGTCACTATCATAATATTTTATGTAAACATGATTAATTAAATAACTTGTTTTGAGATGATATGAATGCGATGATCTGATCCCGACAGTGGGGTTTTCTAAAAAAAAAACTTGTTTTGAGATTGTAGCATTAAAATATGAGTACTCGTATAGTCGTATACTAGCTATATGAACAATTTCGAATTATTCTAGCTATTTGGCAACGAATCACTAAACTGAACTTGGATAAAAATTCATCAAAGTTCATTAGTTATGATGTACCTAACATGTTTTGTAATATCATCGATTGTTTGACGTAAAATAATATACATTAAAATGAGTTAGAAAGTTAAAATTCAAACATATACGGAGTAACTTATTACAATATGCAATACGACTCAGATTCATCAATTTTGTGAACAAAAATATACAAACTCGACATATGTATGATATACATGAAAGCATCAAAATATATACTCCGTATTTTATATAAGAAATGATATATTCGTGTTAACCTTAAAATGAGTTAAATTGGATAGATGAAAATATTTACGAGAAGGAAGTAGTAAAAAATTTGACGGACACCAGGTTTCGAACCTACGTCTCCTGAATGAAAGGTAGCCTACCAAGCCACTGAGGCAAGAATAGATAGATGCAAACTTCTTACACTAATTTTTATATCTCTTCAAATCTTGTTGGGCTATAGCCCAACAAGCCAATGCCTAGATCCGCCCATGCTCGATATGCAAACTGTATTGTATACTTTTCAATATCATCAATAAATTTGATGAATTTCAGGATTATGAGCTCATTGATACCAATAAATATGTCGACGGTCGTACGGATTTATAAAATCCCTATTCAATAAGCCACTTGATATTGCGCACAAATGTGTAGCCATTTCATATCGATGTAATTTCGTAGAATCGTCATTCTACTTATATATTATTGTACATGATAAATAACGCGTAATTTGATATGATAAAACTTCTTTTTGTTTTACCAACTTGTCATTCACTTTCTCCCCCTAAGGTGGTAAAAAAAAATATTCAAGATAGATTGCAATCATTTACTTAACCACCTTAGAATGCGTTTATCATATCATATGCAAATAAGATTTCATTGATGGGTATTTTTGCAAGATTATAATATATTTCGGGGAGTACGTGATTCATAAAATAATTGACTTTTAATGGCTGATTCTAAATGCCAAATTTAAGAGATCAATTTATTCACATGATAACGATCAAATTGTGAATTCTAATAACACAAATTACTCGTATTTGATATGTGGTCTCCAAGCCACTTAAAACAATACCGATCAATTCGTAGAATTGAACTTAAAATATGTTTATTCAACCTCGAGTAATGTGCAATTGGATCTCCAAATATCATCATTCATAGTCAATTTTAATTCACAATTATTAAACCCATACTTTGAAGCACTTGTTGATCACATATGCGTAATCAGTTCATGTCAAATGTTGATATTTGTTCGCAATTAATTGCAATAATGCATATGCGAAGAAAGCTGATCTCAATATGTATAATTAGCAATTGCATGTCAAACTATTGAATGCTAAACTTACTCAATATGATACAAACTTTATATTCATCTCGCAAAATGGAACACTTCTAGTGTCTCATGTAAATTTGCAAGGTCTGTCATATATTAATATCCTTTTGGGAAATATAACGATATATTCTGTTTGAGTAATTACTCAAATGATGAATATTTAAGAGTTACGGAGTGAAAAATTGGAGATTTCCGAAGTAAGAAATTAGAGAATGATTATGAGTAAGATTATTTCAAAATAAATACTCATAACATTAAATTTATAAGAGGACTGACTCAACTTATACCGATCGAAGATCATAATTTATATGAAATCATCTCCAATTATAATGATTTCCGTCTCACATTAATGCGATAGGAGATCGGCTGACATTATACTGACAAATTTTTCTTTTGTCTAAGATTAACTTGATATAGGAGACTGTCTCGCATTAAATTGATATGAGACAATCTCACATTGAATCATCACATAACGTTTCACAATATATAGAACATAAGTTACATGTGACAAATATAACTTACAAAATAATGAACATGATTATGAAAACTTTAACATTCTAAATTTCTAATAATAAGTATACTATCATGCATGTTTTTACGTATTTGTAATACCCTAAGGATGGTTATTAGTATTTCATACAATTCAATACGGAGTATGTAGCAAAATAGAAAGATAGTTACTATAATGACAAAATATTACTACTATAACTACATTGCTATAACAAGTTAGAGAATATACTATTATAGAAATTAAATATTTATGATATCAAAATCTATGACTTTAGAAAATATGTATTTCGATAATCATCCAATTTACCATCTAAATCATATTGTTGAAATAATATAAAGTTGTCAAAGTTGCCGTTTAAAAATATATTGATAAAGAGATAAACAAAATATTAGTATCGTAGGAACTTAACTATTATGCTTTAAAGTATATATCTCAATTGTTAAAACGACTGCTTTAATATATATAATTCTTTGCCATAGAGATACAAATATGGAGATGCATTGAAAATACTCCATATATATATACTATGATCACCTTATAGTCATAAGGTAATAATAAGCATATGTGTATCTTCAAAAGACATAAATTAACTTCTTAATATAGAACTGAGAAATAAAATACGACTTCTTTGCTATAAAGATGTAAGAATCAAGAAAAAATAACGAACTTCTTACTTGAGAGATGCAAGGATTGAGAGAAAATTAACGAATTCCTTGCTTAAGAGATGCAAGGATTGAAAAAGAAAATAATGAACTCCTTGTTTAAAAGATAGAAGGATTGAGAAAAAAAATGAACTCCCCTCAATTGTTTTTTGCTCAGTAATTAGAGTCTTGTGCTGATAACGTGTTATAAAACAAGAGAGAAAGGAAAAGTAGAGAGAAAATAGAGTGAGAAATATGTGAGAGAGTTATGTTATTCATGTCATTGAGAGAGATATATATAGTACCTCAGTAATGATAAGAGAGTTTACATATGGGTCAAAAGCCCAATGGACATTCACCTAATATAATTTAATAACATGTATGATAATTATCTGAAATGATTCAATAACATATTTAATTTGATCGGTAAATTTCATCGATAAAATCACAAGAATGTGTTCCATATATAGTTCGATCCGATGGCATAATAAAAAAAAATACTTCGTAAGTTAATATGAGGTATATTGCTTATTGATATGTAGTGTTGTTTAAATATGATGTTAAATTGTTAATACCCTAATAGTGGGGGAAAACGATCTCGAACTCTCATATCAATAGTTTCTCGAATTCTCGTCGTGATCGATTTAATATAATGTTTGGATATAATTCAATTATTCCTATAGTATTACTAATAATTGATCGATGGAGTTATCTATTATCATAATTTTTTTTTCAACGAAGGGTGCACTTAGTCGCATTACTATATAAGGGGAGTGGAAATTCGAACCTGAGACCTACTGTCCCAGAGCATCTAGTCCTAGCCATTAGGCTAAGACATCTTCAGTATTCCAATATAATAAGTTGTGTGTTCATGCTACACTCTTAATCACGAATCTGAGACCTACTGTCCCAGAGCATCTAGTCCTAACCATTAGGCTAAGACATCTTCAGTATTCCAATATAATAAGTTGTGTGTTCATGCTACACTCTTAATCACGTAACCTTAGAGCATCCTCATCCAAGAATGATTTTTTCATTCTTGGATGGGACCCACCTCATCCACCTCATTACTTTTATCCTACATTTTCCATCGTAAAAGAACTGTTCCACCCAAGAATGAAGTTTCTATTCTCCAGTGGGTCCCAACACATTTCATTACTCCATTCATTCATTTACACATCTCTTTAATTTATTTTAATATTAATATTTTTATTATGAGGACCCACGATTTTCATTCTCCATTTCATTCTTTTAAAAGAATGAAATATCTTCTATTCTCCATGGATGGAGGAACCATTTTTCTCCATTCTTCTCCAAGAATGGAGAATAGATGATGGATGGGATGCTCTTAGACTCCAAACTACTTGGGCTATTAGCTAATTAATCAATTAGGATTTCAATTTATGAAATTAAATAATGTATTACCATCTTTGATGAAAGATGGACTATTAAATAATGGTAGGCATTGTGTCCATTTTTGCCTAGTTGTAAATTTGCTAAGAATTCTCCTCCTTTTTCAAAGAATCGTTTTATGTATAGACCCGACAAAATTGATTTAATTTGAACTCGACCCGACACTTGAAATGAATACCCTAACCCACCTGAATTACCTCGACCTAATTAATTTGAACGAACTTGAAGGTTTATTTTCATTTACGAATCATTATCCTTAAATAACTTGATAATAATAACATATAAAAAAGTGATCCAAATTTAAAACAATTCAACGTACAACCGCCTCAAAAAACTTACACTTTATGATATAACAAACAAAATCACAAAAAAAAAGTGAAAAATAATAAATAATTATACATAAAGCTATATATATATATATATATATATATAACCGACTCTATAATCTACTCATTTCAGTTATCATGCTTAATCATAATTCATGATCTAATTAATTAATGGTAAAGTTGACATCATATAATAATCTAATGATCAAAAAGTGTCTCCTAACCAAATTCTCTGTTAGACAATTGTCTTATCTTGCACTTTTCTCTTCCAAGTCAACCTATTAATTTTGATTAATTATAAGCATAACCAGCTAATTAAGAGAATAATATTTGTCTTCTTCATAAACAACTATTTGAATTATTCTTCATCATCTTTACTACAACCACTAATTAAATAGGAGTATCACACTATTGTTTTAAGAGGGATTTAATGCAATGTTGGTCAACCAGAATTTGGAGAGAAAAAAAAAAGAATTAATTAGCTAGCAAATAAAATTTTCTCCCTTACAAATGTTTACTGTACAAGAGAATAATCCTCCCATTAATTATTTAATCTATTTGTTTAAACACACCAATTGGTCCATCAAAACTATGGATATCATGAACCAAATCTTATAGCATCACTTTATGACATCAACATTATAAATATAAAAATAAAATAAATACTCCATATATCAGACCAACACAAATGCTCGAATCCTAGCCGGCTCGAAAAATAACATTTCTATCATATAAGTCACAATGAACATTTGAGTAGAGAATGTAATACTTCCTCTATTTTTATTTTATCTTCCCATTTATTTTTGGCACAATTTTTTTTATAATGAATATAAAATGATATATTTAAGAAATATTGAGGATAGAAGACTAGAAGGGTAAGTGTGTATAAATAGAAAAGAATAAAGTTATAAAGTGTTGTAAATAGTAAGGGTAGTGTGGTAAAAATTATGAAAAAAAAAAAAAAAAAAAGTGGACCAAAAAGAAAATTGGGAAGATATAAAAAAACGGAGGAAGTAATAAACTTTTAGTTGAGATCAAATGATTCATCTATCAAATATGACTAGTTTTGTACCCGCGCAAATTGCGCGGTTGTATTTGCAAAAATTGTACTCATTTTCATTAAACACGTCATGACAAAGACTATGGCTAAATAACTAATAGTTTATATCAATCCATAGGAAAACATCGGACTAACAAAAAAAATAATTAAACAAAGATAATGATTTTCTTTGTTGAAAATGGCATACACATTAAAATATAAAAGTAAGTAGTAAGAAAAGACAAAAGTCAATATCTACGCGAATATGCAAATTTAATTACAAATATTAGAAAACTTCATGATACATCACATTAGTGGTAGTGTCAGAGGTTCGATTATTGCTATCAAAAATAAGAATTTTCAATCCGTTTTTGTTGGTGACCCTCGATAAAGCAACGTATAATTGATCATGTGTGAACATGGGCTTAGGAAGATACAGATCAACCTGCGACATTAAAAACATTGTGACCAATTTGTAGACACCCGCATTTTGACTGCCACGTGTCTATGGTAGTCTCCGAAAAACACCCTGTAGACACCCACATTTTGACCGCCAGGTGTCTATAGCAGTTTCCGACAAACACCCGATGATGATCGGACGCAAACATGCTTTAAATACTCAGAAACGGGCTCAAAATCATTGGCATTTGGCTTGGGCTCATTATGGAGTACATATCTCACAGAACCAACCTCAAAATCAGGCCCAGTGGGTCGTTTTGAGTCAAATAAGACTAATTTGGATCGATTCCGACACCAGGGGTAAAACCGTCTTTTAGCGACCGAGTCAAAACCCGGTCAAAGATTTTCCCGATGCACGTGAGTCAGCCGTGACACCTCACACGGCTGATTCATACTCCAATCCTACGAAAAATCAGCTTCACAAAATATTAAACAAATCCGTTTAAGGATGGAATTCGATCTCAAGTAGGAATCCTATCCGAAAACCGATTCAAACACCCGACCGAGTGCAAACACTCGGCCGAGCAGCACAAACCAGCCGTGTTCCCTTGCTTCTTCGACAAGCAAACAGAATCCTCATGCCTTTCGACTTCCTACGTTTCCTATCTTAAACGGTAGTTCAAACTCTCTTAGCCAAGGTCGGGAACTCCCTATAAATAGCCCCTTGCATACAACACTTTCGATATCAGAAAATATCATATCATATCACAACACAAGACGAATCAATTACACACATCTACATTCATTATCAATCATTGATATACACTCATAAAATCTAGCATCGAGAAACCGATATTACAAACCCGAAGGAAACCGGCCCGATACCCGACACCCTTCACTCGTCACGCCCGAACCAAACCACCACCAACTCACCGACATCCACTCGACGCTCTTGTGCCCAAGCCACGTTCCGACGAGCCCCGATCCGAGTAAACAAAAGCATGTAGGTTGAGGGTGTAACAAAACCCGGCTTCTCTCTTTTCTCTCTTCTCCCTCTCGTTTTTTTCTTTTTTCATCGTCCGTTTTTTCCTTTTACGGGTCTTCGGTCGTCCTTTTTATTTACGGGTTGTTCGTCGTTTTTTATTAATATCGATATTACTAAAACTATTTTTATATAAACAAACATTCTTAGAAATATGATATCAACTCTATAGTTGAATATCGTATTAAAAGAATTAAATTAAATCTCGTCGATGCTAAAAAAATCGTTACTTTACAAAATACAACGATTTTAACGCGGAAAGAATTAACATTTTTTTCGTTCAAATTCCTTTTTTTTTACAAAACTTTTTCTAAAATTCATTCCGAATATTCAATATCGATTTCATAATCGAATATCGGATACGACGAATATTGAAAACATAAATCGAGTATAAATTAATTCATATTTGTACGCGATTTATCAAAATTAACAATTTTCGAACAACGGCGGAACCGGGACAGACCCGCACGCGAGTCGCGCCCCTCCCAGGCGACACGCGCACGAGCCTGAAACCCGACCCCTTTTTTAGCTCTTTTCGTTCGTTTTTTTATTATTATTCTACGAAACGATTTCTCAAAATTGATATCTTTTCTAAAAACTATTCCGAGTATTTGATATCGATTACATAATCGAACGTCGACTATAACGAATATCGAAAATATTAAATCGAGTGCAAATTATGCAATATTTGTACGCGATTTAATTAATAAAAGCATCAAATTTTCAAAAAATCGATTTCGAAACAGGTCGGGACGCGAGTCGCGCACGTCCCGGGCGAGCCGCGCGGCCGACTGAAACGCGGTTCGTCTTTCACGTTTTTTTATTATTTTTCGAACTTCGTTTTTTATACAAAACAGTGTCTTTTTAGCAATATTTTCAGATTTCGACTAATATTTTCTCGATCTCGCATATTCATCATATTTGCTATATTTTTTATTCACAATTCGATACTAACTCGTTTGTTCATCTTTTGTAGCAAATTCATCTTTTTTTCATCGTTTGTTTTATTATACTAAAACGAATCTCACATGCTAAATTCAACTTTGACGTTAATTTTTCATGCATTAAACCGACTTAGCAACCCATTCAATTCCTCACATGTTTAGGAAAACAATGTTTGCATATCATTTCATCGTATTACTAACGCGCGTATTAAAAAATCATTCGATATCCTAGTAGAGGCCGCTAATGTGCGGGCGGGGTTGGGTGTTCTTAGTGAACTTCCCAACACGTACCTTCACCCCTTACTCAGAACCGTGGTTTCCGGATGTCTGAAAGCATTGGCAACGAGAGTCATTCAATATACGATTAACCGATCAAGTCGGCATCGGTATCGAACTGCAAAGGGCCGAGCCCAATAAACTCTGACATCGGAAATGGGCCGTATTTTGTATACGGCCCACTACGACATAGAGTGGGCTCGAACGGTTCCGAATAACCATAAAATTCGGTAGCGACTCCAACTTCGATTTAAATTTCAATTTGATCATCTCATATGGAGATTCATTCGCCTCCCCAAACCCGCGCGTGGCCGCGTCGGGGTGGACCTATGTCATGTCCACACACCCGATGATGATCGGACGCAAACGTGACTTGGTATACTCGGATTTGGGCTCGGAATCAATAATATCCGACATGGACTTTTAACGGAGTAAAAATCTCACAAAACAGACCTCAAATCCAGGCCCAGTGGGTCATTCCGAGTCAAATAAGACTAATTTGGGCCAAAACCGACACCAAAGATAAATCCCGTCTTTTGGCGACCGGGTCAAAACCCGGTCAAAGACGGAACCGTCTCATAAATCAGCCAAATTCAGTTGGCGCACAAATCCAAATTCAAAAATCAATCAAAACAAACAAGATCAATTCTTTCCTTATTTGTCTCGATTTGTTTGACCCACTCGATCGAGTGGATTGACCCACTCGGTCGAGTGGAGCGTCTTAAAACCGGGTTTGGCCCGTTTGCAAAGGCACTCGATCGAGTGCACTAGGGCCACTCGATCGAGTGCCCTTATGTCGTGGGGTAACGCTTATAAATACCCCACGACTCCCATTCATTTCATAACTTTTGCCAAGGGTTTTTACCTACACATTTACCCTACCTTCAACCCTATTTCATCTACACTACAAGCCTTAGCAACCCTAAGCAATACATACAAAAACCGAGTCCTTCGTCCCTCGAAAAACCGACGTAACACACACACACACCCATACACACCATAACTCGCGTACATCCTCGATACTCCGGCGTCCCGTCGCTATTTACGAGTCCATTTTCGAGGCCTATACCTAGCATGTATGTTGAGGGTGTCCTAAACCCCATTTCTATCTCTATTGCTCCGTCATTTTTATTTATTTATCGTATTTTGTATTGTAATCATAATCGTAGTAACACTAACACTAACTTTTTTTATACTTTTGCATCTTTATTTTTGTATCATCATTTTATTACTAACATTAATAATACCGCGTATATATATATTAATATTAAAAATCGGTTTTGAAAACGTTGGACTATGATGATTACCTAAGGTCCGTCTAATCCCTTTACGAGTAACGACGGAGGTGGAGCCCTTTCGAGGAGCCCCGCCCCAATGTACTCAAGGGCGTGACGTGACCGTGATCGGTCGTAGTCGAACGTATTTAATCCCATTTCAATAATTGGTATGGAACCCGTTGACACGAAAACCGACATCACATAACCCGAAAGGGTTAGTTCGATGTCGTGACGTAGAGGGACACATTTCGTTACTAATTCAAAATTTCTAATATAATAATAACGCTTTCGTAAAATCCCGACAACGGTATTATAATCGTATATACACGATTATAGTACCGGAGGTCAAGTTAAATTCAAATTGTGCGATATTTGTATTTAATTTGACCGACCGTCGATTTTAAACCACAAAAACGAAACGAGTCATCACTCGTACAGGGGCTACTCGACCGAGTACATATGCTACTCGATCGAGTAGCACCCAAAAAAATGGGCAGTAGCTACGTAAAAGACGCACTCGACCGAGTCACACCACGACTCGATCGAGTGGGTCCTGTAACCCATAAAACCGAGGGCTTTGACACACATTTCAAGCCTCGTCTTTTTATCGACTTTAGTCATCACGTGTAAAGACCATCACGTGACATTCCTATTTTCAAAACCATGCACATCACGACACGTAGAGCGACTTTGATCAACTTTTGATATGATAAGTCGGGACAAGGCTACGGGATATGAGATCGGGCTAGCAATATGCCACAGTCTCATGTTTCCATCCTTCGTTTAGTACACGATATAATGTGTATTTAATCGGGGTAGTCCATTTACATATTTCGCGGTCTAGTTTACATACGGGTCCATTCCTATCATTGTATGGCGTTATTTTTATTTCGTTTATTATTATTATGTATCGTTGTATTGTGAATTCCGGGTTGTATTTCCGCCCGTGTAACTTGTACGTTATTTATTTATTTTTCGAGCTTTGTTTATTTACTTGCTTTATTGCTTTATAAATGAATCTCGCATGCTAAATCACTTCGACAAATAATAAGATGCATTAAATGACGTAGTTAACGCATAATTCACATGCTTAGCCCGAAAACGTTGTTTGCATATCATTTAATTATTTTACTAGCGCGCGTACACGAACACGAACGATGTCTTAGTAGAGGCCGCCATGTGCGGGCGGGGTTGGGTGTCCTTACTGGGCTTCCCAACACGTACCCTCACCCCTTACTCAGAACCTTTGGTTTCCGGATGTCTGAAATCCTTGGCGCACGAGAGTCATTTTATATACGAAAGCCGGTGTAAACGGTATCGGTATAACAATGCAAAGGGACGAGCCCCATAAACTCTGAAATCGAAGTGGGCTTACTTTGTGTGTAGCCCATGACGACATAGAGTGGGCTCGTATGGTTCCGAATAACCACAAAATTCGGTGGCGACTCCATTTTGACTTAAATTTCGAACCCGAGAACAATCTTACCACGAGATTCATTCGCTTACCCAAACCCGCGCGTGGTCGCGTCGGGGTGGACCTACGTCATGTCCACAATTTGGCGACTCCGCTGGGGATACCTGATGTACCACATGTCATCGGGGTTCCTAGGGTGAGACTCGAAGAGAAATCGTTCGTAGATTAGTGTGCGCGCATTAGTTTAATGATTCATGCATAACCCAAATTTTCCCGGGCCGGTTACTTGTGACCGACGTCCCACTATACCACGGTGCATTCCTACATGGGTGCGCTAAAGACATCGATGGTGGAACTCGTCTCGGTTTTGCGGCATGTCCTAAGACCAACTCGGCTTAGGGAGTCCGTCCATCACACGAGAAAGCCATCGTTGTTGGTATAGACCCTATTTTGACCGACCGAGACTTAGCGTAATGCATACATAAGCGTCGTTATAATGCTTGTTTGACTACGTGCTACTTGGTTTCCGTGTCAATTTTCAAAAAACCGTCATTTCAAAATTGCATCTTTCCAAAATGCCAAATTTTGAAAAACCCGAAATACTGTCCGTTTCGGGACCCGTCTTTTCAAAATATCCAATTTCAAAAAACTCGGAATGCTGCCGAAAATTAGACTTACGATTTGACTCAAAATAGCCTTTTTTTTTAGCCGGCATGCTATCCATTTCAATTCGAATTTCCGATCCACCATTCGATTTTCGAATTTTCAAAATTCAATTTCAATTTTCAAATCTTCGTGATGCCATTCGCGATTTTCAAATCCTCGAGATTCCATTCTCGATTTTCAAATCTCCGAGATGTCGTTTTCGATTCTCAAATCTCCGGAATCTCATCTTCAATTTTCAAATTTTCGGAAATTTATTTTCGATATTCAAATTTTCAAAATTCCAAAAATTCAACTTTTCAAAAAACCGGTCCGGTCGGCATGCTGCCAATTTCAAAAAAACGGGACCGTCTCCCAATTTTTCAAAACGCGAAATTACTCGCAACCATTCCAACATTTCAAAATGCTCGGTCCTATTGGCCCACTACCAATTTCTGGACCGTCCTCTGAATTTTCAAAATTCAATCATCTTTTCAAAAACCTTCCTTATTTTAGGACCTACCGTTATCCGTGTGTCGGGTCTTTTCATAATTTGTCGAAGGTCTATAGCGTCGAAACTCCGTCGATCCTACATCACGGGTTTCTTCCCCATCCTAGTCCGCCTTTTTCTAAAAGTACAACCAACCAACACGAGTCATACACTCGTAAATGGAAGGTTCGTCTAAACACTCGAGTCCTAACTAGAAAGTCACACGCGATCTTTCCCTCTAGCAGGACGGTCCCCACGACCTTTCCTAAGGGAATTTCGCCCATCTTTCAATCCGTTAGTCGAGTCATCTCAATTCGAGAATCCTTTAACTTAAGGGTCTACCCTAATCACAGGGTCTATCCTTATTCAAGTCAAGTCAAAGGTCTCTAGCGTCGAAACTCCGCCGATCTTACATCGCAAGTTTCTTCCCTTACCCCGTCTGCCTTTTCTTGAGGCCGAGTCGACCTTTTACAAGGCATAGCCCTGTAGCTAAAGGTTCGTGATCCTTACATCTAAGGGTCACTCGTGCGACACTCGCGTCTTAGCAAAACCTAGAATCTCACTTGGGGGCTATTCTCCGACGGAGTGATTAATCACAGTCACTCCGAGAATCACACCCTACGTGTTTGTCTTAGGAGAGTCTAACCGAGTCGAACCAGAGTTGTCTCTCCTCCCGCGCTATTTCCTATGCCTTGGCGTATTCAAATTCCGAAGCAACATTTCTGATTACGTGGGTATTCTCGCAGAGTATGGCATCCACAACCGGGAATGGGGACATGGAAAACACCATTAAGGAACTGAAGGCTTTGCTAGAAACAATGGTTAGTAGGCAGGTCATAACCGAAACTCATATAGGGTTCCTGAAAACCAACCAAAAAGCCATGAATGCTCGTTTAACTGTCATCGAACGGCAAGACCTCGATTCTGGATCAGTCAATACTGGGCCATTTGCCAAACTGATCAGCACGGTGCGTGAGCTCGAACAACAGTTCCATGCCTCCCAAGGGAATAACATTCATATTGAAAACTCCCGAGACTATACACCCATCAGTGAGAAACTACCAACAGATCTCAATCTAGAAGGGTTACCCATATTCGAAGGGACGGAGGATCCATTACTACACCTCCGAGCCTTCAAAGCATTTATGGCGATCAAGGGGGTCAAAGCCGACATGTTCATCAATTTGTTCGGCGCATCCCTCGGGAAATATCCAAAAGCCTGGTTCTATAGGCTTAATGTAAAAAGATTCCCCACTTGGGAAGATGTGGCTACCGAGTTCGCTAAAAACTATTCTGATAATACTGAACTTCAGACTACCATGCGGACTTTAGAAGTCATGGCCCAAGATCCAACAGAGGGTTTCACCAAATACCTTCAACGTTGGCGGGCTGAGAGTGTTAAGCTGGTAGACAAGCCCAGCGAGAAGACACTAGTGGATGCATTCATCAACAACCTCCTACCCTCCTACCGCGTCCATCTTAGGTATGCCGGCATCTCAAACTTTGCTGTGCTTACCGAAATGGGCACTAGGATTGAAGACGATCTTCGACATAACGAAGATTTGGGTGAAGCTTCTACCAAAGGCTATACGGGACATCCACTTGAGTCCTTAGAAGTCGAAGACTACTGACAACCTCATCCAAGAGTCCAGATTTGATTTGAGTCCGAGTCTGAGTCCGAGTCTAGGATGTTCTATCTCCTCATTTCAAAGTCAGAGTCAGAGTCAACTGTATTCTATCCTCTTTTCGTATTCCAATAAAATCAGCTTTTTTAATTTCTCATATATACTTCCCTTATGTGTTTCCGAGAACATGATAAACACTATCATACACTGTGAGCACATGCACGTGACTATTATAGGCACATCTATAATGACTGCAGGAACTGAGGCACGTGTTTTCCTTTACCTGTTCCATGTCTGGAATAGAAAGCCACATAACTACCCTTAGCAGGAGTGGTATCGAATCCTATGACAAATCTAGGTAGTCTCCTAGTTTGGGTTAAGGACGGGAGGCAAGCCCATTTCCCACAATAAGCACCCCTCCAATAAGACTAACCAATCTCTATCTAAGGCGTTAGTCTGACTTGATGCCAAAAATACCCAACTCGGGACGATGCTCCCACTAAGCCTACTCGGAATTATGATGACAATACCAAGATCCAAATCACCATGCTTACCATAGAGCACTCCACCGCGAGTTGCACTCACACAAACACCAACTAGGCTTACACCCTACAAAGGTTTAGCTCCACAAGCCTAATCCAACCGATGGGCCCACCCCCATATCCACCCACAACATCAAAGGGAGAGATAGCCGTGAAAAAAAAAAGTTGGACAAAAAAATCAAAAGTCCAAGGAAAAAGCAAAAGGCCCAAAACAAAAGAGCTGGCCATCAAAAAAAGAACTCTCAGCATCCCCCGACCAGATACGGCCAATCCCACGACCGGGGCCAGGAGGTCAACAAAAAATTCAAATACCCACGACCATAGTCAACGGTCAACTCAAGTGAAAGTCCCTTGTCCGGGAACAGTCAATTCAAAAACATCATCAAAACCCATGACCAGGGCTAAAAGGTCAGCCAAAAAATATTCAAGAACCCATGACTGTAGTGAAAACGGTCAAATAGGGGAGAGACAATCAAGCTAGTCAGCTAACACCACACTTAGCCTTCCCACATTACAACCCTCAAGACCTTCCCGAGACCTAGGCTAAGAGACAGCCCGGATTTTTGAGGATTCTAGCTCCATAAGATACACCCTAACCATTATGGCCAGACATGGAAACCAGATCCCGCATCATCAAACCTGCCCAATCGAAGCCCGAGTCATTTTTACTCGACTTCCCCCTTTCCTACCACATTACAATACCTTACCCTCGAACCCTTAGCTCCACAAAATCGAGCTCCAGATTTCGAAGCATCAAAGCCACTTATTGTCTGGCACCACATTTCCAAAAAATATCCAAACCAGTTACCAACCCCGAACACGGGAACTCAACCTACGGTCGGCATAGAACATGCCCAAATAGTTCACACCACCTCTGGGGGCTATCCCGGAGAACGCTCACAGTCACAGGATCAACATCCTAACTGTTCTAGCCCTTTGATCAAGACATCAATGGGAATGCACCTAGCCTACACCATCGCTATGGCTAGTTACACACAAAGCCCTAATAAACTAGGCACCATAATAATATCTTCCAATCCACTGAACTACGGCTTGGTTTGATTTCACTACACGTGAATACGTAGGCAGCCTTTCAACAAAGGCACAACCACCCACATTCACACAAATAAAAAAGGCACCATCATTCCGGTCACGACACTGTCATGTTCTCAGCAGCTAGCTTTGTCGTCCTGGGGGCTTCTCTCAGACAGAAGACCTTCATCCACTCACATAATCCAAATGACTTTCAAAAAACTAGCCTCCTTTCTTTAGTGTGTCCTAGTACTCGGCTCAGTCGAAGACGAGAATCCGTCAGGGATTCGAAGCGACACCAGGGATTGTACCCAAAACCAAAGATCCAAAAGAACATCAGTCTACAGCATTGCTACTGCTAAGCCTTATCCTGCAGAAACAGTCTCATTACAGGCTACTGCAATTACCCTATATCACATCCTTCCCATTTCGACGTTCGATCGTGTTGCCACTCGCCTAGGCTATGGATTAGCGCAGCATAAGAGTCTTGTCGTCTTAGGTGGCCCACCCCCCTACCGAGTCACGGTCCAACCCCTCGAAAGTCCAGTCGTGTCTGTCAACTCGTCCTGTCACGTCCAGAGTCGAGTCTGTCGATATGTCTCTCTTCAAATTCTCATTTTAAAATTTGCAAAACTTAGCCATTTGATAAAATCCTTTTCGACAAGGTCAAATTTCGGTCTATTTATACTGCAAATTTCTTTTCTACCCCTTTCAATTTTGAAAAACTATATCCTAGCACATGAGTTGCTTTCAGGACTTCGATTTCAAAATGAAGCAAAAACCATTTTCCCCAGCGCAAGCCAGTCTATAGATGCTAATTGCATTTCCTATGTGCTATCTTGCTATATACTATGCCTGCTATTTCTGCCTATGTATCTAACATTTCAGGTACCAGCATTGCTTCCCAACGGAACAACAAAGACGGTGTTTCTCCTGGAATGCTACGTCCAAGACGTGATGTGTCGGCATACGGGTACACCCAAGACTTCAGAAGCAAGTCCCCGCGCAGCTACTTTACTCCCCAGCACGAGTCAGTGTTTTGCCGATGTGTTACATGCAACTTGTCATGTGTCAGCATACAGGTACACTCCATACTTCAGAAGCAAGTCTCCACGAAACTATCAAATTCCCCAACGAAGTCAGCTTTCCCCCGGTATGCTACATCAAAGATGTGATGTGTCGGCATACGGGTACGCCTACTCCCCAAGAAAGGCAAGTTTCACTCCCCACGAAGCACCATCATCAGCTCAGGTACCACTCAAGGCTTCGAAAGCAAGCTCACATATCTCCCCAGCAGAACGCTCGAGGCGGCATTTTCCCCAAGATGGCACGAGATGAGCCCACATATAGGCGCGCCCAGGACTTATGCTACAAGTCTGACTTCCCGCGGAGCTATCATCATCAGGACAGGTATGACCCTCTGCTTATGGCTGGCGAGCCCTTCACGCGAGTCCACTGGACTATAAACGACCCGACCGGAAGTCTACCAGGTCTTAACAGGCTTGGTAGCTACTATGACTTTCGCCTTTTCCAAGCCTCAGTCAGAGTGGGGGCTCTGTAGACACCCGCATTTTGACTGCCACGTGTCTGTAGTAGTCTCCGAAAAACACCCGATGATGATCGGACGCAAACGTGACTTGGTATACTCGGATTTGGGCTCGGAATCAATAATATCCGACATGGACTTTTACCGGAGTAAAAATCTCACAAAACAGACCTCAAATCCAGGCCCAGTGGGTCATTCCGAGTCAAATAAGACTAATTTGGGCCAAAACCGACACCAAAGATAAATCCCGTCTTTTGGCGACCGGGTCAAAACCCGGTCAAAGACGGAACCGTCTCATAAATCAGCCAAATTCAGTTGGCGCACAAATTCAAATTCAAAAATCAATCAAAACAAACAAGATCAATTCTTTCCTTATTTGTCTCGATTTGTTTGACCCACTCGGTCGAGTGGAGCATCTTAAAACCAGGTTTGCCCCGTTTGCAAAGGCACTCGATCGAGTGCACTAGGGCCACTCGATCGAGTGCCCTTATGTCGTGGGGTAACGCTTATAAATACCCCACGACTCCCATTCATTTCATAACTTTTGCCAAGGGTTTTTACCTACACATTTACCCTACCTTCAACCCTATTTCATCTACACTACAAGCCTTAGCAACCCTAAGCAATACATACAAAAACCGAGTCCTTCGTCCCTCGAAAAACCGACGTAACACACACACACACCCATACACACCATAACTCGCGTACATCCTCGATACTCCGGCGTCCCGTCGCTATTTACGAGTCCATTTCCGAGGCCTATACCTAGCATGTATGTTGAGGGTGTCCTAAACCCCATTTCTATCTCTATTGCTCCGTCATTTTTATTTATTTATCGTATTTTGTATTGTAATCATAATCGTAGTAACACTAACACTAACTTTTTTTATACTTTTGCATCTTTATTTTTGTATCATCATTTTAGTACTAACATTAATAATACCGCGTATATATATATTAATATTAAAAATCGGTTTTGAAAACGTTGGACTATGATGATTACCTAAGGTCCGTCTAATCCCTTTACGAGACGACGGAGGTGGAGCCCTTTCGAGGAGCCCCGCCCCAATGTACTCAAGGGCGTGACGTGACCGTGATCGGTCGTAGTCGAACGTATTTAATCCCATTTCAATAATTGGTATGGAACCCGTTGACACGAAAACCGACATCACATAACCCGAAAGGGTTAGTTCGATGTCGTGACGTAGAGGGACACATTTCGTTACTAATTCAAAATTTCTAATATAATAATAACGCTTTCGTAAAATCCCGACAACGGTATTATAATCGTATATACACGATTATAGTACCGGAGGTCAAGTTAAATTCAAATTGTGCGATATTTGTATTTAATTTGACCGACCGTCGATTTTAAACCAAAAAAACGAAACGAGTCATCACTCGTACAGGGGCTACTCGACCGAGTACATATGCTACTCGATCGAGTAGCACCCAAAAAAATGGGCAGTAGCTACGTAAAAGACGCACTCGACCGAGTCACACCACGACTCGATCGAGTGGGTCCTGTAACCCATAAAACCGAGGGCTTTGACACACATTTCAAGCCTCGTCTTTTTATCGACTTTAGTCATCACGTGTAAAGACCATCACGTGACATTCCTATTTTCAAAACCATGCACATCACGACACGTAGAGCGACTTTGATCAACTTTTGATATGATAAGTCGGGACAAGGCTACGGGATATGAGATCGGGCTAGCAATATGCCACAGTCTCATGTTTCCATCCTTCGTTTAGTACACGATATAATGTGTATTTAATCGGGGTAGTCCATTTACATATTTCGCGGTCTAGTTTACATACGGGTCCATTCCTATCATTGTATTGCGTTATTTTTATTTCGTTTATTATTATTATGTATCGTTGTATTGTGAATTCCGGGTTGTATTTCCGCCCGTGTAACTTGTACGTTATTTATTTATTTTTCGAGCTTTGTTTATTTACTTGCTTTATTGCTTTATAAATGAATCTCGCATGCTAAATCACTTCGACAAATAATAAGATGCATTAAATGACGTAGTTAACGCATAATTCACATGCTTAGCCCGAAAACGCTGTTTGCATATCATTTAATTATTTTACTAGCGCGCGTACACGAACACGAACGATGTCTTAGTAGAGGCCGCCATGTGCGGGCGGGGTTGGGTGTCCTTAGTGGGCTTCCCAACACGTACCCTCACCCCTTACTCAGAACCTTTGGTTTCCGGATGTCCGAAACCCTTGGCGCACGAGAGTCATTTTATATACGAAAGTCGGTGTAAACGATATCGGTATAACAATGCAAAGGGACGAGCCCCATAAACTCTGAAATCGAAGTGGGCTTACTTTGTGTGTAGCCCATGACGACATAGAGTGGGCTCGTATGGTTCCGAATAACCACAAAATTCGGTGGCGACTCCATTTTGACTTAAATTTCGAACCCGAGAACAATCTTACCACGAGATTCATTCGCCTACCCAAACCCGCGCGTGGTCGCGTCGGGGTGGACCTACGTCATGTCCACAAATTAAATGTCAAATAACAAATAGAATACATGGATATAATGTAACACCCCGTATTTTTCAAATAGAGTTAAAATTTTAAACATTTATTTAAACCAAGTTTAACGTTTGGAAAATTATTTTCATTAATAAAATATATTATTTTCATTAATCAAAAATTATTCCGTTATAAAAACTTGGGAATTTATTTATCGTATTATTAAAATTTTATCTTTCGTTAAATAAAGTTTTAAAACTCGAAAACATTTTTAATATTGACCTGTCGTTTTAACATTTTCTCGTCTCGTAAAAATTTAATAATTTATCGAATTCTTAAAATAACGATTTCTTATAACTTTTGTCCGATAATACTATTTATTGTCTATTTTACTTACCGTCTTACAAATTTCTTTTTAAAAATGTATTTTACGTTTTTCATTATTTTAATTTCGTGATCTTATATTTTAATTTTTTTTTAGAAAGAAAGAAAGACGTTTGCACGAGAAACGGACCGAAACTCGGGAAACTTAGGTCTCCTATTGACTCACACGTAATGTCCTACTATTACTACATTAACCTAAGTTATACAGATACACATAACCCTGCAAACTCTAGACCTACACTAATCTAACCTACCCTACAACCCCACCCCCACTAACCTACACTACTCACCCCTCACTCCTCTCCCTATATATATAGTACGTACTATACACATACTTACTACCATATGCTTACTACTACTATTCCTAATACGGAGTACATATTACTCCGTAGTACATACTACTACACATATTAATATTACGTTACTACGTACTACTACATACTCTCGGTACTATATTATGTACTACTACTTCTACTTATTATACAATATATTTCGTACTACATATTATATTTACTCCCTCATCCTTCTATATAATTGGAGCATCGGGAATGAGGAGCTGCCCAGTATTTGACGGAATCACTTTTCTAGTACCGTATTTGGGTCATTTCGACCCGAAAATGTCTTTAAAAGGGGGAAGGAGACGACTTTCCTAACGTAGACGATATTATTGACCCTGTCGACCTTAATTCTTAATAACGTTAATAAATACTCCGTAGTAGCTTATTAAGGTAACCAAACTTTTCTTCTAAAAACATTTCTTATATATAAGTATATTATGTTAGTAATTTAATAAATTGCTTATTTAAATATTTAGGCTTGTTTATACGACTAAATTACTTATATATAAAAATGTTACGTGATATTTTATTGGTGTTATATATTTACTTACAACTAAATTCAACTCGACTAAATTATCACTTGTTTAATTTATTTATTTATTTATCACTTTACATTTTTGTCTATATGAAAAATTGAGTAAATTAATAAAAGAACTTAAAACAATAAAATTTAATTATATCATTTTATTTAATTATTTCTATCTACTATGTATTTATTATATGTATTCTATGTATTTGACTATATCATTTTATTTAATTGTATCATTGTATTCTATTTACTATGTATTTGATTATATCATTATAAATAATTTATGTATATTTTATGTATTTTATAGAATTGTAATTTTGGTCATATATTTAATTTTCTTTAGTACTTTCACATTGTTATATATTATAAAAATGGAGTAGATTAGTAACTTGTAAAATATTTTATTTTAATAAAATTTTACTTATTTTTAATTTAGTTAAAAATTTATAACTTTAATTTTCTAAAATAAATGAATTTATTTTATTTCGAAATTTTTACACGATATTTATAAATATTTAAAAACATGATTTTACGTCAAATTTTGTAAACTAAGTACGACTTAATTTATAGTTTTCATAAACTTTTATATTTTTCAGAGGTTATAAATTTTAAAATAATATTTTATTATTATTATACTTTAAACTTTATTTTATTTTTATATATAAAACTTTGTTTTAAAGAATTTACTATTTTAAAAATATTATACGATATTTGGGATATAATGTTTCGGGTGACACTTGAGGATTAAAGTGTAACGTTGTCACACTGAAAGTAAGTATTTGAGGATTTGACTGTTTCAAATGAGTCCGACCAACTATTGAAGGTCACCAAATAAAGTACTACTTGTTCACGGGCGACTTTTATATAAAGTTTACGATGCGAGTCTGGGATGAATAGCTTGTGTTGGATCCTACCATGCGTGGTGTTTCGACTGCACTTGTAATGAAAAGCAGACTCGGAGGCTGCGGTCCGAGAGTCGACCTAGTGTTTAAGGTAGTCGTCCTACGGCAATGAGTTATGCGGTTCAAGAGTCTGCGTAGGGTATATGGCGCACATATAGACAAGTACTTGATCAGTATTACCACCTAGGTAGCGGGGGCAGAACAGGATTCTGAAAACTGCGGGTTCCCTCTTGGTGATGCAGAGAATGTAATCATCAGCTTTCATTTCAGCCCAGAGCCCCGTTTGAATAAACGTATAATATAAAAGAAGTTCGGGCCCAATTGAGCCTTATGGGTGAGATGTAAACCTCATAAGATTGGTTCGGTCTACGAGTCGGTAACACGGTTACTTCTATTGGTGAGATGCAAGCCAATATGAAGTAGCGGTGATACTAGGAGCCACGACTCGTGTGTTTTGTTTGTTTACGTGAAAAATGATTTTAAAATCAAATGGCTGCCAATGTCCCACCTTTTTAAACTTTACCTTTTCATCACCTCACATGTTGGTAATTGAATCAAAGGAAACTATATGTCACGTGATATCCTTTAATATCTTTGTAAGCATATTATTTGTTATTCACATGATTGTCTTATGTGTTCGAGGTGATATTAGATGAACGGTTTGGTTGCTGTCCCGCTAAGCGGTCTCTCTACTCTATATATTTGTGCAGGTATGGGGCGATGGGAAAGGATCGAGCGAGAGAGATTTAATAATATGTTTAGCTTAAAAATGAAATTTATATTCTGTACTAAGTGAATCAAGACTATGTAATTAATAGTCGTTTATTGTAAGGATCCGTAGCGATCCGAATTTGTTTACACTCTGATATAATTTTAATTAAATGACTTAGATAACTTTCCGCATTATCTATTATTTTAAGTCATCGAAAATCCGGGTTGTTACATATAAACCGCAAGCGTTAAGGTCAAAATAAGTTGTAAAAAAACCGACATATTTTATATAAAGAGAATGACATGTACCTGAAATTTAAAACTATGGAAACCAATGACATAAATTACAAACATAAAATTTTATATTTGCACGAATATACAAACATGAAATTACAAATATCAGAACACTTCTTAGTATATGACATTAGTAGTAGTGTCGGAACTACGTTTATTGCTATCATAAATAAGAGTCTTCAATCCACACTTCTTGGTATCGTTTGGTATTGCAACTTGAGTTGACCATGCGTGAACACGGTCTTGGGGAGATAAAGACTCATGTGAGACAACGATTAGCACGTACAATAAAAGGAGTAATTTTAGAAAAACAAATATTTTTCGAATACGATACAATATTTTTTTTTTGTGAAGGGTAAGTATGTATTAAAAAATGATGTTCAATGTACAAATGAATGGCTACATCAAATTATGTAGCCATCTCACGTCTCTAGACCGTAATGTGTATTTAATCATAGCCAAAATTCTATTCCGAACATCCAATTTAATCATCTTAACAACATGATGGGGACGCTGCACTGCACCTTCAATTCTACACAAGTTCCGTTGCCTCCAAACATGATAAATCATGGCGTTGAATAGTGCTCGGATAATGTTGCATTGCAATTTGGATCCTCGCACCTTGCACGCCCAAAGTAAAGCGCCAGAGCTTGGGATTTGCTTCTTCGTCCACTCGCGTATGCTTTCTACAACCTTCGCACTCCACTCACAATCAAAGAATAAGTGCTCCAAACTTTCCTCATGGGTTTCACATAAAAAACACCGGTCAGAATCAGCAACACCAAATCTAACCAGATTAATCCTAGTGTTTAAAGCCCGCCTAAACACTAGCCATGCAATGAAGCTATGTTTAGGAATGCTCCAACCACTCCAGACGAGACGGGCCCAAGGCATCTTCGGTTTGTGAACCCGAATACCCTCATAACCCTCCGAGATCCTATAGCAGGAACGCGAGCCATGCCAAAGATCATTCACAAACATATGTTTAATTCTGTCCTTAGCCTGACAGATCTTTCGCCAAGCCCAGGTGACATCCGTGTTTGGCTGATATTCTCGCCAATCACGCCCTTTCAGGTAGACGGAATTAACCCACCTAACCCATAATCGATCTGGTTGGTCAAAAACCCAAGAAGCTAACTTAGCCACCGCAGCCTGATTCCACAAATTAAGGTCTCTGAGCCTCAACCCACCTTCCAATTTAGGACAACATATTTTCTCCCAACTCACCAGTGCCCGATTATTACCTTCCACCCCGTCATTCCAAAGGAAATTGCGACATAAAGAAATAATTCTAGACATAACATAAGTCGGGATAATAAAAACCATAGCCCAGTAATTGTGAACCCGAGACAGCACAGACTGTACCAAGGTCAGTCTGCCTGCATAGGATAGCTTACGCGCCCCAATACTCGAAATTTTCGAGATGATTCGGGCAATCAAGCACTCACAATCAAGTTTTCCAATTCGGGTACATTGGATCGGAAGACCCAAATAACGAAAGGGTAACGTACCTTCAACGCAGGCCGAGAATTGAAGAATAACAGCTTTCTTACCGTCATCCACCCCAGCGAAGTAGGCCTGAGATTTACCTACGCTTATAATCAGGCCCGAGGCCCTGCTAAAACTAGCAAAGGCCCTCCACAAAAATTCCATCGAAGCCGTATCCCCTTTGCAGAATAGCAGGAGATCATCCGCAAACATGAGGTGAGTTAACTTCATCGGGGCACACTTCGGATGGTACTTAAACTTCTTGTCAATTTTACCATGGGTAAGGATACGTGAGAAATACTCCATACAAATAGTAAAAAGCAACGGTGACATAGGATCACCCTGCCTTAACCCTCTCTTCCCCCGAAAAAAACCGAACGAATCACCATTAACACAGAGCGAGTACGAGACTGAAGTAACACACTCCATGATCAGACGGCGGAAATGATCCGGGAATTCCAGGGCTCGAAGCATCTGATCAACGAAATCCCATTCCACACTATCATAGGCTTTGTGTAAATCAACCTTAAATAAGCATCTAGGTGAAATATGCCCTCTTCTATACATCTTAACAAGGTCCTGACAGATCAAAACATTCTCTACAATACTAGCCCTCAATAAAACCACCCTGCGTTGGTGAAATTATCTGGGGTAGAACCCTGGCCAATCTCGAGCAGATTATTTTAGCGATACATTTGTACACAACATTGCAACACGCTATAGGCCTAAATTCTTTCACAGATTGAGGCCGGCTCACTTTAGGAATTAAAGTAATGATAGCACAGTTCAGTTGTTTCAGGAGCTTACCTGAAACGAAGAAATCCTGAATAGCGCTAACCACGTCCCCTCCAACAATATCCCACGCATCAATAAAAAATTGACTCGTGAAACCATCCGGACCCGGAGCCTTGTCCCGATGAATATCATGCAGAGCCTTCTTGATTTCCGCCTCAGTCACGCCAGCCAAGAGGGAAGTTTTATGATCAGCCGAACAAGTACTCCCCAACCGAACCGTGTCCACGCACACAGGCTCAACCGGCCTCGACTCCCCTAACAGCGAGAGGTAGTAACTAAGGAAAGCCGCTTCAATCTCGCCTTTGTTCGAACACTCCAGCCCGTCCGCGTCAGCAAGCTTCGAGACAACATTATGAGCGCGTCGAGCTCTCAAAATACCATGGAAGTACGCGGAGTTTACATCGCCCTCTTTAATCCACCTTTGTTTCGACTTTTGGGCCCAAAAATCAGCGCGCGCAGCTTGGAGAATACGCACAGCATCATTGGCATCCGATTCTTCCCGCAATAAAGCATCCGAGCGGTCAGTCCGCAGGCGCAGCTGCAGGCCAGCCAAGCCCGTTTCTGCCATGCTACACCGAGTCTCGATATCCGCGAACGACGAAGAATTCAATAATTTCAGGGGTGCTTTCAGATTCCTCAACTTCGAAACTAATTGGAACATCTTGGTACCTGCAATGAACCCATCCCAAGTTGTCCCAACGCATTTCAGAAAATCGGGAGATCGACTCCACATATTCATATACATGAAGGATCTATTCTTCCTACTCGGAGGGCTCCCTAATTGGACAATACACGGACAATGGTCAAAAGTCCCTTCCGGTAAGAAATTAGCAAAACCATCCGGAAACAACCTCACCATATCATCATTCACCAAACACCGGTCAATTCGGCTAAATACTCTAGTCTCCACAACTTTGTGTTTATTATTCCAAGTAAACCAAGAGCCACTAGCCCGAAAATCACCAACTTCACAATTCGCAATGCAATCACGAAATTGGTTCATTTCTTCCTCCGACGAATTGCCCCCGAGCCTCTCCCGGGCATCGATAACACAATTAAAATCACCCATAATCATCCAAGGGCCCAAGTGAGCATAAGATTCAAGCTTACGCCAAAGAACACTCCGATCCGACACAGAATTAAATGCGTACACAAACGTCAACAAATAATTCTTCCCCGAAGTCGTAGTGACCTTGACGTGGATACTTTGGGCAGTGTACTCCAAAATCATCAAGTTAACTCTGTCATGCTTCTAAAGCAGCCAGACGCGGCCACCCTCACCACAGTGACTATTTGTAGTAATACTCCAATCAGAGAACACATTTTGATGCACTTTCGCATACGCCTTATTCTTTATTTTAGTCTCAAGTAAACCAAAGACATCTACTTGTTGCTTCCTAATAAACTCACTAATAGCACGTTGTTTATTTATGTTACACATACCGCGCACATTCCAACACCCGATATTATGCATTCCCATGAATAACTACTTCCAACCCACCTCCATCATTCCTCACAACCGCTTCTTTTCTAGGGGATCCCACAACCATATCGGCATAGGATACCCCAATCTCAACTTCTTTAGCCGGACTCGACACCTTAGTCAAGACCCCACCCTGACCCTGGACACTATATTTCACACTAGGAGCTGCCGAGTTACCAATCCCGTGAGCAGCAGTGGGATTGGCAGCTGTTAACAGCCTCAGTTGGGGTTGTTTCGCAACAGTCCCACCCGCGCCCTTCCTCTGTTTCTGATCTTGTCTCGCCTTCTTTAACTCATCTTTCCTACATTCCCTAGTCTCATGGCCATACCCTTTGCATTTGGTACACCATATTGGCTTCCACTCGTACTTGACAAAAATTTCAATCATATTTCCCTTCTCATCCATGAATTTGATTTCATTCTTAAATTTTTGACCCACCTTCGCCATAACCATTACCCTAGCATACCCAAGCCTAGATCGTTCTTTCGTAGCCAAGTCAGACTTGATATACGGACCAACAAGTGAGGCAAGCCCAGGCAAACATCTACCCCAAAATTTCAAGGGCAAGTCATGCAATTGAATCCACACAGGTACTTTATGAACGTCATTTTTATCTAACTTAGCATCTGGAGTCCACTCTTTCACAATCAAGGGCTTATTGTCGAACATATAAAGACCATGATCGAGAATTTTTACCTTCGCTGCCTTGTCCTCGAATCGGACTAGGAAAATACCATTAGGGAGAAACGAAATCTTGTCAATTCCGTGTTCTTTCCATATCCTTCTCACAAATCCTTCCACCACTTCCCACGGAGGGTTAGCACCCATAATGAAACAGTACACAGCAGTACTCCAAAATTCAATCTCATCATCCACATCGTCTTCAGAAAAACGTAAGAGCTCCTCTTCGTCCTCCATGTCGACGACTCATTTCTCGTCCCTCTGTTGCCAGCCCCCATTATTTGCCGACAACTCAGGCCTGGTTTCCGGAACAACATCAGGGATATCATCATCCTCCAAGTCGGATACGTAATTCAACCCCGGAATGTCATTAAGCATGTCGTTCCTCATGCTAATCGAACTGTCTTCCAAATTTGCATTCTTCACTACTTTACGTAAATTGTCCTCTTTTGCCTTTTTTGTAATTGGTTTCATTGCCCTAGTCCCTCTAGAGACCGCCTTTGACTTCTGCCGCATCTGGAGAACATACGACACTACACGCTTGCCAGCCTAGTCACCGTCAGGCCGGAAAACGTACCGCACAGAGCCGCCGTACACCCCTAGTTGTTCGCCTGGATCGCAAAAAATATAGTAGTATATGTTTACAACTTACGAAGTAACAAAATGAAGTGTCGAAATCTATTTTTCACCCGCATCATGACCCTAACCCGCACCGTATAAATGTACCCGACTTGTAATTGACTTGACTCCTATTTTGACCCGTGCAAATTGCACGGTTTACGTTAAAAAGATAAATAAAGTGATGGAAAAAAATTGTTTGAACAAAAAATTAATTTTAATATCATCATACCCAAACATTATAAAAAAAAGTAATTGGTTAATAGTTAATTATATCCCAAATAATTTATAAAGTTAGTCCTAGTCTGTGTAATTTACAAAAAAAACAAAAAGAAGTAATTTAACAAAAGATATTTTGGAAAAGCTCAATTGTTAATTTAAGATAATGATAATATTCGTGTTAACACCAATATGATTTAATATTACAAAATATATTTTTTTCACAACTTACGAAGTAACAAAATAAGATGTCGAATCTATTTTTGACCCGTATTATGACCCTAATAATACGAATAATACCTAAACAGGTTAGAAATAGATGTCATCCGAATAATACAAACAAATAGAGGTCCACCGAATACAGTACAAAATACCAACATTGATGGTATAAGTTGTTTAGTTAGAAATAGCCGTATTAGAGTCCTATACTACAGACATGAATATTTCAGTCTTTGTTTCATACCTAAACAAACAGCAACTCCCAACGGTGATAGTAATCTAACAAAAATACAACCAAACAATGGCATTTTCTTGAATTCGATAAATTTGTTTTGCGTAATTCGATACGTTGTTTTTATCTTGTGTTGAAAATAAAGCAATTTTAAATAAAATAAAAAAATAAAAATTAGAAACCAATTTTATCAGTCCTTGTGAAGGTAAAATTAGAAACCAATCTTCCTTGCTTGATTTTTTAGCATCCTCTGGCCAGTAAATAAAAACATGGGAGATCATTTTAACTGTACACCGTAGTAAACGGAACGAACACATGGAGACTGGTCCAATAATTGTTCCCACCATAACTCGAAGGAAAAGTGAATACCTCTTCTTCAGTTCAAGGCTCTCTTTTGTCAAGTTGGCTACTAATATACTCCGTATTTTTTTTGCATATCCTTCCTCTTGGGCTGACATGTACTGACTTTACCATTGTCATGTACTGACTGACATATATTCAGTGTACCATTTTTCTTTCTAATTGAGAGGTAGCCACATCATCTTTGCCGTCAGATCTTGAAATCTGGAAAGAGATACCACCAAATTGTGAATTAAAAAATGAACAGATTATTTAAGCAAAGGTTAGATTCACATCCACATTCCATACAATTCGCCAAAAATTTCTTCCGACAAAATCATACCGTAACTAATTGTCAAATAAGCTTGTATGGTCTCACATAGAGCTTCAGTAAGTATAAAGAGCATACCTTAGAGGTCAAGTGACTCATCGGTCTTGAAGTTGCTGCCTCAAAATGAGAGGTTGAGTGGCTCATTGGTCTTGAAGTTGGTGCCTCAAAATGAGAGGTCGAGTGGCTCGTCAACCTTGAAGTTGGTGCCTCAGAATGGGGACTTTTGGTGTCATCTACACTCGAATTGTTGGTATGTGTCTTTCCATTGGGAGTGTTACTGTTTCTTGTAACAGGGAGGGATGTAATCATTCACTCGTTTGATTCAATGCTCTCCGGGGTGCATAACCAATCAAATGGCACTTGTTATGCCTAAGAGAAACACCATAAATAAAGAACATTCATTTAGAAAATCATTCAACGTAATCAGAATCGTGCTTCCTAGACTCAACTTAAACTCTTCAATACGGGTGTCTTACAAAAAGGACTCATGTTGTGAGCCTAAAATAAAGTGTCAGGTGTCAAATGTGAGCATTGGAACAAAAACAAAGTGAAAAAGAATAAAGATCACAAACCTGTAAGCTTGTGCAAAACAATCAGACGCGCTTCAAATCTAGAAAGAGCAGTAGTTTTCTCAAATTTGTGCTTCTCATCGGTCGGTTCCACAAAGCCCGTTTCTAACAGACATATTACTCCTCGACCGTCACCTCCCGCAGCATTCCATACTGTTCAAAATGGCTAATTAAACATGAAGAAACAATAGGTATGGCTTGTAATAGAATACACGCACTCAAGGTTCTTATGACTTGAGTTGGAGATTTATAAACTAACATTAACCCATGTGAACGTAATGCGGGAATACCTGATTATGAAATGGCTCAGGAACCCTGTAGTTATGGATGTGTTTGTTTTCCTGACCATTTCTCAGTTCATGTTAAACAAATACATATATGAATGAAATCGTGTAACAAACTTCCAGTGTTAATATGGAAAAGTAAAGCTTTCATGAGCTTGTGATTTTCTACCTCTTGCTCAAGCTAGTTGGTATGATTTATCATTAGGACTCTACTTTCTTGAAGGACACTGAATAATTATTCATGTTATACAAAAACTCCTATAAAATGGTTTTACAGTAATTAATTTTTCTACCTAGGTTAAATTATAAAAATAGATTATGAGGTGAAAAAAGAGTGTTACGATTTACCTGACGCATCCGCTACACGGGGAACCGTCCCATGACCGATACAAATGACACAGCTTCAAAAACCTCCTTTTACAACTTTACCCGTTCACCTTCTTCTTTTATCAGCCACTCAATGTAAATGATTGTTCAACCACCACCAACATAGAATACACATGACCCGATACAAATAGAAGTATAGTTATTATTCCAATGAAATATTAGGATTGTGTTATTTTGAAAGCCTAAATAGATGTCAACACAATTTATTAGAGTAACTTAGGCACACCAACTATTATTATTCCATAATATTATGAAAATTCCACATTATTTGGCACACAGACTATTATTAGTCATACAAAAAGAAACAAAAGCAAAAATAAAAATTCAAAAATAAAATTGAATTGAATAAAAAAAATCCTCTAACTCTATGCATCTCACCAAGAATAGAGGCAATCAAAGACGATTTCCTTGATCCAACAGTACCAACAATAGCAAATAGCTGCCCTTTCACAATAAAAGATCATTCGAAATATCAAAATATCAAATTAATGCTAAATCCCTTCAAATACGGAGTAATAGATAACAACTAAATCAAAAAAATGAATAACATAGAAACCAAGATCAAATTCAAGTTTTGAATAAATAAATATTCCTAACCAACTTTTGACAGATAGGTAAAATAATTAACCAAAAGATAAAAGAGTAAACGAAAGTAATTTTGAAGAAATTGAAGTTTTGCAAAAGAAAATGATTCACTTAATGAAGTCCCTGAATTGTCACCTACTTGAATTGTGATGGAAATTCATTTAATAAGATGGATTGTAGTCACCAATTTAGATCAAGATCGTAACTTTTGTTGATGAAATAATGACCCACAATCACGCCACAATTAAACATTTAGTTAGAGATTAGAGATATTACATAGTAATGTTCTTCAACAAAAATCCTTCTCTTACAATGTTGTTCCGTTCTACTATGAACTGTGTACGACTATACTGTAACACAATAGAGATCTTCAAGAGTAATTTACACTATCCTCTTTCAATGTTGTTCCTCTTTCTGCCAGTTTTCAATTGATAGTAAATACACTATGAATAGTACATAATCAAAAATGACACTTCTCCCAAATTTAAATTGAAAGTTGGGAAGATCAAATTCAAAGCTAATAAATACGGAAAAAATCACATACTAACATTGCAAAACCAACAAAGCTGCTAATCATAGATGACTCATTCAATCCGATAACGATTGCAATCTATGTATTTCGTATTGATGTAATACCATAGTCTCTATTAAAATTATTAAATCCCTTCTGTTATAAAAATATATTAGATGTAAATCACCTCATAACCACCCCACTTTCACAGGTAATCGATTACCTTAACTCAAGTATTGGGGAATTAACCTATATACACGATAGTTTTCAATCTACATTAGTCGTATTGTAATGCTCTTCGAAAATAAATCATCCAACCGTGCTTACATTACATAATGGGTCTAAACAAAATACAGGTCAGAAATAGTTTCTAACGTCTCATTTTGTACGGCTTTTTAAGTAAAAAAATAAATTATTTTAAACTTTTTATTTTAATAGTATTATTATTATACTCTGTCACATCACAATTTGTGTAAATTCGGTGTTGTTATTTTCTTGGTCAACTGTTAAACTCAAACACTACGAAAAAATATAGCATGATTAGTAAATGAAAAATTCAATAATGAATTAATTGAGTGAGGGAGACCGAAAAAAGAAATTGAACCTTGTAGATATCTGGTTCAGTTTTCCGATCTAATTAACAGGTTTGATTTCGGTTTGTCTTCTATTTTCTCCGTCGGAAAGCTGCTCCTGCGGTTATTGTTACCAATGTTCTTCTTCTTCTTCTTCTCCTCCTCCTACTTCTAATACCTTCAACATGATCATCATCTACCTATGATTTATACAAATCAATACAAAAATTAAACTCAGCTGCTTATAAGAAAAGATGAAATAGAACTGGGTATACTTCAAAGAGGAAAAAAATGAAAAATTTATGATTTGCATTAATTGATTGATGTTGGACCTGATGCTGATTCATGATTTGCAACTGATGGTTCATTATATTGCTTTTCCATCTTCTGAAAAATCCTAAGTGAAAAACGGAATCGAATTAAACCCACTACAACAACAGAATCAATTTGTGACGATAGAGATAAATCAACAACAATCGAATCCACGACATAAATAAATAAATAAAATTGAAATGAATATATAAGTAGAAGCTATCGGTTTTTGAGGAGAGTGATTGTGTGATATATATGTACAACAATGGTGATGGTGATTTTAGAAAGAGTGATTAGGGGAAAATTATGGGAAATGGCTTGAGTAATGGGAATTAGGGGAAGAAGGGGTGTTGTAGAGTGTGGGAGTGACGGTTTCTAAACTCCCACAAAACCGTCAATCAGATATCATCAGTTTAGGTAGTGGGATAGAAGTTAGAGAAATTACAGAGAGGTTATTGAAGATAGGAAACCGTTGCCTGTTAGGGGGTCAACTGCTTTTTTTTAATTGTTTGTTCAATCACGCCACCTCAGCGCCATGTCATTGCTACGTCATCACCTAGTTGGCTGCCTACGTGAATGTGGTGCTTCCATTTTCTTTGGCTTTAATATATAAAAGATACTCAACTTATTAGTCAAAACAAGCTAAAATAAATTTACGTCCACTAAAAAATACTCGTAACACTCTTATCTTAAGAGAAATTTATGAAATTAACTACATCAAAATGTTCACTTGAACAAGAAAATCATAAATAGTCATTAATATTACTTCGTATTTATAGGATGTACTTAGTTTTTTTTGTCATGGAAAAAGGTAACGAACAATGGGAGATGACGGTTAAATAATTACCGTGATCATAAAAAATCGTTACTAACTAGATGATCAATATCAACATATATGTTAACACGAATATATGAAACCAGTCAAGAGTCCTTTAATTTGCATAGATTACCTGCATCATAGCATGAAATGCAGTAACCGGTTACCGATCATAAAAGTCTCAAGTTTTAACATCGTAATTAACAAAAGAGATCGACATGGTTTCGATTCAAATCCATAAGCATAGTTACAATACTACTACTCCTTAGGTCTTAGTTACACCCTTCAACTGGTAAAAGACGGTTTCTTCGTACGTGACATCCTAGTCTTGTTCCCTTGTCAGTAGTTGGCTGAAGATGATTAGTGAGCTAGAACTGTCGACGGAACTTCTGCATTTGGTACAAGCAAAAAAAGAATCTCCCCGCTCCACTGCAAATAATTTCAGTCAAGAGAAGACAATCAGCAACTTGGTAATGTAACAATGGTAACAGATTCTGTTCAATGAATTTCCCCATTTCATAGTTTACCTTCATCAGAGGTCTCGAGTTAAAGAACCACAATGGTGAACGCATAACGATATATGATCAGACAGGTTCGTCATTCTTGCATTCATAAATTACCAACTTTGTGCAAAACATATATACTGTGCATGAATTCCACGTGTGAAACATAAAACTAAGCGAAAAATTTATAGAAGGTAAAGAGAGGTATATATCATACTGGAAACGAGCGCTTTCCGGTGTCACTAATGCCTCATCGTCATCACTGCTGCCATTCTCATCATCAGCTTCCTCTGGAACATAACGCCTGCAACGACATTCAAAAATCACAATACTTACACTAAGTCATAAATCTAAGAATTTTTTTCATCTTTCGCTTCGGAATTACGGTGCAGCTTCTAAACAGAACAGAAAACTACCCTTAACAGCAGGAACATCAGCATTTACAGTAATTAGAACTTGCAGGTCAATGAGTGATAACATAGCAACATATAGTAGAACAGGTCTAAGCATATTTTTCATCTTTTGCTTCGTAATTACAATGCAGCTTCAGGACACAACAGAAAACTAGTCTCAAGACTCTTGACTGCAGGAAATCCGGAATAGCAGCATTCCAACAGTTAATCTGAGATGCAATAATCTACAGGCTACAGAGTACAGACAGATCTAAATACATATATGTATGCATGAAATCGATAAACTACTAATCATGGCATTTTTCAACCAAAAGGCCTACACTCCCAACATTGCAGGTGAGCATTAAGACAATCCAAAAGGCTCAAAACATCGAAATTTCATGAAATAGTCATATGTGACTAGGTAAACTCTATCAAGGGCCGCAATCTGAATCTTACCTAGAGAATGAAGAAACGGTCATCCCGAAGTAACTCAAATTCTATCTTTTTCAGTTATATGGCACAAGATAAGAGATTAGAAACATAAAGTCCTAGAGCAAATACTCAGATTATCTTTCCCTATATTAAACATAAGTCAAATTAACACATAAGAGCACAAAACAATCTAAAATCACCACAAAGAACATACCAAATTGTAGTATACGGAGTATATTATAACAAAAGACAAAATTTAGAAACATAAAGTCCTAGGACAAATACTCAAATCTTCACTAAATAGTCCTAATTCAAATTGAGAAACGAAAGCACAAACAATCTAAAATAAACACAAAGAACATCCCATAACATATATTCATATGCTACCTTCTATTCTTGCAATCCTTGTTCAAAAAAGCCAGACTCTCGACAAAAGAACACGCATCATAAAGAGTATGGTCGTCCTTCGGTGCAAGAATCGTCCCATTCCCAGTCTCAATATCATAAGACACAAGCTCCTTATCTATACTCCAAATGAGCAACTCCCCATTCATCCTCCAATGAACAGCCTTTTGCAATCTACCACTAAGATCAACGGTAGCAATCTTACACCAAGATCCACCTCTATTATACTCCTCCTTAACCCACAAATTATACTCCATAACTTCTCCAACCAACATCTCAGCCTTAACATAATGATTCACACACAATAACCCACGAGATTCGGATACAATAAGCGCTAATGGACAAACATCCCTCAATTCCAAAGGCAATTTCATCATTTGAAACTTCTCCTTGACAACATTAAACAACAACAACAAAGTACTCTTATGACCTCTACCCTCCTCCTCACTTCGCCTCTCGTAAGCAACCCAATGCACACTCCCCCTTACAAAACATTGTGACCATTCCTTATCAGTGGTACAATACTCAACATTTTCAGCTGAAACCCACCTCCATTTCCCTTCATTAACGAGTATAACTCGGCTCGAGGCGGGGTTTCATCCAATCCCTCCCTCCCAGATGGGTACACAACCCTAACAACCTTAAAATCATCACTTTCACCATCATACCCTAACCCTGAGGCATGCATATAAGGTCCAATTGTGTCAAAACAAGTTCTAGGCTTGGGCAAATGGATAAAACAATTCAAAAGAGGGTTCCATAAAATGAAATTATAAGTATTACCAAGGTAATCATCTGATAAGAACACAACCCCATTAACTGACCCAACAAACCTAAATTGAAACCCACCTCTAGTCTTAAAAGGGCAAACCACAGTCTTTTTTATTAGGGTTTCTAAAGTTCCTAGGGTTTGATGATTTTTGTTTGGGGTTTCAGAATCAGAGCAAATGTGGTACAATTCCTTGGAGGGTTTTCGTGGGTTTTCAGTGGAGAAGGATCTGAGAAGAAAAAGATTGGAAGTTTGAGTGACTAGATGGGATTTTGAGAGGAAGATGGTGTGAGAAGAGATGAAGGAAGATGAAGTGATGAGTGAGTTCCATTTCTTTGACACACACATGCAAATTCCGAGTTGTTTGGTTGGAACTCGTTTGAGAATCTCCGGCCAGCAAGATTCCATTTTGAGGTGAATTTCCGGTGAACTTTCAGGGGAATCTTCCATTATTTTGGTGGTAGAGTGAAGAAATGAGTAAAGCAGAGTAGAGAGAGAGTGGAGAGTGCAGAGTGTTGGAAGAATGGAAGCAGCTTTTGGCGGGTTAGATACGACAAATGAGTACGGAAGTTTCTTATGCTGTGTAATTCCTCCGTCCAATCCATTATTTGCTACTCGTGACGTCGTACTTTCTTCGCTCATATCCAATTTTCAAATTTGTGGACATGTGATTTACTCCCTACTTCCGTATCTCCAAAGATAGGCAAACACAATGTTTAAGAAAATAATAAAATAATATTAAAAATACAATAGTTAGGGATAAATTATACTCCCTCCGTTTCATTGATTTCTTCCTCCGTTTCATTAATTTTTTCCACTAATGACACATTTCTTAAGAAAAACAATAAAATAAGTAAGAGAGAAGTTTGGTAGATAAAAAAAGAAAGTAGAAGAAATCAAAGAAAAGATTGAAAAAGAAAATGTGGAAGATATCAATGAAATAGAGAGATATTTAATTATTCAAAGTGTACTTTTGTAATGACATATTAGGTAAATACGTTACTTCCTCCCCTCCACAATGATCTTCCCACTTTAATATGGCACATAGATTAAGAAAAGAATAATGAAATGTGGTAAATTGTTTGGTGGATTCAAGATGTCAAATCACAAAAAGTAACCAATAGGAAGAGAGTATAATTAATGAATAAGGAAAGTTTTGAAGTGGGAGAATCTTAGTGGAGTTTTCTTTTAAGAAAAGTGGTAAGATCTTAGTGGGGGGAGGGAATAGTAAAATAAGGGTAATTTGGTCCAAAAATTAGACTAAAAAGAAAAAGGGTCAGTTGAATTTGAACGACCAAAAAAGGAATACGTATCCTATGGATACGAACGGAAGGAGTACCTTCTAAATACCTTCCATTTTACTTTAACAAAATATAAAAATTTGATATTTTTAATATACTCATAAAGATGAATTAAACAACATTTTACATGAGAATATATTTTCTACTATAAATTGTCGAGAATATTGAACATTATTATCCAGTATAGAATAGTGATTAAAGTGTTTTAACAAAAACCCAAAACGACCTCGAAAATCGAAGTGACTCGACTCGACTCAAAATACATGGCAGGCCTAAAATGTCTCGACCCAAATTGATCTAATCCAAACCCGACCCGATTGACACATTCGCCTAATCGCCTCATCCACGGTTCCCTCTTTACCAATATATTCGTCTTTAACGTACTTATGACGTGTTAATAACATTTCGTCTGCTTAAAAGATGATAACTTCATTCATTAGCACACAACCCATCTCCCCACCTGGACTGTACCATTTTCTCCTCCAGCAATGTAAATTAACATTAGGCATGGGTCAACACAACCCGACACGACTCACTTCCATCTCTAACCATCCCAAACCCAAATCAAGCCCAAAGTTGTTGAAAACCCACAAATATTTGACTCATGATCATCGTTGTAGGACATGTTTGTGAATGTAACCCTACAATAATTATCCTGAAATAGAACTACAAAGTACTCCGTAATTATTATTGCCCTCTTCTGAGATCCAACCTACATTACGATTTAATAACTCTTTTAAAACAATAAACGAAATGTCTTGAGATTAAAATAGATCAAACAAAATGTTATTTTAATACCTATTTTAAATTTAGAAAGAAAAATATCCATTTTGAACCGAATAATACTCGTTTTTGATCATGTTTAACGGTAGTTCCACGATGTAGCATGAACCTTAATTATACTCGTAGATTTCTATCCACTCCATCTAAACAAAAGTCATTCTTAAACAACAAATAAATTAAAGTCAACATATACACTAGTAGTATTAGAGTATTAGTCAATTAGTTGATGTTGATGTTGACTTAAGTAAATCCTGATATTGTAGCAAGGAACTCCATAAATTAGATAAATTGACCAAACTGATTTTTTTTTTTTTTTGGCATCAAGCAAAACTAGATTCGTTAATGTTTTGTCGCAGTCATGGCTAGACCATGGGCCTTCTTATTATTAAGCGACCTAGGAATGTAACTAATAGAGAGACAATGGAAATAGTTAGAATAATGGAGAATGTCTTCAATTATTCCACGTAGCTCGTTCCTTGGGTAATCCGTGCTTGCAATAGCTTCAATTAGATTAAGACAGTCCGTGCGCAATGTAATGTGGAGTAGACCAATGTGCAAGGCCTAGATACAAGCCTTGAGAATCCTCGTAGCTTCCGCTAGGATAGGAGAATTGGTGTTGAAGCTGGCCGAGTGAGCAGATGAGTAACCCGTGATGGAGTTACGAGTAATCCAACCGCAGGATGCAATAGAATTAGGGAACCAAGATGCATCCGAATCAATGGTGATGATCTGACAGGAACTAACAACTTTCCCTATTAAGTGGAGAAGAGTTCCATTAACCCAGGAGGAATTCTTGCCATTATCGATATTCTTATTCCCATGAGGATCATCCGAATGGGGAGTAAAGGAAGATGTGATTATAACATGATTAGCAATACCAATAGGCCAGACTATTCCATCAAACCTGTTTTTGTTTCTAGCCACCCAGATAGCCCAAAGGGTAGAGATGAACTGGTAAAGAAGGCTATCAGCATCGCTTTGTTTGTTAAGGAATTGAATCCAGTTGATAATCCATCGCGGGAGGGGTAAATCATTATTAGATTGACATCTGATGCCTAAATTCCCCCCAAGCCATACTCTCGAAGCAAAAGGACATTCTCTGAAGAGGTGGGAAGCAGTTTCAAGCTCCTCAGAGTCAGTGGTTCTGCACAAAAAACAATATGGGTCAATGTCAATATTTCTCTTAAGAAAAGCCGATCCCGTTGGTAAGCAGTTATGTAGGATTTTCCAGAGGAAGATTTTCCATTTATTGGGACAGTTAATCTTCCAAAGAGTCTTTCGGCAGAAGGAGATTATGATGGCATCTAAATGATTGTGATGTCTAGGGTTCGTGCCGCAATCCCTAGCAGTGTTAGAGATGAACTTATATCCTGTTTTAACAGTGTAATTCCCATCCGAGCTAGCCATCCAAAATGGCAAATCTCGACATTGAATGATGGGCAAATGAATTGACAAGATTTTTTTAATCCAGTAGGGTGAGAAAACATCCGTAAGAGTGACTTCATTCCAGGAACCATCAGCATGGATGAGATCTTTAATTTTCCTAGGAAAGCAGGCGCGGGTGATGTCAAAACCAGTTTTAGGTACCGGGATTTCTCCAAAAACCCAACGATGATTCCAGATGTCGAGGGAGCTATTCGAACCCAAGCTCCAAGCAAATGAGAAAACTTTGCTGATGAGGGACTCATTATTGGTGAAGATTTTCCAAGCAACTTTAGCAAGAAGGGCTTGATTGAAGAAGGAGATATTTCTAAGACCGAGACCACCATCACATTTTGGAAGACATAACACTTTCGAGCTCCTCCAGTGAACAGTCCTATTTCCCCTTCCCCCCACCCACTAGAAATGCGCCAAAAGGGAGTTGATTCTCTTGGCGACACTTATCGGTATACGAAATACCGATAGAAAATAAATGGATAATGAGGAGAGGACCGGGGAGATGAGGACTAAACGACCAGCCTGACTAAGGAGAGTGTCATTCCATGATGATATTCTGCGCTTAATTCTACAGATGATGTCGTTGTAAAAAATCTTCTTGCTATGCTCAACAAGGAGAGGTATACCTAGATAATTGCCCATGTCGTTATTCCTCTTTATTTGGAGTGTTTTCAGTCCTTTTGTAACTTTGGCCATTGTAGTTGAAGCTCCAAAGTGGATAGCAGACTTATCATAGTTTATTTGTTGTCCAGAGATCATACAAAAGTCCTTAAGGATGTTGCTGAGAGTTTTGAGAGAATTATCGTTGCAATTACTGAAGAAGATGGCATCATCCGCGAAGAAAAGATGATTAATCATGGGTCCTTGTCTCGATATTTTAACCCCTTGGAGAGAACCCGTGTTTTGAGCATCGTCCAAATTAGCGGAGAGAACTTCCATGCAGAGGATAAAAAGATAGGGGGAGAGGGGGTCTCCTTGCCTGAGGCCATTTGTCGGTTAAAAACTCTTGGTAGGAGAACCATTTATGAGAATTTCATAAGAAACTGTTTGTGTACAATTCATGATGAGCCTAACAAGATGATCAGGGAAACTCATAATGGCTAGAGTTCTCCGGAGAAAGGTCCAATCAATCCTGTCGAAAGTCTTACTCATGTCGATCTTGAAAGCCATGGAGCTCCTATTTCTGGAACATTTTCTGTTGATTTTATGGATAAGTTCATGGGCAATCAGGATATTATCGCTACATGATCGACCTGGGAGGAAACCATTTTGGTACGGCCCCACCAGTTTATTAATGATCTTCCGCAGCCTGTTGGAAATGCATCTCGTAATGATCTTCATGATTACATTGCATAAACTTATTGGCCTGAAGTGTTCAACTCGTTCTGGACTAGAGATTTTTGGAACGAGAGTGATGAAAGTGCGGTTGAAATCCCTGAGAATAAAACCTTTGTTAAGACAGTGACAAACAGCAAGTATAACATCTTCTTTAATAGAATGCCAGAATTGATGAAAGAAGATGGCCGGTATTCCATCGGGACCAGGCGATTTGAGTGGGCTGAGTTGGAAAACAGCAGATCGCACTTCGCCAGGGCAAAAACGCGAGTTAAGTTTATCAACATCGTCCGGATTCAGTTTGCGTCTAACTTTGGAGAGAAGTTTAGAGTAAATATCTTCGATGTGCTGGGAATGGGGCTCAGATTCATATTGATTCGAGGAAGCAGCAAGAACACCGAGGTAATAATCTCGAAAGGCGTTGCTAATGGTAGTCGGGTCAAATGTCCAGTCATTATTCGAAAGCTTTAGACCAGAAATGAAGTTTCCACGAGATCTACTGTAACACCCCGTGTTTTTGACCATTTTAGTTATTTATAATTACGATTAATAAATCGAGTCTCGACAAACTATTTTATATAGTAATATTCAATTCTTTTACCTTTGGAACCTTTCTATTTCACTTCATTGTTTGCAAAACTGAAATTTCTATCGTTATCGAAATTCTGCACGATTTCGTAAAACGGTTCCTATTTTCTCATACGTACTCCGATTGAGGCGTTTCAAAAGCCTAACTTTATTAATTTTCCAAGATATACACAATGGTGATATTCAAAATTACAATTTATAAGTTCATCATAAAAATATTGTACTGGACAGCTCCTTTACTACGAAAATCGTCACCCGACGAATCGTTTCTCGACATTCGATTTCCGTACTTCTTTCCTAACCATTGTGTGACCAAATAAACTCATAAATATCACCCTAAGGCATGCCATACCGTCACTTTGAAGTCCAAGCCTCAAAATATGCTTTTCTAATCAAAAACACCAAATAGGGTATGTACCTCTTAAAGTATGCTTAGCTACTTTTGGTAATTGTCAAGTTCTTGTCCACCCTTTGCTCCCCCATCTAATGCACGACTTGTGTGCTTATAACCAGCCATTTTCTCTTCATTTAATCATCCATTCACTCACTTAAACACTCCTTCAAAGATCCATCTAAAAACCAAAGAAAATCATACAAGTTCTTTTAAGTTCTAAGGTGTTCACACCACCATATCTCAAGAGCACATACTCTTTATTTTCCTTACCTTATACTCTTTATTTTTAAGTCTTATTCCTATTATATTTACTAACTTACTTTGTTTGTGTGTCCTTCTAACTTATTCATGAAGAGGAGCAAGAGGAAGGGGGCTTCGATCTTAGTATATTTGATTTCATATTTGATCCGGAGAATTGCTAATAGGTAACCTAACTTTTCTTCGCCCTCAAATCTCGTAGTATAGTGTTTAGACTCTAACTAACATATAACATCATGTTTAGGACTAAATCATTAGATCACCAAGTTTAAAGTTAACTATTTGTTGATTTATCACTTAACAATACATGCTGTAAAATGGATTCTGTGATGTGTGATGTATATTTAAGATTTTTCTTTGTAAAATATGTTTCGAATTAGCCTTAGATTCCTTCATGGAAGTTGTAGATCTGAATGTCTAGCATATGATAAAAATATGAAAATTAAGTTTTTATGAAAATATATATTTAGTAATGATTTATTTCGTAAACTGGTACTGTATGATTTTATGTACTGTCTGAGAAATTGATATGTTTCGTGATGTTAAACGTTTCTTTTGGACTTGGAAAAATTATTTTATGTTCCTGATGATTCGTAAGATGTGTATGTCAAATTTCATATGAATCCATCATATATATTTTCATTTATAAAATTTGTACTAAAATGGGTCAGATCTGGAAAGAATATTTTATTTAAGAACATTTATAAAGTATTTTAATCTAAATTTCTGGGTATAAGTTATGTACAAGTATAGGTATCCAAAATAAAATTTTGGTTCACTTTAATGATGTTTAAGTATTTTAAACGATTTAAAAGAAAGTATTGAAAACCGTACTGTTTTCGTTTTTAATTTGTTAAAAATAATAAACCTTATTATTTTTGAAAAATGACTTTATATCTGGAAACCTAACTTATAAAAGTATGTTGCGTATGAAAATCGAAACTTAAAAATAACATTTGAAAAATGACTCATTTAGTATCCTTAATAATGTTATCGATTTAATTATTACTTAAAGTTACTTTTGTAAAACTCTATGTTTTGAGAAATATGATACCTAATAAGGTTAAAAATGATTTTTATAATTATTATTGATTTATTTGGTGTTTGAAATATTTTACTAAGTATAAATAGGCTTTAAGAGATAAGTATACTGGTACAAATACGAAACCGTATAAAAATACTAAATACGTACACTTGAACAATAAATGTACTAAATATTTGTGCCCAAAAAGTATAGAGTACTAAAAGACAAATAACCCAAAAGTACTAAGTTAAACAATGCTTAAATGTGCAAAACAATACTTAAACTTAATAATAAGCACTTAAGGACTAATTAGTGACTAAGTCAAAACTAAGGGTTGACTAGTCTATCTTGTTCAAACTTTGGCTTTTTAAGTCAACATAGACCAAGTCAAGATAAAGGAACCCATCTTAAATAATGTACATAGAAATAATTGAATCTTTAATCAAATCTCAACTAATGAACGCTTCAAATAATATATCTCAAATAAAATGTTCAAAATCTCTTACATCAGTATACTAAAACTATCAGTTAAGATAAATTTTTACGACGATTGATATTGTTTGTTAATCTTGAAATCGACACACTCAAATTCCATAGGAACAACCGTACTTCTAGTCGGTGTGTTACCTAAGCCGGTGATCAGACACGTTTTCACGAACGATGTTATCGATACCAATCATGGTGAAAATGAACATGTGCCCTGGCAGTACCCTCTGAGTCGTCTTCACCATTCCATGTTGTAATGACTTGTTCCGAGTCAATACATAGCCCACAGACCGGTCATCCTTATGGAACCCGGTATTGTTTCATCCCTCTGGACATCAGACATGTGCCCCACGATGACCGCTGAGCTCGATATTCCAGAGACTCTGTCTTTATAAGACACCCAAATTCAGCCTACGTTTCGTGTTGGGCGCTATCTTGGTAAAGTTTAGAAGACGATGCGATAGAAGACAGCTTCGAAAGTAGACTACGACACTCGGAGTCACTGCTCATGGGAGGCCATGATGCATCCTGCCGGTGCGAGAAAATGCTAAGAAGTAAATGGGCAGCCAGCTCTTTATGAGTTTGTCGGTAGAGTAGTAGTCGTCCAGTTGCCATTGAGGTGCTCGGTAGTGTAAAGGTTCTCTTTCCCGAGACCAAGAGTATGGATTGGGTGTGTGCGCATACATAGACAAGGGCACTGATCAACTCTCACTCTCTATATCGGATATCTTTGGGGGCGGAATACCTTCCGACCTTTGCCTTAGCAGTGTATGGGACATGTTCGGTTTAGCGGGGCCTCTGAGTCCATGCACTTGCAGTCCTTCTTCTCCGTATGTCAGTCAACTAAACCGAGTCAATTTAGGTGTTCGATCCTATTGAGCACTAGGGGTGAGATGTAAACCTCCTAGTATCGATATGATTGGTGGGATTGATGTTCCCATCCGCATTTATGGTGAGATGCAAGCCTTAAGTGTGCATGAGACATTAGTAGTCACGTCCCGTGCATTATGTGAAAGGAAACCATTGTTTTTAAAAGTAAATGACTACAGTTTTCTAAATCACATGTGCTATTATTCTTTGTTACTGTATACTCTTATGACTAATGATGTGATTGAAATGCTTGATAATGGGAAGTGATGTTTTGTTATATGTCTTGCTTGAATATTGATTAAGATTTATATTATGTTCCATACGATTTGTATTATGTATGTCTTACTCTATTTTCACATGACACTTCTATGAATCCATGATCTATGCTTTACTGTATTATTCACATGATACTCATATGATGTATGTATTACTTTATTCTATATAACCTACATGTCTTATATATTTAAATTGATTCGCATGTTAATTGAAATCACTTCATGTGTATCTCACATTGTATACATGTCGATTTGTAATGTGACATGCTTGCTTATCTGTTAATTAGATAACCTAAACGTTGTACTACATTGATTATTCGGGGTCGTGTTAGAAGGACGGTTAGGTTACTCCCACTAAGTGGGACATGTATATTTAAATATGCATTCAGGTTGACGAACTCTCAAGACTGGACATGGGGGCATGCGTGAGTGCAAGAGATACAGTGTGGCAGATGAGAGTGTCAAACTATAAATCTTGTAACACAAATTTTGTCAGACTATTGTATTTAGAAATTTGTAATTCGGGTTTCAATTGTTGTATTTTAACAAACGGTTCATTTATCGGTAAAAGACTCACTTGAGTCGATGGTTTTAAATTTTTATTCCTTTTTACGACTTAATTATTTTCCGCCTTGTTAATTAATGTCATTAGAAGAACCGGGTTGTTACATCTACCCTTAACCCAGTTGAAGTAGAATCTAGTACATGAATCGCCTTTAAGATCCCAAGTGACTTTAGATCTTTGTTTCCAGTACTTGCTGGATGCCTTGCAGAATTCTATAAGTTCACGATGGTGAACGTTGTAGCTAGATATTGAGGAATTATTACGATTGGCAAAATAATCTTCAAGATCAGATTCAATAATTTCATCAAAATCAGTCCACTTGCGACCCCATTCTTGGCGCTTGTCGAGTGCCCATCGTTTCATAAGTTGCCTACTTTGGCTTAACTTTCGAGCAAGTTTGAATGAGTGCGAGCCAGTATTGAAATTCCATTGTGTTTCATCTTTCCAGAACTCCTCAATCTTCTTTCTGCAGTCGACAAAATCAAAAATCCAGGCACCCACCTTATATGGCTTAGGTTTATTATTGACGCGGAGATTAAAGTCGACTTCAATCATAGCATGATCGCTAATGAGAATTGGATAGTGTTTTACAGCGGTGTTGGGGAAGGCAGAGAACCACTTCGAGCAGGCAAAAGCCTTGTCAAGTCTTTCGTAGACTCGTTTATTATCTTCTCTGTTATTGCACCATGTAAACTTAGGACCCTTGAAAGGAATGTCCATCAAATTGCAGTCGATTTTCCATCTAGTGAAACGGTCCGATCCTCGAAGCGAGGAGCAATTATATCCTAATTTATCATCAGGATATTCCACCTGGTTGAAATCACCAATAAGGAAGGTGGGATGATCAAGAGAACTTATGTGCCTGTGGAGAAGATCCCGAACTAGTGGTCTGTCAGAATGGTAGGGACTACCATAGACGAAAAGCAAATAATAAAAGGAACCGTTTATTAACGCTCTCAAGGAGATGAAGTTAGCACATTTGTAGACAAGATCCATAGAGAGTAGTCCCTTCCAACCAACCCAAAGACCCCCACTAGAGCCTAAGGCATCGACACCGACCGACTTAAGATAACCTAACGACTTTCCAATATTGGTAGCAGACTCAATACTAATTTTAGTTTCGCATAGGAAGACGAAATCATAATACTTATTATAGACCATAGCTCTTAATTTCGGAATTGCATGGGAGAGCGGGTCATTAAGACCCCTACAATTCCAAGATAAACCTCTCATGGCTGCTTTGAAGGCTGAAGAGGGCCAGCCTTCATAACCCGAGTAGCGTCGATATCAGGAGCTTCATTTCCAGTTCAAGATCAGCATCAGAGATCTTCATCACAAAACTAGCATCAGGCGACGGGGATTCCTTAGTGAATTTCAGCTTTTTCCCCAGGGTAAGAGAGATAGTTTTTGGCAGAATCTTTGTTGAGGATGTTGTTGCTGTTCAAAGATATGAGGTCAGGATCAGAGCTAGACTTACGCTTTGTTCTGGGTTTCTTCGAGGCGCTGAGGAACATAGGTGGCGGGTTCATAGGTGCCCTTGGTGGAGTGAAAGGCTAAAATTTTCCGCTTCATACGGTTTCTCAGTAGAACGAGTAATAAGATCAGCTTCAAAGGGGCCGAAGATATCAGTGGGGAAATCATTAAGCTGAGATGGCCATTGTTGTTGTCGATATAGAGCCAGCCGAATCCACAACAGACATCTCAGAAGTGGCCGATAATATAATGTCAATTGAATCCAAAAAGCCCGTCTCAAAAATGGGCATTGTCAATATACAGCCAGTTGAATCCACATTAGACATCTCAGAAGTGGCCGATAATATACTATCGGTCAAACCCAAAAAACCTGTCTCAAAAATGGTGCCAATCGAATCAACTCTAGACATCTCGAAAGTGGCTCATAATATAATGTCAAGCGAACCCAAAAAACACGTCTCAACGATGTTCATTTTTGATATTATGCCATTCGAATCCACAATGGACATCTCAGAAGTGGCCGATAATATCATGTCGATCGAATCCAAAAAGCCTGTCTCAGAAAGGGCCTTTATTGACACCGTGTCAGTCGGATGACCATACAATTACGTTAGAGCATCAACGCTCAAGAACCCTAGACAAAGGTTCAGCAGCAGATCAACGAAAATTCGAAGCACCCAAGGAAGATGAATTCAATGTAGAGCGTCCAATCGGTCCGGCCTATGGGGTGTTCCGTCATTGGAGCCTCCAACTAGTAAGTTTATTTCATTGTATTGTTTTCTCTTTGGCACTGATCTGACCCGACCCGGGCCGAATCATCTCAATCAATTTGGTGGAGCGAGAGATCGCCCACCAAACCTAACTTGACCCGTAACTATAATTGACATGCCCCCACCCAAATGATAATTGCCACAGACGAACCGATATCTCTACAATAGTGAATAATAATAGACCCGAAAATGATCTCATGCCACCGGTAAGTTGATACCAACATGAGGTGACCCTTCATCTCATAATGACTCTAACCGATGCTGCAAATGATTAACTTCTGTCATCCTATACAGATGTGGAAAGCTGTAATGTGACCCAATACAGTACAGTTCTGTTTAGGGCTGCCTTGAATGGTGATTCAGAAACAGTGACAAAGATTGCAGAACAGGCCCCGCCCTGGCTTCGCACATCAATAATAAAGGGAGGAGAGACGGTTCTTCACATTGCAGCTGCAGTGAAGCATCTCCGAGTAGTTGAAGTAGTGATTGGATATGGTCCAAGTGCGCCCTCATTCATACCAACAACGATGGCAGCACCCCATTTTTGTTTTGCTGCTGTGTCCGGAGTTGTAGAGATTGCAGAGACGATGTACTTGAAGAACAATGATTTGCCTTACATACGAGGCAAAGATGGGATGACCCCGCTTCACATGGCTGTTTTGCTCGGTCATCATGCTATGGTACGTTACCTGCTTGAGGTAACCGATGAAGAAAGGTTGACGATCCAAGATCGCATTGAGATACTTCTGAGTTCCATTGACAATGATTTGCTTGGTAAGAAGACTACCTCTGCCAATTATACCATTAGAAGACCATCCCGACCAAAACCTTGTCGAGGCTCAATCATTGCCTCATTGGTTCTTAATTCTTATACCTTAACACACGCCCTAACTCGGAGGGGTTCGTAAGCATCAACGCGTGAAAATCTTTCACATGGAGACCTGTAGGGGTCAAAAGTAGACGAACACCTGTCAAAACTCGGCCCGCAACCCGACCTGTTTTAGGGTCATGGACCCATTTTTTTCGACCCGAGACCTGTTGGACTTAAACCCGAAATGACCCGTTCATTTAGGGTCGAAATCCGTTCGACCCGTTGGATCAACGAAAATTTATTAAATTAATAAATATTTATTTTACATATTATATTTTGATTTATAATAAAAAAAAATAATACTTTTTTAAAATTTTAAGTTACAATAAACAACTTTTTTTTATCATTTAATAGAAGCAATAAAATATTTATTAAAATAAATTTAAATTTTGATTTTAATATTTTTTTAAATATAAGCATTATATTATAATTAAAAAGTAAAAAAAAAAAAAAAAAAAAAAAAAAAAAAAAAAAAAAAGCGGCAAAAAATTACGCATACGAAACTATTTCCCACCTTTATTCTGACGGGTCTACCTATCAAGTGCCAACTGTGTGGTAATGGGGCTCCCGTGAATCAAACTTGGGACCCCGGCGTCACGTTAACGAACCATTTTAATCAAAACCTTATTCAATTAATTAAATTAACGGAGGAAATCTAATTTACCGCTTTTTATACCTTAACACACTAGTTGAAGCTCAATAATTGGTTCTTATACCTTAACACACTAGTTGTCAAAAAAACCGTCTTCAGTAAATAGAGAAAATCTATATAAAGTTGATGATGAACAAATTCTACTCAACGACAGATGTAGCGTTACATATGCTAAAGAAGAACACATGCCTGGCCTTTGAAAGAGATGCGAGGGGAGAGACGGCATTGCATGCTTTGGCTCGAAAGCCACTAAAGCAAGATGGATATCACCCGTGCACTTGGAGGATATTCTCGAATAGCAGAAATGAAGAAAGCGAGTCGAAAACAGCACTGGAGCTAACCAAAATGCTGTGGAATCGAGTAATACAACAAAAGAAGGAAGATATATCAGCATCGATTCGTAAGCCATGGAGATTACTATTTGTTGCAGCTAAATTAGGAAAGGTTGAATTTCTAAAAATCCTGATTCAAGCTTATCCTGATCTAATATGGAAAGTTGATGAAAATAAATACAGCATCTTCCACATTGCTATAGTTCACCGTCAAGTGGACATTTTCAAGCTGATATATGAGATCGGAGCTATCAAGGATTTAATAGCCACATACAAAGATCAAAATAATAATAATAATAATAATATGCTCCATCTAGCTGGCAGATTAGCCCCTATGGGCCCTATCAATCGTCTCAGCAGCGTATCTGGAGCAGCTTTACAAATGCAACATGAGTTACAATGGTTCGAGGTAAAAACCATTACCTAACTCACTCGCTGTTGTCTGCTATTATGTTGCTTCGACACCTCACTTTAGTTGCATTTCATTTGTCCAACGTTATGACAAGACTAGACACCTTGAAACCGCATTTCACCTGAAAAAACACCAACTTTCCTAAAAATATTTGTGTCTGAGTAACAGCATACAAAGGTCCTTTGGCCTTAAGACCTGCTTTAGTCCTTTAGTTAAATGTCGTGTGTCCCATACAACATGACACCCATACTTTACATCCAAAAAACGGTTAGTGTTCCCAAAATTGAAATAACAATACGCAAAAGCCGTGTAGCTGAGATGGAGTAACATAGGCCTAAGAGGCTAAGATTATCAAATAAAGTCAAGCAATATTTTTTTTACCAATTACCTTTGTTTATGAGTTTTAAGTAAATCTTTTTTCGTTGGCAAAAAAAAAAAAAAAAAAAAAAAAAAGTAAATCTTTTTTACCTTTTTTTTTTTCATGAGAACCAGGCAGTTAAGCAGATAGTGAGATATGTACATACAGAAGCAGAGAATAAGAAAAGTACAACACCTCAGACACTGTTTAGTGGAGCGCACAAGACGTTAAGGAGGCAAGGGGAAGAGTGGATGAAAAAGACGTCAGAGTCATGTGCTCTTGCCGCAGCTCTTATCGTGACCATGGTGTTCTCAGCAGCCTTCCAGTTGCCAGGAGGTTTCAACAATGACACAGGAAGTCCCGTCCTACTGAAAAGCACAGCATTTGTGTGTTTCGCAATGTCAAATGCAGTGTCGCTGTTCACCTCGACTGCTTCTATATTGATGTTTTTATCGATCCTCACTTCTCGATACTCTGAGAGAGACTTCCTCATTTCTTTGCCTCGAAAGCTCATGACAGGACTCATCTTACTACTCATTTCAATATCAACGATGATTGCCGGGTTCACGGTTACCTTTTTTCATAACATTCCAAGAGGGTTTGAGATGGCCGCCAATTATGACAGCTGTACTAGCTTTGGTTCCCGTAACACTTTTGGAATGCAACAATTCCCTTTATTGACGGAAATGTATTACTCAACATACAAATACCAAAAATTATTTCTGCCAGGACAAGAAAAGCTTTTTTAAATCCATCCCTCAGAAAGTTCAGGTTTCACCTGTTATTCGATCAAAAAATGTCCTGTGGATTATAACTCACAGCGTTACTTGCCAGAACATCAACATTTGACAGCCGACGACCTTCACGGCACCATGGTTACAGAATAGATCAGAGACTTCGTGGAAAATCTACCAGTCAAAATGCTTATCAAGGTATTTTGGAGTCGACAACTTGACATTCTTTTTTCCGTACAGTTTTAGGCATATAGTTTCCGTAATTCTAGTTGACATCAGTGAATTCTCAGCTCCGTGTTTTGAATGAGTCATTTCTGAGATTACGAGAGTGACTCAAATGTCAGACTCAGCGGTTATATCTTTATTCAGCATTTAATAACAGAGCTAAATGGTTGATTTAATCTGTGAGACCGTCTTGTCGAAATGTTGATGTTTTACTTATACTTGCAATAAATAGAAGTTTTATACAGTCTGGTGGACTTTAAACAGTACCATTGAATAAATTCATCAGTTTTTTTCAGTCATTCTCCAAGCCTAACGCTTTCATCGTTCAATAGTTACTTCTTTTCACTTTGTTTACAGATGCTAACTCCTAATCTTCTACAAAAACATCTATGAAGGCACTAATATAATCTAAATATAGTAATAAGAACGACTGCATCCATGAAAACGTTTCAACAAATGAATAGTTAGGATATGGAAGCTGCGTTTTCAAATTCAGAAATTTTAACACTTGCTAATTTAGCTTACCAGGTAGAAGAGATTTTCGATCCTGCTAAAGCATCCTGTGTCAAACGATACTTTCCGAGCAAATTGAAAATCACACAAACCCATGTTTGACCAGTCATCGAAAAACGGATATCAAACTCTTATATCTTTGTGAACTAGGCTTAAGCCCCAATTTCAGCATATCGTCATGAACTTCCATGGCCTTTCTCATTTCCTTTTCTTGAGACAATCCACTAACCATAACCAAAAAGCTAGCCTTGTTTACTACATTCTTCTTTCTCATGCACTCAAATATATCGACTGCTTCGTTAACCCTCTTTTCCATAAATAACGATCGAAGAAGTACATTATATGTAGTAACATCCCACAAACCCTCCGACTTCCCTACCTTCTCGTACAACTTTAGTGCTAAATCAACCTTACACGATGAGCAATAGTGGTTCACCAATAAGCGACAAAATCCAGAATCAGGCAATAAATCATCTTGTAGCAAAACATTCATAAGAGTTTCGACTTCTTCCCACCTTTGTTCCCTACCAAGCTTCATCATAAATTTGGATATACTCGACACCGAAGGGCTAAACCCTCGCTTAATTAAACGCATCAGTAATTGGCTCGTATCATCTACCGGTTTTTCCTTGCAAATACAATCCGCTAAATCTTTATAATAACTTTTATTAACAACAACATTTTCCTTTAGAATTAGACGATACAACTCGATTGCTTCACTCACTCTCCCACCTCGGCAAAATGCACTTAGCACACACCCAAAAGTAGCATCTTTCAACCCAACTTTGTCATCTCGTGCTCTCTTGAACATATATTCAGCGGCATAAATTTTTTCCAAATCACAAAGTTTCACTATAGCATCATCATAACCTAACAACAAATCTACCGAAATCAATCTATTTTCCATCATTGCCACTATAACCATGTCTATCACTCGCGAATCTCCAAATTCACAAGCCCCGTTGAGAATAGAGCCATAAGTACAAAACCAGGGTCCGAAATTTCTCCTACACATCTCATTCAAACAACCAAATGCAGCATCAAAGTTCCCCCTTTTGCTATAACCATCAATAACCAAATCGAAAATCGAAGCATTACACACCCCAAACTGCAACAATCTCACAACATTCTCAAATTTCCCATCTTTACACATAATTCTAGCAATAATACCCCATGCATCATCATCATCTACCAAAATCCAATTTCGGAGCATCGAACCAAACAAGCAATAACCCAATCTAAACTCCCTAGCATTGTCCAAAACATCAAGCATTACATTCAAGCAACCAACATTAGGCAAACAATCATATGAAACAATTTCCCTATACACTTCCAAACCCTTAACATAGAAACCCTTCAAAGCATAACTTTCTATGATACAACTAAAAGCAAGAGAGTGCAAGTTTGTACCTTTACAAGCATAACCCATAGACCACACCAAATGGTTTGGTGGGTTGACCTCAATTAGTGAATCAAGTACATCTTTAACGGGTCGGGTCAGGGTTGAACCAGACCCAAGTGAAATCTGGATGATTTTGCATTGGGTTTTGATATCTGGTTGAAACCCATCAAAATTGGACTTGACCCAACTGAAGAAAGAGAGAGAAATGAGTGGGTTTTGTTGGGTTTTGTGAATGATTTGGTGGAAAATGGTTGGGGTTAATTTGGAGGAGAGGTTTAGGGTTTTGAGAAGGGGTTGCCAGTTGTGTCTTTGAAGGAGAATTGATGTGATTTGTGAGATTAATTGATGTTGTTCAGCTTGAATTCTCCAATTAGATGATGGTGATGGTGAATTCGATGAAGTTGTAGAGAAAAGTTTGATGAAATGGTGATTGCGGTTACGGAATTTGTTTTGGAAGGACATTTTGTGTTCATTCGGAAGGAACTGTATGATCAGAGTATTGAGTAACAGTAACAGAGTGAAAAAGGAGATCAAACGAGTACTTGGTCACAAATTATACTATACAATAGTTGTACCGTACGACGAACCTAATTTATGGAAAAATGTTACCACTTTATGTTATTTAGTGTCCACTTTAAGTTAAATAGTAACCACGTTTTAATATGAAAAAGTGATAACTATTTATCTGAAAGTGATAACCAACTAACCTAGAATGATCACTTTCTATCATAAGTTACAAATTTTTACTACTGTCGCATGGTACAACGATTGTACACAATAATTACTGGTACCTGATTACGGTTAGTATCGGCTCAAGTGTAGTGTAGTTCGAGCTGATTATGAGCTAATGAAGTCCCAGATCTTTAATAGTACGGAGTATAAGGTTTATGGTTACTTCAAACTCGAGCTTATGCTTCATATTTAAGCATTCTGCCATTCTGGTCTTGGAATTCAATTAGGCAATCTTCTACGGAGTAGATAATAACAACAACATTTAGAGATCTATGAGTAAGCCACGTGACATTTCCAGGAGCATTCTTAACAAAAAAATATAAACTACTTCCTCCGTTCCAACGAATAGTATACATTTGTTTTTTTAACACTATTTATAAGTGATGAGAATCTTTCATATATATAACTTCTAATATATAATATAGAAGATAGTCATGTGAGATCTTGTTTGAATCGTCTAATAAAATACATCATGAATATCAAATTTTTATAATTTTTCGTAACACGTAACTAAAGATATAGACAAAAGAAAACGAGTATCGACGTACGTGCATAAAGCAAACGTATACAAATGGTTGGAACGGATGGAATATTTGTATATAATGATAAAATAAAGCTACTAACAATGTTCAATCCTAAGATCCAAGACCTTTGGGAGGACATAAAGAAGAGGAAGCATAAGAAGCAGTCTAATAGAGGTTGTATCTCAGATTTGGATAGTCAAACAAACATCGTCAAGGATTCGACGGAGCTATGGATGATCGTAGCTAGTGATAACGCTCACAGGTGTTCCATGACTACCATCAGCGTAGATGCAGGATGGAAGGATCCTGGATTTGGTGCTGGAGGATGGAGTATTAAGAGGGAGACTGGAAATGAGGATGCAGGAAGCTCGAGAAATTACGGATCTGAGGCCTTTTTGGCAGAAAATTCGCTACAGGCAGAGACATTGGCCGCTATCAAGGCCATCCAATGGGCAAGGCGAGAAGGGATACTCCACATCATCTTGCAATCGAATTGTCAGAAACTGCTGAACCAGCTAGCTAATTTGGAGGAATGCCATCATAGTATTAGGAACCTTATGCCGTTGTTTCATGCAGAATCTGCATCTTTTCATTGTCTAGCTATTAGGTATATACCTCGACACCTTAACACTGACGCACACGGGCTCGCACACAAGCTTTTGTGTCAGTATTAAGGTCGGTTTTCAGACTGTTTGGCAAAAAAAAAAAAAAAAAAAAAAAACAATGTTCAATCCCTTGATCTGTTGATCATTCAATCAAATGTAAATACCTTAACTATTGAGTCACTAGTGTTTTTCTGTTTGATGCTAAATTTAGTAAGTAGAAGTTTTACTCCCTTCGTTTTTTTTTTTATGTTTCTTTCCCGTTTCTATTAAATATATACTTCTCACGGATCTTAAAAAGCGGGAAGAAACCTAAAAACGGATGGATTTATAGAACATAGGTAAATTTTATTTTAATTATTTATATTTTCTTAGAAAAACAATAAATGCTATTGTGGGAAAATTGTAGCTCCGAATAGAAATATCCTAGGCAGGTCATTGCCAAACAAGGGCAAAGCCAACTATATAAATAATTGGGTCATTCTAAATAAATAAAAAAGTGAAAATTACACAAAAAACTTTATTATTTCTACACAATATTTTTTTCATACCATGTCACACGAGTCAGAAGAGTTGGTTCATGGATTGGGTTACATCGGTTGGGTTAAAATGGAGGTCAAACCAGCTACAAGTCGGGTTATACATTTATACGGTCAAGGTCAGAATATGAATCAAAATAGATTTCGTCACCTCATTTTCTTACGTTATCAGTTGTGAAAATATGTTTTTTAATATTAAGTTGTATTCGATATTAAACTAATATGAACTTTAACTTAAATTAACATTTATTTCCTTGTAAAATATACTTTTATACGGAGTAAAATTTACTCTCTTTTGATTTTTTATTTATTATACATATATTTTTATTTTTTTGTAGTGAGACCCAACTCGGGCTCAGATCATTCTCAATAGCATCATGGCGAGAAGCCATAACAAGGTATATTTCGGAAAATTACACCTATTTTATGGTTAAACTTTAAACTGATACGAACTACTTATATTTTCAGGACGAAAATACACATAACTTTTTGGTTTGTATATCACCCAACTCTCTAAATATCATTGGACTATACTGAAATATGATCTATTAACCCAGTTAGTATCGTTTATAATGTCTAGATATAACTATATATAAAAATGAATTTTGTGTTCAAACGAATATTTATTCCATTTCACATTTCCTCAAAATAAGCGAGCAGAATTAATACATGTAAACATTATTTTCCTTGATCGAATAACACAATTGTTGGAGGCACATCCGCTTGGGGTTAAAACTAGTTAAGCAACAAAGGCTAATATAATAACTTGACAGTGGAAAGAATTGTGTGTGTCCGTGTAACTTTTGTATCATATTAAAAGATTTGGATAGAAACATTAATTTCGGTCAGATTAAAATGGTAAAGGAAAATGTGACAACTGTGAAATTTCAACCCATGCCCGTTCGGAAAAGAGCCTAAATCTAGCACCATAGACCACTTGGTCAAACCATCCTTATGGATTATTTCGCGTTATTTACTACTCCCTCTGTTTCTTTGATATCTTCCACATTTCCTTTTTCAATTATTTCTTTGATTTCTTCCGCTTTCCTTTTTTCTATCACACTTTTCTCTTACCTAGGTGACCCACTTACTCTACTTCCTCTCTACTTTTACTTATTTTATTGTTTTTCTTAAGAAATGTGCCACTTTTAAGGTGGAAGAAATTATAGAAACGGAGGGAGTACTATAATTACCATACACATGATTGGCTTTTGAACGTCTTAAAGTTTGCATAATTGATGACATACGAATCATATATTACGTATATTAAAGCAGAAACCAATAACCTCTTTAAGTGTCACGTGTCATCTCCAAAATAAATTGTCATACAACAACAATGAACGTCCATCCAAGTTCGTTTTCCGCCACATCACTGCCACATAACTTATCTACAAACTTAAACTCCATAAAACCAATGTCAACAATAGTAGAGTTCATCCAAGTTTATAAATGGGTCCCACACACAATCCATTCACTACTTAAAATTAATTTTTACCAAAATATTTCATTTTAAAATTAACATCATAATATTTTTTTTAATAAATGTATAATAAATTACTCCATACACTTTTAAACAACAAACTAGGTATGTGGCCCGTGAAATTCATGGGATTATCTGGTTCAACTTTTTTATCGTATTGTTAATATATTTCTGATCAAGTGTTGTCAAATAATTCAGCTAAAAATGTTGTCATGGGTATCTTAAGAAATTCATATAAAGCAAGTAATTAATTCATACTCCGTACCATACAAAATTGAAGGAAATGTTCGAAAAATAAAGCGTATTAAATTTAAAAAAAAATCTCAATTATTTGTATCTCTCAATTGTTTTATACTCCTATTATTTTTTAGTTCAAATATAAAGTTTTTAATGCTAAATAATACACAAAGTAATTATTCATATTAACTTTGACTGATCATTACGACGAAAGTAAATTAAATGGTGAAACAACCAAACTATTAATGTTTTTTAGAAACATATTATACTTTTTTAAGAATAATAAATTATGCTTAAATGAAATATTAAGTCGTGTTTGTCATTTTCTTACTAATTTTTTTTATTGATGGTTTACCTTTAATTAGACTCAAATACTTGTCATCTACTTTGATTAACACTTTGCAACTTTTTCTTAATCATATTTTGTAAATTTCTTCAATTTTGAATATAAATAAAAGTTCACTCTTATAAACACAAAACACATGAGATTTCAAGTTAACTCGATATATAATTATTAAAATAATCAATATCAATTAAAATTAAAATTAAATTAATATACCTAAAAAATGAGAAATTGCATACTTGATTATTGGCTTCGCATAAGTTCACTAAACAAAAACAAATGCAAAAGATAAAATTAGTACTAAAATTAGTATCAACGAAAAACAATTACAAAACTGAAGAAAATATTTATAAAATAGAACGAATGAAATGTGAATAAGAACTCTCAAAATACAAATGATTTTTTTTCCAACTCTCCATTATATTACTTTTTTAGTTATATAATGATGATAATGAAGTTCTTCATAATAAATAATATAATTAATAAATTTGATTATTAGGACAAAAGTAGAAGAAAATGTGTAACTTCCAAATGATTTTTTTTCATAAATCATTAATTTTATCAATAACTATAATTTATTTATAATGAAAAAATCAAAATTTAATAAGGATAAATTTAAGTAAAATAAATAAATTGTAAAAAAAACGTTACACCATCCGCCAAGTGGCAAAAAAAATTAAATGCATAAAAAAAAGCTTTTACTAATATATATAGATTATAAATTTATCAAATAAAAATTTAATAATTTGTGTTTTAATAAAAGACAAATGAAAAGTTTTGATTAATATTTTTAATATTTTAATGGAAGAGGCAAAAGTCACTCAATATAAAATTTAACCTTTTAACTATATTTCATAGATGCAAAAATAAAATATACTATAATAAAGCATGTAATAAAAAATTTAATAGTAAAGCAATAAAATATATAAATTAGCTAATTCAGTATGAAGTGTTTAATACTAAATAATCTAATTATTCATATTAAATTTGATTGATTATCATTACGACGAAAATGTATTAAATGACGAAACAACCAAACTTTTAATTTTTTTAAGAAAACTATTATGTTTTCTTATGAATAATACATTATGCTTAAGTGAAATATTAAGTTTTGTTTATCATTTCCTTACTATTTTTTTTATTGTTGATTTACCTTTGGACTAAAATATTAAATACATTTTAGCCAAACAATTGTAATCTTTAATATGCTAATTTGATTAACAATTAAATTTGCAACTTCTTCTTAATCATATTTTGTAAATTTCATCAACTCTGAATATAAATAAAAGTACACTCTTATGAACATAAAATTCATGAGATTTAAAGTTAACTGAAATATATTTATATAATAATCAATATAAAAATATATTAAAATAAAATTATTATACCTGAAAAATGAGAAATTTCAGTCTTGATTATTGGGTTTGCATAAGTTAACTAAACAAAAAAATGCAAAAATATAAAATTAGTACAAAAATTAGAATCAACGAAGAACAATTATAAAATTGAAGAGGATATTTATAAAGTAGAATGAATGAAATGTGAACAAGAAATCTTAAAATACAAATGGTGTTTTTTTCAAATCTCCATTATAACGATTATTTAGTTTTATAATGATGCTAATGTAGTTCTTCATAATATATAATATAATTATTAATATTAAATTTGATTATTAAGACAAAGGTACATGAAAAGTTGTAACCTCCAAATAATTAAGTTTTTTTTTTCAAAATCATTAATTTTTATTAATAATAATAAATGCATGATTTAAGTGAAATATTACGTTTTTCCATTGTCTTCAAAAAAAAAAATACTTTGACATGTGGAATAAAATTTAATGTTTTAAGTTATCTTTTGAATATATTATATAGACAAATTAGTAAATAATAAATTAAGAAGTATAAATAATGTAAATTTGTTGTAATCCTTAATTTACAACACATATGCGAAAGTTCAAAACTAAAAAAAAGATAATTTTTTTTGTAAAATATTAAATTATTACAAATTAAAAACATGAAAGCATCCGCCACGTGAGCAAAAACTGAATGCATAACAAAATATTTATTTGCGATTAAAATTACTGTAAGTAGTAATAAATTTATTAATAAATTAAAATAGCTAAACACATAACAAATTTATAATGTTTTAGTAGACATAAAATAACAAACAAATATTAATTTTGTTAAAGAAAAAAACCTAAGAAGTGAAAAATTTTATTTTAAAAAAAAGGAGTTAAAGTATTTACGAAGTACTTTTTTTTCATATTTGCTTGTAATGAAAGATGGATGTAAAGGTTTTGAAAAATAACAATAATAATAAATTGAATTATTTTTTATAACAAATTATTAAATATGGGTAAACGAAAAGTTTGTGATACTTAATTTGATTAAATATAAATTTAATACAAGTAAAAATGTACAACACATATGTAATAAGACAATTCAAAAAAATTTAAGAATAAATTTTAATAAAATAAAATAAAAAACCATTAATGTATGCCACGTGACAAAAAATTAAATGCTTAAAGAAACCTTTTAACTTTATATATAGATGTTAATTTAAATTACATTATTTTTAATAATTTAACAATCTAAAAAAAATTAACACTTCTCATTGTGAAAGCAAGAGAGAAGAGAAACTAGAGAGATAAAAGAATGAAAGAAATCAGAGAGGTGTTTATTCATCCCATCAAGGGGCATATATATACTACATGGTACATCTAGGGTTACATCATAATGGGCTATAAGGCCCGATGGACATCCACATATTGTGTTAACACTTCCCCCTTGGATGTACATCACTAAAGAAAATGTCTCGTTAAAACCTTGACTAGAAAAATCCGGTGGAAAAACACTAGTGAAGGAGAAAAAAGAGTACATAAATCTTCATACACGCATAACAGGCTGCCTCATTAAAATCTTTCCATGGAAAACCCAGTGGACAAAACCATGGCTTAGGAAAAAGAGTACAACGCGTGGTTACTCCCCCTGATAATTACACAACTTGATATTTAATGAAATAATTCATGTCTTCATGGAACTTCACGGCGACGTTGAAATGGATTGTAGTAACCGACAAACTTGATATCTTCAATCAATAGGAATCTTTGATAAGTTCAATATCATATTTCTTCGGAGCTTGCAATCTGGACATAGTCATTTATGACTCTTTGATGTATAACCAAATATGTATCTCGTCATTAAAATTACGATGATCATAACTATAGTGTATTAACACGCCAATAGCGCTACCTCGTTAAAAACCTTGCTAGGAAAAACTCATTGGGACAAAAACCTAGTCAAAGGAAAAAAGAGTGTAGCTAACATTATTTCTCAACTGATTATCTTCAGGAGAATCAATCAATCCGATTTTATCTTAAATAATAACTGATCTTTCTTGTCATTGTACGGATTGACATACTCATTGTAGCATTTCACTACATTATTTTCCAACTATAATGGTGCTTCTGAACCATAAAGTATTTTCACGTGACAAGAAATTTAATCATGTATGATTTCTCATATGCTCAAACTTCAAGCTGAGACAATGAAACCATGCATTCACACCACATCACATGCATGTTGAATGCTCTCATAGATACACTTACGTGTAGAGGTTCATATATACTTAATCACGAGTCCTTCAGGAACTCATTCGATCAACCACTGTCGTGTGCTGATAATTTATAATACAAGCTCCTTCTCGAAGTACTTATCAATCTAGGAGTATGATCTCCTTTTAAACATATATCCTGCAATATATAACAATAATAATCTCGTGCATGCATGTAATACGAACAATGCCCTATAGCGTCTATATTCTAAATTAATGCAATGATGTAATCTTACTAATATGCAATGATAAAATAACTATATTACATGCACATGAGACTCAAATGCAAACTGTACAGTATATTCACCAATATTCATAATTGGATTGACTTCATGTCAATACGTGGATTTTAAGTTCGTGAGCTCAATCTTTTTTTTTGGTGAAATGTAAATATTATTATTAGGAACCAAAAATCAATGGGACGAGAGCCCCTTACATGATTAATTTCTCTAACCAGAGTCTATCCTTCTGATGGATAGCTCCCTTACAACTAGCATCGATCTTAATTTTCATATCATTTTTAATACATTTCAGCACCTGCTGGGGGTCTAAGTAGGCTATTTTCAACTCTAGCTCGATTCCTTTGTATCCATACGTAGTAAATCGTAGCATTAATCAGGCCGTTTAACACCCCTCTCCTAAGCTTGGATCCTCTTCTAGCCAATCTCCATATGTTGACATTAGAGATGGGGATAGAAGTACCGACCCAGTTGCTCACCAATGACAGAACCTGACTGCTGTAAGGACAGTTAAAGAAAAGATGGTCCGCATCTTCGTCGGCCGATCCGCAAATACAACATGCTGTATCGGGAACTACTCCATAGCCAAAAAGCTTCTTCTTCGTCTTGAAAGCATCATGTTGATACATCCAATTAATAATCTTGTGTTTGGGAGCCGTCCAATCATTCCATATTAGGTGACTCCAACTCACGGTCGGACTGACATCTCTGATCCAATCGTATCCCGATTTAATGCAATACTGTTGACCATCGATGGACCAAACCTGAGACGCATAGGCTGGACGAAGGCCATCACGCACCTTACATATCTTCTTCCAGGTCCACGGGCTGTCCATGAGCTCAATCTTAACCATAGATTGTACGTCAACAATCAAAATGAATTTTTTATATAAGATCCCTATTAGAGTCCAATGCACGCAACTATATTCGGTTCTACGAATTAATATATCGATATAATTTCATCGTCAGTACTGTTTAATGATATCTGAATCTGAATATATATGGTACCATTCTTTTTATATAGGTCATCTATTATCATCAGATATCAGTGCCACTTCAGGACATTCAATTTCATTACTCTTTACGAGTACCAACTGCACATGCTTGCCATTTTTCTTATAACAAGTGAACCGAATAAGACCCCCACACTATATTATGTGTGATTATTGAATATTTGGCAAGAATCTCAATGTTCATCATATCTACTATTCATGACTGATTTATAGCTCGCGACACCACACAGAGGGTAAATCTGTCTATAGTCAAATCATAAATTTCAATGTATAACATATATTGATAAGATAAAGTAATCAAGCTAATATATCATTATACATCATCATAACCAGATGATCAAATCATCATTCATATTTTATGAACCTCTAATTGATGTATTTCATATTCAAAACAACTCTCTGAACTTCATGTTCAGTTGGGATCAACATTACTTATTTGTTGTTACCAGCTTGTCCTTATCAATCTCCCCCTAAGGTGGTAAAAACTATCATTACTTTATAGATTTAAATATAATATCGACCTTAGAAATTGTCTAATATTTCATAGACTTTATCAAATGATTCTCTTCAGTAGAATAATATATTTGGGAGCTCAACTTAACGCAGTTGGTTTTCCACGTGCTGAATTAAAATTGCCCATTCGGGAGATCACCATGTTCACATAATATTTACATTGTAAGCTTTGATTACATGAACTACTCGTAAAATTCTCTGTGACTATAGGTCACATAATTAAAACCTTAAAGGTCAACCAGATATGGACGTTCATCTCCATTATTCAACTACGAGTAGTATTTAGATCTCCAATATTTCACATACTCAATCTCAGTGTATTGTCTTGCCTTAAATATAATTTTAATGGTACAATAGAGAGTTTGATCAGCATGGCATTAAATTCTTTCAAGATAAACGTCGGGTTTATCCAAACGAGTGTAAGAAGAACCCGGATGGCCTCAATTTGTCACATCTTTAATATTTTCGTATCAATTTTACTAGTTGACCGATTCTCATCCTGCTAAACTTTTGTTTAGCTACATTCAATCGTGCACACTAATTTTATTTTGTCATATGACCATAGCAAATGATAGTTACATGACACAAATGGTGTCTAATACAATAGGCAAGACCCGTCAATATTCCTTTCCAGAATATGACTATATATATTACTCTTAGAGTAATTCAATTCCACATGGTCGCATTATGTGGACATGACATAGGTCCACCCCGATGCGGCCACGCGTGGGTTTGGGGAGGCGAATGAATCTCCCTATGAGAATGGATCGATTTGAAATTTAAATCGAAGTGGAGTCACCACCGAACTTTGTGGGAGTTCGGGCCCGTTCGAACCCACTCTATATCTTAGTGGGCCATGCACAAAGTATGGCCCATTCCGATGTCAGAGTTTATTGGGTTCGTCTCTTTACATTTGATACCGATACCGACGTTATCAGATACCGTGTATTGAATGACTCTCGTGTGCCAATGGATTCGGACATCCAGAAACCATGGTTCTGAGTAAGGGGTGAGGGTACGTGTTGGGAAGTTCACAAAGAACACCCAACCCCGCCCGCACATTAGCGGCCTCTACTAAGATATCGCTTGACTCTCGAATACGCGTGTTAGTAGAACGATGAAATGATATGAAAACATTATTTTGCCTAAACATGCAAGAAATTGAATTGGTTTCTAAGTCGATTTAATGCATCTAAAGTTAACGTCAAAGTTGTTTTAGCATGCGAGGTTCGTTTTAGTACAATAAAACAAACGATGAAAACAAATCGCTAAAAACATGAACAAACAAGTTAGTAACGATGATAATGGTTTAATAAAAGACATGAATATAATGTAATGCATGGTTTTGAAAGGATGAATCACATGATAGACTTGACACGTGTTGACAAAAGTCATACAAATATTTTATCGAGTCCCGAAAGATGCTAAAAGACTCGCTGTTTTGCTAAATCAGGAGCCACTCGATCGAGTCATTGCAGGACTCGATCGAGTGATCTCGAAAAAGGCTTCTGTCTCGGGTTTTGGGGTGCCACTCGATCGAGTGGGCTAGGCACTCGATCGAGTGCCCCCTGTTCGAGTGGTGACTCGATTTGCAAGTTTCGAATTGCTTTTAATTTTTGAAAACCGATAATTTCGCTATGTCGTGTAATAATATGGAATAATTTATACCCGACTTAAAATTTCCAAGACTCGTAAATATTTTATATTCGACTACGAAGTCGAGATCCAATACTTAGAGCGATTGTTATAAAAAAAGATGTTTTTAGAAATTGTTTTGAATCAAAATAAATCCCTCCGTGTTGTAATGTCGTATTAGTCTTTTTAGGACTATGTGACGATTATTTCGGCATCAACGAGATTATGTTTAAAATAGTTTGTTGATTGATTCCTTTTAGATCCGATATTCGACTATAGAGTCGATATCGAATCCTTAGGGACGACTCTTTATTGAAAATAGCACGATAATATCGATATTAGAAATGAGAAAAGAAAAATAAAGAGACGCGACGACGACCCGTATAAAAAGACGGACGGACGAGAGAAAGAGAAGAAAAGGGATTTGTAACACCCTCAACCTACATGCTTGATTATCTCGACAACGGACTCGTAGTAGCAGCCTACGCGCGGGATTGTTAAGATGTATATAGGTGAGTTATGGTGTGTATGGTTAGGGAGGGGATTTGGCGAGTTTTGCTCTTGGGTTTGTATATGATTTGCCTAAAATTGCCTAGAATTTCGGGTTGTGAATTGTTGGGAATCCTATAGGATTTCTAGAGGGAACGATTGAAATATAATATGCCTAGTATTGCTGGAATTCCGGGTTGTAATTTGTGTATGTCGGGATTGGAATTGTTGTGTTGTGAATGTTGTGAATTGTTGATAATGAAATTGTGTTGCGGGGGTGGGGTATTTATAGGATGAAAATATGAAATACCCGACTTGGATAGGAGATAGATGTCTTGCAAAGGATGAAAACAACCGGTTGGGGTGAAGTGAGATTCCGTCTTTGGATAGGAAAAGGTTACTTGTAGGGGAAGAAACACCCGGTTTAGATGGAGTAGGATTCCGACTTTGGATAAAAAAGGATTCCTACTTTGTAGCTGATATTTGTGTAGTATTTGACTTCGAGTCAGATTTTTGAAGTGGTGTGACAAATTTTTATGTCTCGGAAACGTCTTTGACCGGGGTTTGACCCGATCGCTAAAAGATGGTTTTGCCCTTGGTGTCGGTTTTGACCCAAATTAGTCTCATTTGACTGGAAACGACCCACTGTGTAATACCTCGTATTTTTCAAATAGTATTAAAATTTTAAACATTTATTTAAACCAAGTTTAACGTTTAAAAAAAAAGTTGTAAATAAAATATTTTATTTTCGTTAATTTAAAAACTATTCCGTTATAAAAACTTGAAAATTTATTTATCGTATTATTAAAATTTTTATCTTTTGTTAAATAAAGTTTTAAACTCGAAATTATTTTCAAATAAATGACCTGTTGTTTTAACGTTTTCTCGTCTTGTAAAAATTTAATAATTTATCGAATTTTTAAAATAATGTTTTCTTATAACTTTTGTCCCATAATACTATTTACCGCCTATTTTACTTACTGTCTCACAAATTCCTTTTTAAAAATAAATTTTACGGTTTTCATTATTTTAATCCCGTAATCTTATATTTCAACTTTTTAAGAAAGAAAGAAAGAAAGACGTTTGTACGAGAAACGGACCGAAACTCGAAAATTTTGGGTCTCCTAATTAGATGCCACGTTTTCTTCCTACACACATTATACTCCTACACCTAATATTACTATGTCTAATATGCCTACACATGCAATCCTACTTTACCTATTAACATAGTCACGTACTAATTTAATACTCCTACACTACTCTATATATACCCCACAACAACACTATTACTAAGTTACTACTACATCTACGCATTACTTACTATCCTACTACTCCTAACTCACTCAATATTATTACTTATACTGCGTACTACTCATACTACTCCTACGTATTCCGTAGTATATTTACTCCCTCGTCATTTTCTATAATTGGAGCATCGGGAATGAGGAGCTGCCCAGTATTTGACGGAATCACTTTTCTAGTACTGTATTTGGGTCAAATCATTTCGACCTGAAAATGTCTTTAAAAAGGGGAAGGAGACGACTTTTCTTACATAGACGATATTATTGACCCGACGACCCTTAATTCTTAATAACGTTAATAAATACTCCGTAATAGCTATTAAGGTAACCAAACTTTTCTTCTAACAACATTTCTTATATATAAGTATATTGTGTTACTAACTTAATAAATTGCTTATTTAAATATTTAGGCTTGATTGTATGACTAAATTACTTATGTACATATAAAAATGTTACGTGATATTTTATTTGTGTTATATATTTATTTACGACTAAATTCAACTTGACTAAACTATCACTCGTTTAATTCATTTATTTATCACCTTTACATTTCTGTTTATATGAAAAATGATAAAATGAATAAAAGAACTTAAAATGATAAAATTTACTTATATCATTTTCATTGTATTTTGTATGTATGTTTAATTAATTCTATTTGTTATGTATGTTTATTCTATTTCCTATATATTTTGTATGTGTTTTATATGATTGTAATTTTGGTCATATTTAATTTTCTTTAATACTTTTACATTTGTTTATATATTATAAAAATAGAGTAAATTAGTAACTTGCAAAATGTTGTATTTTAATCAAATTTCACTTATTAATTTTATATAGGTAAAAATTTATAAATTTCATTTTCTAAAATAAATGGATTTGTTTTATTCCGAAAATTTTACACGACATTTATAAATATTTTTAAAAATGATTTTACATCAAATTTTGTAAATCAACTAAGTACGATTTAATTTACATTTTTCGAAAACTTTTATATTCTTCAGAAACTATAAATTTTAAAATAATATTTTATTATTATTATTATACCTTAAATTTTGTTTTTATTATAAAACTTCATTTTAAAAAGATTTAAAAAAATATATTATACGATATTTGGGATATAACGTTTCAGGTGACACTTGAGGATTAAAGTGTAACGTTGTCACACTGAAAGTAAGTATTTGAGGATTTAACTGTTTGAAATGAGTCCGACCAATTATTGAAGGTCACCAAATAATGTACTACTTGTTCACGGGCGACTTTTATATAAGGTTTACGATGCGAGTCTGAGAAGAATAGCTTGTGTTGGATCCTACCATGCGTGGTGTTTCGACTGCACTTGTAATGAAAAGCAGACTCGGAGGCTGCGGTCCGAGAGTCGACCTATGGTTTAAGGTAGTCGTCCTACGGCAGTGAGTTCTGCGGTTCAAGAGTCTGCGTAGGGTATGTGGCGCACATATAGACAAGTACTTGATCAGTATTACCACCTAGGTATCGGGGGCAGAACAGGATTCTGAAAACTGCGGGTTCCCTCTTGGTGATGCAGAGAATGTAATCATCAGCTTTCATTTCAGCCCAGAGCCCCGTTTGAATAAACGTATAATATAATAGAAGTTCGGGCCAATTGAGCCTTATGGGTGAGATGTAAACCTCATAAGATCGGTTCGGTCTACGAGTTGGTAACACGGTTACTTTTATTGGTGAGATGCAAGCCAATATGGAGTAGCGGTGATACTAGGAGCCACGACTCGTGTGTTTTGTCTGTTTACGTGAAAAATGATTTAAAAATCAAATGGCTGCCAATGTCCCATCTTTTAAACTTTATCGTTTTCATCACCTCACATGTTGATTAATTGAAGTAAAGGAAACTATCTGTTACATGATATCCTTTAATATCTTTATAAGCATATTATTTGTTATTCACATGATTGTCTTATGTGTTCGAGGTGATGTTAGATGAACGGCTTGGTTGCTGTCCCGCTCAGCGTCCACTGTATTATTTTTTTGCAGGTCTAAGACGTTGGAGAATTGAGGGAGAGAGATTTAATAATATGTTTGTATAAAATACAATCTATATTTTGTACTAAGTGAATCAAGACTATGTAATTAATAGTCGTTTGTTGTAAGGATCCGTAGCGATCCGGATTTATTTACACTCTGATATAATTTTAATTAAATGACTTAGATAACTTTCCGCATTATCTATTATTTTAAGTCATCGAAAATCCGGGTTGTTACAGTTGGTATCAGAGCACCTTGTGACCGTAAGTGAGGATTGATCTTCATTTACCTAACGAGGAGCGCGCCTGGGTAGACTTACTAAAATACTAATACAATAATAGATCACTAAAAAGAGAGATTCACTTAGAAACAATTAGGATCCTATCAAATAATTTATCGGGGTAGAATTGTCATTAAGGGGAATACGATATCTACATGTATAATTGTTGGCATGCTATCTGCATAATTGTTTGTAAATTGACTGTCTAACCTTAGCCTATTGGCTAGTTTTAAATTTATTTTGATCAATACGATAACCAAAATCGAAGACGTTGACACTCAGAGCCATCAACTGCTCGAGACTTGGACATCAGCATTGTGATGCACCAATAATGAAGACATCATCTGAATTAACTATAGGAGCCAAGTCAAACTGAATCACGTTGAAGAATCAAGTCAAGTCAAGTTGTCAGAATGGAGCACACACGAAGATCAAGTATGTGCTGACGCGTGTAGTGTATTATTCCTCGAATCCTAACTAGAGGTTGACTTAGACCTAACTGAAACTTTAATTACCTACCTTGTAGATCGGAGATCATGTGTTATCCTAAGCTATATTTCAAAGATTGAACCCTACATTGATTTTTCATTAAATACCTCCGACCACATCTTCAAGGTTTGTGTATTCTATTACTTCCTTCATTTTTAAAACCAGTTAATCTGAGTTTTACCTTCAGCTTTAACCTTCAACCTTTCAGTTATGACCCGTTTACTTGAACCAAACTATTTCATATCCACTTTTTATGATTGGATATCATTCTTGTTCATTCACCAAGTTAAGACATTTCTTGAATGGATCATCATGATAATCCTTTGTCCTTATCCTATTGATTTCCTAAATTCATGGTGACATTTTTAGCCTTACTTCATATTATAAATTTTTAAAAGACTTAATTCAACCTTCAACCCTGACTAATTTGTCTTGAATTATGTTTTACTTTAAATCAACCTATTGATCTATTATATATTCTTTGAATCAACCTATCACAATTTTATTCAGTTATCTGAGAAATTTAAACCTCATACAATTGATTTTCACTTTCATATACTCTTCAAAACCCAGCTTGATTTTAAAATTTCTTTTTGACAAATACCAATTTCATCTCCTCTTATCATCGAAAGAGAAGATCTATGATAGAGTGCTATGTCATTCTATTAATAAAATTGTCATAATCATTCACACCCTTTCTAATTCTTATGACTTTCACTTTGTTTCCTGGATTCTTGTTTTAACCAACCTTACCTTCATACTTAGTCTTGAACTTTTTGTCATGTATCTCCGGTCGAGTAAACATTAACCAGTTTTACTTACATAGACTACGATAGAAATTTTGTTTAGAACCGCTAACACTATAGTATAGTACTAACACGAGAACGTAGATGACGCACCAAATATGCACGAAGCAAAGAAACAACTCTACAAAATCATACAGAAGAACAAATCGCAACAAGATGAACCTGTTCGAGTTATTTGCAAAGGATGTCACCAAGAAACTTCAATACAGAAGCATGATCATGGTCTATACCAGGGAGATGACCACCGAGATCGTCATGCTAAGAACGTTACTAATCTAGCATTTGTTTTGCTTACCTAAAAAAAATTTCCCGACCACAGAACACTTACATAATTGGGGACTTTGAGTCACGTTTTTGGATGTGTCTTATGTGTTAAACCTTGCAGAGCAGTAACCTATCACGACACTTAGATCATAATGTTCTAACCTAGATCTCAATCACCCTATTATGAGAAGAGAGAGTATACTTTTGAAGTCGAGTGATATTGATCAATACTTTTTGGGGAGTTAAGTATTTGAGAATGTTAAGAGAACGATCATAGATCAAAAGTATTTTGAGGTTTACTATTATATACATCGAATGTTATTTTGAGGAATTATATGTTGAACATACCTTTTGGGATCTGTAGAATCAAATTGATTGATTGAATGATTTGTAAACAATATTTTGGAGAATCCCTAGGAAATACCGTATATACTTTTGGGAGACAATTTTATTGAATAATGGTTAATAGTATTGCAAACCCTAAGTGTCATAATTGTAAATGATACTTGTGAACCAAGAAATTTTTGATGTGAAGTTAAGATTAACCCGTTGTTTGAAGAATAAAACAACAGAGAAACAATTTTGAAATTTTGAGAAAATTTAGAAAGCCAAGTTGAGAATTGAGGATTAACCTTGTCATGACCGACAAAAATAATTGAAGATCAACCTTAGGAGATCAACCTGGTTGACAAGAAATGATAATGTCATCCTGAGAAGTCGGACATTTGTATAATCTATGTATTTGAACCTATGAGAGAAGTCTCCAACTAAACTCAATAATATCATAGTTTATGAACACTCTACAGATTTTACGGGAATTAGAATAACCTTCTTTAATGGATTTTTATGCTACGAAAAATTTGTATTACCCATAAAACAACACCTTTCAATTTTAAGGAATATAAACATCATGATGTTTTGGAGATAATACAAACCATAAACCAAATCTCGATAATGACCCGAGATTGAATAGTGTCACTGTATGGGAATTTAGAATCTACAGTTGATCAATAATACCTACCAAATTAATTTGGGATGTACCACCTTTGTAAAACTTTGAGGAGAGGTCAGATATATGAGCAAGTCACTTGCGAGCCGAGTCATTTTTGCGAGAGGAACACTAACACTTCATTTTATTCGTGTAGTGTCTTAAACTTCGTTAATTGTCTAAGTTATGCCTGAAATTTCGAGGACGAAATTGTTTTAAGGGGGGTAGATTGTAATACCCCGTATTTTTCAAATAGTATTAAAATTTTAAACATTTATTTAAACCAAGTTTAACGTTTAAAAAAAATTGTAAATAAAATATTTTATTTTCGTGAATTTAAAAACTATTCCGTTATAAAAACTTGAAAATTTATTTATCGTATTATTAAATTTTTTATCTTTTGTTAAATAAAGTTTTAAACTCGAAATTATTTTCAAATAAATGACCTGTTGTTTTAACGTTTTCTCGTCTTGTAAAAATTTAATAATTTATCGAATTTTTAAAATAATATTTTCTTATAACTTTTGTCCCATAATACTATTTACCGCCTATTTTACTTACTGTCTCACAAATTCCTTTTTAAAAATAAATTTTACGGTTTTCATTATTTTAATCCCGTAATCTTATATTTCAACTTTTTAAGAAAGAAAGAAAGAAAGACGTTTGTACGAGAAACGGACCGAAACTCGAAAATTTTGGGTCTCCTAATTAGATGCCACGTTTTCTTCCTACACACATTATACTCCTACACCTAATATTACTATGTCTAATATGCCTACACATGCAATCCTACTTTACCTATTAACATAGTCACGTACTAATTTAATACTCCTACACTACTCTATATATACCCCACAACAACACTATTACTAAGTTACTACTACATCTACGCATTACTTACTATCCTACTACTCCTAACTCACTCAATATTATTACTTCTACTGCGTACTACTCATACTACTCCTACGTATTCCGTAGTATATTTACTCCCTCGTCATTTTCTATAATTGGAGCATCGGGAATGAGGAGCTGCCCAGTATTTGACGGAATCACTTTTCTAGTACTGTATTTGGGTCAAATCATTTCGACCTGAAAATGTCTTTAAAAAGGGGAAGGAGACGACTTTTCTTACATAGACGATATTATTGACCCGACGACCCTTAATTCTTAATAACGTTAATAAATACTCCGTAATAGCTATTAAGGTAACCAAACTTTTCTTCTAACAACATTTCTTATATATAAGTATATTGTGTTACTAACTTAATAAATTGCTTATTTAAATATTTAGGCTTGATTGTATGACTAAATTACTTATGTACATATAAAAATGTTACGTGATATTTTATTTGTGTTATATATTTATTTACGACTAAATTCAACTTGACTAAACTATCACTCGTTTAATTCATTTATTTATCACCTTTACATTTCTGTTTATATGAAAAATGATAAAATGAATAAAAGAACTTAAAATGATAAAATTTACTTATATCATTTTCATTGTATTTTGTATGTATGTTTAATTAATTCTATTTGTTATGTATGTTTATTCTATTTCCTATATATTTTGTATGTGTTTTATATGATTGTAATTTTGGTCATATTTAATTTTCTTTAATACTTTTACATTTGTTTATATATTATAAAAATAGAGTAAATTAGTAACTTGCAAAATGTTGTATTTTAATCAAATTTCACTTATTAATTTTATATAGGTAAAAATTTATAAATTTCATTTTCTAAAATAAATGGATTTGTTTTATTCCGAAAATTTTACACGACATTTATAAATATTTTTAAAAATGATTTTACATCAAATTTTGTAAATCAACTAAGTACGATTTAATTTACATTTTTCGAAAACTTTTATATTCTTCAGAAACTATAAATTTTAAAATAATATTTTATTATTATTATACCTTAAATTTTGTTTTTATTATAAAACTTCATTTTAAAAAGATTTAAAAAAATATATTATACGATATTTGGGATATAACGTTTCAGGTGACACTTGAGGATTAAAGTGTAACGTTGTCACACTGAAAGTAAGTATTTGAGGATTTAACTGTTTGAAATGAGTCCGACCAATTATTGAAGGTCACCAAATAATGTACTACTTGTTCACGGGCGACTTTTATATAAGGTTTACGATGCGAGTCTGGGAAGAATAGCTTGTGTTGGATCCTACCATGCGTGGTGTTTCGACTGCACTTGTAATGAAAAGCAGACTCGGAGGCTGCGGTCCGAGAGTCGACCTATGGTTTAAGGTAGTCGTCCTACGGCAGTGAGTTCTGCGGTTCAAGAGTCTGCGTAGGGTATGTGGCGCACATATAGACAAGTACTTGATCAGTATTACCACCTAGGTATCGGGGGCAGAACAGGATTCTGAAAACTGCGGGTTCCCTCTTGGTGATGCAGAGAATGTAATCATCAGCTTTCATTTCAGCCCAGAGCCCCGTTTGAATAAACGTATAATATAATAGAAGTTCGGGCCAATTGAGCCTTATGGGTGAGATGTAAACCTCATAAGATCGGTTCGGTCTACGAGTTGGTAACACGGTTACTTTTATTGGTGAGATGCAAGCCAATATGGAGTAGCGGTGATACTAGGAGCCACGACTCGTGTGTTTTGTCTGTTTACGTGAAAAATGATTTAAAAATCAAATGGCTGCCAATGTCCCATCTTTTAAACTTTATCGTTTTCATCACCTCACATGTTGATTAATTGAAGTAAAGGAAACTATCTGTTACATGATATCCTTTAATATCTTTATAAGCATATTATTTGTTATTCACATGATTGTCTTATGTGTTCGAGGTGATGTTAGATGAACGGCTTGGTTGCTGTCCCGCTCAGCGTCCACTGTATTATTTTTTTGCAGGTCTAAGACGTTGGGGAATTGAGGGAGAGAGATTTAATAATATGTTTGTATAAAATACAATCTATATTTTGTACTAAGTGAATCAAGACTATGTAATTAATAGTCGTTTGTTGTAAGGATCCGTAGCGATCCGGATTTATTTACACTCTGATATAATTTTAATTAAATGACTTAGATAACTTTCCGCATTATCTATTATTTTAAGTCATCGAAAATCCGGGTTGTTACAGTTGGTATCAGAGCACCTTGTGACCGTAAGTGAGGATTGATCTTCATTTACCTAACGAGGAGCGCGCCTGGGTAGACTTACTAAAATACTAATACAATAATAGATCACTAAAAAGAGAGATTCACTTAGAAACAATTAGGATCCTATCAAATAATTTATCGGGGTAGAATTGTCATTAAGGGGAATACGATATCTACATGTATAATTGTTGGCATGCTATCTGCATAATTGTTTGTAAATTGACTGTCTAACCTTAGCCTATTGGCTAGTTTTAAATTTATTTTGATCAATACGATAACCAAAATCGAAGACGTTGACACTCAGAGCCATCAACTGCTCGAGACTTGGACATCAGCATTGTGATGCACCAATAATGAAGACATCATCTGAATTAACTATAGGAGCCAAGTCAAACTGAATCACGTTGAAGAATCAAGTCAAGTCAAGTTGTCAGAATGGAGCACACACGAAGATCAAGTATGTGCTGACGCGTGTAGTGTATTATTCCTCGAATCCTAACTAGAGGTTGACTTAGACCTAACTGAAACTTTAATTACCTACCTTGTAGATCGGAGATCATGTGTTATCCTAAGCTATATTTCAAAGATTGAACCCTACATTGATTTTTCATTAAATACCTCCGACCACATCTTCAAGGTTTGTGTATTCTATTACTTCCTTCATTTTTAAAACCAGTTAATCTGAGTTTTACCTTCAGCTTTAACCTTCAACCTTTCAGTTATGACCCGTTTACTTGAACCAAACTATTTCATATCCACTTTTTATGATTGGATATCATTCTTGTTCATTCACCAAGTTAAGACATTTCTTGAATGGATCATCATGATAATCCTTTGTCCTTATCCTATTGATTTCCTAAATTCATGGTGACATTTTTAGCCTTACTTCATATTATAAATTTTTAAAAGACTTAATTCAACCTTCAACCCTGACTAATTTGTCTTGAATTATGTTTTACTTTAAATCAACCTATTGATCTATTATATATTCTTTGAATCAACCTATCACAATTTTATTCAGTTATCTGAGAAATTTAAACCTCATACAATTGATTTTCACTTTCATATACTCTTCAAAACCCAGCTTGATTTTAAAATTTCTTTTTGACAAATACCAATTTCATCTCCTCTTATCATCGAAAGAGAAGATCTATGATAGAGTGCTATGTCATTCTATTAATAAAATTGTCATAATCATTCACACCCTTTCTAATTCTTATGACTTTCACTTTGTTTCCTGGATTCTTGTTTTAACCAACCTTACCTTCATACTTAGTCTTGAACTTTTTGTCATGTATCTCCGGTCGAGTAAACATTAACCAGTTTTACTTACATAGACTACGATAGAAATTTTGTTTAGAACCGCTAACACTATAGTATAGTACTAACACGAGAACGTAGATGACGCACCAAATATGCACGAAGCAAAGAAACAACTCTACAAAATCATACAGAAGAACAAATCGCAACAAGATGAACCTGTTCGAGTTATTTGCAAAGGATGTCACCAAGAAACTTCAATACAGAAGCATGATCATGGTCTATACCAGGGAGATGACCACCGAGATCGTCATGCTAAGAACGTTACTAATCTAGCATTTGTTTTGCTTACCTAAAAAAAATTTCCCGACCACAGAACACTTACATAATTGGGGACTTTGAGTCACGTTTTTGGATGTGTCTTATGTGTTAAACCTTGCAGAGCAGTAACCTATCACGACACTTAGATCATAATGTTCTAACCTAGATCTCAATCACCCTATTATGAGAAGAGAGAGTATACTTTTGAAGTCGAGTGATATTGATCAATACTTTTTGGGGAGTTAAGTATTTGAGAATGTTAAGAGAACGATCATAGATCAAAAGTATTTTGAGGTTTACTATTATATACATCGAATGTTATTTTGAGGAATTATATGTTGAACATACCTTTTGGGATCTGTAGAATCAAATTGATTGATTGAATGATTTGTAAACAATATTTTGGAGAATCCCTAGGAAATACCGTATATACTTTTGGGAGACAATTTTATTGAATAATGGTTAATAGTATTGCAAACCCTAAGTGTCATAATTGTAAATGATACTTGTGAACCAAGAAATTTTTGATGTGAAGTTAAGATTAACCCGTTGTTTGAAGAATAAAACAACAGAGAAACAATTTTGAAATTTTGAGAAAATTTAGAAAGCCAAGTTGAGAATTGAGGATTAACCTTGTCATGACCGACAAAAATAATTGAAGATCAACCTTAGGAGATCAACCTGGTTGACAAGAAATGATAATGTCATCCTGAGAAGTCGGACATTTGTATAATCTATGTATTTGAACCTATGAGAGAAGTCTCCAACTAAACTCAATAATATCATAGTTTATGAACACTCTACAGATTTTACGGGAATTAGAATAACCTTCTTTAATGGATTTTTATGCTACGAAAAATTTGTATTACCCATAAAACAACACCTTTCAATTTTAAGGAATATAAACATCATGATGTTTTGGAGATAATACAAACCATAAACCAAATCTCGATAATGACCCGAGATTGAATAGTGTCACTGTATGGGAATTTAGAATCTACAGTTGATCAATAATACCTACCAAATTAATTTGGGATGTACCACCTTTGTAAAACTTTGAGGAGAGGTCAGATATATGAGCAAGTCACTTGCGAGCCGAGTCATTTTTGCGAGAGGAACACTAACACTTCATTTTATTCGTGTAGTGTCTTAAACTTCGTTAATTGTCTAAGTTATGCCTGAAATTTCGAGGACGAAATTGTTTTAAGGGGGGTAGATTGTAATACCCCGTATTTTTCAAATAGTATTAAAATTTTAAACATTTATTTAAACCAAGTTTAACGTTTAAAAAAAATTGTAAATAAAATATTTTATTTTCGTGAATTTAAAAACTATTCCGTTATAAAAACTTGAAAATTTATTTATCGTATTATTAAAATTTTTATCTTTTGTTAAATAAAGTTTTAAACTCGAAATTATTTTCAAATAAATGACCTGTTGTTTTAACGTTTTCTCGTCTTGTAAAAATTTAATAATTTATCGAATTTTTAAAATAATATTTTCTTATAACTTTTGTCCCATAATACTATTTACCGCCTATTTTACTTACTGTCTCACAAATTCCTTTTTAAAAATAAATTTTACGGTTTTCATTATTTTAATCCCGTAATCTTATATTTCAACTTTTTAAGAAAGAAAGAAAGAAAGACGTTTGTACGAGAAACGGACCGAAACTCGAAAATTTTGGGTCTCCTAATTAGATGCCACGTTTTCTTCCTACACACATTATACTCCTACACCTAATATTACTATGTCTAATATGCCTACACATGCAATCCTACTTTACCTATTAACATAGTCACGTACTAATTTAATACTCCTACACTACTCTATATATACCCCACAACAACACTATTACTAAGTTACTACTACATCTACGCATTACTTACTATCCTACTACTCCTAACTCACTCAATATTATTACTTCTACTGCGTACTACTCATACTACTCCTACGTATTCCGTAGTATATTTACTCCCTCGTCATTTTCTATAATTGGAGCATCGGGAATGAGGAGCTGCCCAGTATTTGACGGAATCACTTTTCTAGTACTGTATTTGGGTCAAATCATTTCGACCTGAAAATGTCTTTAAAAAGGGGAAGGAGACGACTTTTCTTACATAGACGATATTATTGACCCGACGACCCTTAATTCTTAATAACGTTAATAAATACTCCGTAATAGCTATTAAGGTAACCAAACTTTTCTTCTAACAACATTTCTTATATATAAGTATATTGTGTTACTAACTTAATAAATTGCTTATTTAAATATTTAGGCTTGATTGTATGACTAAATTACTTATGTACATATAAAAATGTTACGTGATATTTTATTTGTGTTATATATTTATTTACGACTAAATTCAACTTGACTAAACTATCACTCGTTTAATTCATTTATTTATCACCTTTACATTTCTGTTTATATGAAAAATGATAAAATGAATAAAAGAACTTAAAATGATAAAATTTACTTATATCATTTTCATTGTATTTTGTATGTATGTTTAATTAATTCTATTTGTTATGTATGTTTATTCTATTTCCTATATATTTTGTATGTGTTTTATATGATTGTAATTTTGGTCATATTTAATTTTCTTTAATACTTTTACATTTGTTTATATATTATAAAAATAGAGTAAATTAGTAACTTGCAAAATGTTGTATTTTAATCAAATTTCACTTATTAATTTTATATAGGTAAAAATTTATAAATTTCATTTTCTAAAATAAATGGATTTGTTTTATTCCGAAAATTTTACACGACATTTATAAATATTTTTAAAAATGATTTTACATCAAATTTTGTAAATCAACTAAGTACGATTTAATTTACATTTTTCGAAAACTTTTATATTCTTCAGAAACTATAAATTTTAAAATAATATTTTATTATTATTATTATACCTTAAATTTTGTTTTTATTATAAAACTTCATTTTAAAAAGATTTAAAAAAATATATTATACGATATTTGGGATATAACGTTTCAGGTGACACTTGAGGATTAAAGTGTAACGTTGTCACACTGAAAGTAAGTATTTGAGGATTTAACTGTTTGAAATGAGTCCGACCAATTATTGAAGGTCACCAAATAATGTACTACTTGTTCACGGGCGACTTTTATATAAGGTTTACGATGCGAGTCTGGGAAGAATAGCTTGTGTTGGATCCTACCATGCGTGGTGTTTCGACTGCACTTGTAATGAAAAGCAGACTCGGAGGCTGCGGTCCGAGAGTCGACCTATGGTTTAAGGTAGTCGTCCTACGGCAGTGAGTTCTGCGGTTCAAGAGTCTGCGTAGGGTATGTGGCGCACATATAGACAAGTACTTGATCAGTATTACCACCTAGGTATCGGGGGCAGAACAGGATTCTGAAAACTGCGGGTTCCCTCTTGGTGATGCAGAGAATGTAATCATCAGCTTTCATTTCAGCCCAGAGCCCCGTTTGAATAAACGTATAATATAATAGAAGTTCGGGCCAATTGAGCCTTATGGGTGAGATGTAAACCTCATAAGATCGGTTCGGTCTACGAGTTGGTAACACGGTTACTTTTATTGGTGAGATGCAAGCCAATATGGAGTAGCGGTGATACTAGGAGCCACGACTCGTGTGTTTTGTCTGTTTACGTGAAAAATGATTTAAAAATCAAATGGCTGCCAATGTCCCATCTTTTAAACTTTATCGTTTTCATCACCTCACATGTTGATTAATTGAAGTAAAGGAAACTATCTGTTACATGATATCCTTTAATATCTTTATAAGCATATTATTTGTTATTCACATGATTGTCTTATGTGTTCGAGGTGATGTTAGATGAACGGCTTGGTTGCTGTCCCGCTCAGCGTCCACTGTATTATTTTTTTGCAGGTCTAAGACGTTGGAGAATTGAGGGAGAGAGATTTAATAATATGTTTGTATAAAATACAATCTATATTTTGTACTAAGTGAATCAAGACTATGTAATTAATAGTCGTTTGTTGTAAGGATCCGTAGCGATCCGGATTTATTTACACTCTGATATAATTTTAATTAAATGACTTAGATAACTTTCCGCATTATCTATTATTTTAAGTCATCGAAAATCCGGGTTGTTACAGTTGGTATCAGAGCACCTTGTGACCGTAAGTGAGGATTGATCTTCATTTACCTAACGAGGAGCGCGCCTGGGTAGACTTACTAAAATACTAATACAATAATAGATCACTAAAAAGAGAGATTCACTTAGAAACAATTAGGATCCTATCAAATAATTTATCGGGGTAGAATTGTCATTAAGGGGAATACGATATCTACATGTATAATTGTTGGCATGCTATCTGCATAATTGTTTGTAAATTGACTGTCTAACCTTAGCCTATTGGCTAGTTTTAAATTTATTTTGATCAATACGATAACCAAAATCGAAGACGTTGACACTCAGAGCCATCAACTGCTCGAGACTTGGACATCAGCATTGTGATGCACCAATAATGAAGACATCATCTGAATTAACTATAGGAGCCAAGTCAAACTGAATCACGTTGAAGAATCAAGTCAAGTCAAGTTGTCAGAATGGAGCACACACGAAGATCAAGTATGTGCTGACGCGTGTAGTGTATTATTCCTCGAATCCTAACTAGAGGTTGACTTAGACCTAACTGAAACTTTAATTACCTACCTTGTAGATCGGAGATCATGTGTTATCCTAAGCTATATTTCAAAGATTGAACCCTACATTGATTTTTCATTAAATACCTCCGACCACATCTTCAAGGTTTGTGTATTCTATTACTTCCTTCATTTTTAAAACCAGTTAATCTGAGTTTTACCTTCAGCTTTAACCTTCAACCTTTCAGTTATGACCCGTTTACTTGAACCAAACTATTTCATATCCACTTTTTATGATTGGATATCATTCTTGTTCATTCACCAAGTTAAGACATTTCTTGAATGGATCATCATGATAATCCTTTGTCCTTATCCTATTGATTTCCTAAATTCATGGTGACATTTTTAGCCTTACTTCATATTATAAATTTTTAAAAGACTTAATTCAACCTTCAACCCTGACTAATTTGTCTTGAATTATGTTTTACTTTAAATCAACCTATTGATCTATTATATATTCTTTGAATCAACCTATCACAATTTTATTCAGTTATCTGAGAAATTTAAACCTCATACAATTGATTTTCACTTTCATATACTCTTCAAAACCCAGCTTGATTTTAAAATTTCTTTTTGACAAATACCAATTTCATCTCCTCTTATCATCGAAAGAGAAGATCTATGATAGAGTGCTATGTCATTCTATTAATAAAATTGTCATAATCATTCACACCCTTTCTAATTCTTATGACTTTCACTTTGTTTCCTGGATTCTTGTTTTAACCAACCTTACCTTCATACTTAGTCTTGAACTTTTTGTCATGTATCTCCGGTCGAGTAAACATTAACCAGTTTTACTTACATAGACTACGATAGAAATTTTGTTTAGAACCGCTAACACTATAGTATAGTACTAACACGAGAACGTAGATGACGCACCAAATATGCACGAAGCAAAGAAACAACTCTACAAAATCATACAGAAGAACAAATCGCAACAAGATGAACCTGTTCGAGTTATTTGCAAAGGATGTCACCAAGAAACTTCAATACAGAAGCATGATCATGGTCTATACCAGGGAGATGACCACCGAGATCGTCATGCTAAGAACGTTACTAATCTAGCATTTGTTTTGCTTACCTAAAAAAAATTTCCCGACCACAGAACACTTACATAATTGGGGACTTTGAGTCACGTTTTTGGATGTGTCTTATGTGTTAAACCTTGCAGAGCAGTAACCTATCACGACACTTAGATCATAATGTTCTAACCTAGATCTCAATCACCCTATTATGAGAAGAGAGAGTATACTTTTGAAGTCGAGTGATATTGATCAATACTTTTTGGGGAGTTAAGTATTTGAGAATGTTAAGAGAACGATCATAGATCAAAAGTATTTTGAGGTTTACTATTATATACATCGAATGTTATTTTGAGGAATTATATGTTGAACATACCTTTTGGGATCTGTAGAATCAAATTGATTGATTGAATGATTTGTAAACAATATTTTGGAGAATCCCTAGGAAATACCGTATATACTTTTGGGAGACAATTTTATTGAATAATGGTTAATAGTATTGCAAACCCTAAGTGTCATAATTGTAAATGATACTTGTGAACCAAGAAATTTTTGATGTGAAGTTAAGATTAACCCGTTGTTTGAAGAATAAAACAACAGAGAAACAATTTTGAAATTTTGAGAAAATTTAGAAAGCCAAGTTGAGAATTGAGGATTAACCTTGTCATGACCGACAAAAATAATTGAAGATCAACCTTAGGAGATCAACCTGGTTGACAAGAAATGATAATGTCATCCTGAGAAGTCGGACATTTGTATAATCTATGTATTTGAACCTATGAGAGAAGTCTCCAACTAAACTCAATAATATCATAGTTTATGAACACTCTACAGATTTTACGGGAATTAGAATAACCTTCTTTAATGGATTTTTATGCTACGAAAAATTTGTATTACCCATAAAACAACACCTTTCAATTTTAAGGAATATAAACATCATGATGTTTTGGAGATAATACAAACCATAAACCAAATCTCGATAATGACCCGAGATTGAATAGTGTCACTGTATGGGAATTTAGAATCTACAGTTGATCAATAATACCTACCAAATTAATTTGGGATGTACCACCTTTGTAAAACTTTGAGGAGAGGTCAGATATATGAGCAAGTCACTTGCGAGCCGAGTCATTTTTGCGAGAGGAACACTAACACTTCATTTTATTCGTGTAGTGTCTTAAACTTCGTTAATTGTCTAAGTTATGCCTGAAATTTCGAGGACGAAATTGTTTTAAGGGGGGTAGATTGTAATACCCCGTATTTTTCAAATAGTATTAAAATTTTAAACATTTATTTAAACCAAGTTTAACGTTTAAAAAAAATTGTAAATAAAATATTTTATTTTCGTGAATTTAAAAACTATTCCGTTATAAAAACTTGAAAATTTATTTATCGTATTATTAAAATTTTTATCTTTTGTTAAATAAAGTTTTAAACTCGAAATTATTTTCAAATAAATGACCTGTTGTTTTAACGTTTTCTCGTCTTGTAAAAATTTAATAATTTATCGAATTTTTAAAATAATATTTTCTTATAACTTTTGTCCCATAATACTATTTACCGCCTATTTTACTTACTGTCTCACAAATTCCTTTTTAAAAATAAATTTTACGGTTTTCATTATTTTAATCCCGTAATCTTATATTTCAACTTTTTAAGAAAGAAAGAAAGAAAGACGTTTGTACGAGAAACGGACCGAAACTCGAAAATTTTGGGTCTCCTAATTAGATGCCACGTTTTCTTCCTACACACATTATACTCCTACACCTAATATTACTATGTCTAATATGCCTACACATGCAATCCTACTTTACCTATTAACATAGTCACGTACTAATTTAATACTCCTACACTACTCTATATATACCCCACAACAACACTATTACTAAGTTACTACTACATCTACGCATTACTTACTATCCTACTACTCCTAACTCACTCAATATTATTACTTCTACTGCGTACTACTCATACTACTCCTACGTATTCCGTAGTATATTTACTCCCTCGTCATTTTCTATAATTGGAGCATCGGGAATGAGGAGCTGCCCAGTATTTGACGGAATCACTTTTCTAGTACTGTATTTGGGTCAAATCATTTCGACCTGAAAATGTCTTTAAAAAGGGGAAGGAGACGACTTTTCTTACATAGACGATATTATTGACCCGACGACCCTTAATTCTTAATAACGTTAATAAATACTCCGTAATAGCTATTAAGGTAACCAAACTTTTCTTCTAACAACATTTCTTATATATAAGTATATTGTGTTACTAACTTAATAAATTGCTTATTTAAATATTTAGGCTTGATTGTATGACTAAATTACTTATGTACATATAAAAATGTTACGTGATATTTTATTTGTGTTATATATTTATTTACGACTAAATTCAACTTGACTAAACTATCACTCGTTTAATTCATTTATTTATCACCTTTACATTTCTGTTTATATGAAAAATGATAAAATGAATAAAAGAACTTAAAATGATAAAATTTACTTATATCATTTTCATTGTATTTTGTATGTATGTTTAATTAATTCTATTTGTTATGTATGTTTATTCTATTTCCTATATATTTTGTATGTGTTTTATATGATTGTAATTTTGGTCATATTTAATTTTCTTTAATACTTTTACATTTGTTTATATATTATAAAAATAGAGTAAATTAGTAACTTGCAAAATGTTGTATTTTAATCAAATTTCACTTATTAATTTTATATAGGTAAAAATTTATAAATTTCATTTTCTAAAATAAATGGATTTGTTTTATTCCGAAAATTTTACACGACATTTATAAATATTTTTAAAAATGATTTTACATCAAATTTTGTAAATCAACTAAGTACGATTTAATTTACATTTTTCGAAAACTTTTATATTCTTCAGAAACTATAAATTTTAAAATAATATTTTATTATTATTATTATACCTTAAATTTTGTTTTTATTATAAAACTTCATTTTAAAAAGATTTAAAAAAATATATTATACGATATTTGGGATATAACGTTTCAGGTGACACTTGAGGATTAAAGTGTAACGTTGTCACACTGAAAGTAAGTATTTGAGGATTTAACTGTTTGAAATGAGTCCGACCAATTATTGAAGGTCACCAAATAATGTACTACTTGTTCACGGGCGACTTTTATATAAGGTTTACGATGCGAGTCTGGGAAGAATAGCTTGTGTTGGATCCTACCATGCGTGGTGTTTCGACTGCACTTGTAATGAAAAGCAGACTCGGAGGCTGCGGTCCGAGAGTCGACCTATGGTTTAAGGTAGTCGTCCTACGGCAGTGAGTTCTGCGGTTCAAGAGTCTGCGTAGGGTATGTGGCGCACATATAGACAAGTACTTGATCAGTATTACCACCTAGGTATCGGGGGCAGAACAGGATTCTGAAAACTGCGGGTTCCCTCTTGGTGATGCAGAGAATGTAATCATCAGCTTTCATTTCAGCCCAGAGCCCCGTTTGAATAAACGTATAATATAATAGAAGTTCGGGCCAATTGAGCCTTATGGGTGAGATGTAAACCTCATAAGATCGGTTCGGTCTACGAGTTGGTAACACGGTTACTTTTATTGGTAAGATGCAAGCCAATATGGAGTAGCGGTGATACTAGGAGCCACGACTCGTGTGTTTTGTCTGTTTACGTGAAAAATGATTTAAAAATCAAATGGCTGCCAATGTCCCATCTTTTAAACTTTATCGTTTTCATCACCTCACATGTTGATTAATTGAAGTAAAGGAAACTATCTGTTACATGATATCCTTTAATATCTTTATAAGCATATTATTTGTTATTCACATGATTGTCTTATGTGTTCGAGGTGATGTTAGATGAACGGCTTGGTTGCTGTCCCGTTCAGCGTCCACTGTATTATTTTTTTGCAGGTCTAAGACGTTGGGGAATTGAGGGAGAGAGATTTAATAATATGTTTGTATAAAATACAATCTATATTTTGTACTAAGTGAATCAAGACTATGTAATTAATAGTCGTTTGTTGTAAGGATCCGTAGCGATCCGGATTTATTTACACTCTGATATAATTTTAATTAAATGACTTAGATAACTTTCCGCATTATCTATTATTTTAAGTCATCGAAAATCCAGGTTGTTTCACACTGGGCCTGGATTTGAGGTCTGTTTTGTGAGATTTTTACTCCGCTAAAAGCTCGCACCAACTACCATTGATTCCGAGTCCAAAATCGAGTGTATTAAGTTATGTTTACGTCCGATCATCATCAGGTGTTTTTTGGAAACTGCTATAGACACCTGGCGGTCAAAATGTGGGTGTCTATAGAGCCCCCACTCTGACTGAGGCTTGGACAAGGCGAAAGTCAGAGTAGCTACCAGGCCAATCTAGGATTAAGACCTGGCAGACTTCCGGTCGGGTCGCTTATAGTCCATTGGACTTGCGTGAAGGGCTCGCCAGCCATAAGATAGAGATATACCTGAGCTGATGATGATAACTCCGTGGGGAATTGGACTTGTCGTATAAGTCCCGGGTGTGTCTATATGTGGGCCCATCCCGTGAAAAATGCCACCTTGGGCTTTCCGTTGGGGAGACATGTGAGTTGTGCGGTCTTGAGTCGTACCTGTATAAGTTACATAAAACTTTGCATGCAACACGTAGGTAAAACACGACTCGCGCTGGGAAAAATGATTTTTGCTGCATTTTGAAATTGAAGTCCTGAAAGCAACTTACGTGCTAGGAGATAGGTATTCAAAATTGAAATTTGACCTTGTCGAAAAGGATTTTCTCAAATGGCTAAGTTTTGCAGATTTCAAAGCAAGAATTTGAAGAGAGAGGTATATCGACAGACTCGACTCTGGACATAACAGGACGAGTTGACAGATGCGACTGGACTCTCGAGGGGTTGGACCGTGACTCGGTAGGGGGGTGGGCCACCTAACAAGACTCTTAAGTTGCGCTATTTCGTAACCTAGGCGAGTGGCAACACGGTCGTACATCGAAATGGGAAGGATGCGTTGTAGGGGAATTGCAGTAGTCTGTAATGAGACGGTGGTAGTCTAGTACTCTTCTGGATTTTTGATTTTAGGGTACATTTCCACCGTGGGTATTGCTTCGAGTCCTGACAGATTCTCGTCTTCGACTCAACCGAGTACTAGGACACACTAATAGAAAGGAGGCTAGATTTGAAAGTCATTTGAATTATGTGAGTGGATGGAGAACTTCTGCCTAGGAGAAGCCCCCAGGACGACAAAGCTAGCTGTTGAGAACATGACGGTGTCGTGACCAGAATGATGACGCTTCTTGAATTTGTGTCAATGTGGGTGGTTGTGCCTCTGTTGAAAGGCTGCCTACGTATTCACGTGTAGTGAAGTCAAACCAAACCGTAGTTCAGTGATTGAAAGATATATTATGGTGCCTAGTCTATTAGGGCTTTGTGTGTAACTAGCCATAGCGATGGTGTAGGCTAGGTGCATTCCCAATAATGTCTTTATCAAAGGGCTAGAATGGTTAGGATGTTATCCTGTGACTGTGAACGTTCTCTGGGGTAGCCCCCAGAGGTGATGTGAACTATTTGGGCATGTTCTTTGCCGACCGCAAGTTGAGTTCCCGTGTTTGGGGTTGGCAACTGGTTTGGATGTTTTTGGAAATGTGGTGCTAGGTCGTAAGTGGCTTTGATGTTTCGAAATCTGGAGCTCGATTTTGTGGAGCTAAGGTTTCGAGGGTAAGATATTGTAATGCGGTAGGAAATGGGGAAGCCGAGTAAAAATGACTCGAACTTTGATCGGGGTAGGTTTGATAATGCGGGATCTGATTTCCATGTCTGGCCCTAATGGTTAGGGTATATCCTATGGAGCTTGAATCCTCAAAATTCCGGGCTGTCTCTAGCCTGGGTCACGGGAAGGTCTTGAAGGTTGTAATGTTGGAAGGCTAGATGTGGTGTTAGCTGACCAACCTGATTGTCTCTCCCCTACTTGATGGTAAGGGTATTGATAATTTTGAGTTGACCATACCCGGTCAAGGGATTTTCACTTGAGTTGACCGTTAACTATGGTCATGGTGTGGACATGACATAGGTCCATCCCGACGCGGCCATGCGCGGGTTTGGGGAGGCGAATGAATCTCCATATGAGATGGTCAAATTGAAATTTAAATCGAAGTAGGAGTCGCCACCGAACTTTGTGGGAGTTCGGGCCCATTCGAACCCACTCTATGTCGTAGTGGGCCATATACAAAATACGGCCCATTTCCGATGTCAGAGTTTATTGGGTTCGTCCCTTTGCATTATGATACCGATACCGACATTATCGGATATCGTGTATTGAATGACTCTCGTTGCCAATGGATTCGGACATCCGGAAACCATGGTTCTGAGTAAGGGGTGAGGGTACGTGTTGGGAAGTTCACTAAGAACACCGAACCCCGCCCGCACTTAGCGACCTTTACTAAGATATCGTTCGTTTTTTATGTACTCGCGTTAGTTCGACGGTTGAATGATATGCAAAGATTATTTTCCCTAAGCATGTGAGAGAAAAATAAATGGGTTGCTAAGTCGTTTAATGCATGTTAAACTAATAACGTCAAAGTTATTTTAGCATGTGAGGTTTGGTTTAGTCTAATAAAACAATAAAAAAAGAAATAAATTGCTACAAACACGAGCAAAACGAGTTAGTAACGTTTGAATAAATTGAATAAAGATGTAAATACGATAATATGCATGATTTCGAAAAAGATTTAATGACACGTGATGGATTAACACATGTTGACCAAGGTCGAAAAAGTACTTATCGAAATCTGAAAAATATGTCGCGAAAGTCGCTTTTTTATGTAAGATCCGAAAAGAATAAAAAAGACGAGAAAACGAAAAAAAAGGGTCGGCCATCCAGGCTTCCGCGCGAGTCGCCGGGAAGGCGCGTGACTCGCGTGGGAGTCTGTCCGGTTTTTTTTGTTTTTCGAAAATCGACAATTTTTTATAAATCGCGTACAAATATGGATTAATTTATACCCGATTTATATTTTCGATATTCGATTATGAAATCGATATCAAATAGTCGGAATGATTTTTTTTGAAAATGTTTTGTTTTGAACGAAAAGGAATTTGAACGAAAAGAAAAAAAAATGTTAATTCTCTCCGCGTAAGAAATCGTCGAATTTTGTTAAAAAAGATGTAACGATTTTTTAGCATCAACGAGATTTAATTTAGTTCTTGTTAGATACGATATTCGATTAGAGAATCGATATCGTATTTTAAGAATGTTTGTTTTATGAAAATATTTTTTGTAACATCGATACTAGAAATATAAAAAATATGTGACGAACGACCAGTAATAATAAAAAAAACGATGAACGATGCAAGAGAAAAAAAAAAGAGAAAAACGTGGAGAAAGAAAGAGAAAGGAGGAAGAGTCGGGTTTGATTTTTACACCCTCAACCTACATGCTTCATTTTCTCGGAATAGAGCTCGTCGGAAAGTGGCTTTAAACTTGGGAGCGTCGAGATGATGTGGGATGAATTTGGGTGTTGGTTTGGTCGTGTGATGGGACGGGTTTCGGCCGGCTTCTTGGGGTTGGATTCGTCGGTATTTTGACAGTATTTCGGTGCTTCTTTGGATGTCGGGATTTGCTTTGAATTACTTTTGCTAGATATTGATGATGTATGAATGATAGATGTGTATTTCATGTGTTGTGCAAGGGGCTATTTATAGGAGTATTCCTGACCTTGGTTAGGAGAAGTAGTTGGATTGGAACTACCACTTAGGATAGGAAATGTAGGAAGTCGAGAGGAACGTAAATTCCGTTGCTTGGTGAAGAAGCAACAAATCTCGGCTGGTTGGTGGAGTATTTCGGCCGAGCTGATGCTTGGTCGAGTATCTGATTCGGTTTTCGGATAGAATTCCTACTTGAGATCGAATTCTATCCTTGAATGGATTTATTTAATATTTTCGAAGCTGATTTTTTGTGGTATTTGAGTACAAACCGGACGTGTGGTGTCATGGCTGGTCCGTGTGACTCGGGAAAAAATATCTTTGACCGGGTTTGACCCGGTCGCTAAAAGACGGTTTTGCCCCTGGTGCCGGATTCGACCCAAATTAGTCTTATTTGACTCGAAACGACCCACTGGGCTTAGATTTGAGGTTGGTTTTGTAAGATTTGTACTCCGTAATAAGCCCAAGCCAAATGTCCATGATTTCGAGCCCATATCCGAGTCCATTAAAGCATGTTTGCGTCCGATCATCATCGGGTGTTTGGCGGGAACTACTATAGACACCTGGCGGTCAAAATGTGGGTGTCTACACATGGGCTTTTGAATTTTTTTTGCTGACCTCTTAGCCCCGGTCATGGGATTGACCGTATCTAGTAGGGGGATGCTGAGAATTCTTTTTGATCATGGCCTGCTTTTTTTTGTTTTGGCCTTTTGCTTTTTTTTTTCTTGGACTTTTGATTTTTTTCGTCCAGCTTTTTCCTCTTTTTCATGTCGGTCAGACTAACACCTAAGGTAGGGATTGGTTGATCTTATTGGATGGGTGTTTATTGTGGGAAATGGGTTTGCCTCCCGTCTTGAACCCAAACTAGGAGACTACCTAGATTTGTCATAGGATTTGATACCGCTCCCTAAGGGTAGTTATGTGGCTTTCTATGTCAGACATGGAATAGGTAAAGGAAAACACGGGTCTTAGTTCCCTGCAGCCATTATTGATATGCCTATAATAGTCACGTGCATGTGCTCACAGTGTATGATGGTGTTTATCATGTTCTCGGAAACACATAAGGAAAGTATATATGAGAAATAGAAAAGCTGATTTTATTGAATTTTGAAAAAGAGGACAGAATACAAATGACTCTGACTCTGATTTGGAAATTAGGATGTAGGGTATCCTAGACTCGGACTTAGACTTAGACTCGAGTCAAATCCGGACTTTCGGATGCTCGGTTTTGTTGTTTCTTTTTTTTGGTAAGGTCCTTGATTGGAGAGAACGACAGGTGCCACGACTCGCCTAAACTCGGCTTTGCGCAAATGCAAGAGAGAGAGAGTCGAACTAAATACGGCCCCGGGGGTGACTAAAATTCTTGGATCGGGATACTCGGACGTTGACCCAGAAGTAACGACTGCGAATTAGACTCGAGCTGCAGAAGGGTGAGTCTGAAAATGGGGCGACCGTGTTTGACCGCGTCGCGTGCTCGGACCAACCGTGATGACCTAACCCTAGGTGACTCGAGTATTCGTAGTATAGGTACGACTCGAAGAAGGCATCATAAGGACGCTGGTGTAGGATGAACGTGGGGTACCCCCTAAGGTGACCGTGGTTGACTGCTCAGGTGGAGGACAACCCCCGAGTGGGACTAAAGACTCTGGTAGGACTCAGATGGTGTGACATCTAAGTGACTTAAAAGTACGGTACGTGAGACACGTGTAAGACATGACCCTTAGAGCAACTGTGATTGATCGCTCTGCTTCAGGGTAGCCCCCAAGTGGGATCAAAGACTTTGTTAAGACTCGAGTGTCGGACGAGTGACCCTTAGACGTAAGGACCACGAACCTTCTGTTAATGGGCTATGCCTTGTAAAATATTGACTCGGAAAAGACTCCTAGACGGGTGACTTGTGAAAGATGGACCTCCTTTAGGATCCAGCTATGTGGGCCGGGTCCTGTTTGAAGGGAGGTTCACGTGAGACATTCCCCAGACATTGGACTCAATTGTGTAAACGGGCCATCCTTTGTAGGAGTATGTCCTACATAGGTGGGCCTTGCCTTAGTTAAATAAGGCGAACTGGGATAGGGAGGAAACCCGTGATAGAAGATCGACGGAGTTTCGACGCTAGAGACTCGGTGACTTATGACACGACCCGACACTGCTAAATATGGGAAGTCCTAAGAAGAGGAAGTTTTTGAAATAGGATTTTTTTGAAGGCCCGAAAAAATTCGGGGGAGGACCCAATTTTTCGAAAAAAATGGAAAAACATATCGGGCCATGGGTTTGAAAGTTCGAAAATATTTTCGAGTTTTGAAATGGGCAGAATACCGGCTAGAAATAGGCTATTTTGAGTAAAATCGTAAATCCTAAATTCGGTATATGTCCCGGGTTTTTTGAGAAGTTGAATATTTGGAATTTTGAAATTTGAATATCGAAAAAAAATAATTTCCGATAATTTGAAAAATTGGAAGCGGGATACCGAAGATTTGAAAATCGAAAACGGCATCTCGAAGATTTGAAAATCGCGAATGGCATCACGAAAATTTTAAAATCGAAATTGGATTTTGAAAATTCGAAAATCGAATGGTGGATCGAAAATTCGAATTTTGAAATGGGCAGCATGCTGGCTAGAAAATAGGCTGTTTTGAGTAAAATCATAAGTCTACATTTTGGCTAGGTTGCACAGACACGGACACGTACACAGAGACGTATCGGACACGGGACACGACGTTCAAAAATTTGTAGGACACGGACACGACAGAAAGAAAAAAAATCAATATACATATTTAAACAAAGAAAATTTGAAGATTTTTATACCTAAAATATAGGTTTGGTTACGTAAACTATCACAATTATTGTAAAATAACAGAACAAAACTTAAAGTCTTATAAACTCCAAGTTAAATCAAATCTTAAAAAGCTCAAACAGTTATACTACTGTAATATAATAATTAATTAATTATTTAGTATTAAGTAGAACGTTTATAGTGTAAGTAACCCCTATAAACATATAATATTGTTGTTTTATTAAAGTTCACCAATTCATAAACAACGCTAAGTGTGTCCGATGAGTCTCTAAATAGTATGAATCGTCGCCGACATGTCTCAAAATAACATGAAACGTGTCCGACACGTCTCTAAATAAATTTAAAAAAACGGACACGGTTTTTCAGGTGTCCGAGACGTATTGTCGTGTGTCCGACACGACACGACGAGTTGGAGGAGTGTCCGTGCAACCTAGCATTTCGGCTGCTTCCGGAGTTTTTTGAAAATTGGATATTTTTGGAAAGATGTATTTTTGAAATGACGGCTTTTGAAAACGACACGGAAACCAAGTAGCAGGTAGTCACGCAAGCATTATGACGACACCATGTAAGCTTTACACTAAGTCTCGGTCGGTCTAGATAGGGTCTATACCAGTGTACATAGCCTATCCGAGAATCGAGGCGGACTTCCTAAGTCGAGTTGAGCTTAGAACATGCCGTAAAACCCATACGAATCTGCTATGAACACTTTTGACATATCCAATTTGGACTACATCAATGGTATAGTGGGACGTCGGTCACCAGTACCGGCCCGGGAAAATATGGGGTTATGCATGAACCGTAAAACTAAAACGCGTATTGTACTAGTCAAACGATTTCTATTCGAGTCTCACCCTGAGGATGCCGATGGTAAGTCACGCATCAGTTACTCCCCAGCGGAGTCGCCAAATTGTGGACATGACATAGGTCCACCCCGACGCGGCCACGCGCGGGTTTGGGGAGGCGAATGAATCTCCATATGAGAATGGATCGAATTAAAATTTAAATCAAAGTGGAGTCGCCACCGAACATTGTGGGAGTTCGGGTCCGTTCGAACCCACTCTATATCTTAGTGGGCCATGCACAAAGTATGGCCCATTCCGATGTCAGAGTTTATTGGGTTCGTCCCTTTGCATTTGATACCGATACCGACGTTATCGGATACCGTGTATTGAATGACTTTCGTGTGCCAATGGATTCGGACATCCCGAAACCATGGTTCTGAGTAAGGGGTGAGGGTATGTATTGGGAAGTTCACAAAGAACACCCAACCCCGCCCGCACATTAGTGGCCTCTACTAAGATATCGCTTGACTCTCGAATACGCGTGTTAGTAGAACGATGAAATGATATGAAAACATTGCCTAAACATGCGAGAAATTGAATGGGTTGCTAAGTCGATTTAATACATCTAAAGTTAACGTCAAAGTTGTTTTAGCATGCGAGGTTCGTTTTAGTACAGTAAAACAAACAATGAAAACAAATCGCTAAAAACATGAACAAACAAGTTAGTAACGATGATAATGGTTTAATAAAAGACATGAATATAATGTAATGCATGGTTTTGAAAGGATGAATCACATGATAGACTTGACACGTGTTGACAAAAGTCATAAAAATATTTTATCGAGACCCGAAAGATGCTAAAAGACTCGCTGTTTTGCTAAATCAGGAGCCACTCGATCGAGTCATTGCGGGACTCGACCGAGTGGTCTCGAAAAAGGCTTATGTCTCGGGTTTTGGGGTGCCACTCGATCGAGTGCCTCTTGTTCGAGTGGTGACTCGATTTGCAAGTTTCGAAATTGCTTTTAATTTTTGAAAACCGATAATTTCGCTAAGTCGTGTAAAAATATGGCATAATTTATACCCGACTTAAAATTTCCAAGACTCGTAAATATTTGATATTCGACTACGAAGTCGAGATCCAATACTTAGAGCGATTGTTAGAAAAAAAGATGTTTTTAGAAATTGTTTTGAATCAAAATAAATCCTTCCGTGTTGTAATGTCGTATTAGTCTTTTTAGGACTATGTGACGATTATTATGTTTAAAATAGTTTGTTGATTGATTCCTTTTAGATCCGATATTCGACTATAGAGTCGATATCAAATCCTTAGGGACGACTCTTTATTGAAAATAGCACGATAATATCAATATTAGAAATGAGAAAAGAAAAATAAAGAGACGCAACGACGACCCGTATAAAAAGACGGACGGACGAGAGAAAGAGAAGAAAAGGGATTTGTAACACCCTCAACCTACATGCTTGATTATCTCGAAAACGAACTCGTAGTAGCGGCCTAGGCGCGGGAGCGTTAAGATGTATATAGGTGAGTTATGGTGTGTATGGTTAGGGAGGGGATTTGGCGAGTTTTGCTCTCGGGTTTGTATATGGTTTGCCTAAAATTGCCTAGAATTTCGGGTGGTGTATGGTTGGGAATCCTATAGGAACGATCGGAATATAATATGCCTAGTATTGCTGGAATTCCAGGTTGTAATTTGTGTATGTCGGGATTGGAATTGTTGTGTTGTGAATGTTGTGAATTGTTGATGATGAAATTGTGTTGCGGGGGTGGGGTATTTATAGGATGAAATACCCGACTTGGAATAGGAGATAGATGTCTTGCAAAGGAAGAAAACAACCGGTTGGGGCGAAGTGGGATTCCGTCTTTGGTTAGGAAAAGGTTACTTGTAGGGGAAGAAACACCCGGTTTAGATGGAGTAGGATTCTGACTTTGGATAGGAAAGGATTCCTACTTTGTAGCTGATATTTGTGTAGTATTTGACTTCGAGTCAGATTTTTGAAGTGGCGTGACAGATTTTTATGTCTCGGAAACGTCTTTGACCGGGGTTTGACCCGATCGCTAAAAGACGGTTTGGCCATTGGTGTCGGTTTTGACACAAATTAGTCTCATTTGACTGGAAACGACCCACTGGGTCTGGATTTGAGGTCTGTTTTGTGAGATTTTTACTCCGCTAAAAGCTCGCACCAACTATCATTGATTCCGAGTTCAAAATCGAGTGTATTAAGATATGTTTACGTCTGATCGTCATCGGGTGTTTTTTGGAAACTACTATAGACACCTGGCGGTCAAAATGTGGGTGTCTACACATTATCACATTGTCTTCACAAAATATTGTGATCTTTACTATATTGTTTCCGATAAAAATATCAGTGTTTTTAAACAAACACATAATTAAAATATCACAAATTCTTTGGAGAGACCGTCTCTCACTAGTTATTGAGAGACGACCCAATTTACTCCTGGATAGTACCATAATATTAATGGGTTTGTATTTTTTTAATTTTTTTTAAATAATGTGAAATCAATGCAACCAAATCAACCTAATTTCAAAATTAATTGCACCTACCTAATTTACTACACCATTAATTTTAAAATTTCAAACTATTCGCTCACCAATTTAATTTATTTTCATATTAGTAACAATTTATACTACCTAATTTAACTTTTTTTTATAAAAAAAAAGCATACTAGTAACAATTTCTCTCGAATCAAATTCGTTGGTTTTCAATCTTTGGTCATGATTGAAAGGGATCAAAATAGTACAAAGTCGACTGTAGTGGACGATATATTAATCGAAGTTGAAGGTATTATTGTTTAGTTTTGTACTTTTTGTTACGATTCAACTTATTATGAACGAATTTTAATTTTATTTATTTGTTTCAACTCTGTCCACAACGACTCCAATATCAAAGAGATCGAAGAACCTTTAACGGGATGTGAATTGGCTATGGAAGTAGAAGGTTCGTATAATATATTTCAGTATATGAATCTCAACCTTCTTTTAATATTTATTGGTATAATATTTTTTATTTTTTTATTTTCTAATAGCATCATCAATGATGGACAATAACATTATCAATGATTCGTTGATGGCTGAAGATAATGTCGTCACAATAACAGATGAGGAAGGCGTTCTTACAATTATAGAAGAGGAGGGTAAGGAGTCCCATTGTGTACACTACAATTTAGTTATCGTACCATTTTAGCCGTCAAATGGTATATTTGATGTTGTGTACTCCTTTTTATGGCTAAAATAATAAATAGTATGTATTTTATCCTTAAAGTCACCTTTCGTACCATTTAATAATTAGTATTGTACCGGTTTATGTGCTACCTATTTTAATGTTTATTTTGTCATGACTTGTACATTTAGGTATTGAAATGATGTATTTGTACCATTCCGTGAATGTCTTGTACCATTTAGGTGTAATGTACCTTAAAATTTAAATCTCGTACCATTTTAGACTTTAGATGTGTTATACATTTTAGATGTATTGTACCATAAAATTCAAGTCGTGTACCATTTATATATAGTGTACCATAAAATTCAAGTCTCGTACCATTTCGTTGTTAAATGATATATGTCTACCATTTGGATGTATTGGTGCCATTAAATTTAAGTGTTGTACCATGTACATGTTAGAAGATGTATTTTACCATTCTAAGTTGATATGTGTAACATTTAAATGTAGTGTCCCACAAAATTCAAGTCTCGTACCATTTAGTTGTTAGATGATATATTGTACCATTCTAAGTTGATATGTGTACCATTTAGATGTAGTGTACCATAAAATTCAAACAGTGTACCATGTAGATGTTAGAAGATGTATTGTATCATTTCAAGTTGATATGTGTACCATTTAGATGTAGTGTCCCACAAAATTCAAGTCTCGTACCGTTTAGTTGTTAGGTGATATATTGTACCATTCTAAGTTGATATGTGTACCATTTAGATGTAGTGTACCATAAAATTCAAGTCTCGTACCATTTAGTTGTAGAAGATGTATTGTACCATTCTAAGTTCATATGTGTACCATTTCGATGCAGTGTACCAAAAAAGTCAAGCTGTGTACCATTTAGTTTTTAGAAGATGTACTGTACCATTCTAAGTTCATATGTGTACCATTTCAATGTAGTGTACCATAAAATTTAAGTTGTGTACCATGTAGATGTTAGAAGATGTATTGTAACATTTCAAGTTGATATGTGTACCATTTAGATGTAGTGTACCATAACATTTAAGTCTCGTACCATTTAGTTGTTAGATGAAATATTGTACCATAATAAGTTGATATGGTACCATTTGAATGTAGTGTCTCATAAAATCGATGTTTTGTACCATTTCGTTGTTAGATGATATATTGTACCATCCTAAGTTGATATGTGTACAATTTAGATGTAGTATACCATAAAATTCATGTCATGTACCCTGTAGATGTTAGAAGATGTATTGTACCATTTGATGTTGATACGTGTACCATTTAGACGCTTGTACCCTTTAAGAAAACTTGATGTACCACTTTTAATTACATATCTAAGTTGATGTATTCTATTGTATATTAAAATAGTTGATATTTTGTACCATTCTATATGAAGTCTTGTACCCCCTAAGATGATGGTTGTACAAAAATAATTATATTGTATCTCATTTACAAGTCCAAATTATTTTTAATGATATGCAGGGGTGATTGCTGACAACATAGACATTAGTGGATCGTTGGTCGGTGCGAAAGCATTAAAGTGGGAAGGGCTATACAAATTATATATGCAACATTCAAAACTCATAGGCTTTGGGACAAAAAAAATGGGCAACACGAAGAAGTGCTAGCGAACAAGGTTTAGTCACTGAAAAGTATTTCGCATGCTCATGTCAAGGAACTACACATTCCACAAAAAAACCTACAACTTCTGAAGGAGATTCACCTAGTACGGATAATTCTGACAAAAATCCTACAATTCCTGAAGAAGATTCAGCTAGTACGAATAAAAGGAAACGTAAGCAACGAAATGTCGTACATACTAGGACAAATTGCAAAGCAGAAGTAAGAGTCAAGTGGGACAAGAAATTTGAAATTTATGAAGTTGTGTCACACGTAGTTGCACATAATCACCCTTTAACCCCACTAGAGTGGCATCATCATCATCATTCAGAAAGAGCAATTTTACCAGAAGAGGGTGACGTTATACGAGTAATGACTGAATCAGGGCTTAAACCATCTGCTCAATATCGGTACTTAGTTGAGGCTTGTGGTGGCGAAAAAAATGTTGGCCACACGAAGAAAGACCATATTAACTTTGTTCATAGACTCAAGATGAAGAAGATTGCATGTGGTGACGCCCAAAATATTTTCAATATGCTAGAAAAAAGGGCAATTGAGGATCCATCCTTTTTTATAGGGTTATGAAAAATTCTGAAAATAGGGTGGTAAATTTCTTTTGGAGGGATGCAATGATGAAGGAGGACTACGTGATTTATTATGATGTTGTCATATTTGATACCACCTACCGCACAAACAGATATAATCTTATTTGTGCACCTTTCGTCGGTGTCAACAATCATTGGTCAAATGTTATGTTTGGGTGCGCATTTTTATCCGATGAGCATACCGATTCGTTTGAATGGTTATTCAAAACCTTTAACGAGTCAATGGGTGGAGATGTCTTCCCTTCATCTATCTTCACTGATCAGGATCAAGCAATGACAAATGCAATTGAGGAGGTACTAAATTTATTGTGTACATCCTTATATTTATCATCTATTTCAGCATTCATATCATTCGTTTAATCTAGGAAGAGTTGGTCTCTCAATAAATTATTGAGAGATCACTTTTCAGTACCACATCATGTCTTATTCGTACCTACTTTATTATTAGTTGTACCTCTAAATGACAATTTTTATATGCACCAGTTCTTACTACAAGTGTAGCCCTTTTATTTTTGTATACTCTTTTCTGTTAAGCGTACCTGTTTTTATTAGCTTTGATACCACTGTTACCTCCAATTCTAATTGATCTCTCAATAAATTTAGTTTATCTTATTAATACTATATGCATCTTAAGGAAATATTAGTACCTCCAATTGTTTTTATTAAGCATGAATTTGCATCTGAAGAAAATATTTGGTACTACATATGTACCCAATTAGATGTATTACACCTTTAAAGTTGATTTTTGTACCATCTAGAATTTTAGATGTAGTGTACTATAAAATTTAATTCTTGTGTCATTTAAATGTTAGAAGATGTATCGTACTCTTAAAAATAATAGTTATATCCTTGGAATACATTTAATGTTGATATTTGGTACCATTTACGTATATATTGTACCATTTAAATACATATCTTGTACCATTTCGAATGCTGCTAAAGTAGTACACCCGTCAAAATTAGGTGTACGATTAGTGGTACGTAACAAAGTTTGACTGGTACGTAAAAATGATAAAATGATACGATTATAGGTGTTGATGTCACTAACAAACACAACTTCCAAATGTTGATGTAACAGGTGTTTCATATGTCAAATCATAGGCTATGTCAATGGCATATACAACAGAATGCGATTTCTCATTTCGGATCCCTTAAACAAGATGCATCTTTCAAGAGCATATTGAACAAATGCCTCAAGGGGTGCTTTAATGTAGAGGAGTTTGAGTTGACATGGAGTCAAATGATACATGACTACGAGCTTGAGGATGATGCATGGTTTCAACGCTTATATGGCCTTCGTGAGAAATGGTCTGCCACATATAGCAAAGATTTTTTTTTTTCCGCGGGAATCCTGTCATCTCAAAGAAGTGAAAGCACAAATCATGCCATCGGTTATGCAAATAAGACAACTTCTCTAACTGAGTTCTATGGTATATTCAGTGACACAGTAAATAGGTGGAGGAGTGAAGAGGAAAAAAATGAATTTCAGTGTTCAAGATCAACACCATCGTCTAATTTGTCCACTGTTGGACTTATCAAAAGTGCTGCAACCGTTTACACTATCAACTTATTTAAGCGGTTTGAAGAAGAGTTTCTATGCTCTTTAGGTACAAATGCACTAATTGTAGCAGAAGAGGATACAACAAAGGTCTTCAAGGTTTACCCATTAGATGATCCTGATTCTCCTCAGTTTGTGACCTTTGATTCCGCAGCTACTATGGTCTCTTGCTCTTGTCAGAAGTTTGATGAAGTTGGACTTCTATGCTACCATTCTCTTCGTGTCTTGCATGTGAGTTCAGTCTCTGATATTCCCGAAAGATACATTAAGAAACGTTGGTCAAGATACGCAAAATCAGAGGTATAATTTCTTTTACATTTGCCCGTTTACATTTCCACATAATAAATTAGGTGTTTTATACTTTACTTATTAACATGTTGATCATCAAACTACTTGTCTTATTTACCTTCACAATAATTTTGTACCATTTGTTATTTAATATAAGTGACATGTCTGAAACATGCTTTATCCCGGTACACTCCATCCTAAAGAGGTACGACACCCCAAATTAAATGATACTCCGTACATGTCAAGAGTGTGTCTAATGATATTCATATTATTCTGCGATGTAGGTGTGGGAGAGGTTAAGGAGCCGGTCTGCGGGAGTCATTTCTTCGGATGATTTCTTGTCGTGGCGCAGAGAAACCTTCTGCAAATTTCATTCCCTAATTCTACAAAGTCAAAATTCGGCGAAAGCAAGAGCTTTCATGAACCAAGTATACATAAGTGCGTCTGCAAGGTTACACAAAATAATTGAACCATTAACTACCACTCATACTCACAACTCAGTGAGCCCTAGTTCACCTAACCAAGTTCTAGATTCAGCACGGGCAATCACTAAGGGTCGAAGTGTCAGGAAGAAATGGATTCCTAAGAATAAGAAGAAAAAGGTAAGGAAACTCACCCAACTACCCCAAACGTTGAAGTACCTTATACTCCAATTCCTCGTCGTTTAATTTAATTGGATGTCATTTTCGAGAATACTGGATCTAATTTTTGAATAATGTTTTTGATTTTAATCTTTTAATGTTTCACACTTGACTTTTAGTATAACTCGATTTGCAATATCATTGAAATTAATTTAAAAGTTAGAGTTACGATGTTTTGTTTTTGTCCTAACCATGCGGACACGATGTTCAAGTTACATGGATTTCATAATGTATGAATCACAACGATTAAACACTCAATGTAAAATGGTATAACACTGTCTACAGTGGTACAAAATATCATCTAACAGGTACAAAATGGGTAATATGTGATACAAATTGAGAAGTTAAAAGGAGAATGAATGTAACCTATAACAACTTGAATGTCGCAATTATATGATGGGAAAATAATCTAATTACATCATGGGAAAAGATGATATGTTGTACATTTCAAGGGAAGGTGTCGTACCCTTTTTTAATACATTTGGTACCGTCTAGAACTTTCATGATGTAGTAAACCCTTGTTCGAAGCAAAGATATACATTTATAGATAAAAAAGAGTTAACAAACACTATGCCTAAAGTGGTACAAAATAACATCTAAAATGTTAAAAATTGTTACGCTCCAAAATGATGTAACAATTTGCAATATCATTGATGTATTGTACCCTTCACTAGTACAAAAAGTCCTTGTGGCTTCGGTTAAAAAGGACATATGGCTTCGGTTATATGGGCGTAGTAACTCAAGGCGTAGCATTAAGTCTATGAGTTGTGGCTTCGGTTATGAGGCGAAGCCAAATATATTTATGGCAACGGTTATTTATAGGAACCGAAGCCAAAAACCCGGTAACAACTTCGGTTGTTAAGTTGAACCGTAGCCAAAAGTGGATAAAAGGATACGGCTTTTAAGATGAACCGAAGCCAAAAATTAAGAAAAGGCTACGCATAATAATGAACAACCGAAGCCATTAATTAAAAAGTAAAAAAAAATATTGGGTGATATACCAGTAATAGTTGCAATGAACTCTTATTTTTCATAACACTACAATGTCTATCCATATATTTAATACAGATGAACCCAATTCAGAAAATACATCAACACACCAGTTTGCTTAGCACCACCACTAAATTATTGATTTACTTAAGATTATTCTTTAAAATTGGGTGGCAAAAATACATGAACCTCTTTATTCTCTTCACTTGTATAAGAAATCCTCAAACGGTAAATTCACGTCCATACATCTTCCTTAATAGTGAGTGTTGATATCCGTCAGTTTCAGATCCTCATTTATACAGGAATTTGCCAAACTCTAAGCATCATACCACATCATGGAGGCTCCACTATTTTGGCATTTGGATCATGTTTGGCCTGAAACAAATGACCTCACGTTAAGAAAGAAAGACACACATAACTTGCCAACTTAAAAAAATCACATGGAAAAACAATCTACAACAATAGGAATATGAACCTCATAACATCAAATAACAATACAAAATCACAATCAATGGGCCAAGCCGATGAGCTCCTACATATTTCAACTCTAAATTAATTGCCTTCTTATCTTGGCTTAGAAGGAGACATTTTGCACAAAATTGTTAGTACATTAGTTTTACAGTCTTACTTAGTCAGAGTTTTGAAAAGATAGTAAAGAAAAGTTGACAGGATAAATAGCAAAAGAGAGGGCTGAGATCAGCTAACACGGAGAAGCAAGTTTATTAACGAAAATTATAAAGCATGGATAACTCACATTGTCGGAATGGTGTAAAGCGATGCCAATCACAACAGCTGACCTAGACTAGTCCAACAAGTAGCTGAAATGATAAACAAAAGTATTATTAGTCTCGTAATTATAAGATTGTCTCACGTTAATGAAATAAATGGGGGTACATAAGGAATCGTTTTCTTGGTAGAATGATGAAAACGGGTGTACGTGGGATGAATTCCGAAAATAGAATTGTACTGTAGTGTGTATTAGATGGTTGTACGTGAGTTAGGAGGTCATCCAATGGAAATGGGTTGGTGGAGTAATGTAAACGTGGCAAACTTAACATTCACTATGAAATTAGATGTTGGCTAAAAAAAGAAACTAAGGTGAGCTTTGAATATTTGAAAAACACATACCAACAAGTGCCTGCAATTATTCTAAACGCATCATGCTTACAATCACAATAACCGGCAGCTTGCACCAGTCATGAGAACAACGAAATAATAAGGCCGACAGTAACACTGTTGCCTATCAACATTCGTGGACATGAAGATGCACCATTCACATTAAACTGCAGCCTTAACAACTTGCATCTTTCCCTAGTTCATGTCATCTTGCACTCTTAATCTAGCAGCGTGACTATTGCAGCCAAAACATGCATGAGGGAAATAAGCCTGAGTTTGGTCGAAATGAAGCCCGAATCAAGTATCAAATATAGTCATCATATAGCCAAAACGTCTATCAAGAATACATCGTACAATATTACCAACGCACCTAAATAGCAATCAAATAAGGAGAAATGAAAAAAAGTAGAGATTGAACATGTCACACAACAAAATAAATCTAAAGTAAATAACAATACGAAGAATTGAAGACCAAACCCCTATGAACAGAACAAACAACACATAACGCATCCAAGAAAACCCAAAACTAACAATCTAATCAATAGTATTTCCATTTACTATCACAATAAGCAAACTAAAACACAAAATAACTAATCAAACAATTAATCTACACCAAACTCAAACCTTAATTAAGAAAATCCCGAATGTTTTCAGTAAGATAATAATATAAATTTACTCAGTAACCCTAGCTGATTCAAATGAAATCAGTGAAGAAGTGTACCAATTGTCAAGGACAACCAACCCTAAACCGACTATATTCTGTCAATTTCAGTTGCGACTTGCGAGCTTTGTTGAAGAGATACTCGGCTAGGTTTGGTGGTGGACTATTGGTGAGGACTCATGGTGGTGTAGATGATGGGCGACGGCGGCGGTGGGAAGCCGAATAGTGATGAAAAAGGATGTAATGTGTGACTTGTGTGCTGCGTGGGTATTAAAGGACTCGTAAACATTAACATCTTTAAGATTAATTAAATTTTGGGATTTTTATACATTATATGGTAGGTGGGAAGATTCTGGAGTATTATACAATATACAGAGCACACATTTTCGGCTTCGGTTCCATCTAGAACCATAACCTTTTATTTTTGGCTTCGGTTGTTGAAAATGACCGAAACCTTTCATACATACTTTTGGCTTCGGTTCTATCATAAACCGTAGCCAATTATTTTTGACTTCGGTTGTTTATGAACCACCGAAACCTCTTCCTGAATCCTATTCTCTCCACATAATAGGTTACAGTTAAAAACACCAACCGAAGCCTTTTGTATTAGCCAAATCTATTTTTTCTACTAGTGCTTTACGAAAGATGATGTACAATATAACATCTAAAACGACGTATTGTACCCTTTTGCAAAGGTGTCGTACCATTTTTAACGCATTTTGGTACCATCTAGAATTTGCAGGATGTGGTATACCTTTGTTCGAACAAAGATACGAAAGACTTACCAAACACACTATGAAATGAAAAAAAAAAACCGAGAATTCAAGATGTTAACATATCGTCGTCCAAAATAATTGATGGTCTTTTACGAAAATATCTCAAAGAAATATATAATCCAAAATAGGTCTACTTGTAAGTAAATAAAGACCAACTACATCTTCTTTGTCGCATGCCCTTTCTTGTAAACAACTTTCAGTGAACGCAATGGTCGCGGGGGGGGGGGGGGGGGGGGGGGGGGGGGGGGGGTGTTGGGGGACTAATGTTTCGGAATCTATTAACTCCAACATCATTTATCCCCAGGTCAAACGAAGGCACTTCTTTAGCCGCATTGCTCGCTTGAAAGACACGTTCGACCAACTCGTCAATCGAACGACATACCTCATCATCATTAAGGAGTTGTGCCAAGGTTGGTACATCATCATCTTCTACTAGAGTTCCTTGTGGGATTATCATTGGCATTTCTCTTTATTCGAGCAATTATCTCCATTGTTATTCTTGAGTGCATCTCCTGATCACGCTTTATCATCATCATGTCTACCTCACACTCATGTGATATTATTACAATATCACAACATTAGAACAAAGTGATGAATTTATATCATAAACTGATACGACACGAAAAAATAAAATTAGTCACAAGTGGTACACTAGTTCATTTTAAATGCTACAAACTAAGAGGAAAATGGTACGAACTAACAACGATGCAAAAATCCACATTTCCAATTTCAACAATGCATCGAGAAACATTATAAATATTAAAAGTAGTATCAAATAGGTCTCACATATAATAAAATCAGAACACTTACAGATTGGGCTTGCTGTCGAATCTGCTTATCAGTAAGCAAGTCATTTGGGATATTGTAGGACACTACAGAATCATTGTCACTCTCAAAACGTTCTATATGCGGGTTGGTAACAGTATCCGTGACGGGTGTATCATTTGCAGCATCAGTTCCAACATCAGTAACTTCATGATGTTTTTTTGATATTGGGAGTATTGAAGTATCCCACTCACCAACTCCGTACTTACCATCCATCTCCTCAGCTACTTTCCTCTCTTCTATTATGCGACTTTTTAATTTATCTGTTGTCCAATGCTGTACCAATGGAAGGTCGCAAGGCATTTTTTCACATTTCCAAGTCAAACTATGGAAATAGACCCGTTGTAGAAATAACATACAACCCTCCACATTCTTGAGGCCTTTCGACCTCCACTTTGTGATTCCATCCCCAATATCGTTAAACACATACCCGCACCAATCAAAGAGTCTTATTTCATCAACATTTTTGAGAGAAGGTAACAAACGTAGGTCAACCGTTTTGTGTGTTGTGGGTGCCAACAATGTTCCCATAGCATACAAAACAAAATATCTTTTGAAGTCAGCCCCACCTTCTTTCAGTTTAAGTAATTCCGCTCCAACAGTTTCAGCAGAAAGTTCCTTACGAGGTTCTAGCCCAAATTTCTCCCTCCAAACTTGAACGTATTCCATATGATGTCTGTCTTCTTTCTTATATGTCGCTACGATAACTTATTTCCCGCCATATGGTAACATAAAAACATCACAAACATCGTGTACAGTCAGGAAGCACTCTTTTGTTGTATCCACATGAAATCTTCTGCTTACTGGGTGATACACACCAAGTAAGAATGGTACCATGCCTTGGTGGAATGAGTCTAATTTCAAAGTTAACAACCCTCCGAAACCAATTTCCTCAATATCAACCTTTTGTTTGTCGCTAAGTTCGCTAATTAGTCGTTTTAAGCCATTCGGAGATCCGTAAGCATCAATTGATTTCAATTTCCTATGGTGCAACATGACTACAACAAAAATTTTAATACCATAGAAATATGACAATATTTAAAATACATATATATTTACTCAACAAATTAAATTGACATTGTACTCTGTCCAACATCGAAATATATTTCATGTGACATGGTATAAACTACAATTAATCTGATACCCTACTTTAATAATAATTAGTACAGTATGTATTTTATCCTTAAAGTCACCTTTTCGTACCATTTAGTAATTAGTATTGTACCAGTTTAAGTGCTACGTATTTTAATGTTTATTTTGTCGTGACTTGTACTACTCCGTGAATGTCTTCGTACCACTCCGTGAATGTCTTCTACCATTTAGGTGTAATGTACCTTAAAATTTAAATTTCGAACCATTTCTGACTTTAGGTGTGTTATACATTTTTGATGTACTGTACCATATAATTCAAGTCGTGTACCACTTAGATGTAATGTACCATAAAAATCAAGCTGTGTACCATGTAGATGCTAGAATATGTATTGTACCATTCTAAGTTGATATGTGTACCATTTAGATTTAGTGTATCATAAAATTCAGGCCTCGCACTTACTAGTTTGATGTATTGTACCATAAAATTCAAGTCGTGTACCATTTTAAGGTGTAATGTACCTCAATTTAAATCTCGTACCATTTTAGACTTTAGATGTGTTATACATTTTAGATGTATTGTACCATAAAATTCAAGTCGTGTACCATATAGATGTAGTGTACCATAAAACTCAAGCCGTGTACCACGTAGATGCTAGAAAATGTATTGTACCATTCTAAGTTGATATGTGTACCCTTTACAAATAGTGTACCATAAAATTCTAAGTTACGTATAACGATAACAACCCATTTCAATATCAATGAATAATTTTTGTAGTACTTAAATTCAACCCATAAAATAGTGTAGTACTTACTAGTTTGAGATTCCGGTACTTAACTAAAAACATGGCAAACATTCATAAATCCTTCCACTCACGTTACTAATAATTCTAGCACCACAACTTTAGTACATAGCATACGTATATATGATACACAAAATTGAAAGTATCGACTATATTTATTGTATTTGCCAAATTTTAAAAGATATTTAGGAACAATATACAAATGGAACAGACCTAGACACATTTGGAGGTACTTTTTCCGTTGTCGGATCGGATGGATGTCCATGACTCTCGGGAATTGCGGAACTATGCTTCCCCCTAATTGCCCATGACAATTCTAGTGCAGATGCGTACTCCTTTGGACCCGTAGAAGATTCACCCTTCTCTGAAATTATTAACAACATTACAAATTTAATAATTTATCAAGCATTTCTGTGGGTACCAATAAGACGTATCTTAGGTACGAAACCCATAAAAAATAGGTACAATGAAGATATTGTTAACATAAATATACAAAGTAATGCAAGTTAACTAGTCTTGATAAAATGTAGCATATTATGATGAGCATGACAATTACACAGTCCAAAAGATACAAAGCAATGCAAGTTCTATCAATAAGCATGACAATTATGATGGACATGTTACTCCTTTGTAACTAACCCCTTTGGTTCATGAATGGACATATAGTAGATGGTAAGTAGATTAGTGCAGTACATGTCTTTTACGTTGCCTTTAGATATATCTTGATTTGGGGTGATATGTAGTTCTATTTCGATCTTCTACAAATGCCTTTTATATATGTTGGTCTCTCAAGTCACAATGATTTCTTTTATCCTATAGTATATAGACGGTTCACATGGGAATTCGATCTTATTATTCCATGTTTTCTTGTTGTCTTGTGAATGTATTACTGATAACATCTCGGCAAACTTTTTATCCAAGACTCCAAGAAGGTCGATTGTCTAGTGAACAGCATGAGAAATTGTTTCAAGGTAATACTAGTAAGTAGTACAGTAGACAATAATGTGGGTACAAACTTTTTATACAATTGTTTCAACAATTATCAACAACATTACAAACTTAATTATTTATCAATCATTTCTGTGGGTACCAATATGACGTATCTTAGGTACGAGACCCATAAAAAATAGGTACAATAAAGATATTGGTAACATAAAAAACATTATGTGACGGAATGAATAATTCTATAAGATGCACAAGACATATAGTATTGTGACGGAGCAGAATATTATTTTTGCAAAATCCCAAATTATAGGTACTACCCCAAACGTTGAACTATATAGTATTGGTACCACCCCAAACATTGAACTATAAATCCCAAATAATTGAACCAATACTATATAGTATTGGTACTACTCCAAACGTTGAACTATTTGATATTTGTAAATTATATAGTATTGGTACTACCCCAAACATTGAATATTAATGGGTACTACCCCAAAATCCTACAATTTCAGGTTACGCCATTATATTCATTTGTAGGGTTATATTCGTACCACTTCCAAATTCTCTATAATTATTGACCACGTTAACAACACAAACGGTCACCATTTAGATGAGTACTAATAACACAAATTTAAGGTACGAAAATCATAATATATAGGTATCAAATCAAGACATCAACAACACAAGTCACACCCAATGTCCATAAAAAATATAATAACACGTACAATCATATACACCATTACAATCACACGACCAACTCATACACCCCATTGAGCATAACCAAATACATTCACACGGAAATCAATTTTACTATAACCATAAGTAGATAAAGAAATTAAAAAATTAAACTCACCATATATGCTATTAGGCACAACACACGTTACTTTCTTTTTGCGTGCCGACTTAACTGGACTTTGATTCACCTTCTTTCTCACCATTGCATGAGTGAACTTTTGTTTTTTTTGAATTTTTTTGAAAAATATGTGTTACGTAATTGATTGAGGGAAGATGGTAGGATAATTAAGGAAGTTACGTAAATAAGGAAGGAGATAATTAAATATACTGATTTAGTGGAATCTAAAATTATATTTTAAAATTTATTTTTAATCCAACCCATTAATACTTGATATTACCATATTACTCAGCGGGTCGTCTCTCACTATTTACTGAGAGACCGTTTCTCATGAGACTTACTCTTAAAATATTCACCTCCTTGTATTGACTAGTAACATAATTTTCATCACTTAATTATTATTGTATTCGATGACATATTCGTGTCATGAGATAATGGTCGTTAATCGAATCTTTTATTCATGTCATATCCGTTACCATGAAAAATGACTATTAATCACCTATATGAGACTCACGATTTTAATATCGCATTAATTTGCCCAACCATGAAATGCAGATACGAGACATCACGCATAATTTCTTTAAGCTATTTTCAAAATAATGTGTCTTTACGACTACATAATTTGTATGAAAATAAAATATACGGGTATTACATCATGAAAATATGACAATACCATTCGCTTCAGGAAATGGTTTATATTATTTTGATACGAATATCTTAAGAATATCTCATACTTTGCAAAAATAAACATCAAGTTTATTCTTAATTTTGATACTCAAAATAATATTCACTACACGCAAAGTGAAAATTTGTAAAATAACGTGAATTTCACGTCACGGTTTCAATATTGGTCAACACTATAAATTTCTCGTCATAGGTTCAGTTTATATAATCAGTACGAACTTCAGGTCATAGTTTGCGTGTCAAAATTCCAACTCGTATATAATTTTTTGTCCTCTCATATAGAACTTCGCGTATACGAGGGTCACATGATTTTTCATGAGTTATGTAGACCGGATCAAGCTCAGTTGAGACCGCATAATCATTAGGCTCAATTAAGGCCGCATTATCAGGCTTAATAATATGTCATGATCTCGACCTCCTATTCAGGCACAGTCTTATCAAATGTCACATTCATTTCATGGAATGGACTCAGCCAACTGAAAGAGATTATTCATCTTTCAATATTAATTATATTATTCTGTCCAATTTCAGGTGAACATGAAATTAATCCGGAGGATTTCTCATAACCTCTCTTCATGATATATTGCCTTCAAGAGAATAATAAGTGGTATTAAACACAGTACAATTTCATGTACTTTCTCCCCACATAATATTAAAAATAGTACAATTTCATGTACTTTAATCACACAGAGTATAAATTTCTTCAACTTTAAAGTGATCCTTATCTCGGTACAATTTCATGTACGTACTCACACGGAGTATATTTTTCACGATACGATGCCTTTGAGGCTACTTTATTCCCGTGATATCGTGTTTTCTGGGACAGCTGTATTAGCATATTTATCACCCAACTTCCGTATACAATTTTTTTATGGAACTTCTATCCAAAAATATCTGTACAAAATAATTGTACGGCACATACGATATTTCTTTTTTTTGGGTAAAGGTAAGTATATTTAAAAAATTAATCAATGCTCATGTACATAGTTGTTTGACATAATTTGCATCTCTGCTATTCAGATTCCGCGTTCGAGTCATACTATGATAATACATTTGCAATTCCTCGATTATCCTTTTGGCCACTATTTGTGGTCTCACTAACAGCCCCTCTATTCTACTCTTATTTCGCTGCTGCCAAATAGAGTAGATAGTAGCATTAACAGCCCCATTCACTATCGCTCTCTTGATCTTAGTTCCCCTCATATTCAGTCTCCAGTTGTTATTAGTCGCATTGTCCATTCTTTGTTCTGTCCATATCCCAATAGCCTGCAAAATCTGTCTGCTATATAAGCATTCACAAAATAGGTGGGCTATCGTCTCAGTACTGGCAGAACAGATGCATCAAAGTTCGTCCTCTACTAGCTGCAATTTATACATCCTCTTTTTCGTCTTCATGGCCTGATGTTGGTGCATCCACGCAATTATCCTATGCTTAGGCACTGTCCACTGATCCCATACCATTCTATGCCAATCCACCTCAACTTCCCTTTCTCTAAGCCACTGATAGCCCCTCGCTATAGAGTATATGTTGCTGGCAGACCATTCACCTTTCTCATAACCTGTCTTAAGCTTGTCTTTCACTTGACAAATTTTTCTCCACCCCCAACTGGTATCAATAGAAGGATTATAATCAAACCAGTTCCGTCCCTTCAAATAGACAACATTCACCCATTGTACCCATAGCTTATCAGGATGTTTCAATACCCACCATGTCATCTTCCCCAAGGCAGCTTTGTTCCAATGGTAGTTTTGTATCAGATTGAGGCCCCCTTCCTTATATGGTGTGCATATCTTGTTCCACGCTACTAATGGAGTACGAGTATAACTCATACCTCCTTCCCGCAGGTACGTTCTATACAATGCTTCAATTTGCTTAATTACTCCTTTTGGAATTACAAAAATTGTTGCCCAGTAGTTATGTAAGGTACCAAGTACCAAGCGACCCGCATACGTTAATTTCCTGGCTCCAAATTTCCTAATTCGTTCCATGATGTTGTTAATCAGAGGCATACAATCACTTACAGTAAGTCTTGAAGATTTGATGGGAACCCCTAAATATTTGAAAGGCAAAGTCCGTTCTGTGCACCCTGAAACTGCCAGAATTTCCTGTTTCAAGTCACTCCTTACTCCATTAAAGTATATATTAGTCTTTCCTTTACTCAATTGGAGTCCAGATGCTGCAGAGAAGGTGGCAAAGGTTCGTAGCAGAATCATCATAGACTGAGTATCCCCCTTACTGAACATGAGTAGATCGTCTGCGAACATGAGATTAGCCAACTTCATAGGCTTACAAACAGGGTGGAATCTGAATTCTTTCTTATTTATTGTATACCTGAGCAATCGAGACAAATACTCCATGTATATTGTGAATAAGAGAGGGGATAGAGGTTCCCCTTGTCTAAGTCCACGTTTCCCTGAAAAGAACCCAAACGATTATCCATTCAAAGTCAAGGAGTATGATGCTATTGTGACACATTGTTTAATTAGGTGGCTAAAGTGATCTGGAAAGTGCAATTGCTGCATCATTTGCTCCAAAAATTGCCATTCCACCGTATCATACGCCTTCTGCATATCCATCTTAATCATACATCTAGGCGATGCTGATTTTCTTGAGTATAATCTCACAAGATCTTGACAAATCAGGATATTTTCTATAATGCTTCGTCCTTTTATGAACCCTCCTTGTACCGGAGAAATAATATCCGGAAGAACCTTCGACAACCTGTTGCAAAGTAACTTCGAAATGCATTTATAAACTGCGTTACAACAAGCAATCGGTCTGAATTGTAAGACGGTAGTAGGTCTCTCCACCTTGGGTATCAATGTAATAGCTGTTGTGTTGACCTATTTCAAAAGTTGTCCAGAATTGAAGAAATCTAGGATAGCTTCACATATCTCATCCCCAACAATGTGCCAAGAGTCCTTAAAGAATTTACTTGAATAACCATCTGGGCCCGGTTGTAACACCCGTTATTTTCCGAGTCAATTATAAGCTTGACTTTTCTACTTTTATTTAAATCGGGTTTTAAGTTGGAAAAAATTATGAAATGCAAGTAATTTTGTAAGTTTTACATCTTTTTGGGTGTAAAATATTAAAAAAAAAATTCAAAAGGGAGTAAATTTTAATAAACGCATCTTTGAAGGGAGTAATTTCTAATTTACTCTAAAATGAAATACCAACTTAAACAACTAACACATTAACACATTAAACTGAAGACTAGACGTAGTACTTTGAACGAATTTTGTTACACATTCGTTGGTGAATCGCCCTTGCATCTTCGCTCATTCCACTTGTATCAGCACTGAGTATACTAAGTTCTTCCCTCATAGAAGTACTTTGCAGTCCCTCATTTATTTCCTTTAGCATTGACAATTTTTCTTGCTGATATGGACTCACTTTGTTGCCTTCCTTTGTTCTTTTCTTTCATCCTTGCCTTGGATGCTTTTGTTTCTATAGGACGTTCGCTAACTTCGTCGTCTCCATAAGAAGAAGACCTCTTTGATCCCACTGATGGTTATGTTGTTTCTTCCTGTTCTCGAGCGTCATTCCACTTTGCGCACTCCTTGGTAATCTCCCACATATGCTCAAGGGTGAAATGATTTCTCTTCTTTAGTTTACACCTTTCTTCACGTGCAGCTTGTTTCTTCTGGTCATCAGACCACCCACTATGGTATTGGTTGTTAATATGGTTGCATATCTCATTAAATTCATTTATCTTTGTCTTGGCTCTATGGAAACGAGACTTGATCTTCTCAAGTGTTCTACTATTATCGTTGCTATATTTGTTAAAGTAAGTAGTGACTCTTTTCCAAAAAGCCTCATCCTTCTATGCAGTACCTACACTTGGATCTGTGGATATCGTCACCCATGCTTGCGCAAGTGCTTTCTCTTCATCTATTGATCATCTAACTTTTTTTACCAACAACACATTATCTTGAACTTGAATATTTTCTAAACCTTCTTGTAGACACCTGCATTTTTCCTGCTATTGTCTATAGCGGTTTCCGATAAAATACCCGATGATGATCGGACGCAAACGTGCTTAACGCGCTCGAATATGGGCTTGAAATTATTACTCCCTCCCATCCAAACAATCCTTGACATAGGATTTTTCATCAAAATTAAGAAAAGTGGTAAAAGTAAGGGTATTATTGGTAAATCAAATGGTGTTATGGGTCCACCAAACTTAAAGTAAGGAAAAAAGTAGTGGCATTTTGTGTAAATAGAGGAAGGATATGAGGATGATAAGGTAAAGTCTTTTGCCAAAAAGGGAATGTAAAGAATTGATTGGATTGTCCATTTATAGTAAGTGTAAAGAATAGAATGGATGGGAGGGAGTAGTATTTGGCTTGGGCTTTTTACGGAGTAAAAATCTCACAAAACCAACCTCAAATTCAGGCCCAATGGGTCGTTTCTAGTCAAATAAGACTAATTTTGGTCAAAACTGATACCGGAAATAAAACCATCTTTTACTGACCGAGTCAAACCCCGGTCAAAATCGTTTCCAAGACAAAAACAGCCACACATATTTCAAGAGTTCAACTCGAAGTCAAAAACCTCAGAACATCTCGGTCATTCCGACCCACTCGATCGACTTGGCTTGCCAAAAAGCCCACTATTTTAGTTTATTGAGCCACTCGATCGAGTCCAGCAGGGGCACTCGATCGAGTGACCGTAAGTCGAGGGGGCTGATTTTTATTATAAATACACCCCCTTTGCACCTTCATTCACAACAATTTTACACACAACTTTTCCAACCATTCAATCACCTTCAACCTTTCACATCTCCATACATACTTAGGATTCCTTAGAGTCCTCATATACTCTAGTATACAAGCCTCCCCCGAGAGCAAAACTCGTCAAATCCCCTCCCTAATCATACACACCATAACTCTCCTATTTATTTCCTTTTCTTTCGTTTCTAATAGCGTTAGTATTTTTATTTATCATCGTTATTAAATAAACATCGCGCATACATAAAATTATAAAGCGATCTCGAGTCGAATACGTTTAAAGACGAATCCCGTATAAGACCCTTCTAATTCCTTTACGAGTTGTAACAGTGGTGGTGCCCTCTCGAGAAGCACCGCCCTAAACACTCAAGGGCGTAATGGGATCGCGGATATTCGTCGTTAAACATATTCGATTCCCCTTTTTAAAAGGTTAGTATGCAACCCGCTGAAGCAAAATCGAACATCACATAATCCGTAAGGGTTAATAACGATGTCGTGACGCGGAGGGAATAATTTCGTCTTAATCAAATTCAAATCGATTTTATAACGCTTTTCCAAAATAATCGATAACCGATCTCGCAATCGTACAATTTACGTTATGAGCATTGTAAACCGAGTCAAGTTTAAATTATGTAATATTTTCACGCTACTCGGCTAGTTATCAATTCAAATATTAAAAATCGGAATTACTACGTTAACCGAATTCTGAGCAGCTGCTCGAACAGGGGGCACTCGATCGAGTGTCGTAGCCCACCCGATCGAGTGCTGTAGCCTACTCGATCGAGTGACACCCCAAATTAGAGGCAAGAGGTTTTTTCGAGGACCACTCGATCGAGTCCTCCCATGACTCGATCGAGTGGCCTCTGTCACGCCAAAACCGTGGGCCTTCTACATGTTCCAAGCCTCGATAAACCTTTTTGTATGACTTCGGTCGTCACGTGTCAAGTCCATCACGTGTTTTACTCCTTTCAAAATCATGCATCGTACAATTTGCTAATCGTTTAGTCAACTTATTATTGTCGTTATATCGTTTGATGTAATTATTTCGTTTTGCTTGTTGTAATGTATTTCTGAGTTGTATTCCGCCCGCGTATCTGTAATTTAATTTTAAGTTTTATTTCCGTTGCTTGAATTTATATTATTTCTAAACCAACTTCGCATGCTAAATAACTTTGACGTTAGTTTAGATGCATTAAACGACATAGTTGAACATAATTCGCATGTTTAGTCAAAAAAGCATTGTTTGCATAACATTCAACCGTCAAACTAGCGTGCGTACACGAAAAACGGACGATATCTAAGTAAAGACCGCTAAGAGCGGGCGAGGTTGGTGTCCTTTGTGGGCTTCCCAACACGTACCCGCACCCCTTACTCAAAACCATGGTTTCTGGATGTCCGAAACCGTTGGCACACGAAAGTCATTTGATGCACGATTCCCGATAACTCGGCGTCGGTATCGTAATGCAAAGGGACGAACCCCTAAACTCTAGCATTGAAAGCGGGCCGTGCTTTGTGCACGATACGCCTAAATGTAGAGTAGGTTCAAATGGGTCCGAATTCCCACAAAATTTGGTGGCGACTTCTAATTAGATTTAAATTTTGACCCGAGGTAAATCTTACCACGAGATTCATTCGCCCCCCCAAACTCGCGCGTGGCCGCGTCGGGGTGGACCTATGTCATGTCCACACTTCTTGAGTAGAGAAAGGTGGAACTGGTGAATCAGAGTCATCACCAGAAATATTGTCTCCCGAAATTAATATTGGTCGAGTCTTTGTCGTATTTGAACTCGGTCTATTGTTGTAGGTCGTCCCAGCTGAACCCGTTGAAGGTGGACACAAATTTGGTTGTTGCCAATTTTGCAGTGACATATTTGGGTAATTTCGTGGTGTCATATTTGGATAATTTGGTGTTGGCATATTTGAATAATTTCGTGGTGGCATATTAAGATAATTTGGGTGTGATATATTTGGAGCTATAAAATTGTGGGTATGGATAGCTGAAATAATTTGGTTGATTTTTCATATTTTCTTGAGTTTCTTGATTGGTATTGTTCAATAAATTACTGAAGGATCCTCTACAGTTGGAATCCATGATTAAATAATATTTTTAGTTATTAGTATGAGTAAAATAAGTTGTGAGTAAAAAATATGAATTTGTAACAATGAAAAGCATCACTATATATAGAGTATCTGAATTTTTCTCTTAATCATAACTTATCTAAATGTAATCTAACGTATGGAATTATATCGTACTACAAAATCTTATTTTATCAAAATCTTATCCGGCTATTGTACCTATTGTTTTATTATCATTGTGTAGTCACTTGCATTCTGACATCTTATTAAATGAGTCACTGAGATTCGTAACATGCACTATTGCATCTTATTCAATTTTAGAAACACTGTTTAGTCAAATGCATTGTGCCATCTTATCAATTTTTTTTACCATTGTGTAGTCACTTTCATTCTAACATCTTATCACATGGGTCACTGAGATTCGTCACATGCATTATTGCATCTTATTCAATTTTAGAAGCACTGTTTAGTCACATGCATTGTGCCATCTTATCAATTTTTTTTACCATTGTGTAGTCACTTTCATTCTTGTATCTTATCACATGGGTCACTGAGATTCGTCACATGTATTATTGCATCTTATTCAATTTTAGAAGCACTGTTTAGTCACATGCATTCAGGGGCAAATTTAGGATTTAAAGTATAGGGTAGCGATTTTTTTTCGTGGTTGAATATTTTTTTTGCAAATTGCAATTTACCAAAACGTAAAATAACTCCAAATAACAAATTAAAATAGTGACATTATAATCGAAAACTAATAAATTAGAGATAGGGAAGAATACTTGTTCACCTAATTCATTACCAAAAAAATTGAAAAATAAATATGTCTACAATTGGATTTGAACCTGGGACTACAAGGGATGGATAATAGGCCTAACCACTATGTTACCAAACACTTCATGCCTAGTTTAAGCTTTAAATTGTATTTATTATACGTTTAGAGGTATTAATAGAGAAGCTTTAAATGTTACCCTTTGCAACAACATAGATTCGCCTCTGCATGCATTGTGCCATCTTATCAATTCTTTTTACCATTGTGTAATTACTTTCATTCTGGCATCTTATCACATGGGTCACTGAGATTCGTTACATGCATTATTGCATCTTATTCAATTTTAGAAGCACTGTGTATTCACATCCATTGTGTCATCTTTTCAATTTTTTACCAGTGTGTAGTCACTTTCATTGTGTCATCTTATCAAATGGGTCACATGCTATCTTATATAACATGATGTCTTTATCATAAAATTTCATTTCACTCTCATTCAAACAACTCTCATACTAAAATTTCGAAAAGCAAACAACTCTCGTTCAAAACAATATTGTAAAGATGACTCACTGGGATGATGAAGTTAGAAGGTTTCAAAGAGATATTGACTCCATCAAGAACTACACTCAAAATTTCATTACCCGTCCGAACCTCATAATGCCAGAGACGGTGTACATGAATATGTTAAACTGTACACCACCGTTAACAATGTTGGTGTCCATCGTATCCAGAAATGCAGCTGTGTTATACTCTCCCGGTTTTGTACAATGCTACTATAGGTAATATATATACACACACACTTCATTATTCATTTAATAAATCACCTTTATAATCTTTCATTTGAAATTAATACTAGAATTTTTTTTACTTACAATTTTGCAGATTCATATCTCCTAAAAGCTAATGAGTATCGTATGTTTAGGAAAGAAGTCGTAGAAATCATTCGTAGATTGAGTAATGTCATGAAATTTGAACCTCTGTACGATCTATTGTCTGGGATGGAAGATTTTTTCTACCACGCCACCGGGTATTTTTGTGATGTGTACAAAGAAGTTACTATGGAGGAATTAAGAATTAGAATTTCTAGCGGCTCAAGAACAACCAGCTGACCGCCTTAATTTCTCCTCTAACGATAATACTTCATCTGATAACGATAACTCCTACTAAGTGTAACTTGTTCCGCAGAATAATGTTTAATTAAGGGGTTGTCTAGTTTAACGTCTTATTTCACGGTTAGTATTACTAAGTGCAAGTTGTATTAATTAGTAATGTTTAATTAAGTTGTTGTTTAATTTAACGTTTTATTTCATGGTTTAGTATTACTAAGTGTAAGTTCTTTTAAATATTAATGTTTAATTAAGTTGTATTTCATATTAATGTCTAATTCGATGGTTTAGTATTAACGTATTTGTATATTTATTTGTATAATTATAATGTTTTAATTAGTAATGTTTAATTAAGTTATATTTTATTTTAATGTCTTCGATGGGTTAGTATTAATGTATTTGTATAATTATTTTAACAAGATATTTATTTGTCCTATTGGGTCGGGTTAATACAGGGTGCACATTATTTGTTTAGTGTTTAATCATACTCGTATTATATTTTTGTAGTAAATACCTTATAATTTGTTTGTCGTGTTCTTTATATGAATTTATCATGTTCTTAATTAATAAAGGAACATAACGATAAACTCAAAAGCGGAAGCTAAATTATAAGATCTAGAAATAACCTCCAGCCATTGTGTAGACACCTACATTTTGACCGTCAGGTGTCTATGGCGGTTTCCAAAAAACACCCGATGATGATCGGACGCAAACGTGTTACTACGCGCTCGGATTGGGCTCGAAACCGTTAGTTTCTGGCTTGGGATTTTTACGGAGTATAAATCTCACAAAACCGACCTCAAATTCAGGCCCAGTGGGTCATTTCCAATCAAATAAGACTAATTTGGGTCAAAACTGACACCGGAAATAAAACCGTCTTTTAGCGACCGGGTCAAAACCCGATCAAAGCCGTTTCCGAAGAGCAAATCCTCATTCAGGCGGGCCATCGGATCAAGTCCATCAAGGCACTAAACCCTAGACAACAAGGGGGAGCAATTGCCTATATATACACCCCTATTGCACCCAATTCGAACACTTTTGACACACTTTACATACATCTATTTTACAACCCTAATCAATCCTACAACATTCAAAACCCTAATCATTCATCTTCAACCTTAAACCCTAGCAACTTACAAACCCTAACAACTTACAAACCCTAAACCACCATAACTCAACTTACGTAAACCTCGATACTCCCGTGCCTAGGCCACAACTAACGATTTCTATCCGAGACTAAGAAATATGTAGGTTGAGGGTGCAAAATCCCGTTCTTCTCTCTTCTCCCTTCTCTCCTCGCGTCGTTTGTCCGTTGTCGTCGTTTTTTTATTTTTTGTTATTCTATCATCGAGTCTATAATATCAATAATAATTATTAGTATAATACATTAAAATACTTGCGGATTCGAGTCGAGTGCGAATGATGACGGGATAAGGAAATCCGAATATACAAGGATGTTTCATCCGATGTTGTCGGTCGCTTATCCCGACACCCTTAGCGTTTGATTGTTGAAACAAGTCAACGTAAACAATGGTTTTTTTTATTTTGCTCGTGCCGTCATTCATCGCATATTTCATCGATTTCAAAATTATTTTCGAATCAAACACCTTTTTTTTAATTAAGGTCGAAACCCGTTGACGCGGATCCGACATCACACAATCCATAAGGATTTATTACGATGTCGGGAAGCCGAGGGAATCAAATCGAGTCCGTTTTAATTGAAGTAATCACAAAGCGTCGATCAATTAGATTCGGTACCACCTCAATAGTTGGATGTCGAATCTAAACGATTTAGTCAAATAATTTAACTAACACGATTTTCGTTGATGCCAAAATAGTTGTCATCTAATTCGTTAGAATTAATTACGACACTATAAACGCGGAGAAAATCTATATCGTTTTAGTTCGATTTAAAGCGACTCACAAAGCTTTTTTTTTACTTTACTCCGAGTATTCGGTATTGTTTTCTATAATCAAGCACCGGGTACGACGAGCATCGCAAATCGGGATCGAGAACAATTCGCCACGCGAGTCGCACGTGTCTCATGCGAGTCGCGTGGCTGCGCGGGTCGCGCCCTCTTCGCACGGGTCGCGCGGTTCCCTGAAAATCGTGACATAAAATTGATTATTTCGTCTTGATTCAATTACTAATAATTCTCCAAACATCTTATTTTAGGCACACTCTAAATATTCGATATCGATCTCATAATCGAGCTTAGAATATGGCGAGTATCGAGAGATTCGGGTCGAGTATAAATCTCATTATATTTCTACGCGACCTAAAAAATCGATGATTTTCAAAACCGGGAGTCTTTTAATAATTTTTAAGTCCCGATAAAATATTTTTAATGACCTCGGTCAACGCGTGTCAAATCTATCACGTGAAATATTACTTTTCAAAACCATGCATCTTCTCGTCTACATCATTCCATATCATTCTATATCTTTGCAAGCCGTTATTATCGTTATACCGTTACTAACATGTTTGTTTCCATCTTTGTCGATTTTATTTTCGTTGTTTTTTTTATTGTACTAAAATGAACCTCGCATGCTAAATATAACTTTGACGTTAGTATTAGATGCTTTAAATCGACATAGCAACCCATTCAATTTTTTGCATGTTTAGGGAAAACAATGTTTGCATATCATTCCATCATTTTACTAACGCACGTATTCGAGAGTCAAACGATATATTAGTAGAGGCCGCTAATGTGCGAGCGGGGTTGGGTGTTCTTTGTGAACTTCCCAACACGTACCCTCACCCCTTACTCAGAACCTCGGTTATGATAAACATGCGAATTATGTGTTTACGACGTCGTTTAATGCATCTTAGAATATGTCGAAGTTGTTTTAGCATGCGATGTTCATTTGAGAACAGTAAATGCCAATCAACAAATTAATAACTTGAAAGTAGATTTCAAGTTACACGGGAGAAATACAACCCAGAATTCACAATACAACTAGCAATAATATTATCGGATAAGAAACAGTAAACGTAAACTATAAACGGACTCGTAAATAGAAAACGTAGAATGAAACCTAAACCGAATGATTAGGACAAACTCCGATCAGTTACACATTACGTTGCGTATTGACTAGAGGACGTTGGCCCAGGCGCACGGGCTGGTGCGACTTGGAAGTCAGGCGCTTGGTTCGAGGCAGCCCAACATTCAGACGTCAGCACTAGGGCACTCAGACAGACGGTATTCGGGATCGAAGCGTGATGCTAGCTTGATCCCGAGGCCTCGATGTCTCGTCCTGACTTATCCTAGCCAAATTCGACTGTCTCGTTTCATCATACACCGAGTCCGACTAGGGAGTCGTCGGTATAAGACTTATATCGTGAGACGTTCACTCAAAGTTGTAATGTAATAGAATGAAATATGAAATGTGGGTTTTAAAAGGAAACACATGATATAATAACACGTGTCGACTAATGCCGCATGCGTAGTTCCATAGGTGAAACTCGTACCATTTTCGACTACATTGAAAGTCTACAATACCTCGTTTCGACCATAATTGGGTGCTTGTCCTTGATCGTCCCGGTTTATAATTTAAATCGAATGTATCGACTTAATACGAATATCGGTGCCCTTTATGTCGCGAGATTGTTATCGGGTCGTGTAAACCGTACGACTCTCGGATTCATGTCATTGGGTTTCGTATTACTTCGATTTTCAATGACTCCTTATGCATGACATTCGATTATAGAATCAACATCAAACAATTTCGGAATGACGATTATTAAAGAAATCGAAAACATGTGACGAAGAAATTACGCGATCATGTCATAACCAGTAGGTCATGCGCCTAACGGCGGTGCCTCAACCATTTGGCGCCTGGGGGGGGGGGGGGGCTCAAGCATGAGGGGTCACCTCCCGTGCGTCCTGTCTGGTGGTTATGCGAACTTTTGGCGAAACCGATTATCGAATGCGTTCAATTGGAATGATTGATTCATCATCGCAAACATTAGGTTCTTTACGTTTTGACGTCGTAGTTTGGCCTTTAGGGCCTACGACGCTTGATTTAGCGTAATCGAAGGTTTGCTCGAATCAAGTTTTGAAAATAGTTTTGTAGTAGTGTACGCGGTATTAATATGATGGAATTATAAAAACGTTAAAGTAAAATTTTAGTGTACGATAAACAAAATGTTAGTAATGTTAAAGTACGATAAGTAAACGAGTGTAAGGATTAGAAATGAGGTTTGAACACCCTCCACCTACATGTCAAATGTATCGAAGTACGGGCTCACGGAGTATCGTCGTAGACACGGGAGCAGTTCGATGTATGTAGGAGGAGTTATGGTGTGTAAAGGGGAGGAAAGGCTCTCGCTTTTCTGATTTAAGGCTTCGAGTTCGAGAATGAGAAATGTCGACCTTTGAAACGATGGACGTAAGGATCTATTTATAGAGCTTTGCGAAATGTTCCGACTCAGAATTCGGGCACCCGTAAGCCCGCGACTTGGTGTTGGGGCGCCCCACCTGAGGCGGCTCAATTCTGGGGCGCCTGCATGAAAGCAGTTGAAATCGCGTGTATCGGAAGTTACTCAAAATACGGATTGATATCCGTGTTTAATTGAGGTATGACTTGATTCCGATTGATTTTAATTTATTCATGTATTTGGACGCCATTGTGGCTCTTTTGATTGATTCTGAGTCTGTATTCTATCATATTGATGCATGTTAACGTTCGATCATCATTGGGTGTTTTGTTGGAGACTGCTACAAACACGACCAAGCAAAGTGCGAGTGTCAAATAATCTCTCAATTGACAAGCTGCAAAGCTCATTATTAGTTCACGAGCAAAAGATTAACAAAAATCTTCCAAAAGATGATCAAGCTTTAAAGGCTTCTACCAATGCCAAGTTTAATAACTTTATAGATAGCGGTAGGGGAAGTAGTATAGGTCGTGGAAGAGGATTTTGTGTATATAAAGATGATGGTACAAGTAATAAAACTAATTATGATCATCCATTCTCAAAGCAGAGGTCGAGGTCATATTTTAGATAAGTCAACAATTGAATGTTATGGATGCCATAGATTTGGGCATTATGCTTCTGATTGTTTCACAAAGGTACCACACAACAAAGAGAAAGGTGAAAATTAAAACTTCGTTGAGAACAATGATGTAGAAACATTATTGATGGCGACTCAAGATTGCATAAGATCCGGCAACAATTTTTAGTTTGTGGATACAGGTTGTAATAACCACATAAGCGGAAGTAAGTCTTCTTTTTCATATTTGAATGAAGATTTTAATTCTATTGTGACTTTTGGTGTCTGGTGATTGTTCGACAGTTAAAGTCTTGGGTAAAGGTGATATTGAGATAAAATCAAGAATGGTTCAATCGAAACAATGTCAAATGTAATGTATGTTCTGGATCTCAAAAGTAATTTGTTGAGTGTGGGTCAATTTACAAGAAAAAGGTTATAAGATAACCATACAAAATGGTACGGAGTACTTATGAAATTTATGCTCCTACAACAGAATTTATTGTTATTATACCAATAAATTCAAATAGATTGTTTCCGTTGAAGATTGAAAGCGTCCATTCTTCCTTATTAGTGAAAGTGAACTCCAACTTGGCTTTGGCATTTTCGTTAATGACATTTGAGTTTTGGTGGTCTGAAAATACTTCAACAAAAACATATGGTAATAGGACTACCTTATATCACAACTCCTTCTTAAGTATGTGAAGAATGTATGGTGGGTAAACATCACCATACTCAATTTCCAAAAGGTAAGTCTGGGCAAGCAAAAGCCAGTTTGGAATTAGTGCACTCAGACATTTTTGGTCCTATAAATCCATCTTCTAATGGAGGTAAGAGATATGTGATTACCTTCAATGATGATTATTCAAGAAAAACATGGGTTCATTTTCTACAAGGAAACTTATAAGCTTTCTCTGTGTTTAGAGTTTTCAAAACTCTAGTTGAAAATGAGTTTGGAAACACTATTAAAACTCTTCGAACTAATCGTGGAGGTAAGTATTTCTCTAATGAGTTTGAAACTTTTTGCAAAGGGCATAGTATTCGTAGAGAGCTTACAACAACATATACACCACAACAAAATGGTGTATCAGAATGAAGAACAAGACTATTTTTAATATGGTGAGAAACTTATTGGCAAATGGGAGATTACCAAAGACATTTTGGCCAGATGCGGTAAATTGGAGTGTTCATATCTTGAATAGATTTCCCGCATTTTCTGTTCAAAATAGGATGTCGAAAGAGATCTGGGGTGCAAGAGAACCAAGTATTGAACATTCTCGAGTATTTGGGTGCATTGCTTATTATGCACATGTTCCAGATGTGCAAAGAAAGAAACTTTATGACAAGGGTGAAAAATGTAACTTTCTGGAAATCGATGAAACTTCCAGAGTGTATAAATTACACAATCCGATCACGTAAAAGATCAAAATTAGTCGTGGTGTTGTATTTGATAATAAATAATGATACCACTGATAATAATAAATAATGATAATAGAATTAAAAAGGAACTTATTTTCTTAATGCAATTAATAAACTAACAAATTCTACTCACCTTTTATAGGTGTTTACATAAACAAATGAAAGGTAATGAGTGATTTCATCCAAATCACTAATTCTTTAGCAAATATTTATAAACCTCGAATTACAATGTATTACTTAATATCCTCCCTTAAACTGATGTCCTAATACCAGTTTAAACTATATTAATTTCAACAAACGAACGCCCAATAACTCTCGAAGTTTCACAAACGTGTCTCTGTTGAGCGCTTTTGTAAATATGTCGGCAAGTTGATCTTCACTCTTGCAATGCATCATATCAATTGTTCCATTATCGCATAGATCTCTCAAGAAATAGTATTTGACATCGATATGTTTACTTCGCCCGTGTAGCACTACATTTTTTGACAGTTTAATTGTTGAAGCGTTGTCACAATAAAATTTTGTAGGCTGACTTTGTCTAACCAATAGTTCATTTAGTAATCTTATCATCCATATGGCTTAACAAGCACGAGCTATAGCTGCGACAAATTCGGCTTCTGTGCTAGACAATATGACAATGAACTACTTTTTAGATGACCATTATATAGTGTGTGTCTGTTACAAACATAAAAACATAACAAAAAGTACTTTTTCAATCATCTTGATCTCCTGCGTAATCGCTATCAGTATAGCCAATCAGATTTGACTTTTCACCTTTCTTGTAGAATAATCTGAAATTTTGAGTTCCTTTTAAATAACGAATAATTCTTTTTGAGGCTAACAAATGTAATTTTGTTGCATTTTCCACGTATCTACTGATTAGGCTTACATACGGAATATTGTATATCCGGTATTGTTGCAGTAAGATACATCAAACTGCCTACAATTTGTTTGTATAATGTACCATTTTTGGACATGACATAGGTCCACCCCGACGCGACCACGCGCGGGTTTGGGCGGCGAAATGTTTCCCATGTGAGGTAGTTCTCGGATTGAAATTTAAATCGAAGTTGGAGTCGTCACCAAACTTTGTGAGAGTTCGGGCCCATTTGAACCCACTCTATATTTTGGTGGACCGTGCACAAACTACGGCCCACTTCGATACTAGAGCTTGTGGGGTTCGTCCCTTTGCATTACGATACCGATGCCAAGTATTCGGATATCGTATATCGAATGACTCTCATGCGCCAATGGTTTCGGGCATCCGAAAACCGAGGTCCTGAGTAAAGGGTGAAGGTACGTGTTGGAAAGCCCACAAAGGACACCCAACCCCGCCCGCACTTAGCGGCCTCTACTATGATATCGTTCGGTTTTTTAATACGCGCGCTAGTAATCCGGTAAAATGTTTTGCAAACAACGTTTTACAAGATATAAATATCGAATGGGTTGCTACGTCATTTTAATGCATTTTGATTCACGTCAAAGTGATTTAGCATGCGATGTTCATTTAAGGCAATAAATGGCAAACATCGAAAATAGAAAACTCGTAAATAAATTACAAATTACACGGACGGAATACAACCCGGAATTCACAATACGAGCGATAAAAATAATAATCGGAATAGAAAACGGTAAACATTAACTATAAACAGACCCGTAAATAAAAAATGCAAGCTAAGCCGTAATTAGAATAAATGGACGAACTTCGATTAAATACACATTATGTTGTGCATTAAACGGAGGACGCAGACTTTAATACGCGTTTGCGTATGGGGTCGTAGCGTGGTGCTAGCTCGATCCCGGGCCTCGAAGTCTTGTCCTGACTTATCATATCAAAATGAAAATGCCTCGACCCATCCTATATTGGATACGACTAAAGAGTCGTAAACTTAGGACTAGTCTTGTGAGACGTGGCTCAAAGTCGTAAAGGTGACTACAATAGAATGTGATTCATGATTTTGAAAGCATAAGCACGTGATGGACTTTGCACGTGTAGACCGAAGTCGTAAAAAAGATTTGACTAGGCTTACGATATTTAGAAGGCTCACGATTTAGGCATGATAAAGTCCTCTCGACCGATTCATGGGAGAGACTCGATCGAGTGCCCTTCGTGAGGACCCTCTACCTGTTTTTTGAGGGGTCACTCGATTGAGTGGTCTTGTGCACTTGATCGAGTGCCCTCTGTACGGGTGTTTAATTTGTGCTTTAAAACGACCCATTTTGTAGCTTTTATGTTTTTGAATCGAGATGCAATTACGCTAAATATAAATATTGTCCAATTTATATTAGTTTAAATCTTGATGGCTCGTCATACTTGACATTCGGTTATAGAACCGACATCTAGTATTTAGAGCGAATTTTCAAAATCGAGTTTGATCGGACTAGAACAAATATCGATTCCCTCCGCGTCATAATGTCGTAATCAATCCTTTCGGATCGTGTGACAATTAATTCGGCGTCAACGGGTTTCGTCCTAATCCGATTTAACGATGATTATTTTGAAAGAAATGTGGTCGGGCATATTTAACGACGAATCTCCGCGATCTATTACATCCTTAAGTGTTTAGGGCGGCGCACCTCGAAGGGCGCCACCTCCAATACGATTTGTAAAGGGATTAAATAGACTTTAGGCGGAATTCTTAATTAAACATATTCGAACCGAAAACTCGACCGTCGTCGCAAACTTAAGTCCTCGGCATTTTAATATCGTAATTTGGCCTTAAGGCCTACGATCATTAATTTAGCCTCAACGGACGTTGCTCGGATCGTTTTGAAAATAGTTTTGTTGGTAAATATACACGGTATTATTAATATAACAAAATGTAAATGAGCGATAATTAAAATGTTAGGTGTTAGATACAATAAATAAAAATAGTACATATATAAATATGAAATAAACGAAAAAGAAGAAGGAAGAAAAGGATGTCGGGATTTGAATTACACCCTCAACCTACATGTTTTAGTCTCGGAATAGGGCTCGTCAAATGGTGGCAAAGTCACGGGAGCGTCAAGATATGTAGGCAAGTTATGGTGTGTATGGTTTGTAGGGATGAATTTGACGAGTTTTGCTCTCGATCTTTTTACGAGTTTTGATCTTGGGATGGATTGTGTATGTATGTGTGTGACTTTGAAGCCAAGTTCAAAGGGATGTATTGTGTAAAGATTGCATGAGTTTGAAAAGGTGGTAGAAATTAGTAATGTGTAAAGCTGTTGAAATGGATTAGGGTGACGGGGTATTTATAGGACAAATACCCCGGTTTAGGGCCACTCGATCGAGTGGCGCGCGTGCACTCGATCGAGGGCCCGGTTCGACCGGTTCATGGCCTTACTCGACCTAGTGGGTGTGAACCACTCGATCGAGTGGGTCAGAAAGAAGGGAGTGTAAATAGGGAATGATTTGTTGACCTTTTTTTAAATGATTTGGTTGTTGTGACTTGATTCATTTTGTGTATTTGGACATAGTGTGAGGTTGGTACATCTCGGGATTTGACTTTGACCGGGTTCTGACTCGGTCACTAAAAGACGGTTTTATTTCCGGTGACGGTTTTGATCCAAATTAGTCTCATTTGATTGGAAACGGCCCACTGAGCCAGCTGAATTTGAGGTCGGTTTTGTGGGATTTATACTCCGCTAAAAGCCCATGACAGACATTACTTATTCTGAGCCCATATTCGAGCGCGTTAAAGCACGTTTGCGTCCGATCATCATCGGGTGTTTTTTGGAAACTGCTATAGACAGGTAGCGGCCAAATGTGGGTGTTTACACCATTGTAGACTTAATATTGGTTTCGGCCTTATTTAGTACTATCTCCATCCACTTTTAATTTTCCTACTTTCCTTACAGAATTTTCCATCTTTACATTTCCTACCACAATATTTCCTCTTTAAGTTAATTTCTATGGTCAATATCATTTTTGACCCCACATTTTCTCTCAACTTTCATTCCCACCACATACTTTATTCCTCCCTTAAATTATGTTCCACCTCCTCCTTGAAGTTTAAAGTGGGATGGAGAGAATAATTACTATTTATAGCAATCTCGTACATTTTTATTTTGACGATTACAAGTGACACGTAATGGTTTGTTTGTTTAGTTTTTATGCTAAGATTTGCAAGGTTGGACTTGGAGACTAAGAGAACTTAAGTTTGAAGATAAATAGAAGATCATGTCAAAGTACTTGGTAATGCGAAGTGAAGAGAAGTGAAGTTGGCTAACACGAAGATCACGTGTTATAAAGACAATGAAAAAACATAATAAATAAAGAGTCTTTTTCATCGAACCCGTTGACTCGATCTCATGAATCGTGTCATTAGGGCGTAGGTTCTTTAAGTGTGTTGAGGCGACGAGGTAGTTGTGTCAGATGTTACAGTCTGAGATTCATATATTTGAGTCTGATCTTGGATGGTACAGTTGACTCTCCAGATGTTATAGTCTGTGAGATCTTGTGACAAAATTCGTGCTATGTATTTTCCGAATAGCGTGCCAGATTTTTCAAGAGTTAAAAAGATTTCCTAAAAGTTTTTTTTGTAAAATATCTTACTTATATTTTATGGAAATAATATCTATTGTATTTTGGAAATTATCTTATTTTGTTTTATTTGGAGTCAAATAAAATCTTTTCTAAATAAAATTATATCTTTATGGAAATTATATTTTTAATTTGATTTGTAGTTTTGGTAATAATATAAGTTGCTTGGGAACCAACAATGAGAAGATTATACAACCATTGGTACATGGCTCTATGTACAAATGGTTTTAAGATTCTGAGCTTTATTACAAAGGTTTCGAGTTTTGCTGTAAACTTTTTGAGGTTAAGTGTAAAGTTGTCGAGTTAAATCACATAAATATTGTTTAAGTTCAAAAACTTATAACTCAGCTCGAAAACTTTTATAAGGTCAGTAAATATATACAAAAGTTCAACAACTTTGTCTTGGTTGTACAATGCTATTGTACAACCAGATGTATAATCCTATTTTCCGGGAACCAAGGTGATGCGTGTGGTTTAGGAAACTAATTCCTAAGGCATACCTGCATCTTTAGCTACCTAGGGTAATTAAGATTCTATTGCTAATTGCATATCTTTCCTTTTATTTTTTCGAAATTACTTTTTCCTAACGAGTGTTTACTCAATCCTAACGAATTTTCATAAAATTTACTCAAGATTTAATTTTACTTTTCTACATTTTATCAATTTACGTAATCAGTCAACGTTTATGAATTCGATTTAGGTAATCAATCAATGTTTCTGAATTCAATTTATGTAATCAATCAACGCTTCCAAATTCGTTATAGATTCTATTTTAATTATTTATTACTATCGGTTACTTAAATTTAACGTAATAAAAGAGAAATTAAAATAAAAACATATGAGTAAATATTAAAGCAAATTTTTTGTAAAATATGAAAAATAATAATTTACATCATACAGAAAAACGATAAATAGAAAAAAAAAGAAAAATTTATAAACAAAATAATACTAGACCACCCCCCACAAAATAATACTAAACAAAATTAATAATAATCAAGGAAATTTATATATTAAAAATGAAAAGAAGAAAAAAAAACTAATTGTATCCCTAATCCCCACCCATGACAACCCCTTTCTCCCACCACCAGCCACCCCAGCCACCCTTACCCACCTACCCTCTCAGACTAACTAAACCTGACCACCCATCCAGACTGACCCAACCACCCTCACCCACCACCGTCGACCCACCCTCACCCACCGCCCGGACTAACCGCCCCGCACCATCCTTGATCCGTCAATCCAGACTCACTGACCACCACCGACCCCAGTCAACCCGATGCTTGTGTTTTGGGCGGTGGTTGTTTACGAGGGTGTATACATGGGAGAGTTGGATTTTGTGGATTTTTTAGAGAGAGAAAATATAATTTGTGGAAATTGGTAAGGTGAAATGACAAGGGTAAATCGGTAAAGTGTTGTTAGTATTGAGTAAAAGCTCGTTAGGAAAAAGCACGACCCTTATATTTTATAGTTTTTGGTTCAACGAAGAGCGCACTTAGTCACATTACAATATAGGGGGAGGGGGATTCAAACCTGAGACCTACTGTCCCAGAGCACCTAGTCCTAACCACTAGGCTAAGACATCTTCGGTCCTCTTTTAGGAGCATGACTTATTGGCTATTTAAACTCTACTCGGTTCTCATTCTAAGTACCCTCTTTTAGGAGCATGACTTATTGGCTATTTAAACTCTACCCGGTTCTCATTCTAAGTAGGCATCCATTGAGTCTTATTGATAAAAGCAAAAATCTTTGAAGTCAAAATCGTTTTTTGCTAATTTCTTAAGGTTAGGACTTGTCACAAAAATTATCTCGTACTCGATCGCTTTATTTATTTTTCTAAATACTTGTCGGTTGAAGATAAAAGCTCCTATATCCGTCTTGAGAAAAAGTTCACTTCATAGGAGATCTTTAGTTAAACCTTTTTCATATGAAATCGGTTTAGGGGATAGAATAATTGGTGTTATTTTAGATGAACGATTGGAATTAATCGTTGGGTATTTATTATTATTTTGTGATCCAGGGATCAATACTAAAATATTAATAAGAGAATAATGGACGTATGTTTCGGAGTGTGAGACCAAAACTTTCCAAAAATTCCGCTGTGTTTATCTTTTTACCGCTCGACTTTAAATACCCACAACCAACTAAGATTAAATTAGAAAAGGAATGTAGAAAAATCCGAATACTCAATTCACCCCCTTCTTAAGTATTACTTGACCATATTGACTCTTTCAACAATAAACTTTCTTTCCATCAATGTCTTTATGTAGCTTCATCCCACAATAAACTATAGTACTCACTATCCTTCATTTAAAATCTCTCAAATATATCTCCCGCGTATTTCTTTCGAGAAAGAAATATCCCAGCATTTGATTGAACCACTTCGATCAATGCCCAAAAACTAATTCATTAATCCAAGACTAGTTTAGAACCCGCACAAATGTGCGGTATATACCGCTTATCATCATTTATAAGAGGAATTTTGATTTGATAATCGTATGAAATAATAATTTTTTTTAATAATGTTTATAAAATATACTTAAGTTTAATATTAGTTTGTTATATAATGATATATCAATGTTTGTAATTACACATGAAAACTTGGGAGTATAAATGATACTCCTTGAAGAAAATATAAACATGAATGTATTTTCATGGTTTTTAAATAATAAAAAATTGAAATTAAAATATTATTGTAATAATGTGTTAAACCTGAAATATATGTTATTAATATTAGTATTAAATAAAAGGTTAATATAGGGGAAAACTTACTCTTTTAGTTAATATAATTGATTAATTAGTATTTTAATTAAACTAAATAAATATTTACATTTTTTATTCTATTTATTCTATTTTTTTATTTATCATAAAAGTTAATTTGTATGAATGGAAATTTTGTAAATATGATTTAATTGTTGATTTGTTTCGTTAATTATTTTATTTTCATAATTAAAATTTAAAGGTTTTGGAGGGAAAACTTTTAACGTGAGCTCATCGCCACTTAATCAACTTCTATTCTCTTAGTAGTAAAGAGGATTAGACATTTCAAATTCTTTCATCTCGACCTTTTACATTCATCAAAGACTTTCTCATCGCAACTTCCGGTGAATATGAGGTCATCGACATATAAGCAAACTATGAGTATTTTACCGTCATCCCAAATCTTGAAAAACATAGTATGCTCATAAGGACATTTCACAAAACCAGATTTAAGAAAATATGTCTCAATGCAACTATACCAAAATCTCTTGGAACTTGTTTTAGTCCACAGAGAGCTTTCTTTAGTTGGTAAACTTTTTCTTCTTTTTCGACATGAACATAACCTTCTGGTTGATCAATAAATACATTTTCTTCTAGATATCCATTCAAGAATGTTGATGTGATTTCCAACTAAAAAAATAGGCCATGAATTTTGTGCAGCTAATGCAACCACCATTCTGATTGTATTATGTCTCGCTACAGGGGCAAACACTTCGGTATAACCAACCCCAAATTGTTGTTTATATCCTTTGGTCACTAATCGTGTCTTGTATTTATCCACTTGACCATCTTTATCCAACTTTGTTTTAAAAACCCACTTTACACCTATTGTCGTGTGTCCTTCGGAAAGATCGTATATAACTCCCGTTGATTATTATTTTCAATGGATTTTATCTCATCATCCATAGCTTTATACCATTTAGATTCTTTTATTGCAACATCAAAAGTTGTTGGGTCACAATTTGCAAATAAAGCAAAATGAGAAATAGAAGTCTCATCCTGATTAATTCATGTTACTTCGTAATCTTCCATCCATGCTGGTCTTCTGCGATTACGATTGAGGCGTATTTCATTTTCTGCATGAAATCGATTTTGGTGTCTCTTCATCATTATTTCTTGAAGTTTCAATATCATTGGTTTCTTCTTCAATTAGTAATGGTGTCTGTCTTGCTTGATCATCATCCTCATCATTTAAAGTTAATGGAATAGTTTTGGAAAAGAACAAAATAAGAAGGGTGATTAAAGAACACAAATGCTTGTTTACGGATCTGCACGCGAGTACGGGTTGGAAAGAGGGAAGCCTGGATAATATTTGGGTTAGGTGATGATCATCAGAATCATCAATTGTTGTGGAATTACCAACACTGATGCCCATCGTTTGTTTCTTTTGAGGTCTAGTTGTCGTCGTCGTGGTCACGGAAACTCATGATGTTTGTGTGATTTCTTTGTCTTTGCAAATTAACATAGCCACCCAATGTATAATTGTACTCCTAATTAATGGTAACTACTACTCATATTTTATAGTACAGTACGGAGTAATATATTCTAAAGGTGGCAATTCGGCGTGCCGGGCCCCCGGCTTCGTGGCTGACTGGGTCGGCACGGTCGTGCCTGGTCCTGGTTTCGTGTCGTGCCTGGCACGATGTTTCGGCGCCCACCCTCGCTGAGGCACGAGCTCGATCCTGTCATGCCCGATCGTTCATGCCCCCGCTTCGATTTTCGGGTTTCGGGTCGTGCCTCGACCTATTTTTTTTTTAAATCCGAAAAATACGATGTGCGTTAGTGCGTGTATGCGATCCGAATATTTTAGTTGTGATTTGAATATTAATTATGATTTAGGTGTCTATAAATAATATAATATTTATAAGTTATAGTGTTAATAAGTTATACTCCCTCCGTCCCAAAATGTTTGTCCCGTTTGCTTTTGCACGATAACTAAGAAAATGGTGTGATGATTGAGTATATAGGCAATCATGCCTACTTTATATGGTGATGTGTGAGGTGGGGTGGGTTAATTGAATGGCAAAATGGTAAATACTTTGTCTTAGTAGGGACGAAGTTGTAAAAAAGGATAGACTAAAAAGGAAAGTTGAGAAATGGGACAATCATTAAGAACCTACCCAAAAAGGAATACGGGACAATCTTAGTGGGACGGAGGGAGTAGTTTTATAATTAAGAGTAAATTACAAATTACACCCTTCAAAGATGCGTTTATTAAAATTTACTCCCTTATGAATTTTTTTAAATATTTTACACCCAAAAAGATGCAAAACTTCAAAATTTACTTGCAAATCACTACTCCGACGAGTTAATCCGGTGAGTTTGAATTATTTTTGCTTGTTTCCTATTTTTTATACCGAAAGTGCCCCTTTCTTCTTGCTACCATCCTTTCCCCCTTCCCTTACGCTCTCATTTAGTTTGCAGACTTGTTAAAAAAAAAAAGTCCCCACAAATGATTGATGAATGGATGCTCGAGTTTTGGGTTTGGTGATTTTCGATTTGAGAATTTATTAGGGTTTGATGGGAGGGATTTGCCGTGGATCCCTACCAACAAATAATAACCAACTAAACCTAACACGTCGCTAGGGCAAGTCGGGTCGATATCCACGGGGACGGTAAAGAGGGTTTAAACCAAGTTTCACTTAAAGACTTGACTAGGTCTCAAGGCTAAACTAAACTAGAACGATAAGAAGGGAATAAACTATGACTAGGAACGAACTAGGTATAACAACTAAGGCTAAAAGATTCAACTAACTAAAGAAAAAATGACTAAGATGACGAAGAAATTAAATAAGGAAAGAGTAGGGTTAGGTTGGGTTCATAAGTGTAGTAGGATAGTTGGGTAATCGAGGGTGTAGGTTTCACCTAGTCACTAAGGTCGGTCCGCGCTCTCGCGTCAAAGACAAACCCGAATAATCAAGCAAGGTGCTACCCAATACAAGAGGATTCAACCACCAATCAACCATACAAAGAGAAGGAGGGAACTAGCAAGAGTAGCATTTGCAACTACCACCCTAACAACAATTTCATCAAACACATGGTATGCACAATAAGTGACTAGTGACAAAGATTCAACATTTACCCACAATCAACCCTAATCACCCATAATCAACACTTAATCCCCCTACTAACCCCACAAGAATCTACTCACTCATGTTCAAGATAGTAAACCCAATACCCATAATGAAACAAACATAAACATGAACATTCATAATGGATTATTGAAGATTACTAAACATAAATACAAATGAAAACCAAATAGAAGAGATTAGGGAGAAGATGAATTATACCAAAACTAAAGGATGAACAAAAGATTGAATCTTGTATAAAATCAACCCAAGAAGTATCCTCAATGTTGTCAATAGAGAAGAATTCTTCAATAGATCTTCAATTACACAAGAACTAACTAGAATTAAACTAAAACTAGTTTTATCACCCGTGAAGATTCACGGGTCAGTTTATACTTGTGTTATAGTATATAAATTGAAATAAAACTAAAAATTATGAATAAGATATATATTATATATGAACTCAAATAAAATATGTATTAGAAAAAGAGTATTCATGCTACTCCTCCAATTTTTATTTATTGCCCATTTCATCAATATATCGGTGGATTATTTTAATCAAACGCGCACTATGTATGTGTATTATCATACTGATTAACTAAAAAAACTGAAAAGAAACATGACTATATACTATCTCAAAGATTAGTTAATAAAAAAAGAAATCGACCCCCCTCCTTATATGGTCGTAAACCCATTTTTTATTTTTTAGACCCACAACTTGATTAACATAACCCAAAATAACTCGTTAATTTAGGATCAAAACCCTACCCGACTCATTCGGCCAGTGAGAATTTATTAAAATTAAATAAAATATTTATATCTAAATATTATATTTGGATTTATAATTAAATAAAATATTATATTACAAATATTCATTTTAATACAACCTATTTTATCATTTAATTGTAATATAATTTTAATAATTGAATTAATTATTTTTTAAAATATAAACATTACTTTTAAAGAGTACAACATTAATATTAAAAAAAATTAATATTAAAAATATTTTTATTGGACTTAAAAAATTAGTAAAAAAATATAGGCGTTCAAAACTATTTTTAACCCTAATCCAAACCGTGACCGTATAACCCAACTCATATTTGGTCTGACCCGTATTTGGATCTGACTCGTATAACTCGACCCGCTGGACCCATTTTACACGTATACATACTACGCTTCGGCTTTATTTTTGAGGGGTTGAGTAACTTTAGTGTTAATTTTTAACCCTTAATCGTAAAGTTAAAGATTAGAATTTAGACCCTTAATTGGAATTAAAAGCGTAGTCCGGGTACTAATTTTACTCTTAAATATCTTTTAATCGATTTTGCTCTCAATGTTTTTAGACATATATAAACACTTTAAAGAATCGAATACGTACATGATTAATTATTTAAATCACTTCAAATATTTAGATTCAATTTTGATGTTTGCAAGCAACCCCACTTTTTAGGATCGTGAATTCATTTTTTCGGCCCACAACCCGTTTGATCGACCCCAATATGACTCGTTAATTTAGGGTTGAAACCTGACCCAACTCGTTCCACCCATTGGGTCAATGATAATTTATTGAAATTAATAAAGTATTATATTTGGATATTATATTTAAAATAAATAAATATGTATTTTAAATTACAAATATTCAATTTAATACAACATTTTTTTTATCATTTAATAATAAAATAATTTTTAAAATTGAATTAATATTTTTGAAGTGCAAACATTATTATTAAAGATTATAATAATAATGCTTTTAAAATAATAATAAAAAAAAATATATTTTATTTGCTGGACTTAAAAAGTTGCTAAAAAATATATCCATTCGATACTATTTCTGACCCTAACCTTAACCCGATCCCTTGACCCGTATAACCCGACTCATATTTGATCTGACTCGTATGACTCGATCAGCTGCACCCGTTTGATAGGTCTTTATATTACAATCCCACTGTGTTTTTTTTTTGCGGGGTTGAGTAACATTAATTGGCGATGTTAATTGTCAACCCTTAACTGTAAAGTTAAAGAGTTCGGGGTGCTAATATTACTTTTTATTAAACATTTTTTTATCATTTAATAATAAAATAATTTTTAAAATTGAATTAATATTTTTGAAGTACAAACAATATTATTAAAGATTCTAATAATAATACTTTTAAAATAATAAAAAATAATATATATTTTTTTATGGATAAGATAAAAATAATAAAATGTTATGATGATAAATTTATATTTTTGAATTAATATTTTTGAAGTACAAAGAATATTATTAAAGATTATAATAATAATACTTTTAAAATAATAAAAAATAATATATATTTTTTTCTGGATAAGATAAAAATAATAAAATGTTATGATGATAAATTTATATTTTTGAATTAATATTTTTGAAGTACAAAGAATATTATTAAAGATTATAATAATAATACTTTTAAAATAATAAAAAGTAATATATATTTTTTGATGGATAAGATAAAAATAATAAAAATGTTATGATGATAAATTTATATAAAAAATCGCTGAAAGATTGGGGGTTATTAGTAGGAATGTTTTCCCTCGTTGAAGTTTTTTTTTCCTTTTTAATTTTCACTCTTTATAGTGTTACTCATCAAATTTTCATTTTTGGTAAAATAAATTAACAAATACTATATGCCTTATACACACTTTTCTAATATTACTTTTTTTATGATATATTTTTTAAAATTATGTCCAAAATATTTTAGAGTACAAATTTCTTCCAAATCGCTATTTACATGTTTTATGACGAAATAATGATACATATGTATTTCTTACTTGTGATTAGACATGTCAAACGGGTCGGATGGATAATCAGGTTATGGGTCGGGTCATAATACAGGTCGAGTGTTACATACTCTGATCCCAAATAGTTATACAATAACCAATTAATTAATTCTTTTGAAATACATGTTCTGCTTCATGTATTGTGAAAAATGTTGTAGGCCAATGTGATTTTTGTGAAACTTTGTAGATAATATTTATATTATTTATCTTAATTGCAAATGTAAACAATTTTTTATGCAAAAATGATTTTTTTTCATCTAATTCATGTTAAATAAATATGAGTTGAAAAGGAATATTCTATTTTTTTCTTTTTATAATAATGCACCTAGGTTAATTATGGATAGTTAATATAGTTTTGACACGTCATCAATACTTCTCCTACACCTTGCCATGTGGCCAAGGATGCATCAAATTAATATATATATATATATATATATATATATATATATATATATAGATAGATAGATTAACAAAAGATTAAGGAGAAACTAAGCTAATCTACACTAATATCTATCTAGGGTTTAGTCTAATGGATGGTAATGCAAAGATCCTCCAAAAACAATACCAGAGGGGTATATATAGGGTTACATAAATAAGGAGAAGAAAAAAAATGAAACGCGGGCAGAGCTGGGCCCTTCCTGACCGAGAAGGTGATGATCCCGGTCGGGAAGGGAACCATCCCGGTCGGGAAGCTGATGATCCCGGCCGGGAAGGCCTCACAGCGGGTCTTCTCTTCTTGCAGCTCATCCCGGTCGGGATGGACATGGTCCCGATCGTGATGGGTCCTTGTTTGCTCTTCCTAGGCTTCTTATCGATGTTCGGTGCTCGGGATATCATCAAGTGGGCCCCCATGGGACTCGTGAATCGAGTCCAAGTCACCGAGTCATCATTGCTTCTCCTCATTGGGTCCATATGCACTCAGGGGCGAACCCATTGAGTAGCAGGGGGTAGCGGGCGCTACCCCAACCCCGAAAAATTGGATGAAGAAGATGAGTTTGTGCTACCCCAAAATATAACTAAGTATAGAATAAAATAATAACATGCATAAAATTAACAATGGAATGCTTTGGCCTAGTGGTGAAGTGGGGTTTAATGTATTGAATGTCAAGAGTTCGAACCCCCATATAGGATGTTTTTATTATTGGTATCTTTTTACTCTTTTTACTCCATACTATCTTATTTTCGAGCGAAAATTTGATAGAAATGTTGTACTCCATACTATTTAATACAAAATATAACTTTTTCTTTATTTATGTAGAATTTTCATTTTGTTTAAGAAGACATGTCGATTTAATTAATTTATATGCTACTTTGTATATATTTTACTCCGCACTAGGAATACCATATATATTACATAATTTTGTTATTTAGATTTACAAGTACTAAAATGTTTCCCATAAAAGTAAATGGTCGGTATTATACTAATTATTTAATTAACGTTCGACGATATGAGGTTTAATTCTCAGTAACCACATCAATCATGAGTTGTTTGTTAAACAAAATTGAGTTTTTTATTTTAAAAAATTCTCTAAAAGAGAAAAAAATAAGTCTTAAAAAAATTTCGTTACCCCATATTTTGAATCCTAGATTCGCCCCTGTATGCACTAGAAACGAGTCGGAATCGCTCCATTTCTCCAAGTTAGGCCTTATAAACCTAAAGCAAGCTAGAAGAAGCGTAAGTAGCCTCGAAACCGCTCCAAAGAGTGATTCCACTGGTGAAACTGGGACCAAACACTGGGAAAAAGGCACTACAAAACACACTTATCAACTCCCCCACACTTAACCCTTACTCGCTCTCGAGTAAGCACGAACTAACTAATAATTAAAAGAAACTAGACCACTACCCGATCGGGTATTAGCGCACCCAACGCCCTTTCAGCTCACGCGAGAACACTTAGAGGAAAAGTACTCTTCGCAAGGCAAGTGAGGTCTTGCGACAAAACTGTGGATACAACCGAAACCGAAAACACGCAAACACACATCAAACAAACAAACGGTTGCATCCAAGAAGAAACAAATACCGCTTCCCTCTACAAAGCGGTGAAAGGAACATCGGTTAAGGACTCAAGGCAAGTGACAACGTTCCCAATCTAATAACACAAATCGATATGAACAAAACCCTAATAGTATGACAACAAAGCAATAAAAACGTTGATAACTTACATAGGTCCTCCTAACCTTCTAAGAACTTACTACGGGACGATAGGCGGGATGGAAAAAGGATGAACCACGTATTTAGTCGACACTGTAGGTAAAGTGAAACCCCGACCCCTTTAGCAATAAGCCAAGAGGGTCGTCTCATGCTCAAAAATCGCCTAACTAGTCAAAGTAAAAAGGTGGATATGGTTGCAAAATGAGGGAACACCGACCATTACCGCTATCATTCTTCCTAGGGACTCGGTTCTTTGGTAGGCTCTTCACGATAATAGTCGGTAAAAGGCTTATTTTTGAGGGGTGAGAATTCTTTTTGTGAGATGATTTTCTTTGGCATTCTTCTCTTGCATTTGGCTTTTGAGTTGCTATGCCATTTCTTTTTCTTCTTTTGTATTTTCTTTTTGATTTGTTGTGCCTTTTCTTTTTCTTCTTTCTTTTCTTTCTTTCTTTCTTTCTGTTTTTTCTTTCTTTTGACTTGGCTTGCCTTTTGGATGATTTTGTTTTATAGGCATTTCTTGCAACCAAGTAAGAAACTTAGATAATTTGCAACTTATTTGTGGAAATGTGTAGGAGGTAGGGGAAATGGGGTTGTCGGGAGCGCGCTTTCCCTTCAAATCCACAAAAAGGGGGAATCATGGACTAATCAAAGCGACTTCGAACACGGTTCACCTAAGGGAAGGGACTTGGTAACCAAGGCCTTTTCACTCCGTGGGTGGTCATAGTGGTCAAAATGCAAATCCCGTAGTAAATCCCTAGTAGACTAGGTGGACTCAAGGTAAAGAACAAACGAAACTATTGATTTAAGGTCATTCTACTAAAGTCCAAGACTCAACTCATATTACTAGAAAGGGAAAGTAAACACTTGCGCACTAGCCTCAAAACCGGGTTTTCGAAAACATTTCCTACACTAGACTCACAAACTATACAAGACATAACAAAGACGCAACAAAAACGAAAGAAAAATGAGACAAGTACAACAAAACAAAACAAAACAAGAGAAAAGAAAGCAAACACACAAGGAAAACAAGCATCACCCAGAAACATCCACATAAGCAACCAAAACAACCACAACCTTCAACAAGCTCCACCCGAGCACACATCATCACAAAATCTCCTACAAACTCCACAAGAGGCAAAGAGGAAAAGGGATAGAATGACGTTACCAGATGTCTTGAGCTTTCCGAAAATTACGGCGATCAAGGAACCTATAAGGAAATGGGGAGGCAAAAGTGCAAAACACACAATACAATAAAAATACGACACAACGACACAAAAGGAAAAGACACAAAAGAAAATCTTTTTGATTTTTATGAATTTTTTTTCAAATTTTTAGGGGTTTTTAAGATTTTTCGAAAAAAACTACGAAAATAAAACTAATCTAGACTATGATATCGCTCCCCCACACTTAAACCGAGCAATGTCCTCATGCTCGATCGGTAGTGTGTGGAGACACTAAAAAGAAGAGAAACTACGAAAATAAAGCTAAAAATCAAAAATAAAATCGAAGAAAGAGTAGAATGTGTCCGGCCGGGGTGTAATCAAGTCACCATGGGTCGAGACGAAAAAAGATATGGATGGGGGAAGAAATAAAAAGAAGAAAATAAAAGGAAATGGGAGGGGAGGACTAGGTGTAATCAAGTCACCTAGCCCGGATTCCGCCTAAATCCGACTAAATTCTACCAAAAGAAAGGAAAATTAAATAAAAAGTGAAAATACTTGTCAATTTGGATTTTGAAATGATTCTCGATGTAGTCACGTCATCGAGAATCAGAAGCAATAATTACCAAAGGCCCCAAGGGCCAACAAAACACTCAAAATAAGGGGGAAATAAAATGGACGAGCATCAAAAACGGAAAAGAAACATCATGCTCGTCATCATCCCCCTCCTCACTTTCATTATTGTCATCATCATCATCATCATCATCATCATTTTCATCTTCTTCTTCACCGGCTTCATCATTCCCCACCCCCGTATTTACATCGAAGGCATCCTCAGCCTCGTACTCCTCATCATCCATCATAGCACCACTACCACTAGGATTACCGTGGTTAGGAAAGTACTCGGGCCTATACCATGATGGAAGGTTGCCACGCGGATCAATATACCCCTGTTGTGCAAGAAGGTGATATCCGGGGTACTGGGCATAGTAGCTGTCTCTCCGCTCCTCATATTGTCCTAGATGTAGCGCATTAAGCATCGCGGCCATGGATGCATCGGCCGGGGGCTAAGGGTAGACAAACGGAGTGTATGGGGTGTACGGAGGTACGTACACATATGCTGGGGGTGTAGGATAAAAGGGGTGTGGTCGGGTAGCTTGTTGTTGTTGTTGTTGTTGGGTTGGTTGCTGTCAAGGCTCCACACTAGCACGTGTATGCGGTGCACGGGAAGAAGAGGCACCGGGATCACCTCCCGCACCGGGTACTAACAGGTTAGGTTCTTGGACCGGGATGAGGGAGTGTCCCAAGGGCACAAGGGTTAGGAGCCTAGTGCATGGCAAAGTGAAGTGTGGCCGACCCGAGGTATTCCATTGATACCTCTTGTGCTCCCTATCATAGGCAATCCATTTATGGAACCTAGTCAAATGGTCCTCATCTATGGTCGTATCCCCCGGTACGGGGATCAAGTCTTCCTCACTAAAATTCTCATCAACCGCCTTAGCTACATGTGTTATGAACCCCCCAAGAACAATCTCACTCACTTTTTTCCCCGCTTTACTTATCTTATGAAAATGCTTAGCCAAAACAAGGGGAAGGTTGGGGGTAAACCTAGGTTGACTCTTGACATTTAAATAAGCCCCGAGTATGGTTAACTCTTGTTGTGTGAAAGTGCTCATTTCGCTCCTCCCAAAAATTGTACCCGTAATTAATCGATGCCAAATACGTAAAACCGGGTGGTGGACATGATGACGGCTAGACAAACGTCGAAAGTCGACAAGGGTAAGACCGGGTATACTTTTCCAAACATCGACCTCACTAAAACCGGCGGGTTCCTTGCAATTAGAAACGAGGGGGAGACCAAAAATAGCACCAAATTGGGGGAGGGTGTAGTTGTAGTCACCATTGTTTACCCGAAAAGCAACCCGGGGTGGATCGACTCTAGTATTTAGAGTAAAGCTACTAAAGAACTCTAGAGTGAGTTGCTTGTATGTAAGCTCATGCATATTAAATAACAATTCAAACCCCATACCCACAAACAATTCTCTACTTTGCTCAAGAATGCCAAGCTTTCTAAGTATAATCTTGCAAAGAAAACGAGTTGGCTCAACAGGCTTACCAAGAAGCTTGTAGAATTGCTCCTTTTGCCACTCTGAACCAAAGGTAAGGGTAGGAAAATCCGGATGACAAGGAATTTCCGGCTCTTCGACCTCGACCTCGGGCTCGACTTCGGCTCTTGAAGTTGAAGCACTCTTCCTTTTCTTGCTTGCTACTACCATCCCTTTCTTCTTTGGAGCCATTGTTGAAGAAGCTTAAAAAAAATGCTAAACACCAAAATCGATTTTTACCCAAAAATATAATCTAGAACCCACAAAAATACTGTGGACATGACATAGGTCCACCCCGACGCGGCCACGCGCGGGTTTGGGGAGGCGAATGAATCTCCATATGAGATGGTCAAATTGAAATTTAAATCGAAGTAGGAGTCGCCACCTAACTTTGTGGGAGTTCGAGCCCGTTCGAACCCACTCTATGTCGTAGTGGGCCATGCACAAAGTACGGTCCATTTCCGATGTCAGAGTTTATTGGGTTCGTCCCTTTGCATTTGATACCGATACCGACATTATCGGATATCGTGTATTGAATGACTCTCGTTGCCAATGGATTCAGACATCCGGAAACCATGGTTCTGAGTAAGGGGTGAGGGTACGTGTTGGGAAGTTCACTAAGAACACCCAACCCCGCCCGCACTTAGCAGCCTTTACTAAGATATCGTTCGTTTTTGGTGTACACGCGTTAGTTCGACGGTTGAATGATATGCAAAGATTATTTTCCTAAGCATGTGAGAAAAATAAATTGGTTGCTAAGTCGTTTAATGCATGTTAAACTAATAACGTCAAATTAAAGTTATTTTAGCATGTGTGGTTCGTTTTAGTCTAATAAAACGATAGAAATAAATAAATTGCTACAAACACGAGAAAACGAGTTAGTAACGATTGAATAAATCAAATAAAGATGTAAATACGATGATATGCATGATTTTGAAAAAGGTTTATGACACGTGATGGATTAACACGTGTTGACCGAGGTCCAAAAAAAAAATTATTTATCGAAATCTGAAAATATGTCGCGAAAGTCGCTTTTTTTTATGTAAGAAACGAAAAGAATAGAAAAGTGAGAAAACGAAAAAAGGGGCTCGGCCTTCCAAGCTCTCGCGCGAGTCGCCTGGAAGGCGTGCGACTCGCGCAGGAGTCTGTCCTGGTTTTTTATTTTTCGAAAATCGACAATTTTTTATAAATCGCGTACAAATACGGATTAATTTATACCCGATTTATATTTTCGATATTCGTCGTATCCGATATTCGATTATGAAATCGATATCAAATAGTCGGAATGATATTAGAAAAAAGTTTGTTTTGAAAAAAAGAATTTGAACGAAAAGAAAAAAAATATTAATTCTCTCCGCGTAAAAAACCGTCGAATTTTGTTAAAAAAGATGTAACGATTTTTTGGCATCAACGAGATTTAATTTAGTTCTCGTTAGATACGATATTCGATTAGAGAATCGATATCGTATTTTAAGAACGTTTGTTTTATGAAAATATTTTTGTAATATCGATACTAGAAATATAAAAAATATGTGACGAACGACCCGTAATAAAAAAAAATGATGAACGACGCAAGAGAAATAAAACGAGAAAAACGTGGAGAAAGGAGGAAGAGTCGGGTTTGATTTTACACCCTCAACCTACATGCTTTGTTTTCTCGGAATAGAGCTCGTCGGAAAGTGGCTTAAACACGGGAGCGTCGAGATGATGTGGGATGGTTAAGGTGTCGTGTAGGGTGACGGATTTCGGCCGGTTTGTGGGGTCGGATTCGTCGGGTCGAGGTTGCTCGGGAATTGTTTAGCGTAACGAGGTTGTATGCGGGAATAATCGATGTGTATTTGTCGTGAAAATTGTTGTGTATAATTAATGCTGGATGTTGAATGTGTGTGATGGGAGGGTCCTATTTATAGGAGATGGCTAACTTGCAAAGGAAGAAAGTCACCAGTTGGAATGAGGTGGGATTCCGTCTAAGGATAGAAAAAGTAAGAAGTTGAAAGGGAAGAGAATTCCGTTTCTTGGTCGGAAAGAAAGGAATCTCGGCTGAAATGGGGCTGCTCGGCCGAGTATTTGACGCTCAGTCGAGTATTTGATTCGGTATCCGGATAGAATTCCTACTTGAGATCGAATTCTATCCTTAAATGGATTTGTTTAATATTTTTTGAGGCTGACTTTTGTAGTATTCGAGCCTAAACCGAACTCGTGAGATGACACGGCTGGTCCGTGTGTCTCGAAAAAAAATCTTTGACCGGGTTTGACCCGACCGCTAAAAGACGGTTTTGCCCCTGGTGCCGGATTCGACCCACATTAATCTTATTTGACTCGAAACGACCCACTGGGCTTGGATTTGAGGTTGGTTTTGTAAGATTTGTACTCCGTAATAAGCCCAAGCCAAATGTCCATGATTTCGAGCCCATATCCGAGTTCGTCAAAGCACGTTTGCGTCCGATCATCATCGGGTGTTTGGCGGGAACTATTATAGACACCTGGCGGTCAAAATGTGGGTGTCTACAGAGCCCCCACTCTGACTGAGGCTTGGACAAGGCGAAAGTCAGAGTAGCTACCGGGCCAATCGAGGATTAAGACCTGGCAGACTTTCGATCGGGTCGTTTATAGTCCATTAGACTTGCGTGAAGGGCTCGCCAGCCATAAGCTAGAAATCATACCTGGGTAGATGTCAATAATGTCGCGGGGACTTTGCCTGAAAAGTCTTGGGTGTGTCTGTTTACAGACATATCCCGTCTTGAAGTTGTGTGGGAGCTTGCCTTGTAAGTTCTGGGTATATCTGCTTGTAGATACATCCCGTCTTTGGATCGCGTGGGAGCTTGCCTTGTAAGCTCTGGGTGAATCTGCTTGTAGATACATCCTGTCTTGGAATTGTGTGGGAGCTTGCCTTGTAAGCTCTGGGTGTATCTGCTTGTCGATACATCCCGATTAATGAAAATGTTGCTTGAACTTTCCACTGGGGAGTCTTTGAGAATTCTTCGGGAGTCTTGGGTGTACCTGTATGTTGATACATAACAGATTGCATGTAATATCTAGGCAAAACACCGACTCACACTGGGGAAGAAATGATTTTTGGAAAGAAAATACTGAAATCTTTTTTTGAAATTTTTTGGAAATAAGAATGCTTGGGATGACTTGATTCCTGATCAGATTCTGACACGGACTCCTAAAATCCTCCGGTTAGGCCTGTATGCCTAGATGAAGTAGGGATAAAAATTCATATTCTCGTGGTGACTAGGAAAGGGAATTTCTCAAATGGCTAAGTTTTGCAAATTTTAAAATGAGAATTTGAAGAGAGAGATATACCGACAGACTCGACTCTGGACACGTGAGGACGAGTTGACAGATACGACTTTGACTCTCTAAGGGTTAGACCGTGACTTGGTAGGGAGTGGGCCACCTAAGATGACAAGACTCTTAAGTTGCGTTATTCCGTAGCCTAGGCGAGTGGCAACATGGTCGAATCCTCAGAATGAGACTGTTTCCGTACGACAGGGCTTTGTGGTAGCAATGCCGTAGACTGGTGTTCTTTTGAATTTTTTAGTTTCGGGGTATGTTCCCCAAGTAGGTATTGCTTCGAGTCCCAGACAAATTCTCGTCTTCAACTGAGCCGAGTACTAGGACACTCTATAGAAAGGAAGCTAGTGTTTGAAAAGTATTTGGATTTTTGTGAGTGGAAGGAAAACTTCTGCCTAAGAGAAGCCCCCAGAATGACAAAGCTAATTGTTGAGAATATGACAGTGTCGTGACCGGAATGATGGTGCTTTTTGAATTTGTGGGTGGTTGTGCCTCCGTTGAAAGGCTGCCTACGTATTCACGTGTAGTGAAATCAAACCAAGCCGTAGTTCAGTGGATCGAAATACATATTGTGGTGCCTAGTTTATTAGGGCTTTGTGTGTAACTAGCCATAGCGATGGTTAGGCTAGGTGTGCTCCCAATGATGCCTTGATCAAAGGGCTAGAATATTTAGGATGTTGATCCTGTGACTGTGAGCATTCTCCGGGGTAGCCCTCAAAGGTGGTGTGAACTATTTGGGCATGTTCTATGCCGACCACAAGTTGAATTCCCGTGTTTGGGGTTGGTAACTGGTTTAGATGTTTTTGGAAATGTGGTGCTAGGTCGTAAGTGCTTTGATGATTCGAAATCTGGAGCTCGATTTTGTGGAGCTAAGGCTTCGAGGGTAAGGTATTGCGATGCGGTAGGAAAGGGGGGAAGTCGAGTAAAAATGACTCGGACTTCGATTGGGCAGGTTGATAATGCGGGATCTGGTTTCCATGTCAGGTCCTAAAGGTTAGGGTGTATCCTATGGAGCTCGAATCCTCAAAATTCTAGGCTGTCCCTAGCCTAGGTCTCGAGAAGGTCTTGAGGGTTGTAATGTGGGAAGGCTAGATGTGGTGTTAGCTGACCAGCTTGACTATCTCTCCCTTATTTGATGGTACGGGTAATGATAATTTTTGAATTGACCGTTTCACTTGAGTTGATCGTTAACTACGGTCATTGGTTTTTGAATTCTTTGGGTTGACCTCTTAGCCCCAGTCATGGGATTCTTTACTCGGATTGACCGTTTAACATGGGTGCCTTTTTTTTGATGATGGCCTGCTTTTGTTTTGGCCTTTTGCTTTTTCCTTGGACTTTTGATTTTTTTGTCCAGCTTTTTTTTTGTCGGTCAGACTAACACCTAAGGTAGGGACTGGCTAGTCTTATTGGATGGGTATTTATGGTGGGAAATGGGCTTGCCTCCAGTCTTGAACCCAAACTAGGAGACTACCTAGATTTGTCCTAGGATTCGGTACCGCTCCTGCTAAGGGTGATTATGTAGCTTTCTATGTCAGACATGGAACAGGTAAAGGAAAACACGGGTTCAGTTTCCTGCAGTCGTTATAGATGGGCCTATAATAGTCACGTGCATGTGCTCACAGTGTATGACGGTATTCATCATGTTCTCGGAAACACATAAGAAAAGTATATATGGGAAATAGAATATTGAAAGATGACAGAATGCAAATGACTCTGACTCTGATTTGGAAATGAGGATGTAGGGTATCCTAGACTCGAACTCAGACTTAGACTTGAATCAAATCCGGACTTTCGGACGCTCGGTTGGTTGTTTTTGTAAGGTCTTTGATTGGAGAGAACGACAAGTGTCATGACTCGCCTAAACTCGGCTTTGCACAAATGCAAGAGAGGGTGTCAAACTAGACATGGCCCGGGGTGACGGGAATGACTAAGACTCTTGGACTGGGATACTCAAACGTTGACCTAGACAAAGTAACGACCGCGACTTGGACTCGATATGCGGAAGGGTAAGTCAGAAAATGGGGGAGACCGTGTTTGACCGTGTCGCGTGTTCGGCCCAACCGTGGTGACCTAACCCTAGGTGGCTCGAGTGTTCTTAGCATAGGTTCGACACGGAGAAGGCCTCATAAGGACGCCGGTGTAAGATGGACGTAAAGTACCCCTTAAGGTGACCATGATCGACTGCTCGGGTGAAGGACATCCCCCAAGTGAGACTAAAGACTCTGGTAGGATTCAGATGATGCGACATCTAAGTGACTCAAAAGTGGGATACGTGAGACAACACGTGTAAGGCCTGATCCTTAGAGCAACCGTGATTGACCGCTCTGCAGAAGGGTAGCCCCCGAGTGGGGATGAGGACCGACTCCTAGACGGGTGACTCGTGGACGGTGGGCCTTCCTTAGGATTTTGGCAAAATGGGCCTAGTCCCGTGTGTAGAAAGACCTACGTGTGAGCTATTCCCCAGACTTTGGACTCGATTGTGTAAGTGGGCTTCCCTTTGTAGGAGTTCGTCCTAGGTAGGTGGGTCGTGCCTTGTCCATAAGGCGGACTTGGGATGGGGTAGAAACTCGTGATGTAAGATCGACAGAGTTTCGACGCTATAGACTCTAACAACTTATGACAAGACCCAACACTGCTAAATACGGGAAGTCCTAAGAAGAAAGCTTTGGAAAGAGGATTTGGATTTGAAAACCGAGTAAGGTCGGATAAGAAGGCCCGATTTTTTTTGAAAATCGAAAAAAAGGTGTTATCGGGCCGAAATTTTGAATTTTTAGAAAAGTTTGGGCAGCATACCGGCTAAAAATAAGCTATTTTGAGTTAAAATCATAAGTCCTAAATTCAGTAGCTTTCCGTGTTTGAAAAATGGATAATTTTCGAAAAAGATGCATGTTTTTGAAAACGAAGGTTTTTGAAAAGACGAGACATGGATCAAGTAGCACTAGTCACGGAAACAGTATAATGACGCCATGTATGCTCTTAGTCTAAGTCTCGGTCGGTCGAATAGGATCTATACCAACGACGATAGCTTTCTCGCAAATCAGGACGGTCTTCCTAAGCCGAGTTGGTCTTAGAACCTGCCGTAAAACCCATGCGAGTTCCGCCATCGAAGTCTTTAGTGCACCCATTTAGGAATGCACCGTGGTATAGTGGGACGTCGGTCACAAGTAACCGGCCCGGGAAAGAATTGGGTTATGCATGAACCATTGAACTAAAACGTGTACATTACTATTTGAACGATTTCTTTTCGAGTCTCACCCTGAGGATGCCGATGGTAAGTGACACATCAGTTAATCCCCAGCGGAGTCGCCAAATTGTGGATATGACATAGGTCCACCCCGACGCGGCCACGCGCGGGTTTGGGGAGGCGAATGAATCTCCATATGAGATGGTCAAATTGAAATTTAAATCGAAGTAGGAGTCGCCACCGAACTTTGTGGGAGTTCGGGCCCGTTCGAACCCACTCTATGTCGTAGTGGGCCGTGCACAAAGTACGGCCCATTTCCGATGTCAGAGTTTATTGGGTTCGTCCCTTTGCATTTGATACCGATACCGACATTATCGGATATCGTGTATTGAATGACTCTCGTTGCCAATGGATTCAGACATCCGGAAACCATGGTTCTGAGTAAGGGGTGAGGGTACGTATTGGGAAGTTCACTAAGAACACCCAACCCCGCCCGCACTTAGCGGCCTTTACTAAGATATCGTTCGTTTTTGGTGTACACGCGTTAGTTCGACGGTTGAATGATATGCAAAGATTATTTTCCTAAGCACGTGAGAAAAATAAATGGGTTGCTAAGTCGTTTAATGCATGTTAAACTAATAACGTCAAAGTTATTTTAGCATGTGAGGTTCGTTTTAGTCTAATAAAATGATAGAAATAAATAAATTGCTACAAACACGAGAAAACGACTTAGTAACGATTGAATAAATCAAATAAAGATGTAAATATGATGATATGCATGATTTTGAAAAAGGTTTATGACACGTGATGAATTAACACGTGTTGACCGAGGTCGAAAAGAAAAAAGTATTTATCGAAATCTGAAAATATGTCGCGAAAGTCGCTTTTTTTATGTAAGAAACGAAAAGAATAGAAAAGCGAGAATACGAAAAAAGGGGCTCGGCCTTCCAAGCTCTCGCGCGAGTCGCCTGGAAGGCGTGCAACTCGCGCGGGAGTCTGTCCTGGTTTTTTATTTTCGAAAATCGACATTTTTTTATAAATCGCGTACAAATATGGATTAATTTATACCCGATTTATATTTTCGATATTCGTCGTATCCGATATTCGATTATGAAATCGATATCAAATAGTCGGAATGATATTAGAAAAAAGTTTGTTTTGAAAAAAAGAATTTGAACGAAAAGAAAAAAAATGTTAATTCTCTCCGCGTAAAAAATCGTCGAATTTTGTTAAAAAAGAAGTAACGATTTTTTGGCATCAACGAGATTTAATTTAGTTCTCGTTAGATACGATATTCGATTAGAGAATCGATATCGTATTTTAAGAACGTTTGTTTTATGAAAATATTTTTGTAATATCGATACTAGAAATATAAAAAATATGTGACGAACGACCCGTAATAAAAAAAAATGATGAACGACGCAAGAGAAAAAAAACGAGAAAAACGTGGAGAAAGGAGGAAGAGTCGGGTTTGATTTTACACCCTCAACCTACATGCTTTGTTTTCTCGGAATAGAGCTCGTCCGAAAGTGGCTTAAACACGGAAGCGTCGAGATGATGTGGGATGATTAAGGTGTCGTGTAGGATGACGGATTTCGGCCGGTTTGTGGGGTCGGATTCGTCGGGTCGAGGTTGCTCGGGAATTGTATAGCGTAACTAGGTTGTATGCGGGAATAATCGATGTGTATTTGTCGTGAAAATTGTTGTGTATAATTAATGCTGATGTTGAATGTGTGTAATGGGAGGGTCCTATTTATAGGAGATGGCTAACTTGCAAAGGAAGAAGGTCACCGGTTGGAATGAGGTGGGATTCCGTCTAAGGATAGGAAAAGTAAGAAGTTGAAAGGGAAGAGAATTCCGTTTCTTGGTCGGAAAGAAAGGAATCTCGGCTGAAATGGGGCTGCTCGGCCGAGTATGTGACGCTCAGTCGAGTATTTGATTCGGTATCCGGATAGAATTCCTACTTGAGATCGAATTCTATCCTTAAATGGATTTGTTTAATATTTTTTGAGGCTGATTTTTGTAGTATTCGAGCCTAAACCGAACTCGTGAGATGACACGGCTGGTCTGTGTGTCTCGAAAAAAAATCTTTGACCGGGTTTGACCCGACCGCTAAAAGACGGTTTTGCCCTTGGTGCCGGATTCGACCCACATTAGTCTTATTTGACTCGAAACGACCCACTGGGCTTGAATTTGAGGTTGGTTTTGTAATATTTGTACTCCGTAATAAGCCCAAGCCAAATGTCCATGATTTCGAGCCCATATCCGAGTTCGTCAAAGCACGTTTGCGTCCGATCATCATCGGGTGTTTGGCGGGAACTATTATAGACACCTGGCGGTCAAAATGTGGGTGTATACAAATACCCAATATAAGCTTAAGATTGATGTAATAAGCCTCCAAAACACACTCCAATAAGCTAAATCGAGTTTTGAAACAATACCCCAATCTCGGATTTTGGGAAAAATGGGGACAAAAAAACCCGATTTTTTTTCGTTTTTGAGGCTTTAGATGGTAGAATATGGGTTTAGGATAGTTATTAATGTGATAGAAACTGATTTTGGGATGTTTAGGAAGTGATTTGATGAGATTTGATGGAGTATTTGAAGATTTATGGTGTTTTGGGGGTTTTGAAGTTGGGGTTTATTTGGTGTTATGGAGGTTGAAGAAGGTTGAAGATGAATTGTGAATGAGTTAGTATGAGGTGGGAATGGGTTGGGTTGGGGTTGGGTATTATGTGAGAGGGGAGTGGGGCGGGGCGGGCTGATTAAAGAAGGTGGGTTTCGGCTGGGCTGCTACAAAAAAAATGAACAGCACTGGAAGTAGCTCCGTCCCGACCGGGAAGAATCGGTCCCGCCCGGGATGAGAACCTGTCCCGCCCGGGAAGAGACCGTCTCGCCCGGGATGGGCTCACAGTAGCTAGGTTCTTTTGCCCACTCGTCCCGACCGGGAAGAACCGGTCTCGCCCGAGAAGCTCATCCGTCCCGACCGGGAAGAACCGGTCTCGCCCGAGAAGCTCATCCGTCCCGACCGGGAAGCTTTAGTTTCGCTCGGGATGGCCTGAAGCTTCCCTTCATTAAGAACACACCGAACCTTCCTCCCAATCGACAAATAACACCTCGGGATCCGAAATCTCGTCCTCAAAAGCCATCATCATAGTGAGGGCTCGGAGGAGCAAGTCAAATGCTCGGGCCACATCATAGTGAGGGCTCAAGCTACCGAGCCAAGCTATCCTCCAAAGCCTCCAAGTTGGAAACACGAAGTAGTCACACAAAGACCCAATATCATTTTTCATGTTATCTCCGGGGTCTTTTCATCCTACAAGCTTTATCGACCTCTTCCTCCCTAAGCATCGCCTCCAATCACAAGCAAGCTTCAAGTACTTGACACGAGGCACAAAAAGCAGTTTTGGCCTCATTTCCTTGTTGCACATCCCCATACCTTCCTCAAGTTGTGGTTTTCCATCTTCAAGTCCCGGAACAACACTTGTCCCCACATCGTCTTGATGGAGAGAATTGAAACTTCTACTGGCGGTTTCAAGCTCTTCCAAACCGTTGCTTCGCTTACGTGCAAGGGGCTCTTGATGTTCTTCCACATTTTCGCACAAGGGCAACTTGAGTTCGTCATTTTTACCCAATGACTTCACAAATTCTACCAACTCATTCAACTCACTAACCTCCTCCAATTCTTCACCGACAATGCCTTCACCACGGGTCATTTCCTCATTCGTCTCTTTTTGGGTAGACGATTGAGTTTCTTCAAAGGAAGTTTCGCTTCCAAAAGGAACTTCATCGGCGGCTTCATGATTAGGTTGCTCCCCTTGCTCGAGTGAGCACCCATCGTCAAGTTGTGACGTTCGGGCTAAAAATATTACGGTTTCAACCGCTAACGCATTTAATCGAGCATTCATCGCCTCGTTTTCCCTTTGATATTGGGCCATGAATTCATCTTGTGCCTTTTGCATTTGGATGGCCATTTCTTGTTGGCTCTTTTGCAATTGAAGAATCGATTGATACAACTCCAAGTTTGGCAACTGGTGGTCATTGGGGTCTTGTAATGCTCCTTCAAAATCTTTATGATGCCCAAGGAGTGGGGCATCATATTGTTGGTAGTGAGATTGAGATGATTGGTAGTATTGTGGGTTTTGGGGCTCATATTGTGGTTGAGGTGAAGGGTAATATGGTGGGTATTGGGGAAATTGGCTTCCATATGGTGAATCATGATGAAACATGGTGGGTTCACAGTGATTGCTTGAGTAATAGCCACCATGATCATATAATTGATAAGCATTCACTTGTTGGCAGCCATTTCCATTTCCTTGAAATTCATACCCACGAGTGTCTTGATTATCCCAAGAAGCTTGATAGTAATTAGGAGTCATCATGTCATAGCTCTGATCCATAGAGGGAGAGGAATAACTTATTGTGGCTTCTATAGGTGGGGAGTTTAGATCAAACCTCATGTTATGCTCGAAAATCGTGGCTCGTACCCGGTTGAGGGCCTCTCAATCTAGAAACCGTTCGTTGATGCGGCTCTAAGTTGTAAAGAAGAAGATGGTCACCACCTCTAGGCGCAAACTGTGGACTAGGAGCAAACGTGAGAAGTCTAGTACTTTTTGGGCACTAGACAAGAAGGAAATAAACTTTACACACACAAGAAGCAAAAGAAAACAAAGAAAAACACAAAAACAAAAGACAAAGTCAAGTAAATAGGCAAACAAGGTCTAAACTAGCACCGTCCCCGGCAACGGCGCCAAATTGATTGGAGGGATTTGCCGTGGATCCCTACCAACAAATAATAACCAACTAAACCTAACACGTAGCTAGGGCAAGTCGGGTCGATATCCACGGGGACGGTAAAGAGGGTTTAAACCAAGTTTCACCTAAAGACTTGACTAGGTTTCAAGGCTAAACTAAACTAGAACGATAAGAAGGGAATAAACTATGACTAGGAACGAACTAGGTATAACAACTAAGGCTAAAGGATTCAACTAACTAAAGAAAAAATGACTAAGATGACGAAGAAATTAAATAAGGAAAGAGTAGGGTTAGGTTGGGTTCATAAGTGTAGTAGGATAGTTGGGTAATCGAGGGTGTAGGTTTCCCCTAGTCACTAAGGTCGGTCCGCGCTCTCGCGTCAAAGACAAACCCGAATAATCAAGCAAGGTGCTGCCCAATACAAGAGGATTTAACCACCAATCAACCATACAAAGAGAAGGAGGGAACTAGCAAGAGTAGCATTTGCAACTACTACCCTAACAACCATTTCATCAAACACATGGTATGCACAATAAGTGACTAGTGACAAAGATTCAACCTTTACCCACAATCAACCCTAATCACCCATAATCAACACTTAATCCCCCTACTAACCCCACAAGAATCTACTCACTCATGTTCAAGATAGTAAACCCAATACCCATAATGAAACAAACATAAACATGAACATTCATAATGGATTATTGAAGATTACTAAACATAAACACAAATGAAAACCAAATAGAAGAGATTAGGGAGAAGATGAATTATACCAAAACTAAAGGATGAACAAAGGATTGAATCTTGTATAAAATCAACCCAAGAAGTATCCTCAATGTTGTCAATAGAGAAGAATTCTTCAATAGATCTTCAATTACACAAGAACTAACTAGAATTAAACTAAGATTAACAAAAGATTAAGGAGAAACTAAGCTAATCTACACTAATATTTATCTAGGGTTTAGTCTAATGAATGGTAATGAAAAAGATCCTCCAAAAACAATACCAGAGGGGTATATACAGGGTTACATAAATAAGGGAGAAGAAAAAAATGAAACGCGGGCAGAGCTGGGCCCTTCCCGACCGGGAAGGCGATGATCCCGGTCGGGAAGGGAACCATCCCGGTCGGGAAGCTGATGATCCCGGCCGGGAAGGCCTCACAGCTGGTCTTCTCTTCTTGCAGCTCATCCCGGTCGGGATGGACATGGTCCCGATCATGATGGGTCCTTCTTTGCTCTTCCTAAGCTTCTTATCGATGTTCGGTGCTCGGGATATCATCAAGTGGGCCCCCATGGGACTCGGGAATCGAGTCCATGTCACCGAGTCATCATTGCTTCTCTCATTGGGTCCATATACACTAGAAACGAGTCGGAATCGCTCCATTTCTCCAAGTTAGGCCTTATAAATCTAAAACAAGCTAGAAGAAGCATAAGTAGCCTCGAAACTGCTCCAAAGAGCGATTCCACTGGTGAAACCGGGACCAAACACAGGGAAAAAAGCACTACAAAACACACTTATCAGGGTTCTCCTGGAATTGGGACTGAAAGAGTTGGGAAAGTCGAAATGAGGATGAGGTGGGGTGGGGGAGGGGCGTACTATTAATGAAGAGCATTTCGGTCAGTAAAATCATAAACTTATCGGAATAGTGATTTGCAAGTAAATTTTGAAGTTTTGCATCTTTTTGGATGTAAAATATTAAAAAAATTCATAAGGGAGTAAATTTTAATAAACACATCTTTGAAGGGAGTAATTTCTAATTTACTCTATAACTAATAGTATAATACTTAAATATAATTACAAGTTAATATTTAAATATATTAAGAAACTAGTTGGAAAGCCTGTGCGATGCACGAGCCGATTTTTAATGACGTTGATAATGATATCAAGTTATTATGCATAACAGTAAAAAAATATTATCCACATACGTGAATGTGTTTCTAGGTAGATAATATTTGCGGTAAACGTCAAATTAAATTATAGGCGTACATTATAGTTAGAATGACTAATTAAAGTACGTAGCACACAAGTACATTTTCAACTACATATTCGGACCAATATTCATTTATATTTATTAGAAATATTTACTTGTTACTCTATAAATTTTGCAATCAACAATATATTATCTACGGATTATTATTATTATTATAAATGTAATCACTAATAAATAAAATGACAAATAATATTTACGTATCAACGTAAAGTAAGAGACCCAATTTGACATATACGTAATTCAAAAACATATTTTACGTAGCGTGTATCTAGTGATATATGAATAATTAAATTTCATGATAGTATAAATAGACGTATTTATTTGTTACACAATAAATGTATAAATAATTGATCTAATAAGGGATTAAAATATTGCTCATATGATTAACTAATTACACGTAAGATTGTGCAACACTTAGAGAAAATTTCTATAAATTGTCATATAAACTCTTACATTATCTCATTTTCTTAAAAAAATAAAAATCTTGAATCATGTTATTAGTAATAAGTTATAGTCAAATATAGCAATATACGGGCCGCTTGTTAGTGATGTTGATAAAAAAATTATCATAATTAATCACATTTAAAATCTTTTTTTAAGAAGACTTTTTAAGTATCTTGTATAATAATAAGTACACTGATGTACGTTTTGTTATTCCCATAAATTTTTTTGTTGATATAATGATATCTAAGGATGAATGATTTCTTTTATTTATGATATAAAATTTCATCACCTCATCATGATTTCTTTTATTTATGATATATAGAATTTCATCACTTCATCGTAATTAATTTCTCATGTATAATTTTACTTGAACTCTTTCCATGACTCAAAAGATTTAGATTTCTGGTTGATAGATGATTACTTTTATTTATATAATAGAATTTCATCATCTTATTATAATTTCTCGATGTGGGATAATTTTACTTCAATTTATAGTTTTAAGACTTAAGAGTTGTTATAAGACTCAAAAGATTTTTCGTTAATATATAAAACAAATGATTTCTCTTATTTATGATATAGTATAAAATTCCATAAGCTCATCATAATTTTTCGTTGTGTACTGATTCAACTTAAATTTATAATTTTAAGAACTTCTTTTAAAACTCAAAAGATTTCTGATTGATATCTAAATACGATTACTTTTATTTATATAATAGAATTTTCTCACGTTATTATAATTTTTCGATATGGGATAATTTTTACGAAAAATTTCTCTTATTGATGATGTACAATTTTATCACGTCATCATGATTTTTTGATGTGGAATAATTCTATACAAATTCTTATATTCTTTATTTAAATTAAACAGGAGTAGGATTTTTTTTTATATACAAACTTTTATATTTTTTTATTTAATTTAAAATTATATATTAAAAAAATCGAGTCTGAGGTGGAGTAGGATTTTTTTATAATATTTATTTGATCTAAAAAATATATTAAAAAATTTCGACCAATCATACCACTCGAAAAGTTCCTGCTTTATTAATATATATTGATATATTGATTGATTATATAACAGTTATGGAAGTTAAAATTGATTATAATAAGAATTAAATAATATAACAACTAACTAACTAAGAAGTAAGAAACGTAAATAGGAGAAAAGAAATATTATTTTTATTGAATAATCATTATACAAAATTACAAACTAAAAGTTACAAAAACAATCTTTGGAGTACCGAGTTTCGTATGAGAAACTAAAAAAAAATAAAGTGGACTTGTAAAATTGTCATTGGAAAAATAATTACGTCTACGATTCGACACTGCCACTGGAAAGGGTTTGTCTCGCCACCGGGATGGAAGATCAACGTGTATTTTGTCTTGTTCATCAACATTGCGGAAATTATCATATTGCAGGTACATATGATATTCCGCAAGATTGGATGTCGGTGTATCTTGAGAAGATGGCATCATTCGAGACATTTGTGACAAGGCATTGCCCAATCCTGTAGCAATTGTCGATCGCCTACTGCTAGCACCTGCAACTGATCGAGAAGTAGTACGAGAGGTGATGTTAGTGTTACCATAAATCCTCTCGTATTCGCCAAATACTATACAATGGTCGTTTCTAATCGAGGCTGCATATTTCTCCTTGTTGAATTCTATGTTCATTAATTTTATAAAATTCAACAAAGTCCACGACACCTTCAAATTTCCACTTAGGGTCCAAAATCACTGAAAATACATAGACGAAAAGAATATCGTCCCAATATTTTAGCCATTTGGTTTCCATGTCGAGTAGAAACCCGTCGTAATCAGGTAAACCTCGATACTTTTGGAAAACAACTGCAATATTGATAATGTTAGCAATGAAAAAAGGGGTCGTAGGCAAATATGCATGAGAAAATGCATTTGTCGCCTCTTCAAAGATGCACAACAAGTCAATATACATGTCTATTTTGTTCCAATCATCCTCAAATAATGATTGATTGGGAAAACGAGAGTTCCAAAAAGTAGTTACCGGATCCTTATAATCAAACAAGCCTTCAGCATTGTGTACATTGAATTCCACCTCATGTTGTTTCCTGCGGGAAATTTTCTGTATTTAATTTTATTTAATTTACAAAAGTCACGCCAATCTTGCCGCCTCAATTGACACGTGTTCAAATGCATAACTACTGCTTTAAACTTGGTGTGATAGTGTTGTAGACCCACTAGACCGTCCTTAACACGTACATAGGTTTAAATGTGACAAGCACATCGAATATGTAACAATTCATCATCTAAAAAAATATTATGTAAACTAGTCTTCAACATGTTAAGGCAAGAAGTCATAGATGTTGCATTATCAAAAGTAACAGTCTAAATTTTATCTCTAATTTCATACTCGCATATTGCTCTCACAATAATGTCGTGGATATTAGTAGCGGTATGCGGGATTTCTAATCTAGCAAATTCAATTTTTCTTTTTTGTAAAACTCAATCATCATCTTCCCAGTGAGCTGTTAAACATAGGTAAGAGTAATCGTAACCAGAGTCTCAGCCATCAGACATTAACGATATTCTAGATTTCATTTTTGAAGCATTCTATAAGCTCCATTTATTTTAGCCTCCATATATTGTTTCATTGCTTTAGTTTTAACACTATTACGGCTCGTTTCTTGATGAGCCGGTTGGTTTGCTCTTGCGTATCTGTTAAACGTTGGGTGTTCAGCTATAGCAAAAAAAATTTCCGTTTGAATTATCATTCTAGATAATTCGTCAACACATGTGTTATAATCGTAGTTATAGTCTTGTTGTGATTGGGGTCGGATCACAAATTGGTCAATGGAAGTTTGACCGACGTCTTTGGGAACACATTTTTTAGCGTGTCATGTTAGGTGACCGGTACCCAATGAACTTTTAGCACTTAATATAGTCTTACAGTTATTACACCTAGCAAATTTTTTATCTACACTCTTAGTGAAACTTAGTCATACTCTACTTGTGGTAGCCTTTGCACTTAAGTTAGCCATTTCTGCTTCCATCTCCCAAATTATCTCATTACCGGAAGGTTGAACCGTTTCCGTTTGTACATTTACATTTGTGAACTGTAACATGCATGCTTTGTGCCGATGCGTCGTGTGCAGACTCTGTATACGATTGTGGTCCTTGTGGATCTTGTTGTGTAAATTGTTGACCTGTTTGAGTGAATTGACCCCTTTGTGCAAAAGGAAATGGTGGTAAAGATGGTCTCCCCGATATTGTCGAGCATGTCGACATATCAAAATTAAATAGGTTGGGCGTCTTGTTAAAAGTTTGTTGGGACCCTTGTCCCGTTTGTGCCCCAGTTGAGTCGTAATCGTCAGGGGTCGACCCGCTCGGGGTGCCAAAGTTCATGAATGAAGGTATGACACCGGACCATTGATTAAATTGTGGGGTCATAAATTGACCTCATCCCTCCCATCGTGGTCTTTGTGAACCGTAAGGTTCTACGCTACCTTGACGTTGTTGTGATTGATTCCTTTTTTACGCTGACTCAGTGTTATGATTTTAATATTTTAACGGATTAACAAATTAATTATCAAATAAATTAACAATTCAAATAACAAATTTAATAACAACTACCAATTTAGTTTAATTGACAAGTTAATACGTAACAAATTATTTACGAGGTAACTTAATTATAATAAATTAATAAGTGAATAAGTGAAGACTATAATTAAGTAATTAAGTAGTAAACAACAATAATTAACAAAATTAAAGTAAATTAGATTAAGTTAGAAAATGCAAACAAAGGTTGTACAAATCCGAAGAAGCGGTCGAATATCGAGATTCGATAGATTATGATAAAAAAATCGTAAACCCGATACGATTAATTCTTCAATATAATAGATTAGCACCAAAAACACAACCAAAGGATTCAATTCTTTAAACTTCAAGATTAATACTTATTATATTAAAATTACAATATTTTGTATAATTTATAAGATTAGTAATAACTTTTTATAACTTATATTATAAGATTACAATATTAGTATTTAGAAATTTAGAATAGTAGAAATGTAGAGTATTGAGATTTGAGAGGATTAGTAAGAATATTAGAAGAAGATTTGAAGAATGATTTGCGTGAAATGGAGATGGATGAAAATGGGTACTTATAAGAAAAAGAAATGGGAAAAAAAAAATTTAAAAAAATAGACGTCGAAGAGGGCCGTTGGGCAACGGCCATTAACGGCTAGCATGTAGGGTCGGCCCGGTCGTGCCCCAGCCGTGCCTGTCAACGGGCCGGGCCGTACCCGCCCGTGCCCGTGCCAAGCACGGGCTTTTCGCCCAAGTCGCCACCGAGGTTTGACCCGAGGCAGGGCAGGTTGTGCCCCGTGCTAGGCACGATTTCCCACTCGGGTCGGGCTGATCGTGTCAAAAATCGTGTCGGACCGGGCTGGCGACGGCGGCCCGGCCCGGAATGCCTGCTCTAGTATATTCCTTAGGTTTTTCACTTTTTCTTCCCTAATTGAGTAATTTCCTTTTCAAACTTTCCTACCAGTATTATATACTGTACACGAGCAATCTGTACTACATTACATAGTACATATTATATTCACTTCTTTATTTATTTTACTTATATAGTAATCCCTATCCCTGTTTATATAAAGTAATGTCTTTTAGAGCAACCACATTCACTCTCACCAAAAAAACGCATACGTGGCAATACCACAAATATTTGGAGAATAAAATAATCATGTCTCATAACATTAACTACCTAAATTAAGTTTCTATAAAATTAACTACCGTGGTAATATTGAAATTAATAATTACTATGACTTAACTCACTTAATCGTACAGTACGTAGTAAGTTACAAATTATTTTTTTTATTTTTTTTGATAGCCCGCTAAACCGGGATTACAATAGATTTTGAGCCTCGTCGACTAATTTACCCGCTATTTCCTTAGGCAAAGAAATTGTCCACATAGAAGATGAGCCAGCCCGTCCTTGAATCCATCGTCCGAGAAAATGCGCTATCTCGTTGCATCGCCTGGGAACCCTCGACCAAACAACATCCTCGAAATTGAGCTTGAGAGCTTGTATTTCGTCGATAAGAAGGTAGAAGCTGCTGCGACCTGTAACTCCTTGCTTCAGCCCGTCAATTAACTCCTTACAATCACTCTCCATTATAATTTGCTTGTGTCCTCTCCGATGTGCCTCCATCATTCCTTCCAAGAGAGCCTCGGCCTCCGCTTCCCTCGCCTCCCGGTTGCCACGCTTCCCTATACTTCCACCCCACAGAAATTCCCCTTCAGTCCCACGACAGACGAACCCCAACCCGGCCTCATTCGACCACACACTCGCGTCACTATTAATCTTCACCATACCCGCCCCCGGCTTAGTCCAATAAGGTTGCTGCTCCATTTCCAGTTGACTCACTCCCCCCTGTTTTACCTCCCTCTGTTCATTCACTAATTCCACCTCCCTCAAAATATCCTCCGTCCTTCGAACCGTTCTGCTGCAACTAACTTCTCGCCCCTCAAAAACCCATTTATTCCTAGCTTCCCAAATGGCCCAACAACCCGTCATAAACCTCCCTCGCTCCTCTTCCTCCATCTCCCTCCACACGTCCTCCACCTACTCCCTCACCCTCTCATGCCCATTTTCTTTCTTTATCTCCAGCCCCAACCCATCTCAAACCCCTCCCCCCCACCCACATCCCTTCACGATATGGAGACTAGTCTCTTCCTCGCACAAACACACCGGGCAAGCTGCATTTCCGGCCTTCAACCTGTGACTGATATTAAAGTTAGTTGGGAGCGCCTCCGAACAGAGCTGCCAAAAGAAGGTCTTGACTCGGGGTAAAACCGGAGCTTGCCATATCCTGTTCCAAAGCCTTTTTTCATTAGCCAAGTCCGACGAACTTGAATCATACCAGCTCACGTCCGTAATCAGGCGATAGGCAGATTTAACTGAGTAGATTCCTGTTTTTTCCGGATCCCACAGCCAACTATCTTCTGTGGGAGTGCTGCTCAATCTAATACCGAGAATGACATCTTGCTCATCTTCCATGAAGATGCTCCGAACCTTAGTCTCATTCCAATTTCGCCCATCGCTATTTAGAAGTTCCCAAACCTGCATATTTGGGTTGATAACTGATCGAGGAGAAAGAGCTAGTCTCGAGTTCAGTCCCGGGATCCAGGGATCATCCCAAACACTGGTGCTCATCCCATTCCCTATTCTTTTCCTCATTCCTTTCATAATAACCTCTTTCTCTTCCCAGATGCTCCTCCACACATAGCTCGGATTATGGCCTATAGTAGCCTGTAAGAACGAACTTCCATTATAATATTTGGCTCGAAACAGTCTAGCAATGAAACTCCCAGGATTAATAGTGAGTTGCCATGCCTGCTTTCCCAGTAAAGCCATGTTAAACCCATGAATATCACGGAAGCCGAGGCCCCCTAACGATTTGGGCTTACACAATTTATGCCAGGCTAACCAAGATATCTTTCTGCTACCATTCTTCGATCCCCACCAGAATTTTGATATCATCGAGCGGAGGTCCTCACAAAAATTAAGGGGTAACTTGAAAATACTCATAGCATAAGTGGAGATAGATTGGGCCACGGCCTTTATCATTACCTCCCTACCAGCTTTAGATAGGAAGTATCCCCTCCACCCTTGAAATTTTTTATTCAATTTATCCCTAAGCATAGAAGTAAGCGCCCTTTTCGATTGTCCTAAAACCATCGGGAGACCAAGATAAGATCCCGGATTACTAACCTCTCGAACCCCAAGTTCATTTACTACACTTGCTTTCTGCGTTTGACTCGTACTACGACTAAACGACGCGGTCGTTTTGTCGAAATTCACCAACTGCCCTGAAGCCCTCTCATATTCCTCAAGTACATTTCTTATCTTCCGTGCCTCCGCAATATTAGCCCGACAGAAGAAAAGGCTATCGTCTGCGAACAGAAGATGCGATATAGTCGGGGCATCGCGCGCCACCTTAATACCACGAATAGTTCTCGCCTCAATCTCCCTTCTCATCAGGCTAGAAAGCACCTCAGCACACAAGATAAAAAGGTAAGGTGACAACGGGTCCCCCTGCCTCAACCCACGACTTGGTCGAAATTCATTCCCGGGTTGTCCATTAAGAAGCACTTGGAACGACACCGATCGCACACAGAGCATGACTCGGTTGATCCAACCACTATCGAAACCCATACGTACTAAGACCCTCTCAAGGAAATTCCATTCCACCCGGTCATATGCCTTAGACATGTCTAACTTGAGTGCCAAGTGTCCCTCCCCTCTCCGAGTATTTTTCATATAATGAAAAGCTTCAAAAGCAACCAATATGTTATCCGAAATCGCTCGACCTGGAGTGAAAGCACTCTGGTTTTCCGACACAATATCACTTAAGAAAAGCTTTAACCTGTTAGCCAAGACTTTCGAAACAAGCTTATAAATAACATTGCATAGACTTATGGGACGAAATTCGGACATACAAATCGGGTTTTTCTTTTTAGGTATGAGGGCGATAAAAGTCTTATTGCAATCATTCGGCATCGGTGCACCATGCAGTACCGATAAGACAGAGCTCACCACCTCCTTCCCAACCACGTGCCAATATGTTTGATAGAATAGACCGTTCATCCCGTCTGGGCCTGGAGCTTTCAACGGGTGAATCTGCTCCAGAGCAAGCTGTACCTCTTCTTCTGTGTAAGCTGCACGGAGCGAAGCATTCATTTGAGGTGTGACCCTCCCTTCAACTCCATTCAGCGTCTCCTCGAAATCCCTCGGATGGCCTGTACAAAACAGCCTGCTAAAATAGTCCTCTGCTACCAAAGCTAGTTGGGTATCTCCTTCCCTTCTCACCCCCTCATGATCAACAAGGTAATCAATTCGATTCCTTTGCTTTCTTGCCGACGCCTTCCTGTGGAAATACCCCGTATTTTTATCCCCTTCCTTCAACCATAAGGCTCGAGACCTTTGGCGCCAAAAAATCTCTTCTTGTTTCATGAGGTTCGAGATATCCTTGACTAACCGCTTCCTCTCGCCCACATTCTCCTTCGTTCGCTCTTTCCCCTCAATTTGGACTAATCTCCGTCTCTTTCTTCGCATATCGCGAAGTAATTTGCCTATATTAACCCCTTTCCAAGCCATAAGCGCCTCCCCACAAGCCCGAAGTCGTTCCCATATCCCAGGTTCACCACGCTCCCACACCTCCTTTATAGTCTCCTCACATCCTTCCTCCCCCACCCAAACTTGTTCAAATCGAAAAGACTTACTCGATGCCCACGTTGCATGCGAATATCAATCGTTTTGTGCAATGGCCTCCTCACATCATGCAAAACGCGAACCCTAACCGCCCTATCCAAGTTGAGTTGCGCAGACTCATCTTTCCCTAGATAGGCTCCCAATCTATTGCCAATTTGACGCAAGTTTTCCTCCTTTTCTCTCCCTTTGAATGGCAAATCATATACCCTAGTCCAGAACGGAACGTGAAATAGGGGGGTATCCGTTAATTTTCCCTCATCAATTGGATCATTGAAACACCAGATATGTTTGTCGAAGTGCCATGGCTGGCCCTCGACAACCCTCATTTTGTCCCCCTCCGTCTCAAATTCGAAAGCAAAAATATGTTCTTTCACGTCAAGAATACTAGTTGTGAGATTACCTTTTGTCGACCATAATCTTGTCATGGTATCAATGGCCGCTCGTGTGTTAATCGCCTTCGAAGTCCAAATTTTTCCCAACAATACGTATTTGTCCTTCGTTCTGACATTATTGTCCCCCTCATTCCACACCAAATCTTCTTCCTCGCCCACTTTCCTTTTACCTTTATCACGCGATGAACTCATGATTGCGTTGTCTCCGTGTCTGTTGATCGTGATTAAAATTGCTTAGGATTTTGTGCGTAAACAGAAGCCGCAAATTAACGTGGAAAGAAGCCAGGAAAACCCTAGAGAAAACTCCCACAGGAAAACCCTAGAGAGAACGATCATGAGTTACTCTTCCTATTATTGAACTACTTCTTCCGGCCGTTATTAGAATAACTTTAGTTACAAATTATTTTAGTTAAACTTTTATTATGCCTTATTAATTTTCACTTTCTACATAAAATATTAATTACGTTTTTATTGCATCTAATTCTTAAATAATGTTTGATAATTATACTTATATTTATTGTATTTTGATTAATTTAAAACATAAAATCTTACAAAAAATAAAGCGACCAACATAAACTAAATAAGCGAAAAAAATATATGTAAGTAATAAATGAATATCTTAATCTGAATAGACAAGATTTTCAACAAAACATACACAAAACAGATGATAGTCGAATCTTACAAGGTTCTTTCAAAAATTAACTAAAATGTAAAATTTTTAATGATTAATAAAACAAAAATAAAAAGGAGGATATTCGATTATCTATCTTTCAAATTTCGAAAAAAGGAAGATAAAACGAAAAATTTAATATTTACATAAACAACTATTGTATAACATAAACATAAAAACCCAAAAAAAAAAATCTAGCATCTTCGTTTCAAATTAGATCGTAATATTCTACTGATAAAAAATACAAAAAAAAAAAATCGAGTAATAAATACAGTAGATTTGGACTTTCAATTTTTTTAACAAAAACGAATAGAAAGTTGTACTTCAAACGAAATAATTTACAGAAATAGAAAATAGGGACGTAAATCGTATAACATAGAAAATTATAATTAAAGTTGGAATAAAACATGTCTGTGCAAATTTTGCACGGGTAATACTAGTAATTATATAGTAATACTGACCTCTAGAATCTAGATAAGTCATTACTAGGGTTAAAAGTTAGAGCCATCGACATCGAGTTTAATTCCAGTTGATCTTATTTGCGACGAACATATCCGTATTAATATTAAAATGTGTCAAATATATATACTTCAAGTAGGACGAATAAATGTCATAATTTGCTACAATCTTTTTTTTTGAGCGAATAGATCATTTCATTAATAAAAAGGCATACGACATCTACAACTTATATCGTAATTGAACGGATACAATACTATAAAATTTGAATAAAATAAATTCTCGTCAAAACAAAGATCTCTCATTAAGATTTTGATCTCCGGTTCTGCACATTCTCTTTTAATATACTGTTTAGTGTTTTAAAAATTAACTTTCAGACCAGAGCCTAAATCTGACGCCTTTTACCACTCGGCCAAACCGTCTTTGTTGCATTTTATCTACTCCGTACGTTGATATCTCGGAATTGAAGCATAATAAATGAAGCAAAAAGACGTTAATTCAACATTTACGAGTACATGATTAAACTAATCACTAATTACGGAGTACTAATTGTTACTCTTTTTTATGTTATTTTTGAAGATTATTTTAATCAAATCAAAAAAAAATTGAGGCACAAGGTAATTACTAATCATATTCACCGATAATTATAGCACACACTTCTTGGGTTATGCTTTTGGCCTTTTGATACATGTAATTACGTAGAAGATTGACTCAATTCTGGACTTCAAAGATTTGACTCTTTTATATAACTCTTTTTTTCAACGAAGTGGGCAGTAAATCACATTACGATAGAAATAAATAAAGATTTGAACATGAGTCTTATTATCTAGAATATCTTCATCTTAATTAGTACTTAGACTAATACTTCCGGTTAATATATACTCGATCGTAGTTCATAATGGCCATTTATTTAGTTTACACTCGTATATCTTTAACATGGATTAATGTAATCTCTTTCAAAGGCACATGAACTAGGGACTAGGGTAAACGGGTCGAAAATCATAGAGGACTTTATGTAAGAATGGTTAATCGGTGGAATTTAATTAGAATGGATAATGGGATGGGTTAAAAGAACATAACCTAATTTATTTATTACTCCGTAGGTAATAACAATAGCAAAGGAACTCTTCTCCCCCCTCCCAAAGAAAAACCCTAACCTCAAAAAAAAAAAAATTGGGGCTACCACCATTAATGGTGGTAAGCCCCAAATTTTAATTTTTAATTAATTATATCGTTTTAATATTAGTATTATTAGTATTTTAGTTATAATAAGTCCTCTCCTTTTGGAGAGTTTCGCCCCATCAATTGATGGGTTTCGCTCTCTCTTTAAGGAGAGATGTTAAATCTATTATAGTGGAGAGGACGCGGAAGATCAGTGCTATAATCGTTCATCATGTGGTATCTCCATTTATGTCAGATTGGCGGCTACAATCTATTGGGTTAGATGAAATTGATTCTCGTCAGAACCTTGGAAGATCCGAAGACCCTCTTGTGAAAAGCTGCATCATTAAACAGCGATGTGTTGAGAGAGGATGTGCAGAAGCGGAGATCAAAATCTTAGTGAGAGATCTTTGTTTTGACGAGAATTTATTTTACTCAAATTTTATAGTATTGTATCCGTTCAATTTCGATATAAGTTGTAGATGTCTAATGACTTTTTATTAATGAAATGATCTATTCGCTCAAAAAAAAAAAAATAATAATAATAACAATAGCAATGTTTTTTAATAAAAGTGCATTAGTAAGGGTATTAGTGTCATTTTAATAAGGTCACTTATCACAAATAGAATAGGTAACTATTGAATAGGGATGGCCACGGGTCGGGTCCACCTGGACCCGAAGTTTCAACCCTAGATCCAGACCCGACCTGGACCCGAACGGGTCCAAAATTGTCAGACCCATACCCCAACCGGTCGGGTCTGGACTGGGTCCGGATCTATCCGCGGGTCCGCCTTATTTTCATTACTTAATACTCCTATCACTACTAAAATAATTGGTTTCAAATGCTCCACTAAATACCATACATTATTGCTCATTTGGCTCGATTTAGGTTGAAAAATTGTGAAATCAAATTTAGAAATTTCCAAATTAAAAAAAAAAAAAAAAAAAACTCAACCATCATTAGATTCCCTACTACTATTGTTTAATAGTCATGAGATTAAAATTAATTTACACTTGCAAACAGAGAATTGAATCAAGTTGAAATCTTTGTCGCACAATCCTACGCAGCTACGCCTACCCCCTCATTTGAATCAAGTTTCCTATCTCTCAGATTTTTAGGAACTTAGCACAAATTATTTATCAGAAATGACAATATTCAACGACATTCTTCAATTTTCGAAAAAAATTACTGCTTATTGAGTCAACAAAGACTAATAAATCTTAAATGAAATTAAAAGAAGTTGAGAATTAAACTTTAACTCTAATTCGGCGGGGTGTCTGGATTTGTGTCTGAAGAAGGAGATGAAAGGGATGAAGGGGATGAAGGGGATGAAATGAGTCGGGATGAAGGATATGCAGGGGATGAAAGAGATGGAGGTGGCTGAAATGTTTCAGGGTGAAGGATAAATTTTTAGGGTTTCAGTTTCTAAGTCACAAACTCACTGCTCCGTATGTTTAATGAATTGAAATTTTAATATTTTTTTTTAACGGGTTCACGGGTCTACTGGTCGGGTCCGGGTCCCAAAATTCAGACCCGTACCCGAATTTTTTGGGGAGGCCCTAGACCCGACCCATACCCATCGGTCTGGAAAATTTAGACCCAGACCCGACCCATTTGGATCCGACCCGGCGGATCTGGGTGGGGTCTTGGACCCACTGCCATCCCTACTATTAAATGATCCACTTATAAAAGAAAATAGGTAACCATGGGTTAGAGCACTAGATGTGACTAATTATATTTAGTTCCGTCGGTTTTATTTTATCTTCCCATTTTCCTTTTTGGTTTGTCTTTTTTTATCTTCCCATTTTGTTTCTTTTCATTTTGATCCATAATTTTTATCATACTACCCAACTATTTACAACATTTTATACTTTTGTTCTTTCCTATTACACTCACTTACCATTCTACCATCAATATTTCTTAAATCGGTTTTTCTAACGTGGGCATACGTTAATAAGTTTATTAAGGCAAAGATTAAATGAATATCGTATAAGTATGGTAAATAAAGCTTAATATATCAACTTCTCATGATAATATAATGATTAATCTTCCTTTAATTGGGTTACTAGTGTAGCATCCGCGTGAATGTGCAACATATATTAATTCAATAATTCTTTACGTATTATGTTAATTAATCTATCGAATATAATGTTACTTAATAGAATTTTGTATAATTAGTATCAAGTGCAACATATAGGTTATCAATTATAAAAGATTTTTTTTTATTTAACCATAGAATCAATTAAGTATTTTTAAAAAAATTATTGGCAAGCTTAATACTCCTTCCCATTCACTGTAATTCTACCATTTGGTTAATATATACCTCACATATATTCAACTTATGGTAAATTTCCAAATAAAGGAGAGAGTAATTGTTTATTACGGAGTACTATGGTGTTAGAGTTAGCAAACATGTTAGAAGTTTTTATAGGAATGTAAATGACTTAGAAGTTTAGAACAACAATCCGAGTTTGTTAATGTTTTAAGTGTTTTTGTGATATTTATATATCATACGAAAGTGTTCAATTGAAGTTTTGCGGTTACTCAAATAAAGTTTACTTAAAAGATTGTAAAGCGGAATATTTTAAATGACTTAGTTTGCGTAAAAGTTGGTAGAAGATATATTTTAAGTGAATTTTTTTTATATGATTCAGCTTGTTAAAGTAATTAAGTGAGTGATGGATGAGATTTGTCGTGGATCCCGACACCAAATAAACAAATTAATCTCAACAAGGTAGCTAGGGTAAGTCGGGTCGAACAACGGAGACGGTAAGGGGTAGACTAAGGTTCGCCTATAACACAAGACCAAGTCACAAGATAACAAGGGAGAAGAGAAAAGTAGAGAATTGAATAACTACAACGATTACTAGACTAGAAGGCAAACAAAGTCTAAACATACACCGTCCCCGGCAACGACGCCAAATTGATGGTGGGATTTGTCGTGGATCCCGACACCAATAAACCAACTAATCCTAACTAGTAGATAGGGTAAGTCGGGTCGAACCACAAGGACGAAAAAAAGGGGTTTAGACTAGAGTTCACCTAAAGACTAGACTAAGTCACAAGAAAGAATGGAGGAGATTACTTTCGGTTTAGACAAGACTAGAAACTAAAGATGACATAAACTAAGCAATTCAACTAAACTTAAATTGACACAATAAACAACAAGAACAATGGCTAAGATGAAGAAGAAATCAATAAGGGGAAAAGTAGGGCTAGGTCGGGTTCATCGGTGTATCAGGCTAGAGGGGAAGTCGAGGATAAAGGAGTCACCTAGTCACTAAGGTAAGTCCGCGCTCTCGCGACAAGAACGAACACGAAAACTCATGCAAGGAACTACCCAAAACAAGAGAATTCAACCACCAATCATGCATACAACAAGAAGGAAGACACTAGCAAGAGTAATATTGACAACTACTACCCTTATGGCTGATCAAATTATCCGACTATCCGAATCCGATCCGTTGTCCAATCCGAAAAATCGGATATTCGATCCGAACAATGATTTCGGATCGGATTATCCGATCCGAAAATTTTGGATATCGGATTAGATTCGGATATCCAAAATAATTTTTTCGGATATCCGATCCGATCCGAACAATGAGTTATTTTTGTAATTTTTATATTGGGTTAGTGTATTCTAATGTAAGTAGGTTATAATTTAATTCATTTTACATTAAGCCTTGGTGACATTTTTGTATTGCCTTAAAATACTCCGTATAATACTAGATTAATTAAGATTATGATTTTTCTAGTTGAATTGAACTTCATTTAGAATTTTATTTGACCAAAAATCTCAACCAAATCGGATATCGGAAATTTCGGATATCCGGTCCGAAATTTTCGGATATCAAAAATCGGATATCCGGAGTGATTCAGATCGGATATCGGATATTAATATTTTCGGATTTTCGGATCAGATATCCAATCTGTGCTCTGCCCTAACTACCCTAACAAACATTTCATCAAACATATAGCATACATGACAAGTGACTAGCAACAAAGATTCAACCTTTACCTACAATCAACCCTAATCACCCATATTTAACACCAAATCTCCCTACTAACCCCACAAGAATCTACTCACACATGTTTAAACTAAAACTAACATTAACTAGAGAAACCATCAAAAGAACAAAAACATTCATTATGAAGGTTAAACAAGGATGAACAACAAACAATAGATAAAGATGGAAACTCTACTAACTATGAAAGATTAAGAGAGAAGAGAGAAGAGAGAAGAAGGATTATACCCAACTAGCAAAGAAATGAAAAGATGGAAACTTGTATATAAGAAAACCCAAAACATCCACCAATGTTGTCAAGATTGATAGATTCTTCAAGAATTCCAATAATACAAGAAAAACTAGCTAAGATTAAGCTAAGATTAAAGAAATATTAAGGAGAAACTAAGCTAAGGATGAAGGTTTTCTATCTAGGGTTTCGTGTCTAAAACATTACAAGAGAGAGTATATATAAGGTAGGAAGAAAGGGGAGGAAGCGAGGAATCGAATCGGGGCTCAAACAGGCTGTCACGGCCGTGTTAAGATGGTCACGGCCGTGACCAACATCCATCCTGACCGGGAAGGGCCCATCAAGGTCGGGATGGCCCTTGTCGACATGGCCGTGTCCGTCTTAACACGACCGTGTTGAACCTCAGTATGCCCACTTCTTTTGCATCCTCTAACACGGTCATGTAGGTCTAGGGCACGGCCATGTAAGCCCCTACTTGCTCTTTCTTGGCTTCTTATCGATGCTCGATGCTCAAGATTATCTCAAGTGGGCTCCAAGAGACTCGGGATCGAGTCTAAGGCATCGAGTCACCGTCGCTTCTCTTCATTTGCTCCATATATGCCGGAAATGAGATAGAATCGTTCCATTTCTCCATGATCGACCCTAGAAACCTAAAAACACTAGAAGAGACATAAGAGGCCCCAAAACCGCTCCAAAGAGCGATTCTGGCAAAGAAAGTGGGACAAAACACGTAAAATAAACACTACAAAGCAAGCTTATTAGTGAGTAGTTAGTAAATAGAATGATTTTAAATAGCGTCACATTGAATAAAATAAACACATGGATCGAACTTGCAAAAAAATACAACCATATTTATAAATATTCCAACCTTGTTAAATAATAAATAATGAGGTATAATTGTTGGTCCATCCATTTAAAGTGGTTGTTAACAAAAAAATGAAACTCAATAATGAAAAAATTGGTTTATAACTTCTAGTCCAACCATTTAAAGAGGTTGCTAATGAAAAATGAAGCCTTATTAGGAAATAATGATTTAGGCGGGAAAAGTTTAGATAGAGTTATTCTCTTAGTTAAGAGAGGGTTATGGCATATAATGTGATATAGAGTAAAATATAACGTGATATAATAATTATGACATATATATATGAATTATATATGGAATTTATGGCATAATATATGAGAAATAATGTAGATATGAATTATAATGTATAATAATGTATGGATTATATATGGATTATATATGAATTATGTTATAAGGTAATATATTGTATTGGTGGATGTCCACACTATGACGATATTATGTCGACATCATATCTACACAGAATATTCTTGACCTAGAAGAAACCATAGATATCTTTATATGTATATATACACGCTAATGATCAATATAATAGAGTACCTTATTCTCTCATCTTTCTCTCTCATATTATAACACGTTATCAGTACGAGACTCTGCCGAGCGAGCAACTACAATTATCGTTATTATTATTATTATTATTATTATTATTATTATTATTATCATCATCTTCAGATCTTATTTATTACGCTACTCAGGTACATTCTCGTATAAATTTAATTTAAAGTTTATATCAAGTATATATATATATCACAATATTGTTACTCGATTACGTATAACATGTCACGATATAAATTGATATTATAACTCGCACATCATGTTAATCGCATATAGAGTATGTAATTGTTAACCATGTTAGCACGTCATGATTAATCGCACATGTTTATATAATTGTTTATCATGTTAATCTTGTTAGCACGTTAATTATATTACTCAAATCTTAACGCTATTATTACTCGCATATTAGTACTATAATATTAACCTTGTGCATATCATGTTAATATTATTAGCACGTTGCTTATCATATTAATCGCATATTATTACTATAATATACGTAATCATTACTATAATATTTGTCAAGCATATTTCTATCATTACTATAATTACGAATATATTGTTCCTTGTGTACGGACTAAAACAACACTTTATTTTAATGTTACATGCATATTATATTCTTGCCATCATTATGAATAAACGTTATTGTTTGTCCATGTTTGTTATGCGTATTATGTTTGTCAATATTATATTTGCCATCCTTATTTGTGTATTATATTTGTTAATATTTGTTAATCACATGTTATCCATAAAACATTCCAATTTGTTAAATTTTACATATTAATATTTGTCATACTGATATTGTACAATCCACGTAATCATGTCTAAATTCATATCAATAATAATGAATGATAAATTACATACACACGTAATATGTAATACTCGTATGTTACGGTAGACACTCGCATTTTGTCTCCTAGTGTCTATAGCAGCTTCTTACAAAACACCCGATGATGATCGGACGTAAACATGACTTAATGCGCTCGAATACGGACTCGGAATCAATAGTATCCGGCATGAACTTTTAGCGGAGTACAAATCTCACAAACCGACCTCAAAGTCAGACCCAGTGGGTCGTTTCCAATCAAATAAGACTAATTTGAGCCAAAACCGTCACCGAAAATAAATACGTCTTTTAGCGACCGAGTCAAAACCCGGTCAAAGTCGAATCCCGAGACGAAACCAGCCTCACGCTGCGTCCAAATACACAAAATGAATCAAGACACAACAACCAAATCAATTTTAAAAAGGGTCAAAAATCCTTCCCTAATTTCTGTCCAACCGGTTTGACCCACTCGATCGAGTATGCTTGCGAACCGGGGGAACCTTTCTTGAACCGGGCACTCGATCGAGTGCACTTACACCGCTCGATCGAATGACTCTAAACCGGGGTCTTCCTTACAAATACTCTATCATCCCCATTCATTTATCAACTTTTTTCACAACTTTTTATCACCTTAAACCCTTCACATTTTCAGCCACATTCCAACTTTCAATCATCACCATCTCAATACACACATACATAAATACATGCAAACAATCCCGAGATCAAAACTCGTCAAAGACTAAGAGCAAAACTCGTCAAATCCCCTCCCCAATCATACACACCATAACTTGCCTACATATCTCGACGCTCCCGCACCTTTGCCGCTACTAGACAAGCCGTATTCCGAGACTAAAGCATGTAGATTGAGGGTGTAAATTCAAATCCCGACATCCCTTCTCTCTCTTCTCCTCTCCGTTTTTTTATTTATTTTTGCTTTTCTTTATATTTTATTTTTCGTCACTAGTATTGTATTATCGTAACACTATTAAAATATTTGTCGATTACGTATCGAATACGAGGGATGACGGGATAAGGAAACACTAATACGAGAGTATTGCACTCGATGTTGCCGGCCGCTTATCCCATTACCCCGAACATTTGGTTGTTTGAAGCGAATCAACCCCTAAAAAGAACATTTTTTTTAATTTCATTTTAGCATCGCATTATTAATCGCGTCTAACATTTTTATAATCGTCATTATTAATGCCGTGTATAATTATATAGTATTAAAACGATCTCGAGTCGAATATGCTTAAAAACAAATTCCGTTTAAGATCCTTTTAATCCCTTTACAAGTTGTAACAGAGGTGACACCCTTTCGAGGAGCGCCGCCCTAAACACTTAAGGGCGTAATGCGATCGCGGACATTTGTCGTTAAATGTATTCGATTCCTGTTTTGGGATTATTATGAAACCCGTTGATGCCAAATCAAATACAACGTAATCCGTAAGGATTAATAACGGTTTCGTAACGCGGAGGGAACCGATTTTCGTTCTAATCAAATAAATAAAAACGATTTCATATAACTTTTTCCAAATTCTCGATACCGGTCTCGTAATCATAAAAGACATGTTGCGAGTATCGGAAACGAAGTTGGGTATAAATTATATAATATTTTTACGCGACTCGGCTAGCTATCGATTTTAAAATCATTAAACTCGAAATTACCACCTTTACGAAAACGAGCAGCAGCTCGAACATGGGGCACTCGATCGAGTGACACCCCAAAACCGAGGCAGGGGGTCTTAAGAAGGTCACTCGATCGAGTCCCTTCCATGACTCGATCGAGTGGTCTCTCTTACGCTAGAACATGAGCCTCCTACATAATTCGAGCCTCGTCAAATCTTTTACTACGACTTTGGTCGTCACGTGTAAAGGCAATCACGTGTCTCCTTTTTCAAAATCATGCATCATTTCATCGTCTTCTAATCACTCTAATCTATCCGTATTATCGTTACTAACTCGGTTGTTCCAATTTTTGCGCTCGTTATATTGTATTTCCGGGTTGTATTTCCGCCTGTGTAATTTGTAATTATTTACGAGCTTTCCATTTTTTATGTTAGCCATTTATTTAAATGAACATCACATGCTAAATCACTTCGACGTGAACCAAGATGCATTAAAATGACGTAGCAACCAATTCAATTTATATTCATCGTTAAATGTTGTTTGCATAACATTTTATCGAATTATTAGCGCGCGTATTCTAAAACCGTTCGATATCTTAGTAGAGGCCGCTATGTGCGGGCGGGGTTGGGTGTCCTTTGTGGGATTCCCAACGCGTACCCTCACCCCTTACTCAGAACCTCGGTTGACGCACGAGAGTCATTTGATATACGATACCCGAAAACTCGGCATCGGTATCGTAATGCAAAGGGACGAACCCCACAAGCTTTAGTACTAAAGTGGGACGTACTTTGTGCACGGTCCACCGAAATATAGAGTGGGTTCAAACGGGGCCGAACTTCCACAAAGTTCAGTGACGACTCTAACTTCGATTTAAATTTCAATCCGAGAACTATCTCACATGGGAAACATTTTGCCACTCAAACCCGGGCGTGGCCGCGTCGGGGTGGACCTATGTCACGTCCACAATTTGGCGAATCCGCTGGCGAAGACTGGTGTACAACTTGTCATCGGGATCCTTAGGGTGAGACTCGAGGAGAAATCGTTCGGTTAGTACAATACGCGCGTTAGTTTTACGATTCATGCATAACCCCATTTTTACTCGGGCCGGTACTAGCGACCGACGTCCGACTATACCGCGATACATTCCTAATTGGTTATGTCAAGGTGTTCATGGCTAATTCGTATGGGTTTCGTGGCATGTCCTTATACAAATTGGTAAGGGAGTCCGTCCCGATTATCGAAAAGGCCATGCGCACTGGTATAGACCCTATTTCGACCGACCGAGACTTAGTGTAAAGCATACATGTTGTCGTCATAATGCTTACGTGACTATGTGTTGCTTGGTTTCCGTGTCATTTTCAAAAACCATCATTTAAAAAAATGCATCTCTTCAAAAATATCCAATTTTCAAAAACTTGGAATGCTGCCGAAATTTAGACTTAAGATTTGACTCAAAACAAGCCTATTTTTTTGACGGCATGCTGTCCATTTCAATATTCGAATTTTCGATCCCTATTTGATTTTCGAATTTTCAAAATTCCATTTCGATTTTCAAATCTTCGAGATTCCATTTCGATTTTCAAATCTCCGGGATGCCGATTTTCATTTTCAAATCTTCGGGATCCCGTTTTTTATTTTCAAATTTTTCGGAAATTCATTTTTCGATATTCAAATTTTCTAAATTCCAAATATTCGACTTTTCAAAAAAAACTCGGTCCTGTCGGCATGCTACCAATTTTAAAAGACGGGACAGTCCCCCAATTTTCAAAATGCAAAATTATTCGCAACTTTTCCAATATTTCAAATGCTCGGTCCTGTCGGCATATTGCCAAATTCAAAAGTCAAGACCGTCCTCCAAATTTTTCGGAATTCAACCTCTTTTCAAAAACCTTCCTTATTATAGGACCTACTGTAATCCCTGTGTCGGGTCTTTTAATAAGTTGTTGAAGGTCTTTAGCGTCGAAACTCCGTCGATCCTACATCACGGGTTTCTTCCCCATCCTAGTCCGCCTTATCTCTAAGGCATAATCAACCAACACGAGTCATAGACTCGTAAATGGAAGGTTCGTCTATACACTCGAGTCCTTACTAGAAAGTCCCACACGATCTTTCCCTCTAACAGGACGGTCCCCACGACCTTTCCTAAGGGAATTTCGCCCGTCTTTCAATCCGTTAGTCGAGTCATCCCAATTCAAGAATCTTTCAACTTAAGGGTATGCCCTAATCACAGGGCCGTCCTTATTCAAGTCAAGTCGAGGGTCTCTAGCGTCGAAACTCTGCCGATCTCACATCCCAAGTTTCTTCCCTCACTCCGTCTTCCTTTTCTCGAGGCCGAGTCAACCTTTTACAAGGCATAGCCCTATAACAAAAGGTTCTTGATCCTTACATCTAAGGGTCACTCGTCCAACACTCGAGTCTTAACAAAGTCTTCAATCCCACTTAGGGGCTACCCTTCAGCAGAGCGATCAATCACGGTTGCTCTAAGGGTCATGTCCTACACGTGTTGTCTCACGTGTGTCACTTTCGAGTCACTCAAATGCCACACCATCTGAGTCCTATCAGAGTCTTTAGTCTCACTTGGGGGCTATCCTCTACCCGAGCAATCGCCCACGGTCACCTTAAGGGGTACCTTATGTTCATCGTACACCGACGTCCTTATGATGCTTTCTTCGAGTCGTACACATGCTACGAACACTCAAGTCTCCTAAAGGTTTAGGTCGCCATGGTTGGTCTAAGCACGCGACGCGGTCTAACACGATCGCCCCATTTCTGTACTCACCCTCATGCAGCTTAAGTCTCATGGTCGAGTCCAAGCTAGGGTCGTTACCTTGTCTAGGTCAACGTTCGAGCATCCCATCTCAAGAGTCTTTGTCATCCCGTCACCCCGGGCTATGTCTAGTTTGACTCTCTCTCTTGCATTTGTGCAAAGTCGAGTTTAGGCGAGTCGTGGCACCTGACGTTCTCTCCAATCAAAAACCTTACCAAAAAAGAAACAACCAACCGAGCATCCGAGAGCCCAGATTTGATTTAAGTCTGAGTCTGAGTCCGAGTCTAGGATGTACTATTTCTTTCAATTTCAAAGTCAGAGTCAGAGTCAACTGTATTCTGTCCTCTTTTCAAAATTCAATAAAAAAATCAGCTTTTTTATTTCTCATATATGCTTTCCTTATGTGTTTCCGAGAACATGATGAATACCATCATACACTGTGAGCACATGCACGTGACTATTATAGGCACATCTATAATGCCTGCAGGAAATCAAGACCCGTGTTTTCCTTTACCTGTTCCATGTTTGGCATAGAAAGTCACATAACTACCCCTAGCAGGAGCGGTATCGGATTCTATGACAAATCTAGGTAGTCTCCTAGCCTGGATTCAAGATGGAAGGCAAGCCCACTTTCCACAATAAACACCCCTCCAATAAGACTGACCAATCCCTACCTTAGGTGTTAGTTTGACCAACAAAAAAAAGAGAAAAAAAATGCTGGACAAAAAAATCAAAAGTCCAAAGAAAAAAAAAGCAAAAGGCCAAAATAAAAGAGTTGGTCATCATAAAAAAATAAAAAAAACCAGAGTACGGTCAATCCCTTGACCGGGTCTAAAAGGTCAGCCGAAAAAAAAAATAAAAAAAACCATGACCGTGGTTAGCGGTCAACTCAAATGAAAGTCCCTTGACCGGGAACAATCAATTCAAAAATTATCAATGCCCATACCATCAAATAGAAGGATGTCAACCAAGCTGGTCAGCTAACGCCTCCATTTAGCCTTCCCACATTACAACCCTCAAGACCTTCTCGAAACCTAGGCTAAGAGACGGCCCAGAATTTTGAGGATCCAAGCTCCATAGGATACACCCTAACCATTAGGGCCAGACATGGAAATCAGATCCCGCATTATCAAACCTGCCCCGATCGAAGTTCGAGTCATTTTTACTCAACTTCCCCCTTTCCTACTACATTACAATACCTTATCCTCGAAGCCTTAGCTCCACAAAATTGAGCTCCAGATTTCAAAACATCAAAACCACTTACTGCCTGCCACCAAATTTCCAAAAAACATCCAAACCAGTTACCAGCCCCAAACACGGGAATTCAACTTGCGGTCGGCATAGAACATGCCCAAATAGTTCACACCACCTCTGGGGGCTACCCCGGAGAACGCTCACAGTCACAGGATCAACATCCTAACTGTTCTAGCCCTTTGATCAAGACATCATTGAGAATATTCCGTCAATATGGCTAGGTAAACACAAAACCCTAATAAACTAGGCATCATAATATATCTTCCAATCCACTGAACTACGGCTTGGTTTGATTTCACTACACGTGAATACGTAGGCAGCCTTTCGACAAAGGCACAACCATCCACATTGACACACATTCAAAAAAGCACCGTCACTCCTGCGTACCACAACACTGTCATGTTCTTAACAGTTCGCTTTGTCGTCCTGGGGGCTTCTCTTAGGTAGAAGCCCTCCACTCACAAAATCCAAAAGATTTTCAAAATCTAGCCTCCTTTCTATAATGTGTCCTAGTACTCGAATCAGTCGAAGACAAGAATCTGTCAGAGACTCGAAGCGACGGGACTGTACCCCAAATCAAAAAACTTCAAAAGTGCACTAGTCTGCAACATTGCCACTGCTAAGTCCTGTCGTACAGTCTCATTACCGACTACTGCAATTCCCCTATATCACATCCTTCCCATTTCGATGTTTGACCGTGTTGCCACTCGCCTAGGCTACGGAGTAGAGGAACTTAAGAGTCTTGTCATCTTAGGTGGCCCACTCCCCTAATAAGTCACGATCCAACCCCTCGAAAGTGGAAGTCGTGTCTGTCATCTCGTCCTGTCGCGTCTGGAGTCGAGTCTGTCGGTATGCCCTCTTTCTTCAAATCCTTGCTTTGAAATTTGCAAAACTTAGCCATTTGAGAAAATCCTTTTTGACAAGGTCAAATTTCGGTCTATTTAAACTGCAAACTTCTAACCCTATCAATTCTGAAAACCTATCTTCTAGCACGTGAGTTGCTTTCAGGACTTCGATTTCAAAATGAAGTAAAAATCATTTTTCCCAGCGGAAGCCAGTATATAGATGATAAATGCATTTCCTATGTGCTGTCTTGCTATCTGCTATATCTGTTATTTCCGCCTATGTATCTAACATTTCAGGTACCAGCTTGTGCTTCCCAATGGAACGTCAAAGACTGTGTTTCTCCTGGAATACTACATCCAAGATGGGATGTGTCTGCAAACAGGTACACCCAGGACTGCAGAAGCAAGTCCTCGCGCAGTTCCGAGATGGGATGTGTCTGCATACAGGTACACCCAGGACTTCAGAAGCAAGTCCCCGCGCAGCTCCAAGATGAGATGTGTCTGCAAACAGGTACACCCAGGGCTTCAAAAGCAAGTCCCCGCGCAGCTCCAAGATGGGATGTGTCTGCAAAAAAGAACACCCAGGTCTTCAGAAGTAAGTCCCCACGGAGCTATCCCAGGTAATAGAGCTCAAGCATGATTTCTATCTTATGGCTGGCGAGCCCTTTCACGCAAGTCTAATGGACTATAAACGACCCGACCGGAAGGCTGCCAGGTCGTCATCCTCGATTGGCCTGGTGGCTACTCTGACTTTGGTCTTATCCAAACCTCAGTCAGAATGGGGGCTCTACACCCGCATTTTGCCTGCTAGTGTCTATAGCAGCTTCCGACAAAACACCCGATGATGATCGGACGTAAACATGACTTAATGCGCTCGAATACGGACTCGAAATCAATAGTATCCGGCATGGGCTTTTAGCGGAGTACAAATCTCACAAAACTGACCTCAAATTCAGGCCCAGTGGGCCGTTTCCAATCAAATAAGACTAATTTGAGCCAAAACCGTCACCGGAAATAAAACCGTCTTTTAGCGATCGAGTCAAAACCCGGTCAAAGTCGAATCCCGAGACGAAACCAGCCTCACGCTGCGTCCAAATTCACAAAATGAATCAAGACACAACAACCAAATCAATTTAAAAAAGGGTCAAAAATCTTTCCCAAATTTCTCTCCAACCGGTTTGACCCACTCGATCGAGTGGCTTAGGCCCACTTGATCGAGTATGCTTGCGAACCGCCCTTGAACGGGGCACTCGATCGAGTGCACTTACACCACTCGATCGAGTGACTCTAAACCGAGGTCCTCCTTATAGATACGCCCATCATCCCCATTCATTTATCAACTTTTTTCACAACTTTTTATCACCTTCAACCCTTCACATTTTCAGCCACATTCCAACCTTCAATCATCACCATCTTGATACACATAATATAGACACCCACATTTTGACTGCCAGGTGTCTATGTCAGTTTCCAAAAAACACTCGATGATGATCGGACGCTAACGTGTTTCTACGCGCTCGGATACGGGCTCAAATCCATTAGTTACTGGCTAACGCACTTACGGAGTACAAATCTGACAAAATCAACCTCGAATCCAGGCCCAGTGGATCATTCCGAGTCAAAGAAGACTAATTTGGGCCGAAACCGACACCGGAAATAAAACCAACTTTTTAGAAATTGGGTCAACCCCGGACAACGTCGTTGCCGAGACATACAAAAACAGCCATACAATCATCAAAAGTCCAAGTCAAACACAAAACCCATCAAACATTCAAAGTCAAGGTCCAAAGCAATGGACCCGCGCGACCCAGCTGGGCCACTCGATCGAGTGCCCCACCCACTCGACCGAGTGGGCCCATATTCAAGCCCGACTGCAGGCACAACTGATGGGTAGGATTTGTCGTGAATCCCAACCGTCAAATAATAACCGGCTAACCTAGTGGGTAGCTAGGGTAAGTCGGGTCGAATCCACAGGGACGGGAGGTCGGACTAAGGTATGCTACGGTCTAGGACTATGTTCAAGACAAGCTATTCTAAGGGGAGAAGGCTAAGACTAAGCTAGGTCTAAAACAAGAAAACAATCAACGGAAACGGGCTAGGATTAGGTCGGGGTCAAAGGGGTAACGGAATGGTCAAGGGAGAACTAGAGTGAAGGAGGTAGTAGGGTAATCTAGGTAATGCCCGGGCTCTCGCAACTTAGACTCACCTAGAGGTTCCACCTAAAACCCAACTCGGCGATACACAACACAATCGGGGTACTACCATGCTATAGGCCTAGGTCGAATCCGGGCTCTCGCAACTTAGACCGACCTAGGGGTCGTCCTCACCGGGCTCTCGCAACTTAATGAGGGGACCGAACCCACAAACAAACTATCACCCACAAGAGAAAAGCAAGAAAAACAAGCATTCTTAACTACTTAGTCATTCAAGCATTTCGACAAACATGTGATGTGCACCATACAAGAGGAAACCCAAATCTTCCACCAACATCTTTAACAATCCCTTAATCATCCAATTAACACCCTAATCACCTTACTAACCCTAGCAAGAGTCTACTCTAACATATCTAATCTAAAACTAACACTAACAAGATGAATCAACATAGCAATCAAAACAAACAAGAAGAAACTAACAAGAACTATGAACTATGAACAATAACAAGAACAAAGAATCAAACTTTAATGATAAAACAAAGATTAGGAGAAGAGAAAAGAAGATTATACCAAACTAGAGATGAAAGGAAGAATGAAACTTGCATAAATGAGAAGAACCCAAAACATTCACCCAAGGTTGTCAATCTTGGTGGAGATCTTGAAGAATTCCCAAATTACAAGCATTAATATAGGATTAACGATAATCTAAGGACTAATCTACACTAATCTATGCTAAAACTATCTAGGGTTTAGTCTAATATGAAGTGCATCCACTTAACATAACAAGGGAAGAGTATATATAGGGTTACAAATGGAAGGGAGAAGAAAAGAATAGAAGGCGGGCTGCAGCACCCCCGTCCCGGCCGAGACGAGGTGGTCCCGGTCGGGATGGGTTCGGTCCCGGCCGAGACGAGATGCTCCCGGTCGGGACGAGCCACAGACAACAGCTCCTTCAATTGCTCCTTCATCCCGGACGGGATGAGGCCATACCCGTCCGGGATGAGCCTTGTAGGCCTCCAATATGAACTTTTTGGTCCCTCCTTGCTTCTCATGGGCTTCCTATCGATTCTCGGGACTCGCGATCGGGTCTCGGAGGCTCGGGATTGGGTCCCAAGGTCTCGGGGTCGATTCCAAGGCATCGAGGCATCGTTCCTTTACTCCGTTGGCTCCAAAATGTGTATGTATCGAGTCGGAATCGCTCCAACTCTTCCAAATTGGTCTCGGGAACCTGAAACGAACTAAAGGAAGCATAAGAAGCCCATAAATCGCTCCCAAGGAGCGATTCCATAAGGAAAATGGGACCAAAACACTACAAAATAGGCACTACAAACGACACTTATCAACTCCCCCACACTTAACCCTTACTCGCCCTCGAGTAAGCACAAACTAACTACTATACTAGCCGAATGGGTATTAGCGCACCCTACGCCCTTTCAACTCACGCGAGTACACTTAGAGGAAAAGTGCACTCCGCAAGGCAAGTCGGGTCTTCCGACAAAACTGTGGATGCAACCGGACACAAAACACACAAACAAACACATAGACGGCTGCACCCAAAACAAAAGAAATACCACTTCCCTCTAAAGTGGTGGAAGAAGCACCGGTTTAGGACTCGAGTTAAGTGACAACGTTCCCAAGCTAGCAATACCAATCAAGGTGAACTAAACCCTAATAGTATGACGATAAAGCAACAAAAACGTTGGTAACTTACCTAGGTCCTCCTAACTTTCTAAAAACGTACTATGGGACGATCGGCGGAGTGGAAAAGTGAAGAACCACGGTGTTAGTCGACACTGTAGGTAAGTGAGACCCCGCCCCCTTTAGCGTGAGCCAAGAGGGTCGTCCCGTGTCCAAAACCGCCTAACTAGTCCAAGTAAAAAGATGGAAATATGCAAAATGAGGGAAGACCGACTAATGCCGCTATCATCCTTCCTAGGGACTCGGTCCTTTGGTAGGCTCTTCACGGCAAAAGTCGGAAAAAGGCTTATTTTGAGAGGTAGGGGTTATTTTTGTGAATCGGGTTTTCTTTTGGCATTTTCTCTTTTCTTTTGCATTTTTGCTTTGTTTTGCCATGCCATTCTTTTTCTTCTTTTCTATTTTCTTTTTGGCTTTTGTGCCTTTTCTTTTTCTTCATTTCTTTTCTTTCTTTCATTTTTCTTTCTTTTCTCTTCTTTGCCTTTTTTTTTGGCAAGATTTGGCTTTTTTGTCATTTCTTGACAATTGAGAAAGAGAGAATTCAACAAATTGCATTTTATTTGTGTGGAATGTGTAGGAGGTAGGTGAATGGGTATGTCGGGACGACGTCTTCCCTTCATACTCACAAAAAAAGGGGGAACTTGGAATAATCAAACGATCCTAAACACGGTCACCTAAGGGACGAGACTCGGTAACCAAGGCCTTTTCACACCGTGGGTGGTCATAATGGTCAAAATGCAAATCCCGTAGTAAATCCCTAGTAAGCTAGGTGGACTCAAGGTAAAGGACCAACGAAATCATTGATTTAGGGTCATTCTACTAGACTAAAGTCCAAGACTCGATTTTTACAACTAGGAAGGGAAAGTAAACACTCGCACACTAGCCTCTAAACCGGGTTTTCGAAAACGGTTACACACATGACACACAACAAAACACAAAACAAAGACATGACGAAAACAATAAGAAAAAGAGACAAGAAACAACAAAACAAAACAAAATAAACACATGAACAAAACAAACACCACCCCGATATTCCACACAAGTAACCAATCAACCACAAACTTTACAAGCTCCACCCGAGCAACCTTCATCACAATCTTCTCCAATACTTCACAAGAAATAAAGAGGGTAAAAAGGATAGAAGATGTTACCGGATTTCTTCAAAGCTTTCCAAAGCTAACGGCGATTTAATCAACCTATAAGGAAGAAGGGAGGCAAACACGCACAACAACACAAATATATGACACAATGACACGAAATAAAAACACACAAAAAGAAAATCTTTTTGATTTTCTGTGAAATTTTCCAAATTTTTATGGTTTTTTTAAAGATTTTTCGAAAAACTAAGAAAATAAACTAATTATGCTAGAATATCGCTCCCCCACACTTAAACCGAGCAATGTCCTCATATGCTCAATCGTAGTGTGCGGAGAGACAAAAGAAAAAGAAAAGAAACTACGAAAATAAAGCTAGAAATCGAAAATAAAGTGAAGAAAAGGGTAGAAGGTGTCCGGCCGGGGTGTAGTCAAGTCACCATGGGCCGAGACGAGAAAAAGATATGGATGGGGGAAGAAAATAAAAAGAAGGAAATAAAGGGAAATGAGAGGGGAGGGCTAGGTGTAATCAAGTCACCTAGCCCGGATTCCGCCTAAATCCAACTAAATCCAAAAAAGGGTGAAAAACTTGAAAAATTTGGATTTTGAAAATGACTCTCGATGTAGTCACATCATCGAGAGTCGGGAGCAACCATATACCAAGGCCTCGAAGGCCACCATGACACAAATGATAAGGGAAGGGGAGTAAACAAAGGAAGACAAGCAATAAAAAACGGAAAAGAAAGGATAGTTGCCGTACCAATAGGATAGCAACTCACTCACTCCATCGTCTCGTAGATCAATATAGGTACTTGCTTGTCTTCATCATTGCTATTCCGCTTCATTCTCGATAAAACGCATGGTAGAGGCAGTAATGGTGTGAGGGGGGTAGGATTTGATATGAAACTCGGTGGAAAGGGAAGAGAAATGAGGTGAGGGTATGCAAATGAGGTACATGGGTCATGTGATACGACCAAGGAAGGTTAGGGAGGTTGGGAGGGGGGTATAAAGTGGTACGGTGGGCTTACATGATGAAGAGGAGGCCAAAAGAGGAGAAGGGAACCATCCCGGTCGGGATGGATGGTCCCGGTCGGGATGACACACCCATCCCGGTCAGGAAGCCCTCGTCCCGTTCGGGATGACTCTCCAGAATGTCCAATTTTCAGCACACTCATCCCGATCGGGATGACATCGTTCCCGGTCGGGATGAGTCTTCTAGGCCCTCATTTCCTTGATAGCTTCACCCACAAGGCCACTAATATATCTAGATCTAAAATCTCCTTCCCAAAAGCTTGTCAAACGCTTCAAAAAACCGACTCCCATGCCCAAATCCAAGCTTTATCCACAATCATTCTCCTCGAGATTTCATCTTCACTTCACATCTAGCAATCAAGCTTAAATACAACATCAAATTCCCTCCCTCACATCGCTCATCAAAATACCAAATTACAAGGATTCCACAAAAACTAACAAGTCCTAAACACAAACATAAACACAAATACAAGCACAAAAGAAAAGAAAAAGAGATATTTACAATAAGGTACTCTCACCAACTACCCCTCCATAGCCATCAAGAGCTCGAAGGAGCAAGTCAAATGCTCTAGCCACATCCTCAATTAAGCTCTCATGGCCGAGCCTAGCCACTCCTAAGAGCTTCCAAGTCGGAGGGAAGAAGCGATCATCTTCATTGAGCTCGGGGTTCTCGTGATCTTCCGGATCTTCGGAACCATGATAGCGACGACTCTTATGACCATCCGGTAGGTATAGTGGTCAAGAGTCATGCTCGGCATTATGATGCGGGAGATCACACCCTAGGGGTGTCACTTCTTCTACGGGGTCGAGAGTGGAACTCTTTTCCACCGCCCGACAAGGATCCTCTTCACCAACCGTCTCACAAGACAAAGGACTAGGCATCAAATGCGGTAGAGGAGGAGAAGGCATCAAGTTTTCTTCATTGGAGGCTTTAGGATCCTCCAATTCCCCATACAAGGCAAGTTCCAAGGCATCTACTTCTCTTTCCCAAGTATTGCGCTCCTTTTCACTCACCTTGTCTATATGGCCTAGAGGAGGTATGTCTTCACTTGGCTTTGGATTGTCTAGTGGTTCATCACGAAGAAAATCGAACAAATCCAATTTTATCGCCAATACATCGGCTCCCCAAGAGTTATCTCGAGAATCATGTTCACTCCCCTCCTCATTGTTGGCCCTTGAAGCCTCAACTTCCTCTATTCTTCCCTCATCTTCACCGCCTAAGCAACACTCAACAATGACCTCTTGATCGACCCTCTCTTCTTCATTTGTAGCTTCAAGATTGGGTTGAGACACCCGACCTTCATGCCCAAATGAACCTTCCTCAACATGTAGTGGAGCTCGAGTGGCCAACATCGTGATATGGGCCATGAATGCATTGATGCGAGCATCTTGCACCTCTATTTGGGCCTTGAGCTCCTTTTCAACCCCTTGCATGTGAGTCATCATCACTTGTTGAGTTTTTTGTAATAGAGCTATCGCCTCATGTTGACTCTTAAGCAATTGAGACATCATTTGACAAGTCTCAAGGATATTTGGTTGTGGGTTATGTGAGGGTGTTTGGTAGTTGTTAGGATGTTGGAATGATCATTGACAACTTTCTTGGTAACCGTAAGGAGGGCGTTCATAAGATTGTTGATGAGGTTGATATGGTTGGTGAAATCTCGGGACTTGGCCATTTGCCCCAAAGTTGTCCCGTGATGATTGATGGTAGCTTGGACGAGCCATGTCTATAACGTCGCTTTGGTACCTAGGATGAGCTAGAAGCACTTGAGCAAACGTTAGTATCCTAGTGCTTTTGAGGCACTAGGAGGAGAGAATAGCACACAAGAAGAGAAAACGGAGATACACAAGGAGAAAAGAACACAAAAGTCAAGAACAGAGTCCACAACTAAGCAAAAAAAATTCTAAACTATGCCGTCCCCGGCAACGGCGCCAATTTGATAGGTAGGATTTGTCGTGAATCCCAACCGTCAAATAATAACCGGCTAACCTAGTGGGTAGCTAGGGTAAGTCGGGTCGAATCCACAGGGACGGGAGGTCGGACTAAGGTATGCTACGGTCTAGGACTATGTTCAAGACAAGCTATTCTAAGGGGAGAAGGCTAAGACTAAGCTAGGTCTAAAACAAGAAAACAATCAACGGAAACGGGCTAGGATTAGGTCGGGGTCAAAGGGGTAACGGAATGGTCAAGGGAGAACTAGAGTGAAGGAGGTAGTAGGGTAATCTAGGTAATGCCCGGGCTCTCGCAACTTAGACTCACCTAGAGATTCCACCTAAAACCCAACTCGGCGATACACAACACAATCGGGGTACTACCATGCTATAGGCCTAGGTCGAATCCGGGCTCTCGCAACTTAGACCGACCTAGGGGTCGTCCTCACCGGGCTCTCGCAACTTAATGAGGGGACCGAACCCACAAACAAACTATCACCCACAAGAGAAAAGCAAGAAAAACAAGCATTCTTAACTACTTAGTCATTCAAGCATTTCGACAAACATGTGATGTGCACCATACAAGAGGAAACCCAAATCTTCCACCAACATCTTTAACAATCCCTTAATCATCCAATTAACACCCTAATCACCTTACTAACCCTAGCAAGAGTCTACTCTAACATATCTAATCTAAAACTAACACTAACAAGATGAATCAACATAGCAATCAAAACAAACAAGAAGAAACCAACAAGAACTATGAACTATGAACAATAACAAGAACAAAGAATCAAACTTTAATCATAAAACAAAGATTAGGAGAAGAGAAAAGAAGATTATACCAAACTAGAGATGAAAGGAAGAATGAAACTTGCATAAATGAGAAGAACCCAAAACATTCACCCAAGGTTGTCAATCTTGGTGGAGATCTTGAAGAATTCCGAAATTACAAGCATTAATCTAGGATTAACGATAATCTAAAGACTAATCTACACTAATCTATGCTAATCTATGCAAAAACTATCTAGGGTTTAGTCTAATATGAAGTGCATCCACTTAACATAACAAGGGAAGAGTATATATAGGGTTACAAATGGAAGGGAGAAGAAAAGAATAGAAGGCGGGATGCAGCACCCCCGTCCCGGCCGAGACGAGGTGGTCCCGGTCGGGATGGGTTCGGTCCCGGCCGAGACGAGATGCTCCCGGTCGGGACGAGCCACAGACAGCAGCTCCTTCAATTGTTCCTTCATCCCGGACGGGATGAGGCCATACCCGTCCGGGATGAGCCTTGTAGGCCTCCAATATGAACTTTTTGGTCCCTCCTTGCTTCTCATTGGCTTCCCATCGATTCTCGGGACTCGGGATCGGGTCTCGGAGGCTCGGGATTGGGTCCCAAGGTCTCGGGGTCGATTCCAAGGCATCGAGGCATCGTTCCTTTACTCCGTTGGCTCCAAAATGTGTATGTATCGAGTCGGAATCGCTCCAACTCTTCCAAATTGGTCTCGGGAACCTGAAACGAACTAAAGGAAGCATAAGAAGCCCATAAATCGCTCCCAAGAAGCGATTCCATAAGGAAAATGGGACCAAAACACTACAAAATAGGCACTACAAACGACACTTATCAACTCCCCCACACTTAACCCTTACTCGCCCTCGAGTAAGCACAAACTAACTACTATACTAGCCGAATGGGTATTAGCGCACCCTACGCCCTTTCAACTCACGCGAGTACACTTAGAGGAAAAGTGCACTCCGCAAGGCAAGTCGGGTCTTTCGACAAAATTGTGGATGCAACCGGACACAAAACACACAAACAAACACATAGACGGTTGCATCCAAAACAAAAGAAATACCACTTCCCTCTAAAGTGGTGGAAGAAGCACCGGTTTAGGACTCGAGTTAAGTGACAACGTTCCCAAGCTAGGAATACCAATCAAGGTGAACTAAAACCTAATAGTATGACGATAAAGCAACAAAAACGTTGGTAACTTACCTAGGTCCTCCTAACTTTCTAAAAACGTACTACGGGACGATCGGCGGAGTGAAAAAGGGATGAACCACGGTGTTAGTCGACACTGTAGGTAAGTGAGACCCCGCCCCCTTTAGCAATGAGCCAAGAGGGTCGTCCCGGGCGAGATGGTCCCGCCCGAGACGAGTCCTTCTCGGCCGGGACGGGCTCAAGACAGGAGCTGTTGGTTTTGAGCACTTCTTCCCGGTCGGGAAGGCCACTATCCCGCCCGGGAAGGACCTTGTAGGCCTCCAATATGATCTTTTTGGTCCCTCCTTGGTTCTCATGGGCTTCTCACCGACTCTCGGGTCTCGGGATCGAGTCTAAGAGGCTCGGGATTGGGTCCCAAGGTCTCGGGGTCGAATCCAAGGCATCGAGTGATCGTCCCTTCTCTTCGTTGGCTCCAAAAGTGTATGAAACGAGTCGGAATCGTTCCAATTCTTCATGAATGGTCTTGGGAACCTGAAACGAGCTAAAGGAAGCATAAGTAACCCATAAATCGCTCCCAAGGAGTGATTCCACAAGGAAAATAGGACCAAAACACTACGAAATAGGCACTACAAACTACACTTATCAACTCCCCCACACTTAACCCTTACTCGCCCTCGAGTAAGCACATACTATCTACTAAACTAGCCGAGTGGGTATTAGCGCACCCTACGCCCTTTCAACTCACGCGAGTACACTTAGAGGACAAGTGCACTCCGCAAGGCAAGTGGGGTCTTGCGACAAAATCGTGGATGCAACCGGACACAAAACACATCGACAAACAAACACACAAACAAACAAATAAACTGTTGCATCCAAAAGAAAAGAAAATACCGCTTCCCTCAAACAAGCAGTGAATGAAACACCGGTTTAGGACTCAAGGCAAGTGACAACGTTCCCAAGCTAGCAATACAAACCAAGGTGAACTAAACCCTAATAGTATGACGACAAAGCAACAAAAACGTTGGTAACTTACCTAGGTCCTTCTAACTTTCTAAAAACGTACTGCGGGACGATCGGCGGAGTGAAAAAGGGATGAACCACGGTGTTAGTCGACACTGTAGGTAAGTGAGACCCCGCCCCCTTTAGCAATGAGCCAAGAGGGTCGTCCCATGCCCGAAACCGCCCAACTAATCCAAGTAAAAAGGTGGAAATAAATGCAAAATGAGGGACGACCGACCATTGCCGCTATCATCCTTCCTAGGGACTCGGTCCTTTGGTAGGCTCTTCACGGCGAAAGTTTGTGGGGTTAGGATCTTTTTGTGAGACGATTTTCTTTTGGCATTTTCTCTTTTCATTTGCATATTTGCTTTGTTTGTTGCCATGCCACTTGTTTTTCTTCTTTTCTATTTTTCTTTTGGCTTTTGTGCCTTTTCTTTTTCTTCATTTCTTTTCTTTCTTTCATTTTTCTTTCTTTTTCTTTTCTTTGCCCCTTTTGGAAAGATTTGGCTTATTTGGCACTTCTTAGTGTAACAAGAAAGAGAGAATTCAACAAATTGCAATATATTGTGTGGATGTGTGTAGGAGGTAGGGAAATGGGTGAGTCGGGACGGGCCCTTCCCTTCAAACCCACAAAAAGGGGAGAACTTGGACTAATCAAACGATCCTAAACACGGTCACCTAAGGGACGGGACTCGGTAACCAAGGCCTTTTCACACCGTGGGAGGTCATAATGGTCAAAATACAAATCTCGTAGTAAATCCCTAGTAAGCTAGGTGGACACAAGGTAAAGGACCAACGAAATCATTGATTTTGGGTCATTCTACTAGACTAAAGTCCAAGACTCGATTTACACAACTAGGGAAGGAAAGTAGCTACTCACACACTAGCCTCTAAACCGGGTTTTCGAAAACCATTTACACACAAGACACAAATACACACACAAACAAAGACTCAACGAGAACGAAAGAAAAAGAAGTAAAAGCAACAAAACAAAACGAACACATACAAAACACAAACACCACCCTGAATTTCCAAACAAGTCACCAAATCAACCACACGTATGTACAAGCTCCACCCGAGCACACCACATCACGATCTCCTCCAAACTCCGCAAGAGACAAAGAAGGAAAAAGGGATAGAAGATGTTACCGGACATCATGAAAGCTCTCCAAAATTAGCGGCGATTTAAGCAACCTATAAGGAAAAGAGGGCAAACACACAAAACAAAACAAATACACGACACAAAGACACAAAAGGAAAACACACAAAAGAAAAATCTTTTTGATTTTGTGAAAAATTTTCAAATTTTTAGGATTTTTTTCAAGATTTTTTTCGAAAAAGCTAAGAAAATAAAACTAACTATGATAGAATATCGCTCCCCCACACTTAAACCGAGCAATGTCCTCATAGGCTCAATCGTAGTGTGCGGAGAGACAAAAGAAAAAGAAAAGAAACTACGAAAATAAAGCTAAAAATCAAAAAGAAAAGTGGAGAAAAGGGTAGAAGGTGTCCGGCCGGGGTGTAGTCAAGTCACCATGGGCCGAGACGAGAAAAAGATATGGATGGGGGAAGAAATAAAAAGAAGGAAATAAAAGGAAATGGGAGGGGAGGGCTAGGTGTAATCAAGTCACCTAGCCCGGATTCCGCCTAAATCCGACTAAATCCTCAAAAAGAGAAAGAGTGAAAAACTTGTAAAATTTGGATTTTGAATGACTCTCGATGTAGTCACATCATCGAGAGTCGGGAGCAACAACTACCGAGGCCTCGAAGGCCACCATGACATCAAGACACAAAAGTGTACAAGGGGAAGGAATAAACAAAGGAAAACAAGCAACAACAAAAACGGAAAAGAAAGGATAGTTGCCGTACCATAGGTTAGCAACTCACTCTCTCCATCGTCTCATAGATCAATATAGGCACCTGCTTGTCTTCATCTTTGCTTTCCCGCTTCAAGCTTGATAGAACCGCATGGTAGAGGTAGTAATGGTGCGAGGGGGGTGGAATTTGATGCGGATCTCGGTGCAAAGTGAGGAGGAAATGAGGTTAAGGTATGTAAATGAGGTACATGGGTGGTATGATATGAGAAAGGAAGGTAGGGAGGTTGGGAGGGGGTATACAATGGATGGGTGGGCTTAAATGTCGAAGAAGAGGCACCAAAAAGGAGTAAGGGACCATCCCGGTCGGGATGGATGGTCCCGGTCGGGAAGTCTCACTCATCCCGATCGGGAAGCTCTCGTCCCGGTCGGGATGACACTCCAGTGGACTCGATTTTTGGCACCCTCATCCCGATCGGGACGACACACCTTTCCCGGTCGGGAAGGCTCTTCATGACTCCCATGACCCCAAAAACCGACTCCCTTACTCACGATCCAAGCTCTATCACTAACCACTCCGTTCTAGGAGTCACCTTCACTTCACCTATCACAATAAACTCAAAATACACATCAAATTCACTCCCTCACATCGTTCATCAAAGTACCAAAACAATTACAAGAATCCCACAAAAACAAAAGAGTCCAAGAAACAAAAATCACAAATACAAGCACAAGTACTCTAAAGAAGAGGAGAGGGGAATATACAACATGACGGTTCTTTTAGGAACTCCGTCAAACCTAGGATGGTGGACTCCATTCTTCAACCATAGCCCTCAAGGGCATGGAGGAGCAAGTCGAACGCGCTACCGACATCATAGTGAAGGCCCAAGAAGCGCTCGAGCTTAACCGACCTCCACGGCCTCCAAGGAGGAGGCAAGAAGTAGGATTCCCAAGACCTGACATCATCTTCAAAGTAGTCTCCGGGGTCTCTCCATCCTACGAGCTTAACCGACCTCTTCCTCCCTAAGCATTGCCTCCAATCACAAGCAAGCTTCATCTCCAAGAAACAAGGCACAAAAAGCGGCTTTGGCCTCATTTCCTCGTTGCACACCCCCACACTTTCCTCAAGCTGTGGTTCCCCATCTTCATCACTCGGCCCCACATCATCTTGGAGAAGGGAATCGAAACTTCTACCGGCGGTTTCAATCTCTTCGAAGTCATCTCTCGGTGTACTAGCAAGGGGCTCTTGATGCTTATCCACGTTCTCGGACAAGGGCAACTTGAGGCTAACAATTTCACCCAACAACTTCACAAACTCTACCAAACCATCCAACTCACCATCCTCCTCCAATTCCTCACCAATGTTGCCTTCACCAAGGGTCATCTCCTCATTCGTCTCTTTTTGGGTAGACGATTGAGGTTCTTCAAAGCAAACTTCTCTATCAAAGGGAAATACATCGGCGGCTTCGTAATTAGGTTGCTCCTCTTTCTCAAGTGGGCACCCTCCATCTAAATATGATGCTCGGGATAAAGATATTACGGTTTGAACCGATATTGCATTTAATCGAGCATCCCTTGCCTCGTTTTCCCTTCGGAGTTTGGCCCAGAATTCATTATTCTTTTGCGATTGGATGGCCATTTCTTGTTGCATTTGAAGCATCGATTGATGTAACCCCAAGTTTGGCATTTGGTGGTCATTGGGGTCTTGTAAAGCTCCTTGAAAATCTTGATGATGCCCAAGGGGTGGGGCATCATATTGTTGGTAGCAAGGTTGGGGTGGTTGGTAGTATTGTGGGTCATAGGGTTCATATTGTGGTTGGGGTGGAGGGTAATATTGTGGGTTTTGGGGGTATTGGCTTCCACAAGGTGAATCTTGAGTGTACATGGTGGGGTCACAATCATAACTCGAGTAGTAACCACCATGATCGTAGGATTGATAGTCATTCACTTGTTGGTAGCCATATCCATATTCTTGAGGATCATACCCATCTTGATTACCCCAAGAAGCTTGATAATGGTAGGGGGACGTCATGTCATGGCTTTGGTTCATGGAAGAAGAGTGGTAGCTCATATCGGCTCCCGAGTGTGTGGGGTTTAGATCAAACCCCATGCTTGCTCGAAAATCGTAGTCCATACCCGGTTGGAAACCACTCATTCTAGCAATCGTCCGTTTAAGCGGCTCTGAGTTGCAAGAAGAAGATAATCACCACCTCTAAGCACGAACTGTAGACTAAGAACAAACGTGAGAAGTCTAGTGCTTTTTGGGCACTAGACAAGAGAGAAATAAACTTCACACACACAAGAAGCAAGGTAACAAAAAGAAAAAAAAACACAAACACAAAGACAAAGTCAAGCAAATAGAAAAACAAAGTCTAAACTAGCACCGTCCCCGGCAACGGCGCCAAATTGATGGGAGGGATTTGTCGTGGAATCCCAACCGATCAAATAAAGTAACCGGCTATTCCTACGGTAGATAGGGCAAGTCGGGTCGAATCCACGGGGACGGTAAGAGGCGTCTAGACTAAGGTCGCCTAAATACGAGACTAAGTCAACGAGCTAATCTAAACTAGGAATGATAGAGAGGGGAGAAAGCTAGACTAAGACTATGACTAAGGAGAAAGCAAACAAGGAGAACGGGCTAGGATTAGGTCGGGGTCAAAGGGGTAACGGAATGGTCGAGGGAGAACTAGAGCGAAGGAGGTAGTAGGGTGATCTAGGTTGGTCCGGGCTCTCGCAACTTAGACCCACCTAGAGGTTCCACCTAGAACCCATCTCGGCGACACACATGACAAACGGGGTTACTAGCACGCTATAGGCCTAGGTCGCATCCGGGCTCTCGCTACTTAGACCGACCTAGGGGTCGTCCTCACCGGGCTCTCGCAACTTAGAGAGGGAACCGAACCCACAAACAAACTATCACCCACAAGAGAAAGGCAAGAAAAACAAGCATTCGCAACTACTTAGTCATTCAAGCATTTCTACAAACATGTGATGTGCATCAAACCAAGAGGAAACCCAAATCTTCCACCAACATCCCCAACAAACCCTTAATCACCCAATTAACACCCTAATCACCCTACTAACCCTAGCAAGAACACTACTCTAACATAATCATACTACAACTAACACTAACAAGAGGAATCATCATAAGAAAACAAAACATACATAAATAAACTAGTGAAAATGATAAACAACAATCAAAGATGCAAACTTGGATGATTAAACATGATAAAGAGTAAAAAGGAAGAGAAGATTGTACCAAACTAGTGAAAAAGAAAGATTGAAACTTACATTCATGAGAAAAACCCAAAACAAACCACCAAGGTTGTCAATCTTGGATGGATCTTGAAGAATTCCCTTAATACAAGTACTAAACTAAGATTAACTACTAATTACCGACTAATCTACTCTAATCTAAGCTAATCTAACCTAAAATAGTCTAGGGTTTAAGGGGAAGTGTCTAACATAAGCTTAAAAAAACAAGGGAAGAGTATATATAGGGTTACAAGTGGAAATGAGAAGAAAGAAAACAAGGCGGAGCTGCAGCTCACTCATCCCGCCCGGGAAGAGATGGTCTCGCAGGGATAGTGGCCTTCCCGACCGGGAAGAAGTGCACAAAACCAACAGCTCCTGTCTTGAGCCCGTCCCGGCCGAGAAGGACTCGTCTCGACCGGGACCACCTTGTCTCGGCCGGGACGGGGGTGCTGCAGCCCGCCTTCTATTCTTTTCTTCTCCCTTCCATTTGTAACCCTATATATACTCTTCCCTTGTTATGTTAAGAGGATGCACTTCATATTAGACTGAACTCTAGATAGTTTTAGCATAGATTAGCATAGATTAGTGTAGATTAGTCCTTAGATTATCGTTAATCCTAGATTAATGCTTGTAATTTGGGAATTCTTCAAGATCTCCACCAAGATTGACAACCTTGGGTGAATGTTTTGGGTTCTTCTCATTTATGCAAGTTTCATTCTTCCTTTCATCTCTAGTTTGGTATAATCTTCTTTTCTCTTCTCCTAATCTTTGTTTTATCATTAAAGTTTGATTCTTTGTTCTTGTTATTGTTCATAGTTCATAGTCCTTGTTAGTTTCTTCTTGTTTGTTTTTATTGCTATGTTTATTCATCTTGTTAGTGTTAGTTTTAGATTAGATATGTTAGAGTAGACTCTTGCTAGAGTTAGTAAGGTTATTAGGGTGTTAATTGGATGATTAAGGGATTGTTGGAGATGTTGGTGGAAGATTTGGGTTTCCTCTTGTATGGTGCACATCACATGTTTGTCGAAATGCTTGAATGACTAAGTAGTTAAGAATGCTTGTTTTTCTTGCTTTTCTCTTGTGGATGATAGTTTGTTTGTGGGTTCGGTCCCCTCATTAAGTTGCGAGAGCCCGGTGAGGACGACCCCTAGGTCGGTCTAAGTTGCGAGAGCCCGGATTCGACCTAGGCCTATAGCATGCTAGTACCCCGATTGTGTTGTGTATCGCCGAGTTGGGTTTTAGGTGGAACCTCTAGGTGAGTCTAAGTTGCGAGAGCCCGGGCATTACCTAGATTACCCTACTACCTCCTTCACTCTAGTTCTCCCTTGACCATTCCGTTACCCCTTTGACCCCGACCTAATCCTAGCCCATTTCCGTTGATTGTTTTCTTGTTTTAGACGTAGCTTAGTCTTAGCCTTCTCCCCTTAGAATAGCTTGTCTTGAACATAGTCCTAGACCGTAGCATACCTTAGTCCGACCTCCCGTCCCTGTGGATTCGACCCGACTTACCCTAGCTACCCACTAGGTTAGCCGGTTATTATTTGACGGTTGGGATTCACGACAAATCCCACCCATCAAATTGGCGCCGTTGCCGGGGACGGCGTAGTTTAGACTTTTGTTTGCTTAGTTGTGGACTTTGTTCTTGAATTTTGTGTTCTTTTCTCCTTGTATATCTCTGTTTTCTCTTCTTGTGTGCTATTCTCTCAACGGGCCACTCGACCGAGTCAGCTGGTTACTCGGTCGAGTAACCCTAACCGGGTGCCCTTGCCTTTGCCTATATAAGCAACCCCATGCACACACAATTAGACACTTTTTACACACAACTTTGAACAACTTCAGACCCTAATTACTACAACCCTAATTCTACCCTAAGCACTACACTAGCAAACCCTAAACCTAGCTTTAGGAATCGAAACCCTAACCACCATAACTCAACCTCCATAAACCTCGAAACTTTCGTGTTGAAGCCACAACTACGAGTCCAATCCGAGACAAGAACATGTAGGTTGAGGGTGCCAAAACCCCTTTCTTTCCTTCTTCTTTTCCTCTCGTCATTGTCCTCCTTTTCCTCCTTTTTTTCGTTTTTTTATTTTCTTTATCGCATCATAATATCGATAATACCGTTAGTATCAAAACATTAAAATACTTGTCGATTTGTGTCGAGTGTGAGTGATGGTGGGATAAGGAAAACCGAATATACAAGTGTACTGCACACAGCGTTGCCGGTCGCTTATCCCATCACCCCGATCATTTGATTATTGAGACAAGTTAACTTAAACAATAATCCGTTTTATTTTCGTTTTCATCATCATTCAAGTCGCATATTTACATCGATTTTCAAAAACAAGAATTCTATTTAATAAGGGTCAAAACCCGTTGACGCGGATCCGACATCACAATCTCTAGGGATTTATTTCGATGTCGGAGAAGCCGAGGGAATCAAGTTTTCTAATTCAAAGCAAGGTGTCGATCCATTAGATTCGATACCAATTCCATAATTGGATGTCGAATCCAGCGATCTAGTCACATAAATTAATTAACGTGATGTACTCATATCGCGATAGTTAATTTAAGACGACTAAAATCAATTTAATATTTTCACTCTAGTATTCCATATCGATTCAATAATCAAATATGGGATACAACGAGTATTCAAATTCGGAATCAAGTATAAATCCCACAATATTTGTATTCGGTTCAACAAAATAAATGATTCATAAAAAACCCGAATCGAGCATAAGTCATACAATATTTATGCTCAATTCGGTAAAACCGTCGAATTATCAAAAATCAAAAGCAATTTCAAAATCAATAATAAAATTGCAAGCGAACCTGGTTCGTACAAGTGCCACTCGACCGAGTGCCTCGGCCACTCGATCGAGTGACATCACAACTTAGCGAGCAGAATGCTCTTTCGACCTCTACTCGGTCGAGTCTCATAGTGACTCAATCGAGTAGTGACGTACTCGACCGAGTTAGCCAATAACTCAGCCGAGTAAGGTCTAAAACGCAAAGCAGAAACCTCTTTTAGAGGTCCACTCGATCGAGTGACCTCATCACGACCAATACCGTGAGTCGTACATTCTTCTTTTTAAACTCGATAGTATTTTATGACTTGGGTCGACACGTGTCTAATTAATCACGTGTATTACTATCTTTTCAAACCATGCATCATCTCGCTACATCATTCAATTTTATTCAATAATTTGCAAACCGTTATTATCATCATCTCGTTACTAACCGTTTTTTCTTTTGTCAATTTAATTCTTGTTTATTTTATTGTACTAAAATGAACCCGCATGCTAAAATACAATTTTGACGTTAATTTTAGTTGCATTAAATTGACATAGAAACCCTCTTTCAATTCCATTCACATGCTTAGGGAAAATAATCTTTGCATATCATTTTCCCGTTCAACTAACGCGCGTATTAGAAAGTCATCCGAGATCTTAGTAGAGGCCGCTAGTGCGGGCGGGGTTGGGTGTCCTTTTGGGCTTCCCAACACGTATCCTCACCCCTTAATCAGAACCCTCGGTTTCCGGATGCCCGAAACCGTTGGCGCACGAGAGTCATTAAATACACGATACCCGATAATGTCGGTATCGGTATCAATTGCAAAGGGACGAGCCCAATAAACTCTGATATCGGAAATGGGCCATTTTTTTTATACGGCCCACTACGACATAGAGTGGGCTCGAACGGGCCCGAACTCACACAAAGTTCGGTGGTGACTCTACTTCGAACTAAATTTCAATTTGATCCATTCTCATATGGAGATTCATTCGCCTACCCAAACCCGCGCGTGGCCGCGTCGGGATGGTCCTACGTCATGTCCACAATTTGGCGACTCCGTTGGGGATTAACTGATGCGTGACTTACCATCGGCATCCTCAGGGTGAGACTCGAATAGAAATCGTTTGACAAATACAATACGCGTTTTAGTTTTACGGTTCATGCATAACCCATATTTTCCCGGGCCGGTACTCGCGACCGACGTCCCACTATACCGTTGATGTACTCCAATATGGATATGTCAAAAGGTGTCCATAGTCGATTCGAGTGGGTTTCGCGGCATGTTCTAAGATCAACTCGACTTAGGAAGTCCGTCCCGATCAACGTCTAGACTATGTGCACTGGTATAGACCCTCTACAGACCGACCGAGACTTAGTATGGAGCATACATGGCGTCGTTATAATGCTTGTGTGACTACGTGCTACTTGGTTTCCGAGTCGTTTTCAAAAACCGTATTTTTTCAAAGATTGCATCTTTTTCAAACTATTCAATTTCAAAACCCGGGACACATACCGAATTTAGGACTTATGATTTTACTCAAAATAGCCTATTTTCTAGCCGGTATGCTGCCCAATTCAAAACTCAAAAACATTTTTCGAACCTTCAAAAACCGTGGCCCAATACCCTTTTCGTTTTTTCGAAAATTGGGCCCTCAACCGAGTTTTCTCGGACCTTTCTCAAAAACAACCAGTTTTCAAAACCTCTTTCTCCTTAGGACTTCCCATTTTTAGCAGTGTCGGGTCGTGTCTTAAGTTGTCAAGGTCTTTAGCGTCGAAACTCTGTCGATCTTACATCAAGAGTTTCTTCCCTATCCCAGTCCGCCTTATTAGACTAAGGCAAGGCCCACCTACGTAGGACAAACCCCTACAAAGGAAGGCCCGTCAACACAATCGAGTCCATAAGTCTGGGGATGTCTCACGTGAACCTTCCTTCGAACAAGACTAGGCCCACCCGCCGAATCCTAAGGAAGGCCCACATTTCACAAGTCACCCGTCTAGGTGTCTTTTCCGAGTCATTTCCCTTTTTAGTCTTGTTCGGGATGTACTTTCTATTCCGGGATTTTGGGCTAGTTTCTGATTACGTAGTGTTCTTACAGACAGGTCACCCGAAACCAGATACCAACGCAAGATGGATGAATTGAAAAATGCTCTGGCCAAGATCGAGACTCAACTGACTACTATTCAGGCTAGCCAAGCAACGCTAGCCACCCGCCTAAGTGCAGTAGAAAAGACGGCCCCAGTTGAAGGAGCTGAGCCCACTGGGCCCATAGCCGAATTGATCAGTGTTGTTCGTAGGCTCGAAGAGCAAGTCTACTTATCGACGAACAACTCGATCCACACCGAAAATGCTCGTACTTATTCACCTTTGAATGACGAGCTTCCTGCTAACCCCAACCTTACAGGAACTCCTATGTTTGAGGGTACCGAAGACCCGGTCCACCACATCCGGGCATTCAAGGACTTTATGGCGGTCAAAGGGGTGAAGTCAACTATGTTCAAGCATTTATTCCCTTCCTCCCTGGAGAAGCATCCTAAGGCCTGGTTTTACAGGCTCGACCCCAAGAAATACAAAACTTGGGACGATGTGGCGACCGAATTTGCCCGGAACTACGCCGATAACACTGAAATCCAGACTACCATGCATACTCTGGAAGTCATGGCTCAAGAGCCCAAAGAAGGGTTCACAAAATATCTGCAAAGGTGGAGGGCCGAGAGTGTGAAGCTGGTCGACAAGCCCGACGAGAAAGCTCTAGTGGAGGCTTTCGTCAAAAACCTCCTCCCATCCTACCGGGTCCACCTCCGGTACGCTATCATCCCAAACTTTGTTGTCCTTACTGAAATGGGCACGAGAATCGAGGATGACTTGAGACTAGAGAGCCTGACTAAGGCCTCTACCAAAGGTTATAAAGGGGCTAGTTCATCTACAAACAAGCCCACACCTGCAGCTGCAGCCCGCAGCATTTTCGATGAGGTAAATCTGTTCGACACCTCATCCAAAAAGAATACACCAAATCGGGTATTCACAGATATAGGGACTACCTATACTTATGCCTTGCAAAGGCTATCTTCGAAGGGCCTGGTCCAACCGATAGGCCCAACCGTAGAGCCTCCAGTAGAGAAGAGGCCCAAAACTTATAACGCCCAGGCCTACTGCCAGTATCATCGGGGTAACGGACATGATACTGAAAAATGCTGGAGACTAAAACATCTTATCCAAGATCTTATCGAGAGCGGGAAAATCCCATTGCTCGGAGACAAGCCGAGCAACAAAGAAAATCCGTTCAGCGCCCATGCAATATTCACTGGGGAAGTAATCGATTGTTCTCACCTCATTTCCCCTTTTATCCCACAAATCAATGGGATATGGTTCGATGACGAGGATGATGTTTACCTGACCAAATGGGAGGCTGTCTCCATTACCCTTGAAGAGGTCCGAAAGGCTAAGTCCAAAGCTTTAGCCACTAACCACCTCACCGCAGCTGGGCGTTCTACTCCAACAACCGTCACTGAACCTGCCAGGACGGAATCTACCCTCGAAGAATCGAGCACTGACACGGCTTTGATCCAACAACTAAAGAGGGTTCGAGCCGATCTAACTATATGGCAACTACTGGTTAGCTCACAAGCACATCGGGAAGCACTGACTAAGGCTCTCGATGAAATCAAGGTCGACTCACAGGTTACCCCTTCTGAAATGGTAGCCACTATTATGCCTTTTCTCAAAGGCAAGTCAGAGGAGGAAGGCCCGCTCATAACCTTCTCTGAAGCTGATCTGCCACCGTTTGGGCCCAATCATAATCTGGCCCTGTACATCACAGTCATCTGCCGAGGCAAATACCTCCCGATGACCCTAATCGATGACAGATCTGCTGTAAATGTCCTACCTCTAAGGACTGCAAAGGCCCTTGGCATCACTGCTGCCGACTACCTCCCGACAGCACAGACTATCAAGGCTTTCGACGGAAGCCCAAAACCAGTGGCCGGGGCCGTCAAACTGAAGATCATAACGGGCCCAATCGAAAAGGAATTGGATTTTCAGGTGATTGATGTCACCTCATCCTTTAACCTACTACTAGGAAGGCCTTAGATCCATGCAGTCAAGGCCGTATCTTCTACCCTACATAGGAAAGTCAAGATGCCACTTCAAGATGGCATCATCACGCTAGAACCTCCTCCTATCACCGTGGCTAGCTGTAATGCCACAAGCCGGGCCGAACCACGAGGATTCGACTTCGTGGGTATGATCGAGGAGGAATATCTTTTCAGGCCCTACTTCACTACTAGCATCGACATGATGCTACAAAATTTGGGCTACTTGCCGGGGGCTACCTCGAGACCATATCTTCCAGCTGGGAAGATCATCGAAGTCCTAAATGATGGCGAATCACAGTTCGGGTTGGGGTATGCTATAACCCAAGAAAATGTGGTCCGGGCCGATATTCACAAGGCCACAAACATCCTTAAGGGTACTTACATAGGCCCTTATAGCCCGAAGTTAACTGACTACTTCGTCACTCCCGTGTTTGGGGCGATCCAAGTGGGCCTCTACCAACCCACCATCACATATCCCGAGACCAAAACGGCTCGGGAATGCAACTTCATCCCTGATGATATATTCACCATCGTCCAGGCCGAGTCTGAGAAAGGTGAAAATAATGCCGAGCCCGTGCTGGGGCTCCTCTTTGGAGAAGACAAGGTCGTCCCTGCTCCAAAGAACGATTTGGTCAACTTGATCCTTCGCAGCGATCGGTTCGACCCAACCAATCTAATCACCGAGGTCGGTGCCAACACCGAGACAAGGGCCTGGAGGAAGACCGTCAAATGGACCGACAGCCAGGGACGGATCTACAAGCTTTGAAATTGAGAAACCCGACGAACAGGTACCTCTATCCCCGCATCTGATCGAGCAGCTCGAACAAAAGGAATCCCGAGATCTGGTAATCGAAGAAACCGAGTCCATCAATGTGGGAACTACTTTAGAGCCCCAGATGCTTAAGTTGGGCCTATCCTTAAATCCCGAGGAGAGAAAACAATTCGCAGACCTCCTCCAGGAATTTAAAGACGTCTTCGCATGGTCCTACAAGGACATGCCGGGTATAGACCGGGAAATAGCTGAACACCGAATACCCATCAAAGATGGGTGCAGGCTGGTAAAGCAGAAGCTCCGAAGAATGAAGCCTGAATGGTCGCTCAAAGTCAAAGAAGAGGTCGAAAAGCAATTCAAAGCGGGTTTTATACAAGTGTCTGAATATCCAGACTGGGTTACAAACATCGTGCCGGTACCCAAGAAGGACGGCAAGGTGCGGGTATGCGTGGACTTCCGGGACCTAAACAAGGCCAGCCCAAAAGACGATTTTCCGTTACCACACATCGACATACTGGTGGATAACACGGCCGATCATGCCCTTCTATCATTCATGGACGGGTATGCCGGATACAATCAAATTAAAATGGCAGAAGAGGATATGAGTAAGACCACCTTCATTACACCTTGGGGCACTTACTGCTACACTGTTATGCCATTTGGGCTCATCAATGTCGGGGCCACTTATCAGCGGACCGCCACTACTTTGCTACATGACATGATGCATAAGGAAGTAGAGGTCTATGTGGACGACATGATCGTCAAGTCTAAGGACCGAAACGGGCATATTTCGGCCCTAAGAAAGTTCTTCGCCAGACTACGAAAATACAACATGAGACTAAACCCCCAAAAATGCAGTTTCGGGGTAACGTCAGGCAAATTACTGGGCCATATCGTTAGCCAACGCGGCATCGAGGTCGACCCGGCTAAGATCAAAGCCATCACCGAGATGCACCACCTAAGACCGAAAAGGAAATAAGGGGGTTTCTCGGGAAAGTCCAGTACATCAGCCGGTTCATTTCGAAGTTAACCATGATATGTGAGCCCATTTTCAAAAAGCTGAAGATCGGGGAACGAGTGCTATGGGACGACAGATGTCAAGCGGCTTTCGACAAAATCAAGGAGATTCTGTCCGCTCTGCCAGTACTAATGCCATCTCAACACGATTTTCCTTTGTCATTATACCTAACGACGACCGAGACAGCCATGGGGGCTATGCTGGCCCAGACAGTTGAATCAGAAGAACGAGCTATTTACTACATCAGTAAAAAGTTCCTCGAGTACGAATGCAAGTACACCATGCTCGTGAAAACGTGCCTAGCTTTGGTTTGGGCCACTAAAAATCTCAGACACTACATGCTTAGTCACGAGGTACATGTTTTATCCAAAATGGACCCTATCAAGTACCTATTCAAGAAGCCCATCCTCAACGGCAGGATGTCCATCTGGACTTTAATGTTATCTGAGTTTGACCTCAAGTTTGACCATTGAAAGCCATCAAAGGCCGGGTAGTAGCCGAATTCCTCGCTGATAGCCCGATATCCGAAGAAGGCCACACTGATACTTGGGCCTTCCCTGACGAAGACATATTCCATACCGATACCGAGACATGGGATCTGTATTTTAATGGAGCATCCAACTTTCGAGGATTTGGGGTCGGAATTCTGTTAATCTCACCCCAAGGAGAACACACTCCTTTATCCATCAAATTGGACTTTGATGTGACCAACAACGCAGCCGAATACGAAGCATGCATTCACGGGTTGCAAGCCGCCGCTGATTTAGGGGTAACAAACCTCCGGGTCCACGGTGATTCATCATTGGTCATCAATCAAGCGCTCCAAAAATGGAAAACTCGGAACGCCAATCTCGTGGCTTACCAAGCGCGAGTGCGGGTTCTAGAGAAACAATTCCAGAAGGTAGAGTATATCTACCTACCCCGAGAGGAAAATCAGTTTCCAGATGCACTTTCCAAATTAGAATCTTTACTGAACATCTCGGATCACCTGACCAGCATGCCGATCTGTGTCGAAAGGCGGTCCGAGCCGGCTTACATCCATGCCATTCAGGATATCAAGATAACCGGCCCAGAACCCTGGTATCAGTCAGTCCTAACCTACTTGGCAACGGGAGAATATCCCCCGGGAGCTGAAAACCGGGCCAAGAAGGCCTTGCGAAGATTGGCGACCCAATTTGTTCGTACAGATGACGGGCAATTGTACAAAAGGACAGCACAGGGGGCTCTCCTCCTGTGTATCGACAAAACGCAGGCCGAAAAGGTCATGGCCGAGGTCCACGACGGTGAAAACGGTCCGCATATGAATGCCCATATGCTATCCCGTAAAATCATGAGGCTCGGGTATTACTGGAACACCATGGAAACAGACTGGCAGTCATATGAAACACTGCCATAACTGTCAGAACTTTGGCAATGTACAGCATATGTCGTCCTCCCTATTATATACCATGACATCACCATGGCCGTTTTCGACATGGGGTTTTGACATAATTGGGAAGGTGCATCCCTCCGGGACGGGAGGTCATTGCTTCATCTTAGTGGCCATCGACTACTTCACGAAATGGGTCGAAGCCGAGTCATATCGTGTCTTGGACGCCAAGCACGTGGCCAAATTCATCCAAAACAAGATCATATGCCGGTATGGGATCCCTCACGAATTTATTAGTGATCACGGGACCCACTTTCAAGCCGAAACTGCCGCATTGCTGGCAAAATATAAAATTCAGAGGCATACATCTTCACCCTACCGACCTCAAACAAATGTAGCGGTAGAAGCGGCCAATAAAACAATTGTCACCATACTTAAAAAGTTGGCTGAGATTTATCGGGATTGGCCCGACAAAATACCCTTTGCCTTATGGGGGTATCGAACATCGATCCGCACCGCAACCGGAGCTACTCCATACTACCTGACATATGGAATGGAAGCAGTCCAACCAGTCGAGCTAGAGGTGCCGTCCCTCAGGATTCTACTTGAAAGCCAAGTACCTGAAGCAGATTGGGTCCAAGCCCGATACGATTCGCTAGTCCTTTTAGACGAACGGCGATCCCGGGCCCTCAACAACATTCAAATATATCAAAAAAGAATCCAACGGGCTTTCAACAAAAGGGTTAGGCCCAGGAACATCAAAGAAGGGGATTTGGTCCTAAATCGGTCTGTGCCTTACTACCGGTTGACCCAAGAGGAAAATTTAAGCCCAATTGGGCTGGGCCATACTTAGTCAAGAAGGTCCTATCAGGAGGAGCGGTGATGCTGACAGACCTGGACGGGAATGAGTTCGTCAACCCGACCAACTTAGACCAGCTGAAGCGCTACTACCCATAAACCCCTACCTCAATGTCATTTGCAAAAATTTATAAGAATCTGTCTTTTTATAAATTTTCAAAATTATAGACAAGTCAATGAGTTAGAATTAATTATTCTACCGCCGCACATCTCGAATTAATAATCTTGATGTATTTCGAAAAGTGCAAAAAATAAATCAATCAAATCAAATCTTGAACTACGTTTGGTTTGATTCCGCTAATTGTGGATACGTAGGCAACCCTTCAAAAGGGTACAACCACTGCAATAACGAAAAGACGGGAACGGTATTCAAATAATATGTCTTTTATTGAATCTCGATAAACTCGGGAAATACAAAAAAAAAAAAAAAAAACGCCGAAGTCCGCACACACACACAAAAAACACACCAAAAAAAATAATAATAATATTCAAATAATAAAACTAAGGAGACTAATATCCGGGCATTTTACCCTTCCCTTTGTCCTTCGGGTCGCGTGGAGCCCGAGGTCACCGAGGCGGGGACGAGCGTTCCCTAATCACGAGGGGAACCTCTTTAGCTCGAACCCGTTTCTTTGACGACGGGTCTTCTATAACAGTCTTCGGTCCAAGTCGAGCCCCTACGTGTTCGGGTAGTCTGTCTCGTGGGCCAAGTCGGTCCTGCACGGCCAGTCTTGGGCCAAGTCTCCTTTCCAAGTCCGTCTGGGGGCTCACCTTCCCCCGAGCACCTTTAGCGCTAGACCCTTCAGCTTGAGTCTTAGCCTTCTTCTTTTGTCCAGACATTAGACGAACTAGGGTAGCTGGAGTGTCTCCTTCATCAAAGAACCCCCTGTTGTCTTTAGTTTGCTCCCTTCTCAGCAGGTCGAAGGCTTCATCCACCTTCAAAGCAGCTCGGGCTTTAGAATCACCTGCTTTAGTCCACTTTGTATAGGAGCCTGAAACCCAAATCGAGTGGCGAAATTAGGAAACGGGCCAAGTGTGCCGGGTGTACCATCTTTGCATCCACGTATCGCACATCACATCAGTCTGTTGGGTAGGGTCACAACTACTTCAATTTCTGGTATCCGTTGAGCCCGTCCGTACTGCCTTTGTATGCGATCCGGGTAGAGATGAACCGTCTGCCTGAAAGACAAGATTACTTGGTAACGAGCTTTGTCCCTCGGGTCCAAGCCGGTCCAAACGTAGATGGGCCACCACGGCACTACCCATCGAATTAGCCGACCACCATGGATTGATAATACCTCGTCCCAGTATTTCTGACTAATTTGGCGAGAAAAATCAATGGCCCGTCTCCTCGTCATCAGTTGGTTATGGCGGTAATTGCTAGCATCAAGAGGAGGATCTATCACTGATAGCCTCTCATAAAGCCAAATCTGAAAAAGGAAACAAAAGCATGAGATCCCGAGACGAAAAAGGCGTCCGCCTGATGACACTCGATCGAGTGCCAGGATGACTCGATCGAGTGGCATCCCTGGGAGCGAACAGGAAGCTGTTTACGAAGGCACTCGATCGAGTGTCAGGGTGACTCGATCGAGTGCCCACTGCAGTAGCCAAACTCTCGAAAAAATTCAAAAAAATAAAGAAACCGAGAAAAATAAAAATCCGACATACTTGCAGCAAACGGGTGCTTCCGGTGAGACGGACGGACGAATCCCTCTTGGGATTGTCCAATCCTTGGATTATTTCACACGTAATCAACCAAGCCGGGCTGTGCTCCGTCTCCATTAAATCAACTACGGTCAAGAGACGGATATGACCCATACATGATAACAAGTCCATGTGACCCTCAAAGGCATAAACATGGAGCATGCAAAAAGAAAAAGCCCTACGGCTGTGAATTGATCTTACCCGGACGTCATGCGGGTTCATAAACTTCTCAGCCAGGTCAATCAAGGAAACTGTGTTATCATCCCGGGCCATTCGAGACACTTCATTATGGGAGAGGCCTAAGAACTCTCGAAGCTTCCTCCTCAAGTCGTAGACCGAATATGGGACGGCAGGCCGAAGCATTGGGTTCCATCCTCCTACCGCAGCAATCTCCTCAGGTAACACTACAACAAATACTTCATATAGCTACCAAGCACGCGCGACTGATAAATTCAGTAGCTAATTTTGCGACTGAAAGTATAATTTTGCGACTGATAAGGGCAGACTTCGCTCCGAGGAAAGGCAAAGACATGATAAATGTCATCCCAGTAAGACAAGCATGCATCCAAGAAGTAGCGGTCAACCCGCATCTGACGGAAAGTATAAAGCTGGGCAATACCCGTCTGGTTCAAGGCCACCCTATCGGCATCCCTAAATTGTCGGGACCATTCCTGCAGCATGACGCTCAACCTATCAATTCCCATGGCTAAATTTCTTAAGAGGATAAAAAGACTTTCTTTTTGCCTTAAGGGAAATAAAGAGACTTTCTTTTAAGAAGGGATGATTTGTGATGGAATTATGAAGAAATCGAGGGCAAGGGAGGGATATATATATAGCTTTAGCCTTGAAAACTTTTTTAGGAAAATTTCCTAATTCTAAACAGAATCAACCCACAAGCCTAGTCCCGATACTAGCACGAAAATATTCATCCCGAACTTTCCTAATTTCTTTAGGAGTCAATTTTTTTCAAAAATTTCCAAATTTCAAAAAAAATTCAAAATTTCAAAAATTTCAAGAAATTCAAAAATTTCGAAAATTCAAGCTTTCAAAAATCATTTTCCCCAGCACGAGTCATTTTACTACCTACGTGTTGCATGCATTTTTATGTGACTTATACAGGTACGACTCAAGCAGGGACATGCAACCCTCTAAATCTCCCCAGCATTTTCACGGGATGAGCCTATCCACAGGCACACCCAGGACTTACGCGACAAGTCCAAATTCCCCACGAAGGTACTATCATCAAGCTCAGGTATGATTTCTGTCTTATGGCTGGCGAACCCTTCACGCAAGTCTAATGGACTATAAACGACCCGAACGGAAGTCTACCAGGTCTTAACAGGCTTGGTAGCTACTCTGACTTTCGCCCTGTCCAAGCCTCAGTCAGAGTGGGGGCTCTGTAGACACCCGCATTTTGACTGCCAGGTGTCTATGGCAGTTTCCAAAAAACACCCGATGATGATCGGACGCTAACGTGTTTTTACGCGCTCGGATACGGGCTCAAATCCATTAGTTACTGGCTAACGCACTTACGGAGTACAAATCTCACAAAATCAACCTCGAATCGAGGCCCAGTGGATCATTCTGAATCAAACAAGACTAATTTGGGCCGAAGCCGACACTGGAAATAAAACCGACTATTTAGCGATTGGGTCAACCCCGGTCAAAGTCGTTGCCGAGACATACAAAAACAGCCATACAATCATCAAAAGTCCAAGTCAAACACAAAACCCAACAAACATTCAAAGTCAAGGTCCAAAGCAATGGACCCGCGCGATCCAGCTGGGCCACTCGATCTAGTGCCCCATCCACTCGACCGAGTGGGCCCATATTCAAGCCCGACTGCAGGCACAACGGGCCACTCGACCGAGTCAGCTGGTTACTCGGTCGAGTAACCCTAACCGGGTGCCCTTGCCTTTGCCTATATAAGAAACCCCATGCACACACAATTAGACACTTTTTACACACAACTTTGAACAACTTCAAACCCTAATTACTACAACCCTAATTCTGCCCTAAGCACTACACTAGCAAACCCTAAACCTAGCTTTAGGAATCGAAACCCTAACCACCATAACTCAACCTCCATAAACCCGAAACTCCCGTGTTGAAGCCACAACTACGAGTCCGATCCGAGACAAGAACATGTAGGTTGAGGGTGCCAAAACCCCTTTCTTTCCTTCTTCTTTTCCTCTCGTCATCGTCCTCCTTTTCCTCCTTTTTTTCGTTTTTTTATTTTCTTTATCGCATCATAATATCGATAATACCGTTAGTATCAAAACATTAAAATACTTGTCGATTTGTGTCGAGTGTGAGTGATGGTGGGATAAGGAAAACCGAATATACAAGTGTACTGCACACAGGGTTGCCGGTCGCTTATCCCATCACCCCGATCATTTGATTATTGAGACAAGTTAACTTAAACAATAATCCGTTTTATTTTCGTTTTCATCATCATTCAAGTCGCATATTTACATCGATTTTCAAAAACAAGCATTCTATTTAATAAGGGTCAAAACCCGTTGACGCGGATCCGACATCACAATCTCTAGGGATTTATTTCGATGTCGGAGAAGCCGAGGGAATCAAGTTTTCTAATTCAAAGCAAGGTGTCGATCCATTAGATTCGATACCAATTCCATAATTGGATGTCGAATCCAGCGATCTAGTCACATAAATTAATTAACGTGATTTACTCATATCGCGATAGTTAATTTAAGACGAGTAAAATCAATTTAATATTTTCACTCTAGTATTCCATATCGATTCAATAATCAAATATGGGATACAACGAGTATTCAAATTCGGAATCGAGTATAAATCCCACAATATTTGTATTCGGTTCAACAAAATCAATGATTCATAAAAAACCCGAATCGAGCATAAGTCATACAATATTTATGCTCAATTCGGTAAAACCGTCGAATTATCAAAAATCAAAAGCAATTTCAAAATCAATAATAAAATTGCAAGTGAACCTGGTTCGTACAAGTGCCACTCGATCGAGTGACATCACAACTTAGCGAGCAGAATGCTCTTTCGACCTCTACTCGGTCGAGTCTCATAGTGACTCAATCGAGTAGTGACGTACTCGACCGAGTTGGCCAATAACTCAGCCGAGTAAGGTCTAAAACGCAAAGCAGAAACCTCTTTTAGAGGTCCACTCGATCGAGTCTATCGACCACTCGATCGAGTGACCTCATCACGACCAATACCGTGAGTCGTACATTCTTATTTTTAAACTCGATAGTATTTTATGACTTGGGTCGACACGTGTCTAATTAATCACGTGTATTACTATCTTTTCAAACCATGCATCATCTCGCTACATCATTCAATTTTATTCAATAATTTGCAAACCGTTATTATCATCATCTCGTTACTAATCGTTTGTTCTTTTGTCAATTTAATTCTTGTTTATTTTATTGTACTAAAATGAACCTGCATGCTAAAATACAACTTTGACGTTAATTTTAGTTGCATTAAATTGACATAGAAACCCTCTTTCAATTCCATTCACATGCTTAGGGAAAATAATCTTTGCATATCATTTTCCCGTTCAACTAACGCGCGTATTAGAAAGTCATCCGATATCTTAGTAGAGGCCGCTAGTGCGGGCGGGGTTGGGTGTCCTTTGTGGGCTTCCCAACACGTACCCTCACCCCTTAATCAGAACCCTCGGTTTCCGGATGCCCGAAACCTTTGGCGCACGAGAGTCATTCAATACATGATACCCGATAATGTCGGTATCGGTATCAAATGCAAAGGGACGAGCCCAATAAACTCTGATATCGAAAATGGACCGTATTTTGTATACGGCCCACTACGACATAGAGTAGGCTCGAACGGGCCCGAACTCCCACAAAGTTCGGTGGTGACTCCACTTCGACCTAAATTTCAATTCGATCCATTCTCATATGGAGATTCATTTGCCTACCCAAACCCGCGCATGGCCGCGTCGGGGTGGACCTACGTCATGTCCACACATACATACATACATACATACATACATACATACATACATACATATATACATACATACATACATACATACATACATACATGCATACATACATACATACATGCATACATACATGCAAACAATCCCGAGATCAAAACTCGTCAAAGATCGAGAGCAAAACACGTCAAATCCCCTCCCCAATCATTCACACCATAACTTGCCTACATATCTCGACGCTCCCGCGCCTTTGCCGCTACTAGATGAGCCGTATTCCGAGACTAAAGCATGTAGGTTGAGGGTGTAAATTCAAATCCCGACATCCCTTCTCTCTCTTCTCCTCTCCGTTTTTTTATTTATTTTTGCTTTTTTTATATTTTATTTTTCGTCACTAGTATTGTATTATCGTAACACTATTAAAATATTCGTCGATTACGTATCGAATACGAGGGATGACGGGATAAGGAAACACAAATACGAGAGTATTGCACTCGATGTTGTCGGTCGCTTATCCCATCACCCCGAACATTTGGTTGTTTGAAGCGAATCAACCCCTAAAAAGAACGCTTTTTTTTTAATTTCATTTTAGCATCGCATTATTAACCGCGTCTAACATTTTTATAATCGTCATTATTAATGCCGTGTATAATTATATAGTATTAAAACGATCTCGAGTCGAATATGCTTAAAAACAAATTCCGTTTAAGATCCTTTTAATCCCTTTACAAATTGTAACAGAGGTGACACCCTTTCGAGGAGCGCCGCCCTAAACACTTGAGGGCGTAATGCGATCGCGGACATTTGTCGTTAAATGTATTCGATTCCTTTTTTGGGATTAGTACGAAACCCGTTGATGCCAAATCGAATACCAAGTAATCCGTAAGGATTAATATCGGTGTCGTAACGCGTAGGGACCCGATTTTCGTTCTAATCAAATAAATAAAAACAATTTCATAAAACTTTTTCCAAATTCCCGATACCGGTCTCGTAATCATAAAAGACATGTTGCGAGTATCGAAAACCGAGTTGGGTATAAATTATATAATATTTTTACGTGACTCGGCTAGTTATCGATTTTAAAATCATTAAACTCGAAATTACCACCTTTACAAAAACGAGTAGCAACTTTTGAACAAGGGGCACTCTATCGAGTGCCATGGCTCACTCGATCGAGTGACACCCCAAAAATGAGGCAGGGGGCCCTTAAGAAGGCCACTCGATGGAGTCCCTTCCATGACTCGATCTAGTAGTCTCTCTTACGCTAGAACGTGAGCCTCCTACATAATTCGAGCCTCGTCAAACCTTTTTCTACGACTTTGGTCGTCACGTGGAAAGGCAATCACGTGTCTCCTTTTTCAAAATCATGCATCATTTCATCGTCTTCTAATCATTCTAATCTATCTGTATTATCGTTACTAACTCGGTTGTTCCAATTTTTGCGCTCGTTGTATTGTATTTCCGGGTTATATTTCCGCCCGTGTAATTTGTAATTATTTACGAGCTTTCCATTTTTGATGTTAGCCATTTATTTGAATGAACATCACATGCTAACTCACTTCGACGTGAACCAAGATGCATTAAAATGACGTAGCAACCGATTCAATATCTATTCATCGTAAAATGTTGTTTGCATAACATTTTATCGAATTACTAGCGCGCGTATTCTAAAACCGTTCGATATCTTTGTAGAGGCCGCTATGTGCGGGCGGGATTGGGTGCCCTTTGTGGGCTTCCCTACACGTACCCTCACCCCTTACTCAGAACCTCGGTTTCTGGATGCCCGAAACCGTTGGCGCACGAGAGTCATTCGATATACGATACCCAAAAACTCGGCATCGGTATCGTAATGCAAAGGGACGAACCCCACAAGCTCTAGTACTAAAGTGGGCTGTACTTTGTGCACGGTCCACCGAAATATAGAGTGGGTTCGAACGACCCTGAACTCCCACAAAGTTCGGTGGTGACTTCAACTTCGATTTAAATTCCAACTCGAGAACTATCTCACCTGGGAAACATTTTGCCGCCCAAACCCGCGCGTGGCCGCGTCGGGGTGGACCTATGTCATGTCCACAATTACATAGAGATATGCCCCTTGATGATGTTTAATATGAATGATGATATACCCCTTGAGGGTGATTACATATACACACGTGATATTCTAATTTATGACATTATAAGTTAACATAATATTAGCAGGGCCGGCCCATTGGTTGTGCGGTCCGGTTCTCTGAACAGGGGCCCAAAAATAAGAGGGCCCAATAAGACATGTTTTGCAAAAAAAAAAAATGTTTACGTAAATTGGAACTTGGAAGTCAGTTCTCTAGACTCTAACAATTACAGTAACAAGTATGGAAAATATAAAAAAAAAAAAAACCTTCCATCTTCTCCTTGTCTTTCCCATATTTAACATCAATCAATTATACAATCAATCAATCCCTAAATTTCAATATTCCATAAACTTATAATTCCAGAAAAAATCAAAAATTTATTTTCAATTATTCCCATAAAAAATTCCTTTCCCCCAAAAAAATGTACGTTACTTTCAATTAAACCCTTTTATGTGTTTATAAAAGAAAATCTTATAATTTTTCTAGCATCAAATATTCAAATGATCATACTATTATAGCATCAAAAAATCAACTCATTAAGATTTTATTATTTTAATTTTAAGAAGTATAATTTTGTGCTAAAGTGATTCATCCTTCCATTGGCAATTAACGTAAGTTTCTTTCACTGTTTCTCTCTCTCTCTCTCTTTTTTTTTTAAAAATATTATGTAAGTTTAATTATAAAATTAAATAATTAATGACTGATTTGGCTAATGGCTTTTTGTGAATATTTATTGAAGGTTGAATCTCTCTTGGATGAGTGGATGACATTTATCTCTCAAATGCTTAATCTCAAAGTTCATAATTTATAAAGGTGATTTTGTTCTTGTTTAGGTCATTTGGTGTTTACTGTTTAATTTTTTTTAGTCGTGTCTTCTAAAATTAGGAAACAAGAATCTGGATATGAAAAACTTAAGAGAAAAAAAAAGGTTAGAAGAACTAACTAAATCTCAAAAAGGGGCTCTTGATAAATTTTTTGTGAAGCACACCCTTGATTCTGATTTGAACGAGACAGTAACGGTGAATGGTGATGATAATAAGTCAGTTGATGATGATGATGATGATGATGATGATGATGATAATAATAATAATAATAATAATAATAATAATAATAATAATAATAATAATAAGTCCTTTGAAGATAATGCTATTATCGAAGACGAAAATGATAGTGATCATATTCAAAGTGACGATGAAAATCATATTCAAAGTGATGATGAAAATGAAAGTGAACCTGATTTTATGGAAAAGTTTGGAATTGATATATTTGATCCTAGAAATTGGGATGCTCTTGATTCTAAGATGATTGACACTATAGTTGAAAGGGGCCTTAAAAGAGATTTGTATGTCGATAATTGCCTGAAAGATAAGAATAATAGATTTTTTTTCTTCTACGTTTTATACTCGAGTTCTACCAAATGGAGAAAAATGTGATAGAGATTGGCTTGTTTACTCTAAACAACTTGATAGAGTATTTTTTTTTTCTTGTAAAGTGTTCGGTAACGGTTCTACAAAAAGAGGTCGACTAACAACCGAAGGTTTTGATGATTGGATACATCTTAGTGGTCGACTTAAAGAACATGAAACAAGTTCCGAACATATTAAAAATATGGCAACTTGGTATGATTTACGATGGAGGCTTCAAAGTAATCAAACAATAGATAGTATTAATCAAAACCAAATTAAGATAGAAAGGGATCAATGGAGTCAAGTCTTATTAAGGATAATTTCAATAGTCAAGTTTCTTGCAAAGCATAATCTAGCTTTTCGAGGCGATAAAGAACGTTTGTATGAAAATAGTAATGGAAATTTTTTGGGACTAATTGAGATGATTGCGGAGTTTGATCCTATTATAAAAGAGCATGTTCGTCGAATCATGAATCATGAGATTCATTTTCATTATCTTGGTCACAGAATTCAAAATGAATTAATTTTGTTGCTTGGCTCTCGTATAAAATCTGAGATCATAAAAAAAACAAAAGAAGCTAAATATTTTTCTGTGATACTCGATTGTACTCCTGATGTTAGTCACCAAGAGCAAATGTCTTTGATAATAAGATACGTTGATGTCTCTTCAAAATCTGCTACTATTGTGGCATCATTTTTAGGATTTTTGAATGTTGACGATACAATGGGTCAAGGTCTATTTGATGTTTTGCAAGATGAGTTAAAAAATATGGATCTTGACATAGACGATGTTAGGGGGCAAGGCTATGATAATGGATCGAACATGAAAAGAAAACATCAAGGAGTTCAAAAAAGATTGTTAGATGTAAATCCCCGAGCTTATTATATGTCTTGTGCTTGTCATAGTCTTAATTTGTTATTGTGTGACATGGCTAATACATGTGGTAAAGCTAGAGACTTTTTTGGTATTATACAACGAATTTACACAATATTTGAAAATTCAAATAAAAGATGGCAAATTTTGAAAGAATACGTAAAGAAGTTAACTCCTAAACCATTGTCGGTCACTCGTTGGGAAAGTCGCATTGAAAGTGTTAAAGCCATTAGATTTCAAATTGGCGACTTAAGAGAAGCTTTACTTGATGTAGCCGATAAAGATAACGACTCTAAAATAAAGAGTGAAGCCAAATCTCTTGCTTTAAATGAACTTGGTGACTTTGAGTTTTTAGTGGGAATGGTTATTTGGTATGAAATTCTACATCATGTAAATTTGGTGAGCAAGAGCTTACAATCAAAAGATATGCCTATTGATATTGCTATTAAAGGGTTAAAGGGTTTAATTACTTTCTTGGAGGAGTTTCGAGAAATTGGTTTTGAGAATGTCATTGAAGAAGCTAAAAATATTGCTCTTGAAATAAATATTAATCCTGTATTTCCCCAAAGACGAGAAATTCGAAGAAGAAGACACTTTGATGAAAATGCGGATGATGCATCAGTTGTTAATAATCTTTCCGCAGAAGAATCATTTAGAGTTAACTATTTTTTATGCATTGTTGATCAAGCCATTGCTTCATTAAAATGGAGGTTTGAAAAATATCAGGAATTTGAGAATGTTTTTGGGTTTTTATTCACATCTGATAGACTTCTTTCATTGGAAGATTCGCGCTTAAAATCATGTTGTACTAATCTTCAAGAGACTCTTAAGAAAGATGAACAGTTTGATATTGATGGAAATGTTTTATTTATGGAGTTAAAATTTTTGAGAGGAGTCTTACCAAAGGAGAAGTTGGGACCTATTGAATTATTAAATTTTTTGAAGCATTTTAGTTGTTTTCATAATATAATTATTGCCTACAGAATCATGTTGACTATTCCGGTTACAGTTGCATCTGCGGAGAGAAGTTTTTCAAAACTCAAATTGTTGAAATCCTACCTACGGTCTACAATGTCACAAGCAAGGTTGAATGGTTTGGCTTTGATAGCAATTGAGAATGATATTTTGGAGCAAATGGACTATAAAGATATGATCGATGATTTTGCTTCTCAAAATGCAAGGAGGACAACTTTATTTAAAAAATGATGAACAATTATTATTTAGAATGATGTATTAGCTTGTTTATCTTTTTAATTTATCAAAAATACTACTTCGTATGTCTACGATGATTAGTTATTTTCCTTAAAAAAAACATATTCTATTTTATGCATGTGGTTTTTGTAAGTACGGGGGCCCCAAATCAAAATTTTGAACAGGGCCTCACAATGTCATTGGCCGGCCCTGAATATTAGTCTCTTATTAACATCGCTATTATTATACAAATTCATTAAAAGTTATTTTACATGTTAATTTGTTAAATTTTATGTAGATCACAATTCTTCTTATATGTTATATGTTACGGAGTATGTGGAATATGTAATATATATTTTTTTGCAACAATCATAGGAGTACTAATTTCATAACGGATTAACGGATATAATAGCACGGGTTTAACTTGCAAGACAAGACATTCTAGTGTACTTATAAAATATGTTTATAAAGTTTAATATTATCCTAGACTTTTGTTAAAATAATAATAATAATAATAATAATAATAATAATAATAATAATAATAATAATAATATAATAATAATAATAATAATAATAATAATAATAATAATAATAATAATAATAATAATAATAATAATAATAATAATAATAATAATAATAATAATAATAATAATAATATGAATAATAATAATAATAATAATAATAATAATAATAATAATAATAATAATAATAATAATAATAATAATAATAATAATAATAATAATAATAATAATAATAATAATAATAATAGTTCATCTGACTGGGTCTTCGCCCTTAACTCAGTCTGGCCTTACCGCTTTTGAGCCTGGACGGGTCGTTGCTGATGCTGCTCGTCGTAAGTGTGTCAAGTATCAGGCACGCTGCACGGCGATTGGGTATGGTTTCTTACCTTTCTCCTCCTCCTCTCTCGGTGAGCTCGACACGGATGTTGTTTCTCTGCTCCAGCGGATTCGGAAATTCGCTTTATCACAAGATGCTGGAGCGCGTGCCGCAGTTCATATTTTCACTAGAATTAGCTTTGCAATTGCTAAGGGAGTGGGGGCCCAGATAGTATCTCGGCTTCCCTCTAACTTCTTGTAATTTGTTCTGGTGTTTAATACAAGTTCCGTTTTATAAAAAAAAAAAAAAAAAAAAAAAAAAAAAAAATAATAATAATAATAATAATAATAATAATAATAATAAATAAAATAAAAAAGCTCCTCACTATTAGTAATAATAAGACTTATATTATGTGTACAAACCTATAAGCTGATATATTATGTTTATAGATATTACTTTTATAAGCTGATACATAAAACTCATATAACGTAATAATGTAAAAATGTTGTTATTATTATTATTATTATTATTATTATTATTATTATTATTATTTATTTATTTATTTATTTATGGTTCATATCATGTTTTAGGAGCCTTACATATTCTAAGATCAGTATATTAAGAATATTTGTCATATAGGTTTGTACAAAAACTAATATGTGATATATTCAATTGTATAGTTTCATCATGTCGACCATTGCAAAACTTGATTTCGAGGCCCTAGATATAAGTGGAAAGAACTACTTGGCTTGGGTATTGGACTGTGAAATTCACCTAGCTGCAAAAGTCCTTGGTGAAACTATTAAAGAAGGAAATAAGTCATCTGATCAAGATAAGGCTAAAGCCATGATTTTCCTTCGTCACCATCTCCATGAGAGACTCAAAATTGAATATTTGACTGTGAAAGCTAAGACCCTTATATTCTTTGGACAGAATTGGTTGAAAGGTATAAACACCTGAAAAGTGTGATGTTACCCGGTGCTCATGCCGGATGGGCGACTTTGAGGTTACAAGATTTTAAGTCTGTAACAGAATATAACTCAGCTGTGTTCAGAATCACTTCACTACTGAAATTATGCGGAGAGAAAATAAATTAGCGGTGCTGACATGTTAGAAAAGACATTCTCCACTTTTCACGTAAGTAACATTGTCCCGCAGACACAATACCGTGAAAAAGGATTTAAGAAATACTCTGAACTAATCTCTTGTTTACTTGTGGCTGAGCAAAATAATGAGTTACTAATGAAAAACCACTCATATCGTCCCACTGGCACTCAACCATTCCCAGAAGCGAATGTGGCCTCCCATCAGGGGACATATGAAAAAGGAAATGATTATACAAATAATTATGGTCGCAGCCGTGGTCGCGGTCGTGGTCGTGGTTGTGCGTCGGGATACGAACGAGGCCGGGGTGGTATCTTCAAAAGGTCATATCATCACCAAAAGTGGGAAAATGATCATAAACCAGAGGAAAACACTAATGAGGTGGGCCCCAACCAATGCTACCGTTGCGGACAATATGGTCACTGGACCCATGTGTGCCGCACTTCAAAATACTTTGTTGACCTTTACCAAATGTCTCAGAAAGGAAAGAATGTAGAGACAAATATGATGCATGAAGATGGTGAAGGTGATTTCGATACTAATAAGTCAACCCATTTGGAAGTAGAAGATTTCTTCACTACCCATAATTGGTCCACTACGATCAATTTATATTTATATTTACTTATAGAATAAAGTTTTAGTTATATGTTGAATTTTATCGTAGTACTTTACTTTGATGTTTTGGATCCTTGGATAATTATTATTGTTACTTAAGTTGGTATTTTATTCATATATTTGTTATCTGCTTTATTTATACAACACCTATTTTTATTTATATGAAGAAAATTGATAACCATCAAGATCAATTATTAAGTAATATTGACGGAACTCGCCTATTTATATGAGACACCATTTGTGTCATGTCACATAAACAATTTATTTTTGGTCACATGAATAAGATTATTATGCATAACGATGAAATATAGCTAAACTAGAAGTTTAGCATACAAATGTGGCGTGCGATAAGTGAATTTATCAAGATAAGCGAAATAAATTATAAAAATTGCCATGAATTATAGGCAAGGTAAAGTTAGAACAAAAAGACTAAATATGTGACAAATTGAGGCCATCCGTGTTCTTGTTACACCCGTTTTGATAAACATGAAGTTTATCTTAGAAGAAATGTAATAAAGTGTTGCAACTCTCTCATGTATCATTAAAATTATATATATTTGAGGCGAGACAATACACTGAGATGAAATATTATGATGGAGATTTGGATGATACTCGTAGCTGGATAATGAATATGAATGCTTATGTATGATTAAATTATGTGACTTGTAGTCACATAGAATTTTACAAGTAGTTCGCTCACAATGTAAGTATTATGTGAAGATGGAAATCTCCTGAATGGGCAATTTTAATTCAGCACATGGAAAAACCAACTGTGTTAAATTGAGCTCCCCATTAAATTACTCTACTGAAGAGAACTAGTCGATTAAAATTTATGAAATATAAGATAAATTCTAAGGTGGATATTGCCTTTTTAAATCTATCAAGTAATGATAGTTTTACCACCTTAAGGGGGAGATTGGTAAGGATAAGCTGGTAAAACGAACAAGTAATGTTGATCCCAAACTGAACCCGAAGTTCAAACACTTGTTTTGAATATGATATACATCAACGAGACGTCAAGAAATATGAATGTTACTTTACATAATTCGGTTTTAATAATGTATGGTATACCAGCTTGATCACTTTATCATATCAAGATATGTTATACATTGAAAATTATGATTTGACTATAGACAGATTTACCCTCCTTGAGGTAGAGCGAGCTATAACTCGGTCATGGATAGTAAATGTATGAACACTGAGATTCTTGCCAAAATTTTCAATAATCACACACGATGGAATGTGAAGATCAATATTCGATTCATATGTTATAAGTGAAAGAAAATGGCAAGCATGTGCAGTTGGTACTCATGAAGAGTAATAAAACTTGAATGTTGTTGAAGTGACATAGATATCCGAACGATAATAGATGGCCTAGCTATATGAAAAGATTGGTACAAAATATATTCAAATATCTTTAAGCAGTGCCGGCAGTATAAGTAATTATATCGCTATATTAATTCACGAAACCGAATAACATTTGCGCGCGATATGTAATTGACACTTTGATAAGTGTGTTTTGTAGTGCTTATTCCTTGTGTTTGGTCCCGGTTTCTCTTGTGAAATCGCTCTTTGGAGCGGTTTCGAGGCTACTTACGCTTCTTCTAGCTTGTTTTAGGTTCCTAAGGCCAATCTTGGAGAAATGGAACGATTCCGACTCGTTTCCAACACATTTGGAACCAACGAAGAGAAGTGACGATCACTCGGTAGCTTAGACTCGATCCCGAGCCCTTGGGACCCATTCTCGAGCCCTTTAGACTCGATCTCGAGCACCGAGAATCGATGAGAAACCTATGAAGAGCAAGTAGGGACCTATGAGATCATATTGGAGGCCTACAAGAGAATCGATCTCGAGCCCTCCCTCTTGTATTGATAGACTATCTTATGAAACCCTAGACATACTTTAGACTACTTTAGCTTAGATTAGTGTAGATTAGATTAATCTTAGTTTAATCTTTCCTTAATCTTAGTTTAATCCTTGTATTATTGAAATTCTTGAAGATCTCTACCAATCTTGACAACATTGGTGGATGTTTGGGTTTTCTTCTATGCAAGTGTTCATCTTTTCTTCTCTTGTTTAGTATAATATCTTTTTTCCCTTCTCTTAATCTTTTATAGTTAGTATAGTTTACTTCTTTATCTTTTGTTTATTGTATTGTTCATCCTTGTTGTTCTTCATTATGAATGTTCTTGATCTTGAGTTAGTTTCTCTTGTTTGGGTTAGTTTTGGTTTAGATATGATTGAGTAGATTCTTGTGGGGTTAGTAAAGGGGATTATGTGTTGATTATGGGTGATTAGGATTGATTTGTGGGTAAAGGTGGATTCTTTGTCACTAGTCACTTGTTGAGCATACCATGTGTTTGATGAATTGCTTGTTAGAATAGTAGTGGTCAATGCTCCTCTTGCTTGTTTCATTCTTCTCATTGTTTAGTTGATTTGTGGTTGAATCCTTTTGTATTGAGTAGCATCTTGCATGAGTATTCGGGTTTGTCTTTGGCGCGAGAGCGCGGACCAACCTTAGTGACTAGGTGAAACCTACACCCTCGATTACCCAACTATCCTACTACACTTATGAACCCGACCTAACCCTACTCTTTCCTTATTTTATTTCTCCATATTCTTAGTCATTTTCCCTCTAGTTAGTTGAATCTTTAAGCTTTAGTTGTTATGCTTACTTTACTCTTAGTTATAGTCTTCTCCCCCTTCTTAGTTTTAGCATAGTTTAGTTTGTTGACCTAGTCTTGTATTTGGGTGACCTTAGTCTAGACACCTCTTACCGTCTCCGTGGATTGACCCTACTTGCCCTAGCTACCTAGTTAGGATTAGTTGGTTTTATTTGTTGGTAGGATTGACGGCAAAATCCTTCCCATCAATTTAGCGCCGTTGCCGGGGACGGTGTTAGTTTAGACTTTGTTTGCCTACTTACTTGACTTTGTCTTTGTCTTTGTCTTTTTCTTTGTTTTCCTTTGCTTCTTCTGTGTTAGTTTAGAATTCTCTCCTCTTTCTCTCTCATATTATAACAAATTAATTATAATATGTAATAATATATGGATTATAATGTAGATATGGAATTTATGCATTATATATGTAATTTATGTCATAATAATTATTATATCAGGTAATCATACTATATTATATCACCTCATATCATGTTAAATGCATATATGCATAATTAAGTCAAACGCGTATATGGAAATTCTAAAATATAAATTGATATATTGATATATGGATCAGCCCAATTACCTTAATAATTAAATGATCCAATGAAGATTAGCCCAATAAGTAGACCAACAAAGTAGGCGAGAAAACACATGAGTAGTTTTATTTGGTTAGTGGAAAGGGGATTAACTTCACTGGGCACATGTTAGCAAAACCGTTCTTAAATATATCGTTTTATATTCATTACAAAAAATATTGTGCCAAAAGTAAATGGGAAAATACATTAAAACCAGAGGAAGTACATGTGTTATTTGATATTTTAATGAGATTGAATCTATATATATATATATATATATATATATATATTGAATGCATCAACTGCTGACATGGCAGCATGAATGCACTCTTTTGATGACGTGACGAGATGTTATGCATTTTAACCATTTAAGCCTTATGTGAACAAATCTACTCCATATATATTATTGTACGTATATATATATACGTATATAAGGGTGCAATTCAATCTCATTTATTTAACATTAATATTAATATAACATTATTATAATTGTGTTAAAAAAAACTATTTTTTCACTAAAATCTAAAATATAATTACAATCGAGTTAAGGAATATTGTATCCCTAATATTTCGTCACTTATTTAAAACACAAAATTATAATTGTAGTACAGTATTAATTTTAAATACCGAAATTATCATCATGAATAATCGTAATACAAACCAGGTAAATTTGATCATTTTTATTTATTAAATATAATGTCGATCAATAAATTGATGTCATTGAGAAAAAAAGTACAAATAATAAATAAAATTAAACAATCGGACAATTCAATATGGCAAGAACTTTATGTCAATTTCTCGAATAGGAATTAAAATTTTAAAAAAAAATGTATTTCTTTGCATATCTATGATGTACTTTAAAAAATTACTTTTTATTTATTTATTTATTTATCATAATTGAATTTTTTTTAACTATTTTGATAAATAAGTAAAAAGAGTAAAAAAAGATAATGTGCCAATGATTTGGGACATATTTAAGGTTCATCTTTAGATAAATTTCTTTGATTTTGATTTTTTTTGAATTCTAAAGGATTATAATTGTACATTTCATACATTGGGCGACTTATTTAGTAAGATTATTTTCCATCTAAATTAAAAAATATTCGTATCATTTTGGAGTATATTTTTTTTTACCATAAATACATTTTATTATATACTCCTACTTAACCCAAATTAGATAGAATGTTCTTTTCATTTTTGCATAAAATGTTGTTTATAGCTGCAGTCAAGATAAATAATACGGAGTATAAATATATTATCTACAACGTTATGAATCTATTGAATAGAATTTGATCAATCCTTTTTTTTCCGTTATTTAAGTGGAAAATAACTGAACCAAAAACTTTCTTTCTTCTTCAATCGAATCATTATTATATTGCTCACAACTAATTTTATATATACACTAATCTCCTAAAAAACGCTCGACATTCCTTAAATTTATTAGCTTATGCTGCAATTGTTTTATTAATAATAGAGTAAATTAAAAATTACTCCCTTCAAAGATACACTAATCACAAATTACTCCCTTTTAAATATTTTTAAAAAATTTAACACTAAAAAAGATGTAAAGTTCAAAATTTCCTTGCATTTCTTAAATCCGGCGACTTACTCCGTCCAATTTGAATTTTTTGTCTTATTTTGGTCATTTCATACCGAAAGTAAACCTCCCTTACCTTCTTACTATTCTTTCTCATCGCTTCTATGACTTTTTTTGGATTAGAAATGTGAATGAAATGGAGAAAGAAGAAGAAAGGAGGGTGAGAGTCATTATTTTGAGGAGGGGTATATCGGTCAAAATACACATAATCTAACCGGATTTTTGAGATGCAAGCAAATTTTGAACTTTAACATCTTCTTAGGTGTGAAAATTTGAAAACTTTTTAAAAGGTAGTAATTTTCAATTAGTGTATCTTTGAAAAGAATAATTTTTAATCTATTCTTCCTAATAAAATGATAAAAATAGGGATTGATTTTATGGAAATTTTTAGAATAATGGTAACTTTCTAGAATTGCACGTGTTTAAATTAAACAGTTACTATCTCTTAGGACCGATTATCCGTCGTATCGTCATAGCGGGTTAAATATTATATACTCCACTAATGATTACTCATTATTTAAATATATATAAATAACTACTTGACCTGTTACGATATTATGACGAATATGTGTGTTACAAATAACAATTTATGATATTCATTAAGTCTCACAAACAAAAAATATACATGTGAGAACATTTTCATCATAAAATGTGTATGTAACGATTTGAGAGAAAATTTTAAAGTTTAACAATAATTTGAGTGTAGTTTAAAAAAATATCAAAAGGGAATAGGGTTTGAAAAATGTGTTTTATTAGGTGAATTGTTATTGCACCCTTTATAAAATGAAAAATTAACAAGTAATACCACAACAGGTGAACACGATTTATTTATAATTACTCTATATGATTTTACTGAGTATAGTTTCATGTAGTAGTATGAGCTCTAGACCTGTCAAACGGGTCAGATCATATATACGGGTCGGATCAAATACGGGTTAGGGTCAAAACACAGGATAAAAATAGTTTCAAACGCCTAATTTTTTACCACTTTTTAAGTATAAAAAATTGATATTAACTTTTGATTAATTTTTAAATTATTTTATCATTAAATGATAAAAAAATTTGTATTAAATTGAATATTTGTTTATCTTTTTAATTTAGTATTGAAAGTGTTGATTTTTTTTAATTATAAATCGAAATATAATACTATATAAACATAAATATTTTAAATTAATTTTAATAAATTTTCTTTGACCCAACGGATGACGGGTCGGGTTGGGGTTAGACCCTAATTAATGAGTCATTTCGGATTTGGGTCAAATGGGCAGCATGTCGGAAAAAAGGTTCATGATCATGAAACACGGGTCGGGTGGGTATGGTATGCGGATCAGGTTAAGTTGTGACGGGTCTAAGTATGACCATGTTCTTTTCAGTTTATTTAGTTATATAATCAATACCTTATGATATTGGACATACAAAGTACTATGGATACTTTTTTCCGATACATAATTATTTTTTGTGAGTGCATATATTATCATCCATAATTTTTACGTACTTTTAGATCATTTAATATATAACACCACTATAAAACAGACCCGTGAATTTTCACGGGTTGTAAAACTAGTTATTATTATAAAACAGGAGGCCAACACCGCCTACGTGGCACTGCTAATCTCACGCCATTCTCTTAAACAAGGCTTCTTAAGGCCATTAGCTTAATTGCCTATTTTGCTTCTCGGATCAATCGAATTTGGTGAAATTCAATCATCTCATTTACTGCAGTCATATGAGGTATGACTATTTACGAGAATCCATTGAGTGTGAACATTGTAAAGGGCCTAATATTCAATTGCATTTTTTACTCTTGTCATTCATGGACTACGCATATTCACTTCACATTGATAAGGGTCTTCCTTTAAATCTGCAGCCTCTTTGTTTTTGGTCAAATTGATTAACTGCTGCACATTCACCTGCTTCCTACGAGTATAAGTACTGCAGCGCTCCTATTCTTCCTCAACTTAGCTTATTAACAGAATTTTTGCATATTGCCTTAAACCTCGAAATAAATAAGCGAACACGGGTCGACAGTTAAGGGATGGTAACCAGGATTTTAAAACGGTATTTTATTTAAGCTTGAAATAAGTTTAAATATATTTTGAAAGTCGGTAAGAGATTCGAGCTTGATCACTCATTGTAATTACTCATTTTATTTTATTTTCACTTGATAACATAATTAACATATAAAATAAGTTTGTGTAAAATTGTCTCAAATCTCAATGCAATTTTTTTGTTGAAATTATAAGTTCTTGATTCGTACTACTGAGTTTTAATTAGTACTCCGTAGTTTTTAATGTAATTAGTAATTTAACAAATGAATTGCTAATTTTCTATTCCGGGTTTATAAATTAGTAATTCATTATATATTCCTTATATACGTACTTCATAGTTACAATTCATTATATATTAGAATAGAGGGAATATTAAGTATAACATCGATAAGAAAATTGTCTAACGCAAGCTGGTTTCACAATACAATTATTGTAATATCAGTTCACTCGAGACTTAGCCTCCTAGAAGTCAAAATGCATGGTTATATACTCTGTATCATGTAGTAGTTTTTTTTCCACCCATTTAATGAAGACTCGTGAATTATTCACGAGTGTTACACTATTGTTTCATTAAATACTTCAATAAAGTTTTTTTTTTTTTTGTAAATAGTTAAATACATTGTAACTCATTAGGTAACTCTAATACGGTTTTTCACTTAATAAATATTAGAATTACTACGTTTTAAATTACTATTATATTTAATATTATAAAAATATAACATTTGTTTAATTTTTAATTTTAAATTACTATTATCTCTTTAATTACAAAAATAAAAATTAGTATTTTATAGTTTGCCAAACTATACCATTCGGCAAGCCATACTAACCAATCTTAAAATCGTTTTCCTATTCAGTTTAAACAATGTTTCAGCGTAGACTAATTAACAATATGTTTTTATCAATGATCGATCATGTATTACATAACATTACAATATAATTATCATTTACAAATTACGTAGTTTTGAAGGTATAAATATATGAATCACATCCAAGATATGTGTGGAAATTACATTCAGATATATGTCCGCCATCTTTTATAGACTTATTGTTGTTAAGACTATTTTTATGACATAAAATATAAAGTTACAAACTATTATGCTCAAAATTACTTTGTTTATGACGAGAATATGAAATATTTTTTTAATGTGACTTATTAAGCGATATTGGTGTTAGCATTCAGATTACTTGTTCTTAATGTTTTACATTCATGGCTCATCCACTATATTGCACAACTCATACTGTTACGAAACCAGTCCAACCAAAACCTTAAGGCTATGGTTGGAGGCCCAGAAATATTTATATACTCTTACACGCCCCCTCACACGAATCCTCATTGGGCTTGAAGTGTGGATGCAACTCAGGCCTCATCATACCTGGCGCCAAATATTCCACTTTAGAAACGAGGGGGTGGAGATTCGAACCCGTGACCTTTTGTCACACTGGCTCTGATACCATGTTACGAAACCAATCCAACCAAAACCTTAAGGGGGCGTTTAGTTGATCAAATTTGAGTATAAGGTATGGGTTTGGAATCATGTAACCCCATACCTTGTGTTTGTTTGCGAAAAAAACAGCTTTCATACCCATGAGGTATGGGTTTCCCATACCCAACCCCCTCCTTGGGTATGAGATTTGATACCTATGGGAATCAATTTAACAAAAAAAATGATATTTGTTTGAAATGTTATGAAAAAATATATTTGATTACAGCATGATATACATGAAATTAATTAAATAATTAAAATTAAATATTTTAAATGGCTTTTTTGGAAGATTATTGACACTAGTTAATATTAACCCCATACCAGCTAGAATCGAAACAAACACAAGGTAGAATCAAGTTCCAACCCCATACCACCTTGATATGATTCCTCATTCCGAATCCATACCTATGCACGAACCAAACGCCCACTAAGGCTATGGTTGGAGGCTCAGAAATATTTATATACTCTTACACATACCTTTACGTGTACACTAATATTGTACATTAATATTTAAATAATACACGTTCTGTCGTACTAATTTTGTTTTCCTACTCAATATTTTATGTTGATTGTGTATAACATTTTTTCGTTAACATTTCTACCATACAACTCCCGTGATTTATCACGGGGTTCACACTAGTAGCTACCTACCTATATTACGTGTGTTACTCGATATTTTAATGAGATTTGAATAGCTACCTACCTATATTACTTGTGTTATTAGATAGTCCCTCCATTCCAATCAATTTCATACGTTTGTTTTTTCACATTTGTTAATGCACGTTTTCTTTTGTCTATATCTTTAATTACATATTTCTAAAAATTATAATAAAATTGATATTCATAAATGCATTCGATAGACAATTTAAACGAGATCTCAAATGATTATATTTTATCTTATATATTAAAAGTTATATCGAAGAAGAAGATATGGAATTTGAAGTTGTGCCAAATTGGGAAAAAAAATGGCTTGTAAATGACAACTAGTTTTGTTGCCCGCGATATTCGCGGAGCTGTTTAAGTATTATTTTCTCTGTCCAACTAAGATCGTCACATTTCTTTAAAATACTCCTCACATATAATAGAAAAATGAGAAACTCTTTTAGGGACGGGGTAGTAGGTTGTATTTTCTCTTTAAGAAAAAAATCATTTCATTACTGTTTGGGAATAAAAGTGGGTCCCTGACCTTGGGCTTCGCGGTTCTCCTCGGCTCCGGATGTGTGCCGACGGTGATCCTGCAAGGTGAACTCCGGGCCCGGGGGAACCCCCGGGGCGGAGCCTCCGACGCCCAAGTCAGTAAAATATATGACTGAATGTAGATATTTAGGGAGATAAGAGAGGTAGAGAGAGAATTGAGAGGAATATGTGTGAATGAATTGTCCTCTTTCCCCTCACCCTAAGTGGGGTATTTATAGGGGAAAGGATGTAGTGACATCACAAGGGTGACGTCACCCATGACATCAGCATGGTGATCAGTAGGGAAGTCTCTCTGAGTCAGTTAATGACTACACGTAAGGGGGGTCTTCTGATAGGGGGTTCGGCCTCTAGGGTCGGCTAGGACCTAGTTGGGCCTTCTCAGTCCCGGAAGTCGGGCCTATGCGTCTGGGGGTTTTTATCCCCCAATAATTTTCCCTCAGCGGAGTCGGATACTGAGTATACGGGTCCGGTGCCAAGCATGGTTGGACCGACAAACTAAATGACGGACTTCATTTTTTATACAAAGGCACGTATTCATTAGGCCTTGTTGGCGCGTCTACCCTAGCGTCATCTAAACTCTGTCAGGGTGTCAGACGTCGGGCCCCTTGTGTACTCGGAGGTGTACATGGGGTTTATCATTATGTACATGGCGAGGTAATCACTAAGCCCCGTGATTGACGCTTCTGCCCCGGTATATCTCATAAGGATATGTCAGGGTGCCAGAGGCCTGCCAGGGTAATTTATGGACTTTGTCTAGGACTTGGGGGTTGTACCCCTTGCCTGTTTGGAGGCAGACATAGGGACTTATGCTTAAATACAAGCCCGAGTATTTGCTTTTTACACCTTGTCGGTCGGCGATCTTGGCTTGGCCAATCTATGAGCTTGGGTCGAAGCTCAAGAAACGTGCCCCCTGCCTGCTCTGATGTAGGCAGAATGACTTATATTTTTTACAAGGCCAAGTATTCATTAGGCCTTATTAATCGAATGACCTATCTCGACCGATCATTGAACCTGGCCGAAGTTCGACGGCCATGCCCCCGCATGTTTGACGCACACAGAAGGACTTATGTTTTATACAAAGTTGAGTGTGCCTCAGGCCTTGTTGGTTCGGCTATGACGCCCGACCTGTCCCTGGCTTCTAGTCGAAGTCCAGGGGGCCTGCCCCCTACCTGACTATAGGTGGGCAGAAGGGCTTACATATGCTTTTTATACAAGACTGAGTGTGCCTCACGCCTTGATGGTTCGGCTATGACGCCCGGCCTCTCCCTGGCTTCTCATCGAAGTCCAGGGGGCCTGCCCTCTGCCTGCCGGGAGGTAGGCAGAGGGACTTATGTTTTTGTACAAGGCTAAATGTGTATTAGGCCTTGTTGGTTCGGCTCATGTGGCCCGGCCTGACCCTGACTTCTGGTCGAAGTCCAGGGGGCCTGCCCCCTACCTATCGGGAGGTAGACAGAGGGACTTATGCTCTGTACAAGGCTGAATGTGCATCAGGCCTTGTTGGTTCGGATCATGGGGCCCGGTCTGACCCTGGCTTCTGGTCGAAGTCCAGGGGGTCTGCCCCCTACCTGCCGGGAGATAGGCAGAGGGACTTATGCTCTGTACAAGGCTGAATGTGTATCAATCCTTGTTTTTTGTTGGGGGATCTACTTTCCCTGGGTTTTGCAACAGGGGCTCCTCCCCTACTGCCCCCTGCCCATTAGCTATGAGAGTAATGAACAAGTGATGGGTAAATATTAATCTTGTCTTCGTAGAATTCCACATGGTGGTTGGCGGACCTAGGCGGTATATGTAGGCGTCGAGGTTGAGCCGTAAGTCGGCTGGGCTTGATCTTGGCCGAGCCGTAAGTCGGTATGGCCGAGCCGTAAGTCGGTAGGGCCGAACCGTAAATCGACACGGCAGCATCTTGGCCGAGCCGTAGGTCGGTAGGGCCGAGCAGTAAATCGGCAGGGCGGAACCGTAAATCGGCAGGGCAGCATCTTGGCCGAGCCGTAAGTCGTAGGGGCGAGCCGTAAATCGGCAGGGCCGAACCGTAAATCGGCAGGGCAGCATCTTGACCGAGTCGTAAGTTGGTAGGGGCGAACCGTAAATCGGCAGGGCCAAACTGTAAATCGGCAGGGCAGCATCTTGGCCTAGCCGTAGGTCGGCTGGGCCATGTCTCTGTCAAGCTACAAACATTGAGCTTATTTGATACCCATTTTTGTGACTTATCTTCACCATTTTTCGGGCAAAAAGTTTGGTCATTTTTTGTGGTTCGTATTTTTTGTCTCACAACTTCAACAATATTTGGTTAATTTTTGTGAAATATTTGTGAATTTTCAGTGATGGAATGAAAAAATTGTAGTTTTCGAAATGTGAATGTTTTATCGATGGTACAAAAAGTCGGATACGGGTTTACAAAAACTAGACCCTTTTCTCCACGTAAATTTTGACCATTGGTCTATAACATGGTACATGCATTTGTATAATAGACAAAACAAGAGATCACGCACACCTGCTAAGTGGCTTACAGCACATGCTCGTACATCTACGTGCTTATTTCTCACAGAATCCATAAGTGGCCCCTTCTCTTTACTTTAATGAATCAACCTACATTGCTCATTAAGATGTGTGACTATAGCTTGTTTCATTCTCTAAAATCATTATGCCACACCTGGGTATAAGGTCAATGCTAGCTAGAGTAACTCACCTCATGTCGTGAGTCGGTACATATTGACCTGCGCTGCGCATGCCTTCAATTTAATGAGAGGAGATGAACTAAGGGTTGATGAAACTTTGATCAGAATAAGGCCATAGTCGGAGCGGAATTTCATCGGTTGGAGTGAGTCATTGGTGGTCCTGCAAGATCTAGAGACGTTGACGAGGATTCCGAACTGAGCCAAACAGCCGACCCAATGCAACACGCTAGCTTGGGTGGCCGACCTAGCACACTAGGACACTAGGTTGGGTGGCCGACCAAAGTCTTTTGTACGTCGACTTATTAGGTGGCCGACCCGGATAGCATGCCGACCGGAAAGCCGACCCAAGTCGATTATTTGATGACTCGGATGGCCGACCCAGTGGCCGAGCCTCCAATAGATGTCAAAGATGACAGATCTGGAGTGGTATCCACTCTTGCTCGAGGATGTAATCATGTGGTTGGCTAGAGGTGGTGGCTGACCCAGGTGAGATGCCAACTTAGGTGGTCGACTTGAGTCGATTATCAGCTGACTCAGACGTTCGACCCAGCACAGCGACCAGGGTGGTCGACCCGAGCTGATTATTCATCGGTTCAACCGACTTGCTGGCCGAGCTCTTCGATGTTGTCTGACTGGGTACACCGTACTTACTCAGTTGCACTCTACCCGAGTAATACTTCCCTTTTGATCTTTTGGTAAATCTCACGAAACTCCCCTTTTTGTGAGCAATTTATATGAACGTTGCTGGGTATATAATAAAGTATAGTAGATCTTCATATCGTAAAGCATCCATTGGAGTTTGTGAAAAACTTTTTTTTCATCAACAGTCTCTCATCTCTTGCTACCTAGAAGCATCAAACATGAGAAATGCATCTCTTTTGTCTAACCCCAAAGTGCGAGATTAGATCAAAGCGGAAGATTAATTTATTTTAAGTTCATTGATTTTTGTGGATCTATCTCAAAGATGTAGATTAGATCTGGAAAAAAATTGTATTTGGGAGTGGTTGATTTTTGTGTTGATCTTCGTGAGCACAACCGTTCTCCCCACAGACGGCGCCAAATTAGTTGGGAATAAAAGTGGGTCCCTGACCTTGGGATTCGCAGTTCTCCTCGGCTCCGGATGCGTGCCGACGGTGATCCTACAAGGTGAACTTCGAGCCCGGGGGAACCCCCGGGGCGGAGCCTCCGACGCCCAAGTCAATAAAATTTATGACTGAATGTAGATATTTAGGGAGATAAGAGAGGTAGAGAGAGAATGGAAAAGAATATGTGTGAATGAATTGTCCTCTTTCCCCTCACCCTAAGTGGGATATTTATAGGGGAAAGCATGTAGTGACATCACAAGGGTGACGCCACCCATGACATCAGCATGATGATCAGTAGGGAAATCTCTCTGAGTCAGTTAATGACTACCCGTAAGGGGGGTCGTCTAATAAGGGGTTCGGCCTCTAGGGTCGACTAGGGCCCAATTGGGTCTTCTCAGTCCCGGGAGTCGGGCCTATGCGTCTGGGGGTTTTATCCCCCATCAATTACCACTCATTAGAACTATAAAAAAAATATAAAAGTTAAATAAATAAAACGGAGTAATTGATTAAGGTATATAATAATAATAGTCACATATGACATGTGTAGGGTGGAATGAGTGGATGACTGGTGCATGGAGTATTGGTACGGCTATCGAGAGGTTTTTTTAACATAATATGAAATTACTGAGTGGTCATTTAGAGTAGCTTGTTAGAAATAATTAATAGAAAGAACAATTAAATTTATTTTGGCAAAAATAAATAAAGACAATGATAAAAAAAATACAAATTCCATTAAAACAAATTGTCTAAAAAAGACATCGGAGCCAACATTTTAATTAGTCTTTTAAAAGTTGTGTAGACCTTCATGCAAATGTATATTGATCATCATAGTTGATAAGATGTGAGCTATCTAAAACTGACGAATTATATACATATATTTGTTTACTTCTATTTTGAAAGATTAATTTACATAGATTACGTATTTCAAAATAAATCACCTTAAAGTTCAAAGCATACGAAGATTAATGATTATACATATTATTATTCCGACCTGTATAAAACTCGTCTTGTTTGGTACTTATCATTTTCATTAAAAATCAATAGCAAATCATCTTCCAACATCCAACACAAAACAAAATGAATTATTTTTTTAATACTCAATTCAAATGTAGTCACAAAATGATTTGTGGTCGGCTAACATGAATCATTTTTTGTAACCATTAAATTTGTCTTGAATAAAGCAGACACCAAAGAAATTAAAATGGAAAAAATGGAGACATATAAATATCCGAGTAGTTGTGAGTCCTATAAAGCTCGTACCCACCCGAATTTATGAGGGGAAGATGAAAAAAATTGTGACTAAATTTTAACAAATTAAAGTAAATTGAATCATTTGGATTTTTAACAAAATGCATTAATTGAAGTAACATTAAGAATGCATGAATTCATTTTCTAGCTTATAAGAGAAACAAATAGTGATTGTGGGATTGCTAGCTTAGAAAAAAAATTCCGCTTGCTTTTTAAGGGTTCGTTTGGTTGCCATTTTAATTTATGGGAATTTGGAATTGATGGGAAGTTGAAAAATAGTCTCGTGTTTGGTTGCCCAAATCATGGGAAGTGAAGCTTACCACATGAAGTTACTTCCACCATCAGGTGGGAAGTGCTTACCAAGGCCCCCCTTGATAAGTTAAACTTCCCGCATGAATTGAGTTCCAACTTATGAACCAAACACACTTTACTAATTCACCTGAAATGTAAAGTCCCGGTAATCCATAAATTCCGGTAATTCAATCTTCCCGCATTGAACCAAACGATCTCTAAGAATTTTGGTGTTCGACTCGATTTTTACCCGTCCCACCATCCGTATCGGTTTAGTGTGAAAAAATTGACATTACTTTTAATTGATTTCTTTTTAGATATTATTTTTAAAAGATTGTTTGCCTATTTAATCCGGCTTAATCGGTCTGGTTTAAAGGTCAAAGTTTTTTACCGGGATTTGAAAGTGGGTGAGTAGACCTATTAACCCTCGATCTGACCCGCAAACCCAATCGCCGACCTGTTTTTTAAAGTCATAAACCCACGACCCGTTTAACCCGAACGAATGACCCATTAATTTAGGGTCCAAACTGACCTAACCCGTTCGACCCGTTGAGTCAATGAGAAAATTATAAACTTTTAATGTTCTAAATAAAAAATATAAACAAATACGAGTATTAAATTTAATACAACTTTTTTTATCAATTAGTTATTAAAAACAATTAAAAAATGATTTTTAATATTTTTTAAAATATAAACATTATAATAAAAAAGTACTACGTATAATAATACTATTAAAATAAATAAAAGTTTAATTTTAAAATATTTTTTTGACTTAAGAAGCGGTAAAAAAAATTAGTTTTCCAAAATTATTTCTGACCCATGACCCTTATTCAAGCCGACCCGTATTCTGAGTTTCTGACCGATCCGTATTCGAGTCATCCCATATTTTAAACTTTTTATTCATTTTTTTCTGTATATTACTAGTCAATAAATATTTTGATAGAGTCGGAGTCAAGTGAGGTCAGGTCAATACAGTCAAAGGTTAAGTTTTGTCTTCAGTCAAGATTTCGTGTCGGGTAGAACTCAAAACCGTGCATCTGCGTAAATTTGGACCAAAATGTGTCATCACTCACCCACCTTCAAATTTCGGTCAAAAAATTCCGGCCTTTGAACCGAACCGATTAAACCGGATCAAACAATATTTTTAAAATTACATTCTAAGAAAATATTAATTAAAAATAATTCCAATTTTTTAGACTCAACTTATACGGACGGGAAAAATCAAGTCGAACACCAAAATTCTTAAAAATTATACCGGAATGTTTTTTAGACCAATTTATCACTTAGATGCCACTTTTTTTTTTACCAATTTGACACAACTCAATATTTTTTTACCAATTTGTCACATTGATGCTACTTTTTTTACCTTTTTGATGATTTGACCTCTTTTTGTCTCACAAACATCTTGCTTTCCCTTGGAATTGAACCTCACATCTTGCTTTCCCTTGGAATTGAACCTCACCCCCTATCTAACGTTCTACTCGATAACTAGTGGAGATCCCGTGCCCAGCACAGTATATATATAGAAATTTTATTTTTAGTTGATTGTTTATATGAAATAAATGTTGATTTAACAATTTTTTTAAAAAATATTTTTCATATTTATATTTTATTTGAGAAAACAATTTGAAATTAACCTAATTAAAATAGAGATTTTAACTAATACGGAGTAACATGAAATGTGTATTCTGAAATAAATATTACTCCGTACTGTTTTTTAATTCATAATGAATACTTCTCAATATTTATTAGGGTTATTTAATAGCAATAATACTGACTATTGGACGTATTCCAATAATAATACCAATTACAGTTAATCCCAGAATAATACATCGAATTGAAGTATTCCAATGATAATGGTACAGTGGACGGGTTACCTGAATAACCGGTCCACCTCCCCTTAAACGCCTCATTTAATTCCTACTGTTTCCATTATCATTTACTTCCCTCTCCATTTACTTCTCGCTCTTCCTTGAGGATGAATCTAGACCTGGTAAGAGAATGAAATCTAGTACAACAATTGTGAATGACAAAACATATTTCACAAAACTTAATGGACTGTTTATTGAAACATAAACATAAACTCTCGAATTGGACCCAGAAACCATAATCGAAACACTAATCGAATAAATATAAACCCAAATAAACCTAATCAAAACAAAACCCCAAATTGTCGAAATTTGCAGAAAGATAAAATAGTATTTGATTGACCAAGTGAATTGTGCTAAAATTGGAAATTAGAAGCGAATCAAGTCTCGAATTGGACCCAGAAATCATAATCGAAACGGTAATCGAATAAATAAGAATCCAGAAAAAAAAACCCTAATTGAAACCAAAACCCCAAATTTGTACAAAAAAAAACAAATTAGCAATGCTTAAAATCGAAATTGCAGAGTTGTCATTAAAGACAAAGATTTAAGTAGGAGGGAAATGAAGAAATAGGGTAAAGGAGGGTGGGTATGGATTGAATAGATTGAAGTAGCAGGTTATTTTTCAGGAAGGTTAACTTGCTGTTGCAGGCAGGGCCGGCCAATGACATTGTGAGGCCCTGTTCAAAATTTTGATTTGGGGCCCCCGTACTTACAAAAACCACATGCATAAAATAGAATATGTTTTTTTAAGGAAAATAACTAATCATCGTAGACATACGAAGTAGTATTTTTGATTAATTAAAAAGATAAACAAGCTAATACATCATTCTAAATAATAATTGTTCATCATTTTTTAAATAAAGTTGTCCTCCTTGCATTTTGAGAAGCAAAATCATCGATCATATCTTTATAGTCCATTTGCTCCAAAATATCATTCTCAATTGCTATCAAAGTCAAACCATTCAACCTTGCTTGTGACATTGTAGACCGTAGGTAAGATTTCAACAATTTGAGTTTTGAAAAACTTCTCTCCGCAGATGCAATTGTAACCGGAATAGTCAACATGATTCTGTAGGCAATAATTATATTATGAAAACAACTAAAATGCTTCAAAAAAATTTAATAATTCAATAGGTCCCAACTTCTCCTTTGGTAAGAGTCCTCTCAAAAATTTTAACTCCATAAATAAATCATTTCCATCAATATCAAACTGTTCATCTTTCTTAAGAGTCTCTTGAAGATTAGTACAACATGATTTTAAGCGCGAATCTTCCAATGAAAGAAGTCTATCAGATGTGAATAAAAACCCAAAAACATTCTCAAATTCCTGATATTTTTCAAACCTCCATTTTAATGAAGCAATGGCTTGATCAACAATGCATAAAAAATAGTTAACTCTAAATGATTCTTCTGCGGAAAGATTATTAACAACTGATGCATCATCCGCATTTTCATCAAAGTGTCTTCTTCTTCGAATTTCTCGTCTTTGGGGAAATACAGGATTAATATTTATTTCAAGAGCAATGTTTTTAGCTTCTTCAATGGCATTCTCAAAACCAATTTCTCGAAACTCCTCCAAGAAAGTAATTAAACCCTTTAATAGCAATATCAATAGGCATATCTTTTGATTGTAAGCTCTTGCTCACCAAATTTACATGATGTAGAATTTCATACCAAATAATCATTCCCACTAAAAACTCAAAGTCACCAAGTTCATTTAAAGCAAGAGATTTGGCTTCACTCTTTATTTTAGAGTCATTATCTTTATCGGCTACATCAAGTAAAGCTTCTCTTAAGTCGCCAATTTGGAATCTAATGGCTTTAACACTTTCAATGCGACTTTCCAAACGAGTGACCGACAATGATTTAGGAGTTAACTTCTTTACGTATTCTTTCAAAATTTGCCATCTTTTATTTGAATTTGCAAATATTGTGTAAATTCGTTGTATAATACCAAAAAAGTCTCTAGCTTTACCACATGTATTAGCCATGTCACACAATAACAAATTAAGACTATGACAAGCACAAGGCATATAATAAGCTCGGGGATTTACATCTAACAATCTTTTTTGAACTCCTTGATGTTTTCCTTTCATGTTCGATCCATTATCATAGCCTTGCCCCCTAACATCGTCTATGTCAAGATCCATATTTTTTAACTCATCTTGCAAAACATCAAATAGATCTTGACCCATTGTATCGTCAACATTCAAAAATCCTAAAAATTATTCCACAATAGTAGCAGATTTTGAAGAGACATCAACGTATCTTATTATCAAAGACATTTGCTCTTGGTGACTAACATTAGGAGTACAATCGAGTATCACAGAAAAATATTTAGCTTCTTTTATTTTTTTTATGATCTCAGATTTTATACGAGAGCCAAGCAACAAAATTAATTCATTTTGAATTCTGTGACCAAGATAATGAAAATGAATCTCATGATTCATGATTCGACGAACATGCTCTTTTATAATAGGATCAAACTCCGCAATCATCTTAATTAGTCCCAAAAAATTTCCATTACTATTTTCATACAAACGTTCTTTATCGCCTCGAAAAGCTAGATTATGCTTTGCAAGAAACTTGACTATTGAAATTATCCTTAATAAGACTTGACTCCATTGATCCCTTTGTTTCTTAATTTGGTTTTGATTAATACTATCAATTGTTTGATTACTTTGAAGCCTTCATCGTAAATCATACCAAGTTGCCATATTTTTAATATGTTCGGAACTTGTTTCATGTTCTTTAAGTCGACCACTAAGATGTATCCAATCATCAAAACCTTCGGTTGTTAATCGACCTCTTTTTGTAGAACCGTTACCGAACACTTTACAAGAAAAACAAAAGACTCTATCAAGTTGTTTAGAGTAAACAAGCCAATCTCTATCACATTTTTCTCCATTTGGTAGAACTCGAGTATAAAACGTAGAAGAAAAAAATCTATTATTCTTATCTTTCGGGCAATTATCGACATACAATCTCTTTTAAGGCCCCTTTCAACTTTAGTGTCAATCATCTTAGAATCAAGAGCATTCCAATTTCTAGGATCAAATATATCAATTCCAAACTTTTCCATAAAATCAGGTTCACTTTCATTTTCATCATCACTTTGAATATGATTTTCATTGTCACTTTGAATATGATCACTATCATTTTCATTTTCATTTTCGTCTTCGATAATAGCATTATCTTCAAAGGACTTATTATTATTATTATTATTATTATTATTATTATTATTATTATTATCATCATCATCATCATCATCATCAACTGACTTATTATCATCACCATTCACCGTTACCGTCTCGTTCAAATCAGAATCAAGGGTGTGCTTCACAAAAAATTTATCAAGAGCCACCTTTTGAGATTTAGTTAGTTCTTCTAACCTTTTTTTTCTCTTACGTTTTTCATATCCAGATTCTTGTTTCCTAATTTTAGAAGACATGACTAAAAAAAATTAAACAGTAAACACCAAATGACCTAAACAAGAACAAAATCACCTTTATAAATTATGAACTTTGAGATTAAGCATTTGAGAGATAAATGTCATCCACTCATCCAAGAGAGATTCAACCTTCAATAAATATTCACAAAAAGCCATTAGCCAAATCAGTCATTAATTATTTAATTTTATAATTAAACTTACATAATATTTTTTTAAAAAGAGAGAGAGAAAGAGAAAGAGAGAAACAGTGAAAGAAACTTACGTTAATTGCCAATGGAAGGATGAATCACTTTAGCACAAAATTATACTTCTTAAAATTAAAATAATAAAATCTTAATGAGTTGATTTTTTGATGCTATAATAGTATGATCATTTGAATATTTGATGCTAGAAAAATTATAAGATTTTCTTTTATAAACACATAAAAGGGTTTAATAATTGAAAGTAACGTACATTTTTTGGGGGAAAGGAATTTTTTATGGGAATAATTGAAAATAAATTTTTGATTTTTTCTGGAATTATAAGTTTATGGAATATTGAAATTTAGGGATTGATTGATGTTAAATATGGGAAAGAGAAGGAGAAGATGGAAGGTTTTTTATATTTTCCATACTTGTTACTGTAATTGTTAGAGTCTAGAGAACTGACTTCCAAGTTCCAATTTACGTAATTTTTTTTTTTTTTTTTGCAAAGCATGTCTTATTGGGCCCTCTTATTTGTGGGCCCATGTTCAGAGAACTGGACCGCACAACCAATGGGCCGACCCTGGTTGCAGGTAACACATGCAACTGTATCGTTATCATTAGAATACTCCAATTCGATGTATATTCTGAGATTAACTGTAATTGGTATTATTATTGGAATACGTTCAATAGTCAGTATTATTGCTATTAAATAACCCTTATTATTAAAATATATGACTAATTTTTGGTATATGGGTATATATAGATATGAGTCTATTATTTGCACAATAGTATACGCTATACTAATAATATTATTTTGTACAAATTAATTACGGTAGTATTTTTTAATATACTTATCATATATGTGTGGGAAAAGTATTGAGCCGGAAATTTTTTAACGTGGGGCTGACACGTAGGCGCAATTATAGTTCTCCTATCCTCTTCGGGATTGTATTTATCATATTCCGTTGATATAAAAAATGTGTTGATTCCTAGATAATTGGTTATCTACCCTCTCCGTCCTGGTGATTTGTTTGTATATTCCAGTATGTTAGTCATTTGTTTATCTTTCTAATTTAGAAATGTTTTTCATGTATAATTTGATCCTAGGCCAACAACACTTAACTTCACATATCAACCAATTATTGGGACTCCTCCCCTCCCCTCCCCTCTTCTTGATCTTTATGTCAAACACATAAATAAATACTCTCCCGTATCTATATGTTCGTCCACTTTCAATATAATACTCCATCTATATATTAAATAAAGTGGACGAACATATAGATACGGAAGAAGTAATTGAAAGGAAGACAACAATTTGTTTTTAGTAAGAAAACCGATACGACCTAAACATAAAGAAGAATTTGTGAAATGTGAAAGCTAAACTGGAATGTATGTAGTGATGGAGCAGTGAGCACAAGGCCGACACTCGCAGTAGGCAGTCCAGTTGTCATAGGTATATTAATTTATCAAAATCACGTTCATATATGACTACTGGGCCCCCAACTGTAGTGTATTTTGATGCCAATTCATGGGCAGCCTGGAATTCTCACCTCCAATTCCGCATCTTCAATTCCAAAAACAACATCGCACTAATACTGTCTTTCTTACACAAAAATGATTGGAATTCTCAATGATCCGTTTGGAAACACGGATTTCATTTTAAAATTTGGATTTGACACAAATGCTTTGTTTGGGAAACTAAGTAAATTCGTGAATTTGAATTTTGTCAAATCCAACCAAATACAATATCTTCCCAAGAAGGTTCATTTCAAAATGACACCTCATTTTAAAATTCATCATTTCACTTTTCTAATTTCACAATGACGATTTGAAATGAAATATAGGTTACCAAACGCTACCTTAATGAATATCCCCATAATATCTCTATTTTTATTCCTACTTTTAAATGTCTAGACAAAGATATCTCATTTTATATTCAATTATCAGTGTATGTTATATTTTCTTCGTTCAAATTCAAAGTATATATACATTTCGCTTTTACATAATATTTACAATTAAAGACAATCTTCATTATCTCCGACAATTTATAAGAGAAATTTAGTCATTTGAAATCTTATTTGACTCGTCTGATCTTTATGAGTAGATTAAGAATGTCAAATTTTTATAATTTTTGTTAATGTAAAATGAAAGATATTAATGATGTAAAATACGCATTTATAAATATGAAAAAGTAAATGCAAACTTTGGATTTGAATAAAGAGATTACAAAGTACTCGTAAATAATTAAATTTACTGGTTAAACTTAGAAAAGAAAATAGAGTTAATGTGTTAAAATACGTGTTATAAAAATCGATTAAACAACACAAATTACTACATTACTGGAAGTTGATACACTTACACGGCGTGTATGAGATTTCTCATACACGACCAATCATATTGCGCCACGTATTTAATTTTGTTTAACCTAAGGTGGTTAGTGTAGGGTTAGATTAGTAATTTTACATGATTAGTTAGTTCTTAATCTTAGTTTAGTTAAGTCAAATTAGAAAAAAAATTATTTTGATTTTTTTACATATTTCGTTTTATGAATTAATTAGATAATATTATTAATATATTTAAGATTTATTTAAAAATTATTAATATAATTATAATTTATATTTTTTTAAATCATCGTTATATATATTTTTATATTAAAAAAAATCAATTTAAAAAATATTATATTAAAAAAATTATAACTTTCGAAAACTTTAAAGTAAATTTAGAAAATTAATAAATTAATACTCCGTAATATCTTATTCTTTCTATTAATAAATTAAATTTAAAACGAAAAATTACTTAGATTAAAAATTTGGGTTTAAGATCATATTTTTCAATTTAAAATATAAATAATAAATAACAAATAATTTAAATTTAATACTCCGTATGTTTTTTTTTAGTATATTAATAATTGATACAAAATTAAAAAAATGTAAATATTCATGAATTTACTTTATAATTTTGAAAATAATAATAATAATTAAGCTTCCAGAATATATTCTCGCTTTTTATAATTATAAAAAAAATTACTGTATAAAAATATTTATTATATATATGCCTTCACATTGTAAAGAAATTATACGGAAATATTTAGAAGATTTATAAGAAATATAGAATGGAATGAAATATTGATTGAGAATATTCCTTATGTGTTCACATTCTACTTATTTTAGTTTGTTAATATATATATAAGTATTTATTTTTATATATTCACCTTATAAATAATAATAATAATAATAATAATAATAATAATAATAATAATAATAATAATAATAATAATAATAATAATGTACAAAATGAATAAAGAGTCATAAACTTCTTGCAAAAAAATAATAATAATAATGTAAAACTGTAATCATATTAATTAATTTTACATATTAAATGGATCATAAAAAACTTAACAATATTATATAATTATTTCAAAGAAAAAAAAAAGAAAAAAAAACGTAAAAGTTTATAGATTTCACTTAACTAGATTAAGGTTAAAAATTAATCAAAGATGTAAAATGATTAAACTAACCCTAAACTAATAACTCTAGGTTAACAAAATCTTGACACATGGAGCGATACGATTGATCGTGTATGAAATTGTCATACACGCCGTGTATGTGTAGCCTTTTCCCTACATCACTCATTGGTTTTCGACTATCAATACGACAATTTACCCTCTTGTCAAGTAAAGAATCACATTAAAAAGCAATCAAGATCTCAAAATTAGCCCCATCAAATAAAAACATGATCATAAAAAGAAAAAGGTGGGCACTACATTACATAATACTCAAAGTCAAAATGATGCATAATCTAATTGTTATAATTCGTATTAGACAATCTCTTAGGTAAAAAAAATAATACTCGATATTAGGGATCGTTTGATTACTCATCTAATTACCAGAAAGTGCAAGATCTCGTAAATTATATTTTCAGGAAGTTATTTGATTGTCAATTCCATAAGAATTAGTACCTCCCAAGGAATTTCAATTCAACCAAACGTTCCTTAGATTATCAACGATAAACGAGTAATCTTTTAACCACACATAAATTATTTCAGTTAATTTTAAGTCCCTTGCATAAAATAAGCTACAAAAGGATTTTGATGCGTACTAATGAGGTTTGAAAATTGAAACCACATCATGAATACGATTTTTCATAATTTTATCAACTAAATTAGTTAATATCTGCATAATTTTTCCTATACCATTTTTTTCATATAAAATGACCTAGAAAGAGAATTTTAATACTAGTGGGTTTTGAAACCATATCACGTGTAACATTTTTTATGATTTTACCAACTAAATTAGTTAATCTCCGCAAGATCCTCCTATGTGGTAATTGGTGAGACGGTGTTACTCTATAACTTGAGAAAGTTAATTGAATGAGTAACTCATTGACTCTCCCTTCTAACGCATATATCTGTCACAAATTGGTAACGGGTTATATAATATACATGGTTAGATAAATGTTGTGTTTATCTACCCGAGTGGATATTATTTGATCTGTCACGGGTAGACCTGTCAAAAAATGATCCGACTCAAAACTGCCTGAAAAAAAACCCGAAAAAACCCGCCCGAAAATGACCGAAACCCGAAAGTGATCCGATCCAATAATAATCCGAATATATTGGGTCAAAACCCGTCCGAACCCGTTACCCGCCCGAAAATAAATAAATTCAAAAAATATTGCTATTATACACTAAATTTCTAAAATACGCTAATAAATATTTTTTGATTTTCAAGAAATAATATTTATATGTATCTTTAAAATCATATTTTTGTAACATGATTATTATAATAAGAAAAAAAATCAATAAATCGAGTCAAAGTTCGTCCTATATATTCGTACTTTCTGTAGAAATAATTAAATAAAATATCGATGTATATTAAAAAAAATACGGTATATTAAATAAAACATGTTTATTCACATAAATATCATATATTAAATGAGATGATTAAGAAAATTAAGAATAAAATTTTATTTACGATAATTTTTTTTTAATGTTTTCAAAGTGGGTTAATAAGGCCTCGTTTGGTTGCCCACTCACTTCCCGGGAATTGCAACATCCCATGAATTGCATTCCTGGGGAGTTGTTTGGTTACCCCAAATGTAAAAAAATGGGGAACTCAAACTTACCCCGTGAGTTGCAATTCCTGCATGATGCGGGAACTTGCTCACCGACCTCCCCTTGATGAGTTGCACTTCCCACATCTCATTCCATTCAAATGACTTTTTTACCCTTATATACTTATTTATTTCTCACTTTATAACTCTAATTTCTCACTCAATTTTCCATCTACGGTTTCCTTTCAACTCTTCTTTATAGACTTCTTCTATAAAAAAACACCTTTAATAATGTTCGTAATTTTAAAAAAATAATGTTCATAGTTCTCCATCTATTTCTATTTTTTTTTTAAATGTTGATAATTAATTTGGTTACGACTGCATATTATAAGGAAGATAATTTCAAATTTTTCATAAGTTGCTGGAAAAAAAAATATTTCATAAGTTTTTATACCCTCGATTAATAAAGGACATAATAGTCATTACAATTAAAATCATGGGAATTAGGTCGAGCCAACCAAACAAGATGCAGGAATTCAATTCCCAGGGAGTGTGAATTCCATGATGTCAACCAAACAAATTTTGCAAATTCCCGGGAAGTTAATGTGGGAATTAACTTCCAGGGAAATGCAACTCCCTCCGGGAAATGAGTTCCCGGATGAACCAAACGAAGCCTAACTCGTATTTGACCCGAAACCCGTATAAAACCCATATTTTGCAAACCACCCGACCCGTATTTACCCGAACCTGAAATGACCGAACCCGGCCGACCACCCGACCAATTTGACAGGTCTAGTCACGGGGTTATGACAATTATTTTCATCCCAAACAAGATTTTGCTTAAATGAATAGCATACAATTTTTGTCTTGATCATTTATTGTCGTTTGATTAAAATAATCGTCACATATAATACAAAAGAGCAACAAATGACCGAGATGGAGGATTACTTAAGATGTAGGCCAAAAAAGGGCAAATCCTAATATTTTTGTTCAAGTAACAAAAGAAGAGCAACTTTAAAAACCAGAGCATTGAATGGATTACTCCTTCTCATCAGTGAAGCATAAGTGAGATCCAAATAGTGGAGTACTGAGCAGAGTAGAGCATATCACAAAATTAATCACTCAACTCTTTGCTTCATTAATAAATCAAAGTGCACAAAAAATGGCATTTTATATGTTAATTACAGCATTAATGACTCTCATTATCATCTCTACTAAAACATCATCAGCAACTTCATTATCAAAAGGATCATTTAAAGATAATTTTGATATAATGTTTTCTGAAAGCAATTTCAAGACTTCTGATGATGGCCAGATCTGGTTTCTTTCCTTGGATCAAGTTACTGGTAATCATGCTTAATTATGCTTAATCACATTATATTAATTAATTATTGTGTGTAATAATGTGCGACATTTATTTATTTTCAATAAATAAATTTGATGTAGGAGCATTTGTTAATGAATTTAATTGTATTTTCAGGATGCGGGTTTCAAACAAAACAAAGTTATAGATTTGGATGGTTTAGTATGAAGTTGAAATTGGTCGGTGGTGACTCTGCCGGTGTCGTAACTGCCTACTATGTAAGTGTTTCTGTGCCGATGGGTTTTGAATTCAGATCATGATTAAAATTTACGTAAATTCGTTTATTTTGAAATTATCCATATTCTATATCATTGGAAGATTATAATCCTGACATATATATTTGAAGTTTGAGTTATAGTTTCCTCAAAAAAGAAAAGTTTGGGTTATAGTCTCATTCATAATTTATCAGCTAAACCAGTGAATATTTGCTAGGAAATTCAATACGAATTATATATTTCCATTTTAGGTATACAATAAATTGAATTATAATTACGTAACTTACTTTAAAAAGATATCGAAATAGCTACTCATCTTACGAGTACAATTTAATACAAGTAATAGCGTTACTGAGTATGCTGTTTTATACAACGGTCTTACATAAAACCGACTTTTTTTGGGGGCGCAGATGTGTACAGAAACAGAGGCAGGACCAACAAGGGATGAACTAGATTTTGAGTTCTTGGGGAACAGAACAGGGCAACCATACATAATTCAGACTAATGTTTATAAGAATGGAACTGGTGGAAGAGAAATGAGATATAATTTATGGTTTGATCCTACTGAAGACTATCACACTTACTCAATCCTATGGAATGATCATCAAATTGTGTAAGTTTCCGGAGTATATAATAACACAAAATTATTCTTGTATGGTCTTACAAGAGAACTAATCGTGTTATAAACAGGTTTTTTGTTGATCGAGTCCCAATAAGGGTGTTCAAGAACAACGGGAAGCCAAACGACTTCTTCCCGAACCAAAAGCCAATGTACTTGTTCTCGAGCATATGGAACGCAGACGACTGGGCCACCCGAGGAGGGCTGGAGAAGACCGACTGGAAGAAGGCGCCCTTCGTGTCGTCTTACAAGGATTTCAGCGTGGACGGGTGCCAATGGAAGGACCCTTACCCTGCTTGTGTGTCTACAACAACCAAGTACTGGTGGGATCAATACCCTGCTTGGCACTTGAGTGAGACTCAAAAGAAGGATTTTGCTTGGGTCACTAGGAATTTTGTTGCCTATGATTATTGTAAGGATGTTGAAAGATATCCCACTCCTTTGGAAGAGTGTTCTTTGAGTCCTTGGGATTAATTCTATTCGTTTAAACTTATACGGAGTAACGGGTTAAATGGTACGCAACTTGCATAGATACGACACATGTTCTACAGGCTACATGTTGTTTTTTTTTCTTTTGTCTTTATCTTAACTACGTAACCCGTTATAAGTTTAAAACGAATATACTCGTCTTCAACTCTCTATTGAGTAGTGGAGTACTCGTATATGATAGGAGTACATTTTTTTTGTAATTTTTCTCTAAATCTGTATCAATTTTAACCTATTGTTTTGGTCATCAAATTTGTTGTAATTTTATCATCATTATATTATTATTCTTTGAAAGAAACTTCATGGTTAAATGTACAAATTTCTATCCCTTTGTCTAGTAACTATTCCCTCCATTCCAATCAATTCCATATATTTGTTTTTTCACACTTATCAATGCACGTTTTTCATACTCACATTATATAGTTGATTCTACATAACACAAATTAATCAAACCTATCTCTTGAAACACTACAAAAAACAATTGAAATTGCGGCGGAATATTTGCGGCGGACTTAAATTCCGACGTAAATATGGTGTCTGCGTCGGATTGGCCGACACATGGACTATTGCGTCGGACTTTCCGACGCATGTCGACGCTGATACAAGCACGGTGGTCAATTCATTGGCGCCAAAAAGTTTGCGTCGGATAAACTGTCGTTATCCGACGCAGGAAAAAATTGCGTCGGAGATGCCGCTGCATAGTCTGTCAACCCCCGACGCACATACAGCCTTATAGTTTGTAATCCAACAGTATTAAAAAGAAGAATGCGACGGATTGTGCGACCGAATATCCGTCGTAGGTTGAGATTTGTGACAGAAATTCCGTCGCACCGTCATCAAATACGACGCAAATACGTAACGCACTACCCAACGGTTTTAAAATACCTGCGTCGGAATCTACGATGGACAGTCCGTCGCAAAATGCTTATTGCGACGGAATTTGCGACGGATAGTCCGTCGTAATGCTTTAAAAACATAAAATAAAAAGTCGGAGATATAACCCCTCGTCTAACCCGACCCTCCATTCATTCATACATTCATTACCAAATCACAAAAACCCTAACCCCCCAAATTCCTTAACCCTAACTCCCACCTCCGGCCACCTGCGAAACCCTCGCCGGCTACCTTCCGCGCCGTCGTCGTCAGCCTTCCGCGTCGCATCTCCCTCCGCGCGCCTTCCTCTTCGTTTTCTGTGCAGCACCGGAATCAACTCCGGCAAACTCCCTCCCCTGCGTCGGTTTTCGTCAAAATCCGGCGACATTCTCTCCCCAAAACCCGATGTATGTGTTCAAAAGTTAATTTTAGTGTTACTGTTTTGTTGTTGTTGTTATTGTTATTGTTATTGTTATTTTGTTGTTATTGTTAGTGTTATTGAGTTGGTTTAATTTAATTGATTAATTGAATTAATTTAGTTAATTAAACTGAGTTAATTAAGTTATTATTATTATTATTATTATTATTATTATTGTTAGTGTTATTACTTAAAAAAAAAAGTTACTTTACACGAGTACTGTTCACGGGAACCAACGGAAAAAAAATGTCGGAAATTTTCTAATCATTTAGTCCGTCAGTAATTCCTAATCATTTCTTAAATGTAGTTTGAAAAAAGATTTTCAAATTAATTATTCCCTGAATTAGTTTGAAATTAGTTTGATATTATATAGAAATTTGTTAGCATAATAGCTATACGTGACCTAAACTAAATTAGTTTGAATTTATATATATACGGAGTACTAAGTACTATATCTGATCTAAAATGAACTTAATAGAACTTGTAGTGCCTATACATTATTAATTGAATTGAACCAACTTCAATTCGAAAATAAAAGAACAAGCCTATAAGTTAGTGTAAATAGTTTGTAATCACGCATCATGCATGCTATACATACACAATAAGGTGATCGAGGTTATGAGGATCGAGGTAGGATTGATCACTAGAATTAATCTATCAAGGATAGTAAGCTGCTACACATATAGTTTCGGGAAAAAAAAACATTGTTTATGTAGTCTTATGGTTTAGTAACACCACTGTTTATGTTGTTGTTTTTCGTTATTGTTATTATTGTGGGTGTTTCGGTTGGTTGTTGTTGGTATGAGTTGTTACTAAGTAGTATGAGGCCTTGAGTTATTGGTTATGTTTAATTAGACCTTACTCATTAGGAGTAATTCTTGAATAGTCCCCGATTTGGGACTGTCTTTGTACATTTCATGTCACTTAGGTGGTAAACACGAAATTTGTTCTGTTGAGAAGAACAGAAGTTTGGTGGTAATTCCCTCATTGTTCTCTTAATGCAGATGTGGAGTATTCATATACTCCACATTGTGCATTTGGAGAACTAAGGCGAATTGCTGCTGAATTTTGTTCTTATCAATAGAACACATTTCGTGTTTATCAGTGACATGGAACGTACAAGGACGGGTTTAGGTTGGAGTGATAAGGTCCCAACGTGGCGCATATGTCCAGAAATGATTACAATGATGATAGTCCTAAATTTTAATGACACGTAGCTGAAATCATTGTTTCTGTGTGCTTCATGTTTTTTTGTGTGCAAATGTAAGTATGTATATTAATTGGGTAAAAATTTCCTCGGCACCAATACATAGACCTTCTACTCCTTCCTATGTGCGTTAAACTACATTAATCTATCAATATGTCTTTGGTATTTGCTAATTACATTTTCTCTCATTCCTTTAATTCTAATGGCAATTTCATGTTTGACAGTAGCAATAACCATCTCCGGTCTCTCCACTTTTTGATACAGTCTGCTTTGATTCCTGTTCCTCCAAATATGATACCAAACAGCCACAATGGCCGCTGCTATAATGTGCTTGAGCAGAAGGGATTTCTGGCGCATTTTCCTCCACCAATTAGCTGTGTCATCGCTCGGGATATGACACATTAACCACTTTGACAACAACATAAAGCATCGCTGTGCATAAACACACCGTGAGAACAAGTGTTCATGGTCTTCATCATGTATGCCGCATAAAAAACAGCCTTTATCCACCACCATGCTCATCTTGGCTAACCGATCCTTCGTGAGCAGCTTCCCCTGACATCTTAGCCACGCTATAAAGCCATGTTTTGGCAGCCCGACTCTATTCCAGACCAAATATCTCCAAGTAATTTTAGGTCTAGATTTTCGAATCCAATTGTATGCTTCAGTAACATTATACCATCTGTTCTGCGCCAGTAAAATGGGAAAGAATTGATTAGTGTATAACAGGTCCTTAACCCAGCAAATCTTTCTCCAAGACCAGCTTGAGTTAAGGGGAGGTTTATAAGTTTCCCAATTCGCATCTCGAATATATATCGAATGAACCCACTTGACCCACATATGGTCCGCTTTGCAAGTAACCCACCAAGCATACTTACCTATAGCCGCAATGTTTCAATTATAGAGCTCCTTAATCCCCAATCCACCTTCTTCCCTTGGACAACATACTCTCTCCCACGAGACCAAAGGAGGAGAATTGTAGTAATCGCATCCTTTCCAAAGGTAATTTCTACAGATAGCATTAATTTGACCAATGATGGCTGTGGGTATAATGAAAATCCTTGCCCAATAATCATGAAGATTACTTAGTACAGCTTGCACTAACACGAGTCGACCCTTATACGATAGTTTTCTTGCTCCCATTCCCCGAATTCGCTGCACAATTTTTTCCGTAAGAATATGACAGTCCATAACTGAGAGCTTCTTGGGTGACATAGTAATGCCCAAATACTTGAACGGCAAGTCTCCCTTCGTCATACCAGTAATATTAACAATCTGTCCTTCCTCTGCTGCCTGAATGCCGTTACAGTATAGCTGTGATTTTGCCTTATTCATACTCAATCCTGAAGCAGCGGAGAATGACTCAAATGCTTTCATAATCCAAGTAATTGAAGCCACGTTCCCTTTGCTAAATAGCATTAAATCATCTGCGAAACATAGATGACTTAGTTTAATGTGTTTGCATAAGGGATGGTATCTATAATCAGGCTTTTCCTGAATGCCCTTGATAATCCGACTCAAATATTCCATACATATGGTGAATAGGAGAGGAGATAAGGGATCCCCTTCCCTCAATCCCCTCTTAGCCTTGAAGAAGCCAAAATTTTCACCATTTAAGGATAACGTATAGCTGGGTGAGATCAGACACTCCATTAAGATATCGGTAAACTCACTGGGAAACTCCAGTGCATTAAGCATATCTTCCACAAAACTCCACTCCACGAAATCATATGCCTTCTGCATATCTATTTTTAATATAGCTCGAGGAGAACAGTTCTTTCTATTATACAACCTTAGAAGATCTTGGCATATTTGAATATTTTCAACTATATCCCGTCCTTTGACAAAAGCACTCTGACTCGGGCATATAATATCAGGAAGAACATTACTGAGTCTTGCACATATCACCTTTGACAGACATTTATAGATAGTGTTGCAACACGCAATTGGTCGGAATTGACTTACATTCAAAGGCATTTGGATTTTAGGAATGAGAGTAAGTGTAGTGTTGCTAATTTGTCTTAAGAGTCTCCTATGAACAAATACGTCATTCACTGCTGCATATACACTTTGACCAGTCACTTTCCAAGTGTCCTTGAAAAATTGGCTAGTATACCCATCGGGTCCCGGAGCTTTGGTGCCCTAGATGTTAAACATGGCGTTTTTAACCTCCTCCATAGTAACAGGTTTCAATAATTCCTTTTTATGCTCTTCCGTCACTATTTTCCCTCTCCTAACAGTAGGTATATGTACAGGTCTTACTGTTGCGTTTTCCCCCAGAATGCTAGAGAAATAGCTAAGGAAAGCATGTTGTATGTCGCTTGGGTTGCTCTGAGTCTTTCCCTGCATATCCTGAATCTGTACAACCTTGTTTATTGCCCTTCTATGTTTTATTGAGGCATGAAAGAAAGCTGTATTCATGTCCCCTTCTTCTAACCAAATAGATTTCGCCTTTTGTTGGAGGAAGGCATATCTGGCTTTATCCAGAATGTAATACTTTGCTGCTATTTCCTTCTCATTTTTAACCAACTGTGCATCCAAGGGATTAGTTCTTAGTAGAATTTGAGCATCCTGTAATGCAGAACCCACAATATCAGCTTGAGCCTCCACATCACTAAATTGGGTTTTATTTATCTTCTTCAAACCTTGCTTTAAACCCTTTAATTTGGTGACAACTTGATACATTGGGCTTCCTTTAACATCTTTACCCCAGGCTTCCGTAACCAAATCCAGAAATCCACTAGCCGACGACCACATATTGAAATATTTGAATGCAAATTTCCTTTTGTAGCTGAATCTGTCCAGCGAAATTATACCCGGGCAGTGATCAAATAGGCCTTCAGGTAAGAAATTAACATATGAATCAGGGAATTGTATCAGCCATTCATCATTTACTAGCACCCTATCCAATCTACTATATACTCTACTCCCATGATCATGTTTATTTGTCCAAGTAAAATGTGCACCAACTGTCTTCAGTTCATTAATCTGACAGTCTTGAATGCAATCAAAGAAAGGTTTAATTTCAGCCCTACTCACCGGAGCTCCAATTCTTTCACTTGGATCCAACACACTATTGAAATCACCAAACACAATTCAAGGATGAGTTATCCCTATGGCATAAGATCTCAAATATTGCCATAAAGTATCCCTTTCAGCAATCTTATTAAACCCATAGACCATCGTACACCAAAACCATGAGTTATTTCCAATAATCTGAACCTTCATATGAATAGCTTGATCTCTTACATCAACAACATTAATATGGTAAATTCTTGGATTCCATAAACACCACACACGCCCCCCTTTATGAGTTCCATTATTTGTAGTAATAGACCAATCTGTGAAGGTGTTACTGACAGTTGGCCAATTATTAGTTTTTACCTTAGTTTCTAGTAGTCCAAACAAGTGAACTTTGTTATTATGCATAAACCACTTTATCTCCTTCTGCTTCTTGAGTCTATTCATTCCCCTGACATTCCAAAAGCCTATATTATCCATTATTTAGGGATTTCTGCTGCTCAGTCACCCCACCTCCTCCTTGCATTCCATCTTTCTGCTGTCCACCAGATCCCTGAAGCATCTCCAGGAAGGATAATCCTTCAGCTGTATATAGAATTCCACCACTTCTATGTTCAACTGTCCTGCTTGGCCTTGTTACTATTCTTACAGGAGCGTCCTTAGGTGCTATAACTGGGTTATCAGGTGTGATTGGGTTGGTCTTAGGCTTTGATTTTACCACTGGAACCCAGACCTTCTTAATTTTCACCTCCTCTGCCTTTGTTCTGCATTGTTCAGCTGTATGTCCCATACCCTTACAGTTGGAGCACGATATGGGCAACCAATCATACTCCACTGCAATCTCCTGTACTTCCCCTTTCTCATCCAGAAATCGTATTGAGGCTGGATAAACCTGGTCTATCTCAACCTCCACAAGCAATTTCGCGTAGCCCAAGAACTGACGCTGATCAGTGGAAGTAGCAGTGCGAATAACTTTGCCTATTAGCCCTCCTATCTTACGCAAACACTCAGATCCCCAGAATTTTATGTCAAGTTGCATTAATTTCACCCAGATTGACAGTTTCTTCACCTCATATTTCGCCAAAGTAGCATCAGCCTCCCACTTATGAATGATAACTGGCTTATTATCAAACATTAAGCGTTCAGTGAGTAAAGCCTGTTGTTGCGAGTCAGTATCAGAGAATCGTACCAGAAAAATCCCGTTTGGCATAAACGAGATTTTATCTATCTTCAACTTCTTCCAGATTCGCTGCAAATACCCCGTCACAATGCTCCATGGAGGATTCGCTCCAACTATAAATCCATATATAGCTGTGCTCCAGTATTTTACTTCCTCTGTTACATCTTCTGCAGTAATGCGCAGCAACGGAGTCTCCTTCCCATCTTTACCATCATTCCCCTGCTTAGATGTATCATCTAATACATCTTCCAACTGAGTTTCAATTTCCTCAAAAAATCTCATATTCTGATCTTCTTCAACCTGCAATTTTTGTGTACTAGAAGTTTTTTTATTACTGTTAATATTACTCTGTTTAGTATTATTTGATGCATTACTACTATTAGGTTTGTGTGACTTTTGATTGCCGCCCCGAGCTGAAGACAAGCTAGCTTTCCTGTAATTCACCATTGCAAATTCAGTACAGCTTCCTCTCTCTTCGTTTCTCGTGTGCTTCATGTTGTTGTATCTCTTTTAATGACTCTTTGATGTTGTTGAAAAATTCCTCCACGTTGATTATAATATCTATACGTACTTGGTATATATATATATATATATATATATATATATATATATATATATATATATATATATATATATATCTGTGTGTGTGTGTGTGTGTGTGTGTACATATCTTGAATTCATATAGAATGAAGAGACTAGAAAGGAAGTGGATGTACGAGAGATTAGATGAGCGAAATAAGGCAAAGAGGGAATATAGAGACGGTGTGGAGGAGTTTCTAGGGTTCGCCTTGGATAATAATCCCCTCTATACGAGAGAAGAACTTAGGTGTCCATGTAAGAAATGCAAAAGTTTTGCCGCAATACATGTTGACGATGTGAAAAATCATCTTTACAATTACGGGTTTATTGCTGACTACTACGTCTGGACGTATCACGGCGAGGATGAAAATTTCGGTACTGCTGCCCAAGGAAGAGTGAGCGAGAACCCATATCGGGAGTTTGTAGAGGACGCATTACGACCCAGAGTTGAAGACATAATGGAGGAGGAGCGTAACCCGGATGACATAAGCGATGAAGAAGTCCAACATGAACCCAACCCAGAAGTCACTTCTTTTTTCAAAATGCTGAAAAATGATGAGCTCCCATTTTACGACGGATGTGATATGAGTTTACTGCAAGTTGCTTCGAGGATGTTGACGTTGAAGTGTGAGAGTAACATGTCTCTAAGATGTCTAGATGGATGGATAGCTTTGATTGCTGAACTCCTCCCCAAAAAAGACAATGTCATGTCTCGTATCTTCTATGAGGTGAAAGATGTTTTCAAGGGCCTTCAACTACCTCATAAGAAGACCGATTCATGTCCTAATGGGTGCATGTTGTTTTGGAAGGCAGATTCCGACCTCGACAACTGCACGAAGTGTAGTACCGAGAGATACAAGAGTGCAACGACTAATACGAGGAGAAAAAGAGTAGTAAGTAAGATGTTGACCTATTTCCAGTCGCAAACAATTTATACTACTTGTCCTTTTGTTTCTCGTAGAACACTTGTAATGGCAGGTAACCAGCATCAGGAAGAGGAGATTAACGAAGAGATGAAGGTCGAAACCAACGTTGGTGCAGGCGGATCGCAGAAGATGTACTTATCGCGGCTTCCCGGAGGAGTATGGTAAGTGATTTTGGTAAATGAATTATAGTATCCAACTTTAAGATATACATTTGCTGAATTGTGATATTGTTAATACAGGTGGGAGGATAAGCAAATTTCGGACGCTTTACGCAATTCAGTGGTTGGCACTTACATGTCCGCCACCGGCACCTAAAGAAGTTGGACGGAGGCGCCCCAACGGGACAGAGACGCTATGTACCCCCACTTTGAGGTAAAGTGTCAATCCTACTCCCAAATCTATAGTTTTTACTATTTAATTTTTAATTTCTAACTAAATGATTTCTCTCTGTGTCAGGACAAAGTCATGATTGACGCTGGGTATGGTCTTCGGACTCAGTACGAGAAGAGGATCAAAAAACGTGTGTCTGAAATCTTCTACAATGCCTTGAGAGCACGTGAAGGGCCTATGTGGATACCGGTCAGTAAGTGAACGGAGTTACATAGGAGGAGAACAGAACCGGAATTCAAGAAGAAGTTAGAAGTGAAGAAAGCGAACCGTCGATGCAGAAATAAAGACGGTATTGCAAAACCGACGAGCTGCCTCGGTAGTAAGAGCGCAGTGGCCACGTACAGAGCGATGGTATGTATTCTAAAGTTCAATTATTAAATGGTCATTTGTTTCGAATAAATTAATCCACTCAACTAATGATTATTTTTCTTAGGGGCCGAACGCTACCCCAATCCAGGTGTTGGAAAAAACTAAGAAAACCAAGAAGGGAACTTGGATTGAACCGAGGGCAGATGAAGTGCTTGTGAGTTCTCTTACCATATAATCATATTATTACGTTATGGTTGTTATCTAAATGCATTTCTGAACTTTATTGTTTCCCTAATAATATATTTTCTTCTTTTAGGGGACATATGACAAAGCAAAGAATGCGGTGTTGGCGTCAAATCAGGAGGAACTTGATAAGATCAAGTTGTACCACGGGGCCACAGGCGGGTAGGACGCCAAGAGACGGGTTTACGCAATAGACAACCTAGCTAGGGAGCTATTCCGCCCCTGCACTGGCAAGAGCAGTGCTGCCGTCGAGGAGGACCCTTACATGCCTACTCTTGCCAAACAACAGCGTGTGAAGACCGATCATCTGACCAAGAAGCTGGAGACATTAGCAGAACGTCAACATCTGGCGGAGAAGAGATTGGAGGATCAGTAGAAGACGATTGAGCTGCTGCGGGAGAGGTTGGTCATGCCAGATGAAGGTTGTAACATGGGGCCGCATTCACAGCGGCAGGACAACAACGCTGATGATGGTCATGGGTTCTCCTCTAGAAGTATTCAGCCATTGTCTTAGGTAGAGCAATTTTAGGTACTTTTATGTTGTCATATGCAATTTTCACTGATCGAATTACTAAACCGAATTCTAAAACAAATTACTCTCTTCTTGTAATATAAGTTCATTTTGTACATTGTTTGTCTTCTACGGGACACGGAATTGGGATGCGGAGTATGTTGTACGTTGCCTTGCACGGGATGTGCTTTTGTAATGTTGTTAGTTTCTGTTGTGTAGGAAATGATATGTGATATTGTAGTGTTTTTTTTTTGGTGAAAGGTAAGTATATATTAAATCAGCCGAATCAATGTACAAGTATATGACTACATCAAATTATGTAGCCATCTAGCGTCTTTAGCGAGAAGAGGATATCTAATCTTACACATTATTCTATTGCGCAAGAAGAGGATATTGTAGTGTTTGTTTAAGCAGATTTGGGGAAGTTGTAAAACAGGCAGCAGTTGGAAAAATCTGCCCAATTTTGCGTCGGACTATCCATCACAATGTACAAAAGTCCGCCGCAAATCTTCATACTATTCGACGGACTATCCGTCGCCATTTACAGAAATCTGTCGCAAATCGTCATGCTATGCGACGGACTATCCGTCGCAACGTCCATCGCAAGGCTAAAATTTGCGTCACGTTTCACGACAGCTAAGCCGACGCAGAAATCCATATACGCGACGGATAGTCCGACGCACAACGATTTTGACCCAGGTCTTGACCGCCTGCATGGACGTCGGATTATCCGACGTAAGAGCTGACGCAAATATCAATGCATCAGAATGTCCACTACACACTGAACCATTTGCGACGAATATTAGCGGCGGAGTCGTTGCGTCGGTTTGTCTGGCGCAAATAGTAGTTTGCGTCGGAATATAAGGTATTTGCGGTGGGTTTGTCCGCCGCAAATCGACCTGCTTTTTTGTAGTGAATAAAGGTAGAATTACGAGGTAATTAACTGATTTTAGTTGATTATACTCTGCCGCTTCATTTTAGCATGGGATCAATTGACACCTCGCAATGTTTAAGCGTCTTATTGACATATCTTTCGAGCCGAGGAAAGTCAATTTGGTGTTAACGTTTATGATCGGTACGTCCAAAGAAGCCCAAACATATAATGTCGAGCCCAAAAACTAGTATTCTAAAAAGTAAAAACAATGTGCTATTAAGGTGTTTTAACTCTTTTAAGCACCCATAATGGTATTTTAGTAAAGTTGTTCCATTATGGAGCTCAAGAACTTAAAACAAGAATTTAAAATATATGAAGTATTTTTTTAGAGAACCGTCTAATAATATAGAACAAGTCTAAAAGACGTTATCTTTTGATTCTTGCACTAATGATGTTATGGATTAGTCTTATACTATTGGACCGCCTCATACACCAATTCGTGATAACAAATTATTATACTTCTCCGTTCCAATAGGTTCTTTACATTTAGTTTTTAGGCACTATATATTCATAAATAAGGGGAATTGTTGATATAACTTCTAATATATAAAATAAAATATAGTCATGTGAGATCTTGTTTAAATTGTCTAATCGATTACGTTATAAATATCAAATTTTTATAATTTTTAGAAATATTTAACTAAAGATATGGACAAAAGAAAACGTGCATTGACAAGTATGAAAAAGTAAACGTAAAGAATCAAATGAAACAGAAGAAGTATGAGATAGTATTATAATAGGTAGACTTGATCCATAAAATTAATAATCAAAAGGTGAGCATGATAATTTTCTACAAAAGGTAAAAGCTTCCACATTAAAGCTGTTTTTTGTTTTTTGATTCCGACCTATATTATAGAATGATTGAGATGACAATGGGTCAGGCTATTGGACCTGAATTCGTCATACTTACCATGCACCTAAACCTAGTGTGGAAAGAATTTAATTTAGAACCTAGTCCATCGAGTCAGAGGGACAAATTAGAGGGAGACCTGAGTCTACCCATGGATCCAAAATATAACAAATTTACAAGAAAAAAAACTATAGCAAATCCTAAAATCAACAACAAGGTTAATTTTTAGCCGAAAATTATACTTCGTACTCCTTAATTAATTTCATCATATGCAACAAGAAAACCAACTTACTAAAGGAGTTTTGAAATGTTTTAATTTTGACTTGTATTCATCAATACGTACATACATGCAAATATATAGTTGCAATGTGTATCAAGAAATGATACTCTTAGTATATAGTTTCCTAATGATTAATGATTACCTAGTATATAATTTCCTAATGATTACATGATTATGATTACAATCTCGATTCTAGACTATAATTACAAGATAACAATCAGACTAATTACAGCATATAATAAATCTAATAGTAGCAATGATATGGTGAGGATAATAGAGGAGATATTCCTAACAGGCTTCCGCAAGATGGGCTAGCTGGAGGCAAGGCCAATCTTGGAAAGTAGAAACGTAAACAAGGCGCGACCAAGGGGCTTCGTAAGGATGTCGACGAGTTGATCGGCGGCAGCAATGTGCTGAACGCGGAGCGACACGTCGTGGACTCGTTCACGAACGAAGTGGAAAGAAAGTGTAGTATGTTTCATCTTAGAGTGAAATACCGGGTTGGAAGAGTAATGGGTAGCACTGAGTTTGTCACAATAGATAACAGGAGGAGAAGAAAAGGATACACCAAGTTCACGAAGGAGGGAAGAAACCCAAGTGAGTTCGGTAGTGGTAGCAGCTACGGCACGGAATTCGGCCTCTGTAATGGAAAGAGAGACATCGGGTTGACGTTTGGAGGATCAGGAAACGGCATTGCGGCCAATGTATATGAGATAACCAAAGGTGGAGATAAAATCGCCTTTAGCCCCGGGATGATTTGCATCCGAGAAGGCGTGGAGCGAGGTTGGGCCGTCCCGGTAGATGGATAGACCGGAGGAAGTGCCGTTTAAATATCGTAAGAGACGTTTAAGGGCTTGCCAGTGAGTGGTACGGGGTGCTTGCATAAATTGTGCAAGTTTGTTAACTGTAAAGGCAACATCGGAGTGTGTAAGAGAGAGATATTGTAGGCTTCGGGCACAGTAGGAGGTGACATCAGGATAGGGGTCACCTCCGTCACGCGTTAAGCACGTCTCAAGAGTGATGGGAGTCGGTGATGGATTAGACTCAGCCATATGAAATTTTGTAAGCAAATCTCGAATATATTTTGTTTGAAATAGATGAAGACCATAAGAGGTGGGACGCACCTCGACACCTAAGAAATAAGACGAGATCTTTAATAGAGAAGTGGGACACGAGAAGAGAGATGAATTTTTTGACTGTGGACACAGACGGACCCGTAACAATAATTATCATCAACATAGACCAACAAATACAAGGGGGTGGGAGAGGAAAGAATAAATAACATGGGGTCAGACAGATAACCTTTGAAGCCGAGAGAGACTACATTTTTTTTAAGTTCAGTGAACCAAGCCCGAGGGGCTTGTTTGAGGCCGTAGATGGCCTTAGACAAACAACAGACATAGTCGGGGTGTGTGTTGTCAACAAACCCGGGGGGTTGTGACTTGTAAACAGTTTCAGTGAGATGACCTTGGAGGAAGGCATTATTGACATCGAGTTGACGAAGGGACCAACCACGAGACACCGCAAGTGATAAAATGATGCGAATTGTGGTGGGTTTGACGACCGGACTAAACGTTTCAGAGTAGTCGATGCCAGAGTGTTGGTGAAAACCCTTAGCAACGAGACGGACTTTAAATTTATCAACCGAGTTATCTGGGTTATATTTGACTCGGAAGCCCCATTTGCAGCCGACAATATTATGGTGAGATTGACGAGGTACAAGAATCCAAATTTTGTTACGTATAAGGGCGTCATACTCAGCGGTCATTGCCTCGCGCCCGCGAGAGTCAAGTAGGGCCTGTTTGGTGGTGGTGGGAAGTGAGGTGTTAGTGAAGTGGAGGACGATCATAGCATAACGAGGGTTGGGTTTAATAATATTATTGGAGAGACGGGTTTGGATTGTGCGGAGTGGTGGGGGTGTAGTGATGGGTGAAGTGGATGAAGATGATGAATTTGATTGGGTTGAATTAGGAGAGTGGGTTATGGAGTAGGAAGGGGTTGAGTTTAATGGGCTAGATGTGAGGGGCGAACTAGGTTGCGATGAATCAGAGGATGGGCTGGAGGAGGAGTGCAGACTGGACTGGGAGGAGTTAGGGGAATTGGTACTGATAGGGGAGGTGGGGTTACTGGGCTGGTTGAGGGGGGTGGGCTGATTAGGGATTTTGTGGTTATGTTTGTATTGGGCTGGACAAATGAAGTTAGAGGAGGATTTGTGGTTATGTCTGTATTGGGATGAACAAATTGAGTTAGAGGGGGATCTGTGGGTTTGTCTGTTTTGACTGAGGTAGGTGTGTTAGAGGAGGTGTAGGTGCACCATGTATCGGGCTGAAAAGAGGGGCATGTATGGGGATGAGAGGGAAATTTGGATTCCACAAATTTTACATGTCGGGAGGTATAGAGCCGATTGGTGACGGGATCGAGACAGTGATACGCGCTTTGGGATGATGAGTAGCTAAAAAAAATACACGGAGTAGATTGAGGCTCAAGCTTATTTTGAGAGTATGGGCGGAGCCAAGGATAGCATAAACAACCAAAGCTTCGAAGTTTAAGATAATTGGGAACGATATTGAATAAGGCTTGATAGTGAGTGATATTTTTGAGTGTGGAGGTGGGAAGGCGATTTATGAGATATGCGGCGGTAGTGAAAGCGTAGGACCAAAAAGTGGAAGGGAGGTTGGAGTGAGATAAGAGAGAAAGACCCATTTCTACAATATGACGATGACGACGTTTGGCAAAGCCGTTGTGTTCGGGAGTATGTGGGGGTGAGGTGAGATGAGATATTCCATTAGAGGTAATATTTGGTGTTAATTTAAGGTATTCGCCTCCATTGTCGGAGTAGAGACGAAGGATAGGACGATTGAAAAAAAATTCTACTAACGCACGGAAACGATTAAAGGTAGGGGAGCTATCGGATTTTAATTTTAATGGTTATAACCACATATAATGCGTGAAATGGTCAATAAAAATGTTAAGTGCTATTTTTAGCACTAATTATGAGTATATATCGTCATATTTATAGTGTTTAAGAGTGGATTTTGGACGATATAGTGACATTTGAAGCATTTCCGATGATCTCACATGGTTTGATTATATATGCGTTTTTTGATGATGCTTCTAGCTATTTTGAAAAGCCGAGAAATTCATGTATTATGCCCGGATTATAGTGGTGGTATACGTGTCAAATGCCGGGTTATATCGAGGATTGAATGAAGAAAAGAAGAGAAGAAATCAAAGAAAAAGCAAAGAAGAGAGAATAAAGAATTTCAAGTGCCGCTACTAGCGGATGACGAAGAGCAAAACTGCCGCTAGTAGAGGCTTCATCAGAATTCATGCAATTTGTGGAACTTTCAAAGCGCCGCTAGTAGCGAAATGTGTCGCTACTAGCGAATAGCTACCCGTCCATGATTCTTGATCTCCCACTATTCTATCCTACTTATATGTGATGCTTATTTTTTATTAGAAGAACAATATTATTCCTAGACTAGATACACAAAACTTATGCAATTTTATTTGATTGATGCATTTTAGTTTTATTATTTCAAGAACTTGTAGAAACGATCGTTCATCATTTTATTCATTAATCAAGACTAAGTTTCTCTAATTCCCTACTCTTTATTTTATTTGTTGATTGTTATTTTTATTATGAATTGTGAGTAGTCCTTTTATCTAGGGCTCGGTGAGCCGATAATATGGGTTATTGATGCTTTGATTTTAATCGCGCTTTGTTGAATTATTGAATTGGGTTTGTTTCGGTTGTGCTTAATAATTGATTGATTAGTTTGAATTGCTAGGTTTGAGTCTAGATTATCATTACAACGAGAGTTGGATGTTTTCATATGAATCATGCCTAAAAGTTTGTATCTTTGTCGATTAATTTCTACTCAATTTTAATTACGACGAGAGTCGGGTTTTAATTTAGAGAACCGAAACAAGATTTGAAATTTCACATGAGAATAGTGAATTGGAATAATTGGGACATGTTAGTATCGATTCTTAATGCGTCTAGTTTTGTCATTCGTGCCATGAGAATAGGATTTATAACATGCTAGATAGGCTTTTTATATCTCGACGGAGAATTTAAAGTATTGATTAAAATAGGAATGCTAGTCTCACCCAAGACGGTAACTCGACAAAGTTGTGTCACATTTTGATTGCATCGACAATCCATGTTAATGGTGAACCATCGCCCTAGGTCTTTCTATTATTGATTTCATCTCGATTTATTACTTCTAGTTTTTTTTAAATTAGTTATACGATCATCTTTCTGATTTATTCGACGTAGATAACTGGAGTCAGAAATTAGCTAGTAATTAATCATTCACCTCCCTGAGATCGACCCGTATGCTACAATACTCGTACGCTTGCGGTACTACAAAATAAAACGTAACAAAAAACAACATAATACTTATAGTTACCGATAGAGGGAAGAGGAGAAATCCAAAGATCCGAAAAAATGAGATCTAAAGGGCCATTTGAGACGAGTGTAGAATCGAAAATGGGAGCTTGTGGCTCTTACTTATGTCACATGAATTACATTGTTCAAAAGGTGACAATTTATTTAATGATAAAAAACGATAAAGATAATTAGTAGTAAAGACGGAGGGGTGGCCAAGGCGATGGTGCCAATCAAGGAGAGGAGTGGCCACGGTGGAGAGTGAGAGACACAAGGAAGACTGAGGAAGGAGATATACGTCGCCTTTAAGCGGACCTTGAAAGAAGGGAGTAGTCATCGAGGGTACCTTAAGAGAAAGAGAGGAGGCATTAAATTCAATAACACAATTATTATCGAGACATAATTGAGAGACGGAAAGAATATTACGAGCAATATTTGGAACATATAAGACATTAGAAAATTGAAGAGAGAGAGAGAGAGAGAGAGAGAGAAGAGGAGGTATGGATTGAAAAAGAACCAATGCGCGATATAGGGAGACTCGATCCATCATCAACTATTAGCTCATCATTCCCATCATAAGGGGCGTGGAGGGAGAGGTTAGTGAGGTCATTGGTAACATGGTGGGAGGCGCCGCTATCGAGGAGTCAAGTTGGGTTGGAGTTGACGGGGGTAACGGTGGCGGTGTGGGCTTGGGGGGCAGTATGGGTTCGGTTGGAACGAGGGGGGTGGGGCGGGTTGAGGGGGTAAGACAACACCAGGAAAGTCACGTTGGAATTTTCGACATGGGCTATAGAGATAATGTCCAATAATACGACAATATTGGCACCTACCTTTGAAGGGTGACAAAGGCGGGGTGGTAGGGGTAGGAAGGAGAGGAGGAGATGGGCGAGAGGAAGAGGGGCGATGTTAATGGTGAGCGGGCCAAGTGGTGGCCGTGAGGGCCGTGACAGGCAGATTCGACGCCGGGGGCGAGGGAGAGAGATGGTCGGTGTGAGAGTTGTTGATTTCAAAGTGGAGAAGCTTCTCATGGAGAGCTTCAATTGAGATGGTGTCGTCTCGAGCACGAACACCCTCAATAATGGGTTGATAGGCTTTGTAGGGTAGACCTTTAAGGATCCTGTCAACCACATGTTCGTGGTCAACAATCTTGCCCAAGAGGGCAAGTTCAGTGGTGGTGGTGGTGGTAATAGCGGTGATGTATTCGGTGACGGTTTTGTCACCTTTTGTTATGGTGTCTAACTTATTTTTGAGTTGGAGTAAATGGCCACACGAGGGGTTGGCGTAGGTCTTGTCAAGTACGGACCAAACTTCGCGAGAAGTTTTGAGGCCAAGGGAGAGACAAGAGGTATCGGGGTCTAAGGTGCTTAAGAGGGCGGCCTTAATGAGGTGGTCTTGGCGTGACCAAGTACCAAAGGCGGGGTTAGGGACAATTTTCTTATCATCACTAGTGATGGTTTCGGATGGGACAGAGAGTGTGTCGTCGACATAAGAGAGGAGACCAAATCCGACAAGGGTGTCAAACACTTGTGTTCTCCAGTGTTGATAATTCTTACTGTTAAGTTTTGTGACGGAGCCAAGGTTAAGGATAAGGAGGGGAATTTTTGGTTCATGTGGGTTAGCGAGGACGGTGCCGGAGGAAGACATAGTCGGGTGAGGCAATAGCCACGCTATGACAGACAACGATTTTAGCAGCTTAAGGATCTAAGCTCTGATACCATAAGGGGCCGTTTGGTTCACTCAAAAGATGTATGAGGTATGAGTTTAGAATGACCCAAACCCATACCTTATGTTTGGTTGGCAACTTTTGCATTTCGATACTCATACCTCAAACCCTCTATGGGTTTCTCATACCCAAGGGAAGGGGTGAGTATGAGACTCATACCGTTGGTATCAATTATGTTTAATTTTTCGAAAAACTTTAGTCAATTTTTTTTTGGAATATAATGATTGAAATATTTTATTGAGAATAACAATTTAAAATATTAATTTTTTTAAAACAAATTCATTAATGTAACTCACTGTTTTATATCACTAGCAAGAGACTTTTCTAATGAAATTTATTTTATTTTTCTTTCATGCTAAATTTTTTAGATTTTATATAGTCAATGTTAGTACTCAATTATCTAAAAGAAGTTTATTAACTTTTTATAATATTTAAAATTCTTCTAAGATTATTAAATATAATTTTAAAAAAATAGAATTTCAAATTTGATTCCAAATCATCTAAAAATGAACCAAACACCAAGTATCAGGAATGAAGTTTCAACCCAATACCACCTTGATTTGATTCCTAATTCCAACCTCATACCTTTTTGCGAACCAGACGGCCAATTTAGAAATGTTTTAATTTTGACTTGTATTCATCAATAAGTACATACATGCAAATATATAGTTACAATGTGTATCAAGAAATGATACTCCTAGTATATAGTTTCTAATGATTAATGATTAACTAGTATATAATTTCCTAATGATCACATGATTATGATTACAATCTCGATTCTAGGCTATATTTACAAGATAACAATCAGAGTAATTACAACATATAATAAATCTAATAGTAACAATGATATGGTGAGGATAATATAGGAGATATTCCTAACACTTACTTGATGCTAAATTTATTAAGAAAGATAAATAAGAAGTTACAAGCTAAGTGATAAATTTGAGGAAAAACATGCATAAAAAAAGAGGATTTTTTTTTTTAATTCGTCCACAGGTCGCATTAACTTAGCTCCATACCTCGCCTAGTGATTTTAAGAATCAAGACTTGACACATGCCTGTCAACTCAAAAATATTGGACTCAATCTTGCCTCATTAGCATCCGACCCAACAGATCTGGACCAGATCATGAACCCACCGCCATCTCTAAGGACGATTTTATAGAAAAGTTTCTCATTTAAGATTTAAAAACGATATCATATCTTGTACTCTAGTAGTGTGGATTGAACCGGCTCATAAACATTTTAGGATTGAAATTAAAAAGCCCAACTCTACAAAAGCTAACTAAAGCAAGTCTGCAATTTAGACTTGGGCCATTTGATTGCCCCAACAACAATGGTAGAGATTTTTATATGGTTATTCGGCCACTACTTTTTACCGTCGGCGCTTTACTTCTTACCGTCGGCGTTAATTACGTAAAATGACGACTTTACCCTTGATATTTATTCTCGAAATAATATTACTTTAACATTTTATAGATTATCGATTTATTAAAGCTCGATAATAAAACCGTCTTTTTCGATTATCGTAATAAACCAAAATCGACTTCCTATATAATTAAGGGTTATTTAACGACAATAATACCAACTATAGGGCGTCTTCCTAAAATAATACCAATTTCAATACATCTGAGAATAATATGTATTATTGAAGTAGTTAAACAAGAGTAGTATAAATGACTATATAACCCGCAACAGCAGGTCACCTAATTAATATTTGACCGGCTACTTATCCTTCATCCTCCTACTTAGACCTGGATAACAGGTAAACCGTGTCGGGTTAGATTCGGGTCAGGTCACTTTCGTATTATAATAATCGGGTTGACTTCGGGTCGGGTCGGATAATTTTGGGTTCGAGTCATCCTCGGGTTTGTTGTTTTCATCTTTTTCAGGGATATCGACCTATTTTCTATAATAATAGTCGGGTCAGTTTTATGTTAGCTCGGGTCAATTCGAATTACGGGTCAAAATCAAGTCTTCAATTCGGGTGTCGGGTCGGGTCATTTTTGTCAGGTCTACTCCTCCTTACTTCTCTCCTTCATTCTCTCTCTCCATTACCCTTCATCATTCTTCAGTTTTTTTTCTATACGTTTCGTTTAGATTAACGTGTTGAGTTTGGTGTACGATTGTGTTGTTAGCTAGATTTGGTGAGGATGAAGACTTGAAGAAAGAGGAAGACAGATGACATGAATGACGTTTAATGACCCGTACACTGAGTAGGTGAAAAAGAGTGAAGTAATATGAAATAAATTAAATGCGAAAAAGGAAGGTGAACGGGTTCTACTGCTAACTGGTCATCTATACTACTCTGATTTAACTACTCCAAAAATACGTATTATTCTCTAATTTATTAAAATTGGGATTATTTTTGGAAGACGGTATATAGATGGTATTATTGCCGTTAAATAATATTAAAGGTGAAAAAGGAAGGTTGAAGGGTTCTACAGGTAACCGGTCACCTATACTATTCTTGTTTAACTACCCCAATAATACATATTATTCTCAGATTTATTAAAATTGATATTATTTTGGGAAGATGCCCTATAGTTGGTATTATTGTTGTTAAATAACCCTATAATTAATATATGGAATTACGCAAAATGATAAGTTCTCATTTGCAATTAATTCTTGAAATATTATCACATTTACATTTTATAAAGTATCGGTTTATTAGAACTCGATAATAAAACCATTTTTTCGATTATTGTTACGCCTCTGATTTTAAACAGTTAATTAGATTAATAAACGACTTAATACAATTTAATATTAACAAATACGAGTAATACGCAAATTAAATCCTAATTAATCTACGACAATCAAGATTTATTATACAAATCGATGCAAATTAAAAGAAAAAAAATCTGGAAATGGGTCGGGTCGAGTGGGTTTTTCGACCCACTCAAGGGTCGTATTATTTTCTCTATAATACTTGAAAGTTTGATATGGAACATAAAATATAAGGTGGTGAAATTGGTTACAGGGATAACCTTTGATACAAGTGACCCGGGTTCGAATCCTCTTGTTTACACTTGCTCTCGGATGGTTATGTATGTTTCATATAAAACTTTCAAGTATTATAGAGAAAATAATACGACCCTTGAGTGGGTCGAAAAACCCACTCGACCCGACCCATTTCCGGATTTTTTTTCCTTTTAATTTGCATCGATTTGTATAATAAATCTTGATTGTCGTAGATTAATTAGGATTTAATTTGCGTATTACTCGTATTTGTTAATTACGTTTATTAAATTGTATTAAGTCGTTAATTAATCTAATTAACTGTTTAAAATCAGAGGCGTAACAATAATCGAAAAAATGGTTTTATTATCGAGTTCTAATAAACCGATACTTTATAAAATGTAAATGTGATAATATTTCGAGAATTAATTGCAAATGAGAACTTGTCATTTTGCGTGATTCCATATATTAATTATATAGGAAGTCGGTTTTGGTTTATTACGATAATCGAAAAAGACGATTTTATTATCGAGCTTTAATAAATCGATAATCTATAAAATGTTAAAGTAATATTATTTCGAGAATAAATATCAAGGACAAAGTCGTCATTTTACGTAATTAACGCCGACGGTAAGAAGTAAAGCGCCAACGGTAAAAAGTAGTTGCGGGTTATTCTCATGTCATGTCATTTTTGCAATTAAATCAAGTTTAAAAACTTTTAACTACAATGGAATAACTTATTATATTGTTCTTAGATATTGTTCTTCAATGAGACCCATTCTTATATTTCTTCTCTAAACAAATTCTTATTTTGACAAACTCAATGTGGTACACAATGGAAGAACTTTATCCTATAAAGTTCTTGTTGACAAATCCAAGACTAAGAACCACTATTGTGGTTGCTCTAAGGGTGATAAGAGGCAAGTCGTATTTTCTTGAGTTAGTCCTGTTGACCCACTTCCCCTCCCCCATCCACAAAAAAAAGTGAAGTGGAGCTACTTCAAGAAAATGGATGGAGTAATGTATAAAATGTACTCGTATTAGGCGAATAAATGAAAATATTTTTATAGGATTAAAGAATTACGAGTATATAATTATGTTAAGTATTTAACATAAAAATAAATATTAACTAATCATATTATTTCGAGCTGAGTAAATAATTGTTCTGCTTAACTTAGGAGTATTAAATTATTGAGCCGAGGCCTAAACACGAGTCGAGCTCACACGAACCAAGCTTCAACCGAACCAAACTCGAATTGTTCGAGAGTTGAGTCGTCTCGTTATCACCGGGACTCCGAAGTCCGATTGGTATCCAGTATGAACCTATATTGGGCCTCTTTTCTTTAACCGACCCAAACTACTATATTAACCCCATTACACGCTTTACTTCTTGCTCTTTTGTTACCAAAAAAATTCTTGACCTTCAATCATACATCAAATTAATTAATTTCTGTTCTTCCCTAAATCAATTTCGATTACAATTTACAATGGTGTGTGAAAAATGTAAGCACCCTTTGCTCCGCTCTTCTCAAAATCATCAATTAAGGGTTTTATTGGTTTTTTTGTGATATGATTATTGGCATGGTTATAGTTTTTGGGTTAATTGATTGTTTTTTTTTGCAGGTGAGAAGAAATTAGGAAAGGTGATTGTTCCAGATAAGTGGAAAGATGGAGCAAGCAACACTAATGAAAGTGGTGGTCGCAAAATTAACGAGAATAAGCTTCTTTCCAAGAAAAACAGGTTAATTTCACATTAAATTTGGTTTAATTATGTCGATTCCTTAATTATTTATGCAATTATATTTGTTTTGTGTTGCTTGATCAATTCAAAATTATCCTGGGTTTTCTGTTGTGTATGATTATGGAGATTTATAGTGGGGATTGGCGATGAAAAAAGTTCAATTTGTAGTTAGAATTGTAGGGTTTTTTTTTTGTAGTTTAGGTTATTTATTACTAGCTATTGGAAAATAGAAGATTTGTGGAGTGTGAAGAAACTAAAATTGGATACTTGATTGTATTATGACTATTATATGAGTATAAATTCGAGCACTTGGTCTTGTGTAAGATGGTTGTATGAATAGAGCCAATCCAATCCAAGGAAGGGTATTGGTATCAAGGTTTTCGATATTAGTTGGATTGGTTGTGTTTCATATTGTTTAATCTTGAAATTCAGTGATAATTGAAATTCAAGTGTTATCAGTTATCACTGATTGAGATTAGATAGACAGATCGATACGATAGGTCGTGTAGAAACACGATTGTTAATGTTCAAGCGATGGATTCAAAGACTAATAATTCTTTGGTATGTATACTGAAAAGGCTAAATAGCCGTAGTTAGATTTTAATCTTTGCTGTATGAATAGAACCAATCCACAAAGGTTATGTGTAAATGAGGAAGCCCATATTATGGATTGGATGTGTTTCATATAAGTATGTGCACCGAATGACAAAGATAGGTAGTCTGGAGACCCGACAGTTAGCTTTGAGGCGATGGATTAAACGACTAGTAATTCTTTAGTGTGGATCATGATGGAATGAAACAAAATGGCTAAATAGCCGTTATTCGATGTTGGTCTTGACCCGATTTTCATGTTCGGTATCTTCTATCTGTTCCTTACCCTGTAATAAAGAGGAGCTATAAAAGCACGGGGTGATTTTTTGTAGGATGTATCTTCTTTGAAGATAATTCTCCTTAATCGTTGAGAAACAACCATTCTTGTTGCCGGGAATCACTAGGCACACAAGAGTGCGTACTAGGTTTTTGCTGCTTCTGTATATCTACTAGTTTCGTACTTTCGTGATTGGTTGTGGTTTTGATTAAGCCAAAATCTCTCAAGTATTAGGTTACAACAGATTAGATGAGTAACCAAAGAACTCACAATCACATTTTCTAAACTACATAGCCAAAAACAGAAATACCAGTAGTGATGGTTGACATGGTCGCACGGATCTTTGAAGTTTGTGATGATCATTTGTTTAGTTCGTTTGGGTGAGTGGAAAAATGAAAGGGATATAAGGATTATAGATTAGAAGAGAAAGGAGAAACAATTAGACATTCCAGTTCAATAGCTTTTCATATAGTATGTCTTGTGTGCGAGCGTTTTATGGTGTGACAAAGGAAACGTGACTATTTTATGGTAGAAAGTGATATAATGGTCACGTTTCACCATAAAATGGTCACTTTTTCATCATTCGCACCATTCTATACCTGACGGAGACGTGTCCGATACGTCAGGTTTGGACACGACACAGACACATCCAACAGGCTAAGGAGAGAGGGATAAAAAGATGATCCCACGTGGGCGTAATTAGTGGGAAGTGTTAGTCATAGAAGCTACAAAAATGTTGCTAATTTTCACATGAATTTTATTTCTTTGTGAATTTTAATTTTTTTTTTTAAAGTTTACAGTTTCAATCTTTCATAACTTTTGTAAAGAGCGATGTGTCGTGTCGTGTCCACTTTGTTAGCCGAGACACTCGTTGACCGTATCCACGTATTTTAATTTTTTTGAAGTTACGTGTTCGACACTTCGATACGTGTCTCACTGTGCAGCCGTTTTATGCTGTGACAAAGGAAACATGACTATTTTATGGTAATAAGTCCATAATTTTTACCATATTACCCTTACTATTTACAACAATTTACACATTTATTCTTTCCTATTTACACACACTAACCATTCTACCCCCAATATTTCTTAATTTATCATTTTTTATTCAATACAAAAAAATTGTGCCAAATGTTCATGGGAAGATATAAAAAAAATGGAGGAAGAATAATGGTGTCATGTTTAACCATAAAAGGGGCACTTTTTCATCCTTTGCACGATTCTATACCTTTTTGAAAAAGTATGCCTTGGATTCGACTTAAATAGCATCAAGCATCGACATGGATGATGGTTGTTGCTTAGATGCGTGGCTATGTATAAGCCACTTGGTTTTCACTTTTAGGGTAATGAATAGTTAACAAATTGTTTTAAGAATAAACTACCGTTTTATGGCATTAGGCACCAACACATTCACCTTGGCATTAGTAATAACTTTTTTTTTTGGTTGTTCCCTTCACCCCCTTCCTTTCTCGTTGTTCCCTTTCCCTTTCCCTTCACCCGATCTCCTTCCCGCCGTCCCCTTTCCTCGTCTTTTTGTATCTTATACTTCTTAACCAAATTGTTGGCAGTAGGTAGGGACTTCCATAGTGTGAAGTGAAATGCCAGGGCCTTGCCTTTTGACTTTTGAGTAAAGATCATTTCATTTAGGTGCTAGTAAGTTCAAAGCATTGGACGATAACATTTTGATCTGATGGAGAGAAGTCACTGGGAAAAGGGGGTTGGGAAGAGCTCTTGAATGACGGTAATTGACAAATCGTCCTAATTCTTCAAAACCTCATTAAACATCAATATGAGAAGCTTATCGAAAACTTCTTGTACTAGAATTGGTTATATGGAGCGTTGTATATATATGTGCTGCTTTCCATTTGCTTTTGCAATCTTTCTATTTTCTTATTGTGTTTACTCTTTGGAATTTGACAGATGGACACCGTATGGGACAGTTAAATGCATAATATGCAAGCAGCAAGTACACCAGAATGGCAAATATTGTCATACATGTGCATATAGTAAAGGTAATTCTATTACTTTCCCAAGTTCGTCTCTTCTCTACACCCCCCTGCCCCCAAAAAAGAAGAATTAATTTTGACGATTCATTCTTAAGTGTTTTCACTAATAACATTGGAGGAACAACCTGAATTCAAACTCGATGTGTTAAACCTTGTGTTATTCTGATTCTCCGACATGTGTTGAAGTATCAGATACGGCTATTCTGGGTGAAGTTTTCAGTTTTTTTGGTCTAAAGTGAAGTGTCGTGTCGTGTCAGACACATGACACTATGCGTAAGTGAATTGTCTGGGTAACATAGGACTTAAACCTCGTGTGAAGCATTATTTTAAAAAACCTGAACCATCAATGGAAACCAACACGATGTGATTTTCTTAATTTTTGTACTCTTTGTTTTTGACAAAATATATAGCTAATGGTTAGTGATTTTGTGAACCTGCCAATGAAAACCTATGCTTTGGATCATTCCGATACCAATTTTAAAGCTTGGATGTTGCATAACAAACATTCTGACTTCTGAAATGCTTCGTGATTTTGCAGGTGTATGTGCAATGTGTGGAAAACAGGTGCTCGATACCAAACTCTACAAGCAAAGCAATGTATGAGATTCAAAATTGGTTTGACAGGACAGAAATCGTGATGTATACAGTCTTAACTAGTTAGTGTTTCGCCTTACTGACTAAACTGTGTATTATTATCCGATCTTTGACACGGTTTACCATGCAATTTGGTGCTTGTACTTTCGTGTCTCTACAACAATGTTGTTCTTTAGTGTTTTCCGCTATTCTTGTATGAGACGATATGCCAATATGAAATGTTAAAACCGATTCAGAAGAAGAGGCCACATGAAGGTTGAGTCACAGAAAGTTGGAAACATGCAAGAATGATACAGTGTCAATATGTGGTTGAGGACTAAACTCGGATTATGTTGTTCTAAAATTAATAAGAGACTGTATCTCTATAGTTGTGACGAGTGACACTTGATTTAGTATGATAAGAGCAAGTCACAGAAATCATCAACGTAATGTTCGCTAGAGTAGTTCTTCTGTCCCATTTTGTGTGTCATATCATACCTCGTCTACTGCATAAATAAAATGTACAATAAAGTTGATTTGCCATCCCAGGTATGGTGTGAGTATTGTGTGACACACGGGTGACATGAAAATGGGATGTGAGATATGCACTGAATGTTCACTAGGTAATATAGTAATTGTAAAATTTAGAATTTAACTTATTGGCAATTACATTAGGTAATAAATGCAAAAAAAATTTAAATTTATGATACATCATTCTAAAATTTCTACAAAAATATAGAGAGAAGTCAGGATAGAGAGGGAGAAACCCAAAAGAAAAAAACCTAACCCTAACCCTTCTACCCCAGTCGTCGTTTTACCTCATCTCCCTCTCCCTTACCCACCCCACCTGGTCGGAGGTATGGTCGGATGTGCCTACCTCCGGCCGATCAGTCAAGATAATTCAGTTCCTAGCCCGATCCCAGATTTTCCCTTTTCGTCTCAGGTCGCTGTCGTCTCTAAGTTTAGTTTCGTCTTGTTGTTGGTCCCTTTAAGTGTGATTGGTCCCCCTGCTCTCCCGCTGCCGGGTGCCGTCGCCATTTTTTGTTGCCGGTCGTCGTTGTCGCGCTCTTATCCTGGCCAACCCCTTTGGATGCTGTTCGCCAGAGGATGTCTCCCCCTTTCCCCATCCTCCATCCGGTGGTTGTGTTTCTAAGGTCGGGTTTGTTGGTCACTATCAAGTTCTATATGTTGTTTTTTTGGTTTTGTTGTCCTCTTTCTTTGAAGTGGTTTAGTAGTGGGCTTGTTCTCAGGGTGTTCACCTTTCCTTTATGTGGGTTCTCTCTTTTTTTGTCTTCACAAAATTATTAAGACGGTTTCCTTGCGACTTTGATCCTGTTTTGGGCCTTTTCTCTATTGAGTCTTGGCGCCTGCCTGTTTTCTGGGTTTGGTGTTGGGTTCTTAGTTTGATTGACTGATTGCGTGGGTGGGTGTTGGTGTTTGGAGTGTGGTCGGGCTTTTGGCTTCCTCCTCTCTTGATGCTTCAAATAATTTCACGTCTTTCATTTTCCTTAGTAGCTGTTATTTTACTTTTTCCAATAAATCTCCCTTGCGGAATTGATCGTAGCTTTGTCTTTTTAAGTTATGTCGTTCAGGATGGTACTAACTATGGTCATTATCAGTTTGTTATGACTCTTGTGAGTTCGATGTGGGTTGGCTTCTTCAGAAGACGTCGCTTCTTAGCGATTCGGGATAAGAGTTTGGTTGAAGGATTCTCCGTGCTCTCCGTGCTTTCTCTTAGCATCCTGATTTTCTCTAACTGTTGGATATATGACCCAAGGATTTGATCTCCTAGGTATAGAAGTTTTTACTCCACCGAGGGCAGACCTCGTTGTCTTGCATCTCATCTCTTCTTTCTACGCTCTTTTCGCAAGAGCGTAAGTGCACCTGGTTCTTCATACCCTGAGGCTCATTTTCTTCGACGGTTTCGGAAGGTTAGCTGTGTTGATGTAGATGGTACTTTTGATCGTGACCATTATTCCGATGTCCACAAACCCATCTTTGTGGATCCCCGACGCATTTATCCCATGCTTTACGTTTCTTTAAGTTATGTTTTTAGGTTTAATAAAGGTTGTAACATGAGTTCTGAGAACTAAAACATTATGTAACCATCGATGTTTTTACTGCTGGCAAAAAATAAAATAAATTAATTTAACTTAGGTCTCGTTTGGTTCAGTGCAGATTCTCTATCCCATTACGTGTCTCATCTTTTTCCCATCATTTCTCTTAGTGACACGTAATCACTATCATATAATTAATCACTATGATCAATTAAGATCAAGAGGTGAGGTGTCGCATGATAAAAGATATGAGACAGGAAATGAGACATAAAAGTGGGACAAAGGATCTTAACTAATATTGAAGTTATTTGTTTGCCTAAAATTTTCACATACGGGGAAAGTGAAACTTACTAGGGGATTGACTTCCTACATAAATGTAGGAAGTTGCTTACCGACACCCCCTCGTTAACTTGTAATTCCCATGAATTGAGTTCCCATATTGGTAACAAAACATTTTTTAGAACTTCTCGTGGATTAGGAACAGAAGTTTATTTCCCATGATTTTCTACTTCACATGAATTTTCACCTCCCGCATCAACCAAACAAGCCATATTGTCAATTACATTTAGGTAATAAATGTGAAAAATTTGAATTTAAATTATGGTCAATTATTGACAAGATGCACAATGATATGTAGTCTTTTGAGAGATGGTGTTGCACTTGATTTAGTATGAGTGAAAAAGATTTAACTACGTTATTGGCTAAATATTTTTATTTTTATAGAAAAAAGTTAAAATAAATTAGTAAGTACATAATTTTATGGAAAATGTCTTACATGATATCAGAGGCTGTCACGCTTGAGAATTGGTGAGTAATTTTTAATAAATAATGTCGTTAAATGTATTATTCTCAATAAGTTTAATCATAGCACGTGATTCAAATAGTGACTGTTTCGTCGTAAATAGAATAAGTCACAACAACAATTGATATACTTGATTGCTATATATGAATGATGAAAACTTAAAAAAATGATCATCATTTTCAAAGATTTAAAGGGCAATTTAAATTACTTGGAATGTTATTTAAATTTAATGTTCTTATTAAAGGTACATAATATATATACTCCGTACTTTATTGAGAAAAAATTCACCTAAACTATAAATAATGTAATATAGCGTTGTGAACAACTAGATTAGACTGTTGAGATGTGAACCTGCTTAATATGTCTAATCATAACACATGAATAGGTGTAACAACCATGTATCATCCCGAGGCGAAACTGCAGAAGATGAGTCACTTTGCGAGGACTGTGGGACAAACCTTTAATAATACTCAGGGCAACCACAGTGGGTGTCCATAGAGGGGGTTCATAATAACGGACGAACGATGCGCCATTGTTCCAGAAGTTCGTGGAGTGTCCGTCCATCCTTTATTTATTAAAAGAACAACCATCCATGTGTAGGATGACATCAACATTTAGAGTAAATTTGACATTGAGTGATGTCATGATGATATCATCTTGAAAAAACTACTCTTTGATTAGTTTATTTTGCCTAATAACAATACTTTCACATACAAAATTTACAAATAACTTTAGATCTAAATTAAGTAAATAAGTAGTATACCCAATTTTCCTATATATTACAAATTTACAAATAACATAATTATTCTTATACATTAAAAATTACAAATATAAATATAAATATGGCGATAAATATAAATATTAAAGATGAAATATACTCCGTACAATGTGATACGTAGTATAAACTAATTCTCTCAGATCTGAAAAAAAAATCAATTATCACCGAGAATTTCAAAATTGTTAAATTATAAGTTGATAACAATTACGGTCGTCACATTCTCCGCTTTATTAGGGTTGCAACACGTAAGCTACCGGACATTTTAACTTAACAATTTTATTTTATTTTGATTACAAGTTGCCGTCGTTCCGAATTTATTATGGTGACATAAAGTTAACTAAATACCGCTAAACCAATAACGTCGGGGTGGCAAAACGTAACTACAAAATAATTCTTAGTCAAACAGTATAAATTAATATTATTCATCATCGTCAATCTCAATCTGCATACAAATAACAGATTAATAAAGATATTAAAGATTAATAAAGATGAATTACAAACTAATTCTTAGTCAAACAGTATAAATTAATAAAGATTAAAAGCTAAATTAGTTAACTTTTGAAGTTAACTACCCATGACCCTCACTAATATTATTAACTTTTGAAAAATTAACATCATTAATTATCCATGACCCCTACCAAAAAAACCACTTATCTTAAGTTATAAATACCTCATTTAATAGCAGTAATTGTCATTCAAAACAGTAAGAAAAATAATATCAAAATGTTACGAGCAACCAAAAAAATAATAATTAGTAAAATAAAAATAGGAGTATTTGGCGTCCATTTGAAAGGAAAAATTGTTCGAAAATTAGAAAAAAGAAAACTTAAAAAACTATCTCTAAAATAGTTATTTTCTAAAATCTGTGATATCTCATGAAAAAATGGTTTGAAACAAAATGATCTATTTCTCACTTTTCATTCAAAAACCCTCATTTTCCTTTCCATCATCTCTCGATCGTTATACTAGACAACCATGGGTATCTACCACACTAATTTTTAAGCAATATGAAAATTGACTCTGGTCACTACTTTGGCCTTGATTGAAATTCCAAAAAACTAAAACAATAAGTTGATCTGAGATGAAATATTTCTCATGCTAAATTAGGGTTTTTTTTGGAATCGATAGTTTTTTTTTGGGGTTTTTCTATGGGGTACCCCTCAACTATCGGCTTTTCCAAGTGGTACCCCGCCTTTTTCGAATTACAAGATGTATCCCTAAACTTTGTAAATTAGTCTATATTGTAACCAAAGTTATAATTTTCCAACGAAAATTTTTCAATTGATGATATAAATAGTGATTATTCCCTATTTTACTTTCATCAACCATGATATATTTCTTCAATTTTCATCCTTTACTCGAAAAAATTCATTCCACCACACTACAACATGGGGTCGACGGAGGGATTGAGGTTGAAGGATTTAAAAGAGTGAGGGAGATAGGTCGATGTCGGCCGACAACAGAGTGCGTTTTGATGGGCATTTGATAACTTGGTGAATGGTAAATAAAAAGAGGTGGTTTGTAGCATCAAATTGAATTGATTAATATGTTAATTATTCATTTAAAAAAAATAGTTGTAATACACTTATCACTTTGGTTATGATATGGAGTGATAAAGTAAAGTTTAGGGATACACCATGTAATTCGAAAAAGACGGGGGTACCACTTGGAAAAGCCAATAGTTGAGGGGTATCCCATAGAAAAACCCTCTTTTTTCCTCAGTTTGTTAATTCAGCATTATCATCCGTGATTTAGTGATTGATACTACTTTAGCCTTGAATGAAATTCCAAAAAATTAAAACAATAAGTTGAGATGAAATATTTCTCACGCTTAATTAGGTTATTTTTTTGGAATCGATCGTTTTTTTTTTCTCGGTTTGTTAATTCAGCATTATCATTCTTGATTTAGTGATTGATCAGTTTCATTAATGCGTGCATTTTTTTGATGTCATGAATTAACTGAAAATCTACGTTTTTTATTTGCATCTGCAAAAATTAGACCTATCGAACGGGTCGGGGTGATCGGATTTCGCATTCGGGTAAAATACGGTTCAGATCTATTCCAGGTTTGGAAAATAAGGATTTTTAACGGGTTTCAGGTCGGGTTTCGTTTCAAATACGAGTTACTAACGCATTTTGAAAACGTTAATTGTCTTTTTTTCTTCGTAAATACAATTTTATTCTTAATTTTCTTAATTATCTAATTTAATACTGCCTCCGATTTTTTATTATCTTCCCTATTTTCTTATTGGGCTGAAACACCATTTCTTCCCTATTTCTATTTTGGGCCATCAACATGTGGTCTAGAATCACCCTCACATTTCTCTCTCTTTCTTCTTTTATTTTGAACCACACATTACTACACCCTTATTTTCTTCCCCAAAACCAAAGGGGAAGATAATAAAAAATCGGAGAGAGTATATGATATTAGTAAGAATAAACATGTTTTTTTTAATATATATTTTAATATATATTGATATAACATTTCTATAGAAAGTACTGACATTTTGTTATTTGAAAATTGTCAACACATATATGACAAATCTTGATTCGATTTATTGATTTAATTTTTTATAATATTTTTTTTGATAAACATATCATTTAAAACATATATAAGAATTTTATTTTTGAAAAAAAATTGTCCATAATATTAATATTTTTTAGTTTACCTATTTTCGGGTTGGGTCATAGGTGCGACGGGTTTTGACCAAGAATATTTGGGTCATTATCGGGTCGAGTCACTTTTGGGGTCGGGTAAATTTTATATGGGTTTTTTTCCTGCGGTTTTCGGTCGGGTTTTTGCGTCAAGTCAGTTTTTGATAGGTTTGGTTGCATTACATTTTTTAACATGAACACATACTCTAGTGTTAGAGTTTTCCCGTTCTACGTAAATTTCTAGGTAACATTATGTAAAATGAGACGAATATATTAATAATCATCTATGCAAAATTTGTATGGGTTAACACTAGTAGAGGTTTCAAAATACAAACCTGTCTAGTGTCTATAGGAGAAGAGGAAGACAACATGTTGGAGAGAGAAAGTGTGGGAGCATGCCACTTTGCAATTCATTTCAACTTGCATACTTTTTTTAAAATTTATTATATTTTGATTAGAAATAGAAATTAAATTTTGATAGTGAGTGGATTGGGGTGGGACCCTTTATAAACTTGGATGAACTTTTATTATTGTTGATACAAGTTCATAAATATGAAGTTGGTAGTTAAATGATGTGGCGATGACGTGACAGCAAATGAACCAAAATAGAACTCCAACCACTATGGTTGCTCTCAGTACTCCGTAATAGAAGATGGGGGTGATACTCAATTCCAAACATGACCCACCCACCTCTATTTACCCTGTTCACCCAACGAGATAGATATAAAAAGTTTTCTTTTGAAGGAGTTGAATGTAATAGCGAAACTATGTCCATGTTGCAATGTTCAAATTTAATTACTTTTAACTAAATATTGAACAAAATAAGGTAAATCAAATTTTTTAGTGTCTCGAGAGTCGAGACCTTGAATCCTTACACGTGGATCCACCCCATCAATTTTGATGCAACAAAATTTTACTTGAGCTATATGTTGTATGTGTACGGTAGCGCATTTGCACAAAATTTTGAATGTGATGGTGATTTGTGAATTTTGACCCCATTTGCTCAGGAGAATCTTGCTCTCATTATATGAAGTAACTCTTATTTTGGGAATAATAAAGCCTTTTATATATGGGAAATGAAGGTAACTTTGTGTCGGTGTCCATTAAGAGAGGTTATAAGTGACGATGATAGTGGGTTGAATCTAAACTGGATTTAGGTAGATCTAGATCCAAATTTGTGTCCAAACCGCTCCGCATTCAACGAGTTCAAATCACCGAGATTCGATGGGTTTTACTCCCTCCTATTCATTGGAATCCTACAATTTTATTAAAATATACCTCACATATATTCAATAAATGGTAGGAATTTAATGAATGGGAGGTAGTAATTCGGAGCCGAATTGTTCCTAGATCTAAATGTCCAACTTTAAGAAAAGGGCAACTGGAATTTGGAAATACTAGGGGTTTAACCGTTTAAAGCTAATTCATTTTTTTGGGCTTTTCCCTATTTTACCTTCAATAATTTCTTGAATTATGCAATTTCATGCAAACAACGTAACATATGTTTAATTTCCTAAACGTTCTTAAGAAATGCAAAGTTGTATAAAGATAGTCTTTACCATCTGATTGTTAATTCTTACTCCCTCCGTTCCATTTGATTCTTTACGTTTGCTTTTTCATACTTGTCAATGCACGTTTTCTTTTGTCCATATCTTTAGCTACATATTTCTAAAAATTATAAAAATTCGATATTTATAACGCATTAGATTAGACAATTTAAACAAGATCTCGCATGACTATATTTTATCTTATATATTAGAAGTTATGTCGACAATTCCATCCACTTATGAATAGTGTCCAAAAAGTAAATGTAAAGAACCTGTTGGAACGGAGGAAATATTATTTTCTAATGAATTTCAACGACCTAAGCTATAACCTGGGATAATATAAAAAAATTGCAATGAAAGGGTTCATAAATACATGTATGATTGGGCCATGATAATAATGTGACTTAGGTTTGGCTCGAGGCTACGTTTCAGTTGTCAAATGGACCCAGAATTACGGACTTGACCGGGTTGGCACATACTTTTGGCTAGTTCTATATACATGGCCAAAGCTGCTACTTGGGTTGGATCCCGAGTTATTTCTAAGGGGAAAAAAATGGTAGACACAAAGACAATGCCAAAGTAATATGACAATGCCTAAGTAACATGAAGTAGTAAATGATTTGTCTTTTTCTATGTACACGAGTCTTTATTTGACTCGTCAAAAAACTTGTGACAAATACGCTAGTCACGAACAGAAATTTGTGAAGTTATATACTCCGTATTAAATTGTAAAGTGTATTCAACATCTTCTCGTCCAAAGTTTACTGTAAGTGTACGTAATGCGTTAACAATATTATTCTGCAAACCCGGTGTAAATACCGGAGGTAATACCTAGGTACAACGAATGTGGTCGTCGTACTAATTACCGACTCATAATGACGGTAAATGAAGAGACTATACTAATTACTGTCATATTAACTACGATATACTAATTATCGTCTAATACACCCCTCAGTCAAAACGGTAGTTTACGGATGCTTTGACTAGACCAAAAGATAGTTGTAGATGTTGTTGAAGATGAACCAAGTTGACTTTTGACGCCGGAACCGCAACTATGTGCCTTGAACGTATGTCTCGAACTTGCGCGAATGCCGATAATAAAAGAAAAACGCTAACAAAGCTAATAGTGCACGAAGCCGAAACGGCAGGTCGTGACACTCTTAAAAAGAAAATGGTGTACGGGCTTGTGGCAACCCGTAAGGCACCACAAACTGGAGCAAAGCTCAACAGTATAAAAAAAAGGAAAAAAATGGTGTACGGGAGCGTGACAACCAGTAAAGCACCACAAACTGTAGCAAAGCTCAACAATATAAATGAGAAAGGGAAAAGAACGACTAAACCGAAACATAAAACACCCGATCGGGCTCTTCGATCCAGTATCGGCCGGTTGGCCATGCGGGTCGTAGCCGGCAAAGTCAGACCACCCAGCCCGTGGGGCAGGGGTGGTTGCTGGGGCGAACCTGAGACGGACACGGAGAAGGCAATGATGGGACGGGGTGGAGGTTTAGTGCGGCGACGGTTGTCGAAACAACATGACAAAGAGACAATGACAAGGGGAGAAGGGTATTGGCGAGAATCGAGTCAACGAAGAACAAGTCAGCGATAACATAAAATTACAATCGGTACGGAGGGTATTAGCATTTATTTATACGGAGTTTATCCAATGCGTGGTGTGTGGAAGGCAGAAAGAAAAGGTGAACGACGGAAGCAATTCAACAAAGAGATCCCACATTCCTCCATACTTCACCAGTATTACTTTAATAATATAAATATATTATAGAAGTAGTACAAGAATACTACTAATTGAAGGGGTGATTTTAGACAAGAGACCCGTCGGAGATGGTATAATGCGGCCATCTCCGGCCGGTGGTTTAAACACAAGATTTTTACAAACGGAAGACTTTTTTTTGTTGAGAGAATCGGTTAGGCTGATAACCTGAGACCATGTGTACGTAATGCATTAATAATATTATTCTACAAACCCGGAATAAATATCGGAGGTAATGCCTAGGTACAACGAATGTGGTCGTCATACTAATTACCGACTCATAATGACGGTAAATGAAGAGACTATACTAATTACTATCATATTAACTACGATATACTACTAATTATCATCTAATACTTACACCTACTATAAATGATTAAATGGACTATCAAATCCAAACTTTAATTTACATTCATTTTTTTGGTACTTCGTCAAAGATTTTAGCATATAATCATCATATTCTTCCTCTATTCATTCAAAATGTTATGGAGTATTACTTTGAATCACTTTAATATATTTTTCTCACTTTAATATATTTGTTTTGAGTGAGTGAACCACTTTGATATTATGGGTAACTTAACACCTTGTGAATTACTCCGTGCAATAATAGGAGTATCATTATTTTTTACTCAGATGAGAAAAAATATACTCCCTCCAAGTTCCTCTTATTGACCCATTTGTTTTTGGGGTGAAAAATAAGGAAGAGAAAATGAGTGATTCAAAAACGAAGGTGGAAGAGAGAGAAATAAGTGGGTAAATGTGAACCATACATTTATGACCTAAAATGGAAAGTGATTAAAAGATCAAACCCAACCGCAAAAGAAATACGTGTCAATAATAGAAACTCGGAGGGAGTATTACTTTGTACTTCTTTCTGCGGTATTAGAAGTTTGGATGATAATGGTAAGTGGGAAGATAAGAAAAGTAGAAGAAGTACTTCTTTATGCGGTATTATTATTTTATTTTTGGGATATTCTACGTGGTACCCTTGTGTTTTTTCATTTTCTATGCGGTACCCCTCGTTTTAGTCAAAATAACTTTGACTCGCGATAACTTATGGACACGGGTTCGAAAAATGACGATATTTGTGCTAAAATCATTGTCTTTACAAGATCCACGATTTGAGATTTGATTTTTTGAAATTTCAAAACTTGTAGTACGAGTTATGCTTAGTCAAATGATTTTAAACGAATAAACTTTGACCGACCATAACTCTCTTTCCCGAGTTCCGAAAGTGATGATTTTTTTTTTCCAAATGGATCGTTTTTAAGAGATCTTCAGTTTAAAATTAAAATTGTCTCTTTTGGAATTCATAGCTAGGAGTTATCATAAGTCAAAGGTATTTTGAGCAAAATGAGGGGTACCACGTAGAATATGAAAAAACACGAGGGTACAATGTAGAATATCCCTTTTTTTTTAAAAAAAAAAATCTTTTGTTTTCCTATGAAAAAAATTGTCATGCAACTGTTGTCCCAAAAATAAATATGAACTGTAATTTGAATATTTTTTCCCATCATTTTAGAAAAGAATATTCCCTTCGGTTTTTGTAAGAATATGTCGAGAATATTCTGTATATTATTGCTAGTTTTATGGAGATACTAATACGTAGAATAATATCAATACCATAGATAGAAGATGATTTGTATATCCTTACTTGTATTAGAAGATAGCTTGAGGTTGAGTTATGTATATAAGGATGTATAATATGATTGAGAATAATAAGAAAAACACAAAGGATTTTCACCTTCTCGCAAACCCCTGATTTTATTATGGTATCAGAGCAAAATCAATAAAAAAAAAGGAAGAAGAAGAAACAAATCACGACAATGGCTGGTGGAATTGAGAAGCCAAAAGAGAATAGTCCAAAGACTATTCCTATGAGTTCACCTCTTTATTTGCATCCTTCAGATAATCCAAACTTAAACGTTACCCAGAATTTTTTTAATGGGAATAATTATGATATGTGGGCGGACGCGGTCAAAAACGGTTTGGACGCCAAAAATAAATTGGCCTTTATCGAAGGAAAGGTGAAGCAACCCGAAACCAACGGAGATGAGGATAGCCTCGAATTGGTAGCATGGCGTCAGTGCAACGCCTCGAATTGGTAGCCTCGAATTGAGAGTGTGGCTTCGGAATGTGATCGATCCGAAGTTACACCCAAGTATCACCTTTTCACAACCCATCAAAGAAATATGGGATGAGTTACGGGAAAGGTATTCGGAAGGAAATGCTCCTCGCATACACCAACTTAAAAACGAGTTGAACGAATGTAAGCAAGGACGAGAAAGTGTGGTGGAATACTACACGAGACTAAAGACAATTTGGGATGAATTGTCTAACTACAACAAGATCAAAACTTGCACTTGTGGCGCGGCAGCCTCGATTGCCAAAGAACGAGAAAAAGAAAAGTCCATCAATTCTTAATGGGCTTGAACTCGACCTTGTATGCGAATATCAGAACAAATTTGTTGATGGAAGAGCCAATTGCCTCACTAACCCGGGCATACTCGGTAATTCTGCGGGAAGAACGACATGCTTCCATGATGAAGAACGGGGAAGAAAGCCAAGATGCAGCTATGTCGGTTCGCGTTCATGAAGGAAAAGGCAGAGGAATTAGTGGAAGGATAACAGGAGAAGAAGCTGCAACACCCTACTGTACTCACTGTGGCAAGTTCTATCACACCGAGGAAAACTGTTATGACAAACACGGTTATGAAGAAGTGAAGACTCGAGAAAGGGGGTGAGGTCGTCGAGGTGGTGGAACAGGACGCGGAACCGGTGGTAGGGAACGAGGCCGTGGTCGAGGAGGTCACCATGCCAATGCAGTGACGGGTAAAGTTGTAGGATCGAGCAGTGGACAAAACGTACTATTCACCGATGAAGAAATTGATCGTCTTCGGAGCCTGTTAGGGCCTAGTCCCGACGGGAACGAAAAACTGCAAGGTATGAAATTGATCAACGTATTTTATATCGTATTTTATTGTCCCCCGACAACCGTTTTTGAGCTTTTCTTCTTCCATAATTATATGTTTAATGTCGATTTCTATTAGAAAGTCGATACTGTCGGTCCTCGTGCTATTTTTGTAGGTTAAGTGCAATTTTGAGCATATTTAGGAGTGATAGTCCAGATAGCCGAGACGAGGACGAAGGACGAGGAAGAAAACGAAAAGCCAAGGAGCAAATGAAGAACTCAACCACGAGTCCAACAACACCCACTCGATCGAGTAGTGCTAGGCACTCGATCGAGTGCCTCATATACGAACTCGATCTGGAATGATCACACATCCACTCGATCGAGTGGCATTGTGTGCACTCGATCGAGTGCGTTATACCCAGGCCGCGGATCAGATTTCAGCTTATTAGAATTATGGGCCTGCTTTGTAAGTCCAACTGATTTCTTTTAAATCAGTTGGAGGAGGATTGTCAGACACACTTTTTACTTTTGCTTTTTGAACATTACGTTATTTTTTCCCTAGCATAGAAGACTACGTTCGTTCCCGTTTTCCTTGGCAAGATTCATTGTATTCCGTTCTTCCCTTTTTAGATCTCAATTGTTTGGTATTGATAATCTTTAATTCTAGTTTTAATTTCAATTTTCAATTCTCTAGTTTAATTCTTGTCATAATTCTCTAGTTTAATTTTTGTCTTAATTCGTTCTTAGTTTTCGTAATTATCTGATTTCAGTCTTGTAGTTTAATTAAATTCGCATTCATCATGTTTAATTGCAATTCATATTTTGTTAGTTTAATTATAATCATCATGAGTAGCAAATTTCTTTCTAGGGTTTAAGGGATCGATGGGTGTTAATTGGGTTATAGAAAATTGACTTGTCTCTGATTATATGAACTGTCGCCTAAATGTTGTTTTAATTCTGATTGATTAATTACTGGCTAGGATTAATTAGTTAGTATCACAATTAGGACTTTTCGCCGACCGGGTTAAGGACTAATTAGGTCACGACATTTTGGGTAGACTAGCTTAATTCTAGCGACCGCAGGTTAAGTTTAGTTCTAAAGCTTGTAGTAGTACCGACCGGACCTACACCTTAGACAGTTCGATTATTGACCTGTTAGTTGACTCCCTGACCCGATTGACATTCATTGTGAACCTGAGACCCTAGACCTTTTTGTTATTGATTTATCTATTAGTAATTAGTTATTAGCCTACCAAAACCAACTCAGACCGTGACCCATAACCTATAGTCTAATTCTTAGGAGTAGACGACTAAATTCTGTCTCCTTGTGGTTCGACCCCTGACTTCACTATCTACATTAGTTAGTGGACCTTAGGGTATCTTTGATTAGGGATACGACTACCTCTATCAAATTTTGGCGCCGTTGCCGGGGAGACGGTGTTATTTAGTTATTTATTTTTTGTTTTAGATTTTAGGTTATCTCTCGCCCCGGGGAACATCAGTTCCTTGGGGCAGTTCTCACTGCTTTCTTGTAGTTTCCTCTTGTACCCAGGTTACTACCGCTAGCGAAGATGCCTAAGCTCGCTAGCTATTCCGAGCCAGTAGAGACGGCTTTGCCAAAGCCGATCAAACGACCCACTGCCACAACTGGGTCGTTTGAAATCCGTCCTGCTTTCATCACTTTAGTGGAGAAAAATCAGTTCGGAGGTACAGCCGGGGAAGATCCGGCGAAGCATATGCGGATCTTCACCGATTATTGCTCCACTATTCCACTTCCCCCGGGAGTTACTCAAGAGCAGGTGATGGAGATGTTGTTCATGTTCTCCTTACGTGACGATGCAAAGGATTGGATCACCGACTTAGATCGCACAGCTGAGGGGATTACCGATTGGAAATCTCTTGCCTTAGCATTCTACAAGTACTATTACCCACCTCAGAAGACGAACATGCTAAGAAGTCAGATAACTAATTTTTGTCAGACCCCTCATGAGAATATCCATGAGGCTTGGGTACGATTCAAGAAGTTGGTGAAAGAATGCCCACATCACGGGTTTCAGGTATGGTTTCTGTGCAATCAGTTTTATAACGGTTTATATGACGATTGTCGTGCTACACTTGATTCCGCAGCTAATGGGAGATTCCAAAACAATGTCGACGATGACAAAGCTTGGAAGATGATAGAGGATATGGCTACTCACCATGCCCGATGGGGTAACCCACGAGGTAACACTCGCAGGATAGGTTTGGAGAGTGAGACAGCCAATGCGGTGGCAGCACAGTTAGCGGCATTGACTAAACGTCTTTATGCTTATGAAGCCTCTAATACCAAACGAGTGAACGCGATTCAAGCATCGCGTCAGATTTTGTCGCCACCTCCATATAATAATCAGGTTGTTGCTTCTGCTTTCCCTCATGATCATAATTTTCAGTCTAACTTTAACAGGCAAAATCAAGGGGGACAACAATTCTATCAACAATAATTTGATGTCGTTTCGCAAGCTCAAGCAAATAACGAATATTTGGAGATTAAAGCGCTAGTTCTACAAGGCTTGCAAGCTTACCAAAAGCAGGAAGCACAGATTAATCAGGCGATTGCACATCATAAGATTTTGGACAATCAAATTGCCCAGCTGTCCGCTCAGAAGCAGAAAAGAATCTCGGAGACTGAACATGTCAATGCTATTACCATACTACTCCAACCCGGTGAAGGTGACTTAGTCGACATCGTTGATGAAACCGAGTTGGAGAAGCAAGAGCTCGCCGAAGAAGCATTGGGTAGACCAGGATTGAGGCTACTCGATCGAGTAACACCACATCACTCGATCGAGTAGACCCCCTAAAATCTGGCAGAGAGCAGTCAAGCAGTCCACTCGACCGAGTCACGCCAAACTCGATCGAGTTTACGGCCACTCGACCGAGTACAGTTAGCCCACTCGACCGAGTAGACCATCCAGAATCGACCAGAAGCTCTTCAACGATACCAATCGATCGAGTGCCTCCAGGTGACTCGATCGAGTATGATGGCACTCGACCGAGTCAATCCGGACTCGATCGAGTTGCGCTGCAAGTGTCAGATGCGCCCATTCGTTCTAGTCCGGTTCCTCCCGAGACAGCCAAAGATGCTCCAATAAAGATCGCACTTCCTTTTCCACAGTGACAACGCAAGAGTCAGATTGATCAGCAGCTTAGTAAATTCATGGAGGTAGCAAAAGATCTTCAGGTAACCGTTCCCTTCACTGAATTGATTACGCAGGTACCCGCCTACGGAAAATTATTGAAGGAAATAATTGCCCGGAAGAACGCTTTTGATGAGGCCGAGACCGTGGCATACACCGAGGAGCGCAACGCAGTCCTAAATAGCCAATCTCCGCCTAAGCTTAAAGACCCAGGGAGTTTCTCTATTCCTTGTACCATAGGCACTTTTACTATCGATAATGCTCTTTGTGATTTAGGAGCGAGTGTTAATGTGATGCCATTTTCTATTTTTACAAAATTGAACATGGGTGAGCTGAAAAGCGCGAGTATGACCTTGCAAATGGCCGACCACTCTCTTAAACACCCTTTAGGTGTCTTGGAGGATGTCCCGGTCAAGGTCGGAAAGTTTTTTATTCCCTTAGATTTTGTGATTAAAGATATGGCTGAGGACTCGGTAATTCCCATCATCTTAGGTCGACCCTTCCTACACATAGCGGGGGCGGTTATAGATGTTAGGAACGGAAAGCTAACACTATCGATAGGAAAAGATAAGCTTTCCTTTGGTTTTGGCTTGACTCCAAAACATATAGCTAAGTCGTGTTATACTATTTCTGTTATTAACACGTCATTTAATGAGTCTGTCAACGCTATTCGCAGGAATATCGAGGAAGCTACCATGCCACCTAGCCTTGCTGAGCTGGAAGCGCGAAGATGCAGAGGGGAAGTGGATGAAATCGAGCGCTTGATCTATGGAGATCCGGTAGAAAAAGTTCTTACTTGGGAAGAAGAGGTCGATGTAATTGAACGACTGTTCAACGATGAAGTTTCCGAAATCGAGATGGTTCATACCACCGATTACAACGGGCAATCTGAGTTTTGTAAAGTCGAGCTCGATGAGATAGAAGTTGCCCTCCGGGAAGATAGGCCCCTCAAGACGGTAAAGGAGGACTTATCCAATATCAATAACATTTCTGTCCAGATGAATCATCCTCCTCCGCTACTCAAGACACTGATCCCGGACACATTACCCGATTCGGCTGAGCTTTCTATGCCTAACGAATTAACCGTTCGAGTTAATTTCGTCCTGATTGGTGATTTAGGTGGATGCGATCCACCTAAGGAATTCCCTTTTTCTCATTTTAGTTTTTTCAATTTAATTGACAAAGGGGAATTTGAATCTGAACACACGGAACGTTCATATAAACCGTCACATAAGCTGAGACGGTTTGATTTTCCGAATTTTAACGTCTTCGTGCTTATATTGTGTTACTTATGTTTGTATGTAGCACATGCCCGAATGTTCGATTTGCTCCTACGGGCTCCGAGTTGTTTCGACTTTGGCCGAGGCGAATTCATGTTTCTTAAATTGAGGTAAACCGGTCGAGCGGGACCGTAAAAACCAGCGCTAACCGGGAGGCAACCCGGCGCCACTTGTATATATTTGTAATTTCCCTTTCCGCAATTTTTTTTTTATTTTTTTTTATTTTTTTTAGCTTGATAGATCTAATTGGGAGTTAGTATTATTTATCGAGTGAGGACGAGAGAATTTTACGGTTTAATTGATTTAATTTCAGGATTTTGATGCAATTAAAGGGAGAAAAGAGGAGGAGTAGTAGCTACAGAGGTCACTCGATCGAGTGGCCCCTGCACTCGGTCGAGTGCCCTGACGAAGCAGCTACTGTCCAGTTTTCATGGGGTCACTCGATCGAGTGTCCCATGCACTCGGTCAAGTGCCCCTGGACCGGGTTCAGTATCGATTTTTCGCCCTCTTTTAATTGTTCCTTATTCTAATTTTCAAATCAGTTTGTGAATTAAAACCCCCCTCTTCCCTCACAAGTCTTAAGAACCCTAACCCCCAATTCACTCAAATCACTCCCAATTCATCAAATCTTCACCAAAACTCACGATTTTTGCTTCTAATTTGCAATTAGTTGTATCTACTTGTGTTCCTTGGTGTTATTTTGTGAATTTTTCGTCCCTTCTTCCCCCAATTTCGAAATTTTCGAGCTACTCAAGGTATATTTCAGGTTTTTGATTTTCTCACTTCTTTTCTTGGTTTTATGGTATAAATTCATCCTTAGTTATATACTAATCCCATTGCATGCTTGATTTTGTGTTGATTTCACCACTTTATGCTCAAAAATCGATTTTTGTGTATAGAGTCTAATTTTGGCCGAGATGTTGTGTTTTTAGTGGGATTCTTGTATAATTCTGTTTTGTTATTATGCTATAGTCATGGCAGGAAGAAGGAATCCGCCCCGAAACAACAACAGGAACAGGAATGCAAGGCAGCCGACTGTTCAGCCTGTGCCAGGATATGAAGAAATTGAATGCAGGGACGAGGCCCAAAGAGATCGTTTAGTTACCTTGATACCTAGGGCGATGGAGGCTACCCGGTGCTGCTCGTCACAATTCGCAATCGAGCTCGGTTTGAACGAGCAATTATTGCACCTCTTGTCCATGACCGGATTCGGTGGCTTATGGACACTACGTGAGTTATCTTACCGAGTACTCACTTTAGAATTCTTAAGTTCATTTGAATTTGATAGACAAGAGAGCATGATATCTTTTCAGCTGAACAATGAGGAGCAATCCATCTACCTTAGTACCCTGTCCGAGTGTCTAAGGCTTACTTCTGACCAGGCTGACGACATCCTAGACATACCCGAGAGTTCGAAAGCACCTCCCTACTTTACGTTATTTTCGGGTCGTAGTGCAAGTTTCACCGCTATGGGACTCAACGCCATCCCACACCCTACTATCCGCCTCTTCTTGCGGATTTTGAGTCATATGGTTTTTCCACGCTCCGACATGAGTAAACTTCACTCATTGGAGGTGTTGATTTTAGGACACTACCTAAATCCCTTTAGGCGATCCCTAAAGGCGTTTAGTGCACCGGGTATGATCTGTGTCGGAATCGAGCGCCAGATCCATGGATCTGGACCGCTCTGTTGTGGAGCCATTGTCCCCGCGCTAGCAAAGCGCTATGTTATGGGTTTTGGGGATACAGTCACTTTTGAGAGTCTCACCGACCGCGTCCCTTTGCTAGACCGTAGCTACCTCTTCTCCACTTTGAAGTGGATTCGGGGCAATCCCCCGAATTTTCGGTGGCGCGTCCGAGACAAGGTTTGGATGAAAATCCCGGTTGTCGAAGGGACAATCCTACCTCCACTACTTGCATTACAACCCTTTCCCGAGGGTGAGAACACACCCGACCCACTGCGCTACCTCATTCCCGAGGAGCTCTTCATTTTCGGCGAGGGCGTTCAACCCCCTCGACGTAGGGTTCGTGTAGAGACCGAACTCGTTGTGACCGAGCCCCCCAGGGCCACACACACACACACCCCGACCTTCCCGTTCCAGACTCCGGGTGCCGAGTTTCCGCACCCGAACTCGTTTATGTATGATCCAGTTTATGAGCACCAGAGACGGGTACACGAGGGGATTAATCAGAGCATCGTCAACCGCGAGATCCACGAGTACATGCTTACTCAAGGCATCTCGGCGCCTCAGCACCCGTCCTACTAGAGAGGTCCGGGAGATACTAGTGGTATTTTCCACGATTATGGGGTTGATCCAGCTGCTTGGGGTCCGGACTACGGGCACGCCTACGGCGGCCTAGGAGCACAGTGGTTGAGAGGCTTGCGACAGTCGGGTCAACAGGGTGGTACTAGCGGCTCAGGCCAGGGCGAACTGGAGCCGGTCCATCTGGGACCGGTGGAGACGACGAGATGGCTGATTAGCCGGTTTGGGGGAGCTACCATTGTATATACGGTACTTTCTTTCCTTTTTATTTCTGTTTTTACTGCTTTCTTAGATTTTTTCTTCCCCTTAGGTCGAGTTGTCCTTAGGATTGGCTGTGGATTTGTTTGTCATATATGCTGTAGAGTCACATTGAGGACACTGTGACATTTAGGTTTGGGGGAGAATGTGTGTGTTTTTGTGTGCTTTTATTTTCTGTTGTGTGCTTTCAAAAATTTTAAAAATCCAAAAAAATTGAAAAAATCAGAAAAATCCAAAAAGATTTTATTTTTGTGTGCTTTGTGTCTGTCTTGTGTCTGTTGTGGAACATGCAAAACGGCGATGATGACATTGCGTTTTACCTGACCTCTCCTAATTGACAGCTAAATTCGTACCTGAATGCATGTAATACTTGAGATGAGATGATTTTGATATGATTGCCTATTGGACCGTTAATTGCCAAATGAGTAAATTTGACCATTCTGTCGGCAAACCACATAAATTCTGAGGATTTAGAGCTTCCTAGACCAGTAACATCCATAACTAGTCTCATTTATATTTAGGAATTGAGTGGTTTCTCCTTATGGGATGTGTAACATAAATTTGCATAAATATGACGTCTGTCTCTTGATATTGAATACGTGTTTGGTTTGAGGAGGAGGTACATGAGGAAAGGCATTTCTGTTTTTGACGAGCTCCACATAGCCAAAATGACCCATTTTTACTACCCTGTAGATTTAGGTTATTTTTCCTCTATTTAGCCCGTTTCAGCTGTTGTAAGCCAGTTTTCATGATATTTATATCAATTAGCTACAACCCAGAACAACCTACCTTACCAGGACAGTCGCAGTGAACTTAATTGAGAATTATTCCACTAATCGGTCATAATTTGGATTTTTACATCTTTTGGATCTTAGTGGGTAATACTGTTATGTGACTTTGTATTCGCCTTCCCCTTGTCTGAATTGGAAAAAAATATAGAAGCATGAAAAAAAAAAAGAAGAAAAAAAAATGGAATTAGATAAAAAGAAAAAAAATTCCAAGAAAAAGAAAAGAAAAACATATATGCTTCTTATAATATTTCGGGGAACGGTCGAGATGTTGTAACTAGAATTGAATTATAATTAGGAGGATGGCAAAATTCTCTCTTATGCTCTTTTGAGTTTTATTTCTAGTTAGTGGCCAGAATTCATAGTTGAGGTTTTTGGATGGATAGTTTTTATTGTGTAGCTGCGACTACTGGTCTTAGCCCCACATTTCCATACGTGCTATAAGCACAATCCATTTTATTCCCTCACATATAAGCCACCCTTTGTAAGTCCTTGGCATGTACTATAGTTCTGATTGGTGGAACACGTATTTGGTTGGGGAGATTGATTTCATATTCGATTGCATGCATATTTCATAAGTCGAGTGAGTGTCTTTATCCTTTCCTATCTTCACTTGTATAAACCTGTACTTATGAGTGTCGAGCGACAACCGTAAGGAAGTCCGACAATATTGGTCTTGCAAGATTGAAAGTTTGGCAGGCAATTGTTTGATTATGGCATGATTATTGATCTCGTTGCATTCTTGAGCATTACGTGTTTTCTCGTCGGTTTTAGTCGATTTTAGGAGAATGATTGTAATTCAGCTCTGAGTCGTGTTTCACATCACTTGTCCTCGTTTGTGTATATTAGTTGTTTGCTTGAGGACAAGCCAAGGTTTGGTTTGGGGGAGTTTGATCAACGTATTTTATATCGTATTTTATTGTCCCCCGACAACCGTTTTTGAGCTTTTCTTCTTCCATAATTATATGTTTAATGTCGATTTCTATTAGAAAGTCGATACTGTCAGTCCTCGTGCTATTTTTGTAGGTTAAGTGCAATTTTGAGCATATTTAGGAGTGATAGCCCAGATAGCCGAGACGAGGACGAAGGACGAGAAAGAAAACGAAAAGCCAAGGAGCAAATGAAGAGCTCAACCACGAGTCCAACAACACCCACTCGATCGAGTAGTGCTAGGCACTCGATCGAGTGCCTCATATACAAACTCGATCTGGAACGATCACACATCCACTCGATCGAGTGGCATTGTGTGCACTCGATCGAGTGCGTTATACCCAGGCCGCGGATCAGATTTCAGCTTATTAGAATTATGGGCTTGCTTTGTAAGTCCAACTGATTTCTTTTAAATCAGTTGGAGGAGGATTGTCAGACACACTTTTTACTTTTGCCTTTTGAACATTACGTTATTTTTTCCCTAGCATAGAAGACTACGTTCATTCCCGTTTTCCTTGGCAAGATTAATTGTATTCCGTTCTTCCCTTTTTAGATCTCAATTGTTTGGTATTGATAATCTTTAATTCTAATTTTAATTTCAATTTTCAATTCTCTAGTTTAATTCTTGTCATAATTCTCTAGTTTAATTTTTGTCTTAATTCGTTGTTAGTTTTCGTAGTTATCTGATTTCAGTCTTGTAGTTTAATTAAATTGGCATTCATCATGTTTAATTGCAATTCATATTTTGTTAGTTTAATTACAATCATCATGAGTAGCTAATTTATTTCTAGGGTTTAAGGGGATCGATGGGTGTTAATTGGGTTATAGAAAATTGACTTGTCTCTGATTATATGAACTGTCGCCTGAATGTTGTTTTAATTCTGATTGATTAATTACTGGTCAGGATTAATTAGTTAGTATCACAATTAGGACTTTTCGCCGACCGGGTTAAGGACTAATTAGGTCACGACATTTTGGGTAGACTAGCTTAATTCTAGCGACCGCAGGTTAAGTTTAGTTCTAAAGCTTGTAGTAGTACCGACCGGACCTACACCTTAGACAGTTCGATTATTGACCTGTTAGTTGACTCCCTGACCCGATTGACATTCATTGTGAACCTGAGACCCTAGACCTTTTTGTTATTGATTTATCTATTAGTAATTAGTTATTAGCCTACCAAAACCAACTCAGACCGTGACCCATAACCTATAGTCTAATTCTTAGGAGTAGACGACTAAGTTCTGTCTCCTTGTGGTTCGACCCCTGACTTCACTATCTACATTAGTTAGTGGACATTAGGGTATCTTTGATTAGGGATACGACTACCTCTATCAGAAATCCACCCTAAACATTAAATGGCTAATTGATAGCGGAGCATCCCATCACATGACGGGAAAGCGAGAGATCCTGCAAAGTGTATGGGAAACCGCACCTTCTAGCGTTGGGTTACCCGATGGACGGAAAGTTGAAGCATTTGTCCATGGCGAAGTTAAATTAAGTGACAATTTTGTCCTGAAGGACGTTCTCTTCGTCCCAACACTTACTTGTGACCTCATTTCCGTTCAACAGTTAATATATGAAAACAATTGCGTGATAAACTTTACCCTGATTATTGTGTAATGCAGGACCATACTTCGAGGATGCAGATTGGACAGGGTGAGCAAAATCAGGGGGTATATTACTACAAGTCGAGCAGAAATGATGTGGCAAGCCGCATGACCGTATCGAAGGACAGTCAGTTGTGGCATAACCGACTTGGTCACCCGTCTAAAAGTATTTTTCCTCGTTTTAATTCTCTAGTTGGATGCAATTTAAATTGGGTAGCAGAAAACGCTTGTGATTCTTGTTGTAGAGCCAAACAAACTCGGACTCTGTTTCAGCTCAATAATAAAAGGAGTGGTATTTATTTGGTCTTATACACTGTGATATATGGGGTCCATACCGAATAGCTAGCCTAACCCGAGCACATTATTTTTTAACCATTGTTGACGATCATAGTCGGGGGGTATGGGTCTATCTAATGAAGGAAAAGAGTGAAGCGGGGGATTTGCTTAAAACTTTTTGTCAAATGACCAAAACTCAATTTGAGAAAAGAGTCAAAATAATTCAAAGCGATAATGGAACGGAGTTGTTAAGTAATGAAATGCAAAACTATTATGCTGAGCAAGGAATATTATTTCAGACTAGTAATGTTGACACACCTCAACAAAACGATAGAGTCGAAAGGAAACATCGTCATATCCTTAAAAAGGCGAGAGCCTTGCAATTTCAAGGAGGGTTGCCGATACATTTTTGGGGAGTGTGTGTGTTAACTGCAGCCTATTTAATAAATCGAACACCTACACCTTTACTAGATGGAAAAACGCCCTATGAAATTTTACATCGAACACCACCCAAATTAGACCACTTGAGAGTCTAAGGTTGTTTATGTTATGCCCACAATAAGGGAAAACGGAAAGACAAATTTGGGGAGCGAGGAACGAGATGTATTTTCATTGGGTACCCTCATAGCAAGAAAGGGTGGAAAGTATATGACTTGCTGGAAAAACAGGTTTTTGTGTCAAGAGATGTTCAATTTTTCGAACACACCTATCCGTTGTCAGCCCTAGAAAACCAATCACAACAAGGGTCAATACATACACACGTGAATACCTATGATTATAATGAACACACAAACTTACCCATTGTTGTAAAGGGGAGTACAGAAGTCAACACAATTGGGGGAGAAGTAGACATAGCGGGGGAAGAAATTGATGAAAATAAAGATGAATTGACCAAAGTTTCGACAGAGGAGATGGTTGATGCAGAGGTAACTCAGTTGAGGCTAGCATAGTCGATGGAGAGATAGGGACAGTCGGACCAAGCACAGCGACAGGGCAATCATCCGCTGTTGCAGAACCACGAGATAACGAGAGAATGGGACGAGGTGCGAGGAATAAATTTGAGCCGACTTGGAAGAAAGACTACTATTGTAAATTGACCCAAGTAATTACCCCAAAAGACAACGCTCACCAAGTTCAGTCTCAATCCTCACGGTCAGGTACTCGTTACCCTTTAATTAACTATGTTATCACCGATTGTTTTTCTCCATCTCACAGGGCATTCATGGCTAAGATCGATAAAGACTACGAACCGAGTCGTTATCACGAGGCAGCCAAGAGCAGAAAATGGCAAGAAGCGATGAAGAAGGAGATTGATGCGTTGGAAAGAAACGCTACATGGAAAATAGTGACCTTGCCAAAAGGGAAGAAACTCATTGGTTGCAAATGGGTATACAAGATCAAGTATAAAGCAGATGGGACGGTAGAACATTATAAGCTCATAGCACAAGGTTTCACCCAGGTAGAAGGGATATATTATCACGAAACCTATACAGCCGTGGCAAAGATGACTAGTGTGAGGTGCATGTTGGCCGTAGCGGTTCAGAAGGGTTGGTTCGTCGAACAGCTAGATGTTAACAATGCCTTCTTACATGGAGATCTTGATGAAGAGGTATATATGAAAATCCCATAAGGCTTTGACAAAGGTCGAGATGGCAAGGTATGCAAATTACTTAAGTCCATTTATGGCTTGAAACAGGCTTCCTGGAATTTGTTTGCTAAATTGACCATATCTATGAAAAAGTACGGTTTTGTGCAATCTTTAGCAGACTATTCATTGTTCACATTCAATCGAGACGGAGTGTTTATTGGAGTGTTGGTGTATGTGGATGATAAGATAGTTGTAAGCAATAATCATGAAGCTTGCGAAAATTTTAAGACATTCCTAGATAAGAGCTTTGGAATTAAAAATTTGGGGAAAATTAAGTATTTCTTGGGGATAGAAGTAGCACATAAACAAAATGGGCTATTTCTGAACCAAAGGAAGTACGCTTTAGGAATTGTCGAAGAAACCGGAATGAAAGATGCAAGACCGGCGTATACTCCAATAATACAAACCGGACACAAGTTGGCTTTGGCGAACGGTTATGTGCTAAAGGATGTTATGAAGTATCGAAGGTTAATAGGACGACTCGTATATCTGACCATCACGAGGCCGAACTTAGTCTATGCGGTACATATTTTATCTCAATTTGTGAACGAGCCTAGAAAGGAGCACTGGGAAGCGGCACTAAGAGTGGTGCGTTATATTAAACAAAACCCGAGTAAAGGGATAACCTTTCAGAAAGATGGAGATTTACGGTTACGAGGGTACTATGATTCTGATCATGCTAGATGTCCTATAACCCGTAAGTCGTTGAGCAGATATTTTGTCTCGATAGGAAAATCACCTATATCGTGGAGGTCAAAGAAACAGGTAACAGTGTCAAAATCCTCGACGGAAGCTGAATATAGAGCAATAGGTTTTGCGACTAGCGAATTACTTTGGTTGAAATCTTTTCTTGCCTCGTTGGGAATATTTCCTAAGGAACCGATGGATCTATATTGTGACAATGAAGCGGCCATACAAATAGCGAGGAACCCGGTATTTCATGACAGGACGAAACACATTGAGGTCGATTGTCATTTTGTGCGTCAACATTTAAGTGAAAAAACAATCAGATTGACACATGTACGGAGCAGAGAACAAACTGCCGATTTGTTTACAAAAGCATTGGGAGGCGAGCTTCTCGATCATTTGTTGTTCAAGTTGGGACTCGGTATACCAAGTACGCCAACTTGAGGGGGAGTGTAAGAATATGTCGAGAATATTCTGTATATTGTTGCTAGTTTTATGGAGATACTAATACGTAGAATAATATCAATACCATAGATAGAAGATGATTTGTATATCCTTACTTGTATTAGAAGATAGCTTGATGTTGAGTTATGTATATAAGGATGTATAATATGATTGAGAATAATAAGAAAAACACGAAGGATTTTCACCTTCGCGCAAACCCCTGATTTTATTAGTTTTAAATAATTTCTCGTTTCAATATAATACGTACTATACTCTTTACTTATGTTTATGAAACGGAACAATCATTTAAAACCGAAGGGAATATTTACGGAGTACTATTACTCAAGTTGGTTTTAAAACTTCTATGGAGTACGAATTTAAAACCGCCAAAAATAACATAGCAGTAGCATATAATTCAAACACAAATTCTCTAATTCTTTGGCGTTCAAGTGGTGACCGGGGTGTTTACCTGCGAATTTGAATAATGCTTGACTGAAACTACTCTTTATCGTCGGTGTTTTTACTTCGTACTGTCGACATTAATCACGTAAATGATAAGTTTACCCTTCATTACTTTTTATTTTAAAATTTGTTTGTTTCTAATATTTTGAACTTAAGAAGTCCACAATTTTTCTATTATTTTTAAAACCCGATTCCACTAAACCATCTTTTTTTTTAAAACCGTGTTTTAAGAAATTGGTTTTATGAATTAGGTTTTATAACCCATTCCACTAAACACGACTTTGGCTTTAACGAATTGGGTTTTTTAATTTTACCTTTTTAAAACCCGACTTCATGAAACCGTCTTTTTAGTGTGCTTTAGAGTGAAAAAGCGACCATAGGGGTCGGTGGTTGAAATAAAAAGTCGACCAGAGGAGTCGGTGGTTGAAAGAAAAATTCGACCAACCGGGTCGGCTGGTCGACTTTTTCTGTCAACCACTGACCCCTCAGGTCGACTTTTTTTTCAACCATCGACCCGTCTGGTCGACATTTTCTTTCAATCACCGACCCCTCTGATCGACTTTTTCTTTCAACTACCGACCCTTCCGGTTGACTATTTCACTCGGCCGAAGCCTTGTTTAATATTTTTTTCGATTTGTGTGATTATACGATAAATTAGGATTGTCGTGTTACGTGATACGATTAATGCGCACTTAATTTTACAATTAGTATAGACCTCGTGCAATGCACGGTATTTATAAAATATTTCATTTAAGATTTAAAATAAAAAATTTATTATTTTATTTTTACTATTTATCGACTGTGTACTTTAAAAATAGGAAAATATTTTTTAAATCGCAAAACTAATCAAAATATTGAGTAATGTCTTGAAATGTACGGAGTATTAAATAACATGTAATTAATGAAAATATTGTTTATATTTTTTATATACTCGGTTTATGTCATCTCACATTTCGAGATACCCACTCTCTTTAACATACCATAAAATACATAAATATTTATCAAAAATTGTATAATAATGAACATTTTTTAATGGTTAGCACGCCGTGATACGTTCTCTTTGTGTAAAAAAGCTATTCAGTTTTTCATTAGAAAATTTAAAAAAAAAAAAATTAAAAATGGACCGTCTCATCTGTAAGACTTATATTGTTATGTAACTTGTGAAACTTTTTTTATATGGATTTTAATAGTATATTCCGTATTTTGTACTCTCCCGTACCAAAATAATCTTTCTATATGATAATTATAATCCTCACATTTGAATAAATGAGAAGATCTTAGTGGTATCGAGTGAGTATATACTCACTCCGTCCCGATGAATTGTTTGTCTTTGCTTTTGGCAGAAAGGGGAAAAGGTCCAATGATGAAGTGACATGTGAAGCCAAATTCACGAGGAGGTCAAATTACATATATATAAAAAAAATGTTACTAAAATAGAAAGGCAAAGAATTCATTGAGATGCCCCAAGGCCCCCAATATGGAATAGACAAAGAATTCATTGAGACGGGGAGAGTATATCTTTGTAAAAGTTAAAGTAAATAGCTCATTTCAAAAATAAATTTTTTAGATAACTGATTTTTTTCTCAAGGTTAATGACATCATATCTTAAAATTTATCTAATTATTTTCATAAAAAGAAGTTATTTTTGTCAATTTCTTTTAACATTAATGAAAATGAATAGTTTGAGAATTTATTAGTGAAATATTCTTTTACTTCTCAATTTAAATTAGTGTATTTTTGAGGAAAATGTTAGTAACTGTTATTGTCTTAGAGTAGTGTATATAGAGAATTTTCGATGAGTTTTTACTATGTATTAGGCTTTGTAAGAGCAATCGGAATATATATTCTATTTTTATATAGTTACTAAATTTTATATCGATGTTAAGAATATGATCAGAAAGATATACAATAATAATCATAACTATTTTATATTCTATGTAAAATATTGTATGGGATAGTACAATCTCTTATTAACAAAAATAATGCAACTATTTGGTTAAAACGGAATACAATATGTTTATACTTTTTTAAAAAAAAAATTGATCATACATTCCATATTAATATTGTATGTGATATCTTCAATGTAAAACATGTGATTTTCGTAATCAATGTAATCAATCAAATTTTCTTAATTACATACTTTCTGTGGTGTATAGCTTTATATGTGATGTAGTGATATTTTAATCAGTAAGATGTGAGATTGTAGTTGGAGAGGAGAAGGGTGACACACTTGAGATTAAGGGTTCGATTCGCACCTTGCTCATTTGATTTATTTTTTAATTTTTGTTGGTGGATAGCTTAGGCGGGAAAATACATGAGTTGAGTTATTTGGTTAGTGGAAAGGGGATTACGTTATCATTTATTATTAAGTTGCTAATTATACAATTAATCGTTAAAAACGTGTTTAATACTTTGAGGTAGTGTTACCTTTATAAGAACTCGGTTTTAGTTTATTACGATAATAAAAAAGACAGTTTGATTATCGAGTTTTATTAACTCAATACTCTTTAAAATGTAAATGTAATATTATTTGGAAATTTAATTGCAGGGGCAAAGTCGTCATTTACCTAATTAATGTCGACGGTATGAAGTAAAAACGTCGACAGTATGAAGTAGTCTCCTGTTTGACGTAGGTTAAATTTTGTCTTATCAGTTCATACACAATATATACTTAAGATTATGACTAATCGATACATTTTTCTTACGTAACGAAAATGATAGAGTAAGACGATCTCACACATAAGACGGATCATTATTATTCTAAGACTATCCATCCATTTATTATAGATGGATGGCTGATTTTTTTTATACAAAAGCTTCTTGTCACAACTAGTGTGTTTGTAATTACCCATATTGTCTCAAGATATTTTCGAGGTGAGTTTTTTCTATTGAAAAAGTCAATGGTAAGTTTAGATCGATAATTAATTAGTGTTTAAAGAGATTGTAGATACTACACTCATGTAAATAAACTTCACTTACTTTTCTGGTTGGGATCGGAGCTCCGAAGTTACGTGTGTTTGGTGACAGGGGGATTCTAGCTAGTAGCAAAGGAAAACTTTATTTGTTACCCCAAACTTCAAAAAATTGGTTACGATTATCGACTTTTGCTACCCTAAAGTTCGTAAAAAAAACATTTTTTTAGATTAAGCAAATATAATGAACTCGCTACCCCAAAATTTTTATTCTAGATTCGTTCTTGGTGAGAAATAATTTGAGGATAAGTGATCTTCTAAGAATTTCTCAAAATGTGCCTGAGATATTAAGGACAATAAAAAAAGTATGCATCATCTCCATTATTTTCCATTAACTCTAATACAATAATAAAAAATTATTAATCTTTCTTCGGTTCATCAAAACTGATAACTATTGGATCGTTACTAAACGAATTTAAACCATCTAAAAGTAATAGAAAGTAATGAAGAGGAGGAGGTAATGGAGATAACGTTAGTCGAGGACAAAATATGCTTGAAAATGCCCATTTTGATGGAAGTGCGCAGTGCGCTATGTATACAAGCGGACAACTTACCATGGGTAACTACTTTCGATCCAAGGATTGGACGCGAGTGTTACATTTGTAAATTCACAAGTATTAATTAAGATTAACTAGTAAAAGTTTTGTTTTTGTTTTTGCGTTTGAGAAAGTGTGCTAAACCCTTAGCATACAATCAGTTAGAACTAAAATGCACCTAATTTTGGATAAGCCTTGGATACAAGGACGCCCCTAATTGTTTTTATGATTAACTTAAACAAGTCACTAGAAGTTGTTTTACTTTAACCAAAAGTCTCCTATGGTATGTTTGGGAACTTGGATTTGGATTTGAATTCCGGATTTGAAATATTTCGTGCGTTTGGGAACCATGGGATTTGGATTTGAAATTTTACTCAAATCCAACTTAGTTCAAATTTGGTTTTCTCAAATCCCTAGTATAGGGTAGTCATTTCAAATCCGTCCGTTGTCGTTGGTTTGTTTTTTCGCATAATCTTGTCGTAATATTTGTTTTTCTATATTTTTTTTTCTCGTATTTGAACATATTATATTTTTTTAATGAAAAATTTTAAAAAATAAAAAGTGGTGACCTAAACCCGACTTCACCCGCCCGAAATCCAAATCCAAATCCAAATCCAAGGGTACCCAAACACCATTTTGGATTTGGATTTAGATTTGAATTCTAGAAATTCAAATACAGGAATTGAATTCTTGATATTCAAATCAATTCCGAGTATCCAAACGCAACCATATGGAATTCAAGTTAAACTTACTCTTCATACAACAATGTCAAACATTCACGAGGAAACTCTAGCTTTCTTGTAGTCTCTCTATTCTTTTGTCTAATTTCTTTATGTTTATTTTTTTTTACACTATTCATGAATGATGAAAATTTATATCTAATATAATTTCTGATATATAAACATATACTCTCTCCAAGTTCCTATTATTGTCCCATAAGGTTTTGGGATGAAAAATAAGAAAGGGGAAATGAGTGGTTGGAAAAAAAGGAGGAAGAGAGAAATGATAGAGTAATTGTGAACCACACCTTAATGGCCTAAAAAGAAAAGTGAGACAAAAATCAAACTCAGCCCAAAAAGAAAAGTGGGACAATAATAGGAAATCGGAGGGAGTACAAAGTATATAATATAGCGAGTCATGTGAGATCTTTTGTGAATTATCCTAATGAATACATGTATTAAGAAAATCAAACTCTTACTCCCTCCTATTTTGAATATTCCTCAAATTAAAAAATGGATAAAAAGTGGGGCATGAAGTGTAAAAGGTGAGGTATAAAGTGAAAATGGTGTTGTGTGGAGGAAAAAAAATAAAGAATTAAGGAAGAATAAAAAATGATTAAAAGTACATCAAAAAAAAGGAAAGTGGAAAAAAAACAAACTAAGTTCAAAAAAGAAAAAAGTGAAAGAAATACTCAAACTAGGAGGGAGTACAATTTTTTGATAGTATATATAAATAAAAATATAAACAAAATAAAATGTGAATTGACAAGTAATGTTATAAAGTAAACGTAAAAATTCAAATGAAACAATATAATATTAATAGTATCAACTCAAAAACTCTATCCTATTCTTCATTTTTTTTTTTTCCTTTCTTTTGGAGAGGAAATTAAGAAAAAAGTAAAAAAGTAAGTAAAAATTGGCGTATAGAATGAAAAGATGGTGGAGTAGTGTGTAAAGAAAAAAAAAAGAATTAAAAGAAGAAAGGGGAACTTCTGGTAATAAGAAAAGAGAGAAGAAATGGACTAATGGAGAATAGTAAGACGACTAAGACCCAACCGAATGATACAGAGTACTATTATAAAAGGAAAGCTCGCTAATGAAATTTTTATTCCATAAATATCTTAAACCCTACAATGGGTACAAAAATGGCGTCTACGAGGTCCCCTGGACGCCCAAAAATGGCGTCGGGGAGGCCTCAACGGCGCCCAAAAATGGCGTCCGAGGGGTCTCTTCGGCGCCAAATTTGGGCGTCTGAAGGGTCTCTTCGGCGCCAGTATTGAGCGTCTAGGCCGTTTTTTCTTTTTTTTTTTCGATAAATGTTACACGCTATGATCCGTCTCGATTTTCATAGTTTATTTTTCGAGAAATGTTATTGTGGGTCGATATTTTTGTATCTTTGATTAGGAGGGAGTTTTCATACAAGTTTTATGAATTTTTTGTATCTTCATATTTGTTTGTTATTGATTAGTTGATTATTAAATTGACATGAATTGAATTGTCAATGATATTTTTTTTAGTGTTTGATTATTGAATTGAATTGGGTTGTTTAGTTAAAAAAAAAATACAATTTAGCTTAAAAAATAGGTAGAAAACTTCAAATTGAGTGAGAAACTTGTAGTCGTTATGTTTCGCTAAAATCGGTTACTCAATTGGATAACGATGAGTACTAATTTTAAGGTTACTAGTTTTTACTAAAAAAATAACCTTCTTCTGAAGACTAAGTAATCGATGACCCTCAACGAGATAACAAATCGTAGGGAACATTATTGGGAAGAAATTAGTTAAAAATTAGCTAAAAATTACAATACTACGTATAAAATTAAATATTATTATTAACAACTAATATATTATCATTTTAAAATAATTTTGTTGAGAAGAATATACGTTATCATTAATTTGATATTTCAAATTAATTTTAAATATGTTTTTGAACTCCCAATATCGGCGGTTCGTACACTGTTTAATTTACAAAATTGTACGAGAAAGTTCAATTAATTTCTTATTAACGTTAACAAGTGACATAGTTTTGTTTTTTCACCGTGTTGAATTATAAAAGTAGATGGCTGATAAGGGGAAGAGTAGTCGGGTCGACGGTAGGAGAGTCACTGCGTCCACACGCGCTCGGGAGAGGGCGCGACCGCCACCTACCGGCCAACCAGAGCCGTCTATTACCACGGAGCCACCACAGACGGCTGATGCGTATGGGGTGGGCGGGTCTTCCTCAGTGGGGGGAAGACATGAATTTCCTCCTCCACCTTTCTTTATCACGAGCGGTGCATGTGCTGGTTCTTCAGAGGGAACCGCGAGCGGTGGTCTCCGCGAGCCGTCCAGGTCGTTTCAGTCAGCCGACCTGGACCTGGAGTTCGATGAGACTGAGATGCAGCACGCATTTCCGGACAACTTCTCGGAGCAGCACGCCGAGGAGCAGGAGCGGGAGCGGGAGCAGGAGACGGACACGGAGACGTCGCGGAAGGGTAAGGCCGTTGTCTACAGGAAGGGGCCTGGAGGGACTTTTCAGGGGAGTGTAGGTACTACGGGCTCGAGCGCTACCCGACGTCCACGGAGCGACACTTCGTGGTTACTGCAGGGACCTAGTCCCGGAGGTCCCATCGATCCGTCGGTGATCCCGAGTTTCGGGGGTCATGTTGCGCGTCTGCTTTGGTCAGAGCCAGACCACGAGCTCAGTCTGTTGAAGGCCTACCACCTTTATAGGATTGTAAGGGAGTTGGAAGCGTTCGATAGACTTCAGGAGGTAGTGGATGCTGTCCGACTGACTGGCCTGATGCACCTACGGACGTGCATTCTACGCCATTTGGACGTACCGCTCCTTACATCGTTCGTCGAGAGGTGGCAGCCGGATACGAACACATTCCACATGCCGTTCGGGGAGATGACCATTATGCTGCATGATGTCGCTAGGATCTTAGGGCTCCCTATCCAGGGCGAGCCCTGCGTGGTTCGTAACGACACTGGGGGTCTGGCTGATAGGATGGCTGCTGTAGGGAACTTCTTCGGGATGAACGATGAACAGTTGAAGACACCCGCGAGGGGAGGGGGTCCTCCCATTTACAGGAGTGGGGGGTACTAGCGAGGGCCGTGCATGAGAAGATGCGCACTGGGACCCAGGAGCAGACTATTCAGGGTTACATGATCACGTTATTGGGGGAGTTTCTCTTCGTGGATAGGTCCAGTGATCGTATTCGTCCGTCAGTCTTCCCACTGACGAACAGCCTGGACTCGATCGGTCGTTTTGCATGGGGTGCTGGTACGTTGGCGTACCTGTACAGGAGTTTAGGGATGGCTTCCAGAGAGGGGGCTTCCACTTTGGCCGGGTGTTTGACTCTGCTTCAGGTCTGGATCTATGAGTACTTCCCCGACTTTAGGCCGGGGGCACCGATCCAGATTATGTCGACTTCTCCACGGGCATGTGCGTGGGTAGGCGTCGGGAAACCAACGGCGCATGATAGCAAGCTGTTGGAATACCGACGTGCACTTGATCGACTGACTGCAGATCGGGTCTGCTGGGAGCCTTTCGTGCGACACGCTCACACGTCGCATGTTACTACTTCCTTCTACGGGATACTGCGATTCATGGACATTGTCGAGCCTTACCAGGGAGACCGGGTCATCAGACAGTTAGGCTACGTTCAGACGATACCGTGGTCGATGCCTACGCCGGTTAGGGTGCACCGACCGGGGTCGAGTGGTGGGGTGTACCTTCTTGAGTTCGGGAAGGGGTACGAGGACCACCCTTGGGCGAGTTGCGAGGTTAGTCGCGTTGACCCGAGGAGGATCTCGCGGCCCGTGGACTACCCGGGGAAAGTGGCTCAGGATTACCTCGCTTGGTACAGGAGAGTCTCTCACCCGATGATCATACCACCATCCGCTGCCGATGTGCAGGAGCAGGCGAGACTCGCTGGGGGATCACAGCAGGTAATAATTTTGGTATTCTGGTGTTTAACAATATTTAATTGGATGTTTATTTATATTAACCTTTGCCACCTTGTTTCAGGTCGCACTTTCGTTAATGGAGCGCTTCTCTGCGGCTCAACACTTTCTGGAAGACCCGGAAGCCCGACATGCGTATCTTGACGACTTGCTGATGTCGTTCCGGCCCGTTCTCCCCCACCCGGGTGACCGCCCACCCCGATCCCAGGGGAAACGAGATCGCCGTTGACTGCTTCGGATTTCATTCGCAATTTGTTTATGTCTTCTGTGTTTCGAATTTCATGCTTGTAATTTCGGATGATTGTGGATGATTTGTACCTCTTTTATGTTGAGTACTTGTTTTCATTTTATTTGTAATTTCTATGTCTTAACAGTTAGGGATATCATGTTTTATTTCGGACTATGTTCGGATGACTTGTACTATGTTCACGTTGGCTACTCGTTTATGTTTACATTTCGGATGTTTTTTATGTTCGTTTGTTTCTTAGTAGTGTGATTTGCCTATTTCTAAAATTTACGAATGAATACAACAATGGCCTGAAATATGAATATAATACAAATGCTGGTCTAATATTTACACTACACTAACAGTCGAAGGGGTTGTTCCGACCACCTGGGTCGTTCTCATCAATCTGGTGACCCGGAAAGTACGTATTCCACTCCTGGACCCACCTATCCTGACGTGCTCGGTAAAACTCCGGATAATGTGCTGTAGTACCGTCATGCGCGCCTCGCCAAAGGATGTGTGTAGGAGGCATAGGGCAGTCCTCAGACATTCGCAACCTCATCCAGTGACCTGGTCCCCCGCGTTCAACGTGCATTATCCACATAACGCCGAACGGGAGGTGATTACCTGGCATCTCTCGCAACGGATAGTAGGTACTGCAGGTGAGGTTCTCGGATACTCGACATATAACCCAGTTGTTCATTGTGGCAAAACCGAATAGATCGCAGTCGTCGAGATAATGTTCCCTGCCTACCGGGTACGGGACCGTCGTACCTACACGGGTCATGGCGCCTTCTCGGCCGTCGGCGTCAAAGACGTACACCTTGTCGTACATGGGGGAATGGATGTGCTCCCACAACGCCCGTCTCTGGCGAGTATAACTGTCCTGGTCACCGTGCACTGCGTGAGCCATGACACGGAATCCGTAGTGACCGTCTCCAATAACATCTATCCAGTCCACGAGGTACGGACACATGAAACCGACAAGTATGTCCATGTCCGGGAAGGGCCCCGACATGTAGTTCACCTCCAGGGGGGCGTTCGGTAGCCCTTGCCATGTGCCCGTGGTGGACTGGCTGGCGGTCGGTGTGGGTGGTTCGGTCGAGCAACTGCTCCCTGGCGTTGACGTGCGCGTACTCTTCGCCGACTTACTTGCGGTGGCTCGCGTGTCAGTGATGCCGTACTTCCTCCTCTCGTGTTCGACTCCGATAAGCAGCCTCCCTGTCCCCTTAGATTTCCTGGGCTTCGGGTTCGGTGTAGGATTAAGTAGACCAGATATCTCGGGACGTAATGCTGAATTCAGCACATCAATGTAATGCTGCCACATACTCGGGTCGCTCGTACGTATTTCCTCAATCAACCCATCAAGCTGAAATCTATCGCTGACGGGCATAGCTTCCTCCCCGGCAAAGTCTAGCGTCCTCCAAAACCCATGCACGTCGGTCAACCGCACTACGGAATTCCGGGCCACCAACCCGGCAAGATGACATGCGCAAGGCAAACCCTTGGACGTCCTCAATACACACCCGCAGTCATAAAGTACCCGATCTCCCAACTCTTGCATCCTAGTCAGTTCCCCGGTCAGCAAGTCCAACGCCTTGCGACTTACCCGGAGTGGTAAGTTCATCAAAATCGGATGTAGAGTAGTTGATCGCTTCCTGCGGGATGTCTCCAACTTACTCCGCAGTTTCGACTGCTGACGACCAATTAACCTGTCAATCCTATCGAATAGTCGATCTAAGGACGCTGTCGACGTGCCGAGAGCCTTCTTCAAAGCCGCATGTGCAGATTCGACGATGGATGTGGTGGTGTTTCCGAAGTGGAGGTATTGGTCAGTGTACGCGTGATTCCATTGCCTGAAATTACCCCATGTGTTACGAATGTAAAGAGGAATTCCCGACAAACTCCACTTCGACTTCATATTGTTCCATTTTATTTGGAATTCCCTCACACTTGTAGAATACAGTAGAGGGTACCAAACTCCGTGCATGAAGGTCGCTACTCGGTCTTTGTCACCCTTAAAGTAGCTAATGACACGTTTCTCCACGCAGTTAGATATGTGCCACGTGCATAGCAGATTCTGGGTCTGCGGAGCCGGAAAGACCTCTGATACTGCCGCCGTCAACGACTGCGCCTTATCCGTCACAATTACGTTCGGTGCCCGGTCCCCAATTAGCAGCTTCAACTTCTCAAGCACCCACGTGTAGGACAACGTGTCCTCGAACCGAAGTAGGGCATAGGCTATCAGAAAAGGTTTCCCAACGGGTGTCGTCCCGACCATCTCCACTAACTTCATATCGTACGTGTTCGTCTTGTAGGTGGCATCCATAGTGACTACGTACGGCCAAGTACGAAACAGTTTCACGGACTCAGGGTGAGCCATGAATATACGTTCCACGACACTCGTAATCTCGTGCTCGAAGAAGAAGTGGACGTAGAGAGCCCGGCGCGCTAGTACCATCATCTGCTCGATGGCATTACGACCTTCCCTTGCCTCCGCCCTCATCTTCCCCCCGATATTATATATCGTCTCGATCGAGGGGCGTGGTTTCTCAGGATTTCTCTGATGAAGGCCTTCATGTATTTGGGCCGGTGTCAAGTGGTCCAGAAAACCTCTCCGAACAAACGTTTTCTCGGCCTCGTCAAGGGCAGCTAGACGTCTGTGCCCGTCAAGGTGAACCTCTAACGGGTGGTTGTGAGTGCCACATGGACCGATGGCTAAAATCCATCGTTCCCTATCTAAGCTCTCGCACGCCTTCACCCAAAACCTACAACCGATCTTTCCAGATTTCTTGGTACCTACGGCCGGGTTTCCGTTAAACTTGCATTTAAAATAATTCTGACCAAGACGGTTCACGTTCACATTACTCTGCGTTTTGTTGCTCGCTTTAACCAAGTTGAACCCAAGAGCCAAAGCTATCTCATTAGCGTAGTTGAATGCCTCATTCGAACTACGGAACACTGGCCCAAAGATAAAACATACGCGATAGTCAATACCGTCGCCACCAAAGTCCACCTGATACACCGATAATAAAATACAGGTTAGCTACACAATTTTATTTAGTTTCATAATAATAATTATACGGATAAAAATTCCATAAATTCTATTTAATTCAAATAATTTAGTTACGAATTTGAAAATCATAATTCTAATAATATTCATAATAATCCTAATCAAATAAAGATTTCGTATAATTTCATAATAATAATTATAAATAACGACACCCGAGTCACGATATAAAAACCCGAAAACAGTCCCAAGCGGCAAAAAATTGCGCCTTAGAGACGCAACAGACACCCAAAAATGGCGCCAAGGGGACCTCCTAGACGCCAATTTTGGACGTTCAGGAGACCACCAAGACGCCCAAAAATGGCGCCTAGGGGACCTCCCAGACGACTTTTTTGGGCGTTTAGGAGACCTCCCAGACGCCCAAAAAAGGCGCCTAGGGGACCTCCCAGACGCCATTTTTTGGCGTCCAGGAGACCACCCTGACGCCCAAAAATGGCGCCTAGGGGACCTCCCAGACGACTTTTTTGGGCGTTTAGGAGACCTCCCAGACGCCCAAAAAAGGCGCCTAGGGGACCTCCCAGACGCCATTTTTGGGCGTCCAGGTGACCTCCCAGACGCCCAAAAATGGCGCCTACAACCATTTTCGTCCGTTACAGCTCTTTTTAAACTCGGTTTCGATTTCAACAACAATTTCCACAAGAAATCGAGCACGTAAACAACATTTTACATAACTAAATACGATTTCTTACGCTATACTAACATCGATTTCTCAAGATTTTCATATGCTAAACTAACATTCCTCACAATTTTTAATCAAAAAAGAGAAAAACAAGGAAAGATAAAAACAAGAATGTACTAACCGGAGGTCGATCCATTTCATGCAAAGTCGGGTCTCTAGAAAAAAATCTCGAAAAAAAAAGACGGTTTTTTTTTGTGTGAGGGGAGAGAAATTAATATTATATGTGGTGAGTGGGGTGGGGTGAGTGTGAGTGGGGTGGGGTGGGGTGGGGTGAGTATATAATATAACAACTAGTTATAAAATTACCGAGTTTGAAAAATTAAAAAACCGCTTCATTAACGAGTTTCGGTCACTAATCTAACTTCTAAAATTACATAACATTAGTTAACTACTCTAATTAAGGCAAGGGCAGGATCGTCTTTTACATTAAAAAGCGCCGACGACGTGGCTGAAATGCCGACGACGAGAAACAGCACTCAATCATACTATGTCCACGTGACATCCCTCCTTCAATCACATGGCAAAAGTTGCGTGGGTCTGTTGATAAATTTTTAATTGTGACGGAAATATCTATTTTAATTTTACGATGAGTCAAACATATAGAATAAGACAAATCTATGTTCCTAGGTTGCGAGAATTTTTTTTACGTTTCCTTTCTAGTTGGGTACATTTGACCTAGGACCGTCTAATTAATGTGGGAGACCCTATTCTAGGCCTCAATTTGAGGCCCTAAAGTAAATACATGAATTTTTTCTCCTAATTTCTACTCCCTCCCATCCATTCAATGCTTTACATGGGAGGTTTCACAACTCTTAAGAAAAATGATAAAAGTAAGGGTATTACTTGTAAATCAAATGATTTTATGGGTCCACCAAATTTAAAGTAAGGAAAAAATTGTGGTTTTTTGGGTAAATAGAGGAAAGATAGGAGGGTTATATGATAAAGTCTTTTGCCAAAAGAGGAATGTAAAGAATTGATTGGATTATCCATTTATAGTAAATGTAAAGAATTGAATGGATGGGAGAGAATAGTAAAATATCAATAGATTTCTTCTAAAAAAAAGAGTAAATATCTTTCAATATCAATTGAATATAAAAACTAATGTCAAAAACTAAAACTAATTTAAAAAAAATAAAGAACTTGAGGCTCACAAGGATCGAACCCGCGTCTGCCAAGACACCAATGCAACTTCTTAGCACTGCACCTAACCTATATTTTCTTTGGTAAATTGAATCTAAAACATTATAACCATAAGTCCGGTAAGATTTTGGGCCCCCAAAAACTTTGGGCCCTAAACTTAGAACACTTTGAAAACCGTGTTAGACATGCTTGATTTGACCCGTTTAATGTTATAACGGATATGTCCGTAGCAAGTAAGACCAACTTGGGTCTGATTTGCTTGGTTTTAACGAAAAGTCTTGCCTGGAGCGAGGGAAGGTTATGGTCGGGTGCTGGGCTATGTGGGAGGCACGAAACAAATGGGTGTTTGAGGGGAAAAGAGTTATCATTACTGATGTGATTAACATGCCCATGATATCATGACAGAAGTTGAGCTAGCGGATGGGGAAAAAGGGGAGGGTGGAAGGCATGGTTCGAGGAGGGAGGCCGGAGGGGGGAAGAGATGGAGGGCACCGTCAGAGGGCATATATGGTTAAAATAAACTGTGATGCGGGGTTGAGAGTGGGAGGGATTGGTACGGAGGTTGTTGCTAGAGGGTCGGACGAAGCGAAGCTACTGTGGGCCATGAGTTCGAGGAGGCTTGGAAGGGCAGACGTAGGAGAGGTAGAATCAGAGGCAATTCTTGAAGGGGTCATATAAAGAAGCGTGGTGACGCAGTCATCGCCAGGTTATTCGGGAAAGAGATTGCAAGACAGTTATTGATCATCTCCAGCAAGCAAAAAGGGTCGGAGTAATTTATTTCTTATTATTGATGAAATTTTGGAAGTAGGTTGTAATTTTGATACTATTTGTTAGTCCTCTGTGTCTCGTCATTGTAAGGCACCTTCTAGGCCCGAAATGTTGCAAGGACGGTCATCATGTAACAAACGAAACCGAGCGCTAAAGAAGGGACCATTTCAAGTACATCGTTGGAGAGAATAGCTATCTGCAATGTAGTGGAATAAATTACGAGGAAAGGATACACACCAACCCCTAGGCCATATGTGCCACCATTGCCATTTCCATTGCATGCCACGACCGATAGGAAAGAGATGTGATGGGGTCGGCATCACGACCACCCCTCTATCCGGATCATCTCTTGTCCGGATCAAGCCTGGGTAGTTCCGCCAGGTGCTCGTCCAGGCTCTCGGTCTGTGTCTCGACCTAGAAAAGTCGAGACCACCAGCATCGTCACCGAAGATGCCGAGTTTAGCCTCATCCGAGCCTACGAGGCCCCGAGCTGGGAGGTACGGGAAGCTTACAGGCCCAGTGCCTCGCCGCCCGTGGCATGAAGGCGGGCCAACCGTGCAGCTTCCACGTTCCTAGATGTAGCTAAGGAAACCTCCCTCCCCAGATGCAACCTAAGGCGAAAAGAGGATGTGAAGGCTATCCATCCCACTGGACTCCCCCCCTCTCTTTCCTCTGGTAACCTATAAATACCCTTTGGTGTTTCTCATTAAGGGGCAATTAATCTCTCTCTCCCCCTCTCTCTCTAACTAAATTCTCTACATTTAAGCCTATTAACTCTCTCTGAGTAACAGCTCGTCCGCCAGAGGCTGATTTAGGCATCGGAGATGGTCCCCTCGGAAACCTCTGAGGCCTTGTCTGTTCTTTGTGCAAAAGTTCACAAGCTGAGCAAAGACGTTCGTTAAGTGAAGGGAAAGAATTAGAGGCACGTGGATCCAAGACTGAATGTGGACATGACATAGTGATGTGTCGTGTTTATATGCTTTATTCCCTCGATTCCGTTGTCTTTTCCGGTTGGAACGCGCTTTTTAGAGCCGTTTCTTCTAACATTTTGCTTTGAGTGAGTGTTTTTGTAGATTCTACATGATTTCAGGTCTTTATGTGCATTTACACTCATATCTGGTTAGAAGAACGATCCCGAGACAAAACCCGTGCTTCAGGACGTCTAGGCGAAGAAGAAATGAGAAGTGTCGATTCATTGGGCCATGGAAAGCGGCCCATTACTTCTTCTATTAGTATTGTACGCGCCACCCTGCCCTGACAGGCCGCCTGCTAGCCGGCCGGCATGACACATAGGCAATTTAAGCTTGATTTTATTGTGTGCTTCGGCCCCGGCATGTGGCAGGCGGCCTGCCAGCCGGCCGGCGTGCACACTCAGCTTATTTCCGTCTATTTTGTATAACTAAGGAGTTGTATTTTATTTCTATCACTTCTACTTTTCCTACTTAGAATTTTTCCTTAGAAAACTACGTGACTCTTAGCATTCTAGCACTCGGTTTCAACTCGTACTCGATTTCGGTAAATTCTTTTATGCAATTTTCAGTTTTATATTTCAATCTTCATCGTAAATTACTTAATTCTTCGTAATTGTCTCTATTTGGAATTCGTTGCTCCGTTTAGTTCGTTAGATTCTCGTTCGTTTATCGTTAGATTTGTTTGCTTCACTTTTTATCATGAATTTTATGTATGCGATTTGTTGTTTCGTAATTATCACGCGTAGCTAATTTTCTCGCTAGGGTCGAGGGGGATCGATGGATTATTTTACGATTATGTCGCTTCAATACTAAATTTATAATTATGCTAGTACCATTTTCGCGTGTTTTATTTGTCGATTAATTTGTTAAAGGCCACAACATTTTAATCTGTTTGAGAAATTCGAGTTCCTGTGCGAAAGCGGAATTAGGATTAGATCACGCACGATTTGGTAGGGAGTCTAATAAGTTGCGAGAGCCTGTTAGATCCTTCCTAGGTTGATACGATTCGAGAGAACGTGTTATAGCCGACTAGCATGTTTATGTATTTATTATTATTGTCGCGTAATTGTCGAACATCTATCGTGAACCCGTGACCCTAGTTTTCATCTCATTGTTAGATTCGATTATTTATTATCACATTTTAATAGTGTTTTATATTTTTCCATCAATCCACCGTTTAGAGCATTTTAGAATCGCCATAGCTATAAGACGAATTTAACTGTTTCCCTGTGGATTCGATACCTTGCTTGCCGCTATCTTCTTGTTAGTAGCATTAGGTTTTTCTTGATTGGGTGAGACGACTTAACCCATATCAAATTTGGCGCCGTTGCCGGGGAAACGGTTTTTCTTGTTTTTTAGCTTGTTTCTTTTATGCTCTCTTTCGTCTCAAGGAATTAAAACTCCTTGAGATTGATCTCACTTTCCTATTGTAGTTTTGCTTATGCCCAGGTCTTTTCGGTCATCATAGCTTACTCCGTTCGATCCTGAACCCGAGAAAACCTTTCGTAGGCGACGACAATTTTGGAGAGAGATTTCCCAGCTCTCGATCTTGCGACTTTGGAAGCTATTCATACCGAATTTATAGCGAATTTATAGCTGAGAATCAGTCCTTTGAAGAGGAAGATCAATCTCAGTTCGAGATCATTTCACCACCTCCTCCGATCATAAAAATGACGAAGCTTTCCAGTCATTCGGAGCCCGAACAAACTGCTCTTTCTAAGTTGGTTAAACGACCAACTGCCTCTCAAGGTACATTTGAGATTCGACCCGCCTTTATCACTTTGGTGGAGAAGAATCAATTTGGTGGTGACCCTAAGGAGGATCCTCACAAGCATATGAGGATTTTTACTGAGGGTAACTCAAAAAGAAGTCATGGAGATGCTCTTCATGTTCTCACTACGGGATTCCGCTAGGGTGGATAATGGACCTTGATAAAGTCACCGAGGGGATCACCGATTGGAATTCTCTTACCCTCTAGCCTTCTACAAGCACTATTACCCTCCACAAAAGACAAACATGCTCCGGAGTCAAATCACCAATTTTCGTCAAACTCCGAACGAAAATATTCATGAAGCGTGGGAGAGGTTCAAAAAGCTTGTGAAGGAATGCCCGCACCATGGTTTTCAGGTTTGGTTTCTTTTTAACCAATTTTATAACGGGTTGTATGATGATTGCAGGAGTACACTTGATTCGACATGTAATGGGCGATTCCAATGTAACGTGGATGATGATAAGGCTTGGCAAACAATAGAAGAAATGACATCTCATCACTCCCGATGCGGTAATCCATGAGGTAATACTCGGTCTAATTCCGGTGAAAGTGGGTCCTCTAATGCTGTGGCTATTCAATTAGCCGCTTTGGCTAAGAGATTTGATGCATTGGAGGTGTCGAATTCTCAAGGGGGAGGGGGCATGCATCAAGTACATGCCATGCAAGATTATGCATGTGTTCGTTGTGGTGCCGCGGACCACCAAGCTCAGGATTGCCTAGGTTCCATAGAACAAGTGAATGCATTCCATTCCATGCGCCCGCGCTATCCATATATGAACCAACCGGGTTATGATGCATCTCTTTTGTCTTACAGGAGTACTAATGTCTTGAACCCGCCTATTACACCATCCTATGTGCCCTCGCACAAGCAGCATCTCCAGAATCAACAGAATTTCCAGAATCAAGGGAATTTTCAGAACCAGCAGCAATTCCAGAATTAAGGGAATTTTCAGAACCAACAAAATTTTCAAAACCAGCAAAATTTCGGTAATCAAAGGAATTTCCAAAATCAGGGAAATTTTCAGCAGCGACCTCACTCGGTTCAACATCAACAAAATTTTGGCAATACTAATCAGAACTTCGGGAATTCTCGTCAGAATTTCGATACTAGTCATCAGAATTTCGGTACTAGTCAGCAGAATTTTGGCCAATCCTCCGCACAAGCTCAAGGTAATTCTTCTTCTTCTTCTTCTTCTTCTTCTTCTTCTTCTTCTTCTTCTTCTTCTTCTTCGAGTTCTAATGAAATGGCTGAGCTTCGTAATATGATGCAGATGATGGCGAAGACCCAGGACTCTATGATGGCACAAATGCAAAAGAATGATCAAGTTAAGGATAATGCCATCAAGAATTTGGAGAACCAAGTGGGACACCTTGCCGCGTCACAAGCAACGCGTCAACAAGGTAAACTCCCTTCTCAAGGTGATCAACAACATGATACGGCTAATGCGATCACTCTTCGTAGTGGCACACACTATGAGGGTCCGTTGATGCCTAAGGATGATACACCGGCCGAGAAGGAGGAGGTTCTAGTGGAAGATGTCAATGAGGACGTTATTGTGGAAAATCCAAGTGAAGATCAAGTTCCACCACCCACTACTCCCGTTCCCACTCCGACTAGTCCAACAATTCAAGTACCATTCCCGGGTCGATTGAAGAATCAGAAGGAGACTACCCAATTTGACAAGTTCATGGAGGTTGTAAAGAATTTGCAGGTTACGGCCCCATTTACCGAGCTCATTATGCAGGTCCCATCTTATACCAAATTTATGAAGGACATCTTGACTCGGAAGAGAGGCATTGGTGAGGTAGAAACCGTCGCTCTTACTGCAGAGTGTAGTGCATTTTTACAGAACAAAGCCCCACCGAAGCTAAAGGACCCCGGTAGTTTCTCGATTCCTTGCACTATAGGCACCTTATCGATTGATAAGGCTTTATGTGATTTAGGTGCTAGTGTAAGTGTCATGCCTTACTCCATTTGTGAATGGGTCCTCTTAAGTATACTAGTGTCACTTTGCAGATGGCGGATCGTTCCATAAAACGCCCTTTGGGAGTTTTAGAAGACGTGCCCGTTAAAGTTGAATTTTTTTTTATCCCGGTTGATTTTATCGTCCTTGACATGGCCGAGGACACCCAAATTCCCATAATTTTGGGAATGCCATTTTTGCACACCGCCGGCGCGGTGATCGATGTCAAGAACGGTAAATTGACTTTGGAAGTGGGTGGAGACAGCATTGTTTTTTGCTTGGACAATACACTTAAGAACCCGATGGTAACGGATTCTTGTTGCATGATTGATGTTGTGGATGTTTTAGTTCATGATTCCATGGAGGCGTCCCTTATACGGGACCCCTTAGAGCCTTTGATATGTTTGGAAGCGTGTGCAGGTGATGCTTCCATTGACTCTGCTGTCGTTGATGCTTTGGAAGGAAGGATGCTCACGGAGGAGCAAGGTGTCGATGTAACCAACATCGTCCACACCTCATTTGCTATTGACATAACCGTTCCGGAGCGTAAGTCACTTCTGTCTCACCTAAAATATGCCTTTTTAGACAATACCGAGAGCTTCCCCGTGATTGTAAGTGCTGATTTAACTGAGCAACAACTTTCTGATTTGTTAGTTATTTTGAAGAAAAATAAGAAAGCTTTGGGGTATAGTCTTGATGACTTGAAGGGAATCAGTCCCGATTTTTGTATGCATAGAATTAATCTTGAGGAAGGTCATCGTCCTTGTGTCCAGGGTCAACGTAAGTTGAACCCGAATATGCAAGAGGTTGTTAAAAAGGAAGTTATGAAATTGTTGGATGCCGGAATCATTTATGCGGTTCCCGATTCAAAATTGGTGAGTCCGGTACAAGTTGTATCTAAGAAGGGAGGGACTACTGTGGTCCTGAATGAGAAGAATGAATTAATCCTTACACGAATTGTGACGGGATGGAGAATGTGCATAGAATATAGAAAGTTGAATACCGCTACACTTAAAGACCATTTCCCATTACCCTTTATCGACCAAATGCTTGAAAGGCTAGGTTCTCACAAGTATTTATGCTATTTAGATGGATATTCGGGATATTTAGATGGACCAAGAAAAGACCACGTTTACTTGTCCGTATGGCACTTTCGCATATCGCAGGATGCCATACGGGCTATGTAACACACCCGCCACCTTTCAAAGATGCATGATGAGCATCTTTTCCGACTACATCGAGTCCATTATGGAAGTGTTTATGGACGACTTTAGTGTGTATGGTATGAGTTTTTCAGCTTGTTTAGCTAACTTGGATACCATTTTAAACCGATGTGTCGAGGTCAGTTTGGTCTTGAATTGGGAGAAGTGCCATTTTATGGTCACTGAGGGTGTTTTTTTGGGTCATGTGGTCCCCGAAAAGGGCATTCAAGTGGATAAAGCAAAGGTGCAAGTGATTGAGTAATTGCCCTTGCCGGTTAATGTAAAGGGAGTGAGAAGTTTCCTTGGTCATGCGGGATTTTATCGCCGTTTTATCAAGGACTTTTCAAAAATTGATAAGCCTACACAATTGTTCCTAAAGGATGCCCCTTTCGATTTTACTGATGAGTGTGTGGAAGCTTTTAACAGGATTAAGCAGGCCCTCATTTCTGCTCCGATTATTCAGTCACCGGATTGAAATTTGCCATTCGAGATAATGTGTGACGCAAGTGATTATACTGTGGGAGCGGTTTTGGGCCAAAGAAAGGACAAAGTCTTGCATGCTATATACTATGCTAGTAAAACACTTGATAATGCTCAAGTTAATTATGCAACCACCGAGAAGGAATTGCTAACTATAGTGTATGCTTTGGAAAAATTCAGAACCTACTTGGTTGGATCGGAAGTCATTGTTTTCACCGATCATGCGGCTCGTAAGTACCTCCTTGCTAAGAAATAAACGAAGCCCCGACTACTTCGATGGATCTTACTACGCACTCCAAGAGTTTGATTTATCGATCCGGGATAAGAAGGGAGCGGAAAATGCCGTTGCGGACCATTTATCGAGGCTTAGAGTTGAGGAGGAAGGAGTTGTCATCCCCATAGATGACTCCTTTCCCGATGATTCTCTCATGGACTTAACTACCGGTAAAAGGGAAGGACCTTGGTATGCGGATTATGCTAATTATTTAGTTGGCAAGGTATTACCTTCTGATCTTTCTTATCTGCAAAAGAAAAAATTTCTACATGATGTTCGACAATTTTTCTAGGATGACCCTTATTTATTTAAGGAGTGTGCCGATGGTATTTTTCGTCGATGTGTCCCTCAATGGGAAGTTCGAGGAGTTCTAGAGAGTTGTCATTCATCACCATATGGTGGCCATCATGGACCGAGCCGAACCACGACTAAGGTCCTCCAGTCGGGTTTTTATTGGCCAACCTTATTCCGGGATGCCCAAGCTTTTATTATGTCCTGCGACGCATGTCAAAGGACCGATAATATTTCTAGGAGGCATGAGATGCCTCAAAATAGGATCCTCGAGGTAGAAATTTTTGATGTCTACGGTGTAGACTATCAAGGCCCGTTCCCGTCATCCAAGGGCAACCGATATATTTTGGTTGCGGTTGATTATGTCTCCAAGTGGGTGAAGGCGGTAACATCTCCTACTAATGATGCTAGACGGTAATTTATTTATTTAAAAAATTTTCCCCCGCTTTGGTGTTCCAAGGGCGATTATTAGTGATGGCGGAAGCCATTTTCATGAGAAGCGACTTGATGCTTTACTTGCTAAGTACGGTGTCTCTCACCATACCGATCTTGCCTACCACCCTCAAACAAGTGGGAAAGTTGAGGTGTCCAATAGGGAAATCAAGTCTATTCTCCCGAAGGTCGTGTCAAAAGCTCGAAAGTATTGGAGCTCTAAGCTAGATGATACACTATGGGCTTATCGTACCGCCTTTAAAACGCCTATTGGTACTTCACCTTACCGATTGGTTTATGGCAAGTCATGCCATTTGCCCGTCGAGCTTGAGTACAAGGCTTGGTGGGCAATCAAGGAGCTTAACTTGGATCCACATTTGAGTAGGGAGAAGAGACTCATGCAAGTGAATGAGTTAGAAGAATTCCGTCTTGGTGCCTATGATAGTGCTCGGGTTTATAAGGAGCACACCAAGCGGTGGCATGACAAGCATATCCTTCACCGTGAGTTCAACGTGGGGGATAAGGTATTATTGTTTAATTCTAGACTCCGGTTGTTTCCCGAAAAATTGAAATCTCGTTGGTCCGGACCTTTCTCCGTCACCCATGTTGGTAAATTTGGCTCGATCAAAGTCGAGAGTGATTCGGGTGAACGATTCAAGGTGAATGGTCAACGATTGAAATTATATCATGAAGGTGCTCACGTTGGAGCGATTGAAGTTATACAACTTCATCCCGTTCCTTCATCTCATTAAACCTTGAAATTTATCCAAGTCGTGCGGGACTCTAAACCAGCCCTACCGGGAGGCAGCCCGAGCATGTAAATAATTTCCTTCATTCTCGTTTTATTTTAGTTTTTATTTTAGTTGTCTTAGTGAGGATGAGAGGAGGGACTAACATTTTTTTGGAGATGCGCAGAATCATCGGAAATGATTTGAATTGAAGATATTAGTGAAATAAGAAGCCAAAATTTCATCATGCTCTTGATTTAGTAGCAGGTCACCTCAACCTAGGCCTAGGGGGCCTATCGATTCTAGGGGCCGAGGCACAAGATAAATTCGAGTTCTAATATTGAGATTTGTGCACCTTAGCCTGCCCCTAGGCCCCCTATTGACTTCAGGGGCCGAGGCACAAGGAAAATTAGAGGAGATTGGAGCAAAATCTCGAAAAAATGAAGGATTTGGGCAGTCAGGCCGGCTAGCTAGGGGCCTGTGCCTACTGGCCGGGCTGTGAGAGGGAAAATTTCATTAAAAAAATCGAAAATAATGCATATGTTCGTCAGGCCGGCCAACCGGCCGCCGGTCCAGACCGGCCGGGCCGCATATCATACCCCCAAACCCAATTTTCCTCGTCATTTTCACTCATTCATCCGCCCCTCTCTTCTCTCTCATCCCCCAAACCCCAATTTCCCAGCCTTCATCTTCCCCTTCTTCACTCTCACTCCTCAAATTTTCCCCATATTTTTCCCAAAAACTGCTACTTTCAGCTGATTCGCAATGCCTCCTCGGAACAAGCGCACCAGAAACGACCATTCTCAATCCGACATTGATCCTGATCCAGTTTTTTCGGGCATAATTTTTACCACTATTGACCAAAAGGTACGATTTTAGAACTTGAGAAAGCGGTCTATTGTTCCTACTCGTTTTATCGATCGTGATGCTATGCGAACTTTAGGCTTAGATTCTGCTTTGGAACTCTTGTTTAAAGGTGTTGGTATGGGTACATTTTTTACGATGCGTCGTAATACGTATACTCAACTTACGTTGGAATTTCTGAGTTCATTTGAGGTGTCTAAGAATAGACGGTCTGGGTCGATTTCTGTTGAGTTCCGTTTACTGAATACTAGTTTTGAGCTGAGCCTGAAGCAGTTTGGGGATTGTTTTGATCTTAAGGATTATGATGACCATACACCACCCGAGCATGCTAATTTTAGGGTGGGTGATTTTTGGGAATGTATTGCTGATGCCCCATACACTACCGCGGAGGATATGAGTTCAAATAATATTCATAGTCCGGTCATAAAGGTTTGGCAGAGGTTTACGGGATGGACCATTTTTGCTAGGAAGGAGCCACATAATGTTCGCACCGAGGAGGTGTCTATTTTGGGCTCGTATTTGTGGCGTAAGCCGAAGGTGTGGCATATTAATATTGCCTATCACCTCGTCCTCCAGTATAGGAGAATTGCTACGGCCGTTGCCGATGTTCCTATTTATATAGGCGGGTTAGTCACACAATTAGCTCTTCGGTTGACCGCTTTTCGCGAAGCGGATCATGAACCAGTCCCGGGCGAGATTACCCTTAGCCTCCGATATTTGGCTTCTCTTAACTGGATTTCTTCTAGGCATCAGAATAGTTGGGCTTTGCTTATTCATGAGCAGGTGACTATTATTTTGCAAGCCGGGTCAGTTTTGTCACTTGAGGCTGATCAACCTAATTATTTATTACCCGTCGCTGCTCCTAGCTCTCTTCCTTCGTCGAATGCTGTTACCTATACTCGTCGTCCCATGAGCGAGCCTAGTACCTCCCAGCCCGCCTCTGAGCCCGGTCCATCTCAGCCTGCTTCCGAGCCCACCACCACTACTACTTTTGAGCAGCCCCCTCCACCACCCCAGTATGCTCCGCTCCATCCCGATCTTATTGCATGGATAGAGCGTATGGAGCTGGGTGCCGGTTCTTCCAGGTCAGACTTGGATACTCTTCGCACGGAGACTCGTGCCGACACCGCGGCCACTCACGCTCGCCTAGACAGGTTATATGCTGATCAGTTTCTCGGGATGTATCCCATTTATGATGACTATGCTAGGCGTGCTGCTGTGCCACCATAGGGCCCTTACCCCTCGTACTTTTCGTGGCCCGTGGGTGGTTGTAGTGACCCTTCGATTCATGGCGGCTTCCATCTTCACAGTGACTATTTCAGTGCCCCGACGGGCCCTGCTTTTGGAGCCGCTAGTGATTATTAGGGAGGTGGTTGGTATACGGGTGGTGCGTCTGGCTCCGGGACTGCTCAGATGATGATATGGAGGATGATGATTACGGTGATGATGATGATGATGATCAGTAGATGATTGCTGATTCTGCTACCTCTCCGTGTGCATATTTGGTATGTCTCTTCTCTATCCTCGGTTTTTATTTGTGTCCCCCACTAATTTTGAGTCTGTATGATATGGACATTGAGGACAATGTTGAGTCTAGCGTGGGGGAGTTTTTAGTATTTCTGGTTTTATTTCCTTGAGTCTTAGTGTTTGTTTATGATACCGATTATGCAGCAATGATGATAACTTGCACTCTTTAGGCTACCTACTCATTTCTAATTGGCATTCATTTGACCTTTGTTATGTGGAATAATAATTAATCGATAAGTATGCAACCAACTGAGCTATAATTTGTGATTCTCATTTAGACTGACCTTGCATCTAGGCTTTAGCTACAAAATTGGTGAGATTTAGAGCTTCCTGTAGCCAGTACATTCATACCTGGCTACCACTTAGGTTGTGTGTGTAGGTCTCCTCGTGGAATATGCTATGTCAATACGCATAAGTATGGTGTTTTTCCCTTTATTTTGACTAACTTGCCTAGTGATCATTTTTGGGACATTTTCATTTTCATCCATTTTCTTCTTGATAAAATTTTAAGAATTCAGAAAATGAACTATAAAATCAAATTTGCCTACCTAGCCAAGATTGATGAAGTAGGTCACCTAGTGCGTTCTATGCTCGTTATTGTGCGATTATGGAGATTTTTGATGGATGATTGGATGTGGTTGACTCTGTTTCAAGGGAGTTTGTAGATCTTGTCCGGGTCAATTGGATGATTATGGAGTTATTGTATATATTTGCTTCTAAGTTCAACAGGCTTTGAAAAAAAAATCAAAAAAAAAAATCAAAAAGAAAAAATAATCGAAAAAAATCAAAAGAAAAAAAATTGAAAAAGAATCGAAGAAAAAATCCATAAAAAAAGAAAAAAAGAGAAAAAAAAATCAAAACAACAAACATATGTTATTCTCGTTACTTTTATTTTCCGTTTACTTGATGAAATTTAAGCGCCCTCTTTTGACCCCGGACTCGTTCTTGTTGATTGGTGACTTGTATGTTTTGTTTATGAAAGTGGAAGAATTTTTGAGTTGAGCATTATTGCACTAGTTAGTTCACTAGCTTGGCCTTAACCTCACATGACTATATCGATTTCCACCTTCTACCTTGTTATCACCATCTTTGCCTTCCTATGTGATCCTAGCGTGTTTTGTAAAAATTTAGAGGTTGATACCATACTAGATTGCGGGCATATTTCCATGAGTTGGAGTAGTTGAGCGTTTTCATATATATATTTCACATATACACACCCTTCCTAATTAAGCGATGAGTGGCTCCGTGAGTAGCCTTGCAAGGGTTTTGGTTGAAAATGTGGTTTCTATTTATTATGCTTTGTGAAGTTGTATATTTGTTGGTGAATTATTTTTCCTATTTCCCGTCTTGGAATTCGTTTCTTAGACTTGGTTAGATGTTTGCTATGACAGACTTGAGTATTTTGGTTGCCTATCATTTGCTTTGAGTTGTTTTGGTATAATATTATTTATTTTCTTACGGGTCTTGCTCGAGGACAAGCAAGGGTTCGGTTCGGGGGAGTTTGATGTGTCGTGCTTATATAGCTTTATTCCCTCGATTCCGTTGTCTTTTTCGGTCGGAACGCGCTCTTTAGAGCCGTTTCTTCTAACATTTTGCTTTGAGTGAGTGTTTTTGTAGATTCTACACGATTTCAGGTCTTTATGTGCATTTACACTCATATCTGGTTAGAAGAACGATCCCGAGACCAAACCCGTGCTTCAGGACGTCTAGGCGAAGAAGAAATGAGAAGTGTCGATTCATTGGGCCATGGAAAGCGGCCCATTACTTCTTCTATTAGTGTTGTGCGCGCCAGCCTGCCCTGACAGGCCGCCTGTTGGCCGGCCGGCATGACACATAGGCAATTTAAGCTTGATTTTATTGTGTGCTTCAGCCCCTGATTGTGGCAGGCGGCTTGCCAGCCGGCCGGCGTGCACACTCAGCTTATTTCCGCCTATTTGTTATAACTAAGGAGTTGTATTTTACTTCTATCACTTCTACTTTTCCTACTTAGAATTTTTCCTTAGAAAACTACGTGACTCTTAGCATTCTAGCACTCGGTTTCAACTCGTACTCGATTTCGGTAAATTTGTTTATGCAATTTTCAGTTTTATATTTCAATCTTCATCGTAAATTACTTAATTCGTTGTAATTTTCTCTATTTGGAATTCATTGCTCCGTTTAGTTCGTTAGATTCTCGTTCGTTTATCGTTAGATTTGTTTGCTTCACTTTTTATCATGAATTTTATGTATGTGATTTATTGTTTCGTAATTATCATGCGTAGCTAATTTTCTCGCTAAGGTCGAGGGGGATCGATGGATTATTTTACGATTCTGTCGCTTCGATACTAAATTTATAATTATGCTAGTACCATTTTCGCGTGTTTTATTTGTCGATTAATTTGTTAAAGGCCACAACATTTTAATCTGTTTGGGAAATTCTAGTTCCTGTGCGAAAGCCGAATTAGGATTAGATCACGTGCGATTTGGTAGAGAGTCTAATAAGTTGCGAGAGCCCGTTAGATCCTTCCTAGGTTGATACGATTCGAGAGAACGTGTTATAGCCGACTAGCATGTTTATGTATTTATTATTATTGTCGCGTAATTGTCGAACATCTATCGTGAACCCGTGACCCTAGTTTTCATCTCATTGTTAGATTCGATTATTTATTATCGCATTTTAATAGTGTTTTTATATTTTTCCATCAATCCACCGTTTAGAGCATTTTAGAATCGCCATAGCTATAAGACGAATTTAACTGTTTCCCTGTGGATTCGATACCTTGCTTGCCGCTATCTTCTTGTTAGTAGCATTAGATTTTTCTTGATTGGGTGAGACGAATTAACCCATATCACATAGGTCCACCTCGACGCGGCCACGTCACCGAAATTTAAATCGAAGTTGGAGTCGCCACCGAACTTTGTGGGAGTTCGGACCCGTTCGAACCCACTCTATACTTAGGCGTATCGCGCACAAAGCACGGCCTGCCTTTGTACTATAGCACGTGGGGGTTCGTCCCTTTGTATAACGATATCGATGTCGAATTATCGAATATCGTGTATCGAATGAATCTCGTTGCCAATGGTTTCGGGCATCTAAAAACCGAAGGTTCTAATTAATGGGTGAAGGTACGTGTCCGGAAGCCCACGAAGGACACCCAACCCCACCCGCACATAGCGACCTCTACTAAGATATCGATCGGTGTTTAAGTGCGCACATTAGTAAGACGATGAAAATGTATGACAACCAGCATTTTGGGCTATACATGTGTGTAGACACCCACATTTTGACCGCCAGGTGTCTATAGTAGTTCCCGCCAAACACCCGATGATTATCGGACGCAAACGTGCTTTGACGGACTCGGATATGGGCTCGAAATCATAGACATTTGGCTTGGGCTTATTACGGAGTACAAATCTTATAAAACCAACCTCAAATCCAGGCCCAGTGGGTCGTTTCGAGTCAAATAAGACTAATTTGGATCGAATCCGGCACCAGGGGCAAAACCGTCTTTTAGCGACCGGGTCAAACCCGGTCAAAGATATTTTTTTTCCTGAGTCACCCGAACCTGCCGTGACACCACACGTCCGGTTTGGACTAAACTGCTACAAAAAATCAGCCCCGAAAACATTAAACAATTCCATTTAAGGATAGAATTCGATCTCAAGTAGGAACTCTATCCGAAAACCGAATCAGATACTCGACCAAGCATAAGCTCGGCCGAAATACTCCACCAACCAGCCGAGATTTGTTGCTTCTTCACCAAGCAACGGAATTTACGTTCCTCTCGACTTCCTACATTTCCTATCCTAAGCGGTAGTTCCTATCCAACTACTTCTCCTAGCCAAGGTCGGGAATACTCCTATAAATAGCCCCTTGCACAACACAAAAAAAAGATCATCAGACATCTATCATACATACTTCATCGACATCTAGCAAAAATAATTCAAAGCAAATCCCGACATACATCCAAAGAAGCACCGAAATACTGTCAAAATACCGAAGAATCCGACCCCGAGAAGCCGGCCGAAACCCGTCCCATCACACGACCAAACCGACACCCAAATCCATCCCACATCATCTCGACGCTCCCAAGTTTAAAGCCACTTTCCGACGAGCTCTAATCCGAGAAAACAAAGCATGTAGGTTGAGGGTGTAAAATCAAACCCGTTTCTCTCTTCTCTCTTCTCCTCCTCCTCGTCTTTTCTTCCTTTTGCGTCGTCGGTCGATTTATTTATTTATTACTGGTCGTTCGTCGTTATTATTATTATTTCTAATAATCGATACTACAAAAACTATTTTTATATAACGTTCTTAAAATACGATATCGATTCTCTAATCAAATATCGTATTCAAACAAGAACTAAATTAATTAAAACTCGTTGATGCTAAAAAATCGTTACCTTTTTTTCTCAAAACAAATTCGACGATTTTTTACGCGGAGAGAATTAACATCTTTTTCGTTCAAATTCTTTTTTTTTCTTTATCATTCAAAACAAACTTTTTTTTTTTCAAAACCTTTTCTAAAAATCATTCTGACTATTTGATATCGATTCTATAATCGAATATCAAATAGGACGAATATCGAAAATATAAATCGAGTATAAATAAATCCATATTTGTACGCGATTTATAAAAATTAACGATTTTCGACAAAATAAAAAAAAAACGAACAGACCCCCACGCGAGTCGCGCGCCTGTCAGGCGACTCGCGCGGAGGCCTGGATGGCCGAGTCCCTTTTTCTCATTTTCTCGTTTTTTTTATCCTTCTCGGATCTTACATAAAAAGCGATCCTCGCGACATATTTTCAGATTTCGATAAATACTTTTTCGACCTCGGTCAACACGTGTTAATCCATCACGTGTCATAAACCTTTTTCAAAATCATGCATATTATTGTATTTACATCTTTATTCGATTTATCAAACGTTACTAACTCGTTTTCTCGTGTTTGTAGCAATCTATTTATTTCTATCGTTTTATTAGACTAAAACGAACCTCACATGCTAAAATAACTTTGACGTTATTAGTTTAAAATGCATTAAATGACTTAGCAACCCATTTATTTTTCTCACATGCTTATTGAAAATAATCTTTGCATATCATTCAACCGTCGAACTAACGCGTGTACACCAAAAACGAACGATATCTTAGTAAAGGCCGCTAAGTGCGGGCGGGGTTGGGTGTTCTTAGTGAACTTCCCAACACGTACTCTCACCCCTTACTCAGAACCATGGTTTCCGGATGTCCGAATCCATTGGCAACGAGAGTCATTCAATACACGATATCCGATAATGTCGGTATCGGTATCACAATGCAAAGGGACGAACCCAATAAGCTCTGACATCGGAAATGGGCCGTATTTTGTATATGGCCCACTAAGACATAGAGTGAGTTCGAACGGGCCCGAACTCCCACAAAGTTCGGTGGCGACTCCTACTTCGATTTAAATTTCAATTTGACCATCTCATATGGAGATTCATTCGCCGCCCCAAACCCGCGCGTGGCCGCGTCGGGGTGGACCTATGTCGTGTCCACAATGTGAAATATGTGCTCACTACGTCGTTTAATGCATCTAGAGTATGTCGAAAATGGATTTAGCATGTGATGTTCATTTGAAAACAGTAAATGCCAAACAATGAATTAAATAACTTGAAACTAAATTACAAATTACACGGGCGGAATACAACCCGGAATTCACAGTACGACAAGCAAAGATATAATATTATCGAGTTAGAAACAAAAACGTAAACTATAAACAAACTCGTATTGAAAACGTAAGATGAAACCGTAAACCAAATGATTGGACAGACTCTAATTAGCTACGTATTACATTATGTATTGACCAGAGGATAGAGGCTTGGACGCACGAAAAAGTGCAGCCTAAAACTCAGGCGCCTGAGGCGAGGCGGGCTGATGTTCAGGCGCCTGAGGTGAGGCGGGCTGATGTTCAGGCGCCTGAGGTTAGGCAGCCTGATGTTCAGGCGCCTGTCCCAGGGCGCCCAGACAGGCAATGTTCGGAACCAAAGCATGGTGCTAACTTGATCCCGAAGCCTCGATATCTCGTCCCGACTTATCCTAACGAAATCTAACCATCCCGATCCATCGTATATCGAGTCTGACTAAGGAGTCACCGATATAAAATTACGTAATAAGACGTTCGCTCAAAGTCGTAAAAAGGTAAAAAAGAATATGAAATATGGATTCGTAAAAGAGACGCGTGATAGATTAGCACGCATCGACTACCGTTGCAAGTATTATTCCCTAGGAGAAATTTGTATCGTCGTGACTATATTGAAAGTCTACGATATCTCATTTCTACCATAATGGAGTACTTGTCCTTCATTGTCTCAATTTATGATTTAGATCCACCATATCGACCTAATATGAATATCGGAGCCCTCCGTATCGCGATGTTGTTATCGGGTCGCGCAAACCGTACGACTCTCGGATTGACATCATGAGGTTTCGTATTACTTCGATTATCGATAGCTCTTTACGCGTGACATTCGATTTCGGAATCGACATCAGGCACTTAGAGCGACATTTGAAAACGATATCGAAAAAACTCGACAAAGGATTTCAGAGATCGCGTTATAACCCGAAGGGTTAGGCGTACGCCATAAGGCGCCCTTACCCTCAGGCGCTTGGGGCGGCACGCCTCAATAATGGGGCGCCACCTCCGATGCCTCCTGTTTGATGGTTATACGGACTATAGGCAGAAATAATTATCGAATGTGTTCGATTGAAAAGTTCGATTTGTCGTAGCAAATATTAGGCCCTTTGCATTTCGGCGTCGTAGTTTGGCCTTTAAGGCCCACGATGCTCGATTTAGCATCATCGGACATTTGCTTGAATCGATTTTAAAAATAGTTTGGTAATAGTATACGTGGTATTAGTATAACGAAAATTAAAAGTTAGTATACGGAAATGTAAAGTGTTAGTAATGTTAGTAATAAGAAATAGAATGTTAGATACAAAAATGTGAAATGTTAGTAATGTTAGTATACAAATATATAAGAAAGAGTAAGAGATTAGAAATGGGATTTGTACACCCTCAACCTACATGTCAAACGGGCTCGTGGAATATCATCGTAGACACGGAGAGCGGTTCGAGTATGTAGAATGAGTTAAGGTGTGTTTTTTGTGTTTGGGACTACCGAACCCTTGTCGAATGAAGGAAGTAGTTTTTGAGATTGACGAGGTTTGACTCGGTTTGTGTATGTGAAGGAGAAAAAGAGCTCTCGGATTTCTGAAATGGAGTTTCAGAAATGAAGTTGTCGACCCTTGGAACGTTGGACGTGAGAGTGTATTTATAGGGTTTTGCGAAATGCTCTGACCCAGGACATAATATGTAAATCATTGGGGAAAAAAATTAATTACTCAAAAGTAGATAGTTTGTGAAAAAACATCACTTTAAAAGAATTCAAACCAATGATCATGTCAATAAAGTTCAATTTCATTTCTGATAGCTAGCCATAAGAACTCCAAAGTTAAGGTGCTTGAGTGAGAGTAGTGTTAAGATGGGTGACCTCCCGGGGAAGGCTCTTCGATGCATATGGTGAAATTAAAATATTGGAATGACTCAGCTATAAAGCTATAGGAACCGTTCCAGATGTGACTACTATAGGGGAAGAGAATTCTTACGGCTATTAATTTATTTAACTTATTATATATTTTGTCACCGGAATAAATGTTTTGCCATAAACATAATTAGCCACAAGATAATCTGTGCCAAAAAATTAATTCTAGCCACGGGAGACTCCGTGGCAATAAAATCAATACTTGCCACACTTTTTTTTTCTCGTGGCTATTTGTTTGCCACAGCCACTTCCCCACGGATGCTCTTTCTGTGACAAAGTACTTTAGCCATGAAAATTTAGCACTTCTGCCACGAATTCAGTCGTGGCCCAAGTGCTCATTTGTAGTACTGTGATGCATGTTAACGTCCGATCATTATCGGGTGTTTTGTTGGAGATTGCTACAGACACGAGCAAGCAAAATGTGGGTATCTACAGAGCCCCCACTCTGACTGAGGCTTGGACAAGGCGAAAGTCAGAGTAGCTACCAGGTCAACCGAGGATTACAACCTAGCAGCCTTCTGGTCGGGTCGTTTATAGTCCCTTAGACTTGCGTGAAGGGCTCGCCAGCCATAAGTAGAGGGTCATACCTGTCTTGATACCTCCGTGGGGACTTGCTTTTGAAGTCTTGGGTGTACCTATATGCAGACACATCATATCTTGGATGTTGCATTTTAGGATAAACACAGCCTCGGGTTTTCCACTGGGGAGTAAAGAAGCTTCGTGGGACTTGCTTTCGAAGTCCTGGGTGTACCTGTATGAAAAGACATCATATCTTGGATGTAGCATTTTAGGAGAAACACCGCCTCGGGTCTTCCGCTGGGGAGTAAAGGCTGGTACCTGAAATGTTAGATATGCAAGCAGAAATAGCGGATATAGTAGATAGCAAGATAACATACAAGAAATGCAGTTAAACATCCATAGGCTAGCTTGTGCTGGGTAAAATAATTTTTACTTCATTTTGAAATCGAAGTCCTGACAGCAGCTGACGTGCTAGGAGATAGGTTTTCAAAATTTGAAGGCTTCGAAAAATATTTACAGTTTAATAGACCAATGACCTTGTCGAAAAGGATTTTTCCAAATGGCTAAGTTTTGCAAATTTCAAAGTAGGAATTTAAAGAGAGAGGCATACCGAGAGACTCGACTCTGGATGGGCCACCTAAGATGACAAGGCTATTAAGTCGCGCTACTCTGTAGCCTGGGCGAGTGGCAACACGGTTGAACCTCGAAATGGAAAAGATCTGTTATAGGGGATTGCAGTAGTTTGCAACGAGACTGTTTCTGTATGACAAGACTTAGCAATAGCAATGTTGTAGTCTAGTGCTCTTTTGAATTTTGGGTATTTAGGGTACTCTCCCAAATTGGGTATTGCTTCGAGTCTCTGATAGATTCTTGTCTTCGACTGAGCCAAGTACTAGGACACATGTAAACACCCGCATTTTGCCTGCTAGTTTCTATAGCAGTTTCCAGCAAACACCTGATGATGATCGGACGTAAACACGACTTAATACGCTCGATATTTGCACTCGAAATTAATAGTATTTGGCGCAAGCTTTTAGCGGAGTAAAAATCTCACCAAACTGACCTCAAATTCAGGCCTAGTGGGTCATTTCCAGTCAAATAAGACTAATTTGAGTCAAAACCGTCAGCAAGGGCAAAACCGTCTTTTAGCGACCGGGTCAGACCCCGGTCAAAGTCGTTTCCGAGCCATAAATATCTGTCACACCACCTCGAAAATCCGACTTGAAGTCAAATACTCCACAGAAAATCAGCCATGGAGAAGAATTAAGCAACTAGAACTCTCCCTTAAAGATAAAACTCGATCTCTAAAAAGAGACTCCTACCCGGCCCAGACCCACTCGATCGAGTGGACCGGCCCACTCGGTCGAGTAGGCTCGTAAAACACACCAAAACTGGCGTCAGACCGGGCAATCGATCGAGTGCCATGCACCACTCGATCGAGTGACCCTTTTTCCAGCTCGACCGGATTACTTTTCTATCCAAAGTCGAAATCCTACTCCATCTAAACCGGGTGTTTTCTTCTCATCCAAGCAAGCTTTTCCTATCCAAAAGCCAAGTACCTTTCCTGGTCAAAACCGGAAACCTCTCCTATAAATACACCCCTTGCACAACACAATTCACAAACATTCACAACATCAACGATTCACAACACACAATTCGTAACCCGAAATTCTAGCAACCTTAGGCAAAGTATACAAAAATATCGTCCCGATTCTCCTCTAGAAATCCTATAGGAAACCCGAGCCAAACCAAGACAAAATACAACACCATACTCCTCCTATATCCTCGTTACTCCTACGCAAGCGCCGTTACTACGAGTCCGTGATCGATGTCGAAATTTGCATGTAGGTTGAGGGTGTTACAAATCACGATTTCTTTCTTTTTCTCTTCCTTCTTTTCGTCTTTTTTCGTCCGTCGTTGTATGTTGTTATCATCGTCGTTTTTTTATTTCTTTTTCTCGTTTCTAATATCGTTATTAGTATTACTACTATCGTAATTAGCAATAAAGCGTCGTCCCTAGGATTCGATATCGACTTTATAGTCAATGTCGGATCTAAAGGAATCAATCAATAAACCATATTAAGCGTAGTCTCGTTGACGCCGAAATAATGATCACATGGTCCGAAATGACTAATTACGACATTACGAAGCAGAGGGAATTATTTCGTCTTAATACAATCAAAAACGATTTATAAACGTCTTTTTCAAAATCCACTCTAAATATCCGATATTGATTCTATAATCAAAAATCGAATATGACGAGTATCGAAAACTGAATCGAGTGTAAATCATATTATATTTTCACGCGATTTAGCAAAATTATCGATTTTAAAATCAAAAATAAATTCCCGGACAGCAGTCCGTACAGGGGGGCACTCGATTGAGTGCCTACACCACTCGATCGAGTGGCACCCCATAATCCGGGCAGAATTTTTTTTTTCGAGACCACTCGATCGAGTCCCTCAATGACTCAATCGAGTAGCTTCTGGTGTATCAAAACTGCGAGTCTTTCAGCTATTTTCGAGCCCCGATAAAATTCTTTTTAACGACTTCAATCGTCATGTGTCAAGTCCATCATGTGATCCAATCTTCTTCAAAACCGTGCATCGTATTTACATCGTCTAATTTTTTTTACGCTCCGTTATTATCGCAATTGTTGTATATTATCGTTTGTGGCATTGTATTTTCGGGTGGTATGCCGCTCGTATGTTGTAATCTATTGTCGCACTTTTTTCGTTGTTTGTTTTATTGTACTAAGACGAACCTCGCATGCTAAAATAACTTTGACGTTTGTTTAGATACATTAAACGACGTATTCAAACATAATTTACATGTTTAGTCAAAACGCTGTTTGCATATCATTCAACCGTCAAACTAACGCGCATACACGAACAACGAACGATATCTAAGTAGAGGCCGCTAAGTGCGGGCGGGGTTGGGTGTTCTTTGTGAACTTCCCAACACGTACCCTCACCCCTTACTGATGTAACGGATTTATACTGTCTTTACCAACCCAATTCTTAGCTACTTTAGCCCTTAGTTTTATTATTTATAGTTATTTTAGCTCACTTATGCATTAGAGTAGCGGTTATGTTGTATGGACGTGTTTCTGCGCATTTTCGGTTTATTGTAGGTGTTGTCGCGGAGGATCGCATTTCTAGATTCGGAAAGAAACTTGGATATATTTACACTCAACTCTTGGAACAAAAACATGCCAAATAATGGGCTAAGAAAAGTTAAAATCTTGTAGTTTAAACATGAGTCAGGTCCAAACACCATAGGTCAAGGCACGAGTCAAGCAAGGAAGCAAACACGGAAGAAAATGAGAGCCGCTTTGTGCGGCTGGATCCGCTCTAAGCGGATAGATCAGCCCGCCAAGAAGAATTGAGATGGGGGAGCCGCTACGAGTGGCTGAATCCGCTTATAGCGGCTGGACTGCATCATGTCTCTTCGGATTCTGTTATTTGATGTTACACTTGTTTTTACTACATTAACTTAGAACTTTATGAGAATAGGGAGACATTAGTTTTATCTCATCATTTTCCGATTACTTCTAGAACTCAACACACATTAGATTTTATTCATCATTTTCCACATAGAATTTCATATTTTCCATTGCATTTTCTTATCATCCATGGAAGGCTAAATTCTCAATTCTTGAAGTAGGAGACTGAAACCTTCAAACTAAGTTGATTGTAAGACTTTAATCTCTATTTTGTCTTTTGAATATCAAGTATTGTTTTATATAATTGTTTGATTGTTAATCTATTTATGGTTTGATCACCTAGAATTATTTTGATAATCAATTGCTAGTTTGGGTAATAGAATCCGATTGTTCATGTTACCTAGATATTTGTAGCGAACATATTTCATCAATTTGTATGTCGATTCATCGTTGGTGATTTATAAATAAACAATACTTGTGTGAATCGAATTGTATGATCGCTTGTGTATGCAATTGTTTATCTTTGTCAATGCCTATAATTTATTCTACGTTGTGATTGAACTTAGACGCTTGGACTAGGTTATCATTTTCGTAAGGGCTATTTGTGTACGCTTCCGTAGTAAATGGCTAAACTTAATTGGAATGGTAAATTGTGATTTTACATGACAAAGTATTCAAAGACAATTTAGAGTAATTCAGTCAATGATCAATCTTTAGTTTGTTGGTGGAAATCGATTATTCTAAGATTCGTTTTATTATTATTTTCATCATCATAATATTGCATTTTACTTTTAGTAGACTTAGAATCAAAAATCAAAACACCCCCCAATTGGTTACTTGAGTTACAATCTCTACACACATTCGATTAACGTCACCTTCCTCGTGGGTTCGACCCCTACTTACACTTGCTATTAGTTTGAGTTTGTAGTGGATAAAATTACTAATTTGGAGACTCGCGACAAGTCTAGCCACTTAATCAGAAACATTGTTTCCGGATATCCGAAACCGTTGGCATACGAGAGTCATTCAATACACGGTAACCGATAATGTCGGTATCGGTATCGCAATGCAAAGGGACGAACCCCATAAACTCTGAGATCCGAATAGGCCGTACTTTGTGCACGGCCCACCAAGATATAGAGTGGGTTCGAACGGGCCCGAACTCCCACAAAGTTCGGTGGCGACTCCATTTAGATTTAAATTTCAATCCGAGATCCATCTCACACGATATTAATTCGCCGCCCCAAACCCGCGCGTGGCCGCGTCGGGGTGGACCTATGTCATGTCCACAATTTGGCGACTCCGCTGGGGATACCTGATGTACCACTTGTCATCGGGATTCTCATGGTGAGACTCGAAAAGAAATCGTTCGATTAATAATGTACGCATTTTAGTTCGATGGCTCATGCATAACCCAAGTTTTTCCCGGGCCGGTTACTTGTGACCGATGTCCCACTATACCGCGGTGCATTCCTAAATGGGTACGCTAAAGACTTCTATGGCCGAACTCGTATGGGTTTCACGGCATGTTCTAAGACCAATTCGGCTTAGGAAGTCCGTCCTGATTTACGAGAAAGCCGTCGTTGTTCGTATAGACCATTTCAGACCGACCGAGACTTAGTTTAAGAGCATACATGGTGTCGTTATACTGCTTCCATGACTACATGCTACTTGATTTACATGTCATCTATTTTCAAAAACCATTATTTCAAAAATACATCTTTTTCAAAATTATCCAAATTTCAAAACTCGGGATGCTACCGAAATTAGGACTTACGATTTGACTCAAAATAGCCTATTTCTAGTCGGTATGCTGCCCAAACATTTTCGAACCTTCAAAAAATTCGGCCCGATAGCACTTTGCCGATGGCACTTCCAAATTTCCCTTTTCAAAACTTTCCTCTTCTTAGGACTTTCCATATTTAGCAGTGTCGGGTCTTGTCATAAGTTGTCAAAGTCTCTAGCGTCGAAACTCCGTCGATCTTACATCACGGGTTTCCTCCCTATCCCAGTCCGCCTTATTTGTCAAGGCAAGGCCCACCTATGTAGGACGTACTCCTACAAAGGGAAGTCCGTTTACGCATTCGAGTCCAAAGCCTGGGGAAAATCTCACATGGACCTTCCTTCGAACGGGACTAGGCCCACTCAGCCGAATCCTAAGGAAGTTACACCACCCACGAGTCACCCGTCTAGGTGTCGGTCTTGAGTCATTTTCTCATCTAGTCTTTTCCTTGATCGGGATGTACTGTTTTTATTCTAGGATCTGGGTCAGTTTATGATTACGCGGTATTCTTACAGACAGGCCACCAGTAACCAGACGTCAACGCAAGATGCAAGAAACTTTGGACAATTTGACAGCCTCATTGGCTAAGATTGAAACCCAACTGGCAGCTATCAAGTCCGGCCAGATAGCCATTGTCACCCGTGTGAGCGCCATGGAACAAGGGACTCCTAGCGGTGGGGTTGAGACTACCGGGCCTCTAGCCAAACTCGTCAGCCCGGTCCGCAAGCTGGAAGAGCAGGTCCAACTGTCAACCAACAACACTATCCACACGGAGAATGCCCGTGCCTATTCGCCCCTGACCGACGAACTGCCCGCTAACCTCAACCTTACGGGCCTACCGATGTTTGACGGGACCGAAGACCCGGTACTCCATATCCGGGCCTTCAAAGAATTCATGGTCGTCAAGGGGGTGAAGTCAACCATGTTCAAGCACCTGTTTGCTTCCTCCCTCGAGAAGCATCCGAAAGCCTGGTACTACAGGCTTGATTCCAAGAAATACAAAACTTGGGATGACGTGGCGACAGAGTTTGCTCAGAACTATGCCGACAATACTGAGATCCAGACCACGATGCGCACCCTGGAGGTTATGGTTTTACGAAATAGCTTCAACGCTGGAGGGCCGAGAGCGTGAAGTTGGTCGACAAGCCCAACGAAAAAGTGTTAGTGGAGGCCTTCTTGAAGAATCTCCTCCCCTCTTACCGGGTCCATCTCCGGTACGCTGTTATATCCAACTTCGCTACTTTAACCGAAATGGGGGACAAGGATCGAGGATGACTTAAGATTAGAGAGCCTTACTAAGGCCTCTACCAAAGGGTAGCATGGTGCCAACTCATCCACCAGCAAGCCCACAACCGCAGCTGCTACTCGCAGCATTTTCGACGAGGTTAATTTACTCGAAACCCCGTCCAAGAGGAATAATACCATGCCTCGGGTATTCACTGATATAGGTACTACCTGATAGGCCCAACTCCTGAAGTTCCGATAGAGTGACGCTCCAAGGCCTACAACATCCAGGCCTATTGCCAATACCCTCGAGGCAATGGGCGCGACACTGAGAAATGCTGGAAGCTGAAGCATTTGATCCAGGATCGCATCGAGAGCGGTAAGATCCCTTTACCCGGAGGTAAGCCGAGTAATAAGGACAATCCCTTAGCTACTCACACCATTTTTTCCGGAGAAGTGGTGGACTACTCACACCTCATTTCTCCCTTCATCCCACAAGTAAACAGGATCTGGTGCGATGAAGAGGACGATGTGTACCTCACCAAAGGGGAAGTTGTCCCCATTACTTCGGAGGAGATCCAGAAGACTAAGTCCAAGGCCTTAGCCAGTAACCACCTTAGGGACGCTCCTACTTCAACAACCGTCACTGAACTAGTCAGGGCAGAGGCCGCCTCTGAAGAGCCGACCACCGAAAAGGTTCTCGTGAAGTAATTGAAGAAGAAAATATTTTCGAGTTTTGAATTGGGCAGCATACCGGCTAGAAAATGGGCTATTTTGAGTAAAATCATAAGTCCTAAATTCGGTAGCTTTCCGGGTTTTGAAAGTTGAATATTTTTTGAAAAGATGCATTTTGAAATTGACGTTTTTTGAAAACGACACGGAAACCAAGCATCACATAGTCACGCAAGCATTATAACGACGCCATGTATGTTTTACACTAAGTCTCGGTCGGTTTGAATGGGGTCTATACCAGTGCTCAAAGTCCAGACGAGAATCGGGACGGACTTCCTAAGTCGAGTTGAGGTTAGAACATGCCGGAAAGTCCATACGAATCGACTATGAACACCTTTAACGTATCCAAGGCGGAATACATCGTGGTATAGTCGGACGTCGGTCACCAGTACCGGCCCGGGAAAAATAGGGGTTATGCATGAACCTTAAAACTAAAACGCGTATTGTACTAGTCAAACGATTTCTATACGAGTCTCACCCTGAGGATGCCGATGGTTAGTCACTCATCAGTTAACCCCCAGCGGAGTCGCCAAATTATGGACATGACGTAGGTCCACCCCGACGCGGCCACGCGCGGGTTTGTCTAGGCGAATGCATCTCCATATGAGAATGGATCGAATTGAAATTTAAGTCGAAATGGAGTCGCCACCGAAATTTGTGGGAGTTCGGACACGTTCGAGCCCACTCTATATCGCCATGGACCATACACAAAGTATGACCCATTTCGGTTTTAGAGTTTATTGGGCTCGTCCATTTGCATTACGATACCTATACCGGTAATCGTGTAAATAATGACTCTCGTGCGCCAACGGTTTCGGGCATCCGGAAACCGAGGTTCTGAGTAAGGGGTGAGGGTACGTGTTGGGAAGCCCACTAAGGACACCCAACCCCGCCCGCACATAGCGGCCTCTACTAAGTAATCGTTTGACTTTCTAATATGCGCGTTAGTAATCCGGTGAAATGATATGCAGACAGCGTTTTAGCTAAACATGCGAATTAAATGTGAGCTACGTCATTTTAATGCATCTAATTTATTGTCGAAGTGATTTAGCATGTGAGGGTTCATTTATAAACGGTAAAACGTAAAAAAATAAAACAAAAGCAATATAAATCGGTTACAAGTTACACGGGCGGAATACAACCCGGAATTCACAATACAACGAACAATAATATAGAATAATCGGAATATATGACTAAAATGATAGCCGATAAATAGAAACGGACCCGTATATAGTAAATATGAACTAGACCGTGAGTCGTGTAAATGGACGAACTTTGATTGAATACTCATTATTTTGTGTATTAACCAAAGGACAGAGATATAGGACCTAGGCGTGATGCTAGCCCGATCACAAATCTCGATGTCTTGCCCCAACTTATCATATCGAGAAATTGGAGTCTAAATTAATTATGCGTCGGATACGACTATGGAGTCGTCAACGCAAGATTAATAGTGAGATCGTCGATCAAAGTTGTTTATGTGCAATGATATGCATGTATTTTGAAATGGAGATCACGTGATTGACTTTACGCGTGTTGACTAAGTCGCTTTTTAAAAGACGAGGCTCGGATGATAAAAAGAGCTCTCGGATTTCTGGGCTACAGGACCCACTCGATCGAGTCATGGTCTGACTCGGTCGAGTGTGTCCTCGAAGAGGCTACTGTCCATGATTTGGGGTGCTACTCGATCGAGTAGCCTATGTACTCGGTCGAGTGGCACCTGTACGAGGTATAACTTGTCTCGTTTTATGCATTTTAAAATTGATAATTAACCGAGTTACATATAAATATGGTACGATTTATATGCAACTCGATCTTCGGTACTCTAATGTGTATATCAAGATTACGAGACCGTTATCGGAGATTTTGGAAAAGATGATATAAAAATCGTTTTAAATTGGACCGGGACAAAATTAGTTCCCTCCGCATTACGTCATCTTTAATAATCCTTACGAATTATGCGATGTTCGATTTAGCGTCAACGGGTTTTGTACCGATCCTTTGAAATGGAATTAAGCCCGTTCAACTACTTACTATCACGATCACGTTATACCCTTGAGTGCGTAGGGCGGTGCTCCTCGAAAGGGCGCCACCACTATTGCGGCTCGTAAAGAGATTAAACGGACTTTGTGCAATAGTCGTAGTTAAATGAGTTAAATCCGAATTTTGATATTATTATACGTATACACGGTATATAATGTTAATATGACGAAACGAATAAAAGAAAATGTTAGCGGTTAGATGCGATAATAAATGTTAGCGTTAGATGTTAGTGTTAGTATTGTCGTTACTATCGACATAATCATAATACTAAAACATAAACGTAAATGTACATAAAAAGAACGAAAAGAAAGGGGAGAAGGAGAAGTCGGTGTTGAATTGTCACACCCTCAACCTACATGCTCTTGCTTCTCGGGATACGGTTCGTCAAATGGCGGCAATGGCGCGGGAATCGTCGAGATACGTAGGAAGAGTTTATGGTGTGTATGTATGAGGTTTGTATGGAGGATTGTTTTCTTAGTTTTTATGAGTTTCGATCTCGGAATGCATGTAGACGGGTGTGTATGTGGTGATGTCGAAATGTTGATGATTTGTGACTTAATGTGGCTGAAAAGTGTAGCTCTTGAAGGTAGTGAATGCTTAGGAAAAAGTTGTGAAATGTGATGGATTGATAGGGTATTTATAGGAGAAACCCCACGACATAGGGTCACTCGATCGAGTGGCCCTAGTGCACTCGGTCGAGTGCCTTCAAAGACGGGTCTGTTCCGGATTTTGAGGCTCCACTCGATCGAGTGGGTCAATCACTCGACCGAGTGGATCAATTTGGACGAGATATTTTAGGGATGATTGACTCTTGATTGTTTTTGATTATTTTTTGAATTTTGCTATTTGGCGCAAGTTTCTAGAAGCGCACCAGGTCATTTTTGTGTGTCGGATTCGTCTTTGACCGGGTTTCGACCCGGTTGCTAAAAGACGGGTTTTATTTTTGGTGTCGGTTTTGGCCCAAATTAGTCCCATTTTACTCGGAATGACCCACTGGGCCTGGTTTTGAGGTTGGTTTTGTGAGATTTGTATCCCGTTAAAAGCCCATGCCTGACATTATTGATTTCGAGCCCGTATCCGAGTGCGTTAGAGCACGTTAGCGTCTGATCATCATCGGGTGTTTTTTGGAAACTACCATAGACACCTGGCAGTCAAAATGCCGGTGTCTACATCTGCTCGACTAGCCAACTCCGAGTATAGCATGGAAGCTCTGTCGGATTCTCCGCAGAACCATCTGTAGTAGTGAGTATTTTATGTTTTAGTTGGTTTTTAGAATTTTTATTATCGATTTGGGATTTGCTTAGCTGCCTTGTTGAGAGAGGTGACTCGTTTTGGTTGAGTCGACCATTTTATTATCGAGTTTTGTGTATTAATGCTTGGTCGTTTCGCAATTTTGGCAAGACCCCACTTGTCTTGTAAGGGGATATTCTCCTCATAATATCTTGTTGTGAGTTAAAGCGACGAAGCGAGCCTGTTTATTGTCTCGTATCGACAATTAGTGTAAATTGCTTTTGTCGTAGACTATTTGAGCTTACTCGAGGGCGAGTAAGGTTTAAGTGTGGGGAGTTGATAAACGTCATTTTAGTTATTATTTTACCCACATTTATTTACTTATTCGTGTCGATTTTGTGTACTTAATTGTTATTATAGCTCATTATAGGTTATTATACGATAATAAGTGCTAATTAGTGATTTAGTTATAAATATCGTAATAATTGTTATTTTCCGAGAATTTGGTACTGCTTTGTCTTGTTTGTATTTTATAGGTACCGTTTCGGGAATAACCGAGTAAAATCGAGTTAATGAACAAAGTGGGTCAAGCAAAAGTCAAAGGCCAACTTGACCGGGCTGTCTTGAAATGACAATATCTCACTCATACGACATCGAAACCAAGTGATTCAGGATGCATTGGAAAGCTTAGTTCGAGACCTAAAAATTTGTAGAAGGAAGCGAGATCCAATTTTCTTAGATTGGGGTTCGTAATCGAGCTACAACACGGTAGCTATTGAATCAAAGCGAAGATCGGGCTCACTCACCAAATAAAAAGATGAAGATCCGGCCCAATACGAAAAGAAAAGAAAAGAAAGGGAGAGAATTAGATAGAGAGTGGATAGCAGGAGGAGAAAAGGAGAATTCGGGAGAGAGGGAGGGAGTTTGAGTTAAAAAGGAAAAAAGAATGTCGTAGGGTGGAGAAGAAAGGAGGCCGCACCACATGCAAGTAGAAATAGGTAGAATTAGGATTATTTTTTTCTCTCTTAATCTTTCATATTATTAGTTCCTAATCCAGATTATTTTAGTCTTAATTGCTTGGATTAATCTCCGACACTAGTTTTTGTTATTCATTTATGCAATTTGTCTTTTCAATTTGGTATATTTTCTTCTCCCCTTTTCATTATTGTTCATCTTTATTGTTTATTAGTTTAAGTTAATTTTATTGCTGAATTAGTTTAAAGTTTTCGTCTTTATTAGTTATTCATGTTTAATAATCCCTCTGTCCCAATGAATTGTTTGCTTATTCCATATTGAGGCATCTCAATGAATTGTCTGTCTTTCTATTTTAGGAATGTTTTTTATATGCAATTTGACTCTTCTTATGAGTTTTGTTCCACATGTCACTTCCTCATTGGATCCCTTATCCTTGGTGCCAAAAGTAAAGACAAAAATTCATTGGAACGGAGAGAGTATTATGATTAGAGTGATGGGTAGTTTAATTAGTTTACTTTTAGGGCTCGTTTGGGATGGAGTAATATATTAAGGGGTGATGAAGCTAAAATGAACTAGAAAATGGAAGAGATGAGTGATTAGTGTTTCTAATTTATGGTGTAAAGGGAGAGAAGGGAGTAACAATTACCCCCATATGGGAGTAATGCATTACTTATGGGCTAAGTTGTACCGATACGGACACAGACACGTATCGGACACGGGACACGGCGCTCAGATTTTTTTAAGACACGGGGACACGACAAAAAAGACAATATGTATATCAAAATAAAGAGAATTTTAAGCTCTTTATAACGAACATTCAAATTTAGGTCACTTATAAGGCCGCAAAGAAAGAGGTAATGAACTAATCATCATTGTCGATTACCGGAGAGGAGAACCGGTCAGGGTCGCTATCGGCATCGGAGTTGGGATCGGCGTCGGTGTCGAGTTCAAGTGAAAAGGGTTGTTGAAACTTCAAAAGGAGGTAATAAGGGGATGCTTGGTGGCGGGTGCGTTTGAAAAGAGGAGAGTTTTGTTTATTTTTTGTCCTGAATCGTGTCCTAAATGTGCCGGTCCGTATCCAATACGTGTCCATTTTAAAAAAAAAAACCAGATACGGTTTTTGGTGTGTCCGACAAGTATCCAGGCGTGTCCTAGACGTGTCGGTGTCCGACACACGGATACGCCACAAATGAGGCATGTCCGTGCAACCTAGCTTATGGGGGGAGGGGAGTAATGTTTTAACCCAAAAGAGGTCATATTAGTCTCATTTTGATCTTTTTTTTCTCCATTTCCACTTAACACCAAAACTACCATCCTCCATTTTCTAGTTCATTTTAGCTCCATTACACCTTAATACATTACCTACATCCCAAGCGAACCCTTAATCATGTTAGAGTAGTTATTTTTTTATGGTTGAAGAAGACCCGGTTTGTTTCGTCTTGTGGGATTGTTGTGTGTTTAATTATGGACTTTGTCAACTAATTGTTGGTGATCTCCTTTGATTACCGATTTTTGTATGATTTAATTGTCTTGGCCATGATAGGCAAGTTGTATTTTGTCGAGCTTTCATTGGTGTGGGTCGACCTAGTAAGTCGCAAGGTCCTATTATTAGGACCAACCCGGGGTATGTAGATTGAGTCTCGAGAGAGTCTTTCTCATGCCAATTACCGACCATAATCGACTCATTTGCATGCGAGCCCCGATAATTTCTTTGAGACTACCTTGTTAGTTGACCTTGACTGTAGTCCATTTTATCGTATTTATTTCATTTGTTTGTTTCATTCATTTAGTTCGCTAGTTTAGAACCCTCTTCCAACCAAAAATATCTCTTCTCTCGACTAAAACCTTACCTAGATCGAGACCCTTATTTAGATAGACCGTCCCTAAGGAATTTGACCCGACTCACCCTCGACTACCCAAGTTTAGGATTAGTTGGTTTTTACTTTGATTGATCCGGATTCACGACAAATCCTTCTCATCAAGGAGGCTCCATCGCACCAGTTTGCTTCTCTAGTTCAACGTTAGAAGCAGTCAGTCCAGGAGATGCAGCTTCTAACACATCTTCCAGGATAACGTTCAGTTCCATCGGACCTATGCTCGTCCCTGCTCCCCCGTAAATCTTGTGTACTAAAAGAATTATTATTACACTTATTATTGCTAGTAGCTTATGAACTATTATTATTAGTTTTTTTATTGTTGTGTGAGCCGCGTTGAGTTGAAGGCGAGTTATTCACTTTCCTGTATTTCGTCATTGCAGAATTTAGAAGAACTGCATGCGCTTTCTCCCTCTTCTTTCTCTCTCTAAGCGGTTAACTCAATAAAATAAAAAAGTTCACATTTATTATCGAATTACCGGTCATAAAATATAAATTTCGTCAAGAAAAAAATTCATTGACATGTCGAGAAATACGGTCAAAGTATCGTTTTGGAGACTGTGAAAAAATAAATGTAAAGAAAATAAAAAAAATGGAGGAAATATTAACTTTTTGGTATGGTTCACAATCATTCTTGACTGTTTTATTGATTTTGTGTAAAAACAAACCATAACAAATGATTGAGAGGTGGTATGTTACACCCTACAATCCTACTATGTCCCGGCCACGTGATATCCCGGTGACATAAGAGAGAAAAGACTAATAAGAAGCGAGTAAGCCACACATTTGAATTGGATCCTCCTTCAATCACATGGCTAAAGTTACGTGGGTCTGATTTGCTTACTTTACCCAAAAGTCTTGCTTAATCTCAAACTAACTCAATATTTAAAACTGGATCAATGATAAGTTTGGTGAAGTGTTTACCTAATTACATGGATGCGTTCAGTAAGTTTAGTGTATTTTGAAGTAATTACTTTGTATTCCGTACAACATATCTATCGTCCAATTAAATAAAGTGCATTTTAACATAATAAAAGCAATACGATACACCACGGTCGTGCCAATATCGAAGTTTAAGAAACAAAATCATTTTTAGGCTCATGCACGATACATACGACACCACCTAGTAACGACATACTCAGGCACACCAAAAAGACAAGAAGATAAAGCTGAAGTGGAATAATTATTTGGGCACAACACGACACAATAATGCGCTAAGGACCTCGCTCGTGGCATGCATACCATGCCACAATTTTAATTCACGATGAGCACAACACAACGCAACACAAATCATTCATGTAAGTATTTATGTCATGTCATCGTATTATCTTAATAGAATGGATCAACACAAACTAAGACCTTTAACACAAATCATATTCCCAAGAGATAAATTTCTTAAAAGATAGGGAGTATGCATATGATGTAGGTGTAGCCGTGTAGGTCTCTCCTTTACACAAACAATAAGTGAAACACATTGCTTTATTTCAATAATAATAATAAGTGTGTTTTAACATGCCATATTAGGGATAACTCTGAAAACTGGATTTGCCAATGAAAAAGATTGATTTATGACCAAAAATAGTAGTAGAACATACATATAGACCTTAGACAATGATTTGATCATTTAACTATTTGCCGACTTATTTATAGACTTGATAGAATTTTTCTATTTCTTGTTAGACACTATTTGCCGACCTCTCTTCACCACAAGATTTATTGATCGTACCATGCATGCGACGTTATTACTAGGCTTTTTTCATGAGATGAGTTATTATTAACAGCCTAGCTACGTGCAGTGAAAGTGACATGCACTGCATGTCTCCTTTGATTATTATTTAGGGCAAAGGCCAAAGGGTTTTGTTTCGATTGTCGACTTAAGGGCCGGTAGGTCTTTGTACAATTATATCCCTTGTCAATTCTTTCATTTTCAAGCCATCAAACTATATATGGAAGTGTCAATGTGTCATGAATGACGAATGTACTAGCTAGGGTTGTCGTCCGTTTAATTAAGCCATGGTGGGGTTAACATATGTAAGTGTGTTTGATTTTTTTGTAAAGATAGAATACAACTATTTCGATATAACTATACAACTATTCTCCGTTGTGACTGCTTATTTAATCTGTCGTATGTTATAACGAGTCAAACATTATCTATTTAACAAGATAATGATAAAGCATTGGTCCTAAAGAATGAAACGATTTTTGTCATTTTCTATTAAAGTAGGTTAATACTTGACACATTAGAATATTATGACAAATTTTATCACAGTGACAAACTAGAATTTGTGATTGCTATAAAGCGAGTTTATACAATAACGAGGCAACAATTGTTGAGAGCTAACCTCCAACGGTATCATCATTTTTGGTAATTTGCATGTGAGAGGGTGTGTAGACACCCACATTTGGCCGTTAGGTGTCTATAGCAGTTTCCAAAGAACACCCGATGATGATCGGACGTAAACATGCTTTAAGGTACTTGAATATGGGCTCGAAATCATTGGCATTTGGCTTGGGCTTTTTACGGAGTACAAATATCACGAAACCGACTTCAAATTCAGGCCCAGTGGGTCGCTTCCAGTCAAATAAGACTAATTTGGGTCAAAACCGACACCAAGGGCAAAACCGTCTTTTAACGACCGAGTCAAACCCTGGTCAAAGACGTTTCCGAGGCTTAAATATCTGCTGCGTCACATCGGAAATCCGACTAGCAGTCGAATACTACAAAAAATTAGTCACAAAAAATAATAAACAAATCCGTCCGAGATAGAGTTTGATCTCTAAAAGGAGCCTCTTACCTGAGCTAGACCCACTCGATCGAGTGGATAGGCCCACTCGGTCGAGTAGGCTCACAAAAACGCAAAGAACCGGCTTTAGGCCGGGCACTCAATCGAGTTACATGCACCACTCGATCGAGTGACCTCTTTTCCAGTCGGAAGAGGATTTCTCTTCCATCAAAAGACAGAATCCTGTTTCCACTCAAATTGCATGCTTTTCCTATCCAAAGCGGTGTTTCTTCTCACCCAAGCAAGGCTACCTCTCCTGGTCAAGATCGGGACGCTCTCCTATAAATAGACCCGTTGCACAACACAAAGGAAAAATCATCAATTACCAATTCATTCACATCAATACACACACATCGAGCACACATACAACACGACACACCCGAGATTACACCTCGAAGATCCGGTCACCTCTAACCCGATATCCATACACCTTACACGCCTAAACCACCATAACTCACCCTCATAATCTCGACGCTCCCGTGTATAAGCCACATCCCGACGAGCCTCGTTCCGAGAATACTAAGCATGTAGGTTGAGGGTGTAAATTCAAATCCCGTCTTCTCCTTTCTCTCTTTCTCTCTCTCGTTTTGCGTCGTCGGTCCTTCGTCCTCGAGTCATCATCACGTTTTTTTTATTTCTTCTCTTTTTCTTCGCTTCTAATACCGATATTATCGCAACTATCTAATTTTTTTATACAAAAACGGTCATTCTTAAAATATGGTACCGACTTTATAGTCGAATATCGTATCTACAAGAATTAAATTAATCTCATTGATGCTAAGATAATCGTCACATACTCCTAAAAACAAAATACGACGATTTCAACGCGGAGAGAATCTACATTGTTTTTTTCGATTTTCAAACGATTTACAAAACATCCTTTCCAAAAAGTCGCTCTAAATATTAGATATTGGTTCTATAATCAAGTGCCGAATATTACGAGTATCAATATTTAAGTCGAGTAAAAATCGTATTATATTTTTACGCGGCTTAACAAAATTGTCGATTTTTCCAAAAAACAATTTCGAGAGCAAAAACAAACCGGACAGCAGTCCGTACAGGGGGCACTCGATCGAGTGGCACCCCAAAAAATGAATCAGAAACTTTTTTCGAGACCACTCGATCGAGGCCATCAATGACTCGATCGACTAGCTCCTGATTTAGCAAAATAGCGAGTCTTTCAGCACGTTTCGAGTCTCGATAAATATTTTTTATGACTTCGGTCAATACGTGTCAAGTCTATCACGTGATTCATCCTTTCAAAACCATGCATCATATCATATTTACATCGTTTATTCGATTTACAAACCGTTACTAACTCGTTTGTTCAATGTCTTTGTATTTTATTTTTCGTTGTTTTGTTTTATTGTACTAAAATGGACCTCGCATGCTAAATACAATTTCGACATAATTCAAAAATGCATTAAACGACGTAGATCAAACATAATTCACATGTTTAGTCAAAACAATGTTTGCATATCATTCACCGAATTACTAACGCGCGTATTTCAAAATCAAACGATGTCTTAGTAGAGGCCTCTAATGTGCGGACGGGGTTGGGTGTTCTTTGTGAACTTCCCAACACGTACCCTCACCCCTTACTCAGAACCTCGGTTTCCGGATGTCTGAAACCATTGGCGCACGAGAGTCATTCAATACACGGTATCCGGTAATGTCGGTATCGGTATCAAATGCAAAGGGACGAACCCAATAAACTCTGAGATCGGAATGGGCCATATTTTGTACACGGCCTACTAAGATATAGAGTGGGTTCGAACGGGCCCGAACTCCCACAAAGTTCGGTGGCGACTCCACTCCGATTTAAATTTCAATTCAACCCATCTCATATGGAGATTCATTCGCCTCCCCAAACCCGCGCGTCGCCGCGTCGGGGTGGACCTTTGTCATGTCCACAATTTGGCGACTCCGCTGGGGAATAACTGATGCGTGACTTACCATCGGCATCCTCAGGCGGAGACTCGAATAGAAATCGTTTGACTAGTATAATACGTGTTTTAGTTTACGGTTCATGCATAACCCCATCTTTTCCCGGGCCGGTACTAGTGACCGACGTCCCACTATACTATTGATGTAATCCAAATTGGATATGTCAAAGGTGTTCATAGATAATTCGTATGGGTTTCGCGGCATGTTCTAAGCTCAACTCGACTTAGGAAGTCCGTCCCGTTTCTCGGAAAGGCTATGTGCACTGGTATAAACCCATCTAGATCGACCGAGACTTAGTATAAGAGCATACATGGTATCGTTACTATGCTTGCGTGACTATGTGCTACTTGGTTTCTAAAGTCGTTTTCAAAAACCGTCATTTTCAAAATTGCATCTTTTTTTTTCAAACATATCCAATTTCAGAACCCGGGAAGTATACCGAATTTAGGACTTATGATTTACTCAAAATAGCCTATTTCTAGCCGGTATACCGCCCGTTTCAAAGCTCAAAAAAAATTTCAAAACTGTGGGCCAATAACTTTTTTTTTTTTCGATTTTCGAAAAATCGGGGCATCCACCATTTTCTCGAATTTTCCAAGCTCCTCTTCGAAGCTTTCCTCTTCTTAGGACATCCCGTATTTAGCAGTGTCGGGTCTTGTCACGAGTCATCGAAAGTCTCTAGCGTCGAAACTCCGTCGATCTTACATCGCGGGTTTCCCCCCTATCCCAGTCTGCCTTATTTGACTAAGGCATGGCCCACCTACGTAGGACATAAAGGGAAGCCCGTTTACACATTCAAGTCCAAAGTCTGGGGATGTCTCACCTGGACCTTCTTTCGAACAGGACTAGGCCCACTCAACCGAATCCTAAAGAAGGCCCACCACTCACAAGTCACCCGTCTAGATGTCAATCTCAAGTCGTTTTCTTGTCTAGTCTTTTCCTTGCTCGGGATGTACTGTTTGATTCTAGGATCTGGATCCGTTTCTGATTACGCGGTATTCTTACAGACAGGCCAGCGATAACCAGACGCCAGAAAATGTAGGAGTCCATAGACGAGTTGACAGCCTCATTGGCTAAAATAGAGACCCAATTAACGAAAATGAGGGAAGACCAGATAGCTCTCCTCACCCGTGTAAGCGCCGTGGAACAAGGAATTCCGGGTGGTGGAGTTGAAACCACCGGAATCTTAGCTGAGTTGGCTGGCGCGGTCTGCAAGCTGCAGGAACATGTCCATTTGTCGACCAACAACACCATCCACACAGAGAATGCCTGGGCCTATTCACCCCTGACTGACGAATTGCCCGCTAACCTCAACCTTACAGGCTTACCAATGTTCGACGGGACTGAAGACCCGGTACTTCACATCCGGGCCTTCAAAGAATTCATGGCGGTCAAAGGAGTGAAGTCCACCATGTTCAAGCATCTGTTTGCTTCTTCCCTCGAGAAGCATCCAAAAGCCTGGTACTATAGGCTCGATTCCAAGAAATACAAGACTTGGGACGCTATCGCAGCAGAATTCGCTCGGAATTACGCGGATAATACCGAGATCCTGACTACAATGCGTACTTTGGAGGTCATGGCCCAAGAGCCGAAGGAAGGTTTCGCCAAATACCTTCAACGATGGAGGGCCGAGAGCGTAAAGTTGGTCGATAAGCCCAACGAAAAGGTGCTAGTGGAGGCCTTTTTGAAGAATCTTTTCCCCTCTTACCGGGTCCATCTCCGGTACGCCGTCATACCCAATTTCGCTACCTTAACCGAAATGGGTACAAGAATTGAAGACGATTTAAGGTTAGAGAGCCTTACTAAGGCCTCTGCCAAAGGGTATCAAGGGGCCAGCTCGTCCGCCAGGAAGCCCGCAACAGCAGCTGCAACCGGCAGCATCATCGACGAGGTTAATCTACTAGATACCTCATCCAAAAAGAATACTCCAACACGGGTATTCACTGATATAGGGACCACCTATACTTACGCCTTACAAAGGCTATCTTCCAAGGGTCTATTCCAGCCGATAGGCCCAACTCCGGAAGTTTCGGTCGAGAAACGATCCAAAAGCTACAAAATTCAGGCCTATTGCCAATATCACCGAGGTAATGGGCACGATACCGAGAAATGCTTGAAGTTGAAGCACCTTATCCAAGATCTGAACGAAAGCGGGAAAATACCATTGTTCGGCGACAAGCTGAGCAACAAAGAAAACCCGTTCAGTACTCACGCCATCTTTACCGGAGACGTAATCGACTGTTCTCATCTCATCTCTCCTTTCGTCCCGCAAAATAACGGGATTTGGTTCGATGAGGAAGACGACGTTTACCTACCTAAAGGGGAAGCTGTCCCTATCACCCCTAAAGAAGTCCAGAAGGCTAAATGCAAAGCCTTGGCCAGCAGTCACCTCGTCACCGCCGACCCTTCTACCTTGGAAACCGTCACTGAACCCACCAGGACGGAACCAACCCCCGAGGAGCCAAGCACCGACACGGCTCTAGTCAAACAGCTGAAGAGGGCTCGGGTTGATCACACCATATGGCAACTCTTAGTTATTTCTCAAGCTTAGTTACATCGGGAGGCGCTTACTAAGGCTCTCGATCAAATCAAGGTGGACTCGCTGGTTACCCCAACTGAAATGGTAGCCACCATCATGCCCCTTCTCAAGGGCAAATCCAAGGAAGAAGGCCCACTCATCACCTTCTCCGAGTCTGACTTACCACCATTCGGGGCCACCCACAACTTGGCCCTCTACGTCACGGTGATCTGCCGGGGTAGATATCTCCCGATGACCCTGATTGACGACGGGTCCGCTGTAAACGTCTTTCCCCGAAGGACTGCTAAGGCCCTCGGCATCACCGATGCCGACTATCTCCCAAAAGCGCAAACTATCCAGGCTTTTGACGGAAGCCCGAAATCGGTTGCTAGGGCCGTTAAATTAACAAGTATAACAGGCCCGATTGAAAAAGAGCTAGAATTTCAGGTGATTGATGTCACCTCATCTTTCAATTTGCTACTCGGGAGACCATTGATCCACGCGGTCAAAGCCATATCCTCCACTGTCCACAGGAAGGTCAAGATGCCTCTACAAGACGGTGTCATCACTCTCGAAGCCACCCCTATAACCGTAGCAAGCTGCAACACGGCGGGCCAGGCAGACCTACGAGGATTCGATTTCATGGGAATGATCGAAGAGCAATATCTCTTTAGACCCTATTTCACCATTAGCATTGATCTGATGCTACAAAACTTGGGCTACCTACCAGGGGCTACTTCAAGACCATACCTTCCAGCTGGGAAGGTCATCGAGGTCCTAAATGACGGGGAGTCACGATTCGGCTTAGGGTACGCTTTAACCCCGGAGAAGGTGGTCCGGGCCGGCATCCAGAGGGCCTACGACATCATCAAGGGTACCTACTTGGGCCCTTACCGCCCAAGACTGACCGATTACTTCGTCACCCCAGTATTTGAGGCTTCAAGTGGGTCTCTATCAGCCCACCATTACTTATCCCGAGACCAAATTGGCTCGGGAATGCAATTTCATCCCAGATGACATCTTTGCCCTCGTCCAAGCCGAGACAAAGGAGGCGCTGATAATACTGAGCCCGTGCTGGGGCTCTTGTTCAGGGAAGACAAGGCCATCCAGACACCCAAGGAAAAGTTAGTGAACATGATCCTCCGCAGTAACAGGTTCGATCTAACCAAGCTGATCTCTGAAGTCGGCGCTGACACCGGAAAAAGGGCTTGGAGGAAGACTATCAAATGGACCGACAGCCAGGGTCGAGTCTACAAACTGACCACCGGCGAAGGAGATATGCCAGATACCGAGTCCGAGTCCGAGTCCGAGTCTGAGTCGGAGTCTGAGTCCAAGTCTAGAGGGTCCAGTATTAGAATCGAGTCTGTAACCCCTCTTCCTTTAGTCACACCTATCGGAGTCTCGAAGTCTGTCCCGAGAGCACTCCCTATCCCGCCACTGACCAACGATTTGATGGCAGCTCTCTTCGAGCTATTTTCAAAGTTTACTATCAATAATAACGATAACCGTTCTGCTTACGACTTGTCTTATTTCCAAAATTCTTTCAAAATTCAAAAATTTTATTTGCAATAACATTGAGAAGCCCGACGAACAGGTACCTCTACCTCCGCATCTTATCGAACAACTCGAAGAAAGGGAATCTCGAGATTCGGTAATTGAGGAAATCGAATCCATTAACGTAGGAACCCCTTTAGAGCCCCAGATGCTTAAGTTGGGCCTATCCTTAGATCCGGAGGAGAGAAAACAATTCACGAACCTCCTCCAAGAATTTAAGGATGTCTTCGCATGGTCCTACATGGACATGCCGGGGATAGATCGGGAAATAGCTGAACACCGTATACCCATCAAAGACGGGTGTAGACCGGTAAAACAAAAGCTCCGAAGAATGAGGCCCAAATGGTCTCTCAAAGTCAAAGAAGAGGTCGACAAGCAATTCAAAGCGGGCTTTATACAAGTATCTGAATATCCAGAATGGGTTGCAAACATCGTGCCGGTACCTAAAAAGGACGGTAAGGTACGGATATGTGTGGACTTCCGGGACCTTAATAAGGCCAGCCCAAAAGACGATTTTCCGTTATCACACATCGACATACTGGTCGATAACACGGCCGATCATGCCCTTTTATCATTTACGGACGGGTATGCCGGATACAATCAAATTAAAATTGCGAAAGAAGATATGAATATGGCCACCTTCATTACACCTTGGGTACTTACTGTTACACCGTTATGCCATTTGGGCTCATCAATGCCGGGGCCACTTATCAACGAACCGCCACTACTTTATTACACTGTATGATGCATAAGGAAGTGGAGGTTTATGTGGACGACATGATCGTCAAGTCCAAAGACCGAATCGGGCACATTGCGGCCCTAAGGAAATTCTTCACCCGATTACGCAAGTACAACATGAGGCTAAACCCTCAAAAGTGTAGTTTCGGGGTAACATCGGTCAAATTGCTTGGCCATATCGTTAGCCAACGCGGCATCGAGGTCGACCCAGCTAAAATCAAGGCCATTACCGAGATGCAGCCACCTAAGACCGAAAAGGAAATAAGGGGATTTCTCGGAAAAGTCCAATACATCAGCCGCTTCATTTCAAAGTTAACCATGGTATGTGAACCCATTTTCAAGAAACTAAAGATAGGAGAACAAACGTTGTGGGACGATAAATGTCTAACGGCTTTCGATAAAATCAAGGAGATTCTGTTTGCACCGCCGATATTAATGCCACCTCAACCCGGTCTGCCTTTGTCGTTATACCTAACAACGACCGAGACAGCTATGGGGGCTATGCTGGCCCAGACAGTCGACTCGGAGGAACGGGCCATTTACTACATCAATAAGAAGTTCCTGGAGTACGAATGCAAGTATACAATGCTCGAAAAGACGTGTCTAGCTTTAGTTAGGGCCACTAAAAAGCTCCGACACTACATGCTTAGCCACGAGGTACATGTTTTATCCAAAATGGATCCTATCAAGTACCTGTTCGAAAAGCCCATCCTTAATGGTTGGATATCTAGATGGACTCTGATGCTAGCAGAGTTTGACCTCAAATTCGTACCATTAAAAGCCATCAAAGGCCGGGTAGTAGCAGAGTTCCTTGCCGATAGTTCGTTATCTGAAGAAGGACACACCGATACTTGGGCCTTTCCAGATGAAGACATATTCCATAGCGATACCGAGACATGGGATTTATATTTTGATGGGGCATCCAACTTCCGAGGATTCGGGGTTGGGATTCTACTAATATCACTAAAAGGAGAGCATACACCGTTATCCATTAAACTGGACTTTGACGTGACTAACAACGCAGCCGAGTATGAAGCATGCATTCACGGGTTGCAGGCCGCCGCTGATTTAGAAGTAACAAGCCTCCGGGTCCACGGTGACTCATCTCTAGTCATCAATCAGGCTCTTCAAAAATGGAAAACTCGGAATGTCAATCTCGTGGCATACCAAGAGCGAGTAAGGGTTCTCGAAAAGCAATTCCAAAAGGGAGAATACATCTATCTACCCCGTGAAGAAAACCAGTTTGCGGATGCACTTTCCAAATTAGCATCTTTGCTAAACATCCCGGAGCACCTAACCAGCATGCCGATTTGGGTCGAAAGACGGTCTGAGCCGGCATATGTCCATGCCATCCAAGACATCGAAATAACTGATCCAGAACCTTGGTATCAGGCCGTTCTAACCTACTTGACGATGGGAGAATATCCCCCGAGAACCGAAAACCGGGCCAAGAAAGCCCTGCGGAGATTGGCCACCCAATTCATTCGCACGGACGATGAACAGTTATACAAGAAGACGGCACAGGGGGCTCTACTCCTATGCATCGACAAAACGCAGGGCGAAAAGGTTATGGCCGAAGTACACGACGGCGAAAATGGCGCTCATATGAATGCCCATATTCTAGCCCGAAAGATCATGAGGCTCGGATACTATTGGAACAGTATGGAAATCGACTGTCAGTTATATGTCAAACACTGCCATAACTGTCAGATCTTTGCCAACATGCAACATATGCCGTCATCCCTACTATACACCATGACATCACCATGGCCGTTTTCGACATGGGGCATCGACATAATCGAAAAGGTAAACCCTTCCGGGACGGGAGGTCATTGCTTCATTTTGGTGGCTATCGACTATTTCACCAAATGGGTCGAAGCCAAGTCATATCGGATCTTGAACGCCAAGCATGTTGCCAAATTTATCCAAAACAAGATCATATGCAAATACAGGATCCCGGACGAGTTCATCAGTGATCACGAGACCCATTTCCAAGCTGAAACCGCTACTTTGCTAGCAAAATATAAAATCCAAAGGCATACATCTTCGCCTTACCGTCCCCAAACAAATGGAGCGGTAGAGGCTGCCACTAAAATGATTGTCACCATACTTAAAAAGATGGCTGATAATTACCGGGACTGGCCCGACAAAATGCCTTTTGCTCTATGGGGGTACCGAACGTCAATTCGCACCGCGACCGGAGCAACTCCGTATTACTTGACATACAGAATGGAAGCAGTCCAACCAGTCGAACTGGAGGTACCGTCTCTTAGGATTTTACTTGAGAGCCAAGTGCCTGAAGCAGATTGGGTCCAAGCCCGATACGATTCGCTAGTTCTCTTGGACGAACGGCGGTCCCGGGCCCTCAACAACATTCAGATATATCAAAAGAGGATACAACGGCTTTCAACAAAAGAGTTAGGCCCAGAAACATCAAAGAAGGGGACCTGGTTCTAAAATCGGTACGCGCATTGCTACCAGTCGACCCAAGAGGGAAATTGAAACCCAATGGGCTGGGCCATATTTAGTAAAGAAAATCCTATCGGGAGGAGCAGTGATGCTGACAGATTTGGATGAAAATAAATTCGTCAACCCAACAAACTTAGACCAGCTGAAGCGTTACTACCCCTAAAACCTTATCTCAATGTCATTTGCAAAAATGGATTTATAAAAATTTGTCTTTTTATAAATTTTCAAAAATTATAAGCAAGTCAATAAGTTAGGTTTACTTATCCTACTGTCACACATCTCGAACTAATAGCCTTGATGTATTTCAAAAATTGCAAAAATATCTATGTTGGAACTACGTTTGGTTTGATTCCGCTAAATGTGGATACGTAGGCAACCCCTCAAAAGGGTACAACCACTGAAATAACGAAAAGACGAGAACGATTTTCACTAATATGTCTTTTATTACAAAAACCAATAAACTCGGGAATTTCAAAATTACATCACATAAAAAAACACACACACACACACACCACAAAAATAATAGTATTATTTAAATAATAAAAACTAAGGAGGCTAGCACTTAAGGCATTTTCCCCTTTCCCTTGTCCTTGGAATCACATGGAGCCCGATGTCGCCGGGGCGGGGGCGAGCGTTCCCGAATCACTAAAGGAATCTCCTTTGCTCTAACCCGTTTCTTCGACGGTGGGTCCTTTGCCATTGTCACTGGTCCGAGACGAGCCCGTACGTGCTCAGGTAGCCTGTCTCGCGGGCCAAGTCGGTCCTGAACTGCCTGTTTTGGGCCAAGTCTCCTTTCCAAGTCTGTCTGGGGGCTCACTTTCCCCCGTGTACTTTTAGTACTGGACCCTTCAGCTTGAGTCCTAGTCTTCCCTTTTTGACCTGACATCAGTCGGACCAATGTAGCCGGAGTCTCGCCCTCGTTAAAGAAACTCCTATTGTCTTTAGCCTGTTCTCGTCGCAGCAGGTCAAAATCCTCATCAACCTTCAGGGCAGCTCGGGCTTGAGCAGAATCCGCCTTCGTCCATTTCACATAAGAATCTGATACCCAAATCGAATGAAGAGACTTGGGAGTAGACCAGGTAGCCCGGGTGTACCATCGTTGCATCCACGTGTCACACATCACATCTGTCAATTGGGTAGATTCACTCACAACCGCTTCGATTTCCGGTATTCTCCGGGTCCGACCATATTGCCTAAGTATGCGATCGGGATAAAAATGAATTGTCTGCCTAAAGGATAGAATCATCTGATATCGCGCCCTATCTCTTGATTCCAAACCGGTCCGAACATAAATGGGTCACCACGGCACTGTCCACCGGATCAACGGTCCTCCATGGAAAGACAGCATTTCATCCCAATACTTCTGAGTGTTATGGCGAGAAAAGTCAATGGTCCGTCTCCTCGTCATCACTTGATTAGGGCGATATCGATTAACGTCAAGGGGAGGATCTATGACTGATAACCTCTCAAACAACCAAAGGTGGAAAAAAAAAGCAAAAAATATATGAGTTTTCGAAGCAAAATTGACGTCCGCCTGAGGGCACTCGATCGAGTGCCAAGGAGTCACTTGATCGAGTGACACTCCTGAAGCCGGACATTTGGTTTTCTAAGAAGGCACTCGATCGAGTGCCAGAGTGACTCGATCGAGTGCCCATTGTAGCCAAAATAAAAATCGCGAAAACAAATCGAAAATTGAGAAATCGGAAAAATCAGAAAAAATCCGAAGCGAAATACGTGCAGAGGACGGGTACTCCCGGTTAGACGAACCGATGAATCCCTCTTGCGATTATCCAAACCCTGGATGATTTCTCCTGTAATCAGCCAAGCCGGACTATGCTCCGTCTCCATCAGATCAACCACCGTAAAGAGTCGGACATGGCCCATGCATGACAGCAAGTCCATATGACCTTCGAAAGCATAGACATGGAGCATACAGAAGGAAAAAGCCCTACTACTGTGAATTGGTCTGACCCGGACGTCATGCGGATTCATAAACTTCTCGGCTAAGTCAATCAAAGAAATAGTATCGTCTTCAGCCATTCGAGACACTTCATTATGGGAAAGTCTTAAGAATTCCCGTAGTTTCCTCCTTGTGTCGTGGACAGAAAACGGGATAGCAGGACGGAGAATAGGGTTCCATCCTCCCACGGTAGCAATTTCCTCGGGTATAGGGCAGATTTCACCCCGAGGAAAAGCGAAAACATGATAAGTATCGTCCCAATAGGACAAGCAAGCGTCGAGAAAGTGACGATCCACTTGCATCTGGCGGGTCGTGAATAACTGGCTAATGCCGGTCTGATTCAAAGCCACTCTATCCGTATCCCTAAAACATCGGGACCAAACTTGCAGCATTTCGATCAAGCGTTCGATTCCCATGGCTAGATTTCTGGAGAAGAATAAGGACTCGCGGGTTTGTTCTCTTTAGAAAGAAGGGAATTATGGGATTTGTGTGAAAACTAGTGCAGGAGATGGGTATTTATAACATCAAACCCGGACTTTCCTCCTCCCTTTAGGATTCCTAATCCTAGGGGATTTAGCACACAGGCCCCATCTAAGATTCCTTAATTAGTCATCTCGAGCATTCCTATTCCTTTTCAGAGTCAAAATTCTCAAGATTTTCAAAATTTTTGTTCCCCAGCGCGAGTCGTTTCACCTAAATAATACATTTACATGGTTAGACACAGGAACGACTCAAGCAGGGCCATGCAACTCACATATTTCCCCAGCAGAAAGCCCAAGGCGGCATTTTCTCTCAAATCAGCACGGAATGGGCCCATTTACAGGCGCACCCGGGACTTATACGACAAGTTCAAATTCCCCACGGAGTTATCATCATCAACTCAGGTATGATTTCTATCTTACGGCTGGCGAGCCCTTTACGCAGGTCTAATGGATTATAAACGACCCGACCGGAGGTCTACCAGATTTTAATCTTCGATTGATCTGGTAGCTACTCTGACTTTTGCCCTGTCCAAGCCTCAGTCAGAGTGGGGGTCTGTAGACACCCACATTTGGCCGTTAGGTGTCTATAGCAGTTTCCAAAGAACACTCGATGATGATCGGACGTAAACATGCTTTAACGTACTCGAATATTGGCTCGAAATCATTGGCATTTGGCTTGGGCTTTTTACGAAGTACAAATCTCAGGAAACCGACCTCAAATTCAGGCCCATTGGGTCGTTTCCAGTCAAATAAGACTAATTTGGGTCAAAACCGGCACCAAGGGCAAAACCGTCTTTTAGCGACCGAGTCAAACCCCGGTCAAAGACGTTTCTGAGGCTTAAATATCTGCTGCGCCACATTGGAAATCCGACTAGCAGTCGAATACTACAAAAAAACAGTCACAAAAAATAATAAACAAATTCGTCCGAGATAAAGTTTGATCTCTAAAAGGAGCCTCTTACCCGAGCTAGACCCACTCGATCGAGTGGATAGGCCCACTCGGTCGAGTAGGCTCACAAAAACGCAAAGAACCGGCTTTAGGCCGGGCACTCGATTGAGTGACATGCACCACTCGATCGAGTGACCTCTTTTCCAGCCGGAAGAGGAGTTCTCTTCCATCAAAAGACGGAATCCTGTTTCCACTCAAATTGCACGCTTTTCCTATCCAAAGCGGTGTTTCTTCTCATCCAAGCAAGGCTACCTCTCTTAGTCAAGATCAGGAAGCTCTCCTATAAATAGACCCTTAGCACAACACAAAGGAAAAATCATCAATTACCAATTCATTCACATCAATACACACACATCGAGCACACATACAACCCGACACACCCGAGATTACACCTCGAAGATCCGGTCACCTCTAACCCGACATCCATACACCTTAAACGCCTAAACCACCATAACTCACCCGCATAATCTCGACGCTCCCGTGTCTAAGCCACATCCCAACGAGCCCCGTTCCGAGAATACTAAGCATGTAGGTTGAGGTGTAAATTCAAATCCCGTCTTCTCCTTTCTCTCTTTCTCTCTCTCGTTTTGCGTCGTCGGTCCGTCGTCCTCGAGTCATCATCACATTTTTTTATTTCTTCTTTTTTTCTTCGCTTCTAATACCGATATTATTGCAACTACCAAATTTTTTAAACAAAAACAGTCATTCTTAAAATATGGTACCGACTCTATAGTCGAATAACGTATCTACAAGAATTAAATTAATCTCGTTGATGCTAAGATAATCGTCACATAGTCCTAAACACGAAATACGACGATTTCAACGCGGAGAGAATCGACATAGTCTTTTTCGATTTTCAAACGATTTACAAAACATCTTTTCCAAAAAATCGCTCTAAATATTCGATATTGGTTCTATAATCAAGTGCCGAATATTAAGAGTATCAATATTTAAGTCGAGTAAGAATCGTATTATATTTTTACGCGGCTTAACAAAATTGTCGATTTTTTCAAAAAACAATTTCGAGAGCAAAAACAAACCAGACAGCAGTCCGTACAGGAGGCACTCGATCGAGTGGCACCCAAAAAACGAATCAGAAACTTTTTTCGAGACCACTCGATCGAGTCCATCAATGACTCGATCGACTGGCTCCTGATTTAGCAAAACAGCGAGACTTCGGTCAACACGTGTCAAGTCTATCACGTGATTCATCCTTTCAAAACCATTCATCATATCATATTTACATCGTTTATTCGATTTACAAACCGTTACTAACTCGTTTGTTCAATGTCTTTGTATTTTATTTTTCGTTGTTTTGTTTTATTGTACTAAAACGGACCTCGCATGCTAAATACAACTTCGACATAATTCAAAAATGCATTAAACGACGTAGATCAAACATAATTCACATGTTTAGTCAAAACAATGTTTGCATGTCATTCACCGAATTACTAACGCGCGTATTTCAAAATCAAACGATATCTTAGTAGAGGCCGCTAATGTGCGGGCGGGTTTGGGTGTTCTTTCTGAACTTCCCAACACGTACCCTCACCCCTTACTCAGAACCTCGGTTTTCGGATGTCCGAAACCGTTGGCGCACAAGAGTCATTCAATACACGGTATCCGATAATGTCGGTATCGGTATCAAATGCAAAGGGACGAACCCAATAAACTCTGAGATTGGAATGGGCCGTATTTTGTACACGGCCCACTAAGATATAGAGTGGGTTCAAACGGGCCCGAACTACCACAAAGTTCGGTGGCGACTCCACTTCGATTTAAATTTCAATTCGACCCATCTCATATGGAGATTCATTCGCCTCCCCAAACCCGCGCGTGGCCGCGTCGGGGTGACTTATGTCATGTCCACAGGGCGGCGTCGAGGTTGGGCGCCACCCGGTGGTTCTAACCTAGTAAAGTAAAAGAAAACAATTTCGAGAATGTAATTGTGTAAGTTTTTGTTCTGCCTTTTCATTATGCAATGTCTCAATTATATATAAATTCGTAAGCTTGATTTTTAGCAACGATATCAAAAGATATCAATCAATACTCGTAAACAAAGAAACATCCTAAAATAAAATCATGTGAACATAATATACACCTAACAAGAAAATATATACACAATATTTCCTCTAATACCCCTCCTCAAGTTGGAGCATGAAGATTCGTAATGCCCAACTTGGCAAGGAGTGAATGAAATGAACCATGACCCAAGGCTTTTGTCAGGGTATCCGCTAGTTGCATTTGGTATGAACATAGGATGGCGCAATCGTACCACGAATAATTTCATCACGGACGAAACAACAGTCTATTTCAATGTGTTTCGTACGCTCATGGAAAACCGGATTATTAGCAATATGTAAAGCGGCTACATTGTCACAAGAAAGAGAAACGGGATCAGAATGCGTGATACCAAGACTGAGAAGCAAGCCTTTGAGCCAAAGAATTTCACATGTAGCGAAAGCCATTGCCCGATACTCTGCTTCAGCAGAGAAACGCGAGACCATTGTTTGTTTCTTGGTTTTCCATGAAATAGGAGAACCACCCAAGAAGACAAAGTACGCAGTAAGAGACCGACGACTGATTGGACATCCGGCATAATCTGAATCACAATAGGCACTTAGCACCAAAGTAGAATCAGCTCGGAGAAGAATACCTTCACCGGGACAATTCTTTAAATATCGCACAACACGCAAGGCCGCTTCCCATTGAGCTTGTGTAGGATCATGCATAAACTGAGATAAAATAACAAATCAAATGCCCAACCAAGAGCCTATACGGTTCGGGATCAGATAAAGAAGTGTCGGTTGCTAGGGCTAACCGATGGTTTTCGTCCATAGGTACACTAGCCGGTTTTGACCCGAGCAAACCTGTCTCTGTCAAGATGTCAAGAGCATATTTTCGTTGACAAAGAAAAATACCGCTAGAGTTACGAGCTACCTCAATTCCAAGGAAATATTTTAATTTTCCCAAATCTTTCATGTGAAAGCATTTACTGAGATAAGCTTTAAAATCATTGATGGCAGTGCTATTATTCCCGACAATAACTAAATCGTCAACATACACAAGAATATTGAGCTCAATTTCCTTCTTATGAAAGACAAATAGAGAGTGATCATAAACACTAGCAAAGAAACCATAAGTACGCAATGCGGAAGCCAACTTTGCATACCAACATCTAGGAGCTTGACGAAGACCATATAAAGATTTTTGGAGCTTACGTACCTTACCCGACTAACCGGAACTAAAGCCCGGAGGAGGGCGCATATAAACCTCTTCAACCAGGTCGCCATGGAGAAAGGCATTGTGCACATCCATTTGATGTAACTCCCAATTTTTGATTGCGGCAACAGTAAGAAATGTGCGAACTGTAACCATTTTTACCGTAGGAGCAAAAGTTTCACAAAAATCTATACCTTCGACTTGATTATTGCCCAACACGACTAATCGTGCTTTGTATTGTTCAATGGTACCGTCGGCTTTACGTTTGATGCGGAAGACCCACATACAACCAATTGCTTTCTTACCCAAAGGCAAATCTTGGATGGTCCAAGTTTCATTTGCCTCTAAGGCGGCAATTTCCTCGGCCATTGCTTCCTTCCATCGGGGATAGGCCAAGGCTTCTTTAAACAAAGTGGGCTCTGTGTCGGCTGAGATAGCTGCAAAAAATGCTTGATGGGCAACTGAAAATTTATTACAATTCACAAAATGGGCTATGGGATAAGGAGTACCTGTGACCGGGGTGGGTAAAGCATCGAGGGGAACCGTGATCGTGTTAATCATGCTATCTTCTGCCCAACGAACAAAATCATTATAACGAGTGTTAGGAATTTTCTCACGTTTGCCTCGTCCGAGTTCAACATTATCGGCCATGCTCTCCTGACTCTCATTTGGAGTCACATATTCGTGAGACTCATTAAGGTCCAAATGCTCACAGTTGCTCAAAGTAGCATCTTGGTTGGCAAAACCATTTTGAGACACATCAACCTCCTTATGTGTCATACTTTCCTTGTGTGTCATTTCATTATGACCAATAATAGGCTCAACATCAACTAGATTACTATCATCCTCACCAAATTCATTATTATCATCAACGTAATTAAATTCATGAGGGTATAATGAGTTCAATTCCTTTAGTATTTGAGGGTCAGCAAGAAGAAATGTATCCTCATAAATTTAACATCACGAGACTGAAAATAGTCTCCCATCTCAAGATAAAAAAGTTGCCATCCCTTCTTACCGAAAAGGTATCCGAGAAAAATACACCGACGACTTCGACTCTCAAATTTATCACGAAAATTGAGATTTTTGGCATAGCACAAACAACCAAATACTCGGAGTGAGCTTAAATCAGGAGCATGACCAAAAACTAGTTCATAGGGGGTTTTTGCCGCGAAGGACTTTAGACGGAGTCCTATTTATTAAATAAGCGGATCCTAAGACACATTCACCCCAAAAATAAATAGGTAAGTGACCTTGAAAACGCAAATCTCGGGCAACATTAAGAATATGCTGATGCTTACGCTCAACTCTAGCATTTTGTTGTGGCGTCTTAACGACAGAGGTTTTATGTATTATACCATGCTTTTGGAAGTATGTAGCAAGACCAATGAATTTCGTCCCGTTATCACTTCGCATAATTTTAACGCTTTTATTTAATTGACGTTTAATTAATGCAAAGAAATTCATTTTGAGATCGGGTACTTTATCTTTGGTTTTCATCAAATAGACCCACAAGCAACGAGAATAATCATCCACAATTGTCAAGAAATAACGGGAATTGCAAGCACGATTTTCACGGTAAGGTCCCCAAACATCAAAATGTATCAAGTCAAATAAATTGTCTGCCTTATTTTCACTTGAAGGAAAATTATTACGAGTCTGTTTTGCCCTATGACAAATATCACAAGCTCGAGAAGTCAACTTAAGCTTATTATTATGACTAATATTAGGAAGATGTTCCATTACTTGTAATGATGGATGGCCTAGCCGCTTGTGCCATAACTCGATGTCTTCCTCGGTACCGGTCACGACATTAATACGAATCGGTTCCCCCATCATGTAGTAAAGCTCTTCTTTCAGTTTACCCACACCAATCTTCGTCCTCTGGATATGGTCCTGTATAACACATTCAGTTTTTGTGAATTGTAAATTTACAGAGGACAAAGATAATAATTGTGAAACTGATATCAAGTTGCAATAAAATAATGGCACATATAAGACATCCAACAAAATGAGAGCCTTATTTAATCTCACGTTGCCCTTTTGAGTAGCTGAGAGATCATCTCCATTAGGCAATCCGATTTTAATCGGTTGAATAGAGCAAAATGAATCAAATAGAGTCTCATTAAAACACACATGAGCCGATGCCCCGGAGTCAATTATCCATGTGTTAACAGCCTTACCACTCAATCGAATATGATTTGTGACAGTGGAGACCTCACCATTGGAGACCTCACCAAGTACCGCATGAGCTTTAACAGAGCCATTATCCTTCCCGCGCCCGATACTTGCTCCTCTGGGCTCTCGACCTTCAGGATAACCGTGCTTCAACCAACAACGATCTTCAGTGTGCCCATTTTTTAGACAATGGGTGCACTTGAATTGAACACGAATTTTACCTGATTTATTCGGCCCTTGGACAACATAGGCCATGGGGGAAGGCGTTTCGGTCCGTCGTTGAGTAAAGAAGCGAACTTCCTCTTCCTGAACCATTCGAGAGTAGACAACATGAATTGGGGGTAAAGGCTCGATTCCTAAAATGCTAGAACGAAAAATAGCATAATAGGGTTCGAGTCCCATAAGAAATTCACAAACAATGACAGCCTCCCTCCTTTTACGAAGAACTTCATTGAGTCCGCACTTGCATCCGGAACAAGAGCATGATGGAATAGCATCAAAATCTTCAATCTCCCATAGTAATCCATGATGGGTTCCTCGTTCTTTTGCTTACATTCCACGATTTCAGATTTTAATTGAAAAACTTTGACACTGTTTCCCACAGAGAAACGTTGTCGAATGCCCTCCCACAAATATTTGGCGGTGTCACGGTATGAGATTGTAGATCGTATGCTTGGATCGATAGTATTAAATATCCAAGCAACAATCATATAGTTTACCGTCCACCAATCCTCAAGATCGGGAGAACCATCTTTTGGTTAAACGACTTTACCATCGATAAAGCTCAGTTTTCGTTTTGCACCTAACGAACTGCGAAATCCCTTGGCCCATTCTTCATAGTTAGGACCTCGGAGAGCCACATGAGTGATCTACGTTCCGGGGCCATCATTTGAGGTAAGAGCATAAATAGGGTTTGGGATATGTGATTGTTTATCGTAAGTCATAATTTTGACAATGAATTAAAAGAAAAGTAATAAGCTCTGATACCATAAAATAAAAGAAAACAATTTTGAGAACGTAATTGTGTAAGTTTTTTTTTCTGCCTTTTCATTATGCAATGTCTCAATTATTTATAAATTCGTAAGCTTGATTTTTAGCAACGATATCAAAAGATATCAATCAATACTCGTAAACAAAGAAACATCCTAAAATGCTCTCTAAAATCATGTGGACATAATATACACCTAACACGAAAATATATACACAATATTTCCTCCAATACCTAGCTATTTTACATTAAGTAGTAGTTCTTGAAAATTGATCAAGTTTGGGAATAGGTTTTGAACATGGTGATGTCATTAAAGGTTAGCTCGACTTTTTAAAAGAACTAAATAACTCACTTGTATTGGGGTTGACACGAGACTATATATCTAACCAGTAGAGTTGAAGTCACCCTTGTTTTAAAGATAAGAATATAACTATATAAGATACCATACATGAATTGTAGATTTTCATGTATGTTCGAAGGTTCACAAATTGTGCATGGGGTAAGAAAAGAAGAATTTCTACAAATTGTGTAGAGTTTCGGTAAAGTATTGCTCGAAATAAAAATATTATAAAAAAACGGGTTTGATTATTGAAAGTAATAATCATAAATGGGTCCACCTGTCTATGCAGGATTATGCTTCGAGTCGTAATCACTCGGTGAGCAAGTTATATTGGTCCTAGTGGTTGTCTATGCTAGCAACTTGGGTCGCTGCTGTACTATATACTCCGTAGCGTTTTCTTTTATTAGTAAAGAGAAACCGTTCCAACTCCATGTAATTACAGTAGCTTTAGTTGTAGGCTGTAGCATTAGTTTTCCTTACCTAACTTTTAGGATTGTGATCAATGCTTGTAAATGTCTGTTAATATCTGCTTCTTCACTTTCATAGGCTGTATTCCCTCCTATATATTTCTACTTGAATAATAATGGAGGTTTCATGGAAAAATATTCTAATATGGTATCAGATTAGGTTGTTGCCCTTTCTCACTTTTCCAGCCTTTGTCTCCCTCCTTCCTTTGCCCACGTGCAAACCGCCACTGGCCACCATTCCTCGCCGCCTAGCCTCACGCTGACATGGCCGGCGATGATAGAAACCCACTAACCAAAACACTCGTCCATCCCGTCTACACCGTTACTGACATCACACGTAAAGTTCGGGTACTCGATGGCACGAAGGTGTCCTATGCTTCATGGGTCAGTCTTTTCACCTTTCACGTTCGTGGGTACAAGGTTCTTCAACACATTGATGGCACCGACCCTCCGGCCAAAACTGACCCCACGTATGCTGCTTGGTACGAGATTGACTCACACGTTCTCCAATGGATATATGACATCTTATCCGACGACTTACTCCAGCGTGTTCTCGATATCGAATTGTAGACACCTGCATTTTGTCTGCTAGTGTCTATAGCAGTTTCCAACAAAACACCCGATGATGATCGGACGTAAACGTGCTTTAACGCGCTCAAATATGGGCTCGAAATCAATAGTATCCGGCATGGGCTTTTAACGGAGTACAAATCTCACAAAGCAGACCTCAAATCCAGGCCCAGTGGGTCGTTTCCATTCAAATAAGACTAATTTGGGTCAAAACCGACACCGAAGATAAAACCATCTTTTAGCAACCGGGTCAAACCCGGTCTAAGACAAACTTGGTACAAATAATCAGCCACATGCGTTTCTAGAAGGAAACCCAACAACCAAAATCTCTTCAACTTAGGATAAAAATTCTTTCCTAAAAACCCTCCGTGCAGTTTGATCCACTCGGTCGAGTAAACCAGCGAACCGGCCTAACCGGCCTTGAACCGGGCACTCGATCGAGTGCACTTGCACCACTCAATCGAGTGTCCATAGACCGGGGTATTTTCCCTATAAATACCCCGTCACCTTATTTTAGAACCTTTTTACAACTTTTTTCCTACCTTCAATCACCCTCAACCCTCCACAATTCTAACCATCTACACATTCAAAGTCATCCCGAGATCAAAACTCGTCAAAGACCGAGAGAAAAACTCGTCAAATTCCCTCCCTAATCATACATACCATAACTTGCCTACATATCTCGACGCTCCCGCGCCTTTGCTGCTACTAGACGAGCCGTGTTCCGAGCCTGAAGCATGTAGGTTGAGGGTGTAAATTCAAATCCCGACATCTCCCTTTTCTCTTTTCTCATCTCCATTTTTTATTTATTGTATCTTTTTTTTGGTAAAGGGTAAGTATGTACTCTCTCCCATCCATTCAATTCTTTACGTAGGGGGCGTTTTTGTGAGGAGAAATGGTGGGCCTATGTAAAGAATTGAATGGATGGGAGGGAGTATTAATATAGTAACCAATATACAAAAAAGATACCTAATGACTACATCAAATTATGTAGCCATTTAGCATCTCTCGAGAGTATGGGATATTTAATCTTACAAATAGTTCTATTCTTAATATCCGATTTAACCAATTTAGCAATGATTTGCGGCTGTTGCACCACTCCCTCAATCCTACATGTATTCCGTTGTCTCCAAATGTGGCATATCATCGCATTAACCGTTGCCCGAACAATATTGCATTGGAACTTCATACCCCTCATGGTTCTCGCCCAATCTAGACCCCCATTACTGGGAATCCACTTCATCAACCAATCACTTAATATGCCCACAACTCTAGAACTCCAACAACACCCAAAGAATAGATGCTCGAAGGTCTCTTGTTGCGCTTCACATAAGTAGCAAAGATCTGAGTCCGCGACTCCAACCCGCATCAATTTAATTCTAGTGTTTGAAGCTCCTCGAAACCCAAGCCATGAAATGAAACTATGCTTAGGGATGCTCCATCTACTCCACACAATCTGCCACCACGAGACAGGCGCTCTATGATGCCGGAGTTCTTCGTATGCCGTCGAGATCGAATAATGAATATTCGCCCCGTGCCACAATCCATTTGTATACATCTCCTTGATCTTATCCTTCGCATGACATCTTCCTCCACGCCCATGTAACATCAGCATGCGGTTTATAATCCCACCAAGACGTGCCTCCCAAATATATACTATTAACCCATCGAACCCAAAGCCGATCCGATTGATCAAACACCCAAGAAGCCGATTTCGCTACAGCTGCCTCGTTCCATATTGCCAAATCTCTGATTCCCAACCCCCCCTCATTCTTAGGACACCAAATTTTCTCCCAACTCACCAAAGCTCGATTTGTATCCTCCACCCCTCCGTCCCAAAGGAAATTGCGACAAAGAGACCCAATTCGAGCAATAACAAATTTTGGGATAATGAAGACCATGGCCCAGTAATTATGCAATTGTGACAACACAGACTGAACCAGGGTCAATCTACAAGAATATGACAACTTCCGATCCCCAATACTAGATATTCTAACAATAATGCGCGCCAGTAATTTTTCACAATCATTCTTTCCTAGATGGGTATTTTGAATAGGCAAACCAAGATACCGAAAAGGCAACGTACCTTCCACACATCCCGAGAAATGTAAGATGGCCGCCTTCCTATCCTCATCCATTCCTGCAAAATAGGCATGGGATTTGCCTACACTAATACTCAGTCCTGAGGCCCTACCAAACGTAGCAAACGCCCGCCATAATATCTCCATTGACTCCGTTTCCCCTTTACAAACACTACAACAAATTGACACTTGCGCCACGATGTATGCCACGGAAATTTGTTATTTGTGGCTAAATTTTACCTAGCCACGGGAAAAATTTGATTCACTACTTGGGAAAAAAATATGCCACAGGAACATTTTTTTCCGTGGCAAAAACTCACTTGCGCCACGAATTTTATTAAAGTCGTGGCCAATAATCATTCTTGCCACGAAAGATGCCACACCCGTCGCAAAAATATACTTAGCCACGAATTTGTTCAGTGGCTAATATTATTTACCCACGACCTAATTAACTTCCGTGGCGAAATTATTTTTTTGCCACAGATATAATAAACGCATGTGGCTAATGGTTCTCCGAACTTTATTCAAATTACTTTCAAGTTAACTCAAGTGTCAAATATTGATCTTAAAAAATACATTAAAATTCAAAGCTAAAGATAATATCAAGAAACAAATATCAAATTTGAAAATATTTTATTAATAAAAAAAATCGTATTATTTTATTTAGTTTTAAGAAAAAAATAGATGTTTTGTAAAGTTAAATACAAGAAAACTTTGGTTGCCTAATTTGTTGATTTTTTATTAATTATCATTTCTAAATCAATTGATTTCTCTTAATCTGACAATATGTTTTTTTTTTTAAATTTTATAATCTTAAGTATGACTTTTGAAAAACAACTAACATTTACACAGTGTAATATATGCTAGCTAAAATGCAGCGTACATAGCATATTGTAGACACCCACATTTTGACCGTCAGGTGTCTATAGTAGTTTCCGCCAAACACCCGATGATGATCGGACGCAAACGTGCTTTAATGGCCTCGGATATGGGCTCGAAATCATGGACATTTGGTTTAGGCTTATTATGGAGTACAAATCTTACAAAACTAACCTCAAATCCAGGCCCAGTGGGTCGTTTCGAGTCAAATAAGACTAATTTGGGTCGAATCCGGCACCAGGGGCAAAACCGTCTTTTAGCGACCGGGTCAAACCCGGTCAAAGATATTTTTTCCCGAGGTACACGGACCAGCCGTGACACCTCATTAGTTCGGCTAGGCTTAGATACTACAAAATATCTGCCCCGAAAATAGTAAATAAATCTATTCAAGGATAGAATTCGATCTCAAGTAGGAATTCTATCCGAAAACCAAAACAACTTACCGACCGAGCTCAAACACTTAGCCAAAACAGCCCATTTCAGCCGAGACACGGCTTTTTCACCAAGAAACGGGACTCTCGTTCCCTTCAAACTCCTACGTTTCCTATCCAAACCGGTATTTCTTGTCACGTAAGCAAGAGTACTTCTCCTAGCTCCTATCAAGGACTTCACCTATAAATAGGACCCTCCGGTCACACAAATAAATCATCTACATCTATCATCTATCAAATACATCTATCATATATCAATTATCAATCAACTATTCTCGTCAAATTCATAACACATCTACAACAATCAACATCCTAGGCGATACAATCCCATACAATTCATCCCCGAAATTCTAGGCAATTTTAGGAAAACCATATACAAACCCGAGAGCAAAACTCGTCAAATCTCATCCCAATCATAAACCACCATAACTCTTCCTATATCATCTCGACGCTCCCGTGCCTAAGCCACATTTCGATGAGCCCTGTTCCGAGTATACAAAGCATATAGGTTGAAGGTGTAAAATCAAATCGCTTTTTTTCTCCCTTTCTCAATTTTTTTGTCACAATTTTTTGTCACAATTTTTTTGTCACAATTTTTCGAAACAATTTTTTTGTCACAATTTTTCGTCACAATTTTTCAAAATCAAGCATCGAATATTACGAGTATCAATATTTAATTCGAGTATAAATTGCACCATATTTTTACACGACTTAACCAAATCATCAATTTCCAAAACCAAATACAATTTTTTCATCATATCATATTTACATCTTCTAACTCGTTTGCTCCTTTATTATCGCGATTGTTGTATTGTATCGTTGGTTGCATTGTAATTCCGGGTGGTATGCCGCTCGTATATTGTAATCTGTTATCGTTTTTGTTGTTTGTTTTATTGTACTAAAATGAACATCACATGCTAAAACAACTTTGACGTTATTAGTTTAAGATGCATTAAACGACTTAGCAACCCATTTATTTTTCTCACATGCTTAGGGAAAATAATCTTCGCATATCATTCAACCGTCGAACTAACGCGTGTACACCAAAAACGAACGATATCTTAGTAAAGGTCGCTAAGTGCGGGCGGGGTTGAGTGTTCTTAGTGAACTTCCCAACACGTACCCTCACCCCTTACTCAGAACCATGGTTTCCGGAGGTCCGAATCCATTGGCAACGAGAGTCATTCAATACACGGTATCCGATAATGTCGGTATCGGTATCATAATGCAAAGGGACGAACCCAATAATCTCTGACATCGGAAATGGGCCGTATTTTGTACACGGCCCACTACGACATAGAGTGGGTTCGAACGGGCCCGAACTCCCACAAAGTTCGGTGGCGACTCCTACTTCGATTTAAATTTCAATTTGACCATCTCATATGGAGATTCATTCGCCTCCCCAAACCCGCGCGTGGCCGCGTCGGGGTGGACCTATGTCATGTCCACATATATCAAGTAAAATTAGTATGTGATTGATCATCCATCATTAAGACGTCTAATATTATTTAAGACTCTTTCATTTTTACCGCTTAATTAATTAATTTTTTCACATAAAAACTTAAAAAGAAAGTGACTGAGCATGGGTTTTTTCCAAATTATTGATTTTCTTACAATATTTTCAGTGTGAAAAAAACCGCTTTATTAAACTCGTATTTAAGAATTCTAATCGGTCTATATTTTGTTGTGGAATTAACTTTGACTGCGAAAACAATAATTATTTTTTTAAATAATTGTCTTTCAAGTTGTTTGGTTTGGAAGAAAGATTAATGTATTAGAAAGTCGTGCTTAAGTTCAATAACCAGTCAAAATAAGTTTTCAAAAAAAGAGAGGTATAAGTGAGAAAATCAAATAATTAACAAATACAAGTAAGAAAATCTAATAATTAAGAACTAATAGTGAGAAAATCAAAAATTAGTTTATCGTCAACTTTTTAATTCGGTAACTGTTCTGTAATATTATTTGGAAGATATTTTAAAAAATGAATTTAAAATAAAATTTACTTAATGAAAAAATAAAATTCGGATAAAACTTGAAGTAGGCAATAGGAAACTCAATAAGGATAAGAAACTGATGAAATAAAATAACGACCGATAACGAAAAAAAAAAAACATATCGAAAGAACTAGCAATAAAAGAACGTGGAAAATAGAAAATAAAATAAAAATATTGATAAATTAATGAAATCATGAGTCCGAAAATCAACTTCGAAAATATTTTTTTCTCCGGAATAATAATTTTTTACTCATTATATGTAAATCATTGGGAAAAAAAAATTAATTACTCAAAAGTAAATGTAGTTTGTGAAAAAAACATCACTTTAAAAGAATTCAAACCAATGATTAAATCAATAAAGTTCAATTTCATTTCCGGTAGCTGGTCATAAGAACTCCGCAGTTAAGCGTGCTCGAGTGAGAGTAATGTTAGGATGGGTGACCTCCTGGGAAGCATCTTCGATGCGTATGGTGAAGCTAGTAACCGTTCCAGATGTGACTACTATAGGGGTAGAGAATTCTTACGGTTATTAATTTATTTAATTTATTATATATTTTGTCTCAACTATAAAGCTAGTAACCGTTCCAGATGTGACTACTATAGGGGTAGAGAATTCTTACGGTTATTAATTTATTTAATTTATTATATATTTTGTCACCGGAATAAATATTTCGCCAAAAACATAATTAGTCACAGGATAATCCGTGGCAAAATATTAATTCTAGCCACGGGAGACTCCGTGGCAATAAAATCAATACTTGCTACGCTTTTTTTTTTCTCATGGCTATTTGTTTGCCACGGCCACTTGCGCCACGGATGGTATTTCCGTGGCAAAGTACTTTAGCCACGAAAATTTAGCACTTTTGCCACGAATTCTGCCGTGGCCCAAGTGCTCATTTGTAGTAGTGAAAAAAACAGAAGATCATCAGCAAAGAGCAAATGGCTAAGCCTCATTGGGCCACATTTCGGATGGAATTTGAAGTTCTTCTCATTTGTGACAAAATTCATTATGCGAGTAAAATACTCCATGCATATCGTAAATATGAACGAAGACATTGGATCCCCTTGTCTCAATCCCCTTTTTCCTCGAAGGAAGCCAAAAATATCCCCATTAGCATATAACGAGTACGAGACCGTGATGATACACTCCATGAACAATTCCCTAAAATGGTCAGGAAAATCAAAGCTTGTAAAATTTGATCAACAAAACTCCATTCCACACTGTCATACGCCTTATGAATGTCCACTTTGAATAGACATCGAGGAGAAATCCGCTCTCTCTTATACAATTGGACAAGGTCTTGACATAAAAGGACATTTTCCACTATACTTCGCCCCTCAATAAATCCTCCTTGTGTCGGACTTATTATCTGAGGCAATACCCGCGATAATCTTGCACAAATGATTTTGGTAATACAATTATACAAAACATTGCAACAAGCAATCGGGCGGAATTCTTTCACAAACTGAGGCCTATTCACTTTCGGGATTAGAGTAATATTTGCACAATTAAGCTGTTTCAGAAGTTTACCCGAGACAAAAAAATCTTTGATAGCTCTCGTAATATCCTCCCGTATAATGTCCCACGAGTCAATAAAAAATTGACTCGTAAATCCATCTGGACCCGGCGCTTTATCACGAGGAATACTCCATAAAACGTTTTTAATTTCTTCTACAGACACACTCTCTGCCAGCAACATTTTGTGGTCTGGTGTACATATATTCTCGCGACGCACTATGCCCACATTTACATTCTCCACACTATGAGACTCACCCAAAAGGGTCTCATAATAGCAAATAAATGCCCCTTCAATTTCAGCCTTCGTCACACAGTCGTGCCCATCCGCATCAGTGATCTTGGATATGGCATTTTGAGCTCTCTGAGCCCGCAAAATACCATGGAAAAAAGATGAATTTACATCACCGTCTTTGACCCATTTCTGTTTTGCCTTCTGCCCCCAGAAATCCCCGCGAGCCGCTTGCAGTACTCTCACGTGCTCATTGAGCGCAACTTCTTCATTCAGGACAGCAGCAGATCTGTCCGTCCGCACTCGTTCCTGCAACTCTTCCAGTCTCATTTCAGCCTGTTTGCATCGGTTTTCAATATCTGAAATACAATTTGCATTCAGTCCCTTCAATGGACCTTTCAAGCTTCGAAGCTTAGAAACGACTTGGTACATCCTCGTTGCCCTAATTGATTCACTCCAAGCTCTCAATACACAATTCTTGAACTCCGGCGATTTGCTCCATATATTCATATATTTAAAGCTACGATTCTTCCTTGTCGGTGGTTGCTCAAGTTGTACAACACACGGACAATGGTCGAACGTACCTTTTGGCATGAAGTTCGTAAAACCACTCGGAAAAACTCCCATCAAGTCGTCATTAACCAAACCACGATCGATGCTACTATATACCCTCGTTTCAGTCACTTTATGCTTATTGTTCCAAGTGAACCAAGACCCACTAGCCTTACAATCACTAATCTCACAATTAGCAATACAATTTCGGAATTGACTCATATATATAATTCTTCCCCGAGTTCGTCGACACTCCAACATGAATACTTTGACTACTATACTCCAAAATCGACAAGTTTACCTTCTCATGTTTCCATAGAAGCCAAACACGTCCCCCTTCATGACAATGTGTGGAAATGACGTAGGTCCACCCCGACGCGGCCACACGCGGGTTTGGGTAGGCGAATGCACCTCCATATGAGAATGGATCGAATTGAAATTTAAGTCGAAATGGAGTCGCCACCGAACTTTGTGGGAATTCGGACCCGTTCGAGCCCACTCTATGTCGTCATGGGCCATACACAAAGTACGGCCCACTTCGATTTCAGAGTTTATTGGGCTCGTCCCTTTGCATTACGATACCGATACCATCTATACCGATAATCGTGTAAAGAATGACTCTCGTGCGCCAACGGTTTCGGGCATCCGGAAACCGAGGTTCTGAGTAAGGGGTGAGGGTACGTGTTGGGAAGCCCACTAAGGACACCCAACCCCGCCCGCACTTAGCGGCCTCTACTAATACATCGTTTGACTTTCTAATATGAGTGTTAGTGATTCGGTGAAATGATATGCAAACAGCGTTTTTAGCTAAGCATGCGAATTAAATATGAGCTACGTCATTTTAATGCATCTAATTTATTGTCGAAGTGATTTAGCATGCGAGGGTTAATTTATAAACGGTAAAACGCAAATAAATAAAGCAAAGCAATATAAATCGGTTACAAGTTACACGGGCGGAAATACAACCCGGAATTCACAATACAACGAGCAATAAAATAGAATTATCGAATAGGAAATGGTAAACGTTAGCTAGGAACGGAGCCGTATATAATAAATATAAACTAGACCGTGAGTCGTGTAAATGAACGAACATTGATTAAATACACATTATTTTATGTATTAACCAAAGGACGGAGATATAGGACCTAGGCGTGGTGCTAGCCCGATCCCAAATCTCGATGCCTTGTCCCAACTTATCATATCGAGAGATTGGAGTCTAAATTAATCGTGCGTCGGATACGACTAAGGAGTCGTCAACGCAAGATTAATAGTGAGACCGTCGATCAAAGTTGTTTATGTGCAATGATATGCATGTATTTTGAAAGAGAGATCACGTGATTGACTTTACATGTGACGACTAATGTCGTAAAAAAATGACGAGGCTCGAATGATGCGCTAGAGTCCTCGGATATCCAGGCTACAGGGCCCACTCGATCGAGTCATGGCTTGGACTCGATCGAGTGTGCCTTTAGGGGTGCTACTGCCTGTTTTTTTGGGTGCTACTCGATCGAGTGGCTCATGGCACTCGATCGAGTGGCCCCTGTACGAGGTGTAACTCGTTTCGTTTTACTTGTTTGAAATTGATAGTTGGCCGAATTAAATAAAAATATTGACGATTTAGATTTAACTCGATTTTTCGGTACTATAATCATGTCTTATATGATTATAATACCGTTATCGAAATTTTATAGAAAATGTTAATTTGAGATTGAAAGTTTTGATTAACGACGAAATTGTAGCCCTCCGCGTCACGACATAGATATTAACCCTAACGGATTATGTGATGTCGATTTTCGCATCAACGGATTTCACGTTAATCTTGGAAATGGAATCGAATGCATTCAACTATGATTGGTCACGATCGTGTAGTACCCTTGAGTACATTGGGGCGGCGCTCCTCGAAAGGGTGCCACATCCGTCGTTGCTCTTAAAGGGATTAGATGAACTTTAGACGACCGTCATAGTTAAACGGATTTGAAATCGAAACTTGTTATTATTATTACGTATACGCGATAAATGAGACGAAAATAAATAACGATAATTAAATGTTAGATTAGATGCGATAAAGAAAAAGGTTAGATGTTAGAATTAATAATAATGTCGTTGCTATCGACTAATTATAATACATAGACATAAATGTACATAAAAAGAACAAAAAGAAAAGGAAGAAGGAGAAGTCGGTGTTGAATTGTCACACCCTCAACCTATATGTTCTTGCTTCTCGGGATACGGTTCGTCAAATGGTGGTAATGGCTCGGGAACTTCGAGATACGTAGGGAGAGTTGATGGTGTGTATGTATGGAGGTTTTGTAGAGACGAATTTTAACGAGTTTTTGCTCTCAAAATGTGTGCAAGTGTGATGGTGCTTGAGGGTTGAATTATGGCTAAAATGTGAGGCTTTGAAGGTTCAAAGTTGGCTGAAAAATGTAATGGATAAGTTGTGGGTTGATGGGGGTATTTATAGAAAAACCCCACGACCTAGGGTCACTCGATCGAGTGGCCCTAGTGCACTCGGTCGAGTGTCCTTGAAGACGAATCTGGTCCGGTTTTTGAGGCTCCACTCGACCGAGTGGGTCAATCCACTCGATCGAGTGGATAAGGTTGACGAGCCTAAACAGAGAAGGAGTTGACCCTTTTGATTTTTTGAATTTGTTATTTGGTGCAAGTTTCTAGAAATGAACCAGGTTGTTTTTGTGTGTCGGATTCGTCTTTGACCGGGTTTTGACCCGGTCGCTAAAAGACGGGTTTTATTTTTGGTGTTGGTTTTGGCCCAAATTAGTCCCATTTTACTCGGAACGATTCACTGGGCCTGGATTTGAGGTTGGTTTTGTGAGATTTGTATCTCGTTAAATGCCTATGCCGGACATTACTGATCTCGAGCATGTATCCGAGTGCGTTAGAGCACGTTAGCGTCCGATCATCATCGGGTGTTTTTTGGAAACTACCATAGACACCTGGCGGTCAAAATGTGGGTGTCTACAGAGCCCCCACTCTGATTGAGGCTTGGACAAGGCGAAAATCAGAGTAGTTACCAAGTCAATTAAGACCTGGTAGACTTCCTGATCCGGTCGTTTATAGTCCATTAGACTTGTGTAAAGGGCTCGCCAGCCATAAGACAGAAATCATACCTGAGCTGTTGATAATACCTCTGTGGGGAATAAAGACTTGTCGCGTAAGTCCTGGGTGTGCCTGTGTGTGGGCCTATCCCGTGCTATTCCGGGAAAAAAAGTCGTCTCTAGACTTTCCGCTGGGGAGATATATAAACTGTGCGGGCTTGCTTCTGAAGCCTCTAGTTATACCTGTGTCAGTTACATAAAGCTTTGCATGCAACATTTAGGCAAAACACGACTCGCGCTGGGGAATAAAAATTTTGGATGATTGAAAATTTGGAATAAAGTTTTTTTTGAATTTTGACAGACTGCTCGAGATGACTAAATTCCTGTGTTCGTGGGGAGGAGACAAGAGTCGGGCCTGTATGCCTAGGCCTGCTTGGGCCAAGGAGGCACAGCTGCAGGGGAGCTACCACGGTCTTGATGTTATAAACACATCATCCTGGTTTCTTTTTTTGTCACAATCCTCAAAACTTATTCTCCTCAAGAAAAATTCATCTCTTTTAAGAAATTCAAATATGGGTATTGAGCGCCTGACTGGCATGTTGCAAGATTGGTTCTACCGCTTTAGGGATGCGAGTAAGGTAGCCCTAAAGCAGTCGCGTATATTTCAATTGTTCACGTTCCGCCAGATGCACGTGGACCGCCACTTTCTCGACGCGTGTCTGTCCTACTGGAACAACACTTACCACGTTTTTGCCTTTCCTCGGGGCGAAATATGTCCCCTCCCGGAGGAGATTGCTGCCATAGGAGGGTGGAACCCACTGCTCCGTCCTGCTGTCCCTTTCTCAGTTCGAGACCCTAGGAGAAAATTACGGGAGTTTTTAGGGCTCTCCTATGCTGAAGTGTCCCGTATAATTGAAGGGGATACTATTTCTTTGCTTGACCTGACTGAGAAATTCATGAACCCGTATGATATCCGAGTTTTGCCTATTCATAGCCGCAGGGCGTTTGCTTTCTGCATGCTTCACGTGTATGCTTTCGAAGGTTATCTGGACCTGCTGTCTTGTATGGGCAGCGTTCGTCTTCTTGTCATTGTTGACCTGATGGAGACGGAATACAGTCCCGCGTGGTTGATTATGGGGGAGATCATCCAGGGCTTGGACAACCGTAAGAGAGATGAGTCAGCCCGTTTGACTGGGAGCATCCGCCTGCTGCAGGTATATCGCTTTTTTTTTCTTTTTTCTCGTTTTTTTCGTAATATACTGCTACAGGGGCACTCAATCGAGTGCCTTCGTAAAGAGGCTTTCTGTTCTGCTTCAGGGGTGTCACTCGATAGAGTGACCCTGGCACTAGATCGAGTGCCCTCAGGCGAATGTCTGAATCGTTCCGAGATCTCATGAATGTTGTGTTCTTTTCCAGCTCTGGCTATTTGAGAAATTATCGATTATCGAGCCTCCTCCCAACCAGAGTCAGTATTGGTTCAATCACGTGATGACTAGGAGACGTGCTGTCGATTCATCCTATTTCACTACCCAGAAGTATTGGGAGGAAGAATTATCATTTCATCGCGGTCGGCTGATTCGATGGGTGGTTCCATGGTGGCCAATTTATTCCTAGACCGGTTTGGCGCCCAGAAATAGGGCGCGCTATCAGGTGATTTTGTCCCTTAGCCAGACAGTTCACCTCTATCCCGACCGCATACTCAGGCAGTATGGGTGGACTCAGCGTATCCCGGAGAACGAGGCAGTTGTGGGTGAAACTACCTAGCTGACCGACGTTATGTGCGACACCTGGATACAGAGATGGTATACTCGGGTTAATTGGTTCGTTCCCCAGTTGCTTCACTCAATCTGGGTGTCCCATTCTTATTAGAGGTGGACCAAAGCGGAGACTGCCGAAGCTCGCGCTGCCTTGAAGGTTGATGAAACCTTCGACCTGCTTCGGCGAGAGCAGGTCAAAGATAACAGGGATTTCTTTGCTGAAGGGGAGACTCCAGCCCCGATAGTCCGTCTAGTGCCGGGTCAGAGAGGAGGAGCCAGGACTCGAACTGTGGGGTCCAGTGCTAGAGGTGCTAGGGGGGAAGTGAGCCCCCAGATAGACTTGGAGAGAAGACTAGGGCCTAGACCATCAGTCCAGGACCGACTTGGTCCTAGGGATAGGTTGCCGGAGCATGTACGGACTCGACTTGGGCCTGTAACAATAGCTGAAGATCCTCTGTCGAAGAAGAGGACTCGAGCCAAGGAGGTTCCCCTTGTCATCCGGGAACGCCCACCCCCGCCTCGACGTCCCCGGGCCCCTTATGACCCGAAAGACAAAGGCAAGGGCAAGATGCCCGGATACTAGTCTCCATTATTATTATTTGGATATTATTACTATTTTTGTTGTGTGCTTTTTTTGTGGCTTTTCGTGACTTTTTTGTAATTTTGAATTACCGAGTTTATCGGTTTTTTTTTGGAATAATAAAAGTACTATATTAGTGAAGCCGTTCCTGTCTTTTTCGTTATTGCAGTGGTTGTGCTCTTTTGAGGGGCTGCCTACGTATCCACGATTAGTGGAATCAAACCAAACGTAGTTCGGGCGTAGATGTTTTTTTTTTTGCAATTTCGAAATACATCAAGACTATGAGTTCAAGATGTGCGACAGTAGGATAAATAATCCTAACTTATTGACTTGCTTATAATTTTTGAAAAAAATGTTTTTAAATAATTTTTGCAAATGACATTTGAGATAAGGTTTACGGGTAGTAGCGCTTCAGCTGGTCCAGGTTGGTCGGGTTGACGAATTCATTCTCGTCCAGGTCCGTTAGCATCACTACTTCTTCTGATAGAACCTTCTTCACCAGATATGGCCCAGCCCAATTGGGTTTGAATTTTCCTCTTGGGTCAACCGGTAATAATGCACGGACCGATTTGAGAACCGGATCCCCTTCCTTGATAATCCTGGGCCTAACTCTTTTGTTAAAGGCCCATTTGATTCTCTTTTGATATATTTGGATGTTATTGAGGGCCCGAGACCGCCGTTCATCCAAGAGAACCAGCGAGTCATATCGAGCTTGAACCCAATCTGCTTCGGGCACTTGGCTTTCTAGTAGAATTCGGAGAGACGGTATTTCTAATTCGACTGGCTGAACTGCTTCCATTCCGTATGTCAAATAATATGGAGTTGCTCCTGTTGAAGATCAAATCGACGTCCGGTACCCCCATAGGGCAAAGGGTATTTTGTCGGGCCAGTCCCGATAATTTTCAGCCATCTTTTTAAGTATGGTGACAATTGTTTTATTGGCAGCCTCCACCGCTCCATTTGTTTGGGGTTGGTAAGGCGAAGATGTATGCCTTTGGATTCTGTATTTTGCTAGCAAGGTAGCGGTTTCTACTTGGAAATGGGTCCCGTGATCACTGATAAACTCGTGTGGGATCCCGTATCGGCATATGATTTTATTCTGGATGAATTTGGCCACGTGCTTGGCGTTCAAGACACGATATGACTCGGCTTCGACCCATTTGGTGAAATAGTTGATAGCCACCAAAATAAAACAGTGACCTTCCATCCCGGAGGGTTCACTTTCCCAATTATATCAATCCCCCATGTCGAAAATGGCCAAGGCGATGTCATGGTGTATAGTAGAGATGATGGCATGTGTTGAACGTTGCCGAAAATTTGACAATTATGGCAGTGTTTGACATATGATTGACAGTCGGTCTCCATACTGTTCCAGTAGTACCCGAGCCTCATGATTTTTCGGGCTAGCATATGGGCGTTCATATGCGGACCATTTTCACGGTCGTGTAATTCAGCCATCACTTTTTCGGCCTGTGTTTTGTCGATACATAGGAGTAAAGCCCCCTGTGCCGTCTTTTTGTATAACTGACCGTCGTCCGTACGAATGAATTGGGTGGCCAGTCTTCGCAGGGCTTTCTTGGCCCGGTTTTCCGTTCCTGGGGGATATTCTCCCGTAGTCAAATAGATTAGGACAGCCTGATACCAAGGTTCTGGATCGGTGATCTCGATATCTTGAATGGCGTTGACATATGCCGGCTCGGACCGTTGATAACTCCGTTATTGACCGTATTTTCACACTACTTTGACGTTTATTTAGCCTCGATTAATCGTGTTTTCTTAGGCATTTTGGCTCGTTTTGGCTATATTTTGTATTACTCGGTTTTCTTGTGTTTGTCACTTGTTTTTAGGCATTTTCGTGTCAAAAACGATGAAATCGAGCACGCCCGAGTAAAAGGGAGCAAGTGACCCGAGTTCGAGCCTAGACAAGCGCATAGAGGACCAAAAAGGGAAAATAACGGAAGATCGAGTTACGCACGATCCACCGTGCGTAACCCAAGCAGGAAGAAGGGACCGTGCGTATCGGACCGTGCGTAAGGGTCCGACCGTGCGCAAGTCCGGCTCTGTTTTTTTCCCTGTTTTGGCCCGGTTTTGTGTAACCTAATTAGAACTATAAATATCCGATTTTATCATTTTCTTTAGCAGCTGAAAATTTCTATTACACAAGTCATACATTTGAATTATTTGGGGTTTTAGAGAGGGTTTGTAGCTTTGAAGATCTTCATCTTCCTCATTGTCAAAGATTCAAGTTTTTTTATGATTATTATCATTTCTTCTTCTTAATCTCTCCATCCTCTTTAAGTGGGTAATTTTTACTTCTCCTTGCTTTAATTTTGTTATCTTCTCATTTTTGTTACTCTAGTTTTGATTTTTCTTTGTTTCTTCAAGATCTTAGCTTTACTAGTTAATTTCTAGTTTTTCTTGTTAAATTGTTGTTAGTTCATCTTAGTCTTCCCTTTTCTTTGTTTATTACTATAGTTTGATATTAACTTAGTTTCTCTCACTTGGTTCATGTTTATGAATTTCATGTTAGTATTAGGAACCCTCAATTAGATTATTCCAATTTGACCTCTTTATTATAATTGGTAGTATAATTCAATTTACAACAATGTTCATAGTTAAAGACTCCACCTTTATACTTAATTCCATCAATTTAGTCATGATTAGTGAGTAGTCACCCACTAGGGGTCGATGAAGCCTAAATTCGCCTAAATTGTGCCCCTTGTATGTTTTGTATTGATTGAATTGGGTAATTGGGTGAAGTGGTGTTAGGGATTTTGGATTATCTTGGTTTAGGGGTTTGAGACGGTCCTAATCCCTTGGTCATCGATGGGAGTCGATTAGGATGGGTAACCGGTTTGACCCCTCTATCTTGCCTTACCGTACTAGATCGAACACGGGAGTGGTGTCTAGCGTGGTATCCTTCACACTAGTATACGTACCTTTTTGACTTGAGTCGGTTTGGGGTTTATCACGGGAGTGACCCTCGGATTTGACTTAGGGATTCCGTCTTACGAACCCGGGAGGGAGGTAAACGGGAAATTAAGCCGGACACGAACCCGGGAGGGAGGTGGCCGACCTAAACGCATACAACTTCGCCCTTGATCCCAATTCCGTCGATACTTGATATACCTTGGTACGATTTAGGTGAATTGAAGCGACATCGTTCCCTAGTCCTTTTTATTCTTGATCAATCGTTACTACTTTAGTCATCTTAGTTTATTTTAGCTTTAATTTTCTTTTAGTCATTCTCCATATTAGTTATCACTTATTAATCTAGTTTTAGTCTACCATCAATCACTTCTATCGACTTAGATAAACATTTAGGGTAAATACAACTAGGCATCACTTTGCTCCTTGTGGGATCGACCCTCTATTGTGCTACGATTACATCGTACGCTTGCGAGGTATTTAAAACTCCAACAACCGTCTTCCGATGCAGATTGGCATACTGGCCATATGTTCCGGGATGTTTAGTAAGAATGCCAGTTTGGAGAGTGCATCCGCGAACTGATTTTCTTCACGTGGGAGGTAGATATATTCTACCTTCAGGAATTGCTTCTCTAGAACCCTTACTCGCGCTTGGTAAGCCACGAGATTGGCATTCTGAGTTGTCCATTTTTGAAGGGCTTGATTGATGACTAGGGACGAGTCCCCATGAACCCGGAGATTCGTAATTCCCAAATCAGCAGCTGCTTATAACCTGTGGATGCATGCTTCATACTCGGCCGCGTTATTAGTTACATCAAAATCCAGTTTGATGGATAACGGCGTGTTCTCTCCTTTTGGTGATATTAGGAGAATACCAACCCCAAATCCTCGAAAGTTGGATGCTCCATCAAAATACAAATCCCATGTTTCGGTGTCAGTATGGAATATGTCTTCGTCTGGAAAAGTCCCAGTATCGGTATGTCCCTCCTCAGATACCGGACTATCGGCGAGGAACTCGGCTACTACCCGGCCTTTGATGTCTTTTAATGGTACAAATTTGAGGTCGAACTCGGCTAACATTAAAGTCCATCTGGACATCCGACCGTTGAGGATGGGCTTCTCGAATAGGTACTTGATCGGATCCATTTTGGATAAAACATGTACCTCATGGCTAAGCGTATAGTGACGGAGCTTTTTAGTGGCCCATACTAAAGGTAGGCATGTTTTCTCGAGCATTGTATATTTGCATTCATATTCTAGGAACTTTTTACTGACGTAGTAAATAGCCCATTCTTCTGATTCAACTGTCTGAGCCAGCATAGCCCCCATGGCTGTCTCGGTCGTTGTCAGGTATAACGACAAAGGCCAACCGGGTTGAGGTGGCATTAATACCGGCGGGGCAGACAAAATCTCCTTGATTTTATCGAAAGCCGCTTGACATTTATCGTCCCATAGTACCCGTTCCCCTATCTTCAGTTTCTTGAAAATGGGCTCACGTACCATGGTTAGCTTTGAAATAAACCGGCTAATGTATTGGACTTTCCCGAGAAACCCCCTTATTTCTTTTTCAATCTTGGGTGGTTGCATCTCGGTGATGGCTTTGATTTTAGCTGGGTCGACCTTGATGTCGCGTTGGCTAACGATATGGCCCAGTAATTTGCTTGATGTTACCCCGAAACTACACTTTTGAGGGTTTAGCCTCATGTTGTACTTGCGCAGTCGGGTGAAGAATTTTCTTAGGGCAACAACATGCCCATCTCGACTTTTAGACTTAACAATCATGTCATCTACATAAACCTCCACTTCCTTATGCATAATGTCATGTAACAAGGTCGTGGCTGTTCGCTGATAAGTGGCCCCAGCGTTAATGAGACCAAATGGCATGACGGTATAACAGGAAGTTCCTCACGGTGTGGTGAAGGTGGTTTTACCCATGTCTTCTTCTGCCATCTTGATTTGATTGTACCCGGCATAACCGTTCATAAATGATAGAAGGGCATGATCAGCCGTGTTGTCCACCAGTATGTCGATGTGTGGCAACGGAAAATCGTCTTTTGGGCTGGCCTTGTTAAGGTCCCGGAAATCTACACATACCCGCACCTTGCCGTCCTTCTTGGGTACCGGCACGATGTTTGTAACCCAGTCTGGATATTCAGACACTTGTATAAAGCCTGCTTTGAATTGCTTGTCTACCTCTTCTTTGACTTTGAGAGACCACTCGGGCTTCATTCTCCGAAGCTTCTATTTTACCGGCTTACACCCATCTTTGATGGGTATGCGGTGTTCAGCTATTTCCCTGTCTATACCCGGCATGTCCTTGTAGGACCATGCGAAGACATCCTTGAATTCTTGAAGGAGGTTTGTGAATTTTCGTCTCTCCTCGGGATCTAAGGATAACCCTATCTTAAGCATCTGGGGCTCTAAGGTCGTTCCCACATTGATAGACTCGGTTTCCTCGATTACCGGGTCTCGGGATTCCCTCTGTTCTAGTTGCTCGATCAGATGCGGAGGTAAGGAGACCTATTCGTCGGGTTTCTCAATGTCATTGCAAAAAATATTTTCGAAATTGAAAGCATTTTGAAAATAAGACAAGTCATAAGCAGAACGGTTTTCGTTATTATTGATGGTAATTTTGGAAAACAGCTCAAAGAGAGCGGCCATCTGATCATTGGTCAGAGGTAGGATTGGGAGCGCTCTCGGGACAAACCCCGAGGCTCCGGTGGTAGTGACTACAGGGAGGGGGGTTACAGTTTGGACTCTAGCACCAGACCCCTTAGACTCGAATACAGACTCAGACTCAGACTCAGACTCAGAATCGGTGTCTGGCATGTCTCCTTCCCCGGTGGTCAGCTTGTAGACTCGACCCTGGCCGTCGGTCCACTTGACGGTCTTTCTCCATGCTCTTTTCCCAGAATCAGCACCGACCTCTGAGATCAGCTTTGAAGGATCGAACCTGTTGCTTCGAAGGATTAGGTTCACCAAGTCTTCTTTAGGGGTCGGGACAGCCTTGTCTTCCCCAAATAAGAACCCCAGCACGGGCTCGGCATTGTCAGTTCCCTCCTTGGATTCAAATTGGATGAGGACGAATATGTCATCTGAGATATAGTTGTATTCCCGAGCTAGTTCAGTCTCGGGATATGTGATAGTTGGTTGATATAGGCCAACTTGAATAGCCCCGAATACCGGTGTGACGAAATAGTCAGCCAACCTCGGGCTATAAGGGCCCAAGTAGGTACCCTTGATGATGTTGCAGGCCTTCTCAATGCCCGCTCGGACCACATTTCCCGGGGTCACAGCGTACCCTAGGCCAAAGCGAGCTTCCCTGTCATTCAGGACTTCAATAATCTTCCAAGCTAGAAGATATGGCCTCGAAGTAGCCCCCGGTAGATACCCCAAATTTTGTAGCATCGTGTCGATGCTTGTGGTGAAATAAAGCCTGAAAAGGTACTCCTCCTCAATCATCCCCACAAAATCGAACCCTCAAAGGTCAGTGCGGTCCGTGGCGTTACAGCTAGCCACGGTCATAAGGGTTGCCTCTAGAGTAATAATACCGTCTTGCAGGGGCATTTTGATCTTTCGGTGAAGAGTAGAAGACACTGCCTTTACAGCATGAATCCAAGGCCTTCCTAGGAGCAAATTAAAAGAGGAGGTGGCATCGATCACCTGGAACTCTAGCTCCTTTTCAATTGGATCCGTCATAATTGTCAACTTAACGGCCCCAGAAACCGCTTTGGACTTCCATCGAAAGCCTGGATAGTGTGGGCAGTTGGTATGTAGTCGGCCTCGGTGATGCCGAGGGCTTTGGCAGTCCTTAGAGGGAGGACATTCACAGCAGACCCATCGTCAACCAGAGTCATCGGGAGATACTTACCCCGGCAAATTATCGTGATGTACAGGGCCAGATTGTGAGAGGCCCCGAACGGTGGTAGGTCGGCATCCGAGAAGATGACTAATGGGCCTTCTTCTTTGGACTTGCCCTTGAGGTAGGGCAGGATGGTGGCTACCATTTCAGTAGGGGTAACCTGGGAGTCGATCTTGATCTGATCGAGACCCTTAGTAAGCGCCTCTCGATGTTCTTGCGAGCTAACCAGGAGTTGCCATATAGTGAGGTCAACCCGAGCTCTTTTCGATTGTTTGACAAGAGCCGTATCGGTGCTCGGCTCTTCAATGGCTTCTTCCGTCCTGGCAGGTTCAGTGACGGTTGGTGGGACTGAGATGTACTTGGAGCTAGTGGCTGAGTAAGGACGAACGGCAGTGGCGAGGTGGTTACTGGCTAAGGCCCTGGACTTAGCGTTCCGAATTTCTTCGGGGGTGATAGGGACAGCTTCCCCTTTGGTGAGGCGCACAACTTCCTCATCATCGAACCAGATTCCATTGATTTGTGGAATGAAAGGAGAGATAAGGTGAGAACAGTCAATCACTTCTCCGGTGAAGATAGCATGAGAGCTAAAGGGGTTGTCCATATTGCTGGGCTTGTCCCCGGGTAACGGTATTTTCCCTCTCTCAATCAAATCCTGAATCAGATGTTTCAACTTCCAACATTTCTTGGTATCATGTCCATTGCCCCGATGATATTGGCAATAGGCTTGGGCATTGTAGCTTTTGGAGCGTTTTTCAACTGCAACTTCAGGAGTTGGGCCTATCGGTTGGACCAGGCCCTTGGAAGACAGCCTTTGTAAGGCATATGTATAGGTAGTCCCTATATCAGTGAATACCCTAGGAGGGGTATTTCTTTTGGATGAGGCATCCAAGAGATTAACCGTATCAAAGATACTGCGGGTTGCAGCCGGGGGCTTGGCGGTGGATGAGGAAGCCCCTTGGTATCCCTTGCTAGAGGCCTTAGTAAGGTTCTCTAGTCTTAGATCATCTTCAATTCTCATGCCCATTTCAGTAAGAGTGGTGAAATTGGGTACGACAGCATACCGTAGGTGGACCCGGTAGGAAGGGAGGAGGTTCTTGACAAAGGCCTCCACTAAAGTCTTCTCACTGGGCTTATCGACCAGTTTCACACTTTCGGCCCTCCAACGTTGGAGGTATTTGGTAAAGCCTTCCTTAGGTTCTTGGGCCATAACCTCTAGAGATCGCATTGTGGTCTGGATCTCGGTGTTATCAGCATAATTCCGAGCAAATTCTGTAGCCACATCATCCCATGTTGAGAACTTCTTTGGGTCTAGCCTGTAGTACCAGACTTTTGGGTGTTTCTCAAGGGATGCAGCAAAGAGGTTTTTGAACATCGAAGAATCCACTCCCTTGATAGCCATGAATTCCTTGAAGGCCCGCACATGTAGTAACGGGTCTTCAGTCCCTTCAAACATGGGTAAGCCCGTGAGATTCAGGTTCGCGGGCATCTTGTCACTCACTGGAGAATAATCACTACTGTTCTCCTGATGGATATTGTTACTCCCAGTCATGTGAACTTGTTCCTCTAGTCGGCGCACCACGCTAACTAGTTCAGCTAGAGGTTCCGTGACCTCGGTATTAGGAGATCTTTGCTCCACTGCAGCCATACGAGCAACGATAGCCACTTGACCGGCCCTCATTTCTGTCAGTTGGGCATCAATGTCGGTTTGTTTGGCGGCCATGACATCCACAGAGGCCTTCAGATTGTTCAGAGCTGCTTCCATTTTTGCGGTTGTGTCTGGTGGACGGTGGCCTGTCTGTAAGAACACCGCGCAATCAGAAACTGAACCCGGACCTTGGAACCAAAATAGTACATCCCGAGCAAGGGACAGACTAAAAAAAACAACTTGAAAGAGACTTTTGGACGGGTGACTCATGGATGACAGGCCTTCCTTGGGATCCGACGAGTGGGTCGAATCCTGTACGAAGGAAGGTCCGCGTGAGACGTCCCCAGACTTTGGATTCAAATGTGTAGACGGGCCCTCCTTTCTAGGACCATGTCCTTACGTAGGTGGGCCTTGCCTTAGTCTAATAACGCGGACTGGGATAGGGAAGAAACTCGTGATGTAAGATCGACAGAGTTTCGACGCTAAAGACCTTTACGACTTATGACATGACCCGACACTGCTAAATATGGGAATTCCTAAAAAGAGGAAGGTTTTGAAAAGGATTATTTTTGGAAAGTCCGAGAAAACTTGGGGAAAGGCCCGATTTTTTTTCAAGAAAATCGGAAAGGGCATCGGGCCTTGGTTTTGAAAGTTCGAAAATATTTTCGAGTTTTGAGTTGGGCAGCATACCGACTAGAAAGTGGGCTATTTTGAGTAAAATCATAAGTCCTAAATTCGGTGGCTTTCTGGGTTTTGAAATTTGAATATATATTTTTTGAAAAGATGCATTTTTGAAAATGACGGCTTTTTGAAAACGACAAAGAAACCAAGTAGCATATAATAACGCAAGCATTATAACGACGCCATGTATGCTTTACACTAAGTCTCGGTCGGTCTAAATGGGGTCTATACCAGTGCACATAGCCTAGACGAGAATCGGGACGGACTTCCTAAGTCGAGTTGAGATTAGAACATGCCGCGAAACCCATACGAATTGACCATGAGCACCTTTAACGTATCCAAGTCGGAATACATCGTGGTATAGTGGGACGTCGGTCACCAGTACTGGCCCGGGAAAATATGGGTTATGCATGAACCGTAAAACTAAAACGCGTATTGTACTAGTCAAACGATTTCTATTCAAGTCTCACCCTAAGGATGCCGACGGTAAGTCACGCATCAGTTAATCCCCAGCGGAGTCGCCAAATTGTGGACATGACGTAGGTCCACCCCGACGCGGCCACGCGCGGGTTTGGGTAGGCGAATGCACCTCCATATGAGAATGGATCGAATTGAAATTTAAGTCGAAATGGAGTCGCCACCAAACTTTGTGGGAGTTCGGACCCAATCGAGCCCACTCTATGTCGTCATGGGCCATACACAAAGTACGACCCACTTCGATTTCAGAGTTTATTGGGCTCGTCCCTTTGCATTACGATACCGATACCATCTATACCGGTAATCGTGTAAAGAATGACTCTCGTGCGCCAACGGTTTCGGGCATCCGGAAACCGAGGTTCTGAGTAAGGGGTGAGGGTACTGTTGGGAAGCCCACTAAGGACACCCAACCCCGCCCGCACTTAGCGGCCTCTACTAAGACATCGTTTGACTTTCTAATATGCGCGTTAGTGATTCGGTGAAATGATATGCAAACAGCGTTTTTAGCTAAGCATGTGAATTAAATATGAGCTACGTCATTTTAATGCATCTAATTTATTGTCGAAGTGATTTAGCATGCGAGGGTTCATTTATAAAAGATAAAACGCAAATAAATAAAGCAAAGCAATATAAATCGGTTACAAGTTACACGGGCGGAAATACAACCCGAAATTCACAATACAACGAGCAATAAAATAGAATTATCGAATAGGAAATGGTAAACGTTAGCTAGGAACGGACCCGTATGTAATAAATATAAACTAGACCGTGAGTCGTGTAAATGGACGAACTTTGATTAAATACACATTATTTTATGTATTAACCAAAGGACGGAGATATAGGACCTAGGCGTGGTGCTAGCCCGATCCCAAATCTCGATGCCTTTTCCCAACTTATCATATCGAGAGATTGGAGTCTAAATTAATCGTGCGTCGGATACGACTAAGGAGTCGTCAACGCAAGATTAATAGTGAGACCGTCGATCAAAGTTGTTTATGTGCAATGATATGCATGTATTTTGAAAGAGAGATCACGTGATTGTCTTTACACGTGACGACTAATGTCGTAGAAAAATGACGAGGCTCGAATGATGCGCTAGAGTCCTCGGATTTCAAGGCTACATGGCCCACTCGATCGAGTCATGGCTTGGACTCGATCGAGTGTGCCTTTTGGCGTGCTACTGCCTGTTTTTTGGGTGCTACTCGATCGAGTGGCTCATGGCACTCGGTCGAGTGGCCCCTGTACGAGGTGTAACTCGTTTCGTTTTACTTGTTTGAAATCGATAGTTGGCCGAATTAAATAAAAATATTGACGATTTAGATTTAACTCGGTTTTTCGGTACTATAATCATGTCTTATATGATTATAATACCGTTATCGGAATTTTATAGAAAATGTTAATATGAGATTGAAAGTTTTGATTAACGACGAAATTGTAGCCCTCCGCGTCACGACATCGATATTAACCCTACCGGATTATGTGATGTCGATTTTCGCATCAACGGATTTCACGTAAATCTTGGAAATGGAATCGAATGCGTTCAACTATGATCGGTCACGATCGCGTCGTACCCTTGAGTACATTGGGGCGGCGCTCCTCGAAAGGGTGCCACCTCCGTCGTTGCTCTTAAAGGGATTAGACGGACTTTAGATGACCGTCATAGTTAAACGGATTTGAAACCAAAACTTGTTATTATTATTACGTATACGCGATAAATGAGACGAAAATAAATAACGATAATTAAATGTTAGATTAGATGCGATAAAGAAAAAGGTTAGATGTTAGAATTAATAATAATGTCGTTACTATCGACTAATTATAATACATAGACATAAATGTACATAAAAAGAACGAAAAGAAGAGGAAGAAGGATAAGTCGGTGTTGAATTGTCACACCCTCAACCTACATGTTCTTGCTTCTTGGGATACGGTTCGTCAAATGGCGGCAATGGCTCGGGAACTTCGTGATACGTAGGGAGAGTTGATGGTGTGTATGTATGGAGGTTTTGTAGAGACGGATTTTAACGATTGTTTGCTCTCGAAATGTGTGCAAGTATGATGGTGCTTGAGGGTTGAATTATGGCTGAAATGTGAGGCTTTGAAGGTGCAAAGTTGGCTGAAAAATGCGATGGATAAGTTGTGGGTTGATGGGGGTATTTATAGAAAAACCCCACGACCTAGGGTCACTCGATCGAGTGGCTCTAGTGCACTCGGTCGAGTGCCCTTGAAGACGAATCTGGTCCTGTTTTTGAGGCTCCACTCGACCGAGTGGGTCAATCCACCCGATCGAGTGGATAAGGTTGTCGAGCCTAAATAGGGAAGGAGTTGACTCTTTTGATTTTTTTGAATTTGTTATTTGGCGCAAGTTTCTAGAAATGAGCCAGGTTTTTTTTGTGTGTCGGATTCGTCTTTGACCGGGTTTTGACCCGGTCGCTAAAAGACGGGTTTTATTTTTTGTGTCGGTTTTGGCCCAAATTAGTCCCATTTTACTCGGAACGATTCACTGGGCCTGGATTTGAGGTTGGTTTTGTGAGATTTGTATCCCGTTTAATTCCTATGCCGGACATTACTGATCTCGAGCCTGTATCCGAGTGCGTTAGAGCACGTTAGCGTCCGATCATCATCGGGTGTTTTTTGGAAATCACCATAGACACCTGGCGGTCAAAATGTGGGTGTCTACAGAGCCCCCACTCTGACTGAGGCTTGGACAAGACGAAAGTCAGAGTAGCTACCAAGTCAATTAAGACCTGGTAGACTTCCTGATCGGGTCGTTTATAGTCCATTAGACTTGCGTAAAGGGCTCGCCAGCCATAAGTCAGAAATCATACCTGAGCTGTTGATAATACCTCTGTGGGGAATAAAGACTTGTCGCGTATGTCCTGGATGTGCCTGTGTGTGGGCCCTTCCCATGCTATTCCGGGAAAAAATGTCGTCTCTAGACTTTCCTCTGGGGAGATATATAAACTGCGTGGGGTTGCTTCTTAAGCCTCGAGTTATACCTACGTCAGTTACATAAAGCTTTGCATGCAACATTTAGGCAAAACACGACTCGCGCTGGGGAATAAAAATTTTGGATGATTGAAAATTGGGAATAAAGATTTTTTGAATTTTGATAGACTGCTCGAGATAACTAAATTCCTGTGTCCGTGGGGAGGAGACAAGAGTCGGGCCTGTATGCCTAGGCCTGCTTGGGCCAAGGAGGCACAGATGCAGGGGAGCTACCAGGGTCTTAATGTTATAAACACATCATCCTGGTTTCTTTTTTGTCACAATCCTCAAAACTTCTTCTCCTCAAGAAAAATTCATCTCTTTTAAGAAATTCAAATATGGGTATTGAGCGCCTGACTGGCATGTTGCAAGATTGGTCCTACCGCTTTAGGGATGCGAGTAAGGTAGCCCTAAAGAAGTCGGGTATATTTCAATTGTTCACGTTCCGCCAGATGCACATGGACCGCCACTTTCTCGACGCGTGTCTGTCCTACTGGAACGACACTTACCACGTTTTCGCCTTTCCTCGGGGCGAAATCTGTCCCCTCCCGGAGGAGATTGCTGCCATAGGAGGGTGGAACCCACTGCTCCGTCCTGCTGTCCCTTTCTCAGTTCGAGACCCTAGGAGAAAATTACGGGAGTTTTTAGGGCTCTCCCATGCTGAAGTGTCCCGTATGATTGAAGGGGATACTATTCCTTTGCTAGACCTGACTGAGAAATTCATGAACCCGTATGATATCCGGGTTTCGCCTATTCATAGCCGCAGGGCGTTTGCTTTCTGCATGCTTCACGTGTATGCTTTCGAAGGTTATCTGGACCTGCTGTCTTGTATGGGCAGCGTTCGTCTTCTTGTCATTGCTGACCTGATGGAGACGGAATACAGTCACGCGTGGTTGATTATGGGGGAGATCATCCAGGGCTTGGACAACCGTAAGAGAGATGAGTCAGCCCGTTTGACTGGGAGCACCCGCCTGCTGCAGGTATATCGCTTTTTTTCTTTTTTTCTCGTTTTTTTTTCCGTAATATACTGCTACAGAGGCCCTCAATCGAGTGCCTTCGTAAAGAGGCTTTATGTTCTGCTTCAGGGGTGTCACTCGATCGAGTGACCCTGACACTAGATCGAGTGCCCTCAGGCGAATGTCCAAATCGTTCCGAGATCTCATGAATGTTGTGTTCTTTTCCAGCTTTGGCTATTTGAGAAATTATCGATTATCGAGCCTCCTCCCAACCCGAGTCAATAGTGGTTCAATCAAGTGATGACTAGGAGACATGCTGTCGATTCATCCTATCTCACTACCCAGAAGTATTGGGAGGAAGAATTATCATTTCATTGCGGTCGGCTGATTCGATGGGTGGTTCCATGGTGGCCAATTTATTCCTGGACCGGTTTAGCGCCCAAAGATAAGGCGCGCTATCAGGTGATTTTGTCCCTTAGCCATACAGTTCACCTCTATCCCGAGCGCATACTCAGGCAATATGGGTGGACTCAGCGCATCCCGGAGAACGAGGCAGTTGTGGGTGAACCTACCCAGCTGACCGACGTTATGTGCGACACCTGGATACAGAGGTGGTATACTCAGGTTACTTGGTTCGTTCCTCAGTCGCTTCACTCAATCTGGGTGTCCCATTCTTAAGAGAGGTGGACCAAAGCGGAGACTGCCGAAGCTCGTGCTGCCTTGAAGGTTGATGAAGCCTTCGACCTGCTTCGGCGAGAGCAGGTCAAAGATAACAGGGATTTCTTTGCTGAAGGGGAGACTCCAGCCCCGATAGTCCGTCTAGTGCCGGGTCAGAGAGGAGGAGCCAGGACTCGAACTGTGGGGTCCAGTGCTAGAGGTGCTAGGGGGGAAGTGAGCCCCCAGATAGACTTGGAGAGAAGACTAGGGCCTAGACCATCAGTCCAGGACCGACTTGGTCCTAGGGATAGGTTGCCGGAGCATGTACGGACTCGACTTGGGCCTGTAACAATAGCTGAAGATCCTCTGTCGAAGAAGAGGACTCGAGCCAAGGAGGTTCCCCTTGTCATCCGGGAACGCCCACCCCCGCCTCGATGTCCCCGGGCCCCTTATGACCCGAAAGACAAAGGCAAGGGCAAGATGCCCGGATACTAGTCTCCATTATTATTATTTGGATATTATTACTATTTTTGTTGTGTGCTTTTTTTTTGTGGCTTTTCGTGGCTTTTTTGTAATTTTGAATTACCGAGTTTATCGGTTCTTTTTTTTGGAATAATAGAAGTACTATATTAGTGAAGCAGTTCCTGTCTTTTTCGTTATTGCAGTGGTTGTGCCCTTTTGAGGGGCTGCCCACGTATCCACGATTAGTAGAATCAAACCAAACGTAGTTCGGGCGTAGATGTTTTTTTTTTGCAATTTCAAACCAAACGTAGTTCGGGAATTTGTTATTTGGCGCAAGTTTCTAGAAATGAACCAGGTTGTTTTTGTGTGTCGGATTCGTCTTTGACCGGGTTTTGACCCGGTCGCTAAAAGACGGGTTTTATCTTTGGTGTCGGTTTTCGCCCTAATTAGTACCATTTTACTCGGAACGATTTGCCCTCGGCCTGGATTTGAGGTTGGTTTTGTGAGATTTGTATCCCGTTAAATGCCTATGCCGGACATTACTGATCTCGAGCCTGTATCCGAGTGCGTTAGAGCACGTTAGCGTCCGATCATCATCGGGTGTTTTTTGGAAACTACCATAGACACCTGGCGCTCAAAATGCGGGTGTATACACAATGATTATTTGTCGTAATGCTCCATTCATGGAATACATTCTGATGAACTTTAGCATACGATTTATTCTTTATTTTAGTTTCAAGAAGACCAAAAATGTCTACCTGCTGCTTCCTAATGAACACACTAATAGCACACTGCTTATTTATATTACACATGCCGCATACATTCCAGAATCCTATATTATGTACCTCCATGAATAACCATCTCCAAACCGACCCCTTCCTTTTCTTCAACCCTCTCCTTTCTTGGCGAAGTACCCTTCACCGCATTAACAAAGGAATTCCCCTGTTCTTCAATTGTTCCCCTCGGCACCTGAATCCTGACAGGCTGCTTGGTATACACCTTATGCCCCTGATTTGTTGCAGCGGGCTGCCTAGTAACTGTCACCCTCGGCCCAGGCAATTGCCGATTGACAATTACTCCTTCATCATGTTTCTTTTGCGTAGCTTCTAACCTCGCCTTTTTCAGTTCCTCCTTCTTACAGTCTTGAACATCATGACCATATCTCTTACATTTGCTACAACAAATAGGCTCTCACTCATATTTAACTTGAATTTCGACAACATACCCATGCTCGTCCATGAATTTGACCGAGTTCTTGAGTTTCTGTCCCACCTTGGCCAATTCCATTACCCTAGCATACCCCAATCTAGTGCGTTCTTCCGTAGCTAAATCGGATTTAACATACGGTCCCACCAAAGAGGCAATCCGGGGTAGACATCGTCCCCAAAATTTCAAAGGTAACTCATGCAATTATATCCAAATAGGTACTTCTTGCACATCTTCTTTGTCTAATTTAGCATCGGGAGTCCATTCTTTCACAATTAAGGGCTTATTATCAAACATAAACAAGCCATGTTAAAAACTTTTACCTTTGCTTCCTTCTCCTTGAATCGCACCACAAATATGCTATTAGGCAGAAACGAAATCTTATCAATTCCGTGTTCCTTCCATATTCTCTTGATGTACCCTTCTACTACTTCCCATGGAGGGTTGGCACCCATGATGAAACAGTACACCGCATTACTCCAGTATTCCACTTCATCTTCCATGTCATCTTCCGAGAACCTCAACAATTCTTCTTCCTCGTCAACATCAACAACTTTTTTCCCATCTCTTTGTTTCCACCCAATACTATCAATAGGTTTTGAAACAGGAATAGGGTTTGTTTCTGGGACGTACTCTGAAACCTCCTCTGAAACTTCTTCCTCTTCGGGCTCAGAATCTGATTCGAAATTCAGGCCAGGAATGTCGTTGATCTTAGTGTTTCGTGATGAACTATCCTCAACCTCCAACGCATCTTTCTTCACGGTTTTACGTAAAATTTCTTCCTTCGCAGTACGTGTCATTGGTTTAGGGCTCTTCTGTACGGAACGAGCCTTCTTCCTTGTGCTTGCAGTCATCAAAAACCAGCGTTAAATCGAATTGTTGTCGTCAAATTGAAGTAACGCCGGAGTTCGCCGGAGTTCGCCGGATTTCGCCAGAGAGAATTTTTATTTCTTTTACTTTTCGTCACTAGAATTATTATCGCATCACTATAAAATATTCGCCTATACGTATCAAATACGAGGAATGATGGGATAAGGAAACACGAATACGAGAGTATTGCACTCGATGTTGCCGGTCGCTTATCCTATTACCCCAAGTATTTGGTTGTTGAAGCGAATCAACCATTTTATCATTGCATTGTTAATATCGTTTAGCATTTTTATCGCCGCTATTAAATAATACCGCGTATATATAAATATATAAACCATTTTCGGATCGAGCATATTTAACCACGATTCCCTCTTCAAGTCCGTTTAATCCTTTACAAGTCGTAACAGTGGCGGCGCCCTTTCGAGGAGCACCGTGCTAAACACTTAAGTGCGAAACGCGATCATGGGTAGTACGTAGTTAAACACGTCCGATGCCATTTTCGAGATTGGTACGAAACCCGTTGACGCAAAATCGATAGTCACATGATCCGAAAGGATTGATTACGACATCGTAACGCGGAGGGAATTAATTTCGTCCTAATCAAATTCAAAACAATTTCATCACACTTTTTCAAAATTTACGATACCGGTCTCGTGATCATAAAATACATGTTACGAGTACCGAAATTCGAGTTGAATATAAATCATGCCATATTTGTATTTGGCTCGGTTGGCTATCGATTTCAAAATCAATAAATTCGGAGTTACCTCCTCACAAATTTCGAACAGCAGTTCGAACAGGGGGCACTCGATCGTGTGCCATAGCCCACTCGATCGAGTAGCACCCCAAAAACGAAGCAGAGGGTCTGTAACAGGGTCACTCGATCAAGTCCCTCCTATGACTCGGTCGAGTGGTCCCTTTTGTACTAGAACGTGAGCTTCTAAACGTCATTTTAGCCTCGTCAAATGTTTTACCACTTTACTCGTCACGTGTAAAGTCAATCACGTGCCTACATTTTTTAAAACCATGCATTACATTTTCTAATCCGTTCATTATTCACGTTATTATTACCGTTACTATATTGCTATTTTGACTTTGCTCGTTATGTTGTTATTCTGGGTTGTATTTCCGCCCGTGTAACATGTAACCTATTTATCGTTTTGCTTTGCTTTTATTTGTTAGTGATTTACCGCTTTACAACTGAACCTCGCATGCTAAACCACTTCGACGAGAATTAAATGCATTAAAATGACGTAGCAACCTATTCGATTTTTCTATCCAAGTCGTAAAACGTTGTTTGCATAACATTCCACTGAATCACTAGCGCACGTATTAAAAACTCGAAGGATATCTTAGTAGAGGCCGTTAAGTACGGGCAGGGTTGGGTGTCCTTTGTGGGCTTCCCAACACGTACCCTCACTCCTTACTCAGAACCTCTGTTTCCGGATGTCCGAAACCTTTGGCGCACGAGAGTCATTCGATATACGATATCCAAAAACTCAACATCGGTATCGTAATGCAAAGGGACGAACCCCACAAGCTCTAGTATTGAAGTGGGCCGCACTTTGTGCATGGTCCACCGAAATATAGAGTGGGTTCGAATGGGCCCGAACTCCCACAAAGTTCGGTGGCGACTCCAACTTCGATTTAAATTTCAACCCGAGAACTATCTCACATGGGAAACATTTCACCTCCCAAACCCGCGCGTGGCCGCGCCGGGGTCGACCTATGTCATGTCTACAATTTGGCGACCCCGTTGGGGAAGACTGATTTGTTACTTACCATCGGGATCCTCGGAGTGAGACTCGAGGAGAAATCGTTCGATTAGTACAATACGCGCGTTAGTTTTACGGTTCATGCATAACCCCAATTTTACCCGGACCCATTACTTGTGAATGACGTCCCACTATGCCGTTATATATTCCAAATTGGTTATGTCAAGGTGTTCATGGCTAATTCTTATGGGTTTCGCGGCGTGTTCTAAGATCAACTCGACTTAGGAAGTCCGTCCCGCTTCTCGAAAAGATCATGCACACTGGTATAGACCCTATTTCGACCGACCAAGACTTAGTGTAAAGCATACGTGGTGTCGTTATAATGCTTGCGTGACTATGTGCTACTTGGTTTCCGTGTCGTTTTAAAAAAACCATCATTTCAAAAATGCATCGTTTCAAAAATATTCAATTTTAAAAACTCAGAACGCTGCCGAAATTTAGACTTAAGATTTGACTCAAAACAAGCCTAATTTCTAGCCGGCATGCTATCCATTTCAATATTCGAATTCCGATCCTCATTCGTGATAAGAGTAGTTTGTAGTGCCTATCTTGTAGTGTTTTGGTCCCGTTTTCCTTGTATAACCGCTCCTTGGGAGCGGTTTAGGGGCTTCTTATGCTTCCTTTAGTTCGTTTCAGGTTCCCGAGACCGATTTGGAAGAGTTGGAGCGATTCTGACTCTATACATACACTTTTTGGAGCCAACGGAGTAAAGGAACGATGATTCGATGCCTTGGAATCGACCCCGAGACCTTGGGACCCAATCCCGAGCCTCCGAGACCCGATCCCGAGTCCCGAGAATCGATGGGAAGCCCATGAGAACAAAGGAGGGACCAAAAAGTTCATATTGGAGGCCTACAAGGCTCATCCCGGACGGGTATGGCCTCATCCCGTCCGGGATGAAGGAGGAAACGAAGATGAAGCTACTGAGGGTCCATCCCTACCGGGACCATGGCGTCCCGACCGGGACCGACCACGTCCCGACCGGGACCATCTCATCCCGGCCGGGATGGCTATGCTGCAGCTCCGCCTTGTTTCCTTTCAATTCCTTTCCACTTGTAACCCTATATATACCCCCCTCTTGTATTAAGACACCATCTTATGTGAGGCACTTCATATTAGACTAAACCCTAGATAGTTTTAGCATAGATTAGCATAGATTAGTGTAGATTAGTCTTTAGATTATCGTTAATCATAGATTAATGCTTGTAATTTGGGAATTCTTCAAGATCCCCATTCAAGCTTGACAACCTTGGATGTTTGTTTTGGGTTCTTCCATTTATGCAAGTTTCCTTCTTCTTTTCATCTTCTAGTTTGGTATAATATTCTTTTCCTTTCTCTTAATCCTTGTTCTTTCATTAAAGTTTGAATCTTTGTTGATTGTATTGTTCATTGTTCATTGTTTCTCTAGTTTCATTATGCAAGTTTTGTTATTTGAGTTAGTTGTTCTTGTTATTGTTAGTTTTAGTATAGATATGTTAGAGTAGTATCTTGCTAGGGTTAGTAAGGTGATTAGGGTGTTAATTGGATGATTAAGGGATTGTTGGAGATGTTGGTGGAAGATTTGGGTTTCCCCTTGGTTTGATGCATATCACATGTTTGTTGAAATGCTTGAATGACTAGTATGTGCATATGCTTGTTTTTCTTGCCTTTCTCTTGTGGGTGATAGTTTGTTTGTGGGTTCGGTTCCTTCACTAAGTAGCGAGAGCCCGGTGAGGACGACCCCTAGGTCGGTCTAAGTAGCGAGAGCCCGGATGGGACCTAGGCCCCGATATCACGCTAGTAACCCCGTTTGTCGTTTGTGTCGCCAAGGTGGGTTTTAGGTGAAACTCTAGGTCGGTCTACGTAGCGAGAGCCTAGGACCTCACCTAGATTACCCTACTACTCCCTTCACTCTAGTTCTTCCTCGACCATTCCATTACCCCTTTGACCCCGACCTAATCCTAGCCTGTTCTCCTTGTTTGTTTTCTTTGTTACCATAGTTATAGCCTTAGCCTCCTCCCCTTAGATTAGCTCGTCTCGAACCTAGTCCTAGACCCGAGCATACCTTAGTCCATCCTCTCGTCCCTGTGTATTCGACCCGACTTACCCTAGCTACCTTAGTTAGGTTAGTTGGTTTTATTTGACGGTTGGGATCCACGACAAATCCTACCCATCAAATTGGCGTCGTTGCCGGGGACGACGTAGTTTAGACTTTTGTTTGCTTAGTTTTGGACTTTGTTCTTGATTTTTGTGTTCTCTTCTCCTTGTGTATCTCTGTTTTTCTTCTTGTGTGTTACTCTCCCTTCCTAGTGCCTCAAAAGCACTAGGATACTAACGTTTGCTCAAGTGCTTCTAGCTCATCCTAGGTACCAAAGCAACGTTATGGACATGGCGCGTCCAAGCTACCATCAATCATCACGGGACAACTATGGGGCGAATTACCAAAACCCACAACTTTACCAACCATATCAACCTCATCAACAATCTTATGAACCCTCTTCTTATGGTTACCAAGAAAGTTGTCAAGGATCGTTCCCACATCCTAACAACTACCAAACACCCTCAAATAACCCACAACCAAATATCCCTGACTTTGAGACTTGTCAAATGTTGGTCCAAACACAAGGGAGCCAACATGAGATGATGATGTTATTGCAAAAGGGTCAACAATTGATGTTGACTCAAATACAAGGGGTTAGGGAGGAGTTCAAGGCCCAAATAGAGGTGCAAGATGCTCGCATCAATGCACTCATGGCTCATATCACGATGTTGGCCGCTCGAGCTCCACAACATGTTGAGGAAGGTTCATTTGGGCAAGAAGGTCGGGTGTCTCCACAAGAAAGTCATCCCAACCTTGAAGCTACAAATGAGGAAGAGGGGGTCGATCAAGAGACCATTGTTGAGTGTTGCTTGGGTGGTGAAGATAGGAGAAGAATAGAGGGAGTTGAAGCTTCAAGGGCCAACAATGAGGAGGAGAGTGAACAAGATTCTCGAGATAACTCTTGGGGAGCCGATGTTTTGGCGATAAAATTGGATTTGTTCGATTTTCTTCGTGATGAACCGGGTCTAAACAATCCAAAGCCAAGTGAAGACATACCTCCTCTAGGCCAATTAGACAAGGTGAGTGAAAATGAGCGCAATACTTGGGAAAAAGAAGTGGACGCCTTGGAACTTGCCTTGTATGGGAAATTGGAGGATCCTAAAGCCTCCAATGAAGATTACTTGATGCCTTCTCCTCCTCTACCGCACTCAATGTCTAGCCCTTTGTCTTGTGAGACGGTTGGTGAAGAGGATCCTTGTCGGGCGGTGGAAAAGAGTTCCACTCTCGACCCCGTAGAAGAAGCGACACCCCTAGGGTGTGATCTCCCACATCATGACACCGAGCACGACTCTAGACCACTATACCTACCGGATGGTCATAAGAGTCGTACCTATGTTGGTTTGGAAGACCTGGAAGATCACGAGAACCCCGAGCATAATGAAGATGATTGCTTCTTCCCTCCGACTTGGAAGCTCTTGGATGTGGCTAGGCTCGGCCATGTGAGCTTCAATGAAGATGTTGCTAGGGCATTTGACTTACTACTCCGAGCTCTTAATGGCTATGGAGGCGTTGTTGGTGAGAGTATTTTAGTGTAAATATCTTTTCCCTTTCTTTTGTGCTTGTATTTGTGTTTATGTTTGGATAGTTTGGTTTCTAGTATTTGTTAGCTTTTGTGGAGCTCTTCTAATTGATTTGGTATTTTGATGAGCGATGTGAGGGAGGGATTTTGATGTGTGTTTGAGCTTTGTTTGATAGGTGAAGTGAAGGCGATTCCTAGAAAGGAATGGCTAATGATAGAGCTTGGATCGTGAGTATGGGAATCGGTTTTTGAAGCTTTGGTGAAGCTTTTGGGGTTTTGGAGGTCAAGAAGACCCATCCCGGGCGGGAAGGGAGCTTCCCGACCGGGACAAGTGTGTCATCCCGACCGGGAAGGAGCCGTCCCGATCGGGATGATGGTGCCATATTTCGAGATTTCTGGAGTGGCTTCCCGATCGGGAAGGGTTTATCATCCCGATCGGGATCATCTATCCCGACCGGGATGGTCCCCTACTCCTTTTTGGTGCCTCTTCTTCGACATTTAAGCCCACCCAACCATTGTATACCCCCACCCATCCTCCCTACTTATCCTTTCTCATATCATACCATCCATATACTTCATTTTCATACCCTTAGTTCATCTTCTATCCACTTGGCACCGACCTTCAAATCAATTTCCACCCCTCACACCATTACTACCTTAACCTTGCGTACTTATCGAGTTTGAAGAGGAATAGCAATGATGAAGACTAGCTATGTGCTTACATTGATCTTTGAGACGATGGAGTGAGTGAGTTGCCAACCAATCGGTATGGCAACTATCCTTTCTTTTCCGTCTTTTATAGCTTATCTCCCTTTGCATGTTCCCCTTCCCATTATTTTGTGTCATGGTGGCCCTCGGGGCCTTGGTATATGTTGCTCCCGACTCTCGATGACGTGACTACATCGAGAGTCATTTCAAAAATCCAAATTTTACAAGTTTTTCACTCTTTCTTTTTGAGGATTTAGTCGGATTTAGGCGGAATCCGGGCTAGGTGACTTGATTACACCTAGCCCTCCCCTCCCATTTCCTTTTATTTCCTTCTTTTTTTTTTCTTCCACCTTCCATATCTTTTCTTGTCTCGGCCCATGGTGACTTGACTACACCCCGGCCGGACACCTTCTACCCTTTTCTTCACTTTATTTTTGATTTTTAGCTTTATTTTCGTAGTTTCTTTTCTTTTTCTTTTGTCTCTCCGCACACTACGATCGAGCATGAGGACATGGCTCGGTTTAAGTGTGGGGGAGCGATATTCTAGCATAGTTAGGTTTATTTTCTTAGTTTTTTCGAAAAATCTTGAAAAATCCCTAAAAATTTGAAAATTTTCACAAAAAATCAAAAAGATTTTCTTTTGTGTGTTTTCCTTTTATGTCCTTGTGTCGTATATTTGTTTTGTTGTTTGCGTTTGCCTCTCTCTTTCCTTCTAGGTTGCTTAAGTCACCAATAGCTTTGGAGAGCTTTCAAGACATCCGGTAACATCTTATCCCTTTTTCTTCTTTATTTCTCGCGGAGTGTGGAGGAGATTGTGATGTGGTGTGCTCGGGTGGAGCTTTGTAAAGTTTGTGGGTGATTTGGTGATTTGGTTGGAAGCTAGGGGTGGTGTTTGTATTGTTAGTGTGTTCGTTTTGTGTTGTTTTTGTTTTGTTGTTTTTGCCTCTTTTTCTTTCGTTTTCGTTGAGTCTTTGTTTTGTGTGTGTATTTGTGTCGTGTGTGTAAAAGGTTTTCGAAAACCCGGTTTAGAGGCTAGTGTGCGAGTGCTTACTTTCCCTTTCTAGTAGCATAAATCGAGTCTTAGACTTTAGCCTAGTAGAATGACCCTAAATCAATGATTTCGTTGGTCCTTTACCTTGAGTCCACCTTGCTTACTAGGGATTTACTACGGGATTTGCATTTTGACCATTATGACCACCCACGGTGTGAAAAGGCCTTGGTTACCGAGTCTCGTCCCTTAGGTGACCGTGTTTAGGATTGCTTGATTAGTCCAAGTTCTCCTCTTTTTTGTGGGTTTGTAGGGAAATCGCGACCCCCGACTCTCCCATTCACCTACCTCCTACACATATCCACTCAATAAAATTGCAATTTGATGATTTCTATCTTTCTTGTTACACATTGAAATGCCAAAAAGCCAAATCTTACCAAAAAGGGCAAAGAAAAGAAAAGAAAGAAAAAAAATGAAAGAAAGAAAAGAATGAAGAAAAAGAAAAGGCACAAAAGCCAAAAAGAAAATAGAAAAGAAGAAAAAGAAATGGCATGGCAACAAACAAATCAAAACGTCGAAAAGAAAGAAAATGCCAAAAGAAAACCCGTCTCACAAAAAGAAATCCCCACAAAAATAAGCCTTTTTCCGACTTTTGCCGTGAAGAGCCTACCAAAGGACCGAGTCCCGAGGAAGGATGATAGCGGCATTAGTCGGTCTTCCCTCATTTTGCATATTTCCATCTTTTTACTTGGACTAGTTAGGAGGTTTTAGACATGGGACGACCCTCTTGGCTCACGCTAAAGGGGGCGGGGTCTCACTTACCTACAGTGTCGACTAACACCGTGGTTCTTCAGTTTTCCACTCCGCCGATCGTCCCGTAGTACGTTTTTAGAAAGTTAGGAGGACCTAAGTAAGTTACCAACGTTTTTGTTGCTTTATCGTCATACTATTAGGGTTTAGTCCACCTTGGTTTGTATTGCTAGCTTGGGAACGTTGTCACTTACCTCGAGTCCTAAACCGGTGCTTCTTTCACCGCTTTTAGAGGGAAGCGGTATTTCTTTTGTTTTGGGTGCAACCGTCTAAGTGTTTGTTTGTGTGTTTTGTGTCCGGTTGCATCCGCGGTTTTGTCGCAAGACCCGACTTGCCTTGCGGGGTGCACTTCTCCTCTAAGTGTACTCGGGTGAGTTGAAGGGGCGTAGGGTGCGCTAATACCCACTCGGATAGTTTAGTAGATAGTATGTGCTTACTCGACGGCAAGTAAGGGTTAAGTGTGGGGGAGTTGATAAGTGTAGTTTGTAGTGCCTATCTTGTAGTGTTTTGGTCCCGTTTTTCTTGTAGAATCGCTCCTTGGGAGCGGTTTAGGGGCTTCTTATGCTTCCGTTAGTTCGTTTCGGGTTCCCGAGACCGATTTGGAAGAGTTGGAGCGATTCTGACTCTATACATACACTTTTTGGAGCCAACGGAGTAAAGGAACGATGATTCGATGCCTTGGAATCGACCCCGAGACCTTGGGACCCAATCCCGAGCCTCCGAGACCCGATCCCGAGTCCCGAGAATCGATGGGAAGCCCATGAGAACAAAGGAGGGACCAAAAAGTTCATATTGGAGGCCTACAAGGCTCATCCCGGACGGGTATGGCCTCATCCCGTCCGGGATGAAGGAGGAAACGAAGATGAAGCTACTGAGGGTCCATCCCTACCGGGACCATGGCGTCCCGACCGGGACCGACCACGTCCCGACCGGGACCACCTCATCCCGGCCGGGATGGCTATGCTGCAGCTCCGCCTTGTTTCCTTTCAATTCCTTTCCACTTGTAACCCTATATATACCCCTCTCTTGTATTAAGACACCATCTTATGTGAGGCACTTCATATTAGACTAAACCCTAGATAGTTTTAGCATAGATTAGCATAGATTAGTGTAGATTAGTCTTTAGATTATCGTTAATCATAGATTAATGCTTGTAATTTGGGAATTTTTCAAGATCCCCATTCAAGCTTGACAACCTTGGATGTTTGTTTTGGGTTCTTCCATTTATGCAAGTTTCCTTCTTCTTTTCATCTTCTAGTTTGGTATAATCTTCTTTTCCTTTCTCTTAATCCTTGTTCTTTCATTAAAGTTTGAATCTTTGTTGATTGTATTGTTCATTGTTCATTGTTTCTCTAGTTTCATTATGCAAGATTTGTTATTTGAGTTAGTTGTTCTTGTTCTTGTTAGTTTTAGTATAGATATGTTAGAGTAGTATCTTGCTAGGGTTAGTAAGGTGATTAGGGTGTTAATTGGATGATTAAGGGATTGTTGGAGATGTTGGTGGAAGATTTGGGTTTCCCCTTGGTTTGATGCATATCACATGTTTGTTGAAATGCTTGAATGACTAGTATGTGCATATGCTTGTTTTTTCTTGCTTTTCTCTTGTGGGTGATAGTAGTTTGTGGGTTTGGTTCCCTCACTACGTAGCGAGAGCCCGGTGAGGACGACCCCTAGGTCGGTCTAAGTAGCGAGAGGCCGGATGTGACCTAGGCCTATATAGCACGCTAGTAACCCCGTTTGTCATGTGTGTCGCCGAGATGGGTTTTAGGTGAAACCTCTAGGTGGGTCTAAGTTGCGAGAGCCCGGACTATACCTAGATTACCCTACTACCTCCTTCACTCTAGCTCTTCCTCGACCATTCCATTACCCCTTTGACCCCGACCTAATCCTAGCCCGTTCTCCTTGTTTGTTCTTCTCTTCCTTTTTCTTGCTTTAGACCTAGCCTAGTTCTAGTCTCCCCCTCCTTAGATTAGCTCGTCTCGAACCTAGTCCTAGACCCGAGCATACCTTAGTCCGACCTCCCGTCCCTGTGGATTCCACCCGACTTACCCTAGCTACCTTAGTTAGGTTAGTTGGTTTTATTTGACGGTTGGGATCCACGACAAATCCTACCCATCAATTCGATTTTCGAATTTTTCGAAATTCCTTTTCAATTTTCAAATCTTTGAGATTCCATTTCGATTTTCAAATCTCCGAGATTCCATTTTGATTTTCAAATCTTCGAGATGCCGTTTTCGATTTTCAAATCTTCGGGATCCCGGTTTTGATTTTTTTTCAAATTTTTGGAAATTTATTTTCGATATTCAAAATTCCAAATATTCTAACATTCCAAAAAGCTTGGTCCTGTCGGCATGCTGCCAATTTCAAAAATCAAGACCGTCCTCCAAATTTTCAAAATTCAATCCTTTTCAAAAACCTTCCTTATTTTAGGAAGTCAACCCTTTCAAAACCTTCCCTATTATAGGACCAACCGTGATCCATGTGTTGGGTCTTTTCGTAATTTGTCGAAGGTCTATAGCGTCGAAACTCCATTGATCCTACATCACGGATTTCTTCCCCATCCTAGTCCGCCTTATCCTAAAGGCATAACCGACCAACACGAGTCATACAATCGTAAATGGAAGGTTCGTCTAAGCACTCGAGTCCTAACTCGAAAGTTCCACGCGATCTTTTCCTCTAACAGGATGGTCCCCACGACCTTTCCTAAGTGAATTTTTCCCGTCTTTCAATCCGTTAGTCGAGTCATCCCAATTCAAAAATCCTTTAACTTAAGGGTCTACCTAATCACAGGGTCACCCTTATTCAAGTCAAGTCAAGGGTCTCTAGCGTCGAAACTCTGCCAATCTTACATCGCAAGTTTCTCCCCTTACCCCGCCTGCCTTTCCTCGAGGCCGAGTCAACCTTTTACACAGCATAGCCCTATAACAAAAGGTTCATGATCCTTACGTCTAAGGGACAGTTGTCCAACACTCGAGTCTTAACAAAGTCTTCGATCCCACTCGGGGGCCACCCTTCAGCAGAGCGATCAATCACGGTTGCTCTAAGGGTCATGTCTTACACGTGTTGTCACATGTACCCCACTTTCGAGTCAATTAGATGTCACACCATCTGAGTCCTACCAGAGTCTTTAGTCTCACTCGGGGGCTGTCCTCCACCCGGGCAGTCAACCACGGTCACCCTAGAGAGTACCCTACGTTCATCCTACACCGGCGTCCTTATGATGCCTTCTTCAAGTCGTACCTATGCTACGAATACTCGAGTCACTTAGGGTTAGGTCACCACGGTTGGTCCAGGAACGCGACGCGGTCAAACACGTTCACCCCATTTTTGGACTCGCCCTTATGTTGCTCGAGTCTCATGGTCGAGTCCAAGTCGCGGTCGTTACTTTGTCTAGGTCAACGTTCGGGTATCCCGGTCCAACAATCTTAGTCATTCCCGTCACCCCGAGCCATGTCTAGTTCGACTCCCTCCCTTGTACTTGCGCAAAACCGAGCTTACGCGAAATCTAACACCTGTCGTTTCTTCATATCAGGGACCCAATGAACGAGACACTACCAAACCACAACAAATACCGCGCCATCGAGAACGGGGATATCCAGGGGAGTATGCTTATGCTATCTTGCTCCATTAACAATATCTTCTCGAAAATCAATACCTCCCTAGATAACCTAAGTTCCAGGGTAGCCATCATCGAAGAAGATCTTCTAAGAACCCGATCCCGTCTAACACAACTAGAGCGGGTAAGGCAGCCAATCACCCAACCAAGCCATTTGAAGGGTGAAGACTCTTACGAAACTGCCTGATACCCCCAAGATGGCAAGACTGAGAGAGGTAACCCTCAAGTCACCTCTCCGAAAATCAAGAACCAGTCAAAAGAAAGGACATTTACCCACTTGGATATGTCCTACACCGTCGCTTTCCAAAGGTTGGTTTCGAAGGGCCTAATACTACCTATAGACCCAACAGTCGACCCATCTTCAGAAAGACTCTCCAAAGCATGGAACGTTGAACATTACTGCAAGTTCCACATGGTGAGGGGGCACGATACAGAAAAGTGCTGGAAACTGAAGCACCTCATCCAAGACTTCCTTGATGCCGGAAAGACACCCGTCATGGAAGCCTTATTGCTCGTCAACCATGCAAAGCCCCTCATGGAGTATAGAGGGCCCGACAACCAAAGCATCCAACCTACCTCCCATGCATCCAAGAGTCCAGATTTAATTTAAGTCCAAGTCCGAGTCTGACTCTAGGATTTTAGCTCTTTCAATTTTCTAATCAGTGTCAGAGTCATTTGTATTCTGTCCTCTTTTCAAAATTCAATAAAATCAGCCTTTTTATCTCTCATATATGCTTTCCTTGTGTGTTTCTGAGAACATGATGAACACCATCATACACTGTGAGAACATGCACGTGACTATTATAGGCACATATATAATGACTGCAGGGAACTGAGACCCGTGTTTTCCTTTACCTGTTCCATGTCTGGAATAGAAAGCCACAAAACTACCCTTAGCAGGAGGGGTATCGAATTCTATGACAAATCTAGGTAGTCTCATAGTTTGGGTTCAAGACGGGAGGCAAGCCCATTTCCCACGAGAAACACCCCTCCAATAAGACTGACCAACCCCTACCTTAGGCGTTAGTCTGAACAAACAAACAAAGAAAAAAAAAAAAAAAAAAAAAGTGGACAAAAAAAATCAAAGGTCCACGAAAAAGCAAAAAGCCGAAATAAAAAAGCAGGCCATCATCAAAAAAAGAGGCACCCATAACCGAGGTTAAACGGTCAACTCAAATGAAGAATCCCATGACCGGTGCTAAGAGGTCAACCAAAAATTCAAAAACCCATGGCCGCAGTTAGCGGTCAACTTAAGTGAAAGTCTCATGACCGGGGTACGATCAATTCAAAAATTATCAATGCTCATACCATCAAATAGGGGAGAAACAATCAAGCTGGTCAGCTAAAACCACATTTTAGCCTTCCCACATTACTACCCTTAAGACCTTCCCGAGACCTAGGCTAGGGACAGCCCAGAATTTTGAGGATTCAAGCTCCATAGGATACACCCTAACCATTAAGGCCAGACATGGAAACCAGATCCCGCATTATCAAGCTACCCCGATTGAAGTTCGAGTCATTTCTACTAGACTTCCCCCTTTCCTACCACATTGCAATACCTTACCCTCGAAGCCTTAGCTCCACAAAATTGAGCTCCAGATTTCGAATCATCAAAGCCACTTATTGCATGGCCTCACATTTCCAAAAAACATCCAAACCAGTTACCAGCCCCAATTCAAACACGGGAACTCAACCTGCGGTCGGCATAGAACATGCCCAAATAGTTCACACCACCTCTGAGGGCTACCGCGGAGAACGCTCACAGTCACAGGATCAATATCCTAACTGTTATAGCCATTTGATCAAGACATCATTGGGAATGCACCTAGCCTACACCATCGCTAGGGCTAGTTACACACAAAGCCCTAATAAACTAGGCACCATAACATATCTTTCAATCCACTGAACTACGGCTTGGTTTGATTTCACTACACGTTAATACGTAGGCAGCCTTTCAACAAGGGCACATCCACCCACATTGACACATTAGAAAAATATCATCATTCCTATCACGACACTGTCATGTTCTCAACAGTTAGCTTTGTCGTCCTGGGGGCTTCTCTTGGACAAAATATCTCCATCCTCTCACAAAATTCAAAATTTTCAAAAATAGCCTCCTTTCTATAGTGTGTCCTAGTACTCGGCTCAGTCGAGGACGAGAATCTGTCAAGGACTCGAAGCAAATCCTACCTTGGAAATATACCCCAAAACCAAAAAAATTCAAAAGAGCACTAGTCTACAGCACTGCTATTGCTGAGTCCTGTAGAAACAATCTCATTACAAACTACTTCAATCCCCTTTATAGCACATCCTTCCCATTTCGATGTTCGATAGTTGATAAGCTAGTCGTATACCTATCAAAGATAACCAACTTAGGTCTAACTAAAAATATAGCTAGGGAAGTCAGGATCGTATCCACAAGGAGACAAATAAATTCTACTCGTAATTAAAGTTTATCTAAGTAACCAAATCGGGGGTTTTATTTTTGTGTTTAACCATTCTAAAAGTAGTGAAGGAAGAGAAGTACAAAGAAGAATAACTAAAATAAATAAGACGAATAAGGATGAATAAATATAGAGAGAAAACTAGGATTGTCGGTTCACTACGAATTCATATGGTCACGATCTAAGTCACAGGTCTATCGCAGATATTGGTCTAAGGAGTAGTGAAAAGATACTTTCGGTCCGCTATTCACCCTAGCATGCGTCTAAAGTTTTCCGATCTTATTAGGGCAAACTAATGTGTTGTAGCAGTTCTAACTTTTACCAGGCTTCCGATCTTAGGTTTAAGTTTACCGAGTTCAATTAATCAATTACGTCGACTTGATCAATCAATCTCAATTAAATGCTACAATTCACAACTCAGACACAATATCATTGGCAGATCTATAAATTATTTAGCGACCACATTCAATTCGAAGATCCCGTAAATCCTAGCGAAGGAAATTAGCTACTCATAATTAAATCAAGAACAACAATATTAATAAATGATTATACTAGATTAAACATGATAAATGATAATAGTAAATTTGCGACAAGCATAAACAAAAATTTAGAATAATTAAGTACGAAGAAGAAGAAAGAAGAAGGAAGAATGATTAGATAAAATTACCAAAAGGAATGAAGGCGATTCGAATGTTACAATCTTACAATAACCGAGTTTCTTAAGAGGAAAATTAAACTAAAAGTAATTCTAAGAGAATAAGGAGAAGAGATCTAAAGAGAAGTTTAAGGAGGAGTGGAGAAGTATGGAGAAGTAAAAGTCTAAAGAGAAGAAGTAAAAAAAGTAAATTCTAATGTGGCTGAAAAGCTCTATTTATACAATTTAGAGAGAGTTAAAACTAATTAAGAAACTGCTTGCTGAACACAAAATATGTCCGCGGCCCGGAAAATAGTCGGCCGACTATTGTAATAGTCGGTCGACTAATATTGACTAAGTTGATCTTCTGCTGTCTCCCAAATAGTTTGTCGACTATTCTGATAGTCAGTCGACTATGATGATAGTCTGTCAACTATTCTAATAGTCTGTCGACTATAATTGGCCTATTTCTGCAATCAGCTCTTTCCAGCTTCGTTTTGGCTCGGTTTTGGTTCGTTTTAGCTCCTGCGGCTTCCGTTCCTGCAAAAAGACAATACACACCACAAAGTAGCCAATTCGGGGCAAAATAATAGGTTTCACTACTCGATAAGTACGGGAATGCACGTATAAAAAGCATAAAAAGTGTATATAAAATACGCGCATCAACCGCGTTGCCACTCGCCTAGGCTACGGAATAGCGTACCTTAAGAGTCTTGTCATCTTAGGTGGGCCACTCCCCTACCGAGTCATGGTCCAACCCCTCGAGAGTCCAGTTCGTGCCTGTCAACTCGTCCTATCCCGTCCAAAGTCGAGTCTGTCGGTAGGCCTCTCTCTTCAAATTCTTGCTTTGAAATTTGCAAAACTTAGCCATTTGAGAAAATTCTTTTCGACAATGTCAAATTTTAGTTTATTTAAACTGCAAATTTCTTTTCTGCCCCTTTCAATTATGAAAACCTATCTCCTAGCACGTGAGTTGCTTTCGGGACTTCGATTTTAAATGAAGCAGAAGTCATTTTCCCCAGCGCAAGCCAGTCTATAGATGCTAACTGCATTTCTTATGTGTTATCTTGCCATCTTCTATATTTGTTATTTCTTCCTATGTATCTAACATTTCGGGTACCAGCTTGTGCTTCCCAACGGAACGTCAAGTTTTTATCTCCCCAGCGTGAGTCGGTGTTTCACCTAAATGTCGTATGCAAATTGGGATGTGTCTGCAAACAGGTACACCCAGGACTTCAGAAGCAAATCCTCGCGCATCTCCTTTACTCCCCAGCAGAAAACCCGAGGCGGTATCTCTCCTGGAATATTACCACCAAAGATGGGATGTATCTGCAACCAGATACAACAAGGGCTTCAGAAGCAAGTCCCCGTGCAGTTCCGAAAAGGGATGTATCTGCAACCAGATACACCAAGGGCTTCAGAAGCAAGTCCCCGCGTAGTTCTGAGATGGGATGTATCTGCATACAGGTACACCCAGGACTTCAAAAGTAAGTCCCCACGGAGCTATCCTTGATAACAGAACTCAGGTATGATTTCTATCTTATGGCAGGCGAACCCTTTCAAGCAAGTCTAATGGACTATAAACGACTCGACCGGAAGGCTGTCAGGTCGTAACCCTCGATTGGCCTGGTAGCTACTCTGACTTTCGCCTTGTCCAAGGCTCGGTCAAATTGGCGGCTCTGTAGACACCTGCATTTTGCCTACTAGTGTCTATAGCAGTTTCCAACAAAACATCCGATGATGATCGGACGTAAACGTGCTTTAACGCGCTCGAATATGGGCTCGGAATCAATATTATCCGGGATGGGCTTTTAACGGAGTACAAATCTCACAAAACAGACCTCAAATCCAGGCCCAGTGGGTCGTTTCATTCAAAAAAGACTAATTTGGGTCAAAACCGACACCGAAAATAAAACCGTCTTTTAGCGACCGGGTCACAACCCGGTCTAAGACGAACTCGGTACAAAACATCAGCCACATGCGTTTCTAGAAGGAAACCCAACAACCAAAATCTCATCAAATTAGGATAAGAATTCTTTCCTAAAAACCCTCCGTGCGGTTTGATCCACTCGGTCGAGTAAACAAGCGAACCGGCCAAACCGGCCTTGAACCGGGCACTCGATCGAGTGCACTTGCACCACTTAATCAAGTGGCCATAGACCGGGGTGTTTTCCCTATAAATACCCCGTCACCCCACCTCATTTTAGAACCTTTTTACAACTTTTTTCCTACCTTCAATCACCCTCAACCCTTCACAATTCTAACCATCTACACATTCAAAGCCATCCCGAGATCAAAACTCGTCAAAGACCGTGAACAAAACTCGTCAAATCCCCTCCCTAATCATACACACCATAACTTGCCTACATATCTCGACGCTCCCGCGCCTTTGCCGCTACTAGACGAGCTGTGTTCCGAGACTGAAGCATGTAGGTTGAGGGTGTAAATTCAAATCCTGACATCTCCCTTTCTCTTTTCTCATCTCCATTTTTTATGTATTGCATCTCTTTTATTTTATTTCTTTTACTTTTCGTCACTAGAATTATTATCGCATCACTATAAAATATTCGCCTATACGTATCAAATACGAGGGATGATGGGATAAGGAAACACGAATACGAGAGTGTTGCACTCGATGTTGCCGGTCGCTTATCCTATTAGTATTAGGTTGTTGAAGCGAGTCAACCTTAAAAAGAACGTTTTTTTATTTATTCCATTTTATCATTGCATTGTTAATATCATTTAGCATTTTTATCGCCGCTATTAAATAATACCGCGTATATATAAATATATAAACCATTTTCGGATCGAGGGTGTTTAACCACGATTCCCGCTTCAAGTCCGTTTAATCCCCTTACAAGTCGTAACATTGGTAACGCCATTTCGAGGAGCACCGCCCTAAACACTTAAGGGCGTAACTCGATCGTGGGTAATACGTAGTTAAACACGTCCGATGCCATTTTCGAGATTGGTACGAAACCCGTTGACGGAAAATCAATAGTCACATGATCGGAAAGGATTGATTACGACATCGTAACGCGGAGGGAATTAATTTCATCCTAATCAAATTCAAATCAATTGCATCACACTTTTTCAAAATTCCCGATACCGATCTCTTAATCATAAAATACATGTTACGAGTACCGAAAACCGAGTTGAATATAAATCATGCCATATTTGTATTTGGCTCGGTTGGGTATCGATTTCAAAATCAATAAATTCGGAGTTACCTCCTCACGAATTTCGAACAGCAGTTCGAACAGGGGGCACTTGATCGAGTGCCATAGCCCACTCGATCGAGTAGCACCCCAAAAACGAGGCAGGGGGTCTGTAACAGGGTCACTCGATCGAGTCCCTCCTATGACCTGGTCGAGTGGTCCCTTTTGTACTAGAACGTGAGCTTCTAAACGTCATTTCACTACAACAGTTTAAGTATTTGGCGACTGAGTTTAGCTACCGTCATCTGTAGCTAGAAATAGACGCGCGACTGTTAACCGTCGCTAAGCGATTGTCGCTACAGTTAGTCGCATCTAGCGACTGATTTCAGTCACTAGAAAAACGCGCGACTGATTTCAGTCGCTAATTTTAGCGACTGATTTCAGTCGCTAATTTCCCACTTTAGCGACTGAAATCAGTCGCTAAAAGCGTTTTTTAGCGACTGATATCAGTCGCTAATGGCGTCAATTAGCGACCGATTTCAGTCGCTAAAGTGAGAAATTAGCGACTGAAATCAGTCGCTAAATGGTGTAATGTGGTGACAGCAGATTTATACAGCGACTGATATCGGTCGCTAAATAGAAAAATTAGCTACTGATTTCAGTCGCTGTTGTACCTGAAATAGGCCGATTATTACTATTATTTTTCTAGCCAAAATCTGCAAAATAAAACACACCAACAACCACAATACATCCCAAACATCATTCCAAACGTCGTTCCAAACGTTACGCAAGTTTCACACTCCAAATTTGGCAACCAAGTATGCAAACGTCATGAATACACTAAATTAAAAATGTTGTTACAAACTGTTTTTTCAACAAGCATTCAGAAACTTCAAACTGTTTTCAATTACTCACCTAACAGGGAAACTAGCTGACGCACCACTACCACCCCCGTTGAAGGGGTCTCTAGGATCCCGGTGTCGGGGAATAGGGCCGGAGTTACAGTTCTGCTGGTGCATGCTCCTAAGGCGTTGTAGCTCTTCCAGAATTTGCAGGTTAACGGACTCCTGCATCTTCAGCCTCTCATCCTGCTCCTTCAGCTTCTCGGCCAAGGCATCCCCTCGCGCCCTTTCCCCCTGCAGTTCCGACCTCATCTCAGCCATTTCGGATGGCACACACTCCGTCGAGGTCGCATGGCCCCCCCGAACATTGGGTGGTGTCCAATACAGGGAATGAGCGGTCCCCGTACCGTACACCGCTCCCTTGCGGTACCCATCCACGACTCTGAACCAAATCGTGCTTGGGTCCACCCCTTCATTCTCGGGTGCTCTAGTGGCCTGCTTATACGACATCTGAAAGAAAATGAAGTCGTGATTAGGTGGGTTGTCTGAAGAAAAAAAAATAACGAAGTCTTACGTTTTAAACTTACCCAAATGTCCATATCCTTCTTCGTGGCGAATGTTCGACCGTCAGTATCATCCCCCTTGCTCTTCGTGTCCAGAAATAGCTGTACCGGCGGAGGGAATTCTCCGGTTTTCTTCTTCAGCTGTTGACAGTACATGTAAGGAAAACATAAAATAAAAATCCAAAATAAAAATCAAAGGTAAGGAAATACTAACATTCATGGCCCGCTGGTGCATCGACTGCGACCCACCATAGTGGGTGCGCTCAGCAAAGGTCTCGGGGTCCCCTCCCCGCCTCTTGTTCTTTTTCGCCTGGACGGATCTTGAAAGGAACTTCGGGTCGGTCCGGGCTGTTCTGAACTGTTGGATGGCATCACCTACAATTTATACACTTTGAGATCAATAAGTGTTTTGAAGACATATACAACTTTCTATTCAAGTACGGACACTAATTGAGTAATCGAACCTTTAAGGTGTTTCATTAACTTCTCGTCGCTCGCCATCTTGTACATCATGTCTTTGTATCTGGGCTTCGCGACATCCATGTACCGGTCTCTCACAGCCACCTCGAGACCCTCGTTGTAGAAGTGTTTCAACTGCAAGATCGTTTGTTGTCATTGTGTTAATAATCTGTAAACAGTAACAGATAATTAATAAAAAACAGAAATTCAGTTGTACCTTAAAGTTGGCGAACCACTTCTCCCGTTGCCACAGAGGCAACTTTGTCCAACTCGTGCAGTAGGTATTCAAATCATTCATAAAACTGTCCTTCACACCCGTCACCACCGCACGGGTACGAAACCTACACCAAAGAGTGAAATAAGATGATGTCTCACAAAAGAAAGGGAAATATAACGTCTCACCATGTGTTCTCCGGGCTAATAATAAGGCGTCCGTCGTCTGTATACTGAAGCCCTTGATCCTGTTGTGGTCGTTCTGGTTGCTCCTCGTCGTTCTCCTCCTAGTCCTCTCGCTGGTTCTCCTCCTCTCGCCGGTTCTCCTCCTGGTCCTCCTGCTGCTGGGACTCCCTGTTGCTGTTGCTGCTCGAACTACCGTACCGTAGTCTGCTGCCCAATGTCATATCTGCAGACATATAGTAGTAGAAAGTTATAAACTGACATCATAATATTGAAATAATTTGACTACAATAAGTAATGCAGATTACTATGTACAAATAATATAACTTATTAAAACTATACCCCACTAAAAATCATCGTCACTCTCGTTGTCATTTTCCACTTGCCTACTCGAACCAACGACATCCTCTTCCTCGTAGTCATCTTCCTCCTCCTCGTCACTGACCTCTAAGTCATTGGTGTCGTCCTCCTCCTCGACCATATCAGTAGAAGCACCTTCTTCCTCCTCATCACCTTCATTGTCTTCAAAATCTTCCCCCACTTCCACCTCATTATTGTCATCATCATCATTTGCGAAAAGATTCTCATCAACTGGAGACAATGTTGTACCACTAGAAATGACGTCCTCTTGGAAGAGGTCAGAGTCATAGTGCCCTCGTGGCTTGGTTTTGAACACCGCCCACCACTGGTTTACAGTTCTGTCGTTCTTTGTGGTTGGGTAAGGCGCAAAGTACACTTGGTGTGCTTGATGTGCAAGTATAAACGGATCGTACTTGGAGTATTTTTTGGTATGATTAACTTCAACTAGTTTGTACCTTTCATGTACTCTAGTACCTAGCACAGAGTTGTCCTTCCATTCGCATTTAAATACCACAGCTCTATACCCACGAACATTTCCAACGTAGCACAGCTCGAAGATGTCCTCCAATAGACCGTAGTAATCTTCACCCTCAAGTGACGACACACTCACACCGAAATTACATCTAGTCCTACTGCTACCATGGGCAAATGTATGGAAATTGTAACCATTAACCGAATACCGGTTCCAAGTCCTAACCTTCCACAAAGGACCTAATGCTAGACTCCTAACCAAATCATCCTGAATATTCTCTGAAATTACATGCTGCTTAAGCCATTTGGGAAACTGTTCCTCATGCTTATTCCAAACATCATCAGCATTTAAATGTGGATTAGCAGCCACAAATTCAGTTACAAACTTCTTCTCGTACGGCTCTAAAACTTCGCAGTTTGATAGCAAGTACAGGTGAGCACGATTGTACTCCTTCTCATCTAATGTCCTCCACCCGCCAGCTGATGACGATCCCTCACCCACCTTACTTTGAAAAAAGTCTGGTATGTTGGGGTCAATCGTCGTCTCGGGTGTTTCTAGGTTTAGATTTTTGGCTTTGGTGTTCACTTCTTTCTCGAAATACAGAGAACAGAAGTTGGCTATCTCCTCTGTTAAGTAAGCATTACATATGGAGCCCTCAACCCTCGCCTTGTTACCAATTTTTTTCTTCAAATGGTTGAGAAATCTATGACAATCATCAAGCAATTATGTTATTATCAAATTATAGTGTCTAAAGTTAGTTAGTGGGTAAAATAAGTAAGTAGTTGAAAGTTCTCACCTCTCAAACGGGTACATCCATCTAAACTGTACCGGTCCTCCCACTTTAGCTTCGTAGGGCAAGTGGACCGGTAGATGCTCCATTGAGTTAAAGAAGGAGGGTGGGAAGATCATCTCAAGTTTGCATAGTATCTGAGGAATTTGATCCTCCAAACGAGTCATGTCGTCATTTGTAACTGTCGACGAACACAAATCTCGAAAAAACTGAGATATCTCGGTGATAGGATTCCAAACACTTTCCGGCAGCATGTGCTTCAACGCCACAGGTAGTAACCGCTCCATGAACACGTGGCAGTCGTGACTCTTCAAGCCTTGGAGCTTCAGGTTCTTAATGTCCACACACCGACTAAAATCGGATGCATACCCATCAGGGAACTTCAGTTTCCCTACCCACTCTAACACGGCCTTTCTCTGAGCCTTATCAAGGCTAAACAATGCCCTAGGCTTGGACCCATCCCGCTTGATATGCATTTTCGGACGGTCACAAATTTTTTTCAAATCATTTCGGGATCCTACGGTGTCACATCTCTTACCCTCTACATCCATGACGGTGTGAATTAGTTGCTCAAAGAAATTCTTCTCAATATGCATCACGTCCAGATTATGTCGGAGTAATAAAGTACTCCAATATGGAAGGTCGAAGAAGATGCTTCTTTTAAACCAACCATTTTTTAATTTCTTAAGATCTTTGAACTCTTGATCGGTCCCGTCCACAGTAGATGGGAACTCTGAAATCACCTCCCAAATCTCATCTCCTTGGAGACGAATCGGTGCCTCATCTAGCACCTCCTCACCCTTCTTGAAAGCTCTCTTATTCTTCCTATACATGTGACCCTCGGGTAGAAACTGTCTATGACAGTCAAACCAACTAATTTTGCTTGAATTACTTAGGTAGAATGCTTTACTTTCACTCATGCAACAAGGACACGCTTTTTGGCCTGCCGTAGACCAACCGCTCAACATACCATACGCAGGAAAGTCGTTTATAGTCCACAACAGCGATGCTCTAAGCTGGAAATTTTGTTTCAACGATACATCATATGTCTCCACCCCTACTTCTCACAAGTGTTTCAATTCCTCTATCACTGGTTGTAAGTAAACATCCAAGTGGTTTTTGGGATTTTTTGGGCCGGGAACAATGAGAGAAAGGAATATGAACAGTGGTTTCAGACAAAGCCATGGGGGTAAGTTGTACGGTGTGACCATGACAGGCCAGCATGAGTACGGCTTACCGAACTGACCGAAAGGGGCGAACCCATCGGTACACAACCCAAGTCTCACGTTACGGGGTTCCTCAGCAAATTCAGGGTAAATCCTATCAAACCGTTTCCACTCCTCCCCATCACTAGGATGACACATCTTCCCCTCTACACGAGTTTCTTCCTTATGCCACCTCATTTGTTCGGCAATGGTTCTGGTTGCATATAGTTTTTGAAGTCTAGGGGCGATGGGAAAATAGGTAAGTCGACTAAGTGGTATAGGTTTTTTATGCCTCGCAACACTCTTTCCCTTCCTAACCCTCAAAACAATGTTCCCATCTACACTTTTGTATCTACCCTTCCCACATATCTTACATTCCTCAAGCACGGCATCATCCTTCCAAAAAAGCATACATCCATCGGGACAAGCATCGATCTTTTGATGCGGAAGTTCAAGACCTTTAACAATTTTTTTGGTATTGTAGAATGTTTTGGTCATAATGTTGTCTTTTGGGATGAGTTTCTCAATCAACGCAGCGATACCGTCTACGCACCCAAAAGGTAGGTTATACTCACATTTAAGGGTCACTACCATAGACGCCACTTCTAACAATGTCACATCACACCCTCCATATAATGGCTTCTCCGCAGCCTCTAACATATCAAAAAAAGCTTTCGCTCGTGGGTTTGGCTCTTGTGGGGTTGGTTGGTCATCGTCGTTAGTGTAAATGCCCTCATCATTAAACAAATTGCACTCAACCACATCAACAATCATTCCTCTCACCCCGCCCTCATTCTGATCCACCTCAGATTCCTCAACAGCAGATGTCTCACCATGACAAATCCAATAATAATAATTTGGGCTAAACCCATTTGAGATAATATGTTCCTTAATCAGAATATCATCCAAGAATTTGAGGTTCTTACATTTCACACAAGGACACCTAAATCTACCCTCTGACGCGTATTCAGGATGGGTTTTAGCGAACTCAAGGAAACTATTAACACCCTCTAAAAATTCAGTTCTGGGACGTCGTCTCTTATCTAATCTTTCCTCATACATCCATTTTCGTTCCTGTCGCTTCATTTTTTTATCTAAAAAAATTGAGACAATACCCAAATACAAATTATTTTCTCTTAAGTAATTCACTAATAAATACACATTACTCACATATTTGTATTTCAACTAAGTAATTGTATTTCAATTCCAATTTCCTAACACATCAAAACAACCCAATTCATTCAACTACGTAACCGCAAACCCTAATTTTATACTAACAATCTACCTATTTCAAATTGGGGAACCTATTGGGCGATTAACATTCTAACTACACATCATATTCCGACAACTAATAAATTATCCAACCCGACAAATAATTTATATAAATCTATAAATAATTGAAACTAAACAGAAATTATCCTACCCAATAAACAGAAATTAACAAACAATTAAAACTAAATATAGATAGATAAACATACCTTAAAGGAAAATGAAAGAATTGAGGAAGAAATGAAGAGGAATGAAGGAGGAGGCGTTTTAGAGAGAAGGAGGAGAGGTTTTAGAGAGAGGGAGTGAAATGAAGGAATGAGCCGGGGAAGGGGGGGTGTGCGGCAGTTTAAAAAAAAATCTGACACTTAGCGACCGATTTCGGTCGCTAAAATCATTAATTAGCGACTGAAATCAGTCGCTAAGTCTAATATTTAGCGACTGAAATCGGTCGCTAATAAATGAAATTAGCGACCGATTTCGGTCGCGCGTTCATTTATTTAGCGACCGATTTCGGTCGCTGAAGTTTTTGAAAAAAAAAACCGTCTGCTTGTTCAGCGACTACTATCAGTCGCGAATTATACTTTCAGTCGCAAAATTAGCTACTGAATTTATCAGTCGCGCGTGCTCGGTAGCTAAATGAAGTATTTGTTGTAGTGTTTTAGCCTCATCAAATTTTTTACCACTTTGCTTGTCATGTGTAATGTCAATCACGTGCCTACATTTTTCAAAACCATGCATTGCATTTTCTAATCCGTTCATTATTCACGTTATTATTACCATTACTATATTGCTATTTTGATTTCGCTCGTTATTTTGTCTTGTCCGGGTTGTAAGGGGGTGAAGAAGAAATGAAAAAAGAAAAAGAAAAAAATAGAAAAAATGAAAAATGAAAAATGAAAAAGAAAATGAAAGACGATTCCTCCCCCGAGTATTTTTGTTTATCCTTATTCTTCATTTTGGATCGTTTCTCTATGTCATTTGGTGATTAGGACGACCCTAGCCCTTTGTTTATTCGAGGGGTCGAGACTTGTATGCATTTGTCACTAACTTCATGGGAGACCTCCTTCCATTTTCGTCTCACATCCCGACATAGTATGGACCGAGGCCAAGAGATATGTAATAATAATTTTTACAACCGATTTAGTAATCTTGACATTCATATTCTATATTTTAGTTGAATTTTAGAATCTTGACTTTTGATTTGAGAAACTTGTGACTCGTTTGTTTATATTTGCTTATTTTTGTTTTTGTATATATTTCGTATTTTTCTTTTCCGTGATTTTATTTATGGGTTGTAGTTTGTCTTTTGAGCTTACTCGAGGACGAGTAAGAGTTAAGTGTGGGGAGGTTGATAAGTCGATATTTTACCTATTTTTTGGCCCACATTGATACTCTTATTTAGTCGGTTTTACCACTCGATTTGCTTATTTTTAGTCGTTTTGGGTTTAATTAGTTTATTAGTCGTGTCTCGTGTATTTATGTTCGTTTTATTATATTTCTCGAGAATTTGGTACTGCGCGTCCATGTTTGTATTTGTAGGTACCGACCCGGGAAGAACCGAGACGATAAAGATGGAACAAAACAGATCAAATCAAACAATTATTGAGGATTGGGCCCAAACATAAAAGAACACCCGGTCCACTATGGAAAAATGAGGATGGGGGCTGATTTTTGGTAAGAAATAGAAGGGCAAGTGAGAGTTAGAGAATAAGGAAGGGAGCAGGGCGTAGGAGCAACAGTAGCAAGAATAAGAAGATTAGATTAGGAGGAGGAGAGAGAAGGGCGTAGTAGCAGCCGAAGAACAGCAGCCCACCTTTCTCATTTTTCATCTTAAATTTCTTTTATTTAGTTTTAATTAAGTTTTATGATTTAATCTTTTCTTCTTCTTCATTCAAATTCCTTAAATTCATCTCCTTTGGTACAATTCTCATCTTTTCTCTCATTATTGTTTATCTTTAAGTTTCTTGTTTATGATAGATATAATTATTATGGAGTAATTAGTGTAAAGTTTATTTCTTTATAGTTTATTGTGTTTAGTAATATGATTTTAAGTTTGTATTTTATCTTTATGTTGAGTAATTAGTATGTGTTATGTTAGATTGTTTAATTTATTTCATTAGTCAAAGTTTTTGTCTTTATTATTTCTTTATGCTTATTATTATGTTTAGAGTAGTTAATTGTGTTTTTATTAATATAATTATGGGTAGTGAGTAGATTCTCACAAGGGGTCGATGGAGCCCCGACTTAATTGAATTACGCGATTTTATGCCTTGTGTCGGTTTAGTTAGGTGATTGGATGAGGATGTGTTGGGGATTTATGGATAAACTTGGTATTTGGAGTTTGAGTCGAATCTAATCCCTTGGTCATCGACGGGAGCCGGTTAGGATAGATTGTCGACTTTACCCTTTTACCTTGCCTTACCCTACTTAGTTGAACACGGGAGTGGGAATTAAGCGGGGTATCTCTAACACTAGTTTGGATTAGCGTGCTTTTTATTGACTTGGGTTAATTTGAGGATTATCACGGGAGTGACCCTCGAGCTTGACCTTAGGATTCCGTCTTACGAACCCGGGAGGGAGGTAAACGGGGTAATTAGTCGTTTCATGAGCCCGGGAGGGAGTTGACCGACCTAGAACGCGCGTTCCTTGTCCGAGAACCCGATTTCCTCGATACTTGGCATTTGTTAGCGTGATTTGAATAAATCGCGGTGACATCGTCCCTTAGTACTCTTTCTTATTTGATTACATCATTTCATCTCTTTGTTTCTTTAGTTTTCTAGTTCTTTATCTTGTTTTAGATTTTTAGCTTCTTTATATTTTTATTAGTTAGTCTTATTAGTTTAATCTCACCCTATCAATCGATTCGCGTAGCTAATTCATAATCTGAGACCGACCTAGTACTCATTCTCGATCTCTCTGTGGATTCGACCGAACTTACCCTTGCTATTCTAGTTTAGGTTAGTTGGTTTATTTGATGGTTAGATTGACGAAAAATCGGGCTATCAAAATGGCGCCGTTGCCGGGGAGATTAATGGATTGATATTAGTTTATTTTTAGATTTGTTAGACTACGCTTGGTTACTCGCTACTTGATTTTTGTTGCATGCTTGTGTGTTGCATTAAATATTATCTTGTGACTTGTTTCTTGATTGTCACCCTTTTGTACACACATGACGATGCCTAGCATACGTGATCTTACTAGACCAAACCCAACTCATGTTAATCGACCTATTAATTTTGGGGTTGTGGAAGTACCTTATGCATTTGATGTAGGTCTTATTGAGTTGATTCGACGCGATGTCTTTTGTGGTTTAGAGTGTGATGAACCAATTGACCATTTAGAGACATTTGAGGCGAATTGTTCTCTAGTTAGGATGGAGGGAGTATCGGACCAAGCCACCAAACTCATACTTTTTCCCTTTAGTCTTAAAGGTGAAGCTAGGAAATGGTTATACTCTCACCCTTTTTCTTCTTTTTGCACTTGGGATGACTTAGCTCAAGCCTTTTTGAACAAATTTTACCCTCCCTCTAAAACCGCCCAAAGGATTCGTGCAATTTATAATTTCCAACAAGGCGAGTTTGAGACTTTGAGTGAGACTTGGGGTAGATTTAAAGGTTTGTTGAGAGCTTGTCCCCACCATGGTATTTCACCTTGCCAAGTCATGCTTATTTTCTTTGATAATTTGCTTCCTTCTCTTAGAAACCTTGTGAATATATCATCCGGAGGAGCATTTGATGAGTTGAGCATTGATGAGGCTAGAGCTTTAATTGAGGCCATGGCTAGTGCCGATGAGAATCGAAATTCTATTTGGGCATTTAAGAGAGGACCACAAGCTAGAGTTCAACTTAATGACTATTCTATGTTTGAGGCTATAGGTGAAAATGTGGAATCCTCTTCTCTTGTGGATGTGCCTTATGTTCGATCTCATATTGATTATCATCATGTTCCCCTTCCCCATGAGAATGTGAATGATTTTGAGATGCTTATAGATGATGATGATGATTTTGTTGATGAGAATGTTGTGGAGATAGTTGAGAGCGTGGAGGTATTTGAGGATAAATGGGATGTGGATATTGATTTTTTTGAGGAGCCCATTTTAGAGAGATTTGAGTCTTTTTCTTATATTGAGGATGAATTTATTTCATCCATTGATTATGTAGACCTTGTTTCTCTTACCCCGTTGTTCGAGACCATGTATGTTGATGAGGATTTTTACAATCCTATCTTTGAGGTCGAGGGTCCTTCATGCTTGGCACTTGACTTTTACCCACCTCTTAAGACTTTCAAAGCAAGCGTCAAGTATTTAGATGAATTTGAGATTTTTGGGTTTCATACTTTTTCTCTTAAGTATCTCGTTCATCCTCCCACCTTTCCTTTCTATCATCTTTTGTCATGCTTATCCACTAAGATGGCTTATGACCACTTTAATGAGGATTGGTCTACCTCCTTTGATAAGTTAATGAGATCCTTGGTGGGCACTAAGTAGATAATCTTGATTTGTAGGTTTGGCGGTCCTTAAAACCGCGCTTCTTGGGAGGCACCCCAAGTCTTTTGTACATATTTATGTTTTGGTGTTTTTGTTTGTAGGTACCTCCAACAAGAAACCACTATGTAGCAAAATGGATTAGAGACACAAAATCGATCAAGTGTGGGGAAGAATTATGCTTCAAAGGTATTTTCTTACCCTCCCTTCCTTCCCCTCCCTAATTTTGAACATTGAGGACAATGTTCGTTTCAAGTATGGGGAGGTAGATTTTTGATTGATGGTTGGTTGTGCTTGAAGATATTGTGGTTGTTACTCTTGTTGGAGGATACTTTGGTGGAATATTGTTGTAAATATGTGTTGTTAGGGGATTGTAGCTTGGGTTTTGTTTTGTTGTTTTTAGTTTCTTGTTTTTGTGTTTTGTCTCGTTTTTGTGTTTTTCTTTTGAAATATTGATAATTTTGAAAAAATCCTAAAAAGTGAAAAAATGAAAAATTCCAAAAAGATTTTTTTTTTGTTTTTCGATTCACTTGTTTTCCTTAATAAAGTGATTTTTCTAATTTTCAACTTCTTTAAAGAGTATGGATTTTCTATTACTTTTTGGTTGTTTCTTAATATTATATATTGATTGTCCTCCTACTGTAAGTTGCTCGGGATGTGTCCTTCACTTGTTTCCACCTTCCACCTCCCGTGTTGTGATTTTGGCTTTGTATATTTGTCTAGGTGACTATTTACCCAAGTGACGATCTATCATTTTTTTCGATCCATATCCCACAAAAACACTCACAAAATAAGAGTTATCTTCCACCCAAAAAGAGTTCAAACATCAAATACGAGAAACAAAGAAAAATTCTCAAAAACTCAAAAAGAAAAGAATAAGGGGGTGAAGAAGAAATGAAAAAAGAAAAAGAAAAAAATAGAAAAAATGAAAAATGAAAAATGAAAAAGAAAATGAAAGACGATTCCTCCCCCGAGTATTTTTGTTTATCCTTATTCTTCATTTTGGATCGTTTCTCTATGTCATTTGGTGATTAGGACGACCCTAGCCCTTTGTTTATTCGAGGGGTCGAGACTTGTATGCATTTGTCACTAACTTCATGGGAGACCTCCTTCCATTTTCGTCTCACATCCCGACATAGTATGGACCGAGGCCAAGAGATATGTAATAATAATTTTTACAACCGATTTAGTAATCTTGGCATTCATATTCTATATTTTAGTTGAATTTTAGAATCTTGACTTTTGATTTGAGAAACTTGTGACTCGTTTGTTTATATTTGCTTATTTTTGTTTTTGTATATATTTCGTATTTTTCTTTTCCGTGATTTTATTTATGGGTTGTAGTTTGTCTTTTGAGCTTACTCGAGGACGAGTAAGAGTTAAGTGTGGGGAGGTTGATAAGTCGATATTTTACCTATTTTTTGGCCCACATTGATACTCTTATTTAGTCGGTTTTACCACTCGATTTGCTTATTTTTAGTCGTTTTGGGTTTAATTAGTTTATTAGTCGTGTCTCGTGTATTTATGTTCGTTTTATTATATTTCTCGAGAATTTGGTACTGGGCGTCCATGTTTGTATTTGTAGGTACCGACCCGGGAAGAACCGAGACGATAAAGATGGAACAAAACAGATCAAATCAAACAATTATTGAGGATTGGGCCCAAACATAAAAGAACACCCGGTCCACTATGGAAAAATGAGGATGGGGGCTGATTTTTGGTAAGAAATAGAAGGGCAAGTGAGAGTTAGAGAATAAGGAAGGGAGCAGGGCGTAGGAGCAACAGTAGCAAGAATAAGAAGATTAGATTAGGAGGAGGAGAGAGAAGGGCGTAGTAGCAGCCGAAGAACAGCAGCCCACCTTTCTCATTTTTCATCTTAAATTTCTTTTATTTAGTTTTAATTAAGTTTTATGATTTAATCTTTTCTTCTTCTTCATTCAAATTCCTTAAATTCATCTCCTTTGGTACAATTCTCATCTTTTCTCTCATTATTGTTTATCTTTAAGTTTCTTGTTTATGATAGATATAATTATTATGGAGTAATTAGTGTAAAGTTTATTTCTTTATAGTTTATTGTGTTTAGTAATATGATTTTAAGTTTGTATTTTATCTTTATGTTGAGTAATTAGTATGTGTTATGTTAGATTGTTTAATTTATTTCATTAGTCAAAGTTTTTGTCTTTATTATTTCTTTATGCTTATTATTATGTTTAGAGTAGTTAATTGTGTTTTTATTAATATAATTATGGGTAGTGAGTAGATTCTCACTAGGGGTCGATGGAGCCCCGACTTATTTGAATTACGCGATTTTATGCCTTGTGTCGGTTTAGTTAGGTGATTGGATGAGGATGTGTTGGGGATTTATGGATAAACTTGGTATTTGGAGTTTGAGTCGAATCTAATCCCTTGGTCATCGACGGGAGCCGGTTAGGATAGATTGTCGACTTTACCCTTTTACCTTGCCTTACCCTACTTAGTTGAACACGGGAGTGGGAATTAAGCGGGGTATCTCTAACACTAGTTTGGATTAGCGTGCTTTTTATTGACTTGGGTTAATTTGGGGATTATCACGGGAGTGACCCTCGAGCTTGACCTTAGGATTCCGTCTTACGAACCCGGGAGGGAGGTAAACGGGGTAATTAGTCGTTTCATGAGCCCGGGAGGGAGTTGACCGACCTAGAACGCGCGTTCCTTGTCCGAGAACCCGATTTCCTCGATACTTGGCATTTGTTAGCGTGATTTGAATAAATCGCGGTGACATCGTCCCTTAGTACTCTTTCTTATTTGATTACATCATTTCATCTCTTTGTTTCTTTAGTTTTCTAGTTCTTTATCTTGTTTTAGATTTTTAGCTTCTTTATATTTTTATTAGTTAGTCTTATTAGTTTAATCTCACCCTATCAATCGATTCGTGTAGCTAATTCATAATCTGAGACCGACCTAGTACTCATTCCCGATCTCTCTGTGGATTCGACCCGACTTACCCTTGCTATTCTAGTTTAGGTTAGTTGGTTTATTTGATGGTGGCCGAACTCCCACAAAGTTTGGTGGCGACTCCAACTTCGATTTAAATTTCAACCTGAGAACTATCTCACATGGGAAACATTTTGCCTCCCAAACCCGCGCGTGGCCGCGTCAGGGTCGACCTATGTCATGTCCACACGAATCCATCGATCCCACTGCACAACAGGCTTGGAATCGTGTCAAAGACATTTTCGTAAACAACAAAGGTTCCCGCGCGGCTAGCCTCGAGAATGAATTCGTTAATCTCAGCCTCGAAAATATGCCCTCTTTTGACGCGTACTGCCAACGTCTATGTGAACTCACGGGCCAACTCAAGGACGTTGGAGCCCCCGTCACTGATCAACGACTCGTACTACAATTAGTCTGAGGCCTTCCCAAGGATTACGACACTGTCGCGGCCTACATAAATCAGGCTCTTCCCAATTTCGAGACGGCAAAGAGTATGATTGAACTTGAGCAGCACCGAACAGCTCGACGAAATGACGCCCCTACCGCTCTCGTCACACCAGGCCAGCTGCCTTACTACTTCTCGCCCTCGGTTGACAACCAAGATTGGGATGACTCAACCACCGACCGCCCTCCTCGTTCGAACCGCCGCCGTAACGCCGGTGGCGGTGGTTCCCCGGGTGGATCGCGTTCGTCAGCATGCCCCAACAACCTCCCTGTCGCCGACACGTACTCATAGGGACCGCCACCACCGTACTATTCCCGTTGGTCGCCGCCCACTGTCGCTACCCCACCCAACCTGGGTGGGCCCCACCTTATTATCCGTATGCTGCCTCCCCTCGACCCTCATCCCGCTCTAACTCCCGATCGGCTCCTCGTCCTTCCTCTGGATAGGTCTACCTCGCCGGTAACGACGATCTTCAGTCCACCGAACTGACTCAAGGCTTCCAGGAACTCAATGTACAACATCAACTCGACCATGGACTGTGGTTTATGGACACCGGAGCATCCTCCCACCTGGCCGCGAATCCAGGTACCATTCACATCCCTATTAATTCTAGTACAATTCGCTCAATTTATGTCGAGAATGGTGACAGTATACCGATTCACGGATCAGGAACCTCAACTGTTACCACCTCTGACCGTAACCTCTACCTTCACAACGTCCTATATCCAAAAATCAATAAAAACCTAGTTTCAGTTCGACAATTCACTAAAGACAACAATATTTCTGTCGAATTTGACCCGTGTGGTTTTTCTGTGAAGGATTTAATGACGGGGAACACGATTTTGAGGAGCAATAGTGATGGAACGCTTTACCCCGTGTCTTCTTCGCACTCGAGTCCTGCCGCCCCCCCTCTCTCGTTGATCACTTTCTCGTCGACCTTTGGCATTCGCGTTTCGGACATCCCGGCTCTAATATATTCAATATTTTGTCTTTTCAATTTTCCGTCAAATGTAATAAAACAAAGTCTAGCTCGCATTTGTGTCATTCGTGTCAAATTAGCAAGCATAAGCGTCTTCCCTTTATCGAGTCTTCATCGTACAACGTTTTTCCGTTTGACATTATACACAGCGACTTGTGGACGTCGTCCGTTGTTAGTAAATGTGGTTACAAATATTATCTTGTGTTAATTGACAATTTCTCTCAATTCGTCTGGGTCTATCCGATTAAGTTTAAATTCAAAACATACTCGAAATTTCTTAAATTTTGATCATACGTCAAAACTCAGTTCAATAGAGAAATTAAATCTTTTCAATGTGACCTTGGTCGAGAATTCGATAATATTTCATTTCGAGAGTTTGGTGACCGCAATGGTCTAGTTTTCCAATTCTCGTGTCCCCAAACTTCGTCCCAGAGTTTGGTGAACGAATGTTGCGACGCTTAAATGAAATCGTGTTAGCCTTACTTTATCATGCCTCCCTACCCACAATATTCTGGGTTGACGCGCTACATACCGCCACTCACCTTCACAATATATTACCAACCCGTGTCAGACAGTTCCGCTCCCCCCACCTCCCTCTTATTTCTTAAAAACCCGTCTTACGATCATCTTCGTGTGTTTGGTTGTGCTTGCTACCCTAACCTCTCCTCCAAACGACCACATAAACTTGCCCCTCGGCAAAAATGTGTCTTCCTGGGTTACCCACCCGAATTTCGCGGTTACATGTGTTTTGACTTATCTACCGGTAAAGTCATATTTTCCCGTCACGTAACATTCAACGACACGGTGTTTCCATTTGCTAAATCTGACACAGGTCACTCTACAACACAACCCCTCCTAACGAAGCCTACCAATACCCTAACTCGCCTGTTCATCCACTCTTTTCCTAGAACCTCACGACCCAAAAACCCCTACCAATAACGATCCCAGCCCACTTAAAACTCCTCATAACCAGCCCACAAACACCCCTACCAACAAAACTGCCCTAACCCACAAACCACAACATACCCAGCCCACAACTACCCCTACCAATCAACCTCACCAGACCAAGCCTAAACTTGATCCGCACGCGCCTTGCTCTCCTACTACCTCTACGACCACAACCACGTCGCAGCCACACCACACTCCAACCACCACTACACCATCACCTCCTCCTACGCCCCACCCGAACCCCAACCGCACCCACAGCATGACCACACGTGCCATGCATGAAATTTTCAAATCCAAAATACTCACCGCTTCCGCTCAACCACCCCTTTCCCCATTACCCAAATCGCCCAACTTGGCCCTTCGTGATCCGAATTGGTCTGCCGCCATGACCGACGAGTATCATGCTTTAATTAAAAATGGCACGTGGGACCTTGTTCCTCGGCCCCGTGATGCCCGTGTGATCCAATGTATGTGGCTTTACCGATATAAGTTCAAATCTGATGGTACGTTACAACGCTAAAAGGCGCGTCTTGTCGTTAACGGTAAAACCCAGCAGGTCAGAGTTGACTGTGATGAGACTTTTAGTCCCGTGGTTAAGCCCACCACTATTCGTACCATTCTAAGTTTGGCTGTAACCCGTTCCTGGCCAATTCACCAGCTCGATGTGAAGAATGCATTTCTTCACGGCGGCCTGGCTGAAACAGTTTATATGCATTAGCCGCCTGGTTTTGTGGCCCCTGAGGCTTCCCACCACGAACTCAAACAGGCCCCTTGGTCTTGGTATCAAAGGTTTGCAACTTTCATCCTGTCCCGCGGACTCCATAGAAGCTTATGCGACCCATCCTTATTTATATATCGACACGACTTCGACATAGCTTACTTACTTTTATATGTTGATGATATTGTTCTAGCGACCTCGAGCACTCATCTGCTTCGAAGAATTATTTCTGAACTTTCACAGGAATTCGCCATGTCTGATCTTGAGAGTTTGCATCATTTTCTCGGTATAAGGGTTACCCGATCCGCCTCTCGGGCTTTTCCTATCTCAAGACAAGTACGCGGCCGATATTCTCGCCTGAGCAAATATGACTTCGTGTAATCCCGTCTCAACCCCGGTTGAAGTCGGTAACAAGCTTAGTGCTAATTAGGGCCCGAATTTCTCCGACCCCACCTTATACCGTAGCTTGGCTGATGCCCTACAGTACCTCACTATTACCCGTCCGGACATCTCATATGTTGTACAACAAGTGTGTCTGTTTATGCATTCCCCTCGCAAACCACATTTTCAATTTCTAAAGAGAATACTCTGATATATTAAAGGTACTCTTCATCTCGGGCTCACCATCACGAAGTCTTCCTCAATCTCGATCACAGCCTGCTCTGATGCTGATTGGGCCGGTTGCCCCAACCTATGACGGCCCACTTCTGGCTACTGTTTGTTTCTTGGTGTTAATTTGGCCTCATGGTCCTCAAAACGTCAGCCCACGGTCTCTCGGTCCTCCGCGGAAGCCGAGTACCGGGGCGTGGCATTTCGGTCATTGAGACTACTTGGCTCCGCAATCTGCTGTTAGAGCTTCACGCTCCGGTCCGCCATGCTACACTGATTTATTACGAAAACGTGTCCGCGATCTATCTTTCTGGAAATCCCGTACAACACCAACGCAATAAACATATCGAGATCGACATTCATTTCGTTCTAGAAAAGGTACGCCTTGGTTTAGTTCGTGTCCTTCATGTCCCGGCCGACTATCAATATGCCAATGTTTTCACAAAAGATCTAGCCTGACACTTATTCAATAGCTTTCGAGACAGTTTGAACGTTCAGTCCCCTACCATTCCAACTGCGAGGGCGTATTATTAAATAGAAATCGTTACAACTCCATGTAATTACAGTAGCATTAGTTGTAGGCTGTAGCATTAGTTTTCCTTACATAACTTTTAGGATTGTGATCAATGCTTGTAAATGTCTGTAAATGCCTGCGTCTTCACTTTCCTGTATAGGCTGTATTCCCTCCTATATTTCCTTTTGAATAATAATGGATGTTTCATGGGAAAATATTCTAATATCTTTATCTCTTCTCACTTCCATGCTAAGAGTTTGTGTTACAGAAAATACTACTAGATTAGGTTTATCCCTCATGATAGGTATATTTGTCACAAACGTAGGATCGACTAGTTAATATTAACAACAATAATATATTGCTTATCTTAATTTATCTATATGAATTACTTCGTAGATATTAACAACTTGATCTCGTAAACAACATTTAATCGTACAAATAAGACTTCATAAACAAACGTCAAAACATTAAGGTTGCGTTTGGGTACTCGGAATTGATTTGAATATCAAGAATTCAATTCCTGGATTTGAATTTCTAGAATTCAAATCCAAATCCAAATCCAAAATGGTGTTTGGGTACCCTTGGATTTGGATTTGGATTTCGGGCGGGTGGAGTCGGGTCAAGGTCACCAATTTTTTTTTTTTTTTCATTAGAAATATGTAAATGTTCAAATACGGGAAAAAAAAATAAAGAAAAACAAATAATACGATAAGATTACGCGAAAAAACAAAGAAACGACAAGTGACGGAATTGAAATGACTACCATATACTAGGAATTTGAGAAAACCAAATTTAAACTAATTTGGATTTGGTGAAAATTTCAAATTCAAATCCCAAGATTTCCAAACGCTCAAAATATTTCAAATCCGGAATTCAAATCCAAATCCAAGTTCTCAAACATGCCATAAGTGAATTTTTTCTCCTATTGGAGACACACGACCTCGACGGCTTGACCAATAATAATGAGAAAGATTTTTGACACGTCAATCTGAGCATGAAAGGGGTCATATGCGTCAACTCACAATTTGTATAGCAAAGAGGTTAGATGGCTAGAGAAAGTACTTGTATTTATCCTGACTTTTCAAAGATAGTTCTATATATCTAGTACTCCGTACTTGGTATCTCTTGTTACAGATATATCTGTCTTAAGATTAAAATAGATCAAATTATATCACATTTGCTACATAGGACAATTGTTTTTCTAGTCCCGAAGAGTCTTGCTTTTGTCTTATCCCTCATAGTTGACATGTTATAAGTTTGTGATAGATATCTCTGTCACAAACAAGAATTTTCGCATAGCTAGACCGTTGATAACTAATGAAAAGGGAAAGTAATGAAGAGGATCCAAACTACTACAAGTATACTTATCGCAAATTCTTATTTTTGTTGAGTATATTCGTCGTAAATTTGTGATGGGTAATTAAAATCATATATTATATTAAAACATAAACCAGTAATCATTTAAAGAGCCACGTGTATCACAATATAAAATTGAATATAAAATCACTCACAATATGATGTTATCAGACTTCTAAGTTCTAACTATTGTTATCCACACTTCTACAAAATCAAATGAAAGTCGTTCATTTGGTATTAGTTGATTAGATTTTATAGTTACTATGATTTCAGTCTAATAGAGAAGACCGATTTTCAATTAGTCGAACAAATAGTTTATAAGTTGTATTTCATCGTTTTATGATAGAGATAGAATAATGGTGGATAGATTTATCAATTTTTTTTACAAAATGACTAGACTATAAAGGACGATAAATATCTTATTGAAGGCATAATTTTTTATTTACGTAAGATACGTTACGGGTTGCTTAGATATGCATAAAAAATTAAGTTTAAATCTGAGTGTAAACTTAGCAAAATAATAGGTTAGGAGGGTGGGTCACGATTTAAATATTTTACGTTCGGATACATTTTTGGTCGAGTATATTAATTAAGAAATAAGAGTTTGCACGTATTGATTTTATACGGGTTTTGGGTCGAGATAGGCCACAATATCGACATAGCTAAAGCCTTTTTAATTATTACGTTTATTATCTTTATTTTTAAAATATAATATATATGAAGTAATACTTTATAAAATTCTTATTTATGTAGGCTAATGTGTTATATTAGCAAGACTAAACAATTTCTATTTAATATTAAAATGGGGTTAACTGAAATAAATCCATAAAAGGAAAATGCGCTAATTCAAAGAGATGGAGGGAGTACATAAATAATTAACAACAACGATTAAATCTATATAAATCAATTTTTTTTTAGTAACATTTATTAAGATTGTATAACGTAAACGTATTTGATCTTAAAATTTTCAAGTTGACACTTACTCCGTATTAATTATAATGTGTTTCAAATGTAGTAGTTTAGCTTGATTCAACGGACCGATCTATTATGGATCGGGTTTTATCTCACTTTTTTTCATTGATCATTTCAAGTATAGGTTTCTTTCAAGTTTGGGTAAAAAACTAATGGGTTATTTTGGAATATTTTTAGATTGATTACGAGTCGGTTTTTAGAGCGAGTTAGATTCTCAAATGTCTAGCCGGGTGTCGGGTGGTGTGAGCTTGTGAGACCAATGTTATTTCAAATACGTGTCGACGAGTATGAATCCGCCACAAATACTCGCCCACCCCCTCATCCATCGTCATTTAAAAAGAAAATTTCTCTCTACTAGATCTTTCTATTCGAACCAGCGCGCCATTTTCATTCCCGTCTTCCATTTTTTTCCTACTTCTACGCTATGATTCATGTTTCTTATTATACTATTTATTAGGTTTTAAGCTTAATTTCAGTTATGTTGAATAATTAATTTCAGTTTTTGCAGTTATTATTGTCGATTTGATATTTAGTGTTGTTAGGGTCCCGATTGAGTTACATTTTTTGTTTGTATGACCTTCGTTAGGGTCCCGATTGAGTTACTATTTGTTTTTGTTTGTTAGGGCCCAAGTCGTTTCGCCAAATTTTGATTAGGTAGGTTGTTGGTATGACCTTCGGATTTGTTGATTCATTATGTGATGAATTGGGTGAGTATGTGAATATATTAGGTGGGAATTATAAATTGTTACAAAATTGTTTAGGTTTAATTGGGTGAGAATTGAGACTACCTTGTTAGTATAAATATGTTAATAGATTTAGATAAATTCTAAATTAATAATATGGTTGGTTGTTTATTTTTAGTAAAATTATTTGTTTTAGTTAGTATTAAATTAATTTAGGGAAATTCGAGTTTAATCGGTTGCTATATAATTTATTTTTACATAGAAAATGAAGAGCATTGAACAAAATGGATGTACGAGGGAAGACTTGATAAGAAAAGATGCCCTACTATTAAATTTGTAAAGGGTGTTGAATCTTTTTTGGAATTCGCTAAACGGTCACCTGACTATGCGTCGAAAGGTGAAATTAGGTGTCCATGTCTTAAATGCAAGAACCTAAAATTTTTTTGGGTAATTTTGGTTAAGGAACGTGTCCTCTCGGATGGTTTCTCGCCCAATTATTATCGTTCGATTTGTCATGGTGAGCCATCTCAAGCTGAGGAACCTCAGATCCAACAAAATGGGGGGGGAGAGGTGAGAGGAATGATAGTTGATGTGGTCGAGTGTGCAACGTGTTTAACAACGATAATAGCACATATATGAATGATGACTCACCTGACCCTCAAGAGTTTGACCCACAAGAGCCTAACCCACAAGCGAAAGCGTTCTTCGACATGTTAGATACTTCGGAGAAGCCGTTATATGAAGGGTGTGATATGACTTTGTTAGAAGTCGCATCTATGATACTGAGTCTTAAATGTGAGTTTAACCTACCATTTCCTTGTACAGACGGTTTTGTTGCCTTGCTTGAGAGAGTCATCCCAAAAGATAACATCATGATCGACCCGATCATTCTATACTACCAAAAAAGTTGTGAAAGGACTTCAACTTCCGCATCAAAATATTGATGCTTGTACCGATGGATGCATGCTATTTTGGAAGGACGATGTCACGCTTGATGAATGTAAAAGATGTGGTAAACGTAGGTATAAAACGTTTGAGGGGATATTGTCTTGCGGGGTAGAAAAGGAAAAACTGGTGATACGAGAAGAAACCGATACCAATTAATCAGCTTACTTACTTCCCCATTGCACCTAGACCTCAGAAATTATATGCAACAAAAATCATAGCTAAGCAAATGAGGTGGCACAAAGAAGAAATTAGGGTACCAGGAAAGATGTATCATCTGAGAGAAGGTGAGGGGTGGAAGCATTTCGATAGAATTTATCCTCAATTTGCAGCAGAACCCCGAAACGTAAGGCTTGGGTTGTGTACTGATGGTTTTGCACCCTTCGGTCAGTTTGGTAAGTCTTACTCTTGTTGGCTTGTGATGGTCACACCTTAAACTTACCTCCATGGTTGAGTTTAAAAAAACCTTTCTCTTTCTATCTCTTATTGTTCCCGGACCAAAAATCACAAAAATCATTTGGATGTTTACTTATAACCTGTGATTGAGAAATTGAAACAACTGTGAGAAGTAGGGGTGGAAACATATGATGTATCTTTGAGACAAAACTTTCAGCTGAAAGCATCTTTGTTGTGGATTAGAAACGACTTTCCCGTATATGGTATGCTCCCGTGATGGTCTACTGCGGGTAAAAAAGCATGTCCTTGTTGTATGGATGAAGGCAAAGCTACTCTGACTTTCGCCTTGTCCAAGCCTCAGTCAGAGTGGGGGCTCTGTAGACACCCGCATTTTGCCTGCTAGTGTCTATAGCAGTTCCCGACAAAACACCCGATGATGATCGGACGCTAACGTGTCTTAATACGCTCGAATACGGACTCAGAATCAATAGTATCCGACAAGGGCATTTAGCGGAGTGCAAATCTCTCAAAACCGACCTCAAATCTAGGCCCAGTGGGTCGTCCCGAGCAAAATGAGACTAATTTGGGCCAAAACCGACACCAAAAATAAATCCCATCTTTTAGCGACCGGGTCAAAACCCGGTCAAAGATGAAACCGTCTCACAAATCAGCCAGATTCATTCTCGAAAACTGGCGCACAAATTAAAATTCAAAAAATCAATCAAATCAAATCAAGGTCAATCCTTCCCAAAATAGCTCGATCCTAATTGATCCACTCGATCGAGTGGATAGACCCACTCGGTCGAGTGGAGCGTCAGCAGCTGAACCAGGCCCGTTTTGAAGGGCAGTCGATCGAGTGCACTAGAGCCACTCGATCGAGTGACCCTAGGTCGTGGGGTAAAGCCTATAAATACCCCCATCAACCCCATGCATTTACACAATTCTTACAACTCTCACAAGATTTTCCCATGCATTCTTAGTCTACATTTCTACCCCAATCCATCTTCATCACTTCAATACTACAAACCCTAAGCAACCTTAGGCTAAAAACCGAGTTAGCATCCTTCGTAAAATTGATACACATACACACACATATAATCAAAACTCGAGATCAAAACTCACCAAAGACCCGAGAGCATCCTCTCCCTAACCAAACACACCCTAACTCACCCTACATATCTCGACACTCCCGCGCACACGCCGCTACTACGAGTTCGTTTCCGAGGCCATTAAGCATGTAGGTTGAGGGTGTCATCAAACCCATTTCTTTTTCTCCTTTCCCTTTTTTCGATTATATATGTATTACTACTAATATTATTATTATTATTATTATTATTATTATTATTATTATTATTATTATTATTATTATTATTATTATTATTATTATTATTATTATTATTATTATTATTATTATTATTACTACTACTACTAACCGCTAACACTAACCTTTAATTTTGTGCATACTAACTTTTTATTTATTTTGTATACTAACATTTTATTTATGTATCCTAACACTAACTTTTATTTTTGTATACTAACACTTTAATTCCGTATTCTAACATCTAACATTATTATACCGTGTATATATACATACTAATATCAAAATCTCGGTTTCGAATACGTTTGACTATGACGATCGCCTAAAGTCCATCTAATTCCTTTACGAGTAACGACGGAGGTGGCGCCTTTTCGAGGAGCGCCGCCCCAATGTACTCAAGGACATGATGTGATCGTGATCGGTCCTAGTTGAACGTATTTGATCCCATTTCAATGATTAGCACGGAACCCGTTGACACGAAAACCGACATCACATAATCCGAAAGGATTAGTTTCGATGTCGTGACGTAGAGGGATGCAATTTCGTCACTAATCAAACTTTTCAATCACATAATAGCATATTTCATAAAATCCCGATAACGGTCTCATAATCGTATAATACACGTTTATGACATCGAGAACCGAGTTGAATTTAAATAATGCAATATTTTTATTTAACTCGGTCAATTATCGAATTCAAACAAATAAAAATGAAACGAGCCATGCCTCGTACAGGGGGCACTCGATCGAGTGCCATGGGCCACTCGATCGAGTAGCACCCAAAAATCTGGACAGTAGCTACTTTAAAGACACACTCGACCGAGTCAGACCATGACTCGATCGAGTGGGTCTTGTGGCCCAGAAATTCGAGAGCTTCAATGCAACATTTGAGCCTCGTCATTTTTTTACGACTTTTAGTCGACACGTGCATAATCAATCACGTAATTCTAATTTTCTAAACTCATGCATGTCACGACACTTAAAACGATTTTGATCGACGGTCTCGCACTATTAATTTTATGTCGACGACTCTTTAGTCGTGTCCGACACATAATTAATTTAGACTCCATTTCTCGAAGTGATAGGTCGGGACAAGGCATCGAGATTCGGGATCGGGCTAGCACCACGCCTAGGTCCCATATCTCCGTCCTTTGATTGGTACACAATATAATGTGTATCTGATCGAAGTTAGTCCAATTGCACAACTTACGGTCTAGTTTATATTTATTATATACGGGTCCGTTTCTAGTTAACGTCTACCATTTCCTATTCGATTATTCTATTTTATTGCTCGTTGTATTGTGAATTCCGGATTATATTCCGCCCATGTAATTTGTAATTTATTTACGAGTTTTCTATTTTCGATGTTTGCCATTTATTTATTTAAATGAACATCACATGCTAAATCACTTTGACGTGAATCAAGATGCATTAAATGACGTAGCAAATCAATAATTCACATGCTTATCCCGAAAACGCTGTTTGCATATCATTTAGTCGTTTTACTAGCGCGCGTACACGAACACGAACGATGTCTTAGTAGAGGCCGCCATGTGCGGGCGGGGTTAGGTGTCCTTAGTGGGCTTCCCAACACGTACCCTCACCCCTTACTCAGAACCTTTGGTTTCCGGATGTCCGAAACCCTTGGCGCACGAGAGTCATTTTATATACGAAAGCCGATGTAAACGGTATCGATATAACAATGCAAAGGGACGAGCCCCATAAACTCTGAAATCGAAGTGGGCTTACTTTGTGTGTAGCCCATGACGAAATAGAGTGAGCTCGAATGGTTCCGAATAACCACAAAATTCGGTGGCGACTCCATTTTGACTTAAATTTCGAACCCGAGAACAATCTTACAACGAAATTCATTCGCCTACCCAAACCCGCGCGTGGCCGCGTCGGGGTGGACCTACGTCATGTCCACAATTTGGCGACTCCGCTGGGGAAACCTGATGTACCACATGTCATCGGGGTTCCTAGGGTTAGACTCGAAGAGAAATCGTTCATAGATTAGTGTGCACGCATTAGTTTAATGATTCATGCATAACCCAAATTTGCCCGGGCCGGTTACTTGTGACCGACGTCCCACTATACCACGGTGCATTCCTACATGGGTGCGCTAAAGACATCGATGGTGGAACTCGTCTGGGTTTTGCGGCATGTCCTAAGTCCAACTCGGCTTACGGAGTCCGTCCTAAACACGAGAAAGCCATCGTTGTTGGTATAGACCCTATTTTGACCGACCGAGACTTAGCGTAATGCATACATAAGCGTCGTTATAATGCTTGTTTGACTACGTGCTACTTGGTTTCTGTGTCATTTTTCAAAAACCGTCATTTCAAAATTGCATCTTTCAAAAAATACCAAAATTTGAAAAACCCGAAATACTGTCCGTTTCGGGACCCGTCTTTTCAAAATATCCAATTTCAAAAAACTCGGAATGCTGCCGAAAATTAGACTTACGATTTGACTCAAAACAAGCTTTTTTAGCCGGCATGCTATCCATTTCAATTCGAATTTCCGATCCACCATTCGATTTTCGAATTTTCAAAATTCAATTTCAATTTTCAAATTTTCGTGATGCCATTCGCGATTTTCAAATCCTCGAGATTCCATTCTCGATTTTCAAATCTCCGAGATGTCGTTTTCGATTCTCAAATCTTCGGGATCTCATTTTCAATTTTCAAATTTTCGGAAATTTATTTTCGATATTCAAATTTTCAAATTTTCAAAAATTCAACTTTTCATCAAACCGATCCTGTCGGCATGCTGCCAATTTCAAAAGACGGGACCGTCTCCCAATTTTTCAAAACGCGAATTTACTCGCAACCATTCTAACATTTCAAAATGCCCGGTCCTATTGGCCCACTACCAATTTCTGGACCGTCCTCTCAATTTTCAAAATTCAATCATTTTTCAAAAAACCTTCCTTATTATAGGACCTACCGTAATCCGTGTGTCGGGTCTTTTCATAATTTGTCGAAGGTCTTTAGCGTCGAAACTCCGTCGATCCTACATCACGGGTTTCTTCCCCATCCTAGTCCGCCTTATCCTAAATGCACAACCGACCAACACGAGTCATACACTCGTAAATGGAAGGTTCGTCTAAACACTCGAGTCCTAACTAGAAAGTCCCATGTGATCTTTCCCTCCGACAGGACGGTCCCCACGACCCTTCCTAAGGGAATTTCGCCCGTCTTTCAATCTGTTAGTCGAGTCATCCCAATTCGAGAATCCTTTGACTTAATGGTCTACCCTAATCACAGGGCTGTCCTTATTCAAGTCGAGTCGAGGGTCTCTAGCGTCGAAACTCTGCCGATCTTACATCGCAAGTTTCTTCCCTTACCCCGTCTGCCTTTCCTCGAGGCCGAGTCAACCTTTTACAAGGCATAGCCCTGTAGCAAAAGGTTTGTGATCCTTACATCTAAGGGTCACTCGTCCGACACTCGAGTCTTAGCAAAGTTTATAATCTCACTCGGGGGCTACCCTTCGGCAGAGCGATCAATCACGGTTGCTCTAAGGGTCATGTCTTACTCGTGTTGTCTCACGTACCCCACTTTTGAGTCACTTAGATGTCACACCATCTGAGTCCTATCAGAGTCCTCGGTCTCACTCGGGGGCTACCCTTCAGCAGAGCGATCAATCACGGTTGCTCTAAGGGTCATGTCCTACACGTGTTGTCTCACGCGTGCCATTTTCGAGTCACTTAGATGCCACCCCATCTGAGTCCTATAGAGTCTTTTGCGTCGTTCGGGGGCTATCCTCCAACCGACCATTCAAACACGGTTACCCTAAGGGGTACCCTACATTCATCCTACACCGGCGTCCTTATAATGCCTTCTTCGAGTCGTACCTATGCTACGAACACTCGAGCCTCCTAAAGGTTTAGGTCGCCACGGTTGGTCCGAACACGTGACGCGGTCAAACACGGTCGCCCCATTTTCGGACTCACCCTCGTGCAGCTCAGATCTCATGGTCGAGTACGAGCCAGGGTCGTTACCTCGTCTAAGTCAACGTTCGAGTATCCCGGTCCAAGAGTCTTTGTCATCCCGTCACCCCGGGCCGTGTCTAGTTTGACTTCATCTCTTGCATTTGCGCAAAGCCGAGTTTAGGCGAGTCGTGGCACCCGTCGTCCTCTCCAATCAAAGACTTTACCAAAAAAAGAAACAACCAACCGAGCATCCGAAAGTCCGGATTTGATTTGAGTCTAAGTTTCAGTCCGAGTCTAGGATGTTCTATCTCCTCATTTCAAAGTCAGAGTCAGAGTCAACTGTATTCTATCCTCTTTTCGTATTCCAATAAAATCAGCTTTTTCAATTTCTCATATATACTTCCCTTATGTGTTTCCGAGAACATGATGTACACCATCATACACTGTGAGCACATGCACGTGACTATTATAGGCACATCTATAATGACTGCAGGAACTGAGACCCATGTTTTCCTTTACCAGTTCCATGTCTGGCATAGACAGCCACATAACTACCCTTAGCAGGAGCGGTATTGAATCCTATGATAAATCTAGGAAGTCTCCTAGTTTGGGTTTAAGACGGGAGGCAAGCCCATTTCCCACAATAAACACCCCTCCAATAAGACTAACCAATCTCTACCTTAGGCGTTTAGTCTGACCAGAAGCAAAAAAAGAAGCATCGTGACTCTATAGGCTTGATGCCAAAAATACCCAACTCGGGACGATGCTCTCACTAAGCCTGCTCGGAATTATGATGATAATACCGAGATCCAAATCACCATGCTTACCATAGAGTACTCCACCGCGCGTTGCACTCACACAAACACCAACTAGGCTTACACCTTACAAAGGTTTAGCTCCACAAGCCTAATCCAACCGATGGGCCCACCCCCATATCCACCCACAACATCAAAGGGAGAGATAGCCGTGAAAAAAAAAAAGAGAAAAAAAGAGTTGGACAAAAAAAGCAAAAAGTCCAAAAAAAAAAGGCCAAAACAAAAGAGCTGGCATGATCAACATCCCTCGACCAGATACGGTCAACCCCTTTTGACCGGGACATGGTCAACACAAAAAAAATCCCACGACCGGGGCTAAGAGGTTAACCCAAAAAAAACAAAAAAAAACACAAAAATTCAAATACCCATGACCGTGGTCAACGGTCAACTCAAGTGAAAGTCCCTTGACCGGTATACGGTCAATTCAAAATTATTAATCAAATAGGGGAGAGACAATCAAGCTGGTCGGCTGACGCCACACTTAGCCTTCCCACACTACAACCCTCAAGACCTTCCCGAGACCTAGGCTAAGAAACAGCGCAGAATTTTTGAGGATTCAAGCTCCATAGGATACACTCTAACCATTAGGGCCAGACAAGGAAATCAGATCCCGCATTATCAAACCTACCCCGATCAAAGTTCTAGTCATTATTACTCGGCTTCCCCATTTCCTACCACATTACGATACATTACCCTCGAAGCCTTAGCTCCACAAAATCGAGCTCCAGATTTGGAAACATCAAAGCCACTTATTGCCTGGCACCACATTTCCAAAAACATCCAAACCAGTTACCAGCCCCGAACACAGGAACTCAACCTGCGGTCGGCATAGAACATGCCTAAATAGTTCACACCACCTCTGGGGGCTACCCCGGATAACGCTCACAGTCACGGGATCAACATCCTAACTGTTCCAGCCCTTTGATCAAGACATCATTGGGAACACACCTAGCCTACACCATCGCTATGGCTAGTTACACACAAAGCCCTAATAAACTAGGCACAATAACATGTCTTTCAAACCACTGAACTACGGCCTGGTTTGATTTCACTACACGTGAATACGTAGGCAGCATTTCAACAAGGGCACAACCACCCACATTGACACAAATTCAAAAAGCACCATCATTCCGGTCATGACACTGTCATGTTCTCAACAACTAGCTTTGTCGTCCTAGGGGCTTCTATTAGACAGAAGTTCTCCATCCACTCACAAAATCCAAAGACTTTCAAAATCTATCCACCTTTCTACAGTGTGTCCTAGTACTCGGCTCAGTCGAAGACGAGAATCTGTTAGGGACTCGAAGGAACACCTACTTTGGGGATGCATCCCAAAACCAAACAAAATTCAAAAGAGCACTAGGCTGCAGCATTGCTACTACTAAATCCTGTCATGCAGAAAAAGTCTCATTACAGACTACTGCAATTCCCCTATAACACATCCTTCCCAATTTGATGTTCGACTGTGTTGCCACTCGCCTAGGCTACGGAATAGCGCAACTTAAGAGTCTTGTTAGGTGCCCACCCCCCTACCGAGTCACAGTCCAATACCTTCAAGATTCTAAGTCGTGTCTGTCAACTCGTCCTGTCACGTCCAGGGTCGAGTCTGTCGGTATGTCTCTTTTTTCAAATCCTTGCTTTGAAATTTGCAAAACTTAGCCATTTGAGAAAATCCTTTTCGACGAGGTCAAATTTTGGTCTATTTAAACTGCAAAATTCTTTTCTACCCCTTTCAATTTTGAAAACCTATCTCCTAGCACGTGAGTTGCTTTCAGGACTTCGATTTCAAAACTAAGCAAAAATCAGTTTCCCCAGCGCAAGCCAGTCTATAGATGCTAACTGCATTTCCTGTATGCTATCTTGTTATATACTATGCCTGCTATTTCTGCCTATGTATCTAACATTTCAGGTACCAGCTAGTGCTTCCCAACGGAACATCAAAGGCGGTGTTTCTCCTGAAATGCTACATGCAAGTTGTCATGTGTCAGCACACGGGTACACCCAAGACTTCAGAAGCAAGTCCCAGCGCAGCTACTTTACTCCCTAGCATGAGTCGGTGTTTCTCCTGGAATACTACATCCAAGATGTGATGTGTCAGCATATAGGTACACCTAGGACTTCAAAGGCAAGTCCGACTCCCCACGGAGCTATCATCATCAGGACATGTATGACCCTTTTCTTATGGCTGGCGAGCCCTTCACGCGAGTCTAATGGACTATAAACGACCCCACCGGAAGGCTGCCAGGTCGTAATCCTCGATTGTCCTGGTAGCTACTCTGACTTTCGCCTTGTCCAAGCCTCAGTCAGAGTGGGGGCTCTGTAGACACCCGCATTTTGCCTGCTAGTGTCTATAGCAGTTCCCGACAAAATACCCGATGATGATCGGACACTAACGTGTCTTAATACGCTCGAATACGGACTCGGAATCAATAGTATCCGACGAGGGCATTTAGCGGAGTGCAAAGCTCTCAAAACAGACCTCAAATCCAGGCCCAGTGGGTCGTCCCGAGCAAAATGAGACTAATGTGGGCCAATACCGACACCAAAAATAAATCCCGTCTTTTAGCGACCGGGTCAAAACCCGGTCAAAGATGAAACCGTCTCACAAATCAGCCAGATTCATTCTCGAAAACTGGCGCACAAATTAAAATTCAAAAAATCAATCAAATCAAATCAAGGTCAATCCTTCCCAAAATAGCTCGATCCTAATTGATCCACTCGATCGAGTGGATAGACCCACTCGGTCGAGTGGAGCGTCAGCAGCTGAACCAGGCCCGTTCTGAAGGGCAGTCGATCGAGTGCACTAGGGCCACTCGATCGAGTGACCCTAGGTCGTGGGGTAAAGCCTATAAATACCCCCATCAACCCCATGCATTTACACAATTCTTACAACTCTCACAAGATTTTCCCATGCATTCTTAGTCTACATTTCTACCCCAATCCATCTTCATCACTTCAATACTACAAACCCTAAGCAACCTTAGGCTAAAAACCGAGTTAGCATCCCTCGTAAAATCGATACACATACACACACATATAATCAAAACTCGAGATCAAAACTCGCCAAAGACCCGAGAGCATCCTCTCCCTAACCAAACACACCCTAACTCACCCTACATATCTCGACACTCCCGCGCACACGCCGCTACTACGAGTTCGTTTCCGAGGCCATTAAGCATGTAGATTGAGGGTGTCATCAAACCCATTTCTTTTTCTCCTTTCCCTTTTTTCGATTATATATATATTACTACTAATATTATTATTATTATTATTATTATTATTATTATTATTATAATTATTATTATTATTATTACTACTAACCGCTAACACTAACCTTTAATTTTGTGCATACTAACTTTTTATTTATTTTGTATACTAACATTTTATTTATGTATCCTAACACTAACTTTTATTTTTGTATACTAACACTTTAATTCCGTATTCTAACATCTAACATTATTATACCGTGTATATATACATACTAATATCAAAATCTCGGTTTCGAATACGTTTGACTATGACGATCGCCTAAAGTCCATCTAATTCCTTTGCGAGTAACGACGGAGGTGGCGCCTTTTCGAGGGGCGCCGCCCCAATGTACTCAAGGACATGATGTGATCGTGATCGGTCCTAGTTGAACGTATTTGATCCCATTTCGATGATTAGCACGGAACCCGTTGACACGAAAACCGACATCACATAATCCGAAAGGATTAGTTTCGATGTCGTGACGTAGAGGGATGCAATTTCGTCACTAATCAAACTTTTCAATCACATAATAGCATATTTCATAAAATCCCGATAACGGTCTCATAATCGTATAATACACGTTTATGACATCGAGAACCGAGTTGAATTTAAATAATGCAATATTTTTATTTAACTCGGTCAATTATCGAATTCAAACAAATAAAAATGAAACGAGCCATGCCTCGTACAGGGGGCACTCGATCGAGTTCCATGGGCCACTCGATCGAGTAGCACCCAAAAATCTGGACAGTAGCTACTTTAAAGACACACTCGACCGAGTCAGACCATGACTCGATCGAGTGGGTCCTGTGGCCCAGAAATTCGAGAGCTTCAATGCAACATTTGAGCCTCGTCATTTTTTTACGACTTTTAGTCGACACGTGCATAATCAATCACGTAATTCTAATTTTCAAAACTCATGCATGTCACGACACTTAAAACGATTTTGATCGACGGTCTCGCACTATTAATTTTATGTCGACGACTCTTTAGTCGTGTCCGACACATAATTAATTTAGACTCCATTTCTCGAAGTGATAGGTCGGGACAAGGCATCAAGATTCGGGATCGGGCTAGCACCACGCCTAGGTCCCATATCTCCGTCCTTTGATTGGTACACAATATAATGTGTATCTGATCGAAGTTAGTCCAATTGCACAACTTACGGTCTAGTTTATATTTATTATATACGGGTCCGTTTCTAGTTAACGTCTACCATTTCCTATTCGATTATTCTATTTTATTGCTCGTTGTATTGTGAATTCCGGGTTATATTCCGCCCATGTAATTTGTAATTTATTTACGAGTTTTCTATTTTCGATGTTTGCCATTTATTTATTTAAATGAACATCACATGCTAAATCACTTTGACGTGAATCAAGATGCATTCAATGACGTAGCAAATCAATAATTCACATGCTTAGCCCGAAAACGCTGTTTGCATATCATTTAGTCGTTTTACTAGCGCGCGTACACGAACACGAACGATGTCTTAGTAGAGGCCGCCATGTGCGGGAGGGGTTAGGTGTCCTTAGTGGGCTTCCCAACACGTACCCTCACCCCTTACTCAGAACCTTTGGTTTCCGGATGTCCGAAACCCTTGGCGCACGAGAGTCATTTTATATACGAAAGCCGGTGTAAACGGTATCGATATAACAATGCAAAGGGACGAGCCCCATAAACTCTGAAATCGAAGTGGGCTTACTTTGTGTGTAGCCCATGACGACATAGAGTGGGCTCGAATGGTTCCGAATAACCACAAAATTCGGTGGCGACTCCATTTTGACTTAAATTTCGAACCCGAGAACAATCTTACCACGAGATTCATTCGCCTACACAAACCCGCGCGTGGCCGCGTCGGGGTGGACCTACGTCATGTCCACAGGTTGACGACATTAGCACCACCGGGTGAAATTTCACCCGGTGAGATTTTCTTCTCGAATCGCCATTTTTGGCGCTTTTCTCCATCGGGCGAAATTTCACCCGGTGGGCGAAATTTCGCCCGGTCGTTTCGCCCGGTCATCTCATAGGGTGAAATTTCACCCTTGAAATTTTCGTCCAAAATGGCAATCTGGGGAGGAACACCGTCGGGCGCTTCGATCTGAAGTCTAGAGCTCTAGATATATCCATTTGAAGTTCGACCTCTCCGGTGAAGATGCACAATGGACTATACTTTTTCCTTTTTGCTCAAGGTTTCACCTCTTGGGTTTGGACTTTGGATTTTAAGTTGTGTGCTTTTTTTTTCGGACGATCTCCCTCTCTCTCATGCTCATAGGAGCTCGGACACGTTTTTGGTCGAAAATCCTATCAAAATAGACAGAAAACTACCAAAAACACGTAAAATGCAAAACAGAGACGCTAATGCGAGAATTACTCAAAATACGGCGATAATCGCACTTTATTCTCGCAAAACAAAGGAAAAATGGGTCGAAATGGGAGGAAAAACGGTCCAAATTTGGCACACAACAATTCCCCCACACTAAACCGTTGCTCGTCCTCGAGCAAAGACCCCAAAAGAAATTAGCTACTACTACTAAGCTAGACTATGCTAAGCCGATACGAGGCAATTAACAGGCCCGCTCCATCCCTTCAACTCACATCGGAATAGCCATGAGGTAGAGTACTCCCATGCAAGGCTAGTTGGGTCTTGCTCAAAATGATGGATGCAACTAAACACACAAAAACACATAACACGAAAGAATAGACGCATCCAAAGCAAAAATAAAACACCGAATCCCTCATCGAGACGGCGGGGAAAGACACCGAAAACTTACTTAGAACAATCATAAACATTCCAAGATAAATCACCCACGTAAATAAGGACCAAAGCCTAATACTATGACAATTAAGCAATATAGATGTTGATAACTTAGCCTAGGTCCTCCTAATCTTCTAAAGGGGTACTACGGGGCGTATAACGGAGTAGAGAAAGTGAACCATGGATTCGTTCGACACTGTAGGTAGGTGCAGTCCCGCTCTCTTTGGTTAATGCCAAGAGGGTCGTTCCAAACTCGAATTTCCTAAATTAGCCCAAACAAAAAGTGGAGTTTTTTACAATTATTGGGTGGATCGACTCATCACCGCTATCTTCCTACCTCGGGACTCGGTCCTCTAGTTGGCAATTCACGGCGATGAATCGATCAAAGGGCTTTTTTTTTCAAGGAGGGGTATTTGACGATACGATTTTTTTCATTTGAAGCTCCTTTTCTTTCTCCTTTGTTTTTCATTTTCATGTTTTTGTCATGTTTTTGTGCCCTTTTTCTCTTGCTTTGGTTTGCCCATTTTGGCTTTTTTTTTATGTGGTTCGAAACCAAGTTCTGAGGTTATTATTATTTTTTTTTTTTTGTAAACTTATTGTGGTGATGTATGGGTGAAAGGATAAATAGGTACCCGGAAACGGGCCCATCCCCGGATAACCTACAAAAAATGGAGAATTTGGACTAAAGGTGCAATGGTCATTCGAGCAAGGTCACCTAGAAGACGGGATGCGGAAACCAAGGCCTAACTCCTCCATGGGTGGTCAAGGTGGTCAAATGCAAACCCCGAAGTAAACCTCTAGTAGAAAAAGTGGACTCAAAGCTAAAGAAGGATCAACAAATTCATTGCCTAAGAGTCATTCTACTAGACTAAGGTCCAAAATCTACAATGGGTTATCCATAATGGAATGTAAACTTTTGCAATAAGTTTGTAATCGGGTTTTCAAAAACATTTAGTCCTAGACACGCTATACAAAAGCAAAAGGGACACACGAAAAAGAAAAGGCAAATAAAAGAAAACACGAGTAAAGTCATGCACTTCGTACTCCATCGATATTCAAGCACAAAAATCAACCACAACACCCAAAATGCTCATCTCTTCGAGAGCCTCCCAATTGCAACAACCTAACTCCTCTTTGAAAGTAAAGAAGAAAGCGAAAAGGAAGGAAGTTACCTAGCAGGTTGCTTCCATAACTCTTCAAATTGTGCTATCAAGGCGGTGGTTATCCTGTAAGAGTAGAGAACAGGACTATACAGGGGACACGAAAACATAACGAAAACGAGAAAAGAAAAAGGGAAAAAGAAAAGGAAAATAAAAAGAAAATGTTTTTGGTTTTTCGAAATTTTTCAATTTTTATGGTTTTTTGAAAGATTTTTGAAAAACAAAAGGATAGTAGATCCCTCCCCCACACTAAAACTGTGCATTGTCCTCAATGCACAAGTAGGGGAAAAGATCAAAAAGGATGAAAAAGAAAAATAAGAAAAATCTATTTGGATTTTTAAAATTTTAAAATGTTTTTGGATTTTTCGAAAATTTTTGAAGAAAGAAAATGATAAAAGGGTGGCGGGCCTAGGTGCAATCACATCGCCTAGACCCTAGCCAAGTGACTAAGAAAATGAGAATAAAATAAAATAAATTAAATTAAAAGAAAGGATGAAAAGTGGGAGTAGGTGTAGTCACATCACCTAGCCCGGATTAAGAAAATTTTCAGAAAATGAGAAGAATTTGGATTTTCAAAAGGTCAATGGCGTAATCACATCGCCTAATGACCGGGAGCAATACCAAGGCCTCTTTGGCCGCAACAATCGATCAATGGGACAACTTGCAAAGTTATGTTAGAGGTAAAACAATCACAATGATCAAGGAATAACAGAAATAAGAACGGAATCAACCAAAGGACATGCAATTATAGATGATTAAGGACTCACTGACCCAACCCACATACAAATACACAACACACACACACACCACCAACTCCAGGAGAGGGTCTAGTCTGAGCGATCGTCCGACGCAAATGAAGCGCTAGGAGACCCATAGAAAAAGGGTATACCCTCGGAGGATGGCTCGGGAGAAAACTCCTCCGGACCGTCGCTAAGCGAGAGGGCAAAGTCGGATTCAATCTCACAAAGGTCGTAGATCGTACGACCTTTGGGCAACTTATAGTGTGCATACTCCCAAACTCCCCTTCCTCCCGACTCGGTATTGGTCAGTCGGAATTCACCGGGACCCAAGGGTAGGTCCCAATTTTGGTGAACATGGATAGTGGTTTGGTGTGTGTTCGGAATTATTAAAGCTCTTCCACGGCTAATGTAGACGAGGCGCTGATGAGGTACATGAAAAATCCAAGTCAGAAAATAGGCCTCGTCAAGCCATATGGAATCGTCTAGTGGGGTGAGGTGGTCGGTCGAATAACCCAATTTGTTTGCAATTATGGTCACGAGACCTCCACAATCTAAGGAGGGGCGTTGGGTAACAATGATACGATGAAAATGCAACGCCACGACAAGTGGTAGGTCTAAAGGGTTAGGGTTACCCAACAAAGAGTCACAAATCAATTGCAAGAGGAACTCGCAAGTAAGGTCTTTATAGGTGAAGGCCGCGAGGCTAAGAAGCTAGCTAGTTCCGGTCTTTGACGATAACTCTTTAATATCGTTTACTATCCCTATTGGTCATTGTGTGGGGACAAGGGCACCTAGTGCTCTGAAAGATCTTTTCAGAGAAGGTCCGAGACAAAGAAGTATTAAGACAAGGCAAATTTGTAGGCTTAGAAGACTTAGAAGATGTTGAATATCTAGAAGGTGCAGAAGTCAAAGCCATACCTTGTTTACGAGCGGCTCGCCTTGCTCTTGTCTCCATAATAATAGATTTGCAAGAATATTCCCAAAAACTTTAGCTTCGCCTCTTCAAGCACCCAAAATAATCACCAAAGATGGGATGGAATGGAGGTATGATTGTGGTTGGGGTATGGAAGGTGGTGTTTAATGAAATGAGGAGTGATAAGGTGAAATGAAAGTGAGGTGAAGGTGATATAAATAAAGGTAGTTGAGGAGGGAAACGAAAGTTTTTAAAGTAGATTGTAAATATTTGGTGTTTGTGTTTGGAGGGAAAGTCATGTGGGATATTTGGGAAGGAGGGAATTAATTTTTTAGTGAGAAAATATGTTATAGGTGATTGATGTTCAAGCTCATGCCGCCGGGTGAAATTTCACCCGGTCAAGCACCACCGGGTGAAATTTCACCCGGCGGTATTCCATCATGAAAATCGATTTTGCCAACTGTTTTCCATCGGGTGAAATTTCACCCGATGAAAATCTCACCGGGCGAAATTTCGCCCGGTGGTATCTTCCTTAGTTCTGGCAGATCTGGCAGTTTTTCGTAGGGCGAAACTTCGCCCGGTCAAATCTCATCGGGCGGAATTTTGCCCGGCGGTCTTGATTGCTTTTTTTTTTCTGCCTTGCCATTCCATGACTCTTCAATAATCACCTAAAATTTCAAATAATGACACGACTCACATTACACAATCAATATCTCCCACAAACATGCTTGTGGTCTTCAAATTAAGCTCCATAACTTCTCCAAAAGCTTGATCTTCGTCTAAATAATTGCTCCATGAAGAAATCCAAGTTCATCCATTGTTCTCAAGCTAACAAAGCTAACAAACACAAAGAAATATGATACATATATACAAGGTGGTTGTTGAGGATACCACCAAACCTACATAAAATTGAGAGGTTAACCAATGCTCCCCAACGGGAGCTCACCAAGTTTCTCGGTAACAAAGGTCTCACGAACGTGACCGGCATGATAAATTTTTAAGCGTTGTCCATTAACCATAATCTTCCCGGTTTTCAGGCTTGAGATTTCAATTGATCCAAATGGTTGTGTCTTGGTCACCTTGAATGGACCCGTCCATTTCGATTTCAACTTACCGAGGAAAGACTCATTCGAGTTTTCATGTAAATAGCAATTCAATGCTCTTAGAAGTAAATCAAACAATCTTGCGTGGAACTCAAACAAATGACAATATGATGCATTGATGCACAAAGATAGCACATAAACATAAGAGGTCAAAGCAAATAATAAAGTATCCATCATGCCTCTATGTTCAAAAGACGCTTTCATGTCATTGTTAAACTCCTTATGTGAGTGAGGAAGGAATATCAAAGAGGATGGAGGATATATGGTGTAGAAACCATTCAAGTCTAGCTAAAATGAGGCTTGTAAATAGGTAAGGAGAGACATTTTATCAAGAAGGTGATGGTAAAAGAAGCCATCCTTAGACAATACCTCAATAATGATCACATTAGAGCTCTCCTCATTCTTTCCATTATCACTCATAGTCTCATGCTTCTCAATAAAGTGGGTCTTAGGAGCTTCTCCACAATTCGCTCCATCATCAAGCATCTCACCCTCTTCACCTCTAACTCCCTCTATCATGCTCTCAAATAGAGGATTATGCATCGCAACCTCACATAAGCTCTCAATTGTCGGATTTTCAAAGGTGTTGGTCATGGAAAGCTCAATTGGCTTATCACAAGTAGTTGTAGGTATGTCCTCACGTTTACTCTCATCATCAACAAAGTGGGGGATGCAATCATTCTCAAGGGAAAGAACGGGGTTCTCAACCTCTATTAACACACAATCATCATCCCTCTTCATGTCAAGAACATCACAAGACATACTCACAATTTCTTCATTTTAAGGCTCATCAACATCCTCAAAATTCTCAACAAGTCTTCTCAATAACCTCGTCACCAACACATCTCCTACTCCCAAGATTATCATCAAGTGTCACATTTAAAGGCTTGGAGCTCATACCATGTTGCATAGAAGAGGAGTTAATTAGCTCAAGCACATCATTATTACAAGACACATTGACATCTTCACAATTCTTACATGACTCCATAAAATTGTTATCAAGAGCATCATTATCAATGAAATGCAAAGGAGGATCATGCACAACACATGTATTCAAAGGGAGTAGGGGAGCATGTTGGGATTGAACAATAAGCACATCATCTTCTTCATCCTCTTCTTCTTCTTCATATATTATATCCAAATTAGAAAGGGGTGGAGGTGAAGAGGAAGCATTAAATTCATGTTTCACATCATCACAAATGGCATAAGGTGAAGAATCATGCAAATTATTCACAAAAATTGGAGAAGAGTTAACAAGAGAGGATTGAACATTACAAACAAGAGAGGAAGATTCAACACTCGGTTCTCTCAAAGGTGTCACTCTCTCATATCCCTCACGAGCATCAGTTCTAGCCACTTTCTCAAACAATAATCTCGCCTCATCATCTCCTAATTCATAAAAGTTACCACCGGCCGAAGTATGAATCAATTCTCTAACGTGTTCAAGCAAGTTGTCAAAGAATATTATGGTGGTTAGCCAAACCGGAATCCCATGGCGTGGGCAATATGTCAATAAATCTCGAAATCTATCCCAAGCATCACTTAAACACTCAAACTCACCTTATTCAAAGGTAAGGATCTCTCGTCTAAGTTTATTGGTCTTGTGATATGGGAAGAAGTGGTTTAAAAAGGCTTGAACAAGGTAATCCCAAGTATAAAATGTGTTAGGAGGATAAGAACGTAGCCATTTCTTGGCTTTACCTCCGAGGGTGAAAGGAAAAGCTAAGAGTTTAAAGGTGTTGATTGGCAAACCATTCCTCTTCGCAACTAAACAATTTGTATGAAATTCCGTAAGGTGGTCAAGCACATTTTCATTAGGCAATCCCCAAAACATATCTCTTTGAAGCACCGTGATAAACACTTGATTCACTTCAAATTTCACTCTATCCTCATCTCTAACGGTAATAGGTGAGGCAACCATGTGGTCATAGAGTCTACTATGATCGTCTAAGGTCGTCATGAGAGACATAAAAGAGATTGATCAACGAATGAGATGAATGCAAGCGACAAGCAACACGAACACCAAGAAGCACACAAAAAGACTAACCTTTTTTTTATTTTTATTTTTTGTTTTTTGTTTTTTTTTTTGTTTTTTTTTTGTTTTGTTGTTTTTGTTTGTTTTTTTGTTTTTTTTTACCCAAACACAATGACTAAAACTCGACTAACTAATCACCGTCCCCGGCAACGGCGCCATTTTGATGCGCGTCGAATTGTCGTCTATCCAACGCGGTCAAACAATATTTGTAAACCCCGGAATACTACTACGTAGTAGCGGCAAATCGTGGATCGATCCACAGGGACGGTCGAGGGGTAGTCGGTCAAGTCAAAGTCTAGGAGTGATTGGGTCGAGAAGGGGGGTTTTGGGTCAAGAGAGGTCAAGAGATCGTAGGCTAGGATCAATAAGTAGGAAAGGTGTTGGGGAGAGTCGGGATTCGGAAATGGGGTCTAATAGTCTCGGGATCGGGTTTTTGTTACAACGTTAAAAAGGAGAGTGCCACCTTTCGGTATCCTCATCCAACCTACCTAAGCCCGCTTTCGCGATGAAAGGGTAAGTCTCAATCTAAGGTAATTTCTACCCCGAGTTTCCCCATATTGGTAGAAATGAGTCAAGGTCGGCCTAGTCGCGATTCTAAGTCAACAAAGACACAAAAACCTTAACATCGATAATTAACAAGTAAACAACCCACCAACATCCCTTGAATAAAATAATCCAAATCTTCCTCCCTAAATTCCCCAACAAGAAATCCACTCACAAATCATTATGGAAATCATTACAACATGCATATTGATTAGATCTAATGAAACTAACAACAATAATATGATCTAAACAAGATAATGATGAGAAAACAACATAAAAACTAAATTAGAGATTAGGGAGTGGAAGAGAATTATACCAACTATGTAAATCTATAGAAAATAAGAGGATTGCATAAGTAAAGATTGAATCTTTGATGAATAAAGTGAAGAACTTGTCACTAATCCTTCATTAAACCCAACAAATCTTCAATTAAAACTTGAATAATCTTCTTACAAACTTGAGATCTAGATAATTGTTGATGGAAATTATGTAGATCTACTATTAATTACTATGTAAACTACTAGAATTTTGGAGGATTTCTACTAGAATACTACTAAACTACTACTAATGAATGGTGTAATAGGATGGTGAAAGGATGTAATGACTTCCCTCCTTAGCACAATGGAGATGTGACTTGGCAATAAACTAGGGTAACATATATATAGTAATCTCTTAATGGGTATTTAACCTAAAGCCCATAATCTAATCCTTGCCCAATAGTCAGACTTTGTCCTTTGAGATGAAACTTTGCCCAATGAGTCTTCATGAGGTGAAGTTTTGCCCTGCGGTTGACGACATTAGCACCACCAGGTGAAATTTCACCCGGTGAGATTTTCTTCTCGAATCGCCATTTTTGGCGCTTTTCTCCATCGGGCGAAATTTCACCCGGTGGGCGAAATTTCGCCCGGTCGTTTCGCTCGGTCATCTCATAGGGTGAAATTTCACCCTATGAAATTTTCGTCCAAAATGGCAATCTGGGGAGGAACACCGTCGGGCGAAATTTCGCCCGGTCAAATTCTCATCGGGTGAAATTTTGCCCTGTGACTTCAGAGGGCCATAACTCTCTCGTTTGATCTCTGATTGGGGCGTGTGATATGTCGTTGGAAAGCTAAGAACATAAGCTTTCACCTCCAACTGGAATCGCTTCGATACGAGATCTAGAACTCTAGATATTTCCATTTGAAGTTCGACCTCTCCGGTGAAGATGCACAATGGACTATACTTTTTCCTTTTTTGTTCAAGGTTTCACCTCTTGGGTTTGGACTTTGGATTTTAAGTTGTGTGCTTTGATTTTCGGACGATCTCCCTCTCTCTCATGCTCATAGGAGCTCGGACACGTTTTTGGTCGAAAATCCTATCAAAATAGACAGAAAACTACCAAAAACACGTAAAATGCAAAACAGAGACGCTAATGCGAGAATTACTCAAAATACGGCGATAATCGCACTTTATTCTCGCAAAACAAAGGAAAAATGGGTCTAAATGGGAGGAAAAACGGTCCAAATTTGGCACACAACAGTCACCCATATAGGAAGAACATGAGAGCATTCAAAAAGGGTGAGATGGTGCTTGATAATGCACCTATTTGACTCCAGGTGATGAAATATGGGAGTTGATTTCCGATTTTCCGTCTACTATTAATGGAACCGATCAGGAGTTCAAAAATCTTAAGAAGTTGAAAAATGGTTGGTTTAAATGAAGCATTTTCTTCGACCTTCTATATTGGAGTACTTTGTTACTTCGTCATAATTTGGATGTGATGCACATAAAGAAAAACTTTTTTGAGCAGTTGATCTACACTGTGATGGATGTGGATGGTAAGAGTTGTGACACTACAGGGTCCCGATGAGATGTGAAAAAAATGTGTGATTGTCCTCAGTTGCACATAAAACGAGATGGGTCCAAACCCAAAGCCATCTACAACCTTGACAAGGCTTAGAGAAAGGCATTGTTGGAGTAGGTAGAGAAGTTGAAGTTCCCTGATGGATATGCCTCTAAATTTAAGCGATGTGCCGATCATAAGAATCTAAAGTTGCAAGGTTTAAAAAGTCATGATTGTCATGTATTTATGGAGAGATTACTACCAGTGTCATTGAAGCAGCTTCTACCACCGACGGTGTGGAATTCTATAACTGAGATATATCAGTTTTTCCTAGATTTGTGTTCTTCTACAGTATCAATTGAGGACATGACTCGGTTGGAGAATCAAATTCCACAAATACTCTGCAAACTTGAGATGATCTTCTCACCATCCTTCTTTAATTCCATGGAGCACCTACCGCCCACCTGCCTTATGAAGGTAAGGTTGGAGGACCTGTCAAATATAGATGGATTTACCCATTTGAAAGGTACTTTTTTTTATTAATTTAATTAGTAAATGTAATCAAAACATAGTTAATATTTATTAATTGACTTGCTCATATTTTATATGTAGGTTCCTTAACCATTTAAAGAAAAAAATTGGTAACAAGGATAGGGTAGAGGGTTCTATTTGTAATGTCTATTTAACAGAAGAGATTGCAAACTTCTGCTCCCTCTACTTTGAGAAAGATGTCCAAACTAAAACTAAGAATCTGTACCTTGAGAAATCAGGGGTAATTGATCCTAAAATACCAGAGTTTTTTCAAATTAAGGACGAGAAAGGAACATCATCAATTGGGGGTTCTAGGATGTTAGACCAAAAAGAATACAATCCATCTCACCTTTACCTATTTTGCAATTGTGAGATTTTGGAGCCTTATGAGAAGCAGTTCGTAACCAAATTTGTCGCTGCAAACCCAAATGTGAATGCTGATGATGTTTGAGGTAAGCATGATGAAAAGTTTCCTAAGTGGCTTAAGGAACATGTAATTGCCTTACAAATACAGGATGATTTGGTTAAAAGTTTGGCATACAGTCCTTTGCGAGAGGTAAAAACCTGAAACCGGTATTCGGTAAATGGGTTTAATTTTCAAACATTCAACTACGGGAAGAATAAGGTTATATGTAATTTCGATGTGACTATTTCTTCTCTTGATGGTGAGGAATACTACGGTATTTTGGAGGATATCTTCGAGTTATGTTTTGCTGGTAGAGAATGTGGGTATAGAGTTGTGATATTCAAATGCGAGTGGAAAGATAACTCAGTGAATAGTACAAGAGTGCATGAACGTTATAAGCTAGTTGAAGTTAATCATACTAGGAAATATCCTAAGTATGATCCTTTCATACTCTCACATGAAGCGCAACAAGTGTATTTTGCTCCCTATCCAATCACTAGAAATTATAGAAATCAAAGCCAATGGTGGGCAGTCTTCAAGACTAAATCACGGGGGCAAATAAACAGCACTCTTTTTCAGAAAGATGTTGTTTCAAGGGGTACGCGCTTATCTCCAAGTGATAAAACCATATTCTCAGATGAACATAATAATGAAGAGGTTGAGGAATATTTAGAGAATGATGGTGGTGGTGACAACGATAACATCCTTATGGATGTTCGGGGGATGCTTGAGGAGGACGACGGACGGAGCAGGAGGATTGGAATGGTTTGGAGGATGATGATGTCGATGGCGAGGAGACAGAGCAGGAAGATAAGGATGAAGAGGATGAGGGTGAGGGTGATGGCGATGAGGATAGTGAAGACGAGTATTAGAACGGTATTAATTAATAGGTTTTATTTCTCACTGTTCTACTCATTTCGGTTATGCTTATTAGAACTGTCTTTTATCGATAATTCTGATTGCTAATTTACGATACTATTTTTTGCAAGGTTAAGATGCCAGGCAGAGGAAGAAGTCGGGGTGGAAGCAGTAGAATACAGATCTTCCGAGAGCGGGACGTGGAGGAGGAAGTAATCCCCGAGACAGTAGAGGAGGAGCAGGAGGAGCAGCAGCAGCAGCAGGGGGAGCAGCAATAGGGGGACAGCAGCAGGGGGGACAGCAGGAGGATAAACCCCTGGTTGGCGAGGACGGTAGGGTGATACTCGATATCGACAACTACTGGTAATATAATCTAACATACATACCAAAAAATAATTGTTCGAATATTTTGTAAGATTTCTTAGATATGACATTCTCGAAACGGTGTAGGTTTTGGCGGCAGGATGTGGTGTCGGGGTGCACAACAAGGTACATGATTGACAAGGGCTTGGGGTACACTTACTGGGGTCAAGTGCCACTACACCAGTGTTGATAGTGGTTCAACAACTTCAAGGTGTGTGGGTTTTAATTTTTTACTCACTTTGTCATTATTTCACTTTTGTTCAACAATTCAAGGCTTTGTATATCTTTTCGTTACTAAAAATCCTCTAGATTTTGTAGCTGAAATACTCTTGGAACCCGGAGCTGGAAGGTATTGTATGGGATCGGTACAACACTACTTGTAGACGGCGTTTCGCGGACATCGTGTACATCGTGTACAAACACCGTGAGCGAGGAACTGCGCTAAAAGAACTTAAAGGTGTAGTTTTAAATAATACTCGGTTGTTAACAAAGAATCTAACTTCAGTTTGCTCTTAATTAATATCTTAACACTTCAAATTTTAGGTGAAGCACTAGCGAGGTGGATTGCAAACCATGAAAACCCAGAATTCAAGAAAAGATCGGAACGGGCAAAGAAGAATAATGTAAAGAACAGGTGTAAAGAAATAGAGGGGAAGGCAAACCCTACCCATCATCGGGGTGCTCAGTCATCTTACCATCGGGCGTTGCAGGTATGATTTTTATTATTATAGTTTTTTTTAAATTCTCATAAGGCTAATTTGTCAATAACTACCTATTAAATACAAAGTTTTACAATTTACTACCTAATAAAACAAACTTCAAAATTTACTACCTAATATAAAGTATTTTGTTACAAATTGCTACCTTAGAACAATTATGAGTAGAAAATCAAACATTTTAAATTATTGTCACAAAAAATTATCAAAATATTCCCTTTATACCCTTAATCCATTAATTCTCTCTTTTATCTCGTTCACTTTCGTACAAATTTTCTTCCCTGCATCCATTATGCGTTAATCTTCATTTACGTTTTCAATAGTCCGACCCTAACTAAATACACGAATTTGACTAGTAAACTAAATTGAAGGGACTTGAACTGAAATGACTCGAATGTTTATCGCAACATACAAAATTTTGTCCCTAAATTTTTTGAAAATAAAACACCCGAAAATGGTCTGCCTGAAAATATGATGTATCAAATTTGTGTGCCAATTTGAAGTCAGAGAAAAGGAGATAGTTTGAGAAATTTTCATATTGGAGATGATCAGTTGATATTGCTTGCTGCTGCGAGTGATTGAAAGTTTGGCATAATTTTGGATAATTTAGGGTAAATAATTAGTAAGGGTATTTTAGTCCTTCTACTATTTTTCTTTGTGAGTATTATTTGTAAATACTAATTTGTAAGTCAAAAGTTTATTCAAGGTAGTAAATTTTGAAGTTTGTTTTATTAGGTAGTAATTTGTAAAATTTTATACTCCCTCCGAGTTCCTATTATTGTCTCACTTTTCTTTTTGGGCTGAGTTTGATTTTTGTCCCACTTTCCTTTTTAGGCCATCAATTTGTGGTTCACAATTACCCTCCCATTTCTCTCTCTTTCTTCTTCTTTTTTCAACCACTCATTTTCCCTTCCTTATTTTTCACCCCAAAACCTTTTGGGACAATAATAGGAACTCGGAGGGAGTATTTAATAGGTAGTTATTGACAAATTAGCCTTCTCATAATTATATTTGTATAGTAATTGAAAAACATTCAACTACATTTATTTGATCCAAAAAGAAACTGGCAAAATGCCCACTGCTGCCGTAATTTTCTTGGACATGCATGGGAAGACCGATGACGAAGGGGGGGCAACATTTGTCACGAAGAGGGATCAAGCAATTTGGGTGAGTACTACCTATTTCAAATAAGTTCACTACGTCTTAGTCTATTTAGTTAAATAATATAATACCTGAAACTGAAGTATTTGTTGTTTATTTAGGATGCCTACGTCAACCGGAGTGCCGACACCTCTTCTCAACCTACCCAAGACCCAAATGCAGCATATTTTGAGGTCGTCGACGGGTATAGGAAAGGGGGTGTGTACGGCGTAGGGAATGCACACCCCATGTTTTTCACACCTCCTCCCCCACGTGTTGGCGACACCCCTTCGCAGATGGTCTACACGCCCGCGGCTTTGACCCAGATAAAATCCTAGTACGAGGCGGACAAGGAGGATGACAACCGAAGAGAGCGAGAAATGAGAGAACGTATGGCGCGTCAAGACGATGAAATTAGGAGGATGCGCGAAGAAATGCAACGGTGGAGCACCTTATTCGCCAACTGCAACCAAGGACCTACTCATCGTCCTCCAGATGATAGAGACCCCTTTAACGAGGGTGGTGGGAATTCTGGTGCCTCGGCTAGCTTCCCGGTGACTTGATGTACTATAGTTGTTGTAAAGTTAATTAGTTTCGATTACCATAACTTCGAACTAACTTTTATATATGTCAAATAACTAGTTAGATTTTATGTAGCTGTGTTTTATGACGATGGATTTGTAATTATTTATTTAAAATGGCGTCATTTCATCTTCAATGGCGTGTTGTGGAATGGGCGTGATGTGGATGGCGTGATCTGATTGAATGTGTTGAGATTCGAAGTGTTGTGAATGCTTGTGTATTGTGCTTGTGAATTCTGTTTTTTGGCAGATTTTGGCTAGACATCAAACGGATGTTTACGGCTTTGCGGGACCATAAATAGCGTCCACTATCCGACACCAAGCTAGACGCTATGTAGACTGCAATACGTCATATAGTCAGGGATCTGGCATCTGACAGTGGACGCCAAGTTTGTGCAACTGGCGTCCACTGTCAGATGCCAGGTACGTGACATAGCGTCTGACAATAGACGCCAATTGCACAAAACTGGCGTCCACAGTCTGTCGTCAGGTCTCTCAAATGGGCGTCCATTGTCAGACGCCACTGTGGACGCCCGTTTCTGGCGTTCTACTGTGGACGCCCATTTCTAGCGTTCCACTGTGGACGCCCGCTTTAAAAATAGGTGACTCCTCCGGGCTTCCAAAGCCTGGCGTCTGACAAAGGACGCTCATCCTCAAAAGGCGTCCATAAACGCAAGTCATTTATGGACGCCTAGGACCTTAATTCTTGTAGTGACTGTTTTCAACTTTTTTAGGAATATCGACTCATTTTCTATAATAATAGTCGGGTTAGTTTCGAGTTAGCTCAGGTCAATTCAGATTACCGGTCAAAATCAGGTCTTCAATTCAGGTGTCAGGTCGGGTTCGGTTTAGCTTATTCGGGTCGGGTTAGTTTTGTCAGGTCTACTCCTCCTTACGTCTCACTTTCATCATCTCTCTCCATTACCCTTAATCCTTCTTTAGTTTATTTTCTATACCTTTCGTTTAGATTAACGTGTTGATTTTGGTGTAGGATTGTATTGTTAGCTAGATTTGTTGAGGTTGAAGACTTGAAGGAAGAGAAAGACGGAGGACATTAATGACGTTTAATGCCCCGTACACTGAGTAAGTGAAAAGAAGTGAAGTAATATGAAATAAATTAAAGGCGAAAAAGAAAGGTGAACGGGTTCTACCGCTAACTGGTCATCTATACTACTATGGTTTAACTACTCCAAAAATATGTATTTTTCTCTGATTTAGTAAAATTGGAACTATTTTCGGAAGACACTCTATAGTTGATATTATTGCCGTTAAATAAAATTAAAGGTGAAAAAGGAAGGTGGAAGGGTTCTACAGGTAACCAGTCACCTATACTACTCTGGTTTAACTACTTCAATAATACGTATTATTCTTAGATTTATTAAAATTGACATTATTTTAGGAAGACGCCTTATAGTTGGTATTATTGTTGTTAAATAACCCTATTTTAGAAGGGAGAAATTTTTAATTTACTAAACATTTGAACCCGGTCCACTTGTAACCTGAGACCCGATACAACACGATAGCCAATGACATGAACTCGACCCGACCTGATTTGAACCGGAACTGATAAGATTGATGACCAGAAGAGTATTAATCTCTTAGATTGGTCCAAATAAAAGTGATTTAATGTTTAACTTCATACGTAAGACTTAATGACAAAGTAATTAAACAAAATAATATTTCCTATAACTTCCTAAGATCTTCTCACTTCATCATTAAAAGTTTGAGGAAGTAGTAAAATACTTATTAGGAAAATCTCGAAACATAACTAGACCCAATTCAAACCCGACCTAACCAGCCAGATCAACCGACCCGAAATGACCCGAACCCGACTCGCTCGATAGAGATGTTGACCCGTTACGACCTAAACCTGATATGACCCGACCCGCCTTGACCAGACCCAAACCTGACCCGAGTGACCCAATTGCCACCTCGGGTTCTATTCCTCTTGTGAACATTTACTCTTGTACTGAGTATTAGTTTTTCCACATAATTTGGGTTATACAATTTGTTCTTCCGTATTAGATACGATACCCCTTATAGTAGGTTCTTTTATACTCGTATCAAACATATCTATTTTATTACTTTTGGTATCATTGCTTGTTACATCAATTTGTAATTTATTTTTCAATAAGTTTAATGAGAGTGGAAGACTTAATCTTAAAAATAATCTCAATTCAATTTAATATTAATTATGCATTAATTAAATGCGATTAATATTCTCTTAAACTACGTTACATTTAGGTCAATCTCATAATATCGCGTTTTTTCAACAAGGATACGTGAGAAATTTTTTTCTTTCTATAATAGTACGTTGCCACGCCGCGCTATATTAGACTCAATTAGTTGATATTTTAACTCTATTTTGGTACCGAATCCTAAATTCACGTTGATACGCATATCTAGAAGGATTGATACAAGAAGTGGCATCTTTCAAATGTGTCGAAAGATTGATATTTCGGGTAAATGTGTTGGAAGGTAGTGAAGAAATAGGTAAGGACGAATGCAGTAACACCCACTGTGATGGACCTGGGCTAGTGGTAGCTAGTATTCTCATAAATCAATCATGTACGTCAAAAGATTAACCATGTATGTGGAATGGAATGCTCGTAAAAGTACAAAGTCATGAGATTGTGCATTGCTTTAACGTTGTGTCAAATCAGTATATGCATCTTAAAATCAGAATAGTGATCCTTGTGTCAAAGTTGTTCTTTATTTATTTTTTACAAATTTGTATTCAGTTCAATTTGTCATTGTTTGTAGATGCCGGATGGCTTATTATTATTTATTAATACTATTGATTTTCACTTCAAAAAAAAAAACTTAAATTTATGACAGATTAATAATTAGGATAAGACAAATCTTCTTCGGATAGGTTATACACTTATACTCCCTAGTAGCAAAATATTTGTCCTACCTATGGTAAGTGGGTCATATTTCACGCTTTTAATATTAAGACGGATATGTCCATCGCAAATAAAACGAATTGTTTATTAAATCCAATCTTCCAAACCCTGTTGTTTTGAAGTGAAATAGGTTGAACTGAATTGAAATAAGCTCAAATGGACTGAAGTAGCTGAGACAAAATGAACTTCCTGAGGTTAAATTGAAGTTGACCGAGCTGAAGTGAGTTGAAAAAATATTGAAAAGAACATAGACCCTATGATTAAAACAATTACTCTTGTATATCCATTGTTGGAGATTGTCTTAATACTAACTCCCGGTTCCATATACTATATTATATTGACTCAGTCGATCTGCCTCTTAACTCACCCTGGCATGCCCGTAAAAGGAGAAGCAATTGGTCTTAAATGATAACCCAAACTGCTCATGCTCGCCAATATTGTAAAAAAAACAATAAAATGTGGTCTCTAATTGGATTGGACCCATCTATTAGCCACCACGACCCGACCTGACCACTTTAATGGACCAATTTAGAGTTCAGTAGTACAATGTTGTAGATTCACTATGATAATGCACTACAAGAATAGAGCTCTCGGGCGTCCACACAATGGCTTGTGTCAGTGGACGTTATATGGGGACGGGCGTCCACAAACGGACGCCTGAAAGCGGAAGCCACGACGGTCGCCTATTTTTAAAGCGAGCGTCCACTGTTGGACGCCAAAAGAACGGGCGTCTGACTGGGGATGCCAAGTGCCCCTAGATGGCGTCCACAGTCAGACGCCATCTGCTTTAGGTTGGCGTCTGACAGTGGACGCCAGGTGCCCGTTATTGGACGCCATGTATGCTGTTGCAAGGCCGTAAACATGCGTTCGATGTCTAGCCAAAACCTGCAAAATAAACCACATCCACAACTCTCAACCAACCACAACTGTCGACCATCCACAATACCTCAACTTCATTCACTCTCAATCAACCAAAACACTTCATCTCTCGACACATTTATGCTGAAAAAATATTCATATAAAAAAATTTTAACATACGGTTTGAAGGTACATAAATCTAAACTAGTTCGAAGATACATCATCCATAAATCCAGTTACAACAACAACAACAAAGACAAAAAACAATAAGTTAACTGTGAAGCTAGCTGCAGCACCAGAGTTACCACCATTCCCGTTAAAGGGGTCTCTGTCGTCTGGAGGGGATGGGGGACAACTTTGGTTGCATCTCGCAAACATGGCCTGAAACAAGTTCATTTGTTCCTACATCTTCTTGATTTGCTCCTGCTGCTGTGCCAGCTGTTCCTTCATCTGCTCCTTCTCCGAGTCGGGCTACTGAGATCCCGCCGGTGTGTACTCTATCTGTGTAGAGGTGCCAAGACGCGGTGGCGGAGGTGTGAAGTACATCCTGTGTGCATTTTCTACACCGTACACACTCCCTTTCTTGTACCCCGAGACGACCTTGAAAAAAGTTTGATTCGGGTCGACTTGGGTAGCATCAGGAGCAGTGTCGAGGTCCGGGTGCTCATTATTGTAGGCATTCTGCGTACACAACAATGATTTCAATTCAAGTTATTAGATGAAATCATTAAAGATAGTTATCTACCACCTAAAGTATAGACAAAGTTTATTTATTTGAAATAGTTAGTACTCACCAGATCGCCTGATATTTCCTCGTGACAAAACTAGTCGTCCCTTCATCATCGCTCTTCCCGTGGATGTCCAGGAACAGCTCGGGCACGGTTGGCATCCTCCCGAGTTCAGCTTGTATCTATTAAATGAATATGAACATTAGGTGAATATTATGCGAACATAGTTTATGAGAATTTAAGTAATACTATGATATTAATAAAAATTATACCTTCATGACACGGCGGTACGAAGACTGAGAACCCCGATGATGTGTCGGGTTCGCCTTCCCCTCCAGTTTGCAGTTCTTCATCTTGTTTTTCTGTCCCCTGTCTGACCTTGAAATCCGCATTGTCATGGTATGTGACCCACCGCTCCAACGCTTCCCCTGAAATATGAAGATACTAATATATTAGTTAATACAGTAAAAGATTGAAGTTAGATTGTTTGTTAAAACTGAGTACTATTAAAAAATACACCTTTAAGGTTTTTAAGCGCAGTCCCCCGCTTACGGCGTTTGTTCATGACGTCCGCGAAACGTCGTGTGCAGGTCTCGTTATATCGGTCCCAGACCCTTCCTTCTAACTCCGGCTTCCAAGTGAACTTCAACTACACAATCAAGGCGGATTATTAATTAGTAGCAAAAATATTTACAAAGTCTAAATTGTAAAATAAAAACTCGGTAACAAAAACAATCCACGTACCCGGAAGTTGTTGAACCACCACTGTCGTACGTCCAACGGTACCATAGTCCAGCAAGTATACCCCTGCCCTTTATCGACCATGTAGTTGTTAGTACAGCCTGCGGTCACTAGCTCATGTAGAAACCTGCACCGAGTCGAGAATCACATATATGTATGAAATCTTAAAAGATATAGTCGAGCAATTCATATGTTACTAAAGAATCGACATGTTAGATTATATTACCAAACGCGACCAGGTTCAATCTTCAATCGGGAATCGTCGTCGTACTCCAGCTCCTCCCGCTGCCCCTGTTGTTGTCCCTGCTGCTCGCTCCGGTCCCGTTTCGGGGACCCGTTCCTCCTCCACATGCTGCGTGGTGGATGTCTGAATAGACCTACTACTCCCACCACGTCTCCTGGTGGATCTGCCGCCTGCCATCTTAACCTTGCAACAAATTAAACAATGTCAACAACAATTAGCAAATACAATCTAACTTGATTAAAATAATGTACCAAATAATTAAGACAACGATCAATATAACCAACTACAACAACTCTAGTAGTCATCTTCGCTGTCGTTATTGTTGTCACCCTCATCCTCCTCAGTCTAATCTTCCTCCTCCGTCTCCTCGCCCTCCACCTGATTGTCCTCCAAATTCTCTTCATCGTGTCCGTCATCCTCCTCAAGGATCTCCCGAACATCCGTAACCATGTAATCTCGTTGTCCATCGTCATCATCCTCTAAATCTTCCTCTACCCCTTCATTTTGATCTTCATTGGAGAATATGGTCTCATCACTTGGAGATAAGCGTGTACCACTTAAAAGCCGCATCTTTCTGGAACAGAGAACTGTCTATTTGCCCCCGTGGTTTAGTCGTAAAGACTACCCACCATTGACTTTGATTTCTGTCATTTCTCGTGTAAGGATAAGGAGCAAAGTACACTTGCTTTGCCTGATGCGCGAGTATGAACGGATCGTACGTAGGATATTTCTTTGTGTGATTAACTTCCACAATCTTGTAACGTTCATGCACTCGGGTCCCGTTCACTAAGCTGTCTTTCCACTCACATTTGAATATCATAACTCTATACCCCCGTTCTTTACCAGCGTAACACAACTCGAAAATATCCTCTAAAATACCATAGTACTCATCGCCATCAAGAGATGACACACTCACACCAAAATTGCATCTAGCCTTGTTCTTCCCGTAGATGAATGTGTGAAAATTGAACCCATTTATCGAGTACCGGCTCCAGGTTTTAACCGCTCGCACTGGACCGTATGCCAAACTTCTAACCAAATCATCATGTATGTCTACGGCAACTACATGATCCTTGAGCCACTTAGGAAAATGCTCCTCATGTTTACTCCAAACGTCATCATCAGTGTTCACGTCAGGGTTTGTAACGACATATTCAGTTACAAATTGCTTCTCATAAGGCTCTAAGATCTCACAATTAGAAAGTAGGTAAAGGTGAGCTCGGTTGTACTCTTTCTCATCTAGCGTCCTAGCATCCTCAACGGATGAAGTTTCTTCATCCTCCTTCTTTTGAAAAAACTCGGGTATAGTAGGATCAATTGACACCGATTGTTCTAGGTTCAGGTTCTTGGCTTTTGTTTGGACATCTTTCTCGAAGTATAGGGAGCAGAAGTTTGCAATCTCTTCTGTCAAATATGCATTACAAATAGAACCCTCTACCCTAGCCTTGTTACCAATTTTCTTCTTCAAATGATTAAGGAACCTAAATACACAAGTTATGCACTTCAATTAATAAAAATTAGCTATGTTTAAATTAAATTTATAATTGAAGTTACTAAAATTTATGTACCTTCCAAATGGGTACATCCATCTATACTGGATAGGTCCTCCAACCTTAACCTCGTGGGGCAAGTGGATAGGTAGATGCTCCATGGAATTAAAGAATGATGGTGGGAAGATCATCTCAAGTTTGCATAGTATCTGTGGAATTTGATCCTCCAGCCGAGTCACGTCCTCAATTGATATTGTAGAAGAACACAAAGAAAAATTGAGATATCTCAGTTATAGAATTCCACACCGTCGGTGGCAAAAGCTGCTTTAGTGATACCGGAAGTAACCTCTCCATGAAGACGTGGCAGTCATGACTCTTTAACCCTTGCAGCATTATATTCTTAAGATCAACACAGCGTTTGAAGTCGGAGGCGTACCCATCTAGGAACTTCAACTTCTCTACCCACTCCAACAACGCCTTTCCCTAAGCCTTGTCAAGGCTAAACAAGGCTCTCGGTTTGGATCCATCCCGTTTTATGTGCAGTTGAGGACGGTCACAAAAAAATTTCAGATCTCGCCGGGAGCCTGTAGTGTCATAACTCTTCCCCTACACATCCATCACAGTGTGAATCAACTGCTCAAACAAGTTTTTCTCTATGTGCATCACATCTAAATTGTGACGAAGTAACAAAGTACTCCAATATGGTAGGTCAAAGAATATGCTACGTTTAAACCAACCATTTTTCAACTTTTTCAAGTCTTTGAACTCATGCTTGGTTCCGTCAACAGTGGACGAGTACTCGGAAATCAAATCCCATATTTCATCTCCTGAGAGTCGATCAGGTGCGTCGTCAAGCACAACCTCACCCTTCTTGAACGCCTTCTTGTTCTCCCTATATGGGTGACCTTCTGGTAGGAACTGTCCATGACAGTCAAACCAACTAATTTTACTAGAATTTGGAAGATAAAAAGCTTTACTCTCATCCATACAGCACGGACATGCTTTCTGACCCGCAGTAGACCACCCCGAGAGCATACCATACGCGGGGAAGTCGTTTATAGTCCACAACAGAGCTGCTTTCAGCTGAAAGTTTTGTCTCAAAGAGACATCATAAGTTTAATTTCCACCCCTACTTCCCACAGTTGTTTCAATTCCTCAATAACAGGTTGCAAGTAAACATCCAAATGATTTTTCGGGTTTTTGGGTACAGGGACAATAAGAGATAGGAAGATGAAAGGTTGCTTCAAACACAACCAAGGAGATAGGTTATAAGGTCTGATCATCATAGGCCAGCAAAAGTACGCCTTACCAAATTGGCCGAAAGGTGCAAAACCATCAGTACACAACCCAAGCCTTACATTTCGAGATTCTAACACAAAGTGGGGATGTAGTCTATCAAAATGCTTCCACTGCTCACCGTCACTCGGATGACACATCTTCCCTGGTACCCTAATGTCCTCTTTGTGTCACCTTATTTGCTCCGCTATGGTTCTTGTGGCATACCATTTTTAAAGTCTAGGTGCAATAGGGAAGTACGTAAGCTGACTAATTGGGATCGGTTTCTTACCCCTAACACCGCTTTTCCCTTTTCTACCCCTCAAAACAATATCCCCCTCAACCGTCTTATACCTACCATTACCGCATCTCCTACATTCATCAAGCATCGCATCGTCCTTCCAAAATAACATGCATCCATCTGGACAAGCATCAATCTTTTCATGCGGGAGTTGAAGACCTTTCACAACTTTTTTGGTTGTGTAGAAAGTTCGGGTCATGATATTGTCTTTTGGGATGACTCTCTCAAGCATGGCAGAACACCATCGACACAAGCAATGGGTAGGTTGAACTCACATTTAAGGCTGACTATCATAGATGCGACTTCTAGCAAAGTCACATCGCACCCTCCATATAAAGGTTTCTCCGAAGCGTTCAACATGCCGAAAAAATAAAGCCTTTGCTCGTGGGTTAGGCTCTTGTGTGTTAGGTGAGTCTTGTGGGTTAGGTGAGTCGTCATTCCTATATGTGTTATCGTTGTTGAACAAGTTACACTCCACAACGTCAACTATCATACCTCTCAACCTCCCCCCCCCCCCCCCTCCCTTCCCCCTCATTTTGTCGGTTCTCGGGTTCCTCGGACTGAGAGGGCTCACCATGACAAATCCAACGATAATAATTGGGTGAAAAATCATCACAGATCATATGTTTCCTAACCACAATGACCTCAAAAAATGTTAGGTTCTTGCATTTAGTACATGGATACCTAACATCCTCCCTCGATGCATAGTCTAGTGACTTATTTGCAACCTCGAAAAATGAGTCAACACCTCTCAAAAATCCGACGGTGGGACGTCTCTTCTTATCAAGTCTTCCCTCATACATCCATTTCCGTTCAATTCTCTTCATTTTCTATGTAAAAAAAATATATATAACAAATTAAAGTTTAATTTCCCTAACTTAATTTAGGACTAACTAAACCCAAATTTAATCACCATTTAACTTAAACTTAATTTCCCTAACTTAATTTCCATAACTGAATTTCCTCAATTTAATCACAAATACATCAAAGTAAACTCCAATGTCTTATTAATTTAGAATTGACCTTAACGTATTTATACTAACAAATTACTCAAACTAAATCCAATTTAACCAAATTCTCACAAATTCATCACGATATTAATGTCGTTTACCCTAAGCTTACACCAACAATCTACCTAATCAAAATTTGGCTGAACTAATGGGCAGACAGACAATGTAACTTAAGTGAGACATAAGCAACATTAACTATCAAAGTAGCACTAATAACTGAAATAAATTATAATAAATCAAAAATTACAAAAATTAAACTCCAACATATATATATAGAAAAGGGATCAAGGGAGTTTGGTGAAAAGTGGGAAGTTGGGAAGTTGTGTTTTTGGCCCTTGATCTTGGGTTGAATGGATGGCTTAGATGAATGATGTGAAAAAAAAAATAAAGAGAAAGGAGACAACAAACTAACAAGCAGCAGTGGAGAGAGGGAAGCGACCCTCCCCTCAATCACACTTCGCAGCAGTGGAGAGAGGGGAGCATCATCTCCTCAATCAAACTCTCCCTTCTTCATTACTTCCCTCCTCTCTTTTTCCATTCATTTCCCTAATTCAATTCATTTCTCCCAAACAAAACTCCATCAAATAAGCTCCATTAATAACTCCGACCATACTCCGTCAACAACTCCGATCATACTCCGTTTTTAACACAACATGACGGATAATTATACCAAGGTATGTTTATGAATAAACTTTGATCATCTTCATTTTTTTTATCTTCTTCTTCATCTTCATCTTCATCTTCGATCATCTTCATCTTCGATCATCTTCATCTTCTTCAAACTTCTTTTTATTTTTCATATCTACTTTTTTTTGAATTTATAAAATTATTTATCTTCATTATCTAAAAAAAAAAGAACAACTTCATCTTTAAGATGAAGTTGTTCTTTTTTTGTGGGATGAATGGAGCTTGAAGATGAAGATGAAGATGAACAAGTCATTTAGTGCGTAATTTTTTTGCAGAATTGCAAAGTCACACTCATTATGATGTATAGTCACACTCATTATGTTGTAGAATCACGCAACTGTACACTCATTGTAGTCACATATTCAGTTGTATAGTCATACTCATTATGCTGTATAGTCACACTCGCTATGTTGTAGAATCACGCAGCTGTAGAATACCTTGGGATTAAGGTATCATTCGTTGAATCATTTTCATCTTCATGCTTGTTTTATTTTTTATACTTTTTTTTGTATTTATAAAATTATTCATCTTCATTATCCAAAAAAAATGAAGGTTGAATATGGATGAATGGATGTCGAATATTTAATGAATGTTTAGATATTTTCATTTTTTTAAAGTCATAGTCGTTCATTCATCCATATATATTCAACTTTCATTTTTTTTGTGGATAGTGAAGATGAATAATTTTATAAATACAAAAAAAAGGTATGAAAAATAAAACAAGCATGAAAATGAAGATGGTTAAACGCATGATATCCTAATCCCAAGGTATTCTACAGCTGCGTGATTCTACAACATAATGAGTGTGACTATGCAACATAATGAGTGTGACTGTACAACTTAAAGTGTGTGACTATACAAATTAAAGTGTGTGACTTTTTTCAGGTATTTTTTTTATCTACGTTCAAATTTCCACGTTCGTCAAATCCCTACTTCCGAACCTCGATGATTTTCAGGTATTTCTTTTTATCTTTTTAGAGCATCTTTAAAATAATTAATCATCTTCATCCTCATGCTTGTTTTATTTTTCATTCCTTCTTTTTTCTGGTATTAATAATATTATTTATCTTCATTATTCACAAAAAAAAATGGAGGTTGAATATGGATGAAATAAAGTTGAATATTTAATGAATGTTTAAATAATTTGCTCTCATTCGTATGTATAATCCATCTTTCTAATTATGAATGTGACTTTGATAATGATGATTGAAGAATAATTGACTGTATGGCTTTTATTTTCCATTTTAGGATTTCAGTTTTGTAGTCACACACTTTAGGTTGTATAGTCACACTCATTATATTGTAGAATCACACAAATTCTTGCAGTGATTAGTGTATGTAATCATCTTTGCTAATGATGATTGAAGTATAAATAAGTACGTGTATAATTTAGTTGTATAGTCACAGAGATTATGTTGTATAGTCACACAGTTGAAGTTGTATAGTCGTACTCGTTATGTTGTAGGATCACAGTCATTATGTTGTAGGATCACACAGTTTATGTTGTATAGTCACACAGTTAAAGTTATATAGTCACACTCATTATGTTGTACAATCATGCAGTTGTAGAGTCATTGTAGTCACATATTCAGTTGTGTTGTGTGATTTAGATTGATTGTGTGTTTTGTTGCAGCGAAATAGTTGGTGGAAAGAGGAATGTTGGTAAAAGGGGCGGTGGGAAGAAGAAGGTCGTCGAAGATACAGCGACCGACCACGTAATTGGACAATGTATTGTTGCGCACGTACCGGAGACCATCGTTAACACTACTAAAAACAGCGGAAATAGCGTCGGAATGGTTGCGTCGGATTATAAATCCGACGCAACTGGCATAACTGTGTCGATTTGGGTCGGCTAATCCGATGCAATAATATTGCGTGGGACTAGCCGACGCAATCAGACTCCATTATGTAGGCGCCAATAATTTTGGGTTGGCGCCACTATGCGAAAGGGTTTGCGTGGGATTAACCGACGCAAAGCCGATCCAAATGGAAGAATTTGCGTCGGCTAATCCCACGTAAAGGTTGTTGACTAAAGACTCAGAATTTATAGCATTGCATCGGATTAGCCGACGCAACGTTAAATTTTGCGTCTGGTTGCGTCGGCTAATCCGATGCAGTATGCGTCAAAGTAAAAAAATTCAGTCAACAGAATTAATAGCATTGCATCGGATTAGCCGACGCAAAGTTAAACTTTGCGTCTGGTTGCGTCGGCTAATCCGATGCAGTATGCGTCAAAGTAAAAAAATTTAGTCAACAGAATTAATAGCATTGCATCGGATTAGCCGACGCAAAGTTAAATTTTGCGTCTGGTTGCGTCGGCTAATCCGATGCAATGAATGTTAAATTAAAAAAAAAACAAAATTAAATGCGTTGCATCGGATTAGCCGACGCAAACTTTAACATTGCGTGGGATTGCGTCGGCTAATCCCACGCAACATATGTTAAAATAAAAAAAAACGCGACAGCCAGACACAAACCCAATCTCCCTATCCCTCTCCAACCCCGAGCGATCCCAATCCCCAACCCGAACCCGCACAACCCCTACCCACCTCCGGCGACCTTCTTCCGGCGACTTCCTTCCGGCGCGCACACACACCCAGATCCGGCGACTTCCCTCCGGCGCGCACACCCACCCAGATCCGGCGCACCAACAACCAAACCCTAGGTTTCCCCTACCCATTTCCGGCGAACCCTGCCCCGAACCCCCGGCGAACGGTCCCCCCTGAACCCTACCCTTCCCGGCGCACCCAAACCCGGCCCCGAACCCCCGACCTTAACCCGACCCAGCCCCGAAAAACCCTAACCCGACCTTCAAATCTCAGGTATGGACTCTACTGTTTAAGTTTTTTTTGATTAGTTTAGTTTTTACTTAATTAGTTCAATTATTTTACTGTTTAGTTTACTTAATTAGATTAACCTAATTACTAAACTGTTTTGATTAAGTTAGATAATTATGGTAATTAGATTGTATGGTAATTAGATTGTAGGGTGAGTATGTTAATTAGGTTAGTTAGTTTAGTAATTAATTAACCTAATTACTAAACTGTTTTGATTAATTTAGATAATTATGGTAATTAGATTGTATGGTAATTAGATTGTAGGGTGAGTATGTTAATTAGATTAGTTAGTTTAGTAATTAGGTTAATTATGTTAATTTGTATATTAATTAGGTTAATTAGTATGTAAATTAGGTTAAATTTCGTTTTATTGTTAAACGGTAATTGTAGTATGTGAATTAGGTTAGCATTATTAGTAGTAGTAATCTAATACTAACATTACTAATACTAATTAGTAGTAGTAGCATGTAGTAATATAATGAATTAGATTTGTTGAGGTAGATGGGTAGTAGTATTAGTAGTAGATTAATTAGTAGTTTTAGTAGTAGTACATTAGTAGTGCTAGTAGTAGTATTACTAATCTACTACTAATATTATATTTGAATACTTCATTACTACTACTAATGCCACTACTAATATTACTAATACTAATAACCTACTACTAATACTATGTACTACTAATACTACTACTAATATTACTAATCTAATACTAATAACCTACTACTAATAATATGTACTACTAATACTACTACTAATATTACTAATCTAATACTAATATTACTAATACTAATAACCTACTAGCTACTAATACTATGTACTACTAATTTTCTACTACTACTACTAATTTTCCTCTACTACTACTAAACTACTACTACTACTAATTTTCTTATACTACTAGTACTAATTTTCTTATACTACTACTACTAATTTTCTACTACTAATTTTCCACTACTTCTACTACTAATTTTCCACTACTACTACTACTAAACTACTACTACTACTAGTACTACTATACTACTACTACTACTACTAATTTACTACTTCTACCTTTACTACTACTACTACTACTAAACTACTACTACTACTAGTACTACTATACTACTACTACTAATTTACTACTTTTACTACTACTACTACTAAACTACTACTACTATTACTAGTACTACTATACTACTACTACTACTAATTTACTACTTAAACTACTACTACTACTACTAAACTACTACTACTACTATACTACTAGTACTACTATACTACTACTACTACTACTACTAATTTACTACTTTTACTACTACTACTACTACTACTACTAAACTACTACTACTACTACTACTACTAAACTACTACTACTACTACTATACTACTAGTACTACTATACTACTACTACTAATTTACTACTTTTACTACTACTATACTACTAGTATTACTATACTACGCGGACAGTGACAGTGACAGTGACAGTGACGATAATTAGCAATTATGTAGTTGTTTGTATCTTATTCGCATAAGTTGTAATTTATTTATTTGTAATTGAAGACTATTTTGGTACTTAATGAAATTCCTGCTTTACCCTAAACGAACTGACTCTACAGTTTAACTTTGCGCAAACATATTTTGTAGACGTGATTACGGCAGGTAGTAGTGAGATGCTGACGGGGGGCAGCAGCCATGGTGACCATATGGAGGAGGACGTGCCTAGGACTCCTGTCATCCTAGGTGTGGACGCTGTCCAGGAAGTCGGGGCGACGGTCTACGTTGCCACGCCTGGGAAATCGTACCTATCACGGCAGAAAGTGAGGGAAGCTAGTTGGTGAGTTTTAGTTGTTGTAACCAGTTCTTTTCTAAATTTTCACTCATTTATTTGCTTCACATTATCATAAATGACTTGTGTAGGTGGGAGGACAAGAAGTACTCTGATTATATGCGGGATTTCGTAGTCATGACGTACGCGTCAACCCCCGGCGCCTACCGTAGCTGGACGGAGGCGCCACCGGAAGCTCGCGAAGCTATGTATATGCACTTCGCGGTAATTACCTCGTCTGTGTTTCTAAGGTTTTCGTTGCACGATTTATACATTCAATTGTAGCTAACGAATCTTTTTTTTGACAAACAGAAGAGAGTGCGTATAGACCTGGGGTACGACCTCAGGTCGGATTATGAGAGTCGGATTAAGAAGAAGATAACCGACCTATTCCAGCGAGCTGTCCCGAGGGTCGAGAAGGCGGATTGGATTCCGCAAGAGAAGTGGGAGATATTGAAGAAGAACGCTGCCGACCCAAGCTTCAAGAAGAAATCGGCGATTAAGTCGTCGAACAGGAGAGGTGGGCAGGTGGACGGGGTGACCAAACCCACTAGCTGCCTTGGAAGTAGGAGTGCAGCAACAGCCTTCGCGCAGTTGGTAAGTGCTTATAACACAAGTAAAAAATTTGAGTATAATTCAATATATACTATTGGTAAATAAATGCTGAAAATTTTAACACTGTTATATGAAGGGCTCATCTGCAACCCCGGTCCAGCTCTTGGAGAAGACGAAGAAGGGGAAAGACAGCAAGTGGATTGACCCTACAGGACCGGAGATCGTTGTGAGTAGTAGTAATGTTTTTAAAAAATATACTAGGCATGAAAATTACGATGTGATAGTATGTGTTCCTAAAGTTATAACACTGTTTCATGTTGCTGTTTCAGGAGAGCTACGAGAAAGCGGTGGAGGAGGCACGCGCCTCTGATCAAGCACCCAACACCTTGAAGATCTTCCACGATGTGACAGGTGGCTACAACTCGAAGAAAAGGTTTTGGGGGATAGGTAACGTGGCGAAAGAGCTCTTTCGCCCATGCTTGAACCGTGGTAAGGAGGTATCTGCGGACACATATCTCCCCACCGCCACCTTGCAGGAACGCACACTCAACGAGCGTATGGAAGATAAATTCGAAAGACAAGAAGAGCGCCTGAAGACATTGGAGAAGAGGTGCGAAGAGCAGGACCAATTTATTCAGTTCATGAGGGAACGGTTCGCCATGGGGAACGAGGGATGCGGTGGAGGACCACGCATGACTAGGCGCGACGATGACGACAACAACGATGGTCATCCCTTTGGGTCGGAGCAGATTGACTCCCTTTCGTAGGTAGTTCCGCTCTTTTATGTTACTTGTTTAGATTCTGGTTGCATTGTGTGTATATATTTTACCAACTCCTAGATAGAATTCTGAACCTAGCGCTGGTTGTCTTTGTAATATTTTCATTTTCTATAACAGTATACTAGTTTATGTTTGTTTCGTTTTTTGGAGTTTTGTGAAGAAGACATGTACGAGAGCTTTGATTGGAGTTATTGATGGATTTTTGTTTGGGATGTGGTGCTGTTGTCGTTTGTTGTAGGAGTGGGTTGGTTAATTGCAGCTTGTTTTATTTCGCGCATACGGGGAGCTGAAAACAAAGAAACGGTTTTTTTGTTAATAGGCTTTGCGTGGGATTAGCCGACGCAAAGTCAACAGAATGTTTGACTTTGCGTCGGCTAATCCCACGCAAACCCATTGACTGAGATCTGACTGAGAAGCTTTGCGTGGGATTAGCCGACGCAAAGTCAAACATTCTGTTGACTTTGCGTCGGCTAATCCCACGCAAACCCATTGACTGAGATCTGACTGAGAGGCTTTGCGTGGGATTAGCCGACGCAATGTTTGACTTTGCGTCGGCTAATCCCACGCAAAGCTTCTCAGTCAGATCTCAGTCAATGGGTTTGCGTGGGATTAGCCGACGCAAAGTCAAACATTCTGTTGACTTTGCGTCGACTAATCCCACGCAAACCCATTGACAGGGGTGTTGACCTCCATTTCTTCGTGTCGTATTTGCCGACGCAAAGCCGACGCAAATTCCATGCGTCGGATTAGCCGATGCAAAAAAACAATTTTGCGTCAAAAAATAACGGCGGCCGATTGCGTCGGTTAATCCCACGCAATCTTCAATTTGCGTCGGATTTTGTTCATTTGCGTCGGATTTGTCCGACGCAATTCCGGCTCGATTTTTGTAGTGTAAGCTCTTGTGTGTGTATGTGAGATAAAATATTTGCTTTAGAATGAACGTACTATGTGTAAATGATGTTTGGTGGGTTAGAATATTTTTATGTTTGATGTACTATATGTAAAGGATGGACTTTGTCCAATGTAAATATAATTTCATCGCTATTTTCTGGTTTCATAATTAATCACGCGAGTTCTATAGCAAAATCACTTATCTGTGTGACTATACAACATAATCTCTGTGACTATACAACTAAATTATACTCGTACTTATTTATACTTCAACCATCATTAGCAAAGATGATTACATACACTAATCACTGCAAGAATTTGTGTGATTCTACAATACAATGACTCTACAACTGCATGATTGTACAGCATAATGAGTGTGACTATACAACTTTAATTGTGTGACTATACAACATAAACTGTGTGATCCTACAACATAATGACTGTGATCCTACAACATAACGAATATGACTATACAACTTCAACTGTGTGACTATACAACATAATCTCTGTGACTATACAACTAAATTATACTCGTACTTATTTATAATTCAATCATCATTAGCAAAGATGATTACATACACTAATCACTGCAAGAATTTGTGTGATTCTACAATATAATGAGTGTGACTATACAATATAATGAGTGTGACTATACAACTTAAAGTGTGTAACTACAAAACTGAAACCGTAAAATGGAAAATAAAAGTCATACAGTCAATTATTCTTCATTCATCATTAGCAAAGTCACATTCATAATTAGAAAGATGATTATACATACGATTCAGAACAAATTATTTAAACATTCATTAAATATTCAACCTTCATTCATTCATATTCAACCTTCATTCATTCATATTCAACCTTCATTTTAATCTTCGCAAAAATACATTGTCCAATTACGTGGTCGATCGTTGTATCTTCCACGACCTTCTTCTTCCCACCGCCCCTTTTACCAACATTTCTCTTTCCACCAACCATTTCGCTGCAACAAAACACACAATCAATCTAAATCACACATACAACTGAATATGTGACTACAATGACTGTACAACTGCATGATTGTACAGCATAATGAGTGTGACTATACAACTTTAACTGTGTGACTATACAACATAAACGATGTGATCCTACAATATAATGACTGTGATCCTACAACATAACGAGTATGACTATACAACTTCAACTGTGTGACTATACAACATAATCTCTGTGACTATACAACTAAATTATAACATTCATTAAATATTCAACCTTAATTCATTCATATTCAACCTTCATTTTAATCCATATTTAATCTTCATTTTTTTTGGATAATGAAGATGAATAATTTTATAAATACAAAAAAAAAGGTATGAAAAGTAAAACAAGCATGAAGATGAAATGATTGTGAAGGTATTCTACAGCTGAGTGATTTTGCAACACAACATAATGAGTGTGACTACAGCTGAGTGTGACTATACAACTGAATATGTGACTACAATGAGTGTACAGTTGCGTGATTCTACAACATAATGAGTGTGACTATACAGTTGAAAGTGTGTGGTCTTGCAATTCTGTAAGAATATTACGCACTAAATAACTTGTTCATCTTCATCTTCAACATTCATTCATCCCATGAAAAAAGAACAACTTCATCTTCAAACTTCATCTTAAAGATGAAATTGTTCTTTTTTTTTGTGGATAATAAAGATGAATAATTTTATAAATACAAAAAAAAATATGAAAAATAAAAAGAAGCATGAAGATGAAGATGAAGATGAAGATGATGAAGAAAAAAAAGCATGAAGATGAAGATGAACATTCCATTGTATGATGATCAAAGTAACGCAGTATGGTCGGAGTAGTTGACGGAATATGGTCGGAGTAGTTGACGGAGTATGGTCGGAGTTATTAATGGTGATTATTTGTTGGAGTTTTGTTAGAGAGAGATGAATTTAGTTGAGAAATGAATTGAAAATGAGGGGATTGGGAAGTGTATGGGGGAAGTAATGTAGGGATTGATTTGGGTGAGGGGATGTTTCCCTCTCTCCACTGTTGCTGTGTCAGTTCATTGTTTTTTTTTAAAAAAATTTAACCCCATCCGTCCACCATCCATCTTAGGATGAATGGATGGAGGGGATCAACACTAAGCAACTCTCCGAGAGTTAGTAACTCCCTTGAAACCCCCCCCCCCCCCCCTATATATATATATATATATATATATATATATATATATATATATATATATAGAGAGAGAGAGAGAGAGAGTCCACCTTTTAAAATTGAGTCCGTGAGTCCTCACCACATCTCTTGGATTAGAAAGAGATTGATGGTTGTGATTTGTTTGAGTAATTAAAGCAAGTGACTATATTAGGTAAATATCTCTCTCTCCTTAATTTACTTATCATTTAATATCTCTTCTATAAAAAATAATTACCATCTCTCACACACATATTCCTTCACAATTAATATTTTCATTTAAAAAAAAAAAAAATTGTTATTATATAAAACTAAAAATAATAATTTACCGCATATCTTCTCCTATCTTTAATTTATTTTGTGTTACTCTTATTGCATAGAACTGTTACTCTTGTTAAAGTTTGGTGTTACTTTAACAACATCATGCAAATATGCTTACATTGATTTCAGAGTTATACGCCCCCAACACTGTACATAATTATCAACTCAACATATGAATAATAATGTTAGCCCAGCGTTACTAATGTGTTACTCCAATAGATACTTTGTGTTACTCCAACGTTAGAAGCGTCTTACTTTAATATATACTTTGCGTTACTACATTACAAACGTGTTACTCTAATAGATACTTTGTGTTACTCCAATGTTAGAAACATGTTACTCTAATAGATACTTTGTGTTACTCCGTTACAAACGTGTTATTCTAATAGATACTTTGTGTTACTTTAATGTTACAAACGTGTTACTCTAATAAATACGCCTTACACATCATTATTGAAATACTGATTGTGTTTCCTATTTTGTTGGATGTTACACTACTTCAAATTAGGAAACAATATCTTGCTTTTTTAATACAAAATCTTAATCCATCTCATCCATCCATTGTATTATAATCCAATGGATGATAGAAGGACTTAAGGACTCAAATATATAGAAGGACTCATAAGAACCCTTCTATATATATATATATATATATATATATATATATATATATATATATATATATATATATATATATATATATATATATAGAGAGAGAGAGAGAGAGAGAGAGAGAGAGAGGATCATGTAAGGTCCTTCACTTCCTATAAGTCCATAAGGCTTATTATCAGCCTTTGGATCAAAACAAAATAGATGGCTGAGATCTTGGTTTACATTTAATTTGAAAATAAAAATAAATTACAATTACGTTACATTTAAGGCTCCTCTTTTTCTTCCCCTCAATATTCCCACCTTCATTCACTACCCTGTTCCCAACGTCCCCTTTTCTACTCACTACCATTCCCACTCCATTACTAATTCACTCTATTCCCACTCTATTACTCCTTTACCTAAAACAACCATCAACATACCTAATTCTCGGTCGATTTCTCCTACTTTCGCAGGTTAAGGTATCGTTTCCTATTTTCGAGTTTCTGCGTAAATTTCGATTGTTTTTTATGGTTAATTCGATGGGTTTTTTGTTAGTTTCGAGTTTCTTGTTAAATTGGGGGTTTTCTATTTGGGGTTTTCTAGGGTTATATGACATCAGAAGATGAATTTTGTCGATTTCCTGGGGATTACTAATTTTTTAGCTTATCAATTTCCTGGGATAATTTCGATTTCTTGGGTTTACGAAATTAGGGATTTCTAGGGTAATTAGGGTTTTCTGGGTTTACGAAATCACCTTATCGATTTCCTGGGTTTACGAAATTAGGGTTTTATCGGGTAATTTCTGGAATTTTTGATGTTTACTGTTTCCGGGTTTTATCAATTTGTATGCATGTTTATAATTTGTCTCTCATTAAAACTCGATTTCAGTTTGTTCATTGTTTATAATTCATACTACAATATGCGTCACTAATCAGTTTATATATTTTTGTAACTTCGGTTTATATATCATGTAACTTCAGTTCATACCTTTTGTAACTTCAGATCATACCTTTTGTAACTTCTACAAAATTGTGTCTTTGTTGTGTTGTTTTTAATTGGATTGTGTTCTTTAATTTTAGGTTTTACCCGATTTGAATTTTGTCATCAGAATTATGTGAATTGTTGAAGATTGAATTTCTATTGTTTTGGGATGAATTTGATTTCTGGGTTTTGTTTGTTTGTTTGAGTTAGGGATGAATTTAACGACGAATCACACAAGAAGTTCAGTGTTGCTAAACATGACGTCCATGATCGCTTTCTATTACCTCGTGGTCCGAATGAGTGGGAGTTGATACCAATCGGACGAGCTTTGCAAATGAGTTGCTTTTTATATATAATTGTAACTCCAGTCCATATATTTGTAACTTCAGTTCACATATTTTGTAACTTAAGTTTATATATTTTGTAACTTCAGTTCACATGTAACTTCAGATCGTATATTGTAACTCTAGTCCATATAATTATAACTTCAGTTCACATATTTTGTAACTTTAGTTCACATATTTTGTAACTTCAGTTCACATATTTTGTAACTTCAGATCGTACATTTGTAACTTCAGTTCACATATTTTGTAACTTCAGTTCACATATTTTGTAACTTCAGCTTACATGTTACTTAAGATCGTATATTGTAACTCTAGTCCATATATTTATAACTTCAGTTCACATATTTTGTTATTTCGGTTCACATAATTTGTAACTTTAATTCATCTCAATTTGTATTTAACTCAAAATTGTTAAATATGGTGAATACAAATTCCGTTTGAAACTCCAAACATCAAATACTAAGCCCTCCATCCTCACCCCATCCAAAGGCTCAAAAGAGGACTTATGTGCTTATAGGGAGGGGTGTCCTTATGTGAACCCCTCTATATATATATGTGTGTGTGTGTGTGTGTGTGTGCGTGTGTGTGTGTGTGTATAGAGGTAGGTTTAAATAAGGGCAACAACTATTTTAAGGGCATAAGGTCAAGTGTTAAAGTTACACAAAAAGTGCTTAAAGTTACACGAGATGAGTGATAAAGTTGCACTTTATCACTTGAAGTGATAAAAGAGCTGAATGTTATAGTTACATATCAATTTTAAACAAATGCAACTTTATCGTATGTCATCTGTAACTTTAATATAGACTTACAGAAACATGGTGCCCTTATTTGAACGTACCTATATATATATATATATATATATATATATATATATATATATATATATAGAGAGAGAGAGAGAGAGAGAGAGAGAGGTTCTAATGAGTCCCTATATAAGTGTTGAGTCCCTAAGTCTTCATCCCATCCGTTGGATGGGATGAGGATGGATGGACAAGATGCATCCTAATATTTTGTATTAAAAAAAAATAAGGAAGATTTACTATCCTAAAATAACTCCCATGATTTTAGGAAACAATAACTCCCATAATCACAATCATTTCTCATTCATTCATTCATTCACGTTGCAGGTTCATTATCAAAACCTTAAAAAAAAAAAAAAACGCTCCCATCGATCATCACGTTCGTTCATTCATTCAATTAAATCTGTGCTCGAAATTCCGTTACTATGAATTCAATGATCGCGACATCTTCATTAACTGTTGATAAACAATTCATCGAGTATAACAATGGTGAGTTTCGATATTGCTTTCATGTTTTGCGTCAATTTTTATTCATTATTTTGATTAATTTGCGTCAATTTGTGTTCATGGTTTGCGTCAATTTTCATGTTGATATTGTTTTTATGGTCGTGTTATTCATCATAGATTCATATGCAAATCGTAGAACACACAAAGGGTGAGTATATATGTTTTGTAATTTATACTGGAATCGCCATGAAAGTCAATAAGATGCTACTCAATTATTAGTTTTTACGTTTACAATATATTGAATTATTGTAGTTCATATACTGCGTTACTTTAGTGTAAAGCATCTGTTACTTTAATGTCTATCATCTGTTACTTTATATGTCGTGTTACTTTAATACACTTCAGTTGTTACTTAGTGTTTTTCATCTGTTATTGTAGTGCATTGCAGTGTTCTAAGAATTTTGAAAACTGCCATATTAAAAAAAATAAAAATAAAAAAGATATTGTTTCCTATAATAATGGGACGTGATTGCCACCAAAATAGAAAACAATATCTCCTAAAATAACTCCCATGATTTTAGGAAACAATAACTCCCATAATCACAATCATTCCTCATTCATTCATTCATTCACGTTACAGGTTCATTATCAAAACCTTAAAAAAAACGCTCCCATCAATCATCACGTTCATTCATTCATTCAATCAAATCTGTGCTCGAAATTCCGTTACTATGAATTCAATGATCGCGACATCTTCATTAACTGTTGATAAACAATTCATCGAGTATAACAATGGTGAGTTTCGATATTGCTTTCATGTTTTGCGTCAATTTTTATTCATTATTTTGATTAATTTGCGTCAATTTGTGTTCATGGTTTGCGTCAATTTTCATGTTGATATTGTTTTCATGGTGTTATTCATCATAGATTCATATGCAAATCGTAGAACACACAAAGGGTGAGTATATATGTTTTGTAATTTATACTGAAATCGCCATGAAAGTCATTGAGATGCTACTCAATTATTAGTTTTTACGTTTATAATATATTGAGTTATTGTAGTTCATATACTGCGTTACTTTAGTGTAAAGCATCTGTTACTTTAATGTCTACCATCTGTTACTTTATATGTCGTGTTACTTTAATACACTCCAGTTGTTACTTTAGTGTTTTTCATCTGTTATTGTAGTGCATTGTAGTGTCCTAAGAATTTTGGAAACTGCCATATTAAAAAAAAAAAAAAAAAAAAAAAAAAAAAGATATTGTTTCCTATAATAATGGGACGTGATTGCCACCAAAATAGGAAACAACATCAAAGAGTAACGCCATATAAAAAAAAGAAAAAAAATACTACTTCCTATAATTATGGGACGTGATGACTTCAAAATAGGAAACAATATCAAATAGTAATATACTGCGTCATACTCTCATTTTTATCATTATATGAATTTTTTGTACTAACTTATATCTGGTATTATTTTAATGAACATTATCTGTTAATTTAATTCATACTATCTGTTACTTTAATGTCTGACCTCTGTTACTTTATATCTGGTGTATAAGCATACTCTGTTAATTTAATTCAATGTTACTTCAATGCACTTCATCTGTTACTTTAACTCTTGTTATCTGTTACTTTAATCCACATGAATGATGTAGGGATGTGGGTGAGAGTTTCCTCCATTGTGCGGTGGTGAGATTAAATCAAAGCTTCTGAGATGATGATGAAAAAGATGAAAAAGAAGAAAGACGGAGAGAACGAGAAGGATGAAGAAGAAACAGAATTATAAGTAGGACATTATGAGTAACAAGTGTGAAACATTGGAATTGTAATGGAGTTGATTTAGTTGGAATCTTGTACCACTTTTTGTTTTGGAGTATCTTAATAAAAACAAACATTGTTCTTTTTGTTAATTGAAACTCCTGTTTTTGCAAGAGACTACTATGCAACGTAACTGATTTTATGAGTTAAAGTAACACAGTTCATGAATTAAAGTAACATATTGTATGAGTTAGAGTAACAGTTTTTGCAAGAGACTATGCAACGTAACAGATTTTATGAGTTAAAGTAACACAGTTCATGAATTAGAGTAACACATTGTATGAGTTAGAGTAATAGTTTTTGCAGGAGAATATATTAAACAACGTAACAGATTTTATGAGTTAAAGTAACGCAGTTCATGAATTAAAGTAACACGTTATATGAGTTAAAGTAACATAGTTTATGGATTATGGCAGTAACATAGTAACATACGTACAATGGCAGTAGGAAAATAATGATTTTTTGGTGAAAATGAAAAAAACTTAATTTTGAAAAAACTTGTTGTATGAGAGAAAAAACATTTAAAAAGATTGATAAGAGAGATAAAAGATTTTTATTGAGATAATTAAGGAGGAGAGAGAGAAATGATATATTTACCAAATTTGTTAGTTATTTCCTTAATTATGAGATTAAATCTTGTCCATTAATATAACCTTGAATCAAGGGCTAAGATGGGGACTCACGGACTCAACATATATAAGTGAACTCACCTGATCCCACCTCTCTCTCTCTCTCTCTCTCTCTCTCTCTCTCTCTCTCTCTCTCTCTCTCTATATATATATATATATATATATATATATATATATATATATATATATATATATATATATATATATATATATATATATATATATATATATATATAACAAATTAAAGTTGAATTTCCCTAAACTTAATTTAGAACTGGGTCGGGCCGGGCCGAACACGGGCCGGGCTAATTGTGAAATTTTGGCCCACGGACAAGCGGGTTCGGGATGGGTTAGCGGGTTTGGGACGGGTTTGCGGGCCGAGCCTTTGTATATTTTTAAAAATGTTGTGTCCAAGCCCGCTAAAAATTCGGGCCGGACGGGACGGGCCAATCGGGCGGTACGTCCCATGACCAGCTATAACTAAACCCAAATGTAATCGCAATTTAATCACAAATTACGAATTACTCAAACTTAATTTCCCTAACTTAATTTCCCTGACTTAATTTCTCTAACTTAATTTCTCCAATTTAATCACAAATTATCCAAATCCTAATTCATCAATTAAATTCCCGAATTAACCAAATTCATCAAACCCTAATCAAAATTGGGCCCGAATTACCTAACTTAATTTCCCTAACTTAATTTCTCTAACTTAATTTGTCCAATTTAATAACAACTTATCCAAATCCTAATTCATCAATTAAATCCCCGAATTAACCGAATTCATCAAACCCTAATCAAAATTGGGCTAATGGGCAAAACTAATCTACCTAATCAAAATTGGGCTAAACAAACAAGGCAACTCAATTGAGACCTAAACAATATTAACTATCAAACTACCATAATAATTGAAAAAAATCAAAGCTAACCAACATTATAATGAATAAGAACTAATTAAAATAAGAAAAACATACCGAAAATTAGGAATAAGAAGGGAAAATAGGGAGAGGATTCGCGGAGGATGGGTAGAGAGAAGGTAGAGAGTAAAAAAAATTTTGGAGTATGAAGGAGGAGAGGGGGGGTCGGTGAATATTTGAAGCGAGTTGGGCAAACAGGCGTCCGACAGTGGAAGGCCGAAAAAAATTTCTGAGACCAGACGGGCGTCCGCTAGCGGACGTCATATGTACCCCTTTGGCGTCCGCTAGTGGACGCCATTAAGCCCCAAATGGCGTCCGCTAGTGGATGCCCGTCTGCCTCAATATTTTCCTTCCACCTTTCGTCGAACGCCATATTTAGGCGTCCGACAGTGGACGCCCACTTTTTAACTCGGACGCCATTTAGGCGTCCGTATGCCCAGGACGTCCTTCAGGTGAACGCCCGGGGCTGCTTTTCTTGTAGTGATGGTTATGGTTTAAGGAGCTCAAATGAGTAATTAAAGGGACGTATAATACTACTCTTACAAGCAGAGTTTACTTTTTAATCCGATTTACGCATGTTAAGATTTTCGCAGTGCTTATAAGTGCTTGTTGTGGAATAGAAGGTTTCCAAGGAGTGCACGCGATGGAAAGAAGTCGTGTATCTACAACCTGTCTAGGAGATCACAGAGGTGTGAGTGTTACAAATGTTAGTAGAGTACCATGGGTTTCAGGAGGTTCAAGCCCCTGTAACCTGCAAGAGAGTTCTTGTGGGAGTTGTATGACTTGAGACTTTGTCATCTAGATTTTAAGCTTGTCGCCCAAAGGGTGGCTCAAATGGTGTGCGTGGTTTGCAGTAGAGGTGATCATATGCGGGTTCGGGTCGTACATGGGTCGGGTTAAGTGTGATATTTTGGCCCATAGACAAGCTGGTTAACGGGTTTGAGACGGGTTCGCGAGCCGGACCTTTGTATATTTTTTGAAAATGATGTGTCCAAGTCCGCTAAAAATTCGGGCCGGACGGGAGGGGCCAATCAGACAGTATACGTACGACCCATGATCAGCTCTAGTTTGCAGGCTATTGCGTACACCCGAGAGTTTACCCCGAGCGCACCAAAGGTAGCGGCTGCGGATTCCCTCGTCATCAAAAAAATGTTATTAGAGTAATCTTGCGACCATGTAGCGGTGGTCACTGTTGCATAGATCTAGGAAAGATTTTGGAGTCTGTCTGCGGTTAACTTCTAGGCACGATGAGCGAAGGATGTTACCTTGGTAAATAAGGATGATTGTAATAGTTCACACATGTTTATGAGAATATTGGTTATATATATGGTTTAAGAAGCTCAATTAAACGTACTTACTAGAGACCGTAGAAATTAAAGTAACCATAGAGTAAGTAGTGATAACCTTCTCATTAAGTATCCAAGGTACGCATACATGTGCGAGCTTAAAATACTTATGAAAGATCAAATGTCATAAATATCAACATCTAGTAGTATAAGTGAAGCCGAGTTTTACCATCCATTAAAAAATTTTATATCCAAAACTCGCTAGTGAATCATGATCACCTCTATTTCAAACTTGTTTGAAGGACTTAACTCTGGTTATTAATTAGATACTCGTACAAAGGAGTATGAGATATTTCACAAAGGACCCGACATATCAGTTGATTTGAAAATTACCCGACCCGAACCAGATTCCACCCGGAAGAGTATTCTGACAGGATATAAGTCAAACCCGATATGATTTGACCCGCCTTGACTCGACCCAAACCCGATCCGAGTGAACCAATTGCAAGTCTAGTTGACACTTGTATGAAGGACTTAACCAAGGTTATTAGATACTCCTACCAAGGAGTCTATATGAGATATTTCACAAACTCCCACTAAGCAAGCTCCCCCACCACTAGTGAGATGAACCAACTATATATAAGCACATCATCAAGCAATGCAAGCAACAACAAAAACTCTGCAGGTTTCTTCTTCTATCTTCTTCGAATTAACTCACATACCCCCTCTCTCTCCTACATAATTATTATTGCTACAAATTCTCACAACACATTTTATGCCAAGAATATATATTATAAAATTTTAGCACATGATGCGCCGAACTACAAGTTATAACTTATAATAGAAAGAGAGGGACTACTCATCGAAATATTTTCTCTGATTACATATTGAGCAACGTGTTCTTCCTCCTTGTCATAAAATTTTAATCCCAATCATTTTTTTGCATGTATGAATGTATGATTATCAAACTATATGTATATGTGATTGTCTCACATCCATGCATTTGATTTGTGATCGTTCTTCTTCCTTTTACATACAAAATATCTTTACTATTCTATGCACTTATTAATATATTATATCCATCTCTATATAAATCATCATAATAAGGAGTATGTAATTCTAATTCCTCTCAAATCAAACTTCACTTCTATGCCCTAATACTAATATAATACCCATCTCTATTTTATAATGTAAGTGCAAGAAAATCTCAATCTAATCTCTTTTAATTACTTGTTGGTGTTATTTTGTTTTTTCAATGATATAAGTAGGTTGATAACGGGATTTAAATTCAAGTCTTATCATGATCAGTACCATATGTCATGACTTTATCAACTGATTGATAACCGTAATAATTTTGTTATGTGTAAATTAAACAATAGTATATGATAATGTTGATTGGATGTTTGGAGATGATCAAAGCTCTTGGAGAGGTATATGATGTATGAATAGTTTGTGTTATACATTTATACTTGATGTTCTACATGTTATAGTTTTCTAACTTGTGTTCCCTGGATACACGTTGACATATTAAATAAGGCAAGATTTATAATAATATTATCCTAAAATGTTGAAATATTAACTCATATTTACTATACTTAAACAAAATTCTGATATTATACTTTATTAAACCTGTTAACAAGTGGCCAGTGGGCATACATTACAAAATCCGTTAATAATAATAATAATAATAATAATAATAATAATAATAATCCATTTGCTATAGCTAAGGGGGTGGGGGCCCAGATTGTATCTCGACTGCCCACAAATTTTTTGTAAACTGTGTTTTGATTCATCAATAAAATTCATCAAAATAATAATAATAATAATAATAATAATAATAATGTGTTTTGTTGAGAGATTTTTATGTTGTTTTGAGTTTTATAAATTAAATAAGGGTCCACTTTGATAAGAAGACTCGTGAGCTTTATAAGTTGAAACTCTCATTTAAATTTGAAGGGAACGTCGAGTTTATGGATGTTACATATATCTGGAACAATTACGTGTAATTATAAATTAGAATTTATACGAAAATGATGAGAGAATTGGACACTTTATAAATCGAGGTGTTATTCTAATCAAAGTTGGTTGATTTCGGGATAAAACTTGTTTTGATTTTAGAAGGTAAATTGTTACTCCCTCCATTCTCTTGAATAAGCCTCATATTCCTCTTTGGGTCTTTTTTTGGATTAGCCCCATTTCCTAATAAGGTAAAGTTCTAACTTTTTTTTTACTATTTTACCCTCATATTTCTCTCTCATTCACTCATTTAATATACTTACTCTACCCCACCCAATTTCTTAAAAAGACAACAAATACCCCTACTCCACCCCTTTTCCTTGGTATCCGTGCCCACCCCTAAGGGGGCTTATGCAAGAGAATGGAGGGAGTATTTCTTTCTGCAAGTGTCGCTCTGGTTCATAATAGAATTCAAGATACTATCAAAGTTCATGACTAAAGACTCAAGTAATATATAATGTTATGAAAATTAAAACAATATGTTGAAGACAATGGGAAAAGATTAGGTTTATATACTTACAAGTAGAAACTTGGAGTGGAAATAAAAGCCTTTTTTTAAATAAATTTTAAATATTGAAGTAAACTCTTTCCCCATTTGGTGTGGGTCAAGACTCCACAGTCCACATCACCTAATGATGATGTGGTCTGTGGGTCACTTCTTAAAGTAAATCACTTTTTCTTTTTTTTTAATGGTAAATGAATTTGCATGCGTTATCTTAGGTGGTAAGAATGTGTCAATAATAGAGCTTTATGTTTTTTTATTTAGTAAAAACAACTCATAAGTCATACAGTCTATAAATCTCATATAATTACATGGTTGTTTAAGGAATATATAAATAAGTAAAAATATTACTCTGTAATAATTTTATTATTTTTTTGTGTTGTACTTTGCACCTTATATTATGTTGTCCCAGAAGAAAAAACAATTTTAGTTAATGTAATTAATTGATTTTTTTAATCAAAGTGAATAAAAAAATTACATAAACTTAAAAATATTTTTATTATGTTTTTGTATATTTTTTGTATCATAAATATTACTCTGTAATTATTATCGATTATAGTTTCATGATAATAAAACATTAATTGTTGATTTGTTTCTTTATGTATGATTGTTTTTCCTAACTGAAAAGTAGAGATTTTTTGAGGGGAATTTTTGTAAGATGTTATTGGTTGAGTAACAAGTAAAATGAAAAATTAATAATGTGTCTATAATGGAGTAGAACTTTATTTTCTCTACTTTTTTGGGTGGGTGTCTTTTCACTCATGCAAAAAGTACCCGTAATAACCAAAGTAGGGTTAGCGGACTATAAATAACTCTTCCTATTTATGGAAATATATTCATGTAAATTCTTCCTATTTTCTCTACTTCAGATTTTTACTGAAATTTCATCTCCTTGAAGCATAACGGTGCAAGACGCAATATATCAGGTCAGTATCATTTATTTATTTATTTTAATTAATTTATTGCTTAATTTTATATGGAGACAGTACAAATGATAAATCCTTAATTATAAATTCACATTAAAAATATAGTTTGAGTTCCACTAACACTTAGTTCAAGACAAAATCCCACGTTAAATTGTTGTATACATTGAACGGTTGACTAGTTGTCATTGATTAATTGTTTTCCAAAATTTAATTTTTACAATTTATTATTGTACAAACAATAAAATAAGACGATCTTATGTTAATGTTAGGGGCAAATTCTTATTTGTGACGAAAATATTAGTCATAAACTTATGACGGATTAAATAACATCCATTTGGGTTAGATAAAGACGCACAATTTGCTAGATAAACCGAATAATATCCACTTGGGCCAAATAATATCCCTAGGTTTGCTTTATCTAACCATGTGTATTATTTAATCTGTCACCAATTTGTGATGGATATATCCGTCAGAAGGAAGACATAATCATGTTAGAGTGAGATCTTTCTCATAAGAAATAATTATACTCCCTCCAATTTTTATTTATTAACTCATTTCAATAAAATAATTCTCCCATGTATTCATGAAATAAGTCAATAAATAAAACCATATTGAGTATTACAAGTAGTTAGTTAGTTTCTACCCCTAATTATTTAATTAGGTATCTCACACAATCTAACATGAAACAGTTTCTCAAAAAACTTGTTGTTACTAGACCTGACAAAATTAACCCCTACCCGACACTCGAACTTAAAATTCGAGTTTGACCCGTAATCATAATTGACCCGGCCTAATCGAAGATTCAAACTGTTATTGTAAAAAACGAGTTGATATTCCGATAAAAATTGAAGATAAAAAAAAAACTGAAAATGACCCAAATCTGAAATGAAACAAGTCTGATATATATGAGGTTGAACTCATTCTTCTGACTTTGAAAATGAGTCGACATGAAGTTGATACCACCTTACCCAACCTCCTAATGGATCCATTTCCCATGTCTAATTATTAATTACTGTTATCGCATTTTGAAAGAGTATATGTAATTACATACCTTCAGATTTAAGAAAGGATGTCTTCTAAACTTGCCCTAATGTGATAGGAGCACTCACAGATGAATCTACAGAACCCTAATATTCACTAGCTTTTACCTCGGTTACTGTAGTAGATTACTAGATCTACCAAGTACTTGGTACAAATCTAGAATTAACGAACTAGGGTTTTAATGGATTTAATAAAGAGATCCGTGAGTGCTCGTATAACATTAGGGCATGTTTCTTAGATGTGCTTTACTTGTCAGAAGAGGTCCATGTCAGATGGCTTATCATAATTAATGGTGGGGATTGGAATAGTGTGTAGGACTTTGTATATATATGTTTGTAGTACAATAATAATGTTAAGAGGTCAATAATTATTCCACAGTTATAACACAAGTCACATAATAATAGTAGTAAGGGTAGGACTCGCTAATTTAAATTAAATCCCTAAAATAGAAATTAATAATTATAGAGTTTCGTTAAGTGAAATCTTTGAATATATATGTTGCGTTAGCAAATTATGTTCCTTCATTTTCATTTTTAGCTCCGCTTTTGTTTTATTTCTCTGATCCACTAATATAGAAAAATGAAATAGCCACTTTTAAAAGTGTGTTAATCATATAGTGGAAATGGTTGTTTACATTAGTATGGTAGATATTTACCATGCTTAAGTAAAAAAAACAATAAGTGGAAAATGAAAATCTATAATTAGCTTTCGAAAAACCCAAACACCCTTAGAAAATAATAAGAAGAAAGCAAATGCAAAATGAATTAGGGTTTAAATACGAAAAGGCCACACTTACACGCGGTATATGAGAATTTTATACACAGCGAATTATATTGCGTCACGTGTCAACTTTTTGTTAACCTAGAGTGATTAATTGAGGGTTAGGTTGGTAATTTTACACTTTTAGTTAATTTAGTTAAGTCAACTTTAGAAATTTTTGTAATTTGATTTTGTATTTTCGTTTTATTGAAATAATTATATGATTTTGTTAATATATTTTTTATTCATTTAAAATGTAAAATTAATTAATATTATTACATTTTGTAGTTTTTTAAAATCTTAATCTATTTTTCTGTAACTATATAAAAGGTAAATATATTAAAATAAATAATTAATAATTAGAATTTTCAAAAAATAATACTCCATTACAAAACATACTAAATTTTTTGAAAAGGTAAATATATTAAAATTTTCGAAAAGGTAAATAATATAATTACTAAACATATTAAACATATGATTACTCTCTATAAAAGGTAAGTATATAAAAGTTAACAAATCAAAGTAATTACAATGTGAACACATAAAGAATATTCTTAATTAATATTTCATTCCATTCCAATCCATTATATAGTATATTTCTATCTATCTTCTACATATTTCTGTATAATCTTTTTACGACGTGGACGTGTATGTATATATATATATATATATATATATATATATATATATATATATATAGAGAGAGAGAGAGAGAGAGAGAGAGAGAGAGAGAGAGAGAGAGAGGTGAGTCCTGCTCCTTAGATGAGTCCGTCCTATGAATAAGGACCATTGGATCAACAAGATCCAACATCCCTCATTCAGCCACGTTACCCAAAGCAATCTCCCAAAAATATTAAAACAAAACACAACCTAAAGTACGTTTCATAATTTTCTTAAAGTTTCTCGCTCTACAAATCTTCATCTTTCCCAAGTAACTGCAATTGACTTTTCTTCCCAAAAAACTTTCAAAATAAAGTAATTTATCACTAAAATTAAGCAAAGATCTTCAAAAAATCTAGTCAAGATTCTATTAAATTTGTGAATCGAGGAGACATATAACGTAATCGAATAGCCGAGTATTGTGTTTTTCACGTAATTAATTATTATCTGATTTGTATCAATCTCATGACAAACTTTCAAATCATTACGCTCTTTAATTTGATATCTTCATCTTGTGATTTTAATTTGTGTTACTGTAATAGTGTCTATTACTGTAACAGTGCTACTGTTAATCTAATGTTGATGTTACTTTGTAGTGCCAATTGATAAATGAATTTGACATTATTACTGTAATTACTTATTACTGTGACAGTGTCACAGTAAGATATTTATAACTCTTTAATTTCATATTACTGTGACATTATTACTGTGACATTATTATTGTAATTCCTTAGTACTGTGACACTGTCACAGTAAGATTTTTGTGTTACTGTAATAGTATTCTGTTACTGTAACATTATTACTGTGACATTATTATTGTAATTCCTTATTACTGTGATAGTGTCACAGTAAGATAGTTGTGTTACTGTAATAGTGTTCTGTTACTGTAACAGTAAGATTATATACGATGAAGATGACGCTGAATCTCAGTCATTCATGTGATTTGATAATGTGGCTGTGATTCGCGGGACGGACTCATTTAAGATAGAGAGACTCACGAGATGCAATTCCTTTATATATATATATATACTAAAAATAATTAATATACTAAAAAATTTAAATAAAATTTAAACTATACTAAAAATTAATATATATTTCAATAATTAATATACTAAAAAATTTAAATAAAATTTTCATGACTTTACTTTAAACTAGTTATGATGCCCGTGCGATGCACGGGTGCATCAATAACATTATAATATGATTGTCCTATGATCAGGTAATTATCATTCTTTTTAATTCCGCTAATTTAATTTGATACTCAACCCTGTTATTACAATCTACTAACCATGTTTTGACAATATTATGCTACTTTGGCAGAAGTGGTTAGTCAATAGTACATATTGAGGCATTCCACTTATGGGTTGGCCTGAATACGAATCGATTAGGAGCATAAACATATAAAATCCAACATTAACTATGTCACATAATCTAAATCTATCCTATCATTATAATTTTATTACTTAAAAAAGGGTAAAAAAATCAGGCGTTTGAACTATTTATGACTCGTATTCTAACCATAACCATAACCCGACCCATGAACGTATTTGACCTGACCTGCCTAACAGGTCTAGTGTCTACATTAATTATCTGGGTGAAACAAATGATGTTCATCAAAATACCAGCATCTATGTCCGTTAGCAATCTTAATAAGTCTGTGACAACTCATATGAAACAATGAGTCTATCTATGTCTTTTACTCTCTAACTATTTGATTTTCTACATTGAATATATTGTATGTATGGTATCACCTCGCTCTAAATTCGACCCGACCCGCATACCCGCCTCATCCCATTTGTTGTTTATAGAGTCATGAACCTGTTTTTCTTACCCGATTCTTAAGGTGTGGTTGGATAATAAAATGAGAGAGAAAACTAAGGGAATGCAAAGGGAAAAAGAGAAGAGAAAGTGTCGGAAAGGGGAAGGAGAATGGAGATATACATTTTTCCTCCAAATTCTGTCTATTTTGGATAGAGCTGATCATGGGTCGTACCGTCTGATTGATCCGTCCTGTCTGGCCCAAATTTTTAGCGGGCTTGGATAGAATATTTTCAATAATATACAAAGGTCAAGCCCGCGAACATGTTTCAGACCCGCTTGTCCGTGGGTCAAAATTTGACACTTAGCCCTGCCTATGTCCGGCCCGAACCCGCATATGATTACCTCTAATCTTTCCAAACACACCCTAAATGACCTATTAATTTTGGACCATGACCTGGACCGACCTATTTAGCTCGTTGGAAAAAAGGAACTACAAAGCCTTAGTCTAAAAGCTCAGCTCAAACTAACATATATGTATACCTAGATTTTGCTAAAACTCTAGTTATTCGATATAATTAATTATTATATACTCCCTCCGATTTTTATTTATCTTTCTTGTTTTCTTATTGAGCTGAAACACCATTTCTTCTCTATTTCTATTTTGGGTCATCAACATTTGGTCTAGAATTACCCTTACATTTCTCTCTCATCCTTCTTTTCTTTTGAGCCACACATTTCTACGCCATTATTTTCTACCCCAAAGTAAAAGGGAAGATTATTAAAAATCGGAGGGAGTATTATCCTTTTATTTTAATATAAAATATAAATTTAAAGTATATAGCAATTTTAGTACATTATTCTCTTCTATAGTTGTACATAGGTAGACTAACACAAATTTTTACTTTACATAGAGAGCAATTTTAGTACTTTCTTCTTCCATAAGTGTTCTACCCGTTGTATATTCATTTAGATAGTATAAAATAATCAAATGGATAGAACATTGACGGAAGGAGAAAGTACATTACTCTCCTAGCTTACCACGGGTCAAGTACTACTTATGTGGGGTAGATAAGACAAAAGCAAAATGAATAGAAAATGACTACCTGGTTTGTTTTATCTACCCACATGGGTTGTGAAAGACTTGCAGGGAGACTAAAGTTGTATTATTGTGTTAAATAGTAACGTTACTATTGAACTTGAAATTATAAAAGGTAAGAAAGTCGAAAAAATTATTTATTGTAATTTTATCTAATATGTATTCCGTCTTATGTACATTAAAGTCAAAAAAATTGATTATGTACATGCCAAAAAAATTATGTACATTAAAAAAAATCTGTCTTATAAGGTTAGAAGTATGAATTCTATTTTCAATCAAAATTTATTATTTTATACTATTACTACTAATAATCAATAATAATCAATATACTCACTATAATGATAATCATCTTTACATGTTACATAATCAATCAATTTTAAGCCCATGCATTATTGTTATTGTTATATATAATATGACATATTACCCGTGTTGCGTATAGTAATTATCGTAACGTAATTAATAATTAGTAGACTTGTATTGTTTATAAAAAGAATTTTATTTTCACTCAAAATCCGTCTCGGGTTAGAATTAAAAGTCTACTTCTAATCTCATATTTGCTCAAAACCCAAAAATATAAAATAATAATATAGTTAATATTGATTGTAAAATAAAAAAAGCCTCCTTTAATTATATATATTGATTTCCAAAAATTTTAATTATTAATTAATTATTTTAATATATTACCTGTTATACATGTATATAATAATAAATTAAGATTTTGAAATACTGCAGAATGTAATCATATTAATTAATTTTACATTTTAAATGAATCAAAAATATATTAACAATATTATATGATTATTTCACGAAATCGAAAAATGCAAAATAAAAACAAAATACAAAATTTTCTAAAATTGACTTAAATAGATTAAGGTTAATAGTTAACTAAAGATGTAAAATTATTAACTTAACCCTAGCCTAATCATCCACGTGGCGCGATGTGATTCAAATAAAATTTGAGTTAAAATAATGAAATTTTCGAGTGACAACCTAACCTCTCCTTACTAAAAAAAAAAGTCATTTCTAAATTATGCGATGGAGTTATTATTACTTAATTACATTAAATTGAGACAAAGAGATGCAAATATGAATGAAAGATCTAGAGGATTGAGGAAACTATCTCTTGAGTAATTGAGTATGGTCAATACTCTAGAGGATTGAGGAAACTATCTCTTGAGTAATTGAGTATGGTCAATACTCTAGAGGATTGAGGAAACTATACACAAACGGAATTTACATAAAATTATGGGAGTAACAACGTCTTGTTGTTGTGATGTCCAAACATGTCCACCGTATGTCCATAACCTTACCTCAAATCATATCCTTACATTACATGTAATTAATTATCACATACAGTATAAAAATAGAAATTAATTAATAGAAGAGTAAAATCTCCTTTGTGACAGATATATCCGTCGTAAATCGATAACGGGTCAAATAATATCACTTGGTTAGAAAAGACAAGACTAGCAAGTAGCACATGGGTTTGTCGATCTTATCAACTCAAGTCACTATTATTTGACCCGTCACACGTTTATGTCGTATATTCCCGTCACAAATAAGAGTTTTCCTTAATTAATAGAAGTACGGTATTGTTCCTTACATGTGAAGTAATCATTACTTTATTAATTTTGATACTCCCTCCGAATCTGAATGACCTTCCCCTTTGATCAAAATATACCTCACATTTATTAAACAAATTAAAAGGGAAGATCATTCAGACTCGGAGGGGGTAGTATTTAGTAGTCTTTTCGTTTTGGTTATTTGTTGACCTTTCATTAAACTATTTCTCACAAATAACATAAAATTAAAGGACAACAAATGATCAAGACGAAAGGGTATCAAATGATCCACAATGGCTGAAACTATGAGCGCGAATTGCGGTCTTACGATAAGCCTATTGTGAGATATCTCATATGGTGGTAGTTATTATTTTTAAGATTTTATTTTATTTTTATTACTTTTGATATTTTCACCATGTCTTATGCTCCCTCCGAGTTCCTATTATTGTCCCAAAGGGATTTGGGGTGGAAAATAAGGAGGGGAAATGAATGGTTCAAAAAAGAAGAAAGAAGAGAGAGAAATGAGAGAGTAATTGTGAACCACATATTGATGGTCTAAAAAGAAAAGTGGGACAAAAATCAAACTCAGCCAAAAAAAGGAAAGTGGGACAATAATAGGAACTCGGAGGGAGTATTATTTTAACGTGAGAGACAGATAAAAAAACGTAAATTTAATAGTTATATATAAGCTCGAGTTAGGCTCAGATCAACTCGCAATTTAGCTCGCAAGCTTGTTTGTAAACTCAATTCTTTCAAGCTCAAGTAGCTGGCCTCGAGCTAAGATCGACTCGAATTTGATTTTTGCTTTATGATCACAAATGAAGCAAGGGTAAAGTCGTGTTTGGCTTGACTCGTTATCACCCCTTCAAGGCTGTGAGTAGACTTTTCAAAAACTGACCTGACCCGAAACCGCCCGAAAAAATCCCCCCAAAAATAGCCTTAACCCGAAAGTGACCCGACCCGATAATAACCCAAATATTTTGGGCCAGAGCCCGTTACCCGTCCGAAAATAAGTAAATTAAAAAAATATTTTTATTGTACACTAAAGTTTCTCAAATACAGTAATAAATTTATCTTTATTTTCAAAATTTTAAGAAATACTCCCTCCTAGTTTTTTTATCTTCCCTCTCTTCTTTTCGGCACTAGTTGGATTATTTTCCCTCTTTCCATTTTTGGGTTGTACTTTAATCATTTTATTATTATTCCTTCAATTCTTTATTATTTCTTTTACTCACAAACCCCATCATATTTCTACTTTATACCCCTCATTTTCTTACTTTAATCAATTCTTTATTCTCTTCTTAATATTTGTGCCAAAAAAAATAGGGAAGATATATATAAACAACTAGGAGGGAGTAGTATTTATATATATTCCGTATATATATTTTTTAAATCATATTTTTATCACATGATTATTATAATGAGAAAAAAATCAATAAATTTAGTCAAAGTTCGTCATATATATTCTTACTTCTTATAGAAATATAATATCAATGTATATTAAAATAAAACAGGTTTATTCTTACTAATATCATATATATACTCCGTTTTAAATCAGATGATTAAGAAAATTAAAAATAAAATTGTATTTAATGATAAAAAAAAGTAAAGACAATTATCGTTTTCAAAGTGCATTAATAACCCGTATTTGGTTCGAAACCCGTATAAACCCGACTCGTATAAAACCCGTATTTTCCAAACCCGGAATACACCTGACCCGTATTTAACCCGACCCGAAATAACCAAACCCGATCGACCGACAGTCTAGCTGTACGTGAGTGAGCCGAACTATTTGATCCGATTTGTAAAGCTCGGTTTGAAAATGGTTCGATTCGTATTCGATTCGTCCGATCAAATATAGGGTCAAATGATAATTTGGTATTCGGAACAAATCAAGCCATATATTCGGCTCGATTTGTTTCATCAACCCATTATTTGATCCATTTTTTCGGTCCATTTAAATTCATGTTCCATGTAAAAAATTTACCCTAATATTTTTCTTAAAAAGTTGATATTCACAGCCTATTTTACTTATATTATTCGTGGCCCATTTTTCTTAAATTCAAAACCATGACTTGTAAAGCCACCAAGAAAATTTGTAAAAGCAACCGTCGTCGAGCACTATGAAGCAAACAAGAACTTAAAACTAGATCGATTTAATTTGTAGACTTATTATTTTCACAATTTCTTATATGAAACCGTCTCACAATAAATTTATTATGAGACCTCTCACATTTTTTTTTTGAAGTGAAGATCAATTTCATTAATAATAAGTCATCCGGCATCTATAAACGATGTCGAATTGAACTGAATACAGATTTGTAAAAAAAAAAAAATAACATCATTGAGACAAAGATCACTATTAGAATAAAGTGCTTCTGCATAGCCTTCTATATATCGTTGTTTATTGACACAACATTTCGCGAAGGAATCCATAGATCTGATGAAATAGTCTCCAAAATGATGAACTTTCTCTATTTTGACAAATAGTAGATCGAGATCTGACCTCAGTTTTATCACCCTACGTAGAAATTTCATTGCTCTCATGATCTTGCACATAGTTCTTGAAATCTAAGCCCTATACTAATGTAAAGAACTGAACCCTTGAATTAAAGGACAGAAACCTTGAAATAAAGGATGAAAAAACAACTCTCATAAAAGAGAAACTTTTATTGAATAAGATTTGATTATTAGGTATTGAGAATTAAACAAATTTTGGGGCTTACCATCGATTAATTATCGATGGAGGCCCCTAATGGAGAAGGAAAGTTAGGTTTTTTTCGGAGGAGGAGGAGGAAAACTAGGTTTTTTTAATTTTCACGGGTTAGTACACTAGTCTTGAGACCTCTCACATCTAAGGTGATTATTTTAGTCATTTTTTATTCTCTATTAGTGTGTCTCACGATGAATTATCGTCAGACGATCTCATATGAGACTTACTATATTATTTTTGGACAAATTTATATTGTGGGAGTAATAGATAATAAAGTCTCTAAAGTAGACACTTTATTAAGTATGTTTGCATTTTGTACGAAGTTTTTTAAAATGTTATTAGGTCAAATAAAATATTATTCGATTGACACAAAATATCAAATCAAATAATGATTTTTATTATTCGACTATATCAAACCAAATTAAATATCGACTCGAAAAAATATCAACTCAAACTAAATAATTTTATTATTCGGTATAATACAACTCGATCATCCCTACTAACGGGAGCTAGTTGCGCATTATTTTTATTCTAAATACGCCCCTGTTGTTCCTATGGCAAAAAAAAAGTTAAGTCATTTTAACCTATAATTTAACCTTAACCATAGCATTTCTAACTAGGTCAAAACTAAAAAATTAGCCTAAGCTCATATTTATACTTTTGAGCTTTGAGTTTTGACTATATATGTCTCATATACACATGAAAAATTAAACACGTACGTATACTCTATACGGCTATACCTAATTAATTAGTTAGGCACAACTTGACAGTTATACCTAACCCTTTAACTCCTTAAGTACCTCAACTTAACTTCACCTATAATTAGGCCTTAACATTAACAATAGCATTTTTAACAAGGGCAGGGGTAAGTGGAGGAGTCCGATCGGTTTGTGCGTGGATGATATTGTTGATTTATTAAGTAAGTTTACTTTTGTTACTTGTAACTGTAACCACACGAAATATACTGTTGTTCATTGGTTGGTTAGATTCTATAATGTTGTGGACACTTAAGTTATTATTGAACTATCGGAAATTAATTTAATACGGAGTATATTATGCCACGTTGTCCCAAAAAAAATCATAAATTAGTGTAAGGTTTTTACTTGCAACTCAACAGTAATAGCACTATAGCAGGTATCAAACTTTAATTGTGATAGTTTGTGTTCTAGAGTAATCTCACATCCAATTCTGCTAAAAATTTTTTTAGCAAATACGATAAGTTCGTGAGACCTACTAATAGAAATAAAATATTCCCTTTGTTTCATTGATATCTTCCGCATTTTTTTTTCAATCATTTCATTCTTTGATTTCTTCCACTTTCTTTTTTTTGCTATAATTTCTCTCTTACCTAGATGACACACTTACTTTACCCCTCGATACTTTTATATATTTTATTATTTTTCTTAAGAAATATACCACTTTTAAGGTGGAAGAAATCAATGAAACGGAGGGAGTAATAATAAAAGTAACCATCTTGTTTGTGAGAGGTCTCACGATAAATTTATCGTGAGACCGTCTCATACAAAAATTTGTGAAAAAATTTATTGATAAATGAATGATACTCCGTATTATATTTTAGTGTAAAGGAACTGTTTTAAGGTGTAAGATCGTCCCACACAAAACTATTGTTTATATTCCCTTTATTCCAATTAATAGTATACCTTTTTTTAAAACAATATTTTATGTGGTGTTAAAAATAGGTACGAGTATATTATTGTTGAAGTTACTATTTTATCCTTTATATACTTTGTAATTGAAGGGTTGATTGGGGTTAGGAAGAAAAAATAAGGGAGAATATTTTGGTCATTAAATAATGAAATGAATAAATATAAACGTATATATATAATTAAATTGAACAGGTTTAAAAGAAATATATATACTCTACTATTAATTGAAACAGAGGGAATATTTATACATGCATGAGTCAAACTTAAAAATTTTATATCCGTCGTATACTCGTATTAATCATAATATTAAGACATCTCAGATGTTAGAGGAAGAAATTTTTACAGTAGTCCAACTTAATTAAAGCTATACCTAACACTTAAGTATCTCATTCTGACTTCAAATTAAGCCTAAAACCGCAATTCTGTCGATATCATAGATTTCTAAATGAAAGGATATTTCATTATATACATTGAATAATGAATATGACTCTTTTTGGCAATTGGTAAAAGTAAATTTAGGCAAACTAGTAAATTATACAATCAGTTGTATATGGATTTATGTACAACTGGTTTTATGATTTTGAACGTTATCACAAAATTTTTGAGTTTTTTTGTAAACTTTTTGACCTTTAGTGTAAAGTTGTCGAACTAAATTACATAAATGTTACGTTTGAGCTCAGAAACTTACAACTCGGCTCAGAAACTTGTATAAGGTCAACAATAACTTAGGCTTGTTGTATAATGTTATTGTACACCCAGCTGTATACTCCTATTTGTCCAAATTTAGGCCGTTCGATAAAATATTATATTGGGTGAAATAAGTATCTTCCGTCAAAATGCTCCGTAGTAGATTCATCAATAAATCTACTAAGGGCAATAACAATAGAAGAACTTTGCATAAAGTTCTTATTATGCCGTGTCACATTTTTCCAACCCCAATATTTAAGAACTTTTAGTTGTAGTAGATGAACTCTTTTTATGCTTGGAAAATGAACAAAGTTTAAATAATTCTCACATTATTCTATGCAATGATCAATTGATTATTGGTCATCGCATTTTACTATGCTTACAAATCAAGTTCTTATTTTAGAACTTAGTTCTTAAAATAAAGAACAAACTTCATGATTTAGTAGATGAACTTTTTAAATAAAATTCTTGTTGACAACCCCGGGAAGAAAAACCACTATTGCACATGCTCTAAGGGCTTGTTTGATTATTCATGAAGAACTTAATTTCAGGTAAAAAGTTATATTTCTCATGAATTTAATTCCTACATAAATTTCCCAGGAATTTACAAAAATTGTTTGGTTCACATAAAGGAACTCACGTTTCCCATCACTTGAATTCTCATATGCATGCTGTTTGGTTGAATTAATCTAATTCATGGGATTTTGTTTGAAATACCGTTATGACATTTGTTAAAGAAAAATCTAGTAGCTAAGTTTTTCTAATAAAGAAAAATAACTAAAATGGTTTATCGAACATAAAATAGCAAAAATTATATCATCAGCATATATTAAGAATATAAAAAAACATGTTCATAAATCCATATACATATTTATACATATTACATATATTTACATATTAAAAAGAAAATTTTGCCAAAAAATATCCCTTATGAATAGTAACTCCCTTATGAATAGTGTTTTCCTTTTTTTTTCCCTTACATGTCTCATTTTGCTTATTTCTCAACCTCTATTCATTTTTCCTCACAAACAATTTTCATATCCCAAATTCTCCTATTCAATCAATCATAGTTATGTAATTATCTGAATTTAACCACTACAAAGTACTCCCTCCGTCCCAGTGAATTCTTTACGTTTGCAAGAAAATTTTGCCAAAAATATCCCTTATGAATAGTGTTTTTCTCTTTTTTTTTCCCTTACCTGTCTCATTTTGCTTATTTCCTCAACCTCTATTCGTTTTTCCTCACAAATAATTTTCATATTCTCATTTGCTTATTTCCTCAACCTCTATTCATTTTTCCTCACAAACAATTTCCATATCCCAAATTCTCCTATTCAATCAATCATAGTTATGTAATTATCTGAATTTAACCACTACAAAGTAGAGTAGTAATTACAATCATATCCAATAAGTTATCTATGGGATGCGATATCCTATGCTCCATATATCATTTTTATTTGTCATATATATGGCCGAAACTTAAAAAGTTGGCATTTCATTTCTCAAAGGTGTCTCTAAGTAGGAGCATCTACACAATTCAATTAATAGACGAGTTGGTCTTAGCTAAATGTTAATTAGTTCACTCGATTCCGAGATTGGACAATTCATTTGCGCAAAAAATGGACATAGATTTAGCACACAAACTTATTGTAAGACATAAGTAAAACATACTAATAACCAGCCAAAAAATAAAAATAAAACTAAAATAAATTAAAGGTAACCACCCTTATGTGAGAGGTCTTATTACCGTCTCATATGAGTTTTTGTGTTTAGTAAAAGATACGGGAAAATTTATTTCTATAAAAATTAAAAACTTGTCACCAACATTTAGTCAATTGAAAGAAGTTTTTACTTGATATAGATCGAAATAATATCTACAAATAAATTAACGCGCGGACAAATGACTAATAACTCCAAAAAAAACATAGAATGACATATGTCTGAGTAACTCCAATAATAAAAATAAAAATATGATTCTGAAAAAATTCTCTTAACTTGAAAGTACTAGTAATAGAGGATTATACGTTTAAATATTCGAATAAATTGAGGGCAAATATGTCATTCTTGTACGAAATATGGGGAAATGTGAATGACAATGGGGTGTTGGTGAATTACTCCCTTCGTTTTTTATGTTTCTTCTCGCATTTTAAAATTTATGAAAAATATTTAATTGAAATGAGAAGAAACATAAAAAATGGAGGCAGTAGTTAATATGCTGCTCCTTAAATAGATCAGAATAATGCAAAATAGTATATGGGAGCTCAATAATCAATATGCAGAAGCGCTTTATTCTAATAGTGATCTTGTCTCAAAAGTATTCTTTATTTGTTTTTTACAAATCTGTATTCAGTTCAATTTGACATCATTTGTAGATGGCGGATGACTTATTAAAAAATCAATATACAGAGAAGTATACGTATTTCAATAGGTCATTTGTAATTATTTAACGAATCTATTTCTCTTAAATCTGGTTATATACCAAACATCACGACCCATATCTCATTACTATAAACACTTAAAAAAGTTATATTCCAATAAACACTTATTTGACTGACTTATAATTCGGTTTATCTCTATTACAACAGGTATAACAATCTCTCGATTATAATGTATCAAATAACGTTACATATATGATTACGTACACGGAACATTTATTGCATTTGATCCGTTATAAGATTATGACGAATATAACCGCGTATCCTTTACCTATTTAAAAAGGGGGAGTTGTCCACTTTTGAGTAACATTTTGGGTAATACTTTTGAGTACATCCTTCTCCTTTGATTTTTCATACATTTACATTTTTGCCATTTTGATTTTGTGCTCCTTAATGGAGTATTTATATTTTCAATGATTTGAATATGTTTCCTCATTTCGAGTGGTTACTTTTCTTAATGACAAATTTTCATGTGAGACGGTTTTACAATAATCGTATCGTGAGACAGTCTTACATGAGACCAGCTACAAATTCAGAAAGAATATTATTTCTTAATTTTTCGCGGTTATACCGTTATATATTCTTTATTCTACTTTACAATATAAGTATGTACATGTGTAGGACGACATTACACAATACTACGTTTATTTATTTCCGTCGTATTATTAAAATGTGTTAACTTTTACTCCCTCAAACAGCGGGTAAATCATAGTGAATTAGGGGGAGTAATATTTAGTTAGATAATGAGAAAATCATTCTTCCTAAGGAATAATATTTTCCTACCTAAATGGATAAATATTTGACCCAATATAACAATATGATGAATATCTTACTACTATAAAAATGGTGATATGTTACTGTAATATTTTCGAGACGAGAATTATACTCCGATATACGGAGTACGACACTTCCGCATGCCCTTTTAACACAAATTCTCGTTTGCGATGGAGAAGCGGGAAGCTCGTCGTAAACTTATAACTGGACAAAAAGAAGAGATAAAACAAAAATGAAGCACATAGGTCTTAGCAAAACAATTGTCCTACTAACCCGCAAATAAAAGTTATTTGACTCGTTTTAGTTTTAAGACGGATATACACGTCTTACGAGAGTTCAATAGTTTTAAATTTAATTGTAAAAAAAAAAGAACGGTCGACCCGACTAACACTATCTTATTTGCCAAGGTAATATATTCTTCCGGTACATGTCTGAAATATTTACAGAGTAGACAATTGCAAATTTCTAATCCGTCTTACGGTAGAATAATTGTACTTCATAAACGGGGCATGTTGTAAACTATTTGGGATACACGTTGTGGATGGTCGCATGGTGTATGTCATTTTGTGGACCTTTTGAAACCACATACTTTATCTATATATAATTGATGAAACGTTTTATATCTTTTGAAACAACGTATCTTATCTATATTAATAACGCCCAATCAAGTAAGATATCTTATCTATATTGAAAACGTATTAGCATCTCCGGACATCCGAGCTAGTAATTACTAGCGTAAACGTGTTGCAGTCGCGTAATGGAGGGGAGGGGAGGGGAGGTGAGAATGTGACATGAATATATGGACGGCTGTTGGGACTGTCTCTCGTACAGTACTATTCGATATCCTAGGTTGGATAATTAGTTGGACCGCCAACATAAAATAATTTTAATGTTTACGAGTCGGCCTACATATTTTATTATACGCCCCATTTGTCAGGCCCATATATATTTACTCTTTTTTTTTATTTGACCTTGGCCCGCAAGATACTCTACCTACATTTATTTTATTTAAGTTAAATTAAATTAATTATTGAGTATATACTCTAGGTTCCCACTATATATAGTCTCAACATGACCTTAAAATTCCATTATATTCCCATAATCTTATCAATTTCTTCTATTGCATTTCTTTTTTTGAAAAAACTTATAGAGCAAGGTAAGTGTCGTTGGTTTATTATTTCTTATGGAAAAACATTTCATTTTCTCTCATAAAATGTTCAAATATTATTTAAGATTGATTTGGTCAAAATATCTTATATTACACTCATATAGCATATATTTTCGTCTCAGTTCATTTGTTTATTTATGTTTTTTTTTACTATATTTTAATTAAAGATAAACAAATAATAGAGTAACTATTGATGTTTATTTCTTACGTGAATTTCTAATATGTTCCATTTTTTTCAAATGAAATATTCGTATGGTTCTTGTTGTTTTTCAAATGTTATAGTAGAAGGAAAGTGTCCATTAATTTGTCATATGATTTTGAAAAATACTTCATTATATCTCTCGATTTTTCTAACGTGTATCTCTCGATTTTTCTAAGTTAATTTAGTCTAATGAGCACATGTTAGAAAAATCGTATCTCTAAAATAATACTTGGTAATATTCTTATGTATTTGTTGTTATTTTTGTTTGAAACATTTATAGGAGATAATCATGGATATGAATGTAAATGATTGGGAGCCACCTTTTGAAGAGGCATACAAAAACCTATTCTTCAACCTTAAAAGCAAGGACACCCACCAGGTGGTCGAGACCACAGCGGTAGAATCAAAAGATCTACCGGTGGTGGACTTAGGACAACTGGTGGGTGGAAGCGAGGAAGATAGAAGGAGGTGTAAGAGAGATATCGTGAAGGCGTCCGAGGAATGGGGATTCTTTCAGGTGGTGAACCACGGGATATCGAATGGTGTATTAGAGGAGATGAGTAGAGAGCAAAAGAAGGTGTTCAGGGAGCCATTTAAGAAGAAGATGAGTAACCATTGTATGAACATGAGACTGTCTCCTGGTACATACCGTTGGGGTACACCTTCTGCCAAGTGTCTTACACAACTTTCTTGGTCCGAGGCCTTCCACATTCCCTTGACTCATATTTCTACTTCTAAAACTCACCACCACCTCACCCATCTCAGGTACTCCTACCATCCTCTCATCCATTCAAATTCAAATTGACTTAACGATGTACGTACTTGTAAAAATCTTAAAATATATATTATGATTTTATTATTATTCGAATAGTTGAATTAAATATTCATACATATTAGCTCAAGTATGTACCATGTAAATGTACAGTTTATATAATGATCAAGTGAGTCATATACGTATTTTGTGTTAATTTAATAGTAGTTTCAAAGACAAATGCATTACTAAATTTATATTCGCTAGGTTTTTAGCAAACAAACAACCATTGAATCGACTATTGTATTGATTATAATATTTGTTTGGTGGGTTGATTTCATGATTTCATCTACTCCTTAATCCTTATATAACCCAAATGTAAGATGTAGTGTCGTATTTCCTTCGTTTCAATCAATCAATGGTATAGTAGCTCATTTATTTTCATGGACTTAAATGTCCAAATATATTTACTTTCATATATAACTTAAAAGAAATTATCAATATAATTTTGTGTGTGTGAAACTTAAACCCAAAAACTATAAATATGAACCCTAATAACTTTTTTAGTTGATCAATTCGCTATTGTATGTAATTTTTGAAATATAACATTGAAGTTGGTTTAGTTAAAAATTTTAGCTTCATCGACATTTTGGAGTTAGAACTTAGAATAGCCCATTCACATGGACACATGGTCATTGTGTTAAATGGTCTCAAACCGTTGAACGACATAAATTAGGGCAATGATGCTATGATTATTGTCTGTCGGTATTAAAGAATAACTTCTTATTAATTTCTTTGAAGTAATAGGAGTATCACAGTCATTTGTTAATCTTTAATTAATTTCTTTATAAATAATATAATAAGTAAAAATTAATCAAGACTGAAAGAGTAATTTAACTAATATTTCACTCTAGTTTTGGTTTCGCCTAGCTAAAACTGCTCCTTCCTCCATTTTATTCAATTATTTACCTTTAATTAAATACTACCCACAATGAATATAAAAGACAAATAATTAAATGGAACGGGGAGTATATTCCAATGAATATATATAAAAGAAATAAAATGTGTAACTATTCGTGGTAAATAATACTACTGTAATGTGAAACTTGTACGCATGTATGTAGGAGTAAACCTTTTACTCCGTAACATAATATTTTTTGGTTTAATATACTTACATTTACACACGAAAAAAAAACTATTTGTGGTTAATTTGTTAAAATAATGAAGTATTTTAAATTTTATTTGATAAAATTTATTGATTCTTCAAATCTTTTTATCACTTGAGTAAGTTTAAACCTAAAAATCACATACAAATCCACCTAAATTTAGGTGTAAAAGAAAGTTATTAAAACGAAGGATATATCAGTTTTTCTACGGAAAAAAGTTTAGCATTAAGTAAAGTGAGCCATTGGCCTAAAGTGAGCAACTAATACTACTCTGTATAAACATTAGGAAAATGATAAATACAATCCTTAGGATTGTATCTAAGAGACTAAAAGAGGAAATAAAATGTTAATGCTTGTTTTAATTGTATCGATGTATGTGTAATTTAATCTTAAATTTCTAACTTTATGTCAAATATAGATGATATTTAATGTTTAAACATAACCCTAAACATACTAACATAAAAATTAAAGCAATTAAATAATCAAACAATATTATTGGGAAGGTGGTCGGGAAAAGAAGTCAGAAGTCAGATATGAAAGGTGGTATAGTTGAAGTAGTTAAGACAACCAAACTAATTAGCACTTTATATAATTACTACGAGTGTATGTAGGAGTATTATGTTAGTATGTTTATACACAATATAATATGTCGTCGTCTTGACTATTTCTCATGCTTGTCTCACTAAACCTTATTTTTGTCCATAATCTAGGGAACATGTGTCATATGATTAACATCAGATTGAAACATGACGACTTTCAGGTCCTCTAATTTAAGGAGATTACTTCAATGAAAATAATTAATTATGGCAACATGAAGGTAAGACATTAACTAAGAGCACTAAGCACTTTATGTTATTTTATATTTTTATTTTACGGAATATTAATTTAAAAGAGTAGTGCACATGTTGCGGATAATAATAATAATAATAATCCAAGATATAATTACTTTGACCAATTCAATGTAAGAGTAGTTAATTATAGTAACATGAAGTTAAGCATTCAGATTCGAATCTTAAACCGACCTATTATTTAGAGTACCAAATTTAACTATTAGGTTAAACATTTTCACTACTCAATAAGGTAGAACACTAGTATAATCTTATCAATTTATTGAAAGCTTAAAGAGTAGGATAATTAATATAGTACTTGTCAGAAAAGTATACGATAAAATGATCCTATACGAAATAATGCATTTCGATAAAATATCTCTCACATTTATTATAATAAATAAATTATTCTTTTGTGTGAAAAAAAATTGTTTACTGCTGTTTCATATAATAGTAATTAATTAATGAATACGAGTGGAGTAGTTTGTAATTAGTCAATTAATTATAGTGTAAGACATAAATAATTAAGGAATGATTTGTTTGACCAATTCAACATCATAATACATAGATATAGTAAGATGTAATTATGTTTTGGGGTGGCAGTATGTATGTATACAATCACAACTTCACATGGATGTTGGTTGAAAGGACGAAGTAAGGGAGCGACTATTCACATGTTATTAGTGCGTGCTAAGCATCACACAAACACAATCGTTACTTTGCTTTCTGATTTCGGTCATAACACAAAGAACGTGGTACTTCAATAACCTTAATTTGCTTAGGGTTCCTTCTACATGCATGCACCCATATATATGATATATCGTCTTATAATTAATGACCGAATTTATAATTAAATTTCGAATGATGATTTTTTTACGGAGTATGGTGTTTTTATACTTACGTTAAGATCTAATGGCTACGAAATTTTAAGTGACAAAAATCAATAAATTTGATCCTTCTTTTAAAAGTTTGGGGTAGACCTTTACTAATGTAGTTGCTCAGCCTTATATGTAGAGTTCAGTTAGGGTAATTACTAGCATGGTGGTTACAATGGTTACGCTATTTAACTTAAATAAGCTTATTGAAATGTGAATTGAAATTAGCGATTTTAGATCAAGTAAATGAGTTTTCGAGACAATTATCTTAAATCATGTCAAGTAATTGATTTTTTTTTTCAAGCGATATATCTTTGAATGTGGTCAATACTTTTGTGTCCAATAAAATTGAGATCATATTTGGTTGGTGAAACAACGCAATTCTGATGACATTTGTAGCATAAAATTGACTCATCATGCTGAAATTGCGTGCTCTAAAAAGTGTTTACGTAAGTGGAATTGCATGCATGAGTTTAATATCTCACTCATGTTGCCACATGCAAGACACGTACACAGTACGTCGTACACCCCCATACATTGGAGCCTTGGAGGGCTCTTGCTCTTCTGACAAGACAACCTTGCTTCAGCCACTGCACGATCGCGTGATGTTTGATAGATCTACACCTGGAAATTAAAAGCTAATCCCACTCCAGTTGATTGGTCTAATCCAATTAATTGACTTTATTGTTTATTGCGGTATACAAATCGATATACATAACAAATTGATATTCCCTTCTTTTTCTTAGTTAGCTCCATTGGAGTTTGACACGGAATTTAAGAAAAGGTGAAAAAGTAAAAGGATAGTGATGATATGATGCATGTGATGAGAGAGAAATAGAGATAAAAATATTTCCTTAAAAGCTAACCCAAAAAAAACATACAAAAAAGAATAAGTGGCTTATTCAAGAAGAAGGAGGGAGTAACATATCTAAAAATGGCACAAACTTGAAATGATTTGTGGAACTCGACCCGATTCTTACAAGTACGGGAAGAAAAAAAAAGGTCAACTCGAACAAACCCTGACCTGATTGACCATTTAACAAGTCTATTTGAATCCTATGAAAAAAATTGGATGGATAATAGGAACTTTTAATTTGAGATTGCTAATTATTTTAGCCCTAATATTTTTCTGACTGATTTGCATTATATTGACCATAATTAAGCCACGCATTGTTTAAAGCTACCTCGCTTTGAAATTAAGATGTCGTATTTTTGCATCATGTCGGAAAAATACTCCGTAAATAATTTAATTATTTTGTAGTGTCATAAAATGAACTAAATGATTTAGTATCAAGTACGGATCAGAATATAAATTTTCGATTTTTTAAGCACTAGCAATGTTGTTGTTGTTTTAGTTACTTTACACGGAGTAATTACCATAGATTGTTAACAGTGTTGTACTGTAGTAATTACATACACATTTTCCAAAAAATTAATTACTTTCATATCACTTTTCTTTTTCAGCTCGACGGTGACACAATTTGCTACGACGGTGTCTGAATTAGCAGATAAACTAGCTGACATCTTAGCGGAAAATTTAGGTCAGGAGGGATCGTCGTCATCATCATCATCATTTCTAAAAGAGATATGTTTACCAAGCACTTGTTACCTAAGAATGAATAGATATCCTCCATGCCCTAAATACTCGGATGTCTTCGGTTTGATGCCACACACCGACAGTGATTTCCTTACAATTTTGTATCAAGATCAAGTCGGAGGATTACAACTAGTCAAAGATGGGAAATGGATTGAGGTTAAGCCTAATCCCGAGGCTCTAATCGTCAACATCGGTGACTTACTCCAGGTTATTATTTATTACGTACGCCTACTATACTATTCCATATTTCCATGTATACCTAATGTCCTCCCAAATCAATGAACTAACTACTTTTTAACCTTAGGATTCTACTCCCTATGTAACTCCATTTTAAAAAACTCATTTAAGGAGTTCCATAGCATATAGCAATGGTTCATTTTAATCATAGTTGAATATATATAGTTGAATGTTGAACTTAATCATATTAATCTCAAATTTTTATGTGTTCATTTTCAAATTCTATAAACATGTCTATAAACATTAATCTCTAAATTCTAAATTATGGAGTAATTTCGTATTTTGTTCAGAGAGACGTCCATTTATTTGCGTTACAATATATAGAAGGGAGGCGAGATTCGAGCTTAGTAGTTAGTACCTATGACGCGAGTATTATTTATAATACCTCTGTCTTAAGTCTTAACCACTAAACTTGATTTTATCTTTTTGGAAGCAAAAAAAAAAACATTGGATACCAAAATCTAAACCCTAGCCTCGACCCCATATTAAAAGGCTCGTGAGTCGTGACTCATCAAACTTCTTCAAACACAGATCAATTATATTTGATTATCTGCGTATTAAAACTATCAACCATTTGCTCGGTTATTTACTTGTTCTTAATTTGTAACGGGTATATATGTATATATATATATAATCAAAGATAAATACATGATTAGAGTAGATGGATTATTAGATTGGTTCATATTAATATAAAATATGGATATGTATGTAATCGATTAATTAATAGTTTGAATTTGAATTTGAATTTGAATGGAATTATAGGCATGGAGCAATGGAGTATATAAAAGTGTGGAGCATAGAGTGGTGGCAAATGAGAAAGTAGAGAGACTTTCGGTGGCATATTTCTTGTGTCCATCGTATGACGCAGTTATACAAAGCTTCAATGATCCACCCCTTCTTTATAAGAAGTTTAGTTTTAGAGAATACAGACAACAAGTTCAAGATGATGTTACCAAACTTGGTTACAAGATTGGTCTCCCTCGTTTCCTTACATGTGGCTAGCTACCTAATTACTCCCTCCATCCCGATGAATTCTTTGTCTTTGCTTTTGGCATCAAGGGGAAGAGGTCCAATGATATGGTGACATGTGGAGTCTTAAAAAGGTAAAGAATTCATTAAGACGTTTCAATATGAAATAAACAAAGAATTCATTGGGATAGAGGAAGTATTTATTTATTTTTTCATTATTAGTATTAAGAACTTGGTTATTATTAGGGCTTCTAATTATTCATAATTTATAGTACCTATATATTAGGGCAAATTAAAGAATTATTAGATAGATATAGTAACATACATATTTGATGTATTACTAGTGTAAGGACTAGAGGGGTAAAAAGTAAAAACCCTATAGTATATGCATGATTATATAGAATTATACAGAGAGAGATGTATTCATCTTCATCACCTTAGGGTGGGAAAATGGGTGATATTGATATTTATATATATACACAAGTGTAATCCTCCCTTTACTATCAAACAAATAGAGTATTGTTTATTTCTATGTATTTTTTTTGGTAAAATGTAAGTTAAGGTTGATTATATGTCTGCCAAGCAAGTTAAGGTTGGCCTTTTAAATAGATACTCGTATGATAATGTATCCATTTTACCCACAGTCTGATCTGTCTGCGTTACTATAAATTCAGCTTATCAGCTTCCCAATAACCAATGCAATATTCCAGATTTTCCTTCCCTTCATCCTTAGGCATGCGCATACAAACTTCCTGTTATGTGCGAATAATGAAAGTACTGGAAAACCAACACCGAATCAACTTTACGCTTTCCTAATAGAACAATTCGACCCTTATTTCAGTGTGGGGTTGTACCGAATTTTCTACTGAAATAAGACGGTGTTCCTCTGAATTTGCACAGAAAACAGAGATATAACTATGAAGTATTTTGTGTAGATTTTTGTTCCGTTTTCGGATTTTGATCAAACCTCTATTATATAGAGTTTGAAGCAGCAGGGATACGAGTTGAAGAGTTGCGACTCTTCATAAATTCCCACAAAAAATCTGTTCAAACAGATTTGGGGTCAAAAATTCGCCACCCCCGTCATAGTGTATCGTATGAACCTGGTACCGTGAATTCGCAATTAATTATATATAAGCGTACCTTCCGTACTTCCCCCGAACCTATATTATATTATATTGAATTCACACATCCGTAAAACCAAACCCGAGTACGCTAAAATGAACCGATATTTACACTTAAATTACCAACACTCCTCCCCCATTTAAGCGTAATGACGGGTTTTACTAGCTAACAAAACATACAAATTTATGCATAAATGAAAATATCACAAAGATTGAATTTCCACTTAGTGAAATTACACATTCCAAATGTTCGAGTATCGGGGTGTGACTTAAGCATTGAACCCTTTCTACACATTTTTAACACATGAAGATAACTCACACATAAATTATTGTACTTCATAATTACAAGAAACCGACACTTATTTACTAGCCTAGTGTCCCATATCTATTCATGAACATTCGATGAGCCAAACCCAAAACTCCTTTGAAGCGGCTAACTTCATATTCACATAGGTTGATTCTTTTCATCGTGTCCCTGCAAACACACTTTTTCAAAAGATCAATTAAGAAGATAAACTTCAACCTTACAACATGCAAGTCTAAGCTCTCACCTTCGGGATTCATTGCAGAGTGCTTCAATCAATAACAATAGACCTTCCACATTGAATTCTGCCTCTAATGTTATATTAGAGGGGAATTGGGTATTCTATCGTTAACGATTTATACGAGTTTTAGACTCATCCCGTCAACCGACTTTATGACCAAGTCCTTTAGCTAATGCCTTTGTCAAGTGATCAGCTAAATTTTGTTCAGATCTCACAAATACAACTGATATTACACCATCAGTTATTAGCTCACGTACCAAGCTATGCCTAACACCTAAATGTCTCGATTTACCATTATACACTTGACTATAAGCTAATGTAGCAGCACTATCACAATGTATAGCTATGGGTGATATAGGTTTTGGCCACAAAGGAATTTCTTAAATTCCTTAGCCATTCCGCCTCTTTTCCAGCTGCTGTCAAGGCAATAAATTCCGATTCCATGGTTGAGGTTGAAATGCACGTTTGCTTTTTAGAAGCCCATGAAATTGCACCTCCTCCAAGCACAAACGTCCAACCACTTGTTGAAGAGTGATCTTCACCATTGTTTATCCAACTGGCATCTGAGTGCCCCTCTAATACCGAAGGATAACCCGTGTATGTTAGTCCATATGTTTTGTGATAAGTGTAGTTTGTAGTGCCTAATTTGTTGTGTTTTGGTCCCGTTTTCCTTGTGGAATCGCTCCTTGGGAGCGGTTTATGGGCTACTTATGCTTCCTCTAGTTCGTTTCAGATTCCCGAGACCATTCATGAAGAATTGGAACGATTCCGACTCATTTCATACACTTTTGGAGCCAACGAAGAGAAAGAACGATCACTCGATGCCTTGGATTCGATCCCGAGACCTTGGGACCAATTCCCGAGCCCCTTAGACTCGATCCCAAGCCCCGAGACTCGATGGGAAGCCCATGAGAAGTAAGGAGGGACCAAAAAGATCATAATGGAGGCCTACAAGGTCCTTCCCGGGCGGGATAATGCCTTCCCGACCGGGAAGGAGTGTGCAAATAGAGATGCTGCTGTTTTGAGCTCTTCCCGACCGGGAAGGATGGCTTCCCGACCGGGACCATTCTTTCCCGACCGGGAAGGAGCAGATACAGCCCGCGTGACTTCTTTTCTCCTCCTTCATTCATGTAACCTTATAAATACTCCTCCCTTGTATTGTTTAACTATCTTTCATTACCCTAGACTCTCTTAGGCCTATCTTGAACATTCATAACCCTAGATTAGTGTTCCTCTCATTAGCTTAATCTTCCTTTAATCTTTTGTTAATCCTAGTTTAATTTAGTTTAATTAGTCTTGTATTAAGAAGATTCTTGAAGACTCATCCAAGATTGACAACCTTGGAGATTATTTTGGGTTTCTTATTTATACAAGTTCTCATCTTTTTCACCCTTTTTAGTTTGGTATAATCCTCTTCTCTTATTTACTTTTAATCTTTGTTTATCTTTCAAGTTTGAATCTTTACATATTGTTTATTGTTATTGTTTGTTCATTATGGATGTTCGGATGTTTAGTTTGATTTCTCTTGCTTTTGTTAATCTTAGTTTCCCCATGAGTGAGTAGTTTCCTTGTGGGGTTAGTAGGGGGATTAAGCGTGGATTATGGGTGATTAGGGTTTGATTAAGGGTAAAGGTTGCATCTTTGTTGCTAGTCACATATTGGGCACTCTATGTGTTTGTTGAATTGCTTGTGTGGGTAGTAGTGGCCAATGCTTCTCATACTTGTTCTCGTCTTCTCATTGTTTGGCTAGTGTGTGATTGTGTTCGGGTATAGTCTTTGACACGAGAGTGCGGACTTGGGTTTAGACGCGAGAGCGCGAACCGACCTTGACCTAGGTTTAGACGCGAGAGCACAAACCGACTCTAGTAACTTAAGAGGCGCCTACACCCTTGATCATCCTATTGTCCTTCTACACTTAAGAACCCGACCTAACCCTACTCTTTCCCTTATTTGAGTCCATCCTTCTAGTTAGTCATTGTTCCTCTAGTTTTATTGTTTATTTTGTCTCTAGTTATTTCATTTAGCTCATATCATAGTTAGTTCATTGTTAGTCCATTCTTATCCTCCTCAACCATCGTAGTTAATCAATTATCATCTTCTTTGTGTCGTTTTGGTAGCCTAGTCTCGTTTTAGGTCAACGTAGTCTAGACTTTACAATACCATCTCCGTGGACACGACCCGACTTACCCTAGCTACCCACTAGGATTAGTTGGTTATTTATTGTTGGTTAGGACCCACGGCAAAACCCAACCATCAATTTGGCGCCGTTGCCGGGGACGGTGCATTGTTTAGACTTAGTTTATTTCTAGCTTGACTTAGTTACCCTTCTTTGTGCTCTTCTATTATCTCTTGTGCATATTTTGTAGGTTTCTCTTGTTTTCTTAGCTTTCTTTTCTCTTTGTTTTTCGTTGAGTTCGTTTATTGTCTTTGCCTAGTGCCCAAAAAGCACTAGGTGGTCTTACGTTTGCTCAAGTGTGTAGTGTATGCCTAGGAGGAGAGGCGATTTCTTTCTCTTCAATCCAGAGCCGGAGAGACTCTTTAGAGCCTTTCGCCAACGGACGATTGCTCAACCGGATACTAGCAATACCATTGAAGAGCAAGCTCAAGGATCCGACTTGAACGAGTCACCGCGAGAGACCGCCGGAGGGACCTTCATCAATCCCTTCGGTACTTCTAGTCCTAGTTCACCTTCTACATCTTCTTCAACATCGTCTACACCATCATCTCCCTTACATCCAATTATGCCGAAGTTTTCAGCTCACTGCACTTTTACCGAGGATGTCTTGCCGGGACCGAGTACTTTACCGGATACATATACCGGAAACTTCGTGGCAAAGACACAATTCATCCAACTTGTGGAGAGAAATCAATTTAGTGGTTTGCCCACCGAAGACCCGCACCAACACATGGAGACCTTCTCCGATTATTGCGATGCTATCTCCCAAACTGGGGTTACTCAAGATCAAATCCGTTGGGTACTTTTCCCATTCTCTCTCATTGGAAAAGCAAAGCAATGGATCAAGAGTCTCGATAGGGCAACCATGGGTATCGATACTTGGAAGAAACTTGCATTGGCGTTCTACCAAAAGTTTTACCCTCCGGAAAAGACAAATTTGCTAAGGGCCTCCATCACCGGTTTCCAACAACGGGATGAAGAGAGCCTTTATGAAGCTTGGGAACGGTTTAAATCTTTGGTTAGATCATGCCCCCACCATGGACTTTCACAATGGTTCTTAGTCCAACAATTTTGGAACGGTCTATATGAGGACTCAAGTGCTATACTCAATATGGGCTCCAATGGTAGGTTTACCGAGGTCGATGACGATCAAACTTGGGTGAGAATCGAGGAGATGGCGGTGCATAACTCCCAATACTCAAGGCCTAGAAAGGTCGATGCCATTACACAACTAAGCATTGACCTTGGAGCTCAATTAAGAACTCACATGGAGACTATTGACAAGAAGCTCCAAAGCCACCTCAATCAAGTTCAAAGCACTAGTTCCTCCAACCAACACTCGATTCATGAAGTTAATGCTTTGGGAGTTGTGTCTCCTACACCTTATTATGGGATGTGCGATACTTGCGGGATAGTTGGACATGAGCCTATACATTGTCGAGGAAGTATTGAGCAAGTGAACGTCTTTCAAGCGTTCAAGCAAGGTGCCTCCTATCCTAATATGTTCCAAGCTTCCCATCAAGCCTCTCAACATTAAGCTCTACAACACCGTCCCTATGTTCCACCTCCCTTAAGGGACAACAATCAAGGTTACCAAGGTTATGTGGGTAATCCAAGACCATTCAACAATTTCAAGCAACATAACCAAGGTATTCAACAACAATCAAGGGTTCCAACAAGGGAACTTCAATCAAGGTGGTTTTCAAGGAAACCAACACAATCAAGGTTATCAAAACAACCAAGGTAACACTCAAGGCCTTAATCAAGGAAACTCTCATGGGTTCCAAGGGAACCGTCAACAACAACAAGCAACTCAAGGTCAACAACAACAAAGCAAGCAAAGGAGCCGGTCTCCTACTTATGACTATGATATTCCTCTAGCCATAACCAATACTCCGCACAATCCACAATCTCCACCTCGAGATTTCAACATGCAAAAATCTGTGATGGATATGCAAAGGAGTAATCAAGAATTGCAAAGAAGCCAAATGGAGATGGCAAGAAACAAACAAGAGTTCTTTGCTCATCTTCAAAGGGATAACATAGCAAGAGATGCTCATATGAAGATGCTTGAGACTCAAATATCTCAAGTTGCTTCGGGAAGCTCTTCAAGACAAAAGGGGCAACTACCTTCTCAAGGTGAAACACCGAAATTTGAGCATGTTAATGCTATTACCACGAGGAATGGTGCATCTTATGATTCCCCCTTATTTTCTAGTGAGCAAGTACCAATGCAAGAAGCAATGAGGAAAGTTGCATCTCCAACTCAAGAAAACTCAAGCATGGAAAGTCCAATGGAGGAGCAAGTCTTATGGGAGATTGAGAAACCCCATGAAGACAAGCTCCCCCCACTTCAAGGAAAAGACAAGGGAAAAAGGAAAGTGTCATTTGAAAAGTCCACCCCTATCGAGCAAAACAAAGTGCACATCGAGTTGCCTTTCCCAACAAGACAAATGAAGACCAATGTGGATGCACAATATGACAAGTTCCTTAATATTGTGAAGAAATTGGATGTGAGTGTCCCATTTATCGAGCTACTTACCCAAATCCCGGCATATGGAAGATTTTTGAAAGAAATCTTGGCTAGGAAGAGATCCATCGACAAGGAAGAGACCATAGCGTTCACAAGGGTGGTGAGCGAGCTTATTCAAGGTTCTACGCTTCCCAAGTTGAAGGATCCGGGTAGTTTTTCGATCTCATGCACCATTGGCAACTTCAAGATTGAGAGAGCACTATGTGATCTAGGTGCGAGTGTAAGCATCATTCCTTACTCTATTTGTGAACGACTTGGAATGAAGGAGCTCAAGTGCACTTCCGTTACACTCCGAATGGCCGATAGTTCACTCAACCGACCATTGGGGATGTTAGAAGATGTGCCAATAAGAATCGGGAAGTTCTTCGTTCCGGTAGTCTTCCTAGTGCTCGACATACCGGAAGATGCTATCACTCCTATTATCCTTGGGCGCCCATTTCTACATACCGCCGGTGCCATGATCGATGCGAAGAACGATATGATCACATTCGAGTTAGGCGAAGAAAAGCTCGTGTTTGACCTCCAAGGCAACACCTCGCCTACGAACGAGTCATGTAATATGATCCAAACCATGAAAGACATCGATCTAGAGGAAGAATCGGGACAAAGCTTGAAGAATGACTTCTATGGAATTGATGATGATGATTCCGAGTTGGGGGCGGATGAGTGCCCATACCATGAGTTTGAAGACAAGAGCCAAGACAAGAAGAAAGATGAGCCTCCCTTGGGGCCACATGAGAATAGGTGGACGTTCGGGTATATACCGAAGGATCGAAAGTACAAGTTCAAGCCATTGAACTTAGTAGATCGGGATGCCCCAGGAACGTCGAGACAAGGTTGCGAAGAACCTTGGAGTGTGGATGCTTATATCACAAGCTTGATTGAAGACTTTGCTAGGGCCTTCGATTTGTTTCTTCGGGCCCTTGACGGCGATGGAAGTGGTTACAAGGTTGTTGAAAAAGAATTGAAGAATGCACCATCCTTGGTTTGACGGAGTTCCAAAAGAACCGTCTCATTGTATATATCTCTTTCTTGTAGTTTCTTTAAGTTTTGTGAATTCTTGTAATTTGGTACTTTTTTGATGAGTGATGTGAGGGAGGGATTATGATGAATGTTTTGAGCCTATTTGATAGGTGTGAAGTGAAGAGGAACCAAAGAGAGGAATGGTTGTAGATAGAGCTTGGATTGTGAGCATGGGAGTCGGTTTTTGAAGCTTTGGATAAGCTTTTGGGGTTGTGGAGAGCTAGAAGACTATTCCCGGCCGGGAAGAGAGCATCCCGACCGGAAAGGACGAGGCATCCCGACCGGGAAGGAGTCATCCCGATCGGGATGAAGGTGCCAAATTTTGAGTTTTCTGGAGTGCCATCCCGACCGGGACGGGGGCTTCCCGACCGGGACGGGTGTGTCATCCCGACCGGGACCATCCATCCCGACTGGGATGGTCCCCTGCTCCTCTTTTGGCCTCTTCTTCGTCATGTGAGCCCACCCTGCCACTTTATACCCCCTCCAAACCTCCCTTCCTATCCTTGCCTATATCATATAATCCATATACCTCATTTACATACCCTCACCTCATTTTCTCTTCACTTCACACCGAGAGTCGCATCAAATCCCGCCTCCTCGCACCATTGCAAGCTTACTACCCCAACCATGCGTTATTATCAAGTTTGAAGCGGGATGACAACGAAGACGACAAGCAAAGTACCTATATTGATCATTGAGACGATGGAGCGAGTGAGTTGCTAGCCCATGGGTACGGCAACTATCCTTTCTTTTCCGTCTTTTATTGCTTGTTTTCCCATTGTTTGTCCCCTTCCCCTTGTACACTTTTTGTGTCATGGTGTCATGGTGGCCTTCGAGGCCTTGGTAGTTATTGCTCCCGACTCTCGATGACGTGACTACATCGAGAGTAATTTCAAAATCCAAACTTACAAGTTTTTCACCCTTTTTGTAGGATTTAGTCGGATTTAGGCGGAATCCGGGCTACGTGACTTGATTACACCTAGTCTTCCCCTCCCATTTCCTTTTATTTCCTTCTTTTTATTGCTTCCCCCATCCATATCTTTTCTCGTCTCGGCCCATGGTGACTTGACTACACCCCGGCCGGACACATTCTACCCTTTCTTCATTTTTCTTTTTGATTTTTAGCTTTATTTTCGTAGTTTCTTTTCTTTAGTGTCTCCATACACTACGATCGAGCATGAGGACATTGCTTGGTTTAAGTGTGGGGGAGCGATATTCTATCGTAGTTAGTTTTATTTTTCGTAGTTTTTCGAAAAATCTTGAAAAAACCCCTAAAAATTTGAAAATTTTTCACAAAAATCTAAAAGATTTTCTTTTGTGTGTTTTCCTTTTGTGTCGTTATGTCGTATATTTGTTGTGTTGTACGTGTTTTGCCTCCCTTTTTCCTTATAGGTTGCTTAAATCACCGATAGCTTTGGAGAGCTTTCAAGACATCCGGTAAAATCTTTTATCCCTTTTTCCCCTTTGCTTCTTGTGGAGTTTGGAGGAGATTGTGATGTTGTGTGCTCGGGTGGAGCTTTGTGCATATTTGTAGTTAATTTGGTGACTTGTTTGGAAGTTCGGGGTGGTGTTTGTTTTGTTTATGTGTTTGTTTTATTTTGTTTTGTTTTGTTGCCTTTGTCTCTTTTTCTTTTGTTTTTTGTCGCGTCTTTGTCTTGTATGTGTAGTATGTCATGTGTGTAAAAGGTTTTCGAAAACCCGGTTTAGAGGCTAGTGTGCAAGCGTTTACTTTCCCTTTCTGGTAGTGTAAATAGAGTCTTGGACTTTAGTCTAGTAAAATGACCCTAAATCAATAGTTTCGTTGGTCTTTTACCTTGAGTCCACCTAGCTTACTAGGGATTTACTACGGGATTTGCATTTTGACCATTATGACCACCCACGGTGTGAAAAGGCCTTGGTTGCCGACTCCCGCCCCTTAGGTGACTGTGTTTGGGATTGTTTGATTAGTCCAAGTTTTCCACCTTTTTGTGGGTTTGAAGAGGGATCGCGACCCCCGACTTACCCATTTCCCTACCTTCTACACATTTCCACAAAATAAAGTTGCAAAGTGTTGATATCTCTTTCTTAGTTGCAAAGAAATGCCTACAACTCAAATCTAGCAAAGAGGGCAAAGAAAAGAAAAGGAAAGAAAATGAAAGAAAGAAAAGATTGGAGAAAAATAAAAGGCACAAAAAGCCAAAAAGAAAATACAAAAGATGAAAAAGAAATGGCATAGCGACACACAAATTGAAAATGCAAAAGAAAGAAAAAAAATGCCAAAAGAAAACTCGTCTCACAAAAAGAGTCCCCACATTTCAAAAATAAGCCTTTTACCGACTATTACCGTGAAGAGCCTACCAAAGGACCGAGTCCCTAGGAAGGATGATAGCGGTAATGGTTGGTCTTCCCTCATTTTGCAATCATTTCCACCTTTTTACTTGGACTAGTTGAGCGGTTTTGAACATGGGACGACCCTCTTGGCTCATCGCTAAAGAGGGCGGGTCTCACTTACCTACAGTGTCGACTAACACCGTGGTTCATCCTTTTTCCATCCCGCCGATCGTCCCGTAGTACGTTCTTAGAAGGTTAGGAGGACCTAGGTAAGTTACCAACGTTTTTATTGCTTTGTTGTCATACTATTAGGGTTTAGTTCATTTCGATATGTGTAATTAGCTTGGGAACGTTGTCACTTGCCTTGAGTCCTAAACCGGTGCTTCTTTCACCGCTTTTTAGAGGGAAGCAATATTTATTTCTTTTTGGGTGCAACCTTTTGTTTGTTTATTTGTTTGTTTGTTGTTTATGTGTTTTTGTGTCCGGTTGCATCCACAATTTTGTCGCAAGACCTGACTTGCCTTGCGGAGTATACTTTTCTTCTAAGTGTACTCGCGTGATTTGAAAGGGCGTAGGGTGCGCTAATACCCGCTCGGCTAGTCTAGTAGTTAGTTTGTGCTTACTCGAGGGCGAGTAAGGGTTAAGTGTGGGGGAGTTGATAAGTGTAGTTTGTAGTGCCTAATTTGTTGTGTTTTGGTCCCGTTTTCCTTGTGGAATCGCTCCTTGGGAGCGGTTTATGGGCTACTTATGCTTCCTCTAGTTCGTTTCAGGTTCTCGAGACCATTCATGAAGAATTGGAACGATTCCGACTCGTTTCATACACTTTTGGAGCCAACGAAGAGAAGGAACGATCACTCGATGCCTTGGATTCGATCCCGAGACCTTGGGACCAATTCTCGAGCCCCTTAGACTCGATCCCAAGCCCCGAGAATCAATGGGAAGCCCATGAGAAGCAAGGAGGGACCAAAAAGATCATAATGGGGGCCTACAAGGTCCTTCCCGGGCGGGATAATGCCTTCCCGATCGGGAAGGAGTGTGCAAATGGAGATGTTGTTGTTTTGAGCTCTTCCCGACCGGGAAGGATGGCTTCCCGACCGGGACCATTCCTTCCCGACCGGGAAGGAGCAGATACAGCCCGCATGACTTCTTTTCTCCTCCTTCATTCTTGTAACCTTATAAATACTCCTCCCTTGTATTGTTTAACTATCTTTCATTACCCTAGACTCTCTTAGGCCTCTATTGAACATTCATAACCCTAGATTAGTGTTCTCTCATTAGCTTAATCTTCCTTTAATCTTTTGTTAATCCTAGTTTAATTTAGTTTAATTAGTCTTGTATTAAGAAGATTCTTGAAGACTCATCCAAGATTGACAACTTTGGAGATTATTTTGGGTTTCTTATTTATACAAGTTCTCATCTTTTTCACCCTTGTTAGTTTGGTATAATCCTCTTCTCTTCTTTACTTTTAATCTTTGTTTATCTTTCAAGTTTGAATCTTTACATATTGTTTATTGTTATTGTTTGTTCATTATGGATGTTTGGATGTTTAGTTTGATTTCTCTTGCTTTTGTTAATCTTAGTTTCCCCATGAGTGAGTAGTTTCTTTTTGGGGTTAGTAAGGGGATTAAGCGTGGATTATGGGTGATTAGGGTTTGATTAAGGGTAAAGGTTGCATCTTTGTTGCTAGTCACATATTGGGCACTCTATGTGTTTGTTGAATTGCTTGTGTGGGTAGTAGTGGCCAATGCTTCTCATACTTGTTCTCGTCTTCTCATTTTTTGGCTAGTGTGTGATTGTGTTCGGGTATAGTCTTTGACACGAGAGTGCGGACTTGGGTTTAGACGCGAGAGCGCGAACCGACCTTGACCTAGGTTTAGACGCGAGAGCGCAAACCGACTCTAGTAACTTAAGAGGCGCCTACACCCTTGATCATCCTATTGTCCTTCTACACTTAAGAACCCGACCTAACCTTACTCTTTCCCTTATTTGAGTCCATCCTTCTAGTTAGTCATTGTTCCTCTAGTTTAATTGTTTAGTTTGTCTCTAGTTATTTCATTTAGCTCATATCATAGTTAGTTCATTGTTAGTCCATTCTTATCCTCCTCAACCATCGTAGTTAATCAGTTATCATCTCCTTTGTGTCGTTTTGGTAGCCTAGTCTCGTTTTTAGGTCAACGTAGTCTAGACTTTACAATACCGTCTCCGTGGACACGACCCGACTTACCCTAGCTACCCACTAGGATTAGTTGGTTATTTATTGTTGGTTAGGACCCACGGCAAAACCCAACCATCATTTTGGTAGGTTTAAGATATCTCAATACATAATTAGCTGCTTACCAGTGAAGAGTGCTAGGTTTCTTTGTGTATCGACTTAGCTTTCCTACCACAAGAGCTATATCCGGTCTAGTGCATGTCATGGCATACATTAGACATCTGATCACTCGAGAGTACTCGAGCTGTGAAACAGCTTTACCTGTATTGGGCACAAGTTTCAAACCAGGTTCAATTCCATAGGAGTAGTAGCTGGGATACTGTTTTGACAGTTAAACTTTTTCAACACTTTCTCAATATAGTGAGATTGCATTAAAGAAACCTCCTTTCCGCTACGCTTTATTTTGATTCCAAGAATCACATCGGCTTCTCCCATGTCTTTCATAGCAAAGCTAGATGATAAAAAGACTTTACAAAGATCAACTTATAGTTGATCAGTGCCAAATATTAGCATGTCGTCCACATATAAACATATGATTACGCCATTACCAACATCATCGAACTTGTTGTAAACGCATTTGTCTGATTAATTAAGATGAAATCCATTAGACAAAACAATTTCATCAAATTTATGATGTCATTGCTTAGGAGCTTGTTTAAGTCCATACAATAATTTTACTAATTTACATACCTTATGCTCATTACATGGCATAATAAAGCCTTCCGGTTGTTTCATGTAAATTTCCTCTTCTAAATCTCCATTTAAGAATGCGGTCTTAACATCCATTTGATGAATCACTAGTTTGTTAATAGCAGCTAGGGCAATTAACAACCTTCTAGTGGAGATTCGAGCAACTGGCGCGTAGGTATCAAAATAATCAATACCTTCCTTTTGCCTAAATCCTTGGATGAGTAATCAAGCTTTAAACCTGTCGATTGTACCGTCAACTTTCATTTTCCTTTTGAAAAGCCACTTGCAGCCCAACGCTTTACATCCACGAGGGAGATCCGTTAAAATTTAAGTGTTATTCCCCAAAATTAAATCAATCTCATCATTCACAACTTCTTTCCAAAAGGCAGCATCATGAGACTTCATAGCCTCATCAAATGTTCTCAGATCTTCATCAATATGATAACAATAAGAGTATTGGAATCATATTTCATCCCTTGAACCTTCCATCAAATATGTACGGAAATCGGGTCCAAAAGATTTCTTTTTCCTGTTTCTTTTACCCCTACGGGGCTCAAGAGAATCAGACTGAGGTTCAACATTTTTGTCACTTTCTACTTCAATATTACTTGGAGTCAACAAACTTGGTTTTGGTATAGATGAAAACCGTGTTTCATCAAAGATAGCATCTCTTGATTCAATGACGGTATGAACCGACACTGCATCATTAGGTTTTATTACATAGAATCTATAAGCCTTGGAATGCATGGCATATCCAATAAAAATACAATCAATGTCTCTTTCTCCCAATGTTTTAATTTTGGGATCAGGTAGTCTTACGACAGCCCGACACCCCCATACTCGAAGATAATTCAAGTTTGGTTTCTTTCTATACCATAATTCATAAGGGGTATCCTTATTTAGTTTGTTTGGGACTCTATTTAATAAATAGCAAGCCGTTAACATAGCTTCTCCCCAAAAATCTTCACTCAATCCCGAATAAGATAACATGGAATTAACCATTTCTTTAAGAGTTCGATTCTTCCTTTCTGCTATACCGTTTTGTTGGGGAGTATACGGAGCAGTCACCTTATGTATAATACCACATGACCCGAAATAGACATGATTGTAATATTCACCTCCCCTATCTGTTCGCATCATCTTTATTAGAGAAGATTGTTGTAACTCTACTTCATTCTTATAAAGAATGAACTTACTCATTGCCTCATCTTTAGAATGTAGCAAGAATATATAGCAAAAACGAGTGCAGTCATCAATGAAAGTTACTACATATTACTTATTTCCCAAAGACGGTGAAGAATGAAAGTCACACAAATCGCTATGAATAAGTTCCAATAACATAAATGATCTTTTTACACCCGGAAAAGTTGTCTAGTTATTTTTTTTAACATGCATGTATTACATTTCTTTGAAGTCACAAAAAAAAGGAGGTATTAAAGCATTTTTAGCCATAAACGTCATACCTCTAAAATGAACATGGCCTAAACGAGCATGCCAAAGCGAAGATACACCAATATCAGAACATGCCATAGCATTATTCAAACTATTAATATTCATACTATTAGAAATAGTACTATCAAGGTTAACATATATAAACATGCCATTACATAAATATCCAAATCTCATAAATAAACCACACTCAGAAAGTACATATCTATTAGATTCAATAACTTGCTTAAAACCACATCTAGATAATTGACCACTAGAAACCAGATTCTTGCGAATACTGGGAACATGCAAAACATCCTTTAAACACACTGATTTTCCAGAACTAAAGACCAACCCGACCTCGCCACTTCCTAGAACTGGAGCACTTGACTCGTTTCCCATAAAGATTACGGTCCCATCATCCGCGGGCACATATTTCTTGAACCATCCACGATCTTTACAAATGTGTTTGGTAGCTCCTGAGTCAATCCACCAAGCAATGTCATCATTCTGCATAAAATATGCTTCAGGAATACATGGTATATAATCTCCATTAGAAATACCATTACTGGAAAGATTATTACGTTGGTTTGATGGACCTTGGTCTTAAGACCCTTGTCCAACATTCCCCTTTCTTGCTCCTTTCTTTGCAAGCTTACAATCACGTTTAAAGTGACCAGTTTTACCACATATCCAACATCCCTTCTTGGATTTCTTATTAGAATTGTCATTGGATTCGTCATTGGAATTGTCATTGTTGGGATGTGGGCGCTTCTTGCCCTTCTTATCACAATTGGAACTTTCACCATGTTCCACCATATTCACAGACATTGTCTTTTCCGTGACCTTGGTTTTTACAGACTCATGCGCCCTAGCTAAGAGACTCCTCTATGCGCAAACTTTTACCAAGATCAACAGTACAAGAGACATGTCCTCTTTCTTATGTTTCAGAATGTGTTCAAAGTCCTTCCATTGTGGTGGAAGTTTATCAATTGTACTAGACACTGAAATGGATTCTGACATCTCCATTTTATGTTGGGCGAATTGCCCCAAAATACGCAAAATTTCATTATATTGTTCCATGACTGATCAAGAATCAGACATCTTATAATTCATGAAATTTTCAACCAAAAACTTTTTACTAGATGCATCTTCATCTATGTATTTAGACTCCAACTGATCCCATAAGTCTTTTGCATTTTCAATATTCTGATATACATCAAAAAGAGAATCAGACTTACCATTCAGAATGTGTCCTCTACAAATATATTCATCATTATCCCATTTGCTCCTTCTCCTTATTTCCTCTACAGTGTTGTTGTCATCCACTTCTAGGCAGGAAGTACTTAGCACATAAACCACCTTGAGACTCGTCAACAGAAAATGCGTCTTCTTCTGCCATCTCCTGAAATCGACACCTTCAAACTTTTCCAGTTTGTTTACTTTCATCATTTCCTTTGCATTCGCCATCAATGATAAATTTCGAAATAATTGTTCTATTAGATTGTTATGTGCGAATAATGAAAGTACTGGAAAATCAACACCGAATCGACTTTACGCTTTCCTAATAGAACAATTCGACCCTTATTTCAGTGCGGGGTTGTATCGAATTTTCTACTAAGATAAGACAGTATTCCTCTGAATTTGCACAGAAAACAGATATATAACTATGAAGTATTTTGTGCAGATTTTTGTTCTGTTTTCGGATTTTGAGCAAACCTCTATTATATAGAGTTTGAAGCAGCAAAGATACGAGTTGAAGAGTTGCGACACTTAATAAATTCCCACAAAAAATTCTATTCATACATATTAAATCTGTTCAAACAGATTTGGCGCCAAAAATTCGCCACCCTCGTCATAGTGTACCGTATGAACCTGGTACCGTGAATTCGCAATTAATTATATATAAGTGTACCCTCCGTACTTCCCCCGAACCTATATTATATTATATTATATTGAATTCACACATCCGTAAAACCAAACCCGAGTACGCTAAAATGAACTGGTATTTACACATAAATTACAAACACTTTCATTAATTCTTGTTTTTAGAAAGAAAAATAAAAATGGCATGCTAAGCTTTTTTTTCTGAGGAAAAAAAACGCGGAAGCACTTATATTAGATCAATCTCCGCTAAGTTATGAATAACTTGCGGGAAGTTCGAGTGAAGTACAACATCGTCCTCCAACGAAGGACTAAACCTCGCCATGAAGTGGGCTAAGGTATTTCCCCCACGTTTAATGTGCACACATTTGCTACGAGAAAAAGACATCAACAAGACAAAAACATCATTAAGACACAAACCTAACGGACTCCGAAACACGGTTCTCGAATTGATAGCGCGGACCATAGTAAAAGCATCACTTTCCAAAATAATGCTTTCATCCCTTACGTGTTGTAGCTGCTGCAAGCCAAAAACCATAGCATGGGCCTCCACAGTTTCAACATCCCAGCAAGCTCGGGTACGCCTACTCCCCGCAATCACCACTTCCCTCAACGAGTTTCTACCAACAAACCCCAACCCGATATCATCTTCCCCAAAAATTGCCGCATCGACATTCAATTTCAGCCATCCCTCTGCCGGTTTATCCCACTAGTCATCCCCAATCCCCGTTGGTGGCGACCCAACCTGGCCAACTCGTCCGTTGTATAAAGCATACTCATGGACCAGTCGCAACAGGCCCATCTGGACGATGGCCAGAGGTGGTGGATCCTCATCGAACATCACAAGATTACACCAGCTCCAAGCCGACCACGCGGAGGTCATCACACACACCGCATCTACCTTGTTCAGCCTGTCAAAACACCATTTGAAAGTATCACAACAGCTCAACTCCTGAACTTGCGCAACCAGCTCGTTAAGGTCACTGGCAGCCCAAATACTCTGAATTGTCGGGCATCGAAACAGGGCATGAACCTCCGACTCATCTTCCGAGAGGCATAACCTGCACACAGAGTCCTCCAAGATATGTCGCCTGTGCAGGGTCCGCCTCACCGGGAGCATCGCCGAGCACGCTCTCCACACAAAGTGGGAGAGTTTTGGTGGGATGTCAAAGCTCCAAATCTGCTTCCAGAGATCGTTCGGTCCTCTATTCACCGCATTTCGCCGCGTATACCCCCCAACAGCCAACCTATAAGCAGATTTGACCGAGAACACTCCATCTCGATTAGGCCACCAATATTGGAGGTCCTCAGCCGGACCCTCACTGAGCGGGAGAGTCAAAACATCCCGAACTTCATCATCACGGAGAACTTCACACAGCCTTTCTACCCGCTAGCCACCCTGAACATGATCAATAAACTCAGCAACACGCATATTAGGATCCTCCTCGAGGTTAGGCATCGGAACCCTGCAGAAAATTCTTCCTGGCAACCAGGCATCGGTCCATACATTAATCTTGGCACCATTTCCAACACGCCATTTCAGCCCCTCTAACAGCAGTGCCTTCGCCCCCCACAGGCTTCGCCAAACAAAACTTGGGTCGTACCCTCTCCGAGCCCCAAGCACGTCATCATGTTTGAAATACCTGGCTTTGAGAACCCGTGCCACGAGAGATGTCGGGTACACCAGCAGCCTCCACAATTGTTTGGCCAGAAGCGCATGGTTAAACAGCTTCAAGTTTCGGAACCCCAAACCCCCGTCAATTTTAGGAACACACAGCTTATCCCAAGATTTCCAATGGATACGCCTCCGAGAATCCGACGACCCCCATCAAAACCTCGCCATAACCGCGTTGAGTTCATCAATAGTGCCATCCGGGATAGCGAAGATACTCATCATGTAGGTCGGGATTGCTTGTGCCACCGCCTTGATAAGGACCTCCTTACCTGGTTTAGACAATAATTTCTCCTTCCATCCCTGTACTTTCTTCCATAAACGTTCTTTGAGCCCTGCAAACATCGCTTTTTTAGATCGACCAATGATGTAACACTCCGTATTTTTCGAACAGTGTTAAAATTTTAAACATTTATTTAAACCAAGTTTAACACTTGAAAAATTATTTTCGTGAATAAAAATATTTTCTTTCGTCAACGTAAAAATTATTTCTTTATAAAAACATATGAATTTATTTATCGAATTATTAACATTTTAACTTTCGTTAAGTCGAGTTTAAAACACGATAAATCATTTTTATGAATGGTAACATGTCGTCCCGACAATTTAAAATATTTTTCCGACTTATAAATTTTTTAAATGATTTATCAAATTTTTAAAATAATATTTCGAGACCCGGTTACGCGAAGACGTAAACGAACGACGAAACAAAGCCCCTAAATGTGATTTGTAGTCTACTTTAGCTAGTTTTCAACAAGTAATGATTACTTTTAAATTATTGTTCTTATAACTATTCATCGTCTGTTTTGCACATCGTAACACCATTTCTGTTTCAAAAGTAAATATTACGGGTTCCGTTATTTTATTTCGTAAAATTTATATTTCAATTTTCGAGAAAAAAACGAGCTTATCTTAACCCGTGTTAAAATTCAATTATCGATATTTTCAAAATATTTTTAGTTTTCTAGTTATAAAACAGTCGAGGTAATTATAATATAAATTCTCGGCAGCAAGTTTACGTAAAACGAAACGAATTTTGAAAGACCGGAAACTGACCCAATTGAACCCTTGGAGGCAAAGACTCACGCATACCCCATTTTGATGAATGAGATATTTGGATACCTCCCTTATTTAATTCATTTATATTATAACCCCATACTACCATTTCCTTCTACTTCAACTTCAATTACTACTCTCTTAACCTTTCACTTACTTCACTCTTACTTCTTCATTTTTTTTACCACTAGTAACCAACTCTCATAGGAAAAAAAATACAAACTATCTCTTACTCATAAGGAACAAAGGAACTTGAAGAAGGAAGAGAAGACCTTCCAAATATCGACGATATTATCGATCCCGACAATCTTTAGTTCTTAATATCGTTATTAAATAGTAGCTAATAAGGTAACCAAGCTTTTCTTCTAACATCCTTTTTATATGTAGGTATATTTATGTTACTAGTATAGTAATATGCTTAGTTTAATATTTAGGCTTATTTTATGATTAACATTACTAAGTTATATATATAAAAATGTTAGATGATTAATTTTAATACTTTTTATTTTGGTTATAAGACTTATAGTAAATTTGATTTAGAGGACGTTGAGTTACTATGGGACCAAAATTTACTTGTAGCGGACTTCGATTTAATTTTCGTTATGTAGTTTCGTTTATGACTAAAATAATATCTTGACGAAAAATTCACTATTAAATTTCTCATCACTTTAATTTTTGTTATATAAAAGAAAATGGATAAAAATGGTTATAAGAACCTATAAAGAATAAAATTAATTTTTGTTGTTTTTAGTATCTCTTCATTTTTATCTTTATGCATTACTTAATTATTTGCACTACATTCCACTTTACTTTTATTTTACATTTCTTACTAATTAATTACTTTGTGTATTATGGTTTTTGTTCATATTTTTCTTTTAGTATTATTTGTACTTATTTATATTTTGTAACAATGTTGTAAGTGAGTAACATAAAAAAAACATTTTGTTTTAATCACATTTTATTTTGTTTTAAGAAGACTGAAACTTTAAAGGTTACATCGGATATATTAAATGAATTTATTTTACTTTGAAAATTTTATCCGACATTCATAAGTATTAAAAGTAATACCACGTCAAATTTTGTAATTTTTAGATAAGTAGAAATTTAATTATGAAATTTTCATTATTTAGGTTTTAAGCAATTACGTAAATTATTTTATCGCTTTAAAAATTTAAAAATAAATATGGTAATTCTAATTACAATTTAAAATTATGTCGTGCAAATTTTCATAACTTTTTGTCAAGTTTTAAATTACCAAACCTAATTTACAAATATATTACTTTAAATCGAGTTTTGATAAAAATCGTGTTTACTAGTTTAAAACTTTGAAAAATATAAAATTATTAAAATATGACTGGTTAAATAAAGTTTCAGAAACAATAAAAAATTTACAAAAATATTTTATTCAACTTTAATTTTTAAATAAATTAAAGAAGTGTAAAATCGTTAACAAAGAATACGTTTTAATGTATAGAAACGTCAAGATCCCCGAAATCAATTACGTATGATTTAATATATATTTTTCAGAAACCTTAAATCTCAAAATACTATTTTATTATACCTTAGTCTATTTTAATAAAACCTTATTTAAAAGAATTCCAATTTAGAAATAAGTTTAAAATAAAGAAAACTTGTTTGAAGGTTATTTTTAGAAATTGACAAATGAACGACACATGTCATGTGACCCTATTAATTTTTAAATCTATAATTTCTAAATTTAAATTTATAAACAAATACAAAATATATATAAGGACTTAACGAAATAAATAAACATTTATATCCAAAATAACGTATTTAGAAATAATGTATCTTCTCAAATAAATGTTATACGATATTTGGAATAAAATGTTTCGCGTGACGCTTGAAGATTAAAGTGTAACATTGTCACCTCGAAAGTAGGAATTTGAGAATTTGACTGTTTCAAATGAGTCCGACCATTCTTAAAGGTCACCAAATAAAATATTACTTGATCATGGGTGACTTTTATATAAAGTTTACAATGCGAGTTTGGGGTCCGGATAGCTTGTGTTGGATACGTCATTGAGATGCCATCGACTGCACTAGTAATGAAAAGCAGACTCGGAGGCTGCGGTCAAAGAGTCGACCTAGTGTTTAAGGTAGTCGTCCTACGACAGTGAGAGCTGCGGTTCAAGAGTCTGCGTAGGGTATGTGCGCATATATAGACAAGTACTTGATCAGTATTACTACCTAGCTAGGTAGCGGGGGCAGAACAAGATTCTGAAAACTGCGGGTACCCTCTTGTTGATGTAGAGAATGTAATCATCAGCTTTCATTCCGCCCAGAGCCCCGCCTGAATAAACATATAATATAATTGAAGTCCGACCCAATTGAGTCTTATGGGTGAAATGTAAACCTCATAAGATTAGTTCGGTCTACGGGTCGGTAACACGGTTACTCCTATTGGTGAGATGCAAGTCAATAGGGTGTAGCGGTGGTACTAGAAGCCACGACTCGTGTATTAATCTGTTTACGTGGAAACAAATCTTTTAAAAATCAAATGGCTGCCAACGTTCCATCTTTACAAACTTTACCGTTTTTCATCACCTCACATGCTTATTAACTGAATTAAGGGAAACTATTTGTTAAATGATATCCTTTAATATTTCTGTAAGCATGATATTTGTTAGTCACATGATTGTCTTATGTGTATAAAGTGATGTTAGAAGAACGGTTTGGTTGCTGTCCCGCTCAGGGTCCACTGTTTTATTTTTTTTGCAGGCAATAGACGATGGGGGGGAAATCGAGCAAGGATTCTAATAAAAATAAGTAGTGTAAAACGACAATTTATATTTCTGTACTAGTAATTCTAGACTATGTAATATTTATAGTCGCAGTTTGTAATGGATCCGTAGTGATCCGGATTTCTAAAACATACTCTGATATTGTATAATTAAATGACTTAGATAATCTTCCGCATTATCTATTAAATTAAGTCATCGAAAATCCGGGTTGTTACAAATGATGGTTGGTAAACCCAGATATTTCTCGTGTTTCTCAACCTCTCGGACCCCCATAATATTTTTGATCTCCTCCTTATTTCGTACCGTGACTTTCTTGCTAAAAACAACCTCCGTCTTCGAGTAATTAATTTTCTGACCTGATGCTCCTTCATACTGGCTAATCAAATTAGCTAATCTCGAGCAATCCTCTGAAGTGGCTCTAGCAAACAAAATGCAGTCATCAGCAAAAAATAGGTGCGAAATCCGCGGTGAGCCTCTACATATACTATTACCGTGTATATTCTTCTCCACAGTTGCTTTCCAAATTAAATACGAAAAAGCATCTGCACATAAAAGGAATAAGTACGGGGAGATAGGATCACCTTGCCGAAGCCCCCGACTCGGCCTAATTTCTCCCGAAAGGGAACCGTTAATCACAAAAGAGTGACTAACAGTAGAAATGCACTCAAGCACGTGCCTAACCCAATCCTCTGCAAACCCCATCTTACGCATCATGGCCCCGAGAAAACCCCACTCCACTCTGTCATACGCCTTACTCATGTCCAGCTTCAACGCGACATTTCCAGCCTTTCCCTCCCCGCCTCGCTTCATCGCGTGAAAAAGCTCAAACGCAATGATAGCATTATCAGTAATTAGTCGTCCCGGGGTAAAAGCACTCTGATTCTCCGTCACAATTGAGTTTATTATGCCCTTCAGCCTATTTGCCAAGAATTTGGAAATAATCTTATATATTACGTTACAAAGGCTGATAGGACGATACTCGGTAATCTTACGGGGTCCCCCGTCTTTGGGATTAGCACAACCGAGGTTTTATTAACTAAACTCAAATCGTCTTCATTAACCCACCACGACCGGACAAAAGCACATATCTCAGGGCCCACAATGTCCCAATGTTTCTGGTAAAACAACGCATGGAATCCATCCGGCCCCGGGGCTTTGTTCGGGTGCATATCGAAAAGGGCCTACTTAACTTCTTCATCCGTAACCGGTTGTGTCAGCATCGAGTTCATATCATCTATCACCACCCGGCTCACACACCGCAACACCTCCTCTGCTCCAGTAGATCCCTCGGTCTGAAACAGGCTTGAGTAATGATCCTGCACTATCCTCTCTATCTCAGTCTCCTCGGCACACCAGGTTCCATCACCATCCTCGAGCCCGTTGATTTTATTACGCTTGCGCCGCTAACTAGCCTTGTGATGAAAATATCCCGTGTCTTTGTCACCATCCTGAAGCTCAACTTTCCGGGCACGAGTAAACCAATACGTTTCCACCTGTTTTCGAAGAGTATCAATATCAGCCATTAGGGATCTGCACTTCTCTAACATATCGCTAGACGGTGGCTTCATTTGCCACACACCTAGCTCATCCTCACGCTCTCGTAACCGGCGCCTAACATCTCCAAACTTCCGCCTCGTCCGACATGAGAGTTTTGCAGCACACCTCTCAATTCTGTCCGTAATTTCCCCCCCTTCATCTCCTCGCCAGACCTCCTACACAACCTCTCGACAAGCAGGTTCGGAGAGCCACAGCGGCTTAAAACGAAACCGCTTGCGCTCCTCTTCCCTGTTCCCTCGCTGCACCTCCCCTATAATGATGGGCGCATGGTCCGACGCGTAAATAGGATAATGTTGCACGAACACGTCCGGGAACAAAGACAACCATCCCGAGTTAGCAACTCCCCGGCCCAGTCTTTCTCGAATGAGTCTATCCACCCCTCGACCCCGTTGCCAGGTAAAAATACTCCCCCTATATCCAAGGTCCCGTAGCCCACAGTCATCTAACGTCTCCCGGAAAGCATCCATTTGGGCCTCTCCACGCAAAACTCCTCCCTCCTTCTCCCTAGGGTTAAGGATCTCATTAAAGTCTTCAAAACATATAGTGGGAACATCAGACCCCTCGCAAAGTCTCCGAATCATTGACCACATACGGTGTTTATTATTTGCTTCGGGCCAACCGTAGACCCCTATGGCTCGCCATCTGTGCCCCCTATCCCTCGTGGTGACCTCGATGCAAATATGATGTGCATCATAGGTCACCAGATCAGCTTCCACATCCCTCCACTACATTCCCATACCGCCCAATCGACCCAAACTACTAAGACAAATACCATGACGAAAATCACAACTACTCCTAATCGACTCTAACACACTACCACTCACCATCGTTTCCATAACGAAAATGATGTTTGGGCTCTCCCTCCAACACCTATCCCGGAGGGAGCTCACCGTCAGGGGATTGCCCAACCCCTGACAGTTCCAACTTAAGATTTTCATTGTTGTTCGCGGTGCTGGTCTCCGCCAGCATCCGCTACTTGCATATAGATATCACAATGAGCATCCCACTCATGCTGCCTCTTACCTCGCTGTTCATTCTCCTCCCGGTCCTCCTTATCCCCCCCCCCCCTCCCCCCGACAAACACTTCCTCTTACTACCCACTTCGCTCTCATCACCCATCTCACCACGCGTCATTGTCCCTTCTCCCCTCTTAGCTCTCCTCAGCTTGATGAACCTCCTCTCGCTGCTAGTTTTCTTCTTTGCCCCTCCATGTTTCGAAACCTGGCCATCCTCACCACATTTTGGCGCTCCTACAATGCTCAGAACATTGCACACCCTCACCATTCCGCCATCCCCGTTCCCACTTTCCCCTATCTCCTCGTCCATTGCCCTTATCTCACTGATATTGACACATCTCAACATATCCACCATTCGACTCAGCTCCTCTTGCTCCAACTCCTTAGCAGTCTCATCAGGGAACAAGGTTTTTGCACATGATGCACTCGCCCCCCTCGTATTGGCACTCTGACTCGCTACCCGCCAAGGAGATGATTGGTACTTCCGCCCTTCCCCCACCGGCCTCCTTCTCTCCCCACAATCTTTTTCTCCATGTTCTATGCGTCCACAAACATAACAGAAAAGCGGCAGGCTCTCGTAACACACCCGAACTCTCCATATCCTCCCCTCTCTCATCTTCAATATGATGTGATCAACCAGGGCTCGCCTTACGTCAACAACAACTTTTAGGTGCATGGATAGATTAATGTCAGGGTTCACAGAATTATCCACATCAACAAAAGTTCCTAACATATTCCCCATATTGATGGCATTTTCCTCCTTAAGTCTGCCAACTAAAGGAAGGTCATAGATACGTACCCATACAGGAGAGAAGAACAATGGTACCTCGGTTAGTATGGCGTCGTCTCCTAAGTCAGTCAGAACTAGCAAGTGTCGATCGAAGTGCCACGGTCGTTCATCCAAAACACGTTTTCTATCCGCCTCGCTAGAGAACTTGAACGTGACAATCTTCTGTGTTCTGTCAACCACCTCGCCTACAACCTCTTCCTTACACTTCCATACCCTAATCATAGTGTCGATTAAGGCTCGCATATTGACATTCCGCTCCGTCCACAATCGCCCGACAACGCACCGCCCTCCCTCCCTTTTCCCTTCTTCCTCCCCAAACACCCACTCAACCTCTTCCGCCGCTCTGTCATCTGTGTTTTCCTCAAATTCCCCTTTAACTGGTGAATTCAGATTGATTGTTGGTATCGACATTGAAAGGACGCGAGAGAACTCCACAGATTCACAGAGGAAAAGCAAAAGAGGAAAATCCCGAATAACGAAACGTCACAATCGTAAGAGAAAGCACGTAGAATACCAATGATTAGAAATGCCTCAGGAAAGTGGATCCCAAAGCCTGACAGTCAGGGGCAAGACCTAGGATCCCTAGGGGCCACACACCCTCACAAGGAAACCCTAGAGGGAACTCACTAGATAAATGGCATGCTAAGCTAGTTATCATACTCATTCTAGATCGAGTAATTAAATCTCCGATGACACGGCATTACAGTCATTTTAATACTCTTTCCCTTCATTTCATCAATTTGTATACGTTTACTTTATGTATGTACGTCGATGCTTGTTTTCTTTTGTCTATATCTTTAATTACATACTCCTTCATCCCTTAAACATTATTGTCATGTATTCATTTTTCAACAAATTCTTAAAAATTGTCTCATTTCCCCACTTTACTTTTTAGTTTACCTTTTTTACAATTTCGTCCTACTAAGTAAAAATTTTTTACTAATTTTGCCCTTTTTTAATTTATCCATTAATCTTGATGAGTCGCTATTATAAAAGAGGTCATCATTGCACCTTTTCAATCACCATTATATTTCCTTAATTTGTGTGCTATAATCTATGAGACAACTTTTAAGGGACGAAGGTAGTATTACTAAAAGTTACGGAGTATAAAAATTGAATATTCATAATAGACTCGATTAGACAAATTAAAACACACAACCACAAAATCTAGGGAGAGACCGACTCTCCATAACTTATTGAGAGATCATTTGTCAGTACCACTTTATTTCTTATTCGCACCTATTTTATGATTAGATATATCTTTAAATGACAACTTTGTTTTGTATCGCTTTTTATTACAAGTGTACCCCTTTATATTTGTATACTCTTTTAGGTTAGAGCGTACCTATTTTTATTAGGTTTGGTATCACTGTTATCTTCATTTGAAAATTGATTTCTCACTAAATTTAATGAAAGACCGTCTCTTAATAGACCAACTCATATAAAAAAAAAAAAGGTAACGTATACAAATGGATATAATGGAGGGATTAACAAGTTCCACGTTTTCTAAAGTGGTAAGTTTAACATAGAGTAATTCAACGTAGACATGATGCGATGAGTGATGAACCAGTGGATCAAACTTGTCGGACCAGCGAATCCATCCCAAACTTGTTAACATGCATGTTCGTTAGTGGCCCAAAGAGATCATGTTAGCCCAGTCCACGTCCCACTTGTTCATTTCTTACGTTTTATGCACTTATCTTATGCCTAATCAACTTATTTCGGGCTTATTGATTTTTTAACGCGAGAACACGTTAATATGTTAAGTAAAGTAACGATCACAATTATATTGTTAAGATCCAATATTTTTGGACTGAAATAGACTAATCTTAACTTACCTGAACTGAGGTGAGACAAATGAATTTTTTGGACTGAACTAAGTAAAACTGAATTCAACTGGATTGAAGTAAGTTGAAAATAATCTGACCTAAACATAGTAAATATGAGTTAATCTTTTAATTATTGTGATAATAACATTATAATTTTTACTTTAATTAATATATAGAGGTCTTCCGATGGACACGCGTCAAAAAAAATTGATTAACGGATGATTTCGAATCAGATGATTTTAGTTTCAACGGATCATGGCTTGTTTTGGTTGGAGCCACTCCACTTGGTCATCAATCCTCAATTGATATTCCAAATTCATTGGTGAAGAAAGGCCCACAAAACCAAATGTTATCATCGACAAATTTCAGCCTCCCAAAACCCCAACCAACCACACCACCACCCTCCCAACCTCATCCTAACCTAACCCAACCCGCCGAACCTAACCCTCGAAAACTTAAACCAAGCCCGAAACTAAACTTATGGTCAAGAGCCCGGTCCATACGATCAGGCCGAAAACTAGACCGAATTACCAAACCTGGCCCACAATCGGCCCAAGCACCCTCTCCTAACTCGCTACTAACCGCAGACCCGGATACGACGTCGTATTCCACTGACGGAGAATATGACGTTGGCAAGGCGATATACATGGTTTCTGACGGAACAGGATGGACGGCTGAACACTCCGTTAGTGCGGCGTTAGGGCAGTTCGGTCACTGCTTGGTTGACCGTGGCTGCCCCGTTAATACCCACCTATTCTCTGGGGTACGTATCGCACCTCATTTATCGACTGTTGATAAATCTCGTCTTATTCCAAATTTTCTAATCATGTCTTTTATCGCACCTCGTTTATCGATTGTTGCTATTATTATAAGAGACCGTATTTGATTACAGTATTTTTTTTACTGTTCCATAGTTCAATTAAATATTTTGTGTTTGTGATTAGGAGTAACTTAATTGATCATAATTATCATTTCAGCTCAATTCAATTCCTAGATATTCCTAGATTCTGGTACGAGTTTGGGTGTAATCAGGAGTAATTTAGGCGATCCTTATCATTATCTAATCGAGTTAATTCAGATCAATTTAATTCTTAACGATTCCTAGATTCCGATATGGATATGAGTTTGGGTGTTAGTCATTATCATTGCCTAAACGACTTTATTCAACTCAATTAAGTTTAATTCACGTCAAGTTGCATTAAGCCTATCATTTAAATTCAATTCAAACATCTTTTAGTAGAAAGATAAGTGGTTGATTTGAACGATATAAACAAAGGGGCCTACTCCTGTTATTACTAATTGGACGGTGTGTGGTACTGGTACAATGTGTGAATGGTCGATTTTTTTCAGTGAAACCGTGTTTTCTATGATGGCCAACAATCTGGTTGCTGATATGTTTTCAACTGATCTAGTCGTTTTTGCTGTATATGAAAATGTCTAGAACCGAGTGAGTGAGTGAGTGAGGCTTTGCTACAGACTTCCAGATGATGTGAATGTTCATTAGTTCGACAGTGGAGCAAAAAATCATGTCATCTCGTCCTCCTGTCTCTTCTGTGTTGTGTACTATACTAACAACCATGTCCAATGTTATGAAAGACGGAATGAACACTTGCATGGGACTACGGGGTAGCGATGTTTACTGTCCATACGACAAACATCAGCCCGAAAGTGGGGCTCCTGAATTCGGACAAGATGGGGTTGTGATGCTTAAACAGTCAATGTAGTTGTACTTGTGCTTAAAATTTTCAGCTTTAGACATTAATGGGCCTTTATCTCTAAGTGATGCAAGTACACTTCAAGAGATGGACTAGCATGTGTGCTTGTTTCATGGAATTAACGGGTCTTGCTGTTATTCCTGTCATTTGATCAACTGAATCCGATTGGGGTCGTATGCGCTTGTTTCGTGGACGCTCCTTTTCTCTACTGTAAAATCCGTTATTTGATCAGCTGAATCGGATCTGCGTAATCTGAAAAATTATGATATATTACTGAGGTCCCGTATTTTAGCACGGTTCTCCACCGTTCCCTTGGTTTTCAAACTATGGTCTAACATTGTACCTCCGATTCACCTTTAGCTGTTTACCTCGCCATAGACAGGAACCTACAGCTGCAATGCTACTGATTGCATTCTTATGTGTAAAATGATTGATTACTTTTCCATCGGAATCTTATTATGTTGCTTGTTGTCAAACCACAGATAGACGAGATAGAACGACTCATAGAAATCGTGAAACAAGCAGCAAAAGAAGGGGCATTGCTAGTCTACACCCTCGCTGATCCATCAATGGCTGAATCCGCAAAAAAAGCCTGCAACCTTTGGGCCGTACAATCCTTCGACGCCCTAGGACCAATAACCGAGGCCATTTCATCTCATCTTGGTGTCTCACCCTCCGGTTTACCTCGAGGAGCCGGAGGTCAAACCTCTCTAAACGAAGACTACTTTCGTAGGATCGAAGCTATCGAGTTTACTATCAAGCAGGACGACGGGGCTCTTCCCCAAAACCTGCATAAGGCTGATGTTGTACTCACTGGTGTCTCGAGAACAGGAAAGACTCCTTTATCGATTTACTTGGCACAAAAGGGATATAAAGTGGCAAATGTTCCGATTGTAATGGGTGTACCGTTGCCTAGAACTTTGTTCGAGATTGATCCTGATAAGGTGTTTGCGTTGACTATAAATCCCGTTGTCTTGCAGTCTATAAGACGGTCTAGAGCTAAGAGTTTGGGTTTGGGTGCAGACGAGAGGACTTCGTACTCCGAGATGGATTATGTGAGGAAAGAGCTGGAGTTTGCTGGTAGAACTTTTTCGCAAAATCCCAGTTGGCCGGTTATTGGTAAGCCATATGTCATCCCACTTTCTCGAATTTGATTGATATCTACGGGGTGATTTGGTGGTTTGATTAGTTTCGACATTTCATCCGTTTCTTACAGTTTTGTTGACTTGTCTGCAGAGGTAACTAGCAAGGCCATAGAAGAGACTGCAGCGATCATCCTGAGGCTGTTTCATGACAGAAAGCAGAAGTGTTCTATGCCTAGAATATCGAAGAGATACTAGAGATGCCTAGATTTCAAGCACAGGGAAAGTTAGTTAGTGGATTTGCTTCGGAGTTTGGGCAGTTGAGACGATTCCTAATATGTCGAAAATGTGTGTAATTAGTTGTAATTACTGAATAAACTTTGATGTATAGCTGCTTGATAATACTACTGTGATTCGGGTTTTGGTATCGGATGTCTAAAAGTTGAAAACTTGTCCCCAGACAAGATTGAATATGATTACACTACTATTCAATGTGTATTCTTTAGCTTCACTGAAGCAGGTTCAAAGAGTTAGATAGCACCCACAGGGCCACAACCTATGTTACCCGGTCTCGTTTAAATATATCCGAATGTCCTAAGCGTCGGATTTAGCCTATTTCCAAATATTGGCTTAAAAAAGAGTTAAATGAAGTATCTAAGCTCATAACTACGCCTGTGTTTGTATCATCCACATGAAAGTAGGCCTCGAATTAACTCGACCATGAACGTGGGATCTGACCCAACCATCTCACAGGCCGGCGTCTGTTGTCCTGCAAGGGTTAGGATCCTCTCCGCTACCCCTCTCCATTACTTATAAACGATCATGATGTTATTATGGAACGATTCAATTGTTCTTTTTTTTGTTCTTGCATTATTACTCTAAATTGTATGCAAACTAACAAAATCAATATTATGATCAAATGTGAGAGAAAATAGAGAGGAGGTAACGGAGAGGATATTTTCCCGTGCGTCCTGTAGGTAGAACGACGTGAAGGAATAAGAGGAGTCAGGAGGTGAGTCGGAATGAACTAAAGTGCGATATACTCAAAATATGGATGTTATCTTAGAATGCACATAAAAACAAGACCAAATGTCGGGCCAAGAAAACAAAAAGAGAAGGCTAAAAGCACTTTAAAGCACTACTCAACTTAGAAAAAGCTGAATGAATGAATGAAAAAGGAGGAATCTTAAGCTGCAAAAGGAAGACTACCTGATAAAAGGGAATGTTGGTGCTTCTGTACTCTCTGTTTAATAAATCAAGTGCTATACTCAGAGGTGGCCATGCTCCGGGCCGCTGGAGTACAGTGTATGTCCGAGTAGGATCCTAAGGAACGGGTGGGTTGCCTTGCCCCGGTTCACGCTCCTTTTGTATGATTTTTTCGGATGACGACATGAAGATCTCAGATATTGATTCATCATTCATGTTAGCCGCCGCCGACTCCAAATCTTTTTGGAACTAAGACTCTAATGTTGTTGTTCTAGCTAAAGTATAAAACGCTTTGCATTATCATGATCTTCTACTCTCCAATTACACAAGAACGTTATATACTTGTACTCCCCATAATTTTAACAAGGTTATACACCGTAGTCGGTACAAAGTATTAACCTTTATTATGAAATGAATTTCATGGCATGGAAATAAGTTCTAAATTTCATGGCGCGCACACAAGCCACAGGTCACAAGTAACTCTACCCATTATAATACGTGAAGAATTAAGGTTGCGAGTGGTTTCAACTCAATATGATCTAAAACAAGATCCTTTGCTGCGAGACATATTTTACCCCCTATCAATATCAATATTGATTCTCTTTACTATGAATAGTGTCGAAAAAATTGACAAGTGAGGTTGAATTGAGGAAGGAATGTGATTGAAGTCATTGAACCAATCAAACATCAGTCAAATGTGCCAAATTGCAAATACATTTTGCATTCAATATGGAATAATCTGTACATAAAGAAGCATGGGCCAAAACCATACAATTATGTATAGAAAAAACAAAATGACAATTTCAGTCCTAATATTTTTTTAAGGGCTATTGTTGGATTCAACCACATGATCCCCACATATTTTTTCCCTATGTATAGCCCAAACCCATGTCACGCTTCACTATCATGCTTTCAACCTTTTTTTGCTATTTCTTCTTATATTCTCCCTCTGTACATTCTCTTTGCTTTTTCTACCGAAAAAAAAAAGGTGTTTTCTGAGCGGGGATGGACCCAGAATTACTTTTATTGCCAATCGAAAATACCCTCTTTCTCGTCTTGCTTGTTCATCGATAATGTGAAGTAAATGAGCAACATCGTTCCCATACAAGACCTATCCACAAAATTTTAAAGGATTAACGATAATAAGTACTCTCAAGTAACTTTTGTTAACACTCGACTAAAATGGTGTAATTTTTTAGACTTCACCGTTAAGTTCTCCTTATTTTTAAAGTTATTTTAGATTATCATTCATGCAAGTAAGTTATAGCTAGTGCGGCATGATAATCGTATGACTTTTTGCTGATGAAATGCATGGTTTACTTGTTAGAACAAAAAAAACAAGGACGAGCAATGAAAGACATACAATGTAGCGAAGAAGAATAAAATTCTTTTAGGATGAGCAAACCACGAAGCAGGAGAGCGCTTAAAACTCGATCTTCTTCCCCATCTTCCTTCTTGAACCGTGTTACTCGAGCCACCGGTTTTAATAGTGATTTGGTGTTGCGGAAACTGGTGGTTTACGATGAGTGAGTTATCAACGGGTGACGACGACCCCATTGTTGGTATGGTGATTGGGGAAAGTGGCTTTTTTGGCGTGGTAGTAGCTTGTGCATCTACTGTATTCAAAAATATACACATAGATTATGTAGTGTTTGGGAAAATATGTAAAGTTTTTGTCATAATTCAATGTTCCCTTTGCAATGTACACAACAAATGCAAATGCAAATGCATCATATTCATATTCAATTGTGCCAATATTGGTACACATACATAATACTGTCATACATACATACAATTATCAATTCAAATTTATGTTTTTAGAAAGGAGTTAAGAAAAATAAATAAAAATTTGTATAAAATACAAAAACTTTGAAGAGACCATCTCATTAATGTTAACGAAGAACCTTCACATAATGGTGGATCTTACCATTTTTTTTTCAATCTATGTTTCTCATCAACGTAGAGAAAAAGTCTCTCAGTAAACTTATTCATGGTAAAATAATACTCAGTAATAGGTTAATCTGACATGTATTTGACCTAATTCAACCCAAAATCCATATAAAACCGACACGTACAAAATTTCAATTTTTTCAAACGTGTAATCCAACCGGTTCGAAAGGTCTAGTGTAAATACGTAATACTATCATTAATGATTCAAATTTGCATTTAGAAAACTACTACTCTACTACCAATAAATATGTGTAGAAAAACACCAATTCTTATTTGCGACGGTGATATCCGTCACAAACTTGTGACGGGTCATACATAAGAGACATGACAAAAAGTGGACTACTTGAGAAAAACAAATGAGTTACCTTTACCCCACCAATATGAATGTTATTTGGCCCGTTGTACGCTTGTGATGGATATACCCGTCACAAGGAAGAATTACTAGTAGAAAAAAACATACTCCTTATGGATTATATTTAGGTTGTACAAAGACTACACACCTACCTAATAATGATAGTGTAATATACAATCATGATGATTTGAATTAAAATTCAGAAAATTAAAATTGCAATAAAGGAAAGACATTCATGCACAAACGTGTAGTTGACGAAATAGGATTCAACATTTGAAGCAACAAATTTACAACTATTTCAACAAGACTACGTGAAATTATTTACGACTATTAATGTATAATGTACTTAAACATGTTGCTTCTAGGAAAATGTCAATATAAAATATAAATACGTACGGAGTACTAAACAAGGTATTTGAAATTTTGAATGCGTTGTCTACTTATCTAGATATTTTTTTTTTTTGTTATTTCAATCATTTCTTTATTTTTTATATTATTTGGAAAAATATTTTAAATTAAAGATAAACAAATTTTTTGAGATGGAAGGAGTATTTCATCCCTGTGACATTATCAATTAATTTTGTCAACCAATCAACCAGGTAAGAAAGTTTGACTTTTACTTGTCATATATATACTCCATTTGTTCAAGTCGAACTTTTCCTTTTTCTTTTTACCCAACTTCTAAAAAATCGATTGGTACAAGTGGTAAAAGTTAAGTATTTGTTTGATATTAAAGGTAGAATAGATGGAAACATTTATGTAAATAGGTAAGATTTAAAGTATTTGTTTAATTAATATTAAAACAATAACCAAGATAGAAATGGGTAGTTATGTTGGACTTGAACGTCCCAAAAAGGAACCGGGGAAGGTTCAACTTAAACGTAGGGAGTAGTGGGTTCATAATAATAATAATACTCCGTATGATTTTTCTTATTTTATCGACCTGCAAAATTAATTACCCTTTCAAGAAATTAAAACTATTGTGTAGATACAATACAATGTGAAACAAAGGTTAGTACAAAGAAAAATATTACTCACTATTACTACTCCCTCTAGTAAACCAAACTGACCACATTTGACTTGAGTTAATATGTATGTAAATGAAAAAGTCAAGAGATTAGTTGAACTTAAAAATAAAATTGATTAAGTAATAATATCTTTAATACGGTAGCTATATGAAAAGTATAGGAATGATGATTATGACTCAATACCATACCAATTATTTCAATGTTAAATTAATACTCGTATATACTCATATAAGATGAGTTGGTAGAAGACGACGTGATAGATAAGATAGTTTGCATTGGGTCGTTTGAATTAATCATGCATACGACCTTAATTATAATATGTAAGACAACTAGATAACTCCAAATCATCAACTGCCTTTGTATATACTTACTTCTCTTGACTATTCTTCTAATCAATCTAAAAACCATAATTAATCATTTATGCACTAATCATCATTTTAATGATCACCTAGTACTAAACACCTACTGTAATTAATTAGTCGCATTATAATAACGGAAAGGATATCGAATCAAGACCTATCTTCCAACGTATCTCCCTCATCTACAGTACCTAATACTAATCCTAAAAGTAGTAGTGGAAACCGCACTTTACACAAAAGAAAACTATGCAAAACCGAATGTCTTCTAATGGTTAACAATAAGTATTTTAAACAGTAGGTCCCAAGTCATTTTTATGAACAGTAGGTATTTTAGGCACTTTACACCATCGTTTTTTTTATGTGGGTTTTTAGTAACTCGTTTTTTGTTTTAGTTTTTAACAATCTTTTTTATGGGTTCTTTTCATAATTTTTTATTATCTTCCCTATTTCCTTATTGGGTTGAAACATCATTTCTTCCCTATTTCTATTTTGGGCCATCAACATGTGGTCTAGAATCACCTCACATTTCTCTCTCTTCCTTCTTTTATTTTGAATGACACATTCCTACATCCTTATTTTCTTCCCCAAAACCAAAGGGGAAGATAATAAAAAATCGGAGGAAGTATTTCTTATGCAAAAAATTAGTTAATTCATTACCCGTATCAGAATATATGACATTTTGACTTTTCGAGGTGAGCTTTTGACTTTAATTTTCATGTAAATATATTATTTCAAATTTTTTAAAAATTGCACCATAAAATTCCTTATGAAAAGAGTTTTCAAATAAGTATACATTTCATGATATTTTTTTCTTATGTTGTGAGAGATATTGAAGAGAGAAGAGATTGTCTTGAAAAGTGAGAAATGAATGTTTCAAATATATTTAGCGAGGTTGTCGCTAATAAAATAAATAAGACTGTTTTTCAAGTAAGTAACTATTTGCTTCTTAAATAAGATGAAGAATTTTTTTTGCTTAAACACTCCACATCATCCTTACTCAATCATTTGCTTCAACTAAAACACTTAATGACATGTAACATCAATAAATAAATAACAAAATTAATTAATTAATTAATTAAACATAACTTAACTTAAATCATACCTCTAGGTGATAAGGAAGGAGAAAGAATATCCAAATCATTCATTTTCCTCTCATTCCCACGATGAGGTACCTTCCTTGAGGCGTTTCTCTGCAACTTTTATGAAGACAAAAAAAAAAAAAACTATATTAACAAGACATTTAAAACATTATACGTATATAATTACCAAAAATAAAATAAAAAATATACGGATGAATGTAGACCTAAATATCTGTTATATGGACGAGTATCATGATTACCATATTATCGTATTATGGTATCATAATAATCTTATTGTGATAAGAATCTGAATATCGAAATAAGTCAATGATCTCTTAGTCTCTCATTAAATTTATTGAAAGACAAATTACAAATGAAGATAACAGTGTTACAAAACTTAATAAAAATAGGTACTCTAATAATAAAATAGATACAAATAACTCATCAAGTGATACTGAAAAGTGATCTCTCAATCACTTATTGATAGACAATTTCTCCATATGCGAAATAACTACTACGTATTATACTAATGCATCAATTCCCCTACAAAAATTCACAAACATAAATAAATGTTCAAATTATATAATGGAAGGAGTCAAGGAGGGATGAACAACAAATAATGGTCTTGTCATAGTAGAAACGTATTGATCGATCAATAAAAGCGTCATATAAATAACCGACTTTATATTTAAAAGAAAACATTTTTCGATAAACGTAGATCGCGGGAAAATGGATTCGAAACTGAAACCTATTATCCAGAATATCTAATTTCAACCATTAGACTATAACATTTTCACGTAAAACCACGATTCTTCATCAATTATGTCGACCATGTTTATATTGCAAGTACACAAGGTCGGTCACATTATATAGTAAGTTAGAAACCAACGTCCTACTTTTAAACTCCCCCAACAACAACATTACAACAACAACAACAACAACAAAACACACAAAATATAAAGTTGCACGCACACGTTAGAAAATCACTTCCAAGTGCGCCATTCTCGTATGCAAATATATAAAGTTGTAAAGCCTCCAATTCAACTTCCAAACGTTGTCTAATTGTCCTACATCGACTCCACCTTTACCTCCTTGGTGCAAATGAAAAGGACATTCCATTTGTGCATGTGTGATTCCACTATTATAATAATGTTATTAATTTCCAACACTTTTATCGACTAACTCATGACTATTAGGGGTATTCAGCGATCCGGTAAACTTAGAAATCGAAAACCATATCGGCCTCCTCCAGTTTAGTTTAGGGCATGAACCATTTTTATTAACTAAAATGATTTTTTTCGGGATCATATTGATGAAGATCGGAGACTATATTTCTAGAAAATGGATTCAGATGACAATTGGTCGGATGTGGGTTGGTTTATCGATCAAAACCTAGATTTTGGATAGCTTTAATAATAAGAACTTCGTTATCTTAATCACAATCTCGATCTAACTTGATTCGAAACTAAATTTTGAAAAAAAAAGGATGCTAACAAAGATGTCAAATTCCACCAGCTTGTAGAGTTGTAAGCTTGTACTATGAAAGACAAAAGGAATTTGAAAGACATATACTCTATGTACTGAGTTCTGACTCAACCGATGTACAAAACTAATGATATTATTCCACCCTATGCTTTCATATTTGACGACTTGTTAGAAAATTGAACCACGTGGGTTAACCAAACTAAATGGCCTAATTCATCATCACAAATGCCTAAATTGCATTTCTCACCCCCACTTTTCTTAAATTAAATGATGACAAAATTAAGTATACGAACGTCCTATCGTCCTATACTTAACATACTAAAAGTAGATCACCGACACTAATTCAAAAAAATAGAGGAAATATCTTTTACGGTATAATAATACGAAGCAAAAGATTATCAAAGTTTCCTCTTTATACATAAAATAGTCATTTAATATTATTCTTTCCGTCTCGGTCATTTGTTATCATTTAATTAAAATACAAAGTATATAAAAGAACAACAAATGATCGAGCGGAAGAAAGTATAAAATGATCATTTTTCATCGTTATACCATACAATAATTGCACGCAATACCTACCCAAAAAGTCTAGGTGTGTAAAAAGTACGAGTAGTTCACATTTTTCATTCACAAAAATATTAACACACAAAATAAATGTTTATGAAAGTTAATAAGAGACTTATTGTCATGAAGAAGGTCTACTAACTAAGATACGACTTATCTACACATAACAAATAGGCCCTTTTTTTGGGTTAGTTAGGAAATAAGGATTCAATCAATTTATATAACGTCAAAACCACTACCTAAACAAATAATAATATTTATTATTATGTACAAAAAACAAACAAATAATTCATGATTAATACGGAGTATTAATTATATATATAGGCACTAGAAAAATGATCCAACTACCACCATTTTTAACCTAAATAACAAATTTGACATTGTATAGCATTAGTCATCGGTTATATCACGCCATTGTATACCCTCACCGATAAAACACTAATAAAAACCGTATTCTATTCTTTTATAAGCATATTTTATCTCATTATTTACGAAAGCTACATTATTTCATGTTTTTTTCTTATATGCCGTGAGTATGATAAAAAGATGTATACGCATATGTATTCCTAAGAGCTTCTCCTCCAATATACTAATCATAATTATTTTTTTAATAGGAATAATAAATACGGTGTAAATGAGTAGGTCTACGGACGGACTCTCTTTAGCTAAATTAGTACAGTTGGTCTCTCTTGCGACGGATATATCCGTTGTAAGCTTAAGACGGGTCAAGTAAGTACGAGGAGAAAAAGACAATTAATTATCTACATTAGTTAGTAAGAGACAATAAAAAAAATTAGAAACAAATTAAGTAGGATCCACCATATGGACATCTCTTCTTAGTTTTTGTCTTAATAAATATTTAGATATCAACGTTAATTCAACCATTATAATTGATGAAGTAGTACACTAATACTTGTCCATATCTACCTAAAAAAGATTTAAAGGATTATGAGATAAACTTCCTAACAAAAAAATATTCTTTTGTTCACGATTAGTTGTCAAATTTATAACTCTTCCCCAATTTTTTTTTTGTCAAGTTTATAACCTAAAATGAATAAAAAAAACTAAATATCGTAAGACAATTCACATCTGAAACGGTCCACTTTCTATATTCATAAATAAATAAATAAATGGAACGGTCTCATATACGATATGAGACCGTCTTATAAAATACGAACTAACTGCTTATTTAATGTATTTGCATTTCATTATGAACAAAATTATCTTAATTCTTCAATAATTAAAGACACAAGCTAGAAATAATAAATGGTGCAAAAATGAAATAATAATAATAAGAAGAAGTAGAAGAAGAAGAGAAGAAGCATACGGAAATTCTTGGATTAGAAGTAGTAGCAAAAGGGTTGGTGGGTCCATTATTGTCTCCAAGCCCACTAGAAACATTCTCTAAGTCGATCACGAAACTATCCACTTTTTTATCATTAAATTCCTTCATTTGATTATCATAATCATAATCATAATCATGATCTTCATTCACCATTATTTTTGGGTTGCTGATTTCTTCTACTCCTTTTAGAAATTCATATCTTGAATCCTGAAAAATAAACAGAGTCAAAATTTTTTTAAAAAAAAAAAACAGAGCATATGATCAATTAATTATATTAATTTCTATGTATAATATATATAGCTAAAAAATATAACAGCAAGCCTTACATGAGACAGTTACTCTGAGTTAAAAACGTTTTTGGGTCAAAAACTGAGTCTGAAACCGATTTTAAAACCCGAGATTTTACACATATTATGGTGCACGCGTGAGACAGTTCAATTCTACGAAAGATGACAACTTCAAAGTGGAACTTTCGATGAGATTTTGAATCATTCGACTTCAGAAAAAAAAAACCAAATAAGAAACTACTTACACAAATAGTACGGAGTATGTGTTATATGGACTAATGTCAGGATAATCTTGTTTAAAAAAATGAAGAAAATAAAACATTTATACAAAATTATTAATGTAACAGTTCCTCTATATATATATAAACAAATTTCTTAAAAAAAATTCTGAATTACTCCATCAAAAAAAAAAAAAAGAGAGATTCATACAAAACTTACCATGTTTGGATATGGAATTGCAGTATGGATGATGAAAACTTGAACGATCAAAAGTCAAAGTTATAGAGAAAAGAGAGAAAAAAGGATCTTATTATGAGGAAACTACTTGAATATATTTTTATTTTTTTGGTATAAGTTGGTTTTTTTAAATATAAAGATTATAAAGTCATTTTCATGTCACTGTTATACAGTAAATCTAGTTTGATGGGTTGTGTGAGGATGGAAATAAATATAAATTGGTATTATATGGTAGGGCAAGATATCAAACTAAATGATCTCAAAAATGAAAATTTGAAGAAGGTGATTTATCACTCAGGTTTGACGGATATATCCGACTTAAGATTAAAACTGGTTGCGAATGAATTTGTGTTTATGAATTGATTGGAAAATTAGATGATGATTTTTTTGTGTGATGAATTTGTGTCTGTGAATGAAAGTCAATTAGGAGGAGGATGATGGTGATGATGAAGGTGGTTGTTACTTGTTGTGTTGTGGAATGTAACTTCTATTGTGTTTTGTGTTTTGGTGTGAGAGAAAGTGATGGGGAAGTTGTAATTGTGATTTTAAAGTGGGGGTGGGAGTGTAGGTGGGGTGGTATGTAAAGTGTGAGTGGGGGAAGGGAGTAGACCCGATAATGATCCGATTTGAATAATCTGTCTCGAATATAAATACAACTGATATTACACTATCAGTTATTAGCTCACGTACCAAGCTATGCCTAACACCTAAATGTCTTGATTTACCATTATATACTTGACTATAAGCTTTAGCCAATGTAGCAGCACTATCACAATGTATAGCTATAGGTGATATAGGTTTTGGCCACAAAGGAATTTCGTAAATTAAATTCCTTAGCCATTCTGCCTCTTTTCCGGCTGCTGCCAAGGCTATAAATTCCGATTCCATGGTTGAGCCTGAAATACACGTTTGCTTTTTAGAAGCCCATGAGATTGCACCTCCTCCAAGCACAAACGTCCAACCACTTGTTGAAGAGTGATCTTCACTATTGTTTATCCAACTAGCATCTGAGTGCCCCTCTAATACCGAAGGATAACCCGTGTATGTTAGTCCATAGGTCTTGGTAGATTTAAGATATCTCAAAACACGATTAGCTGCTTGCCAGTGAAGAGTGCTAGGTTTCTTTGTGTATCGACTTAGCTTCCCTACCGCAAGAGCTATATCCGGTCTAGTGCATGTCATGGCATACATTAGACATCCGATCACTCGAGAGTACTCGAGCTGTGAAACCGCTTTACCTGTATTGGGCACAAGTTTCAAACCAGGTTCCATAGGAGTAGTAGCTGGGATACTGTTTTGACAGTTAAACTTTTTCAACACTTTCTCAATATAGTGAGATTGCGTTAAAGAAATCTCATTTCCGCTACGCTTTATTTTGATTCCAAGAATCACATCGGCCTCTCCCATGTCTTTCATAGCAAACCTAGATGATAAAAAGGCTTTACAAAGATCAACTTGTAGTTGATCAGTGCCAAATATTAGCATGTCGTCCACATATAAACATATGATTACGCCATTACCAACATCATCGAACTTGCTATAAACGCATTTGTCTGATTGATTAAGATGAAATCCATTAGACAAAACTGTCTCATCAAATTTATGATGCCATTGTTTAGGAGCTTGTTTAAGTCCATACAATGATTTTACTAATTTACATACCTTATGCTCATTACCTGGCATAATAAAGCCTTCCGGCTGTTTCATGTAAATTTCCTCTTCTAAATCTCCATTTAAGAATGCGGTCTTAACATCCATTTGATGGATCACTAGTTTGTTAATAGCAGCTAGGGCAATTAACAATCGTATAGTGGAGATTCGAGCAACTGGCGCGTAGGTATCAAAATAATCAATACCTTGCTTTTGCCTAAATCCTTGAATGACTAATCGAGCTTTAAACCTGTCGATAGTACCGTCAACTTTCATTTTTCTTTTGAAAAGCCACTTGCATCCCAACGCTTTACACCCACGAGGGAGATCCGTTAAAATCCAAGTATCATTCCCCAAAATTGAATCAATTTCATCATTCACAGCTTCTTTCCAAAAAGCAGCATCATGAGATTTCATAGCCTCATCAAACGTTCTAGGATCTTCATCAATATGATAACAATAAGAGTATTGAAATCGTATTTCATCCCTTGACCCTTCAACCAAATATGTATGAAAATCGGGTCCAAAGGATTTCTTTTTTCTGTTTCTTTTACCCCTACGGGGCTCAAGAGAATCAGACTCATTTTTGTCACTTTCTACTCCAATATTGCTTGGAGTCAACAAACTTGGTTTTGGCATAGATGAAAACCGTGTTTCATCAAAGATAGCATCTCTTGATTCAATGACGGTATGAACCGACACTGCATCGTTAGGTTCTATTACATAGAATCTATAAGCCTTGGAATGCACGGCATATCCAATAAAAATACAATCAATGCCTCTTTCTCCCAATGTTTTAATTTTGGGATCAGGTAGTCTTACGACAGCCCGACATCCCCAAACTCGAAGATAATTCAAGTTTGGTTTCTTTCTATACCATAATTCGTAAGGAGTATCCTTATTTTGTTTGTTCGGTACTCTATTTAATAAATAGCAAGCCGTTAACATGGCTTCTCCCCAAAAACCTTCACTCAATCCCGAGGAAGATAACATGGAATTAACCATTTCTTTAAGAGTTCGATTCTTCCTTTCTGCTATACCGTTTTGTTGGGGAGTATATGGAGCAGTCACCTCATGTATAATACCACATGACCCGAAATAGACAGGATCGTAATATTCACCTCCCCTGTCTGTTCGCATCTTCTTTATTAGAGAAGATTGTTGTAACTCAACTTCATTCTTAAAAAGAATGAACTTACTCATTGCCTCATCTTTAGAATATAGCAAGAATATATAGCAGAAACGAGAGTAATCATCAATGAAAGTTACTACATATTTCTTATTTCCCAAAGATGGTGAAGAATGAAAGTCACATAAATCGCTATGAATAAGTTCCAATAACATAGATGATCTTTTTACACCCGGAAAAGGTTGTCTAGTTATTTTTGTCAGCATGCATGTATTGCATTTATTTTGAGTCACAACAAGAGGAGGTATTAAAGCATTTTTAGCCATAAACATCATACGTCTAAAATGAACATGGCCTAAACGAGCATGCCAAAGCGTAGATACATCAATATCAGAACATGCCATAGCATTAACTTTATTCAAACTATTAATATTCATACTATTAGAAACAGTACGATCAATGTTAAGCATAAACATGCCATTACATAAGTATCCAAATCCCATAAATAAACCACACTTTGAAAGTACATATCTATCAGATTCAATAACCTGTTTAAATCCACATCTAGATAATTGACCACTAGAAACCAGATTCTTACGAATACTGGGAACATGTAAAACATCCTTTAAACACACAGATTTTCCGGAACTAAAGACCAACACGACCTCGCCACTTCCTAGAACTGGAGCACTTGACTCGTTTCCCATAAAGATTATGGTCCCTTCATCCGCGGGCACATATTTCTTGAACCATCCACGATCTTTACAAACGTGTTTGGTAGCTCCCGAGTCAATCCACCAAGCAATGTCATCATTCTGCATAAAATATGCTTCAGAAATATATGGTATATAATTTCCATTAGAAATAACATTACTGGAAAGATTATCACCTTGGTTTGATGGACCTTGGTCTTTAGACCCTTGTCCAGCATTCCCCTTTCCTGCTCCTTTCTTTGCAAACTTACAGTCACGTTTAAAGTGACCAGTTTTACCACATATCCAACATCCCTTCTTGGATTTCTTATTAGAATTGTCATTGGATTCGTCGTTGTTGGAATGTGGGCGCTTCTTGCCCTTCTTATCACAATTAGAACTTTCACCATGTTCCATCATATTCACAGACATTGTCTTTTCTGTGTCCTTGGTTTTTACAGACTCATGCGCCCTAAGAGACTCCTCTATGCGCAAACTTTTACCAAGATCAACAAGAGACATATCCTCTTTCTTATGCTTCAGAATGTGTTTAAAGTCCTTCCATTGTGGTGGAAGTTTATCAATTATACTAGACACTGAAATGCATTCTGACATCTTCATTTTGTGTTGGACGAATTGCCCCAAAATACGCAAAAGTTCATTATATTGTTCCATGACAGATCGAGAATCAGACATCTTATAATTCATGAAATTTCCAACCAGAAACTTTTTACTAGATGCATCTTCATCTATGTATTTAGACTCCAACTGATCCCATAAATCTTTTGCATTTTCAACATTCTGATATACATCAAAAAGAGAATCAGACATACCATTCAGGATGTGTCCTCTGCAAATATAATCATCATTATCCCATTTGCTCCTTCTCCTTATTTCTTCTACAGTGCTGTTTTCATCCACTTCAGGGCAGGGAGTACTTAGCACATAAACCACCTTGAGACTTGTCAACAGAAAATGCATCTTCTTCTGCCATCTCCTGAAATCGACTCCTTCAAACTTTTCCAGTTTGTTCACTTTCATCATTTCCTTTGCATTCGCCATTAGTGATGAAAATTGTTCTATTAGATTGTTATTTGCGAATAAGGAAAGTGACGAAAAACCAACACCGAAACGACTTAGCGCTTTCCTAATAGAACAATTCGACCCTTATTTCAGTGCAGGGTTGTACCGAATTTTCTACTGAGATATGACGGTGTTTCTCTGAGTTTGCACTGAAAACAGAGATATAACTATGTCGTATTTTTGTGCAGATTTTTGTTCTCGTTTACGGATTTGATCAAACCTCTATGATATAGAGTTTGAAGGAGAAGGGATACGAGTTTGAAGAGTTGTGACTCTTCATGAATTCCCACCAAAATCTGTTGAACAGATTTTGGCGCCATAGTGTACCGTATGAACCTGGTACCGTGAATTCGCAATTAATTATATATAAGCGTACACTCCGTACGTCCCCCGAACCTATATTATATTATATTGAATTCACACATCCGTAAACCAAACCCGAGTACGCTAAAATGAAACGGTATTTACACTTAAATCACCAACATCCGACTTAAGATTAAAACTGGTTGCGAATGAATTTGTGTTTATGAATTGATTGGAAAATTAGATGATGATTTTTTTGTGTGATGAATTTGTGTCTGTGAATGAAAGTCAATTAGGAGGAGGATGATGGTGATGATGAAGGTGGTTGTTACTTGTTGTGTTGTGGAATGTAACTTCTATTGTGTTTTGTGTTTTGGTGTGAGAGAAAGTGATGGGGAAGTTGTAATTGTGATTTTAAAGTGGGGGTGAGAGTGTAGGTGGGGTGGTATGTAAAGTGTGAGTGGGGGAAGGGAGTAGACCCGATAATGATCCGATTTGAATAATCTGTCTCGAATAAAATTAATTTCGATCTATAATCTTAATTGGTGCGACACAATTTTTATTGACTCAAGAGGTTTATTAGCGTATACAGATCGTTATCGTTCGAAAACTAAAAATAACAGACGTGAAATTGAACTCAAAATATTCGAGACCAACTCGAACTTAGCCTAATTCTTATTGACCTGAAAATGAAGACCAGATCCAAACCCATATGTGTTGGCTCGTTTTCCCTATCTAGCACCGAGGGGATTAGAAGGTTGATGGTGTGGTAAAGTGAGCCGATTGAAGTATTTGGTTTGATTGAGTTTGGGTTCTGAATATGGAGTAGAATATCCTATTTTGGAATCAATCGAATCCAATCCAGTTTGAACCGAAAAATACCCTTTATATTTATTTATTAAAACAGAGACCAAGGCAGCTGAGGTGACGCAACTCATTGGTCTCCATTCTGAAATACTCCATCACCCACATTAATCCACAGTTATTTTAGGCAATTACGCAAAATCTTTCTAATCAACCCATCTTCCTAATCAAGGTATAATATGTTGCATTCAACGTCTTGGGCTGCACAGTTTGGGCTGGACAATCCCTCTTCACAATCCCGTCTCCGCACTGAATTAACCTGGACATTATATCAGCTAAATTAACCCTTGATTCAAAATATGAGTCCCTCATGCATCTATTAACAGTATTCTTTAATATGGGGACTACTTCTTGTCGTCCATAAATTTACTTAGCGTCGTCCATAATTTATGATTAAATTACAGATTTGCCCCTTTCAAATTTAGTAACCCAATTTGACATAACTACAATAACCTAATTTACGTTATTTAATTATTAAGCTAATTGAAATTAAAACTCGGACCACAAAAACATTAATTCTCGAATTAACAAAATGATTATTTTTTGAAATTTAATTGATCTACAATTGTTTGGAACATGTCGAACGTGGAAAATAATATTTCTTTTGATTTGAATTTGCCCTATACCGAGAACAATTTGGACGATGATGACATTGTCGAGGTTAGTTCTCGTTGTTGTCAATGCAGTTATTATTCGACTTGTTTTATTGGATATGCGAAAAAAATTACGTTAACTCAACTACGCTGTATCCACGTCTCTCCCCAAGAATAGGCATGAGAGAACCACATCCCTTCCTGGGTGGAGGTGTAGATCTCCCATGCCCAGGAAGAGAAGTAGGAGTTCTATGCCCCTTTCTGGGTAGAGATGTAAATCTCCCACGCCTCTATCCAGGAAGAGAAGTGGGAGTTCTATGCCCCTTTCTGGGTAGAGGTGTAGATCTCCCACGCCTCTATCCAGGAAGAGAAATGGGAGTTCTATGCCCATTCCTGGGTAGAGGTGTAGATCCCCACGCCTCTGCACAGGAAGAGAAGTGAGAGTTCTAGGAAGAGAAGTGGGAGTTCTATGCCCCTTCCCGGATAGAGGTGTAGATCTCCCACGCTTCTGCACAGGAAAAGAAATAAAAATTTAATTCTCCGTCGTGAATTGTAACTCGTATTTTCCACGCTTTATCAAAGTGATTAGTGTGGAGTTGGGCATGAAACTCATAAATTTTAGGTAAACCAAGACCATAAACAGAAATTGATTTGCCCTAAAGTACAGAAATTAAGAAATTATTTACCTTGACTTCGAATTGAGATGACACGACAGAATTAATTGGAGTGAGATTGCTTGAAATCGTTTTTCAAATTTTAATTTTTTTTTACTGAAGTAGAGGAGGAAGGTAAAAGGAAGAAGGTGGATGGGATAAGGAAGAAAGTGAATAAAGAGGAAGGTGAAGAGTTAGCGAAGTGAGGGGTAAAAATGGTAATACGGTTAAAATACGGACGACGCTAAGTAAATTTATGGACGACAAGAAGTAAAAGTGTTTAATATTTGCAAATATTTTTCCTTATCTGACTTTTTTTTTTAAAAAAAAAAATCTGTTCATTTCAGATGCTATTTTGTCCGTCAATTTTTATATATTCTTTAAAACACTAATTAATTTGACACATACCTTCTGATAATGTTACTTCAAACCGTCTAGAATCTTTTATACTGAAATTATAACCAAAAAGTAAACTAATATTTACCGGATATTATATTTTTATTTTACAGAATATTGCTTGATGTTACTGTGGACATGACATAGGTTCACCCCGACGCGGCCACGCGCGGGTTTGGGGAGGCGAATGAATCTCCATATGAGAATGGATCGAATTTAAATTTAGGTCTATGTGGAGTCGCCACCGAATTTTGTGGTTATTCGGAACCATTCGAGCCCACTCTATGTCGTAGTGGTCCGTATACAAAATACGGCCCATTTCCGATGTCAGAGTTTATTGGGCTCGTCCCTTTGCATTGCGATACCGATACCGACATTATCGGATATCGTGTATGAATGACTCTCGTGCACCAACGGTTTCGGGCATCCGGAAACCGAGGTTCTGAGTAAGGGGTGAGGGTACGTGTTGGGAAGCCCACAAAGGACACCCAACCCCGCCCGCACATTAGCGGCCTCTACTAAGAATTCGAATGACTTACAATACGCGCGTTAGTAAAACGGGAAAAAATGCTTGTGCAAACATTGTTTTTCCTAGGCATGTGAATGAAATTGAAAAGTGGGTTTCTATGTCAATTTAATGCAATTAATTCTACGTCAAAGTGGAATTTTAGCATGTGGGTTCATTTAGTACAATAAACGAACAATAATTAAATTGGCAAAAGAAATAACAAACGCGTTAGTAACGATGTAATGATATAACGAATAATAACAGTTTGTGCAAATATGAAATGAGATGAAAAGGTGCAAATAAGAGATGCATGGTTTGAAAAGATAGTAATACACATGATTGATTAAACATATGTTGACCTAAGTCGTAAAATACAATCGAGTTTGAAAATAGGAGAATGTACGACTCATTGTTTTGGTCGTGATGAGGCTACTCGGTCGAGTGGTCGATGGACTCGATCGAGTAGACCTGTAAAAAGCGATTCTGTTTTGCGTTATGGACCATACTCGGCCGAGTTATTGACCAACTTGGTCGAGTACATGGCCACTCGACCGAGTCACTGTGAGACTCGATCGAGTGGTGGTCGTAATTAGCATTCTGACTCGATTTTAGGGTGTCACTCGATCGAGTGACTAAGGCACTCGGTCGAGTGGCACCTGTACGAACTTGGTTCGTTTGCAATTTAAATGTTGATTTTGAAATTGCTTTTGATTTTTGATAATTCGACGGTTTTACCAAATCAGACATAAATATTGCACAATTTATGTTCGACTTGGTTTTTTACTAATCGCGAATTTTGTTGAACCGAATATAAATATTGTTGGATTTATGCCCGATTCTAGATTTAAATACTCGTTGTATCCCATATTCGATTATTTGAATCGATATGGAATACTAGAGTGAAATAAAAAAAAAGATAAATTGATTTTAGTCGTTTTAAATTAATTATCGCGATATGAACAAATCACGTTAATTAATTCATATGACTTGATTGTTAGATCGACATCCAATTATGGAATTGGTATCGAATCCAAAATCGACGCTTTACTTGAATAAAAAAACTTGATTCCCTCGACTTCTCCGACATGGAAATTGGGGATTGTGATGTCGGATCCGTGTCAACGGGTTTCGACCCTTATTAAAATTGATTTTTAAAGAAATTGATGGATGCAAGATTGACGATGATGATGACGAGAAATAATAACGAATTGTTGTTTAAGTTAATTTATCTCAATAATCAAATAGTCGGGGTACCGGGATAAGCGACCGACGACGCGTGTGCAGTACACTTGTATATGCGGTTTTCCTTATCCCTGTATCCTTCTTATTCGACACAAATCGATAAATATTTTAATGCTTTGATATTAGTAGTATTATCGATATTATGAATGCGAAGAACAAAATAAAAAAAAAACAAAAAAAGAAAACGACGAAAAAGGGACGCGGACGACGAAGAGAGGAAAGGGAGAAAAGAGAGGGTTTTGACACCGCGGTAGTAGAAAAAACACCTACCGCGTCGCTTTAATTACGTCGGTTGTAAACACAAACGATGCAAAAAGGAGTTTTGCATCAATTTGTTGTAAAAACCGACGCATTTAAAAGAAGTTTTGCGTCGGTTTGTATTAAAAAAACGACGTATTTGATCAAATGCATCAGTTTTAATTTCCAACCGACGTAATGACTATGTATTTTTGCGTCGTTTCTAATTAAAAAGCGATGCATTTTATATGTTTACATGGCACCAAAATTATAAATATGGGATTGTCTTTATTGCGTCGCTTCTACTCAATAAAACGATGCCATAGATAACTATCAATTGCATCGATTTTAAAATGAACCGAAGAATAATAATTTCATAAATATAGAAAAGGATAAATTTCCTTTCAATATATATATTATTTGTGATTGTTGTGTGCTAAATTTAGACCGTTTTCCCCTCCATTTAGACCCGTTTTTCCCTCGTTTTGCGAGTTTTGAGTGCGATTATCGCCATATTTTGCGTACTTCTTGCATTAGCGTCTCTCTTGTGCGTTTTACGTGTTTTTGGTAGTTTTTCTATCATTTGATAGGATTTGGCGCCGAAATCACGATTGAGCTTCCACGAGCACAAGAGAAAGGAAAACCGTCCAAAGAGCAAAGCACACAACTTAAAGTTTAAAGCCATCCGATCGAACAAACGAAGAATGAGACAAGACTCGAGGCCAGAAAAATGACCAGGCGAAATTTTACCCGGTGAGACACCACCGGGCGAAATTTCACCCGACGGAAAAAAGTGCCTCCCGAAGATTTTCCGAGCTCCCCACCGGGCGAAACTGACCGGGCGAAATTTCGCCCACCGGGTGAAATTTCGCTCGATGGTGAAGACGTGCCGAAAACGCGAAAAATCGAAGAAAATCTCACCGGGCGAAATTTCACCCGGTGAGAATTACTGACATGTCCGCGGGGCGAAATTCCACCCCATGAAGAAGCAAAGGGAGATTGTCTCACTAATGGAGCAAAAAGATGGATTTGGGCTTTAGGTTAAGGATCCATTAAGAGAATTACTATATATATGTTATCCTAATGCATTGCCTAACTCACCTCTCCATTGTGTTAAGGAGGGAAGACATTACACCACTCCACCACTTTATTACACCATCAATTAGTAGTAGTAGTAGTAGTAAAAATCCTACAAAATTCCTAGTAGTTTATATAGTAATTAGTAGTAGATCTACACAATTCTCATCAACAATTGTTAGATCTCAAGTTTGTAGAAGATTATTCAAGGTTTTATTGAAGATTTGTGGGTTTATTGGAGGATTAGTGACAAATTCTCCATTTTATTCATCAAAGATTCAATCTTTATCTATGATAACTTCTTATTTCTTTTAGATCTTCATAGTTGGTACAATTCTCTTCCACTCTCTAATCTCTATTTAGTTTTTTGTGTTATTTTATCATCATCATCTTCTTTTAATCTTATTAATTTGCATGTTTTGATGATTTCCATAATGTTGAGTGAGTAGATTTCTTGTTGGGGAGTTTAGGGATGAGGGCTTGGTTTATTTGAATATAGGGATGTTGGTGGGTTGCTTGCATGTTGGTTTATCTTATTTATGGTGTTGTGTCATCGTTGTTTTAGTCCGGCCAACTAGACCGACCTTGACTAATTTCTATCAATATGGGGAAACTCGGGGTAGAAATTACCATGACTAGGGACTTACCTTCATTCACCGCGAAAGCGGGTTTTTAGGTGAGTTTATCGACATTGTGACAATAACTCGATCCCGACCTTCTTAGACCCCAAGTACCGAATCCCGACTTCTCCCTAACGCTTTTCCCTAAATTGATCAACTCTAAACCACCATCGCACTAATCCCTCTAGTATAGACTCGACCTCAAAAAGAAAACCCCCCTTCTAAGGCATCGAACACGACACTTTAAGCTTCACAAACACACACCGTTCCCTGTGGACCGACCTCGACTTACCACGATTACTTGTTTGTTTTTGTGATAATTCCGAGTCTACAAATATCGTTTGATCCCCCGTCCTTCGTTAAAACGACCGAACCGATTGGGAGGCGATCAGTGATACATGATAATTTCAAATATAAAAAAAATTCCTTCAATATACATTATTATCACTAGTAGACATCTATGAAAAGACAACGATTGTGGAAACATATAATGTTATTAGGCGCACAAAGTAGAAAAAAAAGACTATTAACTTCAGTTGTATATATACATTGGTGGGAAAGAGTTTTTTTAGACCTATCAAAACTTGGTTCGACCCGAAAAACCAACTCGTTTTTTAGGGTCATAATTTCGTTTTCTTTTATAAAATTTTGACCAGCGATCTGTATAACTTGACCCGAGAACTTGCCGTTTTAAAACTATAATCCATAAGGCCATAACACACCTTAAACACCTGTTGTAACTTCTTCGAGCATCTCCCACGATTACCAAATCCCAAAATCCCAAACATCATAAACCAAGACAAACCCCTTCTCTTCTTCAATGAATCAACCCAGAAATCGACGACGACCAGCATCTCCCTCGATCCTCACCCAAACGACGATCACCACGCCGGCCACTAAGTTCTCACCGCCTTAAGTCTGCAATTATCGTCTATGCTTGGACAAACGACCACGCAACCAAGATAAACGACCACAGTTCCAGCTTCCTTCGAAGAACGACGGCCACCACAGGTCGTTGATAGCCACCATTCAACCGCCACCGTATATCGACCACCACCTTATTCCACCAATTTTAGGTATTTCTTCTTATGTAGATTATAATTTAATGGATTGATTTAGGGTTTTGTTGGTTATTCTTTTTCATTCTTTTATCAGTGCTTCTGGAATGTGGTTAAACAGTAAAATTGCGACGACTACAAAGTAATCCAGCAATGGAAACGACTCTATCCGACGATTTGATTAACACTCGTGCTATTTTCTCTAATTCTGAGGTATTCCCAACATAAATAGCTTCAGCTCATATGTGAAAATTTCCTCCGACATTGTTCTGAGATTTTGCAATTGTGTCAGGAGGTTAACATCTCCTAACATCAAATCATGCTATTTGTTTGGTTGTTGTGGTGATCATCTTCCATAAATTGTCTAAATTTGTTTTGTTAAAATTTATTCATGGTACACATTTTCGCGTTTGTTTTGTGAGGTAGTACACATTTGATTCAAGGTAGTGAGTTTGGATGGAGGGATTTGGAGGAAAATGGAGGGAACGAAAAAATAATACTTCGTACTACATTTGAGCAGAGTCTTAGTGAGTTGAAAAGGGAGGAAAAGTGAGCTGAAAACGAGACTGAGGAGAGTTAATAAGAATGAGCAGTCTTAATGGTAATGCATTATTATTCAAATGTTAGCTAGACTCTTAATGTTCTTTGGAGAATAAATTATTAGTTAGGAAAATTATTATGTTGTGTTTTAATTCATTGTATGTAAGCTGTAGCGTGAACATGTGGTGTTTAGTTCATATAGATTGAGATTTCTAGATTGTATTTCTATTTCCTAAAAGTTGAGATTTGTGATAGCTTTTGTTAGACGTTGATCTGGGTAAAACAAAAAGGAAATAAAAGATTATTTAGTGGCATGCGGAGGAACATAATCAAATAGGAATTAAGTAGCAATGCTAAGTGAAATTAAGTAGATGACTTCTCAAGGAGCGAGAATTTATTGGTAAATCTTGGTGTATTCATGTTTCTGTAGGTGAACATTTATGTTATTAAATTATTATTCCCCTGTTATATTATTATTCATTTAGAGTTGAAGATCATTGCCACAATTGTGAGACAAAATTCTATCTATGCTTCATATCAAACCTAGGATTTTATTCAAGTTCTGATTATTCAAAATATGCACCTCGCTTTTGTAGAAGATGTATCACATGTGAGCTAGATTAGCGACACTAGTAGAATTTTTGCCGTGTTCATGTAAGCCTCATAACTGCTCTAGGAATCGTAGTCGTGGGTGAACAGGTACCTGTAAATAAACTTCATCTCTGACAAATTGCTTACTTTTTGTGTTTTTTCTTCTTCTTCCTTCAGTTTTTTTCTACATTTGAGATGTAGAAAACAAAGCCTACTCAACATAGCATTCGAGAACTCAGAGCATTAGGCTTAACTCCTCATCTCCTTGCATGCCGTTCTGCACAGGTTAGTTGCTTTGACAATCAAGCTACTATACATATGAGGTGGGCTTACATTGCGGTTTTTTAATCGAATGAGCTAGTTATTGAGTAGTCCTGACTCTCTTGAATTTTTATATGCTAAAAAATACGGCTATTTTTTTTCTTAACCTCTTGCTATATAACGGTATTGATCAATATAGGTGATTGCAAGTTCAACCATGTGAATTGAAGATATGAATATGGCTAGAGAGGTTTGGGCTTCAGATTGTTTAAAGAACATGTAAATATGTGATTGGTTTATCTTAGTAACCTTGTCCATTTGTGGGATTATCGTTTTGATAGATTTTTAGATGCATTATCATTGACACTACATTGTAATGAAAGAAATGTAATGTTTTGCATTTCATGCATTAGTGGTTGATTGGAGTTTTATCGCAGATATTTCATTTTTATAATTTCGAATTATTACTATTATGTGGAGGTGCTGAAGAAAATTCGCTAGCAAATATTTCATTAAAAAAAAGGCATTGCATTATTCGATACAATCGACACAAAAATGCCAGTAGTTTTTTTATAATTTTCAATTATTACTATTATGGGGAGGTGCCGAAGAAAATTCACTAGCAAATATTTCATTAAAAAAAAGGCATGGCATTATTCGATACAACCGACACAAAAATGCCAGTAGTTGCGTCGCTTCTAAAATATTAAAGCAAAAAAATAATTCAAATGCGCCAGTTCTAACAAAAAAACGGATGCAAAAGGTCACTACTTGCGTTGGTTCATTTGATATAATCGATACAAAATAGTCAATAATTGCGTCGCTTTTAATAATTACGAAGCAAAAACTCACATACCACGTCGGTTATAAATATTTTTTACGTCACTCCTTTTATTATTGAAAACAATAAAGTTATCAATTGCGTCGCTTCTAACAAAAACGATGCATGATGGTTATCAATTGCGTCGGTTCTTGAACTTTTTTGCGTCGTTTGTTTTGGTACAACCGATGCATTAAAACAGTTTACGCGTCGTTTCTAGACAAGAACCGATGCAAAGGTAAATACATTTTGCGTCAGTTTGAAACCGACGCAAGGCAAAAGCGTCCTCTTGATAGGCATCGCCTCAATAACGATGCAAATGGCCATTTAGAACCGACGCGATAGGGGGTTTTTCCACTAGTCCTACATGTTCTTGTCTCGGTGCGGACTCGTAACCGTGGCTTCTACACAAGAGTCTTCGAGGTTTTACGTAGGTTAAGTTATGGTGGCTCGGGATTGGTTCCTAAAACTAGGTTTAGGGTTTTGCTAGTGTCGGATTGCTAGGGTTTGATTAGGGTTTGTAAAAGACGTAGTGTGTGTGTGTATGATTGCTCTAGGGTTTTGAAAGTTAGGGTTTTGTAAAGATGTGTAATGTGTTGCATGGGGTTGTTTATATAGGAAGAGCTAGGGCACCCGGTTTAGGGTTACTCGACCGAGTATGAGGCTAACTCGGTCGAGTGGCCCGTGAAGCCTGCCGCCGGGCTTGAAACACGCCCACTCGATCGAGTGGGTGGGTCACTCGATCGAGTGGCCCAGTCGGGTTGCACGGGTCCATTGTTTTGGACCTTGACTTTGGGTGTTTGATGGATTTTGTGTTTGACTTGGACTTTTGAGGATTGTATGGCTGTTTTGTGTGTCTCGGAAACGACTTTGACCGGGGTTGACCCAATCGTAAAAAGTCGGTTTTAATTCCGGTGTCGGTTTTGGCCCAAATTAGTCTTGTTTGACTCGGAACGATCCACTGGGCCTGGATTCGAGGTTGTTTTTGTGAGATTTGTACTCCGTAAGTGTGTTAGCCAGCGATTAATGGATTTAAGCCTGGATCCGAGCGCGTAAAAACACGTTAGCGTCCGATCATCATCGGGTGTTTTTTGGAAACTGCCATAGACACCTGGCAGTAAAAATGCGGGTGTCTACAGAGCCCTCACTCTGACTGAGGCTTGGACAGGGCGAAAGTCAGAGTAGCTACCAAGCCTGTTAAGACCTGGTAGACTTCTGGTCGGGTCGTTTATAGTCCGTTAGACTCGCGTGAAGGGCTCGCCAGCCACAAGACAGAAATCATACCTGAGCTTGATGATTGTACTTCGTGGGGAATTTGGGCTTGTCGCGTAAGCCCTGGGTGTGCCTGTGTGTTGGCTCATCCCGTGCTATCCCGGAAAATGCTGTTGGGGAGATTTGATGACTTGCATGTCTTTGCTTGAGTCATACCTGTATAAGTTACATAAAAATGCATGCAACACGTAGGTAGTAAAATGACTCGTGCTGGGGAAAATAATTTTTGAAGTTTTTGAAATTTTGAATTTGAAATCCTGAAAGCAATCACGAGCTAGGTTTTCAAAATGGAAAGGGGTAGAAAAGAAATTCGCAGTTTAAATAGATTGAAATCTGACCTTGTCGAAAAAGATCTTTTTTCAAATGGCTAAATTTTGCAAATTTCAAAGTGGAATTTGAAGAGAGGGGCCTACTGACAGACTCGACTCTGGACGCGACAGGACGAGTTGACTGACACGGACTGGACTCTCTAAGGGTTGGACCGTGACTCGGTAAGGGTGTGGGCCGCCTAACAAGACTCTTAAGTTGCGCTATCCCGTAGCCTAGGCGAGTGGCAACACGGTCGCACATCAAAATGGGATAGATATGCTATGGGGGGATTACAGTAGCCTGTAATGAGACTGTTTTAGTCTGGCGCCCTTCTGGATTTCCTATTTTAGGATACTTTTCCAAAATGGGTATTGCCTCGAGTCCTGACAGATTCTTGTCTTCGACTGAACCGAGTACTAGGACATACTACGGAAAGGAGGCTAGATTTTTTTTTGGATTTATCTGGATTTTGTGAGTGGATGGAGGTCTTCTGTCTAAGAAAAGACCCCAGGACGACAAAGCTAGCTACTGAGAACATGACAGTGTCGTGACCGGAATGATAGTGCCTTTTTAATGTGTGTCAATGTGAGTGGTTGTGCCTCTGTTGAAAGGCTGCCTACGTATTCACGTGTAGTGAAATCAAACCAAGCCGTAGTTCAGTGTCGGAAGATGTATTATGGTGCCTATTCTAATAGGACTTCGTGTGCAACTAGCCATAATGACGGTTGTAGGCTAGGTGCATTCCCAGTGATGTCTTGATCAAAGGGCTTGAATGGTTAGGATATTAATCCTGTGACTGTGAGCGTTCTCCAGGGGTAGCCCCCAGAGGTGGTGTGAACTACTTGGGCATGTTCTATGCCGACCGCAAGTTGAATTCCCGTGCTTGGGGTTGGTAATTGGTTTGGATGAGAAGAATTGGGACGAGATTTTAACGAGTTTTGCTCTCGGGGATTTTAACGAGTTTTGCTCTCGGGGATTTTAACGAGTTTTGCTCTCGGGGATTTTAACGAGTTTTGCTCTCGAGGATTTGACGAGTTTTGCTCTCGGGAATTTGACGAGTTTTGCTCTCGGGGATTTTAACGAGCTTTGCTCTCGAGGATTTGACGAGTTTTGCTCTCGAGGATTTGACGAGTTTTGCTCTCGGGGATTTGACGTATTTGGGAATATGGTGCTAGGAAGTAAATGGCCTTGATGACTCAAAATCTGGAGCTCGGTTCTGTGGAGCTAAGGCTTCGAGAGCCGGTTTGATAATGAAGTAAACGGCCTTGACGACTCGAAATCTGGAGCTCGGTTCTGTGGAGCTAAGGCTTCGAGAGCCGGTTTGATAATGCGGGATCTGGTTTCCATGTCTGTCCTAATGGTTAGGGGTATCCTATGGAGCTTGAATCCTCAAAATTCCGGGCTGTCTCTGGCCTGGGTCTCGGGAAGGTCTTGAGGGTTGTAATGTGGGAAGGCTAGATGTGGTGTTAGCTGACCAGCTTGATTGTGACTCCCCTATTGGATGGTATTGATAATTTTGAATTTGACCGTACCACCGTCAAAGGATTTTCACTTAAGTTGACCGTTGACCACGGTCATGGGTATTTGATTTTTTTTACCGTACCCTGGTCGTGGGGCTTTCACTTTTTTTGACCGTTGACCACGGTCATGGGTATTCTGAATTTTTTTTGATGATGGCCTGCTTTTTTTTGTTTTGGCCTTTTTCTTTTTTTCTCATGGACTTTCGATTATTATTATTATTTTTTTGTCCAGTTTTCTTTTTTGATGGCCTTTCTTTTGGCCCTTTCTTTTTTTTTTTTCTTTTTTTTTGCCGGTCAGACTAACACCTAAGGTAGGGATTGGTCAGTCTTATTGGAGGGGTGTTTTATTGTGGGAAATGGGCTTGCCTCCCATCTTAGACCCAAACTAGAAGACTACCTAGATTTGTCATAGGATTTGATATGCTCCTGCTAAGGGTAGTTATGCGGCTTTTCTATACCAGACATGGAATAGGTAAAAGGAAAACACGGGCTCGGTTTCCTGCAGTCATTATAGATGTGCCTATAATAGTCACGTGCGTGTGCTCACAGTGTATGATGGTGTTCATCATGTTCTCGGAGACACATAAGGAAAGTGTATATGAGAAAGAATATTGAAAGATGATTTTATTGGATTTTGAAAGGGAGGACAGAATACAATTGACTCTGACTTTGACTTTGACTTTGACTTCGACTTTGAAGGGAATAGTACATCTTAGACTCGGACTCAGACTCGGACTCAAATCAGATCCGGACTCTCGGATAATGTTGTCATTAGTCGTCGGCTTCTAAGGACTCGAGTTGATGTCCAGTATAGCCTTTAGTAGAAACTTCACCCAGATCTTCATTGTGTCGAAGATCGTCTTCAATCCTAATGCCCATTTTGGTAAGTACGACAAAGTTTGAAATGTCGGCATACCTAAGATGGACGCGGTAAGAAGGTAGGAGGTTGTTGATGAATGCCTCCACTAGTGTCTTCTCGTTGGGCTTGTCTACCAACTTCACACTCTCGGCCCTCCATCTTTGAAGATATTTAGTGAACCCTTCTTTGGGCTCTTGGGCCATGACTTCCAGAGTACGCATTGTAGTCTGGATCTTGATATTATCGGCGTAGTTCCGAGCGAACTCTGTTGCCACGTCATCCTAAGTCGGGTATTTCTTGGAATCGAGCCTGTAGTACCAGGCTTTGGGGTGCTTCTGGAGGGAGGAAGGGAATAAGTGCTTAAACATGGTGGACTTTACCCCTTGGACCGCCATGAAATCTTTGAAAGCCCGGATGTGATGGACCAGGTCTCCAGTATCCTCAAACATTGGAATTCCCGTAAGGTTGAGGTTGGCAGGTAGCTCGTCATTCAAAGGTGAGTAGGAACGAGCATTTTCAGTGTGGATTGAATTGTTCGTCGACAGACGAACCTGTTCTTCGAGCCTGCGAACAGCGCTGATTAGCTCAGCCATGGGCCCAGTGGGCTCAGATCCCTCAACTAGGGCCGTTTTCTCCATGGTGCTTAGGCGGGTGGATAAAGTCGCTTGGTTAGCCTGGATGGCGGCCAGTTGGGTCTCGATCTTGGTCAGAGCGTTTTTCAATTCGTCCATCTTGCGTTGGCGTCTGATTTCGGGTGGCCTGTCTGTAAGAACACCACGTAATCAGAAAGGTTGCTTCGGAACTCAAACTCACCAAGGCATAGGAAATAGCGCAAGAGGAGGGACGGCCCCGGTTTGACTCGGGTTAGACTTCCCTAAGACAAATGTGTAGGGTACGATTCTCGGAGTGACATATGATTAATCACTCCGTCGGAGAATAGCTCCCAATGTGAGACTAAGGACTTAGATGGTGTGGTATCTAAGTGACTTAAAGGTGGGTTATGTGAGACACGTGTAAGACATGACCCTTAGAGAAACCGTGATTGATCGCCCTGCTAAGGGGTAGTCCCCAAGTGGGATTGAAGATTTTGTTAAGACTCGCGTGTGGGACGAGTGACCCTTAGACGTAAGGACCGTGAATCTTTTGTTATAGGGCTATGCCTTGTAAAAGGTTGACTCGGAAAAGACACCTAGACGGGTGACTTGTGAAATGTGGGCCTTCCTTAGAATTCGGCGGGTGGGCCTAGTCCCGTTCGAAGGAAGGTTCACGTGAGACATCCCCAGACTTTTAGACTCGATTGTGTTGACGGGCCCTCCTTTGTAGGGGTTTGTCCTACGTAGGTGGGTCTTGCCTTAGTCTAATAAGGCGGACTGGGAAAGGGAAGAAACTTGTGATGTAAGATCGACAGAGTTTCGACGCTACGGACCTTGACAACTTAAGACGCGACCCGACACTGCTAAATACGGGAAGTCCTAGAAGAGGAAGTTTTTGAAAATTGATGATTTTTGCAAAAAAGGACCGAGTAAACTCGGTGGATGGCCCAAATTTCCGAAAGCGGACGAAAAGTCATTGGGCCACGGGTTTTGAAAGTTCGAAATGTTTTTTCGAGTTTTGAATTGGGCGGCATACCGTCTAGAAAATAGGCTATTTTGAGTAAAATCGTAAGTCCTAAATTCGGTATGTGTCCCGGGTTTTGAAATTGAATAGTTTGAAAAAAGATGCAATCTTTGAAAAAAGACGGTTTTTTGAAAACGACTCGGAAACCAAGTAGCACGTAGTCACACAAGCATTATAACGACGCCATGTATGCTCTATACTAAGTCTCGGTCGGTCTATAGGGGGTCTATACCAGTGTACATAGTCTAGACGTTGATCGGGACGGACTTCCTAAGTCGAGTTGATCTTAGAACATGCCGCGAAACCCACTCGAATAGACTATGGACACCTTTTGACATATCCATATTGGAATACATCAACGGTATAGTGGGACGTCGGTCACGAGTACCGGTTCGGGAAAATATGGGTTATGCATGAACCGTAAAACTAAAACGCGTATTGTATTTGTCAAACGATTTCTATTCGAGTCTCACCCTGAGGATGCCGATGGTAAGTCACGCATCAGTTAATCCCCAGCGGAGTCGGCAAATTGTGGACATGACATAGGTCCACCCCGACGCGGCCACGCGCGGGTTTGGGGAGGCGAATGAATCTCCATATGAGAATGGATCGAATTGAAATTTAGGTCTATGTGGAGTCGCCACCGAATTTTGTGGTTATTCGAAACCATTCGAGCCCACTCTATGTCGTAGTGGTCCGTATACAAAATACAGTCCATTTCCGATGTCAGAGTTTATTGGGGTCTACCCTTTGCATTGCGATACCGATACCGACATTATCGGATATCGTGTATGAATGACTCTCGTGCGCCAACGGTTTCGGGCATCCGGAAACCGAGGTTCTGAGTAAGGGGTGAGGGTACGTGTTGGGAAGCCCATAAAGGACACCCAACCCCGTCCGCACATTAGCGGCCTCTACTAAGAATTCGAATGACTTACAATACGCGCGTTAGTAAAACGGGAAAAAATGCTTATGCAAACATTGTTTTTCCTCGGCATGTGAATGAAATTGAAAAGTGGGTTTCTATGTCAATTTAATGCAATTAATTCTACGTCAAAGTGGAATTTTAGCATGTGGGTTCATTTAGTACAATAAACGAACAATAATTAAATTGGCAAAAGAAATAACAAACGCGTTAGTAACGATGTAATCATATAACGAATAATAACGGTTTGTGCAAATATGAGATGAGATGAAAAGGTGCAAATAAGAGATGCATGGTTTGAAAAGATAGTAATACACATGATTGATTAAACATATGTTGACCTAAGTCGTAAAATACTATCGAGTTTGAAAATAGGAGAATGTACGACTCATTGTTTTGGTCGTGATGAGGCTACTCGGTCGAGTGGTCGATGGACTCGATCGAGTAGACCTGTAAAAAGCGATTTTGTTTTGCGTTATGGACCATACTCGGCCGAGTTATTGACCAACTCGGTCGAGTACATGGCCACTCGACCGAGTCACTGTGAGACTCGATCGAGTGGTGGTCGTAATTAGCATTCTGACTCGATTTTAGGGTGTCACTCGATCGAGTGACTAAGGCACTCGGTCGAGTGGCACCTGTACGAACTTGGTTCGTTTGCAATTTAAATGTTGATTTTGAAATTGCTTTTGATTTTTGATAATTCGACGGTTTTACCGAATCGGACATAAATATTGCACAATTTATGTTCGACTTGGTTTTTTACAAATCGCGAATTTTGTTGAACCGAATATAAATATTGTTGGATTTATGCCCGATTCTAGATTTAAATACTCGTTGTATCCCATATTCTATTATTTGAATCGATATGATATATTAGAGTGAAATAAAAAAAAAAAGATAAATTGATTTTAGTCCTTTTAAATTAATTATCCCGATATGAACAAATCACGTTAATTAATTCATATGACTTGATTGTTAGATTCGACATCCAATTATGGAATTGGTATCGAATCCAAAATCGACGCTTTACTTGAATAAAAAAACTTGATTCCCTCGACTTCTCCGACATCGAAATAAATCCCTAAGGATTGTGATGTCGGATCCGTGTCAACGGGTTTCGACCCTTATTAAAATTGATTTTTAAAGAAATTGATGGATGCAAGATTGACGATGATGATGACGAGAAATAATAACGAATTGTTGTTTAAGTTAATTTATCTCAATAATCAAATAGTCGGGGTACCGGGATAAGCGACCGACGACGCGTGTGCAGTACACTTGTATATGCGGTTTTCCTTATCCCGGTATCCTTCTGTTTCGACACAAATCGATAAATATTTTAATGCTTTGATATTAGTAGTATTATCGATATTATGAATGCGAAGAACAAAATAAAAAAAAACGAAAAAAGAAAACGACGAAAAAGGGACGCGGACGACGAAGAGAGGAAAGGGAGAAAAGAGAGGGTTTTGACACCCTCAACCTACATGTTCTTGTCTCGGTGCGGACTCGTAACCGTGGCTTCTACACAAGAGTCTTCGAGGTTTTACGTAGGTTAAGTTATGGTGGCTCGGGATTGGTTCCTAAAACTAGGTTTAGGGTTTTGCTAGTGTCGGATTGCAAGGGTTTGATTAGGGTTTGTAAAAGACGTAGTGTGTGTGTGTGTATGATTGCTCTAGGGTTTCGAAAGTTAGGGTTTTGTAAAGATGTGTAATGTGTTGCATGGGGTTGTTTATATAGGAAGAGCTAGGGCACCCGGTTTAGGGTTACTCGACTGAGTATGGGGCTAACTCGGTCGAGTGGCCCGTGAAGCCTACCGCCGGGCTTGAAACACGCCCACTCGATCGAGTGGGTGGGTCACTCGATCGAGTGGCCCAGTCGGGTTGCACGGGTCCATTGTTTTGGACCTTGACTTTGGGTGTTTGATGAGTTTTGTGTTTGACTTGGACTTTTGAGGATTGTATGGCTGTTTTGTGTGTCTCGGAAACGACTTTGACCGGGGTTGACCCAATCGCAAAAAGTCGGTTTTAATTTCGATGTCGGTTTTGGCCCAAATTAGTCTTGTTTGACTCGGAACGATCCACTGGGCCTGGATTCGAGGTTGTTTTTGTGAGATTTGTACTCTGTAAGTGTGTTAGCCAGCGATTAATGGATTTGAGCCCGGATCCGAGCGTGTAGAAACACGTTAGCGTCCGATCATCATCGGGTGTTTTTTGGAAACTGCCATAGACACCTGGCAGTGAAAATGCGGGTGTCTACAGTTACAAAATAAATCTATACCCCAATAAATTTAGTTGATATGGAACTGAATCTTTTAAATAAAAAATCACCAAATCCACTTATTCTTATCAATAGTGAATAATGTATATTCATTTAATAAATATACCCTAATGCATTTATTACAATATCCCTTTTATACTGAAATTTTAATCAATAAAGTAAACTAATATTTACCTAATATTATATTTTTATTTAACAGAATATGGCCTGGTGTTACAAAATAAATCTATACCCCCAATAACTTAAGTTGATATGGAACTGAATCTTTTAAATAAAAATCTTTTAAAGATCATATTGTGTTAGTTAAATTTCTATGTCGTTTTGAAGTGGTATAATAGGGAAGAAATTAGATGGGTCAGTAAAGTGGAAGAAAAAACTGAGAAGTTGTACTGAAATTAAGTCTCGAGTTTTGAGATTGATCAAATGTGTTTTAAATCTTGAGTTCTGAGAATTTCACCTCAACTGCACATTTTATTCTCAATAAAAAAAATTATTTTTATTGTTCTAATTTTTTTCGATTGAAGAATTAGGCACGTTGAGTGAGAAGTTGTACAAGGTTTTCGTCTTTATCATGCAACCAGGGCGACTAAGAGGGGGTTCAGGGTAAGCGGCGGAACTGGGTCTCCAAATACTTGATTTGCACAAGATATGGAAGACGTCTTAATTATACAATGAAGCATGATCAACTTTCTTACTCTTCGTGTTAATGGAAGAATTTTTTGTATGGTAATCTAAGTATGATGATATTAGAGTAATTATATAAGATAAGTGAGTGTGTAAATGGGTAAGAACACCAATTTTATTGTGTGTGGTGATTTCTATGATTGGTTGTCCTCTTTTAATATTTTGTATTCTAATTTGTATCAAGTTCAGGTGAAAATATGTCATTCAGTATTTAAAATCATTTTCAAATAATTCACGGTAAAAAGACTCATAAAATGAGTCGTCTCTAAACTATTGATTCTATACAACCTATACTTTTTCGTTTTTTTAAGTCAAATTTGTGTCAACGGACCCACATGAGTTCTTAAACTTAGATACCGACCCTACCGTAAAAATATTATTCCTCTAAATTCAATAATTTCACAAATGTACCACGCAATAATATCTTTCTGTTATACAGCTTATTAATTTTTTTGATATGTTCTAACGCCAAAGAAAACGCCTCAACCCCGTAAATTTTCACGGATTAGTACACTAATATGAAAATAAACAGGTCTAATTTAAACCGATACTTCTTGTACGCTTATGCGATAAATCGATAATGCTCGTTAGGCGTTTAGTAGATTTAGATGACGAGGATGAATTTTATGGTGAAGCTTTGATCCTTTAACTACTTTATCAAACGGAAATCAAGAAAAACCCTTCTCCCTCCTTCCAACAAAAAACCCTAGCCTCCAAAAAAAAAAAAAAACTTGGGACTACCACCATTAATGGTGGTAAGCCCCCAATTTTTAATTTTTAATTAATTATATCGTTTTAATATTAGTATTATTAGTATTTTAGTTATAATAAGTCCTCTCCTCTTGGAGAGTTTCGCCCCCATCAATTGATGGGTTTCGCTCTCTCTTTAAGGAGAGATGTTAAATCTATTATAGTGGAGAGGACGCGGAAGATCATCAGTGCTATAATAGTTCATCACGTGGTATCTCAATTTATGTCAGATTGGCGGCTACAATCTATTGGGTTAGATGAAATTGATTCTCGTCAGAACATTGGAAGATCCGAAGACCCTCTTGTGAAAAGCTGTATCATTAAACAGCGATGTGTTGAAAGAGGATGTGCAGAAGCGGAGATCAAAATATTAGTGAGAGATCTTTATTTTAACGAGAATTTATTTTACTCAAATTTTATAGTATTGTATCCGTTCAATTTCGATATAAGTTGTAGATGTCGTATGACTTTTTATTAATGAAATGATCTATTCGCTAAAAAAAAACTACTTTATCAAACGAAAAGTGATGTATAGATAGACAATAATTTCATTTTTAAATGAAGTGATCGAAAGAAAGGCGACGAATCTACCATTAATTTTTTTAAGAGAAATTATATAAGATAATCTTATTTGTAATACCAACCTTTTATTATGAGAAAACGATCTTTGTTTAGGACAAGTTGAGGGACAACTCTTTTATGAACAATTCTCTATCATTTTAGTCGAAATATTATGAATCCTATTCTTGACATCGTTTACGACTAAAAAGAATTTTCATAGTCTTACATTATAAATAAAATATAAATATACTCCCTAGGTCTCGATCGTTTGTTAATTTTATTGAAAAAATCGTCACAAATAACATAAATTAAAAGATAAAAAATTATCGAGACGGAAAGAGTAGTTATACAAGACTCACCTTAATTTATTGTTATAAGTATACCCTAAAACTCCTATGAGACGGTCTTGCTTGCAATACTCGAAAAAAGATAAACATGTACAATGAGTAATTTAATATTGCAGATGAGTTTTTGTTTGTAGCTTACAAGTCATTGTAGCTCTACCAATCTATATTAGATTGTATTTAAAAAACATAAAAGAAAATGAAGTAGTTATTGGAGCGGTATGTACCCGAAAAATGAAGTAGTTAAAAAATCGATACAACAAGAAACACTACAAACATTTGTAGCTTGCCATTGGACTAGCTCTTATATGGAAGTCCAATGACAAGCTCCAACTCCTACCCGTGCTTGTACTATGTCCAACAATATCGATTTTGGTAACTACTTCAGTTTTTGGCTACATACCGTTTCAAACAGTGGATTGTAACATCTTGTACATTGCTTGGTCCACATGATTAGTATCATGCAATGCATTTTACTGCAATAAAAATTATCGTGAAATCATTTTATATGAGATTGTATAATAAAAATTGTTGACTAGTACTAGTACAATGTACTCCCTCCATTTTTTGTACGTTTCTCACAAATTTTGAAAAATGAGAAGAAACATAAAAGAGAGGATGAATATATTTTTGTGATATAAAGTTACAGAAATGGGCATTGTATATAAGTTGGGCCATCAACTTTTGCTATTATAAGCAAAAGGGATTTGTAAATATGGCCCATCAACTTATTCTATTTTATCAAGAGCTACCAAAACCGCCCCATTTAGTCATTAACCTTATATTAAAAATGAGAAATACATGACGGTTCAAATTGTCTCATACTCAAATACTAATACGAGTATATTATAAATAACTCACTCTATCTCTATGTATAATATAATTATTTAGAAAAATGTAGTTGGGTCCCATTTAAAAAAAGAAAGACCTTTATGGGTAGTACTTTTGTTGTGGTCAATTGGCATGTGAATTGCGTAAATGAGGACAGGATGAGAATGTGCCGAAATCACACCACTATTGAGAATCCTTTATTTTTTAAAGTAGCAACATTTAGAGGTACCATATTGCGTCACCTATGATTGTCAATAGAATGATGAGGTGGATCATATGTGGCATTCAATGTGTCACCTTAAAACTTTCTTATTCAGCCAATAACTACCTAAATTAATTGATAGTTGCAATTTTTTTTTATAAAAAATTACATTTAAAAAATTAGAGGAAGTTAAAGGCAAAAAAACGGCACAAGGGAAGTTAAATGCTTTAACCTGCATAACGGGGAGTTAAAGGCAGTGGCGGACCCAGAAAATTAATAGAGGGGGTTCACTTAAAAAAAAAATGTACTCGTAGTTATTTTTCGTACTATCAATTTTCGTTGATGCAATATTTTTGCACTTATTTTAATTGTATTACTCCAACTCTCTCTTTTGTAACCCTATAAATCGTTTAATTTGTTCTATCATCATCATCATCGATTTCTCTAATTGTAACTATACGACCCGTATATCAAATTCATACGAGTTTGATTAAAGAACATGCATATAAAACTGTAGATTGTCACTAATTACCGAAATTAGTTTTTTTTTTTCTCGTAACTATGAACCCGTCACTAATCTGAAATAGATAAACACTATGAACTTTACAACCCAACTAAAGAAAAATTGGTAAGACAGCCAATACTCCGTAAATGACAGGACATATTCAAAGTTATTGTTCCACAATTGGGAATTATAGTTAATTAACAAGTAATTAACATTAACAAAATAAAACCCAAAATTGACATAAAAAGTACTCGAAATATTATCTAACTACGAGATTGGGATTCAACATTGATACAAGGAATTGAGAATCTAGGTGAGAAAATGCACTTAAAATAGGGAAAGGGGAGAGGAATAGGCGAATAATAAATGGGAAAAAAGTTTGGAAGGAGATTTGAACCCCCAACTACTCTACCAAAGTAAAAACACCTTACCACTGAGCCATAATATCATTGATGATTAATTGCTTACATGAATTCTAGAAGTAAATTTTTTCAGTTTTTTTAATTAAAAAAAAAATGAAAATCTAAGTGTGCGCACGTGGGGTGCTGTGCGCACCCCTAGATCCGCCCCTAGTTAAAGGCCCCTAATTTTGTGTAACTGTCATTTCATAACTTCCCACATCCCCACAATTTATGGAGGTTTGTGAGGAGGGTTGTAGCACTTCTATAATAAAGGATTCTAAATATTCTATCCCCATCACATCTCCACTATCATCAAATCATTAAACATCAAAACTTGAGATATTCCGAGGAAAAAAAATTCCGTCCTCCCAAATTTGACGTCCCGCAAAAAAAAGTCACACAATATTGAATTCGTTATACATCATGTCTTTCAGTTCTCCCAAACGCAAAAGAAGCTCAAGTCTCGATGATAGCAGCAGCACCCGAGAAAGGAATTCATTTAAAGAGTATAGATGATTTTAGTTGATAATCCTGTAAGTAGTTCTTATTGTTATTATAGAATTCACTTTCATTTCAGTTGATCCAATTACCTGATCGGAACCTAATTATTGAACTTGCATTCATGGTAATCAAGGAGATACAATACAATCATCAATTAAGCATAAATTTGTCAAGTAGTTCAATGCGGGTTTGAAATAGGGAAATTATCTACCCAATATCAAAGTTTCACTTCCACAATTGTTTCGGATGAGAAAGCTATGTCTGACAAGTGGGGAATGTGGTTCGACTGCAGCACAAAAGTGTAACATCTCATTAACTTTAATGATATAATACAAGAAACATGAAAAAATTCAGAGCAATTTACATTTTGGTATGTGAAATCACAACCTATATGAAAAACCAGTTTAGTAGAGTATCTAATTTCAGTTAGCTCTAATTTCCAAAACTTGGTTGAATTTTGCAGGAAAGAGCAACTTCATTATTCATTGATAAAACAAGACTGGTGTTGGAGATGAGACACATTAAACACAATTAGAGGAAAGGTAATGCATTTTATAACCCAAGTTAAATAAGCTACTTTATTTATTTCAGAATTATTATTCTACTATTATCAATCTAACAAATGAAATTCCCCTCAAAAAAAAAAAAAAAAAATCTAACAAATGAAATAAGCATTGTACCACAAGATGCAACAGAAAAACAAGTCAAGCTATCATTGACGAAATCTAATCATTTAATAAGTGAATTTTCCACATACAAAAAAACTCATTAAACTGATTCACATTTTGTATATTCAATCATTACTTCATTAGGTACCCTTGCACAAACGACTCCGATAGATGGAAAACAAGTGCACCCGAGTAATATCAACATCCCTCTACATAATCATAATCGTACTTTTCATTTTGGTTTTTAAAATACACTACAGAAAAACTGTCACGATAGAAATACAGATTTATGTATTGTCAAATACAAGCTTATAAAATCACAATCATTTATCAATAATCGTCAAAACAACAGCTACAACCTATATAATCGCAATAAACAACTCTTATAATGAAACAACCAAAAATTAGATAGAATTCTTAATCAACCAATCAAGATGCAAACTAAAAACTAGAAAACAACTTTTATTCTATTTTCGCCCAAATTAATATCTGATTTAAACGGAATAAATAATATTCTGTAGTAAAATTTTGGACATCATTGTGCTATGGAAAATAGTGATCAAAGTCTTAATCAGGTAATGACTGAGTTTCAATAACATGGAAACACAATTTTAGTGATCCCCCTTAGAGTCCTTCACTATGCTAAAAACCACTCACTTGCACAATTATATTCTTAAAAAATCTCTTATTACTCTCAGGTGTATAAATATAAATAGAATCAAATTGAACATTTATAAAAATAGTAGCTGAAATTGGTTAACGAGTCTGAATATATAGAATTGCTAAGCATTTTAAGTTTCATTCACTCCAAAATCTGGATTTTTAATCTTAACTTAACAATTAAATCATTAACAAAATAAGCAATTTTAAATAGAAACTCAAGAATTATTTAGTTGGGTTCGATCTGGACGGGTTAGGCTTGACTGGACTGCATCAAGTTATGGCTGAACCACTTTAGGTTTCGACTTAATCTGTGTACTACTGTCGTTATTTAGTTATTAAATGCATTACCACCAATTACAAAATACATTATATATTTTTAAAAAAACAAGTCACTACATTTTTTAACTAAAATTAAAATTACTGTAACCGATACTACTCCGTAATCAATTCGTCTAACCATAGTAAAATTATCATTAACCATGCATTCTCAGAAACTATAAATAAAAATAAAAATAAAGGAATCCATAGTAAATTAGATGCATTGAACCACAAAATTAATTTTAATTAATTCAACAAGATAAAATCAATATCATTTTCAATATTTATCAACTTACAAAACGTGCAACAACAGAAATTGTGCAAGAATAAAAATAAAATCAAATTGTTATACTAAAATCAACGTCATTTCGAAGATGGTATATTTATCATACATTCAATGGCCGAGATGTTCAATTAAACACACAAAAAAGTTAATGAATTAATGTCTATACCATGTTTTGGGAGGGAAAAAGGGGCAAAGTAGTGCTTCCTTCATCGTGTATCATTTTTCCGAAATTAATTGTAACAGAAAACGCTCAGTTGACTGCCGGTTCGTTGGAACACCAAAGTTGCTTTCAAATTCTCTCATAACGCAGAGGCTGCCGGAAAACAAGACATAAGTCATCGTGACAGGGAAATCGCAACAGAATTTCGAGTGGTCGCATGATGTATTCTAGAGGATAACATCTTCAATTTGAGTTTGATTAGGGAGGTTGAGGTTGAGGGTGACAGCGAGAATTATAGAGTGGGAAATGGGAATAGAGTAAGGGTGAGAGTGATAAAGTGAGGGTGAGGCGGGGGTTTGAGTATGTAAGAGCCTTCTACGCTTAAGGCTCGAGAATGATGGAAGATCTCGGTCTAACTGAGGGCCACGTTAATATTCTTGGCCTTTTTAATATTCAATTCGGCCCAATTTTTATTCTCCTCAATGAAAATCAATTTATGGGTCAGTCCATATTTTAATGTGTACGTCCCACTAAATTTACTTTATTTTGGAATCGGACACATATCATGATATTGGAATACGCAGTTGACGATTTGTAAAATCTTCGTTGATACTTTAATTAGTTAAAATAAAAGTGGATTGTGTTACTTGAGAATAGTTTATTTGACAATAAAGTAAAAAAAAAAAAAAACTTATCATTTAATCAATGTGTACTATTCAGTATATTGTTGTAATTTTTTTAATATATATGTCATGAACTTTATAGTTATCCCCTGAATCCCTTATCATACGTTCCGATAAATTATTGTACGAAGTATCAAGTTTTGATTACTCGGCCTTTGGTGTATCTATCGGTGCAAATACTCCACTACGGAGTATATCGTATAATGAAGGAATATAGTTTTCGTATATCTCATAATTTTACATCGTTTGAACATGTTATAACCATTTTTATTGTATAGTCTTGAATATAATAGGCTTACAACTATTAATTTTTCATATTCTTTCTAATATATTAAATAATTAAATATTCCAACTTTAGATATATAACACAATTGTTTTAATACATCCGTGCAATTTTGCACGGGCAAAAACTAATAGTTGTAAGCCTAATTGAGAATGTTTCTTGAAAAACCATCTTCAATTAAATATGTCTAAAACATGTCACACAGTTTTTTTTTTTTTTTTTTTTGAGAATTCCAAAGCGGGATTAAATACCATTACTCAAATCAGCTAACAAAATACAGTATTAATACAGAAGTACATCAACAAAAAAAGAGAAAGAACCTTGAAAACAAGGTTTTTTTCCTTTATTTCGAGGTTTCAGTCCCTTACATTAGTATAGGGCTTAGATTTCAAGAACTATGTGCAAGATCATGAGAGCAATGGAATCCCTACGTACGGCGATACAATTGAGGTCAGATCTCGGTCTACTATTTGTCAAAATAGAGGAAGTTCATCATGTTGGAGGCTATTTCATCAGATCTATAGATTCCTTCGCGAAAGGCTGTGTCAATAAACAGCGATATATAGAAGGCTATGCAGAAGCGCATTATTCTAATAGAGATCTTTGTCTCAATGATGTTCTTTATTTATTTTTCACAAATTTGTATTCAGTTCAATTTGACATCTTTTGTAGATGCTGGATGGCTTATTATTAATGATATTGATCTTCACTTTCAAAAAAAAAAAAAAAAGAGAAAGAAAAACACTAAACTAATAATTGGAATTGCTAAGGAGTCGTTTGGTTGTCCTCTTAAATCATGGGGAGTAGAACTTCCCCTAAATTGATAAATTTGGATGTTGTTTGGTTGCCACTTCCCGGGAATTGGTATTTCCCAGGAATTGCTATTTCTTCCATAATGGGTAACTTTGGTGTGTAGAACTTCCCGCATGAAGTTATTTACCACGTGACAACCAAACAATATTTTTGTAATCCACATGAAATACAAATTCACGTGAATTTAAGTTCCCGATAACTCTTCATCTTACCATGGTGAACCAAAATGTTTGTCCTTCTTTTAAAAAAAACCAATCTAGTTTCTTTCTTCGATTAAACATAAACAAATTAATCAACCTCTTTACGATTATCGAAAACAATTCAACCTAAAGCATGTTACTTGGATAGTTGGATTTCGTTAATTATTTTGTTATTTAATTTGTTAATTTGTCATTAATATTTAATTATATTTTTAATTACGTCATTAATTAGGGTTTAGTAAAAAAACAAATTGGCCATTAAACGATGAATTAGAAACAACATTGAATTAAAAACAATTGGATTAAGGTGAAATCTCGCCGTTAGAAATAATAATTGAATCGGATTGAGTTGATTAAAAATGATGAAATTGAAATCATTGTAATCAACCTTTGCTATACCAAACCGTGTAATTCCAAAGATGAAATTGAAACTATTTTGACAGTTTTTTGCGCTTGTCTCAAAATCGAATGGCATTCGATGGAGTAAGTTATCTTTCTTTTCTTTAATTTACATAAAGACATGAATGGTGGGAAGCATGACAACATAACGATGAGTCTCCGGGAGCGAGGCTGACGACCCGGTTGATGGGGAGGGAAGCGGTCGATTGGCGAGGAGGTTAAGGGAGTGACGATGAGATGGGGTGAATGACGTTGGTGGGTCGAGGTGGTGTAGAGGGTGAGAGTGGCAGAGGATCGGCGGGGTGGGCTGAGGAAAAGGGGTGGGGTGTGTTAAACTTACAGTTTTCGTGTTTATTACTTGTTTTAATTATGTCAAGATTTATCGAGAATATTAGTTGGTAGTTTACGTGATGTGCTTTCAGATACAAAAGATATTAGAAAATCTCATCAAAAAGGAAACTGAGATATGTAGTTGTGATGCGACCACATACAACGAATCTTGCAAGTTACCATCAAGTAAAAACATTAAGTATCCACATGAAAATAATTTCTCAAAATATCTTATGTTATAAGAAAATCACCAAATGTAAGGAAACTTAAGATTACATGCTTATAGTTAGAGGTGGCAATCGGGTCACTCGGGTCGGTTATGGGTCGGGTTAAGACGGGTCGGATCGTCTCCGGTTCGGGTTTTAACGGGTCAGTATACTTCGACGGGTCGGTTCGGGTTCGAGTCGAGTCTCTCACGGGTCGGGTTTACTCTGGTTAAAAATCGTAACGGGTCGGTTATGGTTCGGGTCGGTTATCTAATAAATCGGGTTATATCGGGTCAATGGTCAGTTCTGGTTCGGGTCGGTTATCTAATCGGGTCTATTCGGTTCAATCATCGGGTATTCCATGGGTTAGTTAAGTCACTTTAGTAAATTTTCGGGTCTAGTTTTGAAAATAATCGGGTCAACTCGAGTAATACAATAAATCGGGTCAGTTAAGGTCAGACAATAAATCAGTTTAATTCGGGTTAGACAACCAATCGGGTCAATTCGGGTAAAAATAACGAATCAGGACAATGTGTTGGATTCAAATTGAGTCACTAATAATTTTTACTTTAGAAAGTTAGATACACGAACTCAAAATAATACGTGAATCGGGTTACGGGTCAAGTCAGGTCGGGTCACAAGTCGGTTTGGGTCATGTCATTTCGGGTCCTATCGGGTTCGCGGTTAGCCTTCGGGTCGGGCCAGGTCGGGTTCGGTTCATAGTATTTCGGGTTGTATCGGGTTATCGGTTTGTCATTGGGTCGAGTCGGGTCGGTTTCGGTTCATCAAAAATTCGGGTTCTATCGGGTCGGGTTTCGGGTGGGTCGCATCGGTTCCGCGGGTCGGGTCAGCTTTTGCCAGCTCTACTTATAGTAATATCCTTGTTGACATATGGGATATATGAAATGATTTTCTCAATATATGTTTCCATCTTTTCTACAAATCATTTTCATATGTATATGTATATGTACATACATACATAGATTTAAGATCATGTGAGAATCATCAACTTGGTGAGAACATTGAGAACTTCATTAAATTAATATTTTTTTTTTCATAATTTAATGACATTTGAATTCGTTGTATAATTTAATGGTTGGGTAACATATTTTTCAGTAAAAAAAATCTCGTCTAGTGACGGAAACGGAAACTTATAATTTTAGTGTACCTAATACTCGTTTCAGTGTATCTAATTTTTTTGATGTACCTTATGACAGTTTCAGTGTACCTAAATTGCATTTCAGTATACTTTTACAATTTTCGTGAATAAATAGCAATTTTTCTTAATATTTTTTAATAAAATATGATTAGTTATGCCTAAAAAAGTATCTGAATAAATGAAGTTAAGGGTACATAAGTCATCTAAATTTTCGAAAAAAAAATTGATTGAGTTTTGAGTGAGGTTCCCACGGTTCTCATCAAGTGGTGGTTCTCACCGGATCTTGACTATATATATATACATATAGATTCGGGATCCATTGAGGCAACCAAACTCCCTGCAACCATTGAGACACAATATGGACCGTTAGATCTGATTGAGATCAACGGACCAGGCTTGATCAAAACAACAAATCATACATATAAAAAAAAGAATTTCCAAATCATTGTACATATTTCTATATTAGTTGTACATAACTCATCTAAAGTACTACTTCGTGTTTTGTCGTACATAGGTCACTACGCAACCATTGAGGCACAATATGGACCGTTAGATCTGATTGAGATCAACGGACCAGGCTTGATCAAAACAACAAATCATACATATAAAAAAAAGAATTTCCAAATCATTGTACATATTTCTATATTAGTTGTACATAACTCATCTAAAGTACTACTTCGTGTTTTGTCGTACATAGGTCACTACGTAATGTATATATTTACTTATCAGTTGTACATAATAATTTTATCATGTGCACACATAGTAACTAAGATTTATATACACCACGTTGTAACTTATCTACATTAAAACAGACACTGTTTTAACTATGAACAATTTTCAACATGTACAACACAAAGTAACTTATCTACATCAAAACAGACATTGCTTTACATATGTATATTTGCTGTATGAGTTATATACGGAGTACAATAAAATTTAACTTATCTACATCAAAACATACCCAACTTTTACTATGTACAAATTTCAACATCTACAACACATAGCAACTCATCTACATCAAAACAGACAATACTTTGCCTATGTATATCTGCTTTATGAGTTATATATAATAAATTGTAACTTGTGTACACTAAAACTGACACTGACTAAACAATATGGCGTATCCGCCATTTTTGCAAACTTAACGACCTCTGCTCCAAAAATGGCGCCGCCATTATTTTTTCTCTTCTCTCTCCTCCTTATCTCTCTCTTCCTCTTAATAAAGTTGGACACATATCTGTGTTGCTATTTCTCCAATGATTCATAGATTTTCAGGAGCTGCATATTAAAAATCATGGAATATCAATCAACTCACATGTCCAAAATCAAAAAGTGCAAGTAGATAAAGTATTTCACACAATTGAACCAGAGATTGCATTGGTAAAATAAATCACCAGATTGATGTTCTCAAGGTTTCGATCTCGATTTCGACGTTGCTGCCGATAATTTGATGTTTTAAGATTCAATTTTTAAGGGTTTGGAGGATCTAAATTCCATCGGGAAGGAAACTGATTTTGGGAATTTCTGGGCTCTTCGTGTTCACCCGATTATGAAGGAAAAACCCAGTTTCATCCGTAATCTCCAGGATGATTTCGATGAAACTCTCAGTAAAACCAGTTCTGAAAGCGATTACATTTGTCGTCGAAAATTCAGGGGTAAATTGCTCAACTTTGATGGTGAAACTAAATCTTCAATTGGGTCGTCAAATTTGGAGGAGAAAGTTGTAGACATTCGATGCATATCTTCTTTTTATGAATCTGATGCTTCATCCAGCAGGGAAATCATGGCTGATGTAAGCGATGATGTTGAAAGTAAATCTAATTCTTGTCTTAATTTAATGGTTTAGATTGTGCTTCAATGGGTATAAGGAGTTACTCTACCTCACCGGATCTGGTACATTTGTCATATTTGGTACAATTTACCCCTTAATTGTAGCCATTAGATCTCACACGATCAAGAGCTGAGATTAAAAACTCTCTAAATCCCCAAAACATTTTTTTCTCAGATTTTTATAGTTATTTCGATGTACAAACAAGATTATTTTAATGAAGAAGCATAGTTATTTTATAGTTAACTCAATTGTTTACTGAGAATAATGTTATCAGGTTATTTCAATGTTAATACGTAATGATTTCAATGTAGAAAGTCAGTTATTGTATTGAATAACTTGTGTTATTGTATTGAGATGAAACTCAAATATAATACTCCCTCTATTCCAATGAATTGTTTGCCTTTACTTTTGACACCAAGGGTAAGAGATACAATGAGAAATTGACATGTGGAGCCAAGTGTCAAATTACATATAAAAAGCATTCCTAAAATAGAAAGGCAAACAATTCATTAAGACGCCCCAATATGAAATAGGCAAACAATTCATTGGAACGGAGGGAGTAAATTTTAGAATAATGTTATCTGATGTTACGTAGTTATTCAAATGTAGAAATTCAGTTATTATAACTCGTGTTATTATATTAAGATGAAATTCAAATATAATTAACTTTATAATAATGTTATCTGATTTTACGTAGTTATTCTAAAGTAGAAACTCAGTTATTGTAATGAATAACTCATGTTATTATATTTGGCTGACATTCAAATATTATCAGTTTTAAAATAATGTTATCTGATTTTACGTAGTTATTAGTCCAATGTAGAAGCTCAGTTATTGTAATGAATGACTCATGTTATTGTATTCAGATGAAACATCTTGCATATCATTGATGGTGCACCCAGCAAAAGACACTTCACTGAAAGGCAAAAATAAAGAGGGGGTTAGTTACAGTACAATAAAATTGAAGTACAATAATCACATATGTGCTATAGAATAACAATAAAAACACTATAAAATAACCATGGTTATAAAACATAGTAACTAATATAATGAAATAACTTCAGAATAATATAGAATAACCGCAACAATAGTATAGAATAACTCGAATAACATATAAAATAATTGGGTATTTCGTAGTAATAATAATGTACCAAAACCAAAAAATCATGCTATGAAATAATATGTAGTTATTTCAATGTGCATATTCAAGTATTTCATTGTTCATATTCAAATATTGCAATATTTATAATTTCAATTTTTAATCTTGTAATCAAAAATCCAGAAATTGATCTTATTAAAACAGCAGATTGACGAAATCAAACGAAATACAGTAAATTGATACAGTAAACAAAATACAGTAAACGACAGATTGACGATTGATGCAGTATTCATGACGAAGAAATTGCAATGACATGCAATAATGTGTAGTTATTTCAATGTTCATATTCAAGTATTTCATTGTTCATATTCAATTATTGCAATATTCATAATTTCAATTTTTAATCTTGTAATAAAAAATCCAGAAATTACCTCAATAATGTATCAAACCATGTAAAATAACACACAAATCCAAACTTACTCAAAAAAATCAAATGAAAATTAGATCACTAGCAATAACAACAATAAAACTAATGAGATATATGCAAAAATCTAACAAATTTATAATTTTGAAATGCAGAAACTCAAGGTAAAAATAAAAATAAAAACGAACGAAATTAGAGATCGAGTTGAAAAGTGAAATTAACTTCACCTGGAAGTTTAATCTTGTGTGAAAACTGATTTGGATGGTTATTGAAGAACGAAATCGAGAGTTTATGAAAAATTAAATCTTTACAAGGAAAAGAAATTGATGAAATAAACGTTAAGAAGAAAAATGGGAAAAAATAGGTATCTCATCCCTTGTATTGATGAAGTAAACGTAAACAAGGAAAATTAGGGGAAAGGTAGGGTTTTATCTCATCCCTTGATTTAGTCAGATCTAATGGCTAGGAAAGAGATGTATATCTCATCCCTTGATTTATATATATATATATATATATATATAAAGGTAGGTTCAAATAAGGGCACCATGTTTCAGTAAGTCTATATTAAAGTTACAGATGACATACGATAAAGTTGCATTTGTTTAAAATTGATATGTAACTATAACATTCAGCTCTTTTATCACTTCAAGTGATAGAGTGCAACTTTATCACTCATCTCGTGTAAGTTTAAGCACTTTTTGTGTAACTTTAACACTTGACCTTATGCCCTTAAAATTGTTGTTGCCCTTATTTGAACCTACCTCTATATACACACACACACACACACACACACACATATCCTCTACTCTTTAAAAAGAGAGAGTTGGCCTGGGCGCACTGTAGCTCAGCTACAGTGTTGCTACAGTTCTGCAACAATAACTTTAAAAAAAAAACCTCTGCTTCTTCTTCACGCTTTCCTCCCCACCATTTTCTTCCTACATTTTTCTGTCTCTCTCTACTCCTCCCCTATGCTTCTCTCTCTGCTCCTCATCTTCAATTCGATTTCTGTTACTAATAGTGTTACTTTTTGACCATTTCATTCATTTTAGGTCGAGTGATCGATTCGAGTAAGCTGATCAGCTCAGGTAAATTTTGGTGTAAGTTTATGTGCATCTACCCTTGTTTCGTTTGATTTTGTGACTGTGAATTATAGTTCATTATGTGGTAAGACATGAGTTTTGTTTATTTTACGCGACTTCCATTTGGATTTTTGCGAGTTGTTTAGTCTGTTTCCCGTAGATCGTTTCGATTTTTGCAGTTTGTTTAGTCTGCTTCGAGTAGATTGATCCTCGATCTAGTTGAATTAGGTCTTCTTTTCCTGACTTAGTTTTTGTTTATGACCAAAATTTGGTCTGGCTTCTTCTTGTTTTTGGAAAAGTGACCCTTTTATGTTTTGAAATTTTCAGTTGATCGTGGTTTTTTTATCGATTCGATTAGTTTATTGCTGATCTAAGACATGGGTTTTGTTTCTTTTACAGGAATTTCAGTTGGGTTTTTGTAGAGGATATGTTTCGAGTAGTTTGATCATCCATCTGGGTAAATTTGATCCCTTCTTTTTCACTTAGTTGCTATTTATGACTCTAATTTCATTTGGGTTGTTCTTGTTTTCCCTATTCTCGTTTTGGGGGCTCGATTTTCGGTTTTTTCCTCCTCTGTTCATGCCTCTCGTTCTGTTGCTCTTTTGTTCTTAGATTCGCTATTTTGGCATTTGCTTTGCCCTTTCGGGCTCTTGATGTCGATCCTCTTCCTCTTCCAGGTTGAGGATCTAGGATTATAGGGCTTCTTCGTACTCGCTCGTAGAGTTTCTGTGCCCCTTCATGTTCGTTTCCTCTTTTTCGTGTTGGGTTCCTCATTTTCGTACTGTTGTTGTTTCGGGCCTTAGTTGCGTTCTTCTACTGTTTTGTTTCGCCTTCTTCCTCTTTTGTTCCTGCTTCCCGTTCTGTTGCTGTTTTGTTCTTAGACTCCTTTATTTTGCCATTTGCTTTGCCCTTTCGTGTTCCTGATGTCGGTCCTTTTCCCCTTCCGGCTTGTAGATTTGGGATCGTAGCGCTTCTTCGTACTCGATTGTAAAGATTCTATGGCACTTCATGTTCGTTTTCCCTTTTTTTGTTGCTGTTCTAAGACATGGGTTTGGTTTCTTTTACAGGGAATTCATTTGGCCTTTTGCAGAGGATATGTTTCGAGTAGTTTGATCATCCATCTGGGTAAATTTGATCCCTTCTTTTTCACTTAGTTGCTATTTATGACTCTAATTTCATTTGGGTTGTTCTTGTTTTCCCTATTCTCGTTTTGGGGACTCGATTTTCGGTTTTTTCCTCCTCTGTTCCTGCTTCTCGTTCTGTTGCTGTTTTGTTCTTAGATTCGCTATTTTGGCATTTGCTTTGCCCTTTCGGGCTCCTGATGTCGATCCTCTTCCCCTTCCAGGTTGTGGACCTGGGATTATAGGGCTTCGTCGTACTCGCTCGTAGAGTTTCTGTGCCCCTTCATGTTCGTTTCCCCTTTTTCGTGATGGGTTCCTCATTTTTGTACTGTTGCTGTTTCGGGCCTTAGTTGCGTTCTTCTGCTGTTTTGTTTCGCCTTCTTCATCTTTTGTTCCTGCTTCCCGTTCTGTTGTTGTTTTGTTCTTAGACTCCTTATTTTGCCATTTGCTTTGCCCTTTCGTGCTCATGATGCCGGTCCTTTTCCCCTTCCAGGCTGTGGATTTGGGATTGTAGCGCTTCTTCGTACTCGATTGTAAAGATTCTGTGGCGCTTCATGTTCGGTTTCCCTTTTTTTTGCTGGGTTCATCATTAGCGTATTGCTGCTGTTTTCTTCCTGAATTTTGTTCGGTCTGCTGCTGTGTTGTTCCTGATTTTCGGTCTGTTGGTTTGAAGTGCGCTTTCCGATTCCGCGTGTTGCTTGGGTTCCCTTTCAGGTTACAGGTCTTGTGGACATGACATAGGTCCACCCCGACGCGGCCACGCGCGAGTTTGGGGAGGCGAATGAATCTCCATATGAGATGATCAAATTGAAATTTAAATCGAAGTTGGAGTCGCCACCGAATTTTATGGTTATTCGGAACCGTTCGAGCCCACTCTATGTCGTAGTGGGCCGTATACAAAATACGGCCCATTTCCGATGTGAGAGTTTATTGAGCTCGTCCCTTTGCATATCGATATAGATGCCGACTTGAGCGGTTAATCGTATATTGAATGACTCTCGTTGCCAATGGTTTCGGACATCCGGTTCTGAGTAAGGGGTGAGGGTACGTGTTGGGAAGTTCACTAAGAACACCCAACCCCGCCCGCACATTAGCGGCCTCTACTAGGATATCGAATGATGTTTTAATACGCGCGTTAGTAATACGATGAATGATATGCAAACATTGTTTTCCTAAACATGCGAGGAATTGAATGGGTTGCTAAGTCGGTTTAATGCAACTAAAATTAACGTCAAAGTTGTTTTAGCATGTGAGATTCGTTTTAGTATAATAAAACAAACGATGAAAAAGATAGGAATTTGCTACAAAAGATGAACAAACGAGTTAGTATCGATTTGTAAATAATAATATAGCAAACGAAATAAATATACGAAATCGAGAAAATAAATATTAATCGAAATCTGAAAAATATTGCTAAAAACGCTGTTTTGTATAAAAAACGAAGTTCGAAAAATAATAAAAAGACGAGAAAGGTGCACCGTGGCAGCCGACCGCGCGGCTCGCCCGGGGTGCCAGCGAGTCGCGTGTCGGTCTGTTTTTGGAGACGGTTTTCGAAAACTCGATGTTTTTATTAAATCGCGTACAAAATATGAATTAATTTATACATGATTTATGTTTTCGATATTCGTCGTACCCGATATTCGATTATGAAATCGATATCGAGTATTCGGAATGAATTAAAAAAGGTTTTGTAAAAAGAAGTTTGAACGAAAAAAGATGTAACGATTTTTAATATCGTCGAGATCTTAATATAATTCTTTTTGATACAATATTCGATTATAGAAAATCGATATCATATTTTTAAGAATGTTGTTATATGAAAATAGTTTTTGTAGTATCGATATTAGAAAATAAAAAAAAATGACGACGACCCGTAATAAAAAGGACGACCGACGAAGAAAAAAAGGGAAGAAGAAAATAAATTGGGTTTTGTTACACCCTCAACCTACATGCTTCTGTTTACTCGGATAGGGGCTCGTCGGGACGTGGCTTGGGCATAAGAGCGTCGAGTGGATGTCGGTGAGTTGGTGGTGGTTCGGTTCGGGCGTGACGAGTGAAGGGTGTCGGGTATCGGGCCGGTTTCCTTCGGGTTTGTAATATCGGTGCATCGATGCTAGATTTTATGCTTACGAGTGTGTGTATGGGAATAATTTGTGATGCTTTTATGAATATTTGATCGATAATGAATGTATATTGTAGATGCTAATTGATGTGTAAAAGTGTGTGTGCAAGGGGCTATTTATAGGGAATTCCCGACCTTGGCTAGGAGAGTTTGAACTACCGCTAGAGATAGGAAATATAGGAAGTTGTAAGGCATGAGAATTCCGCTTTATTGTCAAGGAAGAAAGGGAACACGGCTGGAATATGCTGCTCGGCCGAGTATTTGCACTCGGTCGGGTGTCTGAATCGGTTTTCGGATAGGATTCGTACTTGAGATCGAATTCCATCCTTAAACGGATTTGTTTAATATTTTATGTAGCTGATTTTTCGTAGGATTAGAGTTCGAATCAGCCGTGTGAGGTGTCACGGCTGACTCACATGCCTCTGAAATAATTTTGACGGGTTTTGACTCGATCGTAAAAAGACGGTTTTACCCCTGGTGTCGGAATCGACCCAAATTAGTCTTATTTGACTCGAAACGACCCACTGGGCCTGATTTTGAGGTTGGTTTTGTGAGATATGTACTCCGTAAAAAGCCCAAGCCAAATGCCAATGATTTTGAGCCCGTTTCTGAGTATTTAAAGCACGTTTGCGTCCGATCATCATCGGGTGTTTGTCGAAAACAGCTATAGACACCTGGCGGTCAAAATGTGGGTGTCTACAGGTCTACGTTTACGAGGCTTCTTCTTTTCCAGGTTAGGAGGTTCTGTGGCCCTGTTTTTCGGTTCTGCGGTTGTCATTCTGTTGCTGCAGAGTTTAGTTTCGCTGCATTTCAATTACTATTTCCCGTTGCCAGCGGCTGTCGTTCCTGGACCCCTGACCTTGGTCCTATTTTTTGGTTTTTGGTCACTTGATTTCGGTTCGTCGATCTTTTCTTCTCCAGTTTTTACGCTCCTCTTCCCCTTCATTTTAGTCGTCGTTCCTTCTTTAGGTTCCTTTCTTTCTTTTGGGTTGGCGCTGCTTCTCGTTTTATTACCTTTTCAAGTTACGGATATGTGATTATGAGGCTTCTTCGTCCCTTGTTTTAGAGGTCCTGTGGCCCTTCATTTTTGCTTGCCCTTCTTTCGTTTTTGTGGTCCTGCTTTTCGGTTTGCTGCTGTTCTGTTCCTGCTTTTCGCTATTTTGATGGTTTCCTCCTGAATTCCTTCGTGTTTCACTGTGCTTTGTGCTTTAGGCCTCCTAATGTTGCTTTGTTTCACTTTCAGGTTGCGGATCTAGGATTAAAGGGCTCCTTTTCCTTTGTCTGTGGTGTTTCCGTGCCCCTTCATTTTTGCGCTGCTGCTGTTTCCTTCATGCATTTCGTTTTTTTGCTTTTTGTTCCTTGTTTTCGTTCTGTTGGTTCGCAGTGCGCTGTGTGGTTCCTCATGATGCTTGGGTTTCCTTTCAGGTTATGGATCTACGATTATGGGGCCTCTTCTTTAGGGCCCTACCTTTTTTGAGGTGTTGCCGCTGCTTTTCGTTTGCGTGCATTTTCAAGTTATGGATATGGGATTATGGGGTTTCTTTTTCCCTATTTTAGGGGTCCTGTGGCCCTTCATTTTCGCTTGCCCTCCTTTCGTTGGGGAGCCCTGGTTTCGGTTTGCTGCTTTTTTGTTGCTGCTTCTCGCTCTTTCCCTGTTCGGCTCCTGCATTTCCTTCTACTTTCCCTCTGCTGTGCGCTTTCCGCCTCCTATGTATTGTTGATCTGTTTCCCTTTCAGTTTGCGAATCTGGGATTGGAGGGCTCACTCTTCTTTGTCTGTAAAGTTCCTGTGCCCCTTCATTTTCGTGTTGTTACTGCTTTCTTCCTGCATTTTCGTATTGTTCATTTTTTTGTGCGTGCTGCTGGTTCTCGTTTGCTTTCCTGTTCGGGTTATGGATCTGGGACTATGGGGCTTCTTATTCTCTGGCTTCGGAGGTCCTCTTGCCTCCCGTTTTTGGTGCTGCTTAGCTCCTCGCTTTCCCTCCTCTGCTGTTTCCGCCTGAATTGCGCTCTATTGGTCTGCTCTGCGCTGTGCGATTCCTCGTTCTGCTCTAGCTCCCTTTCAGGTTAATTATTTGGGATTATGGGGTTTCTTCGTCTCCGGTTTAAGAGCTTTCGTCACCCTTCATTTTCGATTCTCAGGTTTCGTTTTGTAGTTCCTGGTCTCAGTTTCGTCACCGCTCATTTTTTCCACCTACGCAGTGGGCTGGTATCTGTGGACATGACGTAGGTCCACCCCTACGCGGCCACGCGCGGGTTTGGGTAGGCGAATGAATCTCGTGGTAAGATTGATCTCGGGTCGAAATTTAAGTCGAAGTTGGAGTCGCCACCGAATTTTATGGGAATTCGGACCCATTCGAGCCCACTCTATGTCGTCGTGGACCGTACACAAAGTACGGCCCATTTCGATTTCAGAGTTTATGGGGCTCGTTCATTTGCATTGCGATACCGATACCGTCACTACCGGTTATCGTATATAGAATGACTCTCGTGCGCCAACGGTTTCAGACATCCGGAAACCGAGTTTCTGAGTAAGGGGTGAGGGTACGTGTTGGGAAGCCCACTAAGGACACCCAACCCCGCCCGCACTTAGCGGCCTCTACTAAGACATCGTTCGTGTTCGTGTACGCGTTCTAGTAAATTGATTAAATGATATGCAAATAGTGTTTTCGGCTAAGCATGCGAATTATTGGTTAACTACGTTATTTTAATGCATCAAAACTATAGTCGAATTATTTAGCATGCGAGGTTCATTTATAAAACGATAAACAACGAAAATAAACAGAACTCGTAAATAAATACAATATAAACGGGCGGAAATACAACCCGGCCAAAACAAAAATAACAAACGATAAAATAGAATAAACGAATTAGAAGCGGCAAATACTAACTATGAACGGACCCGTATATAGTAAATATAAACTAGACCATAAGCTGAATAGATGGACGAACTTCGATTAAATACACATTATGTTGTATATTAAGCGAAAGACGGAGATTTTAATACGCGTTCGCGTATGGGACCGAAGCGTGATGCTAGCCCAATCCTGGATCTCGATGCCTTGTCCCGACTTATCACATTGAAAAATTGGCGTCTAGATTAGTCATGTATCGGATACGACTAAGGAGTCGTCGACACAAAATTAATCGTGAAAGACATTAATCAAAGTCGTTAAAATGCATGAGTTTTGAAAAAAGGAATCACGTGATTGACTTTGCACGCGATGACTAAAATTCGTAAAAAATGACGAGGCTCGGATGGTGCTTGAAGCCCTCGGTTTACTTGAACAAAGGAACCCACTCGATCGAGTCATGGCAAGGACTCGATCGAGTGAACCTTTGAAGAACCTACTGCCCGGTTTTGTAGTGCCACTCGATCGAGTAGTCTGTGGTACTCGATCGAGTGCCTCTGTATGAGCTACTGCTCACGTCGAAAATGTCATGGTTTCATTTTATTTATTAAAAAAAATCGATGGTTGGGCGAGTTGCGTCAAAATAATGCGTGATTTAAACTCAACTCGTTTTTCGGTACTATAATCGTGTACTATACGATTATAAGACCGTCATCGGGATTTTAGTGAAAATGTCGTTATTGGATCGAAAATTTGATTAGTGACGAAATTGTCTCCCTCTGCGTCACAACACCGATATTAACCCTTACGGATTATGTGATGTCGATTTTCGCGTCAAGGGGTTCCGTACTAACCTCGGAAATGGCATCGGACGCGTTCAACTACGAACGGCCACGATCACGTTACGCCCTTGAGTACTTGGGGCGGCGCTCCTTGAAAGGGTGCCACCTCCGTCGTGACTCGTAAAGGGATTAAACGGACTTGGATCGGTGATCGTAGTTAAACGTGTTCGATCCGAACTTTTTACTACTATATATATATATATATACGCGGTATATAAATTGACAATAAAAAAGAACGAAAATTAAAATGCGATAAATGTAAAAATGCTAGTGTTAATATGCGAAAATGACTATAATATAAAGTATGACGTACATATATAAATTGAGATAGTAAGGAAGAGAAAAGAGAGAAAAGGGGTTGATGACACCCTCAACATACATGCTTAAAATGGCCTCGGTAATGGACTCGTAATAGCGACGGGAATGCGGGAGTATCGAGGATGTATGTAGAGTTATGGTGTGTGTATGGTGATGATTTTATCGGTTTTTCGAGGGATAAAGGACTCGGTTTTTGCTTAGGGTTGTAGTGTAGTGCAATGTAGAGCATTAGGATGAAAATGTAGGGTTTTTAATCTATTAAAAAAATTGGTTTTTGTGAAGGGTTTGAGGGGGTATTTATAGAGAATACCCCACGACCTAGGGTCACTCGATCGAGTGGCCCTAGTGCACTCGATCGAGTGCCCTGAAAAAGAGGGCCTGCTGCGTTTTTGTGGCTCCACTCGATTGAGTGGATTAGGTTGGCGAGCCATTTTAGGAAATGGTTGACTTTTTGGATTTTTTTTTTAAAAAAAAGGTAAATGGGCGCAAGTTTCTAGAAGCTCACTTGGCTGATTTTATGTGACGGATTCGTCTTTGACCGGGTTTTGACCCGGTCGTTAAAAGACATTTTTTATTTTTAGTGTCGGTTTTGGCCTAAATTATCTCATTTTATTGGAAACAACCCACTGGGCCTGGATTTGAGGTCGGTTTTGAGAGATTTGTACTCCGCTAAATGCCCACGTCAGATATTATTGATTCCGAGCCCATATTCGAGTGTATTAAGTCACGTTTGCGTCCGATCATCATCGGGTGTTTCGTCGGGAACTGCTATAGACACTAGCAGGCAAAATGCGGGTGTCTACAGAGCCCCCACTCTGACTGAGGCCTGGACAAGGCAAAAGTCAGAGTAGCTACCAGGCCAATCGAGGTTTACGACCTGGCAGCCTTCCGGTCGGGTCGTTTATAGTCCATTAGACTTGCGTGAAAGGCTCGCCAGCCATAAGCAGAGGGTCATACCTGTCTTGATGATGATAGCTATGTGGGGAGTAAACGAGCTGCGCGGAGACTTGCTTCTGAAGTCTTGGGGTGTACCTGTATGCTGACACATAACAACTTGTATGTAACACATAGGTGAAACACCGACTCATGCTGGGGAAATAAAATATTGATTTTTTTGAAAAGCAAAAATTTTGAAAGATTTTTTTAGAAACTTTTTAGAAATGCTCGGGATGACTTGACTCCTGATCCCGGATTCTAAACTGAAATCAGGCCTGCGCGCTAGTAGGGCCAATGGTTGTTGAAGAGGCTTGACAATTAGGGTTCCGTTAGGTTTTCCTATTTTAAATATAGGAATTCCAGCTTCAACTTACTGTATCTTAAATCAAAACTCCTTCTCCTCCTCAAAAATCCTCTTAGACTTTCAAAAAACTCAAATATCTGTCATGGGTATCGATCACTTGACTGCGATGCTTTTTGCTTGGTCCCAATATTTTCGGGACGAAGAAAAAGTTCAACTGACCCAGATGGGAATCGGTAGTTTGTTCCCACTTCAACGTCTGATAATCGACTCACACTTTTTGGATGCCTGTCTAACGTTTTGGGATACTACCCATCACATTTTCGCGTTCCCGCGAGGAGAAATATGCCCTCTTCCTGAGGAGATCGCGACTGTGGGCAGTTGGAGCCCTGTTGCTCGTCCTGCTATCCCCCCGTTCTATCCTGATCCAAGGAGGAGGCTAAGAGATTTCCTAGGTTTGTCTCATGCTGAGACAAATCGAATGGCGCGGGGAAATTCCGTTTCCCTTTTCGACCTGGCTGACAAATTCATGAATACTCAAGATATGAGGGCCACTGCTACCCATAGGCGCAGGGCTTTCGCTTTTTGCATGCTGCATCGTGTGGACATGACGTAGGTCCACCCCGACGCGGTCACGCGCGGGTTTGGGTAGGCGAATGAATCTCGTGGTAAGATTGTTCTCGGGTTCGAAATTTAAGTCAAAATGGAGTCGCCACCGAATTTTGTGGTTATTCGGAACCATACGAGCCCACTCTATGTCGTCATGGGCTATACACAAAGTAAGCCCACTCCGATTTCAGAGTTTATGGGGCTCGTCCCTTTGCATTGCGATACCGATACCATCTATACCGGTAATCGTGTAAAGAATGACTCTCGTGCGCCAAGGGTTTCGGACATCCGGAAACCAAAGGTTCTGAGTAAGAGGTGAGGGTACGTGTTGGGAAGCCCACTAAGGACACCCAACCCCGCCCGCACATGGCGGCCTCTACTAAGACATCGTTCGTGTTCGTGTACGCGCGCTAGTAAAATGATTAAATGATATGCAAACAGCGTTTTCGGGCTAAGCATGTGAATAGTTTGTGAACTACGTCATTTAATGCATCTTGTTATTTGTCGAAGTGATTTAGCATGCGAGGTTCATTTATAAAGCGTAAAAGCAAGTAAATAAACAAAGCTCGAAAATAAATAAATAACGTACAAGTTACACGGGCGGAAATACAACCCGGAATTCACAATACGGCAATACCTGTAAATAATAAACGAAATGACAATAACGCGATATAATGAAAGGGACGGACCCGTATGTAAACTAGACCGCGAAATATGTAGATGGACTAACCCCGATTAAATACGCATTATGTCGCATATTAAACGAAGGACGGAAACATGAGACTGCGGCATATTGCTAGCCTAATCTCACATCCCGTAGTCTTGTCCCGACTTATCACGTCAAAGTGGTCAAAGTCGTTCTACGTGTCGTGATGTGTATAGTTTTGAAAATAGGATGGTCGGATGATGGTCTAAAGTCGATAAAGAACGGGGCTCGAAATATGTGTCCAAGCCCTCGGTATTGTGGGTTATGAGACCCACTCGATCGAGTCATTGACTGACTCGGTCGAGTGTGTTGTTAGCGTGGCTACTGACCACTTTTTGGGGTGCTACTCGATCGAGTGGCCTATGGCACTCGGTCGAGTGCCCCCTGTACGAGTGGTAACTCGCTCTGTTTTATGACTTGAAATTGATGAACGGCCAAACCAAATACAAATATCGCACGATTTGTATTTAATTCGGCCTCCGATACTATAATCGTGTATGAACGATTATAATACCGTCATCGGAGTTTTAGGAAGACGTTTACGTTAGATTAGAAAATTTTGAATTAGCGACGAAATGTATCCCTCTACGTCACGACATCGGAACTAACCCTTTCGGGTTACGTGATGTCGATTTTCGTGTCAACGGGTTCCGCACTAATTATGGAAATGGGATTAAATGCGTTCAACTACGACCGGTCGCGATCACATCACGCCCTTGAGTACATTGGGGCGGGGCTCCTCGAAAGGGCTCCACCTCCGTCGTTGCTCGTAAAGGGATTAGATGGATCTTAGGCGATCATCGTAGTCAAACGAATTCAAAACCGAATTTTTATACTAGTTTATATGTACACGGTATAATAATGTTAGTGATGATAAAATGATACAAAAAAATGAAAATGCAAAAGTTATAATAATACTAGTGTTAGTGTTACTACTACGATATTAATTACGATGCAAAATACGATAAATTGAATAAAAAATGCGACGAGATAAAAGAGATCGAAAATGGGGTTTAGGACACCCTCAACATACATGCTAGTATAGACCTCGGAAATGGACTCGTGTATAGCGACAAAGCTTGGGAGTATCGAGGATGTACGTGAGTTAGGGTGTGTATGGATGTTGTGTCGGTTTATCGAGGGACGAAAGCTCGGTTTTTGTGTGTTTTTGCTTAGGATTTCTAAGGCTTTGATGTGTGATGAAGTAAGGTTGAAGTAGGGTAGAATGTAGGTTAAAATGTAGGGTGAAAGTGATTGTTAAAAGTCTTGAAAATGCATGGGGGTGAAGCGGTATTTATAGGCCTCACCCCTCGACCTAGGGGCACTCGATCGAGTGGCCCTAGTGCACTTGATCGAGTGCCTTTGAAAACGGTCCAAGCCCAGTTCAAGGCGCTCCACTCGACCGAGTGGGTCAATCCACTCGATCGAGTGGATCAATTGGGTGAGACAAATAAGGAAAGATTTGATCTTGTTGGTTTTGATTGTTTTTTTGAATTCTGATTTGTGCGCCAAATGAACTTGGCTGATTTATGAGATGGTTTCGTCTTTGACCGGGTTTTGACCCGGTCGCCAAAAGACGAGAATTATTTTTGGTGTCGGTTTTGACCCAAATTAGTCTCATTTTGCTCGGAACGGCCCACTTGGCCTGAAATTGAGGTCTGTTTTGTGAGATTTTACTCCGCTAAAAAGTCCATGTCGGATATTATGAATTCCGAGCCCAAATCCGATTATACTAAGTCACGTTGATGTCCGATCATCATCGGGTGTTTTTCGGAGACTACCATAGACACGTGGCAGTCAAAATGCGGGTGTCTACAGAGCCCCCACTCTGACTGAGGCTTGGACAAGGCGAAAGTCAGAGTAGCTACCAAGCCCGTTAAGACCTGGTAGACTTCCGATCGGGTCGTTTATAGTCCAGTAGACTTGCGTGAAGGGCTCGCCAGCCATAAGTAGAGGGTCATACCTGTCCTAATGATGATAGCTTCGCGGGGAGTCAGACTTGTAGCATAAGTCCTGGGCGCGCCTATGCGTGGGCCCATCCGTATCATTTTGGGGAAAATGCCGCCTTGGGCGTTCCGCTGGGGAAATATATGAGCTGTACGGGCTTGCTTCTGAAGCCTTGAGTCTCACTTGAGCTGGTGAGGATGCTCCGTGGGGAGTAAAGCCTGCCTCTTTCAGGGAGTAGGTGTACCCGTATGCCGACACATCATATCTTGGATGTAGCATACCAGGGAAAAGCTAACTCCGTTGGGGAATTTAAATAGTTTCGCGGGGACTTGCTTCTGAAGTCTGGAGTGTACCTGTATGCTGACACATAACAACTTGTATGTAACACATAGACAAAACACCGACTCTCGCTGGGGAGAAAAGTAGCTGCGCGGGGACTTGCTTCTGAAGTCTTGGGTGTACCCGTATGCCGACACATCACGTCTTGGATGTAGCATTCCAGGAGAAACACCGCCTTTGTTGTTCCGTTGGGAAGCACTAGCTGGTACCTGAAATGTTAGATACATAGGCAGAAATAGCAGGCATGGTATGTAGCAAGATAGCACATAGGAAATGCAGTTAGCATCTATAAACTGGCTTGCGCTGGGGAAAATGGTTTTTGCTTCATTTTGAAATCGAAGTCCTGAAAGCAACTCATGTGCTAGGAGATAGGTTTTCAAAATTGAAAGGGATAGGAAAGAAATTTGCAGTATAAATAGACCGAAATTTGACCTTGTCGAAAAGGATTTTATCAAATGGCTAAGTTTTGCAAATTTTAAGACAAGAATTTGGAGAGAGACATATCGACAGACTCGACTCTGGACGTGACAGGACGAGTTGACAGACACGACTGGACTTTCGAGGGGTTGGACCGTGACTTGGTAGGAGGGTGGGCACCTAACAAGACTCTTAAGTTGCGCTATTCCGTAGCCTAGGCGAGAGGCAACACGGTCAAACTTCAAACTGGGAAGGATCGGGTACAGGGGAGTTGCAGTAGTCTGTAATGAGACTGTTCCTGCAGGACAAGGCTTAGCAGTAGCAATGCTGTAGACTGATGTTCGTTTGGATCTTTGGTTTTGGGGTACATTCCCAAAGTGGGTGTCACTTCGAGTCCCTGATGGATTCTTGTCTTTGACTGAGCCGAGTGCTAGGACACACTAAAGAAATGAGGCTAGTTTTTTTTGAAAGTCATTTGGATTATGTGAGTGGATGAAAGTCTTCTGCCTAAGAGAAGCCTCCAGGACGACAAAGCTAACTGCTGAGAACATGACAGTGTCGTGACCGGAATGATGGTGCCTTTTTTATTTGCGTGAATGTGGGTGGTTGTGCCTTTGTTGAAAGGCTGCCTACGTATTCACGTGTAGTGAAATCAAACCAAGCCGTAGTTCAGTAATTGAAAGATATGTTATGGTGCCTAGTTTATTAGGGCTTTGTGTTTAACTAGCCATAGCGATGGTGTAGGCTAGGTGAATTCCCAATGATGTCTTGATCAAAGGGCTAGAACAGTTAGGATGTTGATCCTGTGACTGTGAGCGTTCTCCGGGGTAGCCCCCAGAGGTGGTGTGAACTATTTGGGCATGTTCTATGCCGACCGCAGGTTGAGTTCCCGTGTTTGGGGCTGGTAACTGGTTTGGATGTTTTTTGGAAATATGGAGCTAGGTCGTAAGTGGCTTTGATGACTCGAAATGATCTGGAGCTCGATTTTGTGGAGCTAAGCCTTCGAGGGTAAGGTACTGTAATGTGGTAGGAAAGGGGGAAGTCGAGTAAAAATGACTCGAACTTCGATCGAGGTAAGTTTGATAATGTGGGATCTGATTTCCATGTCTGGCCCTAATGGTTAGGGTGTATCCTATGGAGCTTGAATCCTCAAAATTCCGGGCTGTCTCTTAGCCTAGGTCTCGGGAAGGTCTTGAGGGTTGTAAAGTGGGAAGGCTAAGTGTGGTGTTAGCTGACCAGCTTGGTTGTTTCTTCCCTATTTGATGGTATGGGCATCGATAATTTTGAATTGACCGTACTCCGGTCAAGGGACTTTCACTTGAGTTGACCGTTGACCACGGTCATGGGCATTGATTTTTTTTTGGGTTGACCTCTTAGCCCCGGTCGTGGGATTCTTCATTTGAGTTGATCGTACCCCGGTCAAGGGATTGACCGTATCTGGTCGAGGGATGTTGATCATGGCCAGCTCTTTTGTTTTGGGCCTTTTGCTTTTTTCTTGGACTTTTGATTTTTTTTGTCCAACTCTTTTTTTTTTCACGGCTATCTCTCCCCTTGATGTTGTGGGTGGATATGGGGGTGGGCCCATCGGTTGGATTAGGCTTGTGGAGCTAAACCTTTGTAAGGTGTAAGCCTAGTTGGTGTTTGTGTGAGTGCAACTCGCGGTGGAGTACTCTATTGTAAGCATGGTGGTTTGGATCTCGGTATTGTCATCATAATTCCGAGCAGCCTTAGTGGGAGCATCGTCCCGAGTTGGGTATTTTTGGCATCAAGTCAGACTAACGCCTAAGATAGGGATTAGTCAGTTTTATTGGAGGGGTGCTTATTGTGGGAAATGGGCTTGCCTCCCGTCCTGAACCCAAACTAGAAGACTACCTAGATTTATCATAGGATTCGATACCGCTCCTACTAAGGGTAGTTTTGTGGCTTTCTATACCAAACATGGAACAGGTAAAGGAGAACACGGGCCTCAGTTCTTGCAGTCATTATGGATGTGCCTATAATAGTCACGTGCATGTGCTCACAGTGTACGATGGTGTTCATCCTGTTCTCGGAAACACAAAAGGGAAGCATATATGAGAGACTGAAAAAAAAAGCTGATTTTATTGGATTGAAAAAGAGGACAGAATACAGTTGACTCTGACTCTGACTTTGAAATTGAAAGAGATAGAACATCCTAGACTCGGACTCAGACTCGGACCCAAATCAAATCTGGACTCTTGGATGGGGTCGTCAGTAGTCTTCGGCTTCTAAGGACTCAAGTGGATGTCCAGTGTAGCTTTTGGTAGAAGCTTCACCCAAATCTTCGTTATGTCGAAGATCGTCTTCAATCCTAGTGCCCATTTCGGTAAGCACAACAAAGTTTGAGATGCCGGCATACCTAAGATGGACGCGATAGGAGGGTAGGAGGTTGTTGATGAATGCATCTACTAGTGTCTTCTCGCTGGGCTTGTCTACCAGCTTAACACTCTCAGCCCGCCAACGTTGAAGGTATTTAGTGAAACCCTCTGTTGGATCTTGGGCCATGACTTCTAAAGTCCGCATGGTAGTCTGAAGTTCGGTATTATCAGAATAGTTTTTAGCGAACTCGGTAGCCACATCCTCCCAAGTGGGGAATCTTTTTGTATTGAGCCTATAGAACCAGGCTTTTGGATATTTCCCGAGGGATGCGCCGAACAAATTGATGAACATGTCGGCTTTGACCCCCTTGATTGCCATAAATGCTTTGAAGGCTCGGAGGTGTAGTAATGGATCCTCCGTCCCTTCGAATATGGGTAACCCCTCTAAGTTGAGATCTGTTGGTAGTTTCTCACTGATGGGTGTATAGTCTCGGGAGTTTTCAATATAAATGTTGTTCCCTCGGGAGGCATGGAACTATTGTTCGAGCTCACGCACCGTGCTGATCAATTTGGCAAATGGCCCAGTATTGACCGATCCAGAATCGAGGTCTTGCCGTTCGATGACAGTTAAACGAGCATTCATGGCCTCTTGGTTGGTTTTCAGGAACCCTATATGGGTTTCGGTTATGGCCTGCCTACTAACCATTGTTTCCAGCGAAGCCTTTATTTCATTGATGGTGTTTTCCATGTCCCTATTCCCGGTTGTGGGTGCCATACTCTGCGAGAATACCCACGTAATCAGAAATGTTGCTTCGGAACCCAAACACGCCAAGGCATAGGAAATTGCGCGGGAGGAAAGACAACTCGGGTTTGACTCGGGTTTGACTCTCCTAAAAAAAGCAAGGTGCGATTCTCGAAGCGACTGTGGTTAATCGCCCCGTCGGAGAATAGCCCCCAAGTGAGATTAAGGACTCTTATAGGACTCAGATGATGTGGCATCTAAGTGACTCAAAAGTGGGGTACGTGAGACAACACGTGTAAGACATGACCCTCAGAGCGACCGTGATTGATCGCTCTCCTAAAGGGTAGCCCCCGAGTGAGATTGTAAGTTTTGCTAAGACTCGAGTGTTGGACGAGATGTAAGGATCACGAACCTTTAGCCACAGGGCTATGCCTTGTAAAAGGTTGACTCGGCCTCGAGAAAAAGGCAGACAGGGTAAGGGAAGAAACTTGCGATGTAAGATCGGCAGAGTTTCGATGCTAGAGACCCTTGACTTGACTTGAATAATGATAGACCCTGTGATTAGGGTAGACCCTTAAGTTAAAGGATTTTTAAATTGGGATGACTCGACTAACGGATTGAAAGATGGACAAAATTCCCCTAGGAAAGGTCGTAGGGACCGTCCTGTCGGAGGGAAAGATTGCGTGTGACTTTCTAGTTAGGACTCGAGTGTTTACGAACCTTCCATTTACGAGTGTATGACTCGTGTTGGTCGGTTGTGCCTTTAGGAAAAGGCGGACTGGGATGGGGAAGAAACCCGTGATGTAGGATCGACGGAGTTTCGACGCTATAGACCTTCTACAAATTATGAAAAGACCCAACACACAGATTACGGTAGGTCCTATAATAGGGAAGGTTTTTGAAAAATGATTGAATTTTGAAAATTAAGAGGACGATCCTGAAATTGGTAGTGGGCCAATAGGACCGAGCATTTTGAAATGTTAGAATGGTGGCGAGTAAATTCGCGTTTTGAAAAAAAATTGGGAGACGGTCCCGTTTTTTGAAATTGGCAGCATGCCGACAGGATCGGTTTTATGAAAAGTTGAATTTTTGAAAATTTGAAAATTTGAATATCGAAAATAAATTTCCGAAAATTTTGAAAATTGAAAATGAGATCCCGAAGATTTGAGGATCGAAAACGACATCTCGGAGATTTGAAAATCGAGAATGGAATCTCAAGGATTTGAAAATCGCGAATGGCATCACGAAGATTTGGAAATTGAAATTGAATTTTGAAAATTCGAAAATCGAATGGTGGATCGGAAATTCGAATTAAAATGGATAGCATGCCGGCTAAAAAAAAGCTTGTTTTGAGTCAAATCGTAAGTCTAATTTTCGGCAGCATTCCGAGTTTTTTTGAAATTGGATATTTTGAAAAGACGGGTCCCGAAACGGACAGTATTTCGGGTTTTTCAAAATTTGGTATTTTTGGAAAGATGCATTTTTGAAATGACGGTTTTTGAAAAATGACACGGAAACCAAGTAGCACGTAGTCAAACAAGCATTATAACGACGCTTATGTATGCTTTACACTAAGTCTCGGTCGGTCAAAATAGGGTCTATACCAACAATGATGGCTTTCTCGTGTGATGGACGGACTCCCTAAGTCGAGTTGGTCTTAGGACATGCCGCGAAACCGAGACGAGTTCCACCCTCGATGTCTTTAGCGCACCCATGTAGGAATGCACCGTGGTATAGTGGGACGTCGGTCACAAGTAACCGGCCCGGGAAAATTTGGGTTATGCATGAATCATTAAACTAATGCGCGCACATTAATCTACGAACGATTTCTCTTCGAATCTCACCCTAGGAACCCCGATGACATGTGGTACATCAGGTATCCCCAGCGGAGTCGCCAAATTGTGGACATGACGTAGGTCCACCCCGACGCGGTCACGCGCGGGTTTGGGTAGGCGAATGAATCTCGTGGTAAGATTGTTCTCGGGTTCGAAATTTAAGTCAAAATGGAGTCGCCACCGAATTTTGTGGTTATTCGGAACCATACGAGCCCACTCTATGTCGTCATGGGCTATACACAAAGTAAGCCCACTCCGATTTCAGAGTTTATGGGGCTCGTCCCTTTGCATTGCGATACCGATACCATCTATACCGGTAATCGTGTAAAGAATGACTCTCGTGCGCCAAGGGTTTCGGACATCCGGAAACCAAAGGTTCTGAGTAAGGGGTGAGGGTACGTGTTGGGAAGCCCACTAAGGACACCCAACCCCGCCCGCACATGGCGGCCTCTACTAAGACATCGTTCGTGTTCGTGTACGCGCGCTAGTAAAATGATTAAATGATATGCAAACAGCGTTTTCGGGCTAAGCATGTGAATAGTTTGTGAACTACGTCATTTAATGCATCTTGTTATTTGTCGAAGTGATTTAGCATGCGAGGTTCATTTATAAAGCGTAAAAGCAAGTAAATAAACAAAGCTCGAAAATAAATAAATAACGTACAAGTTACACGGGCGGAAATACAACCCGGAATTCACAATACGGCAATACGTGTAAATAATAAACGAAATGACAATAACGCGATATAATGAAAGAGACGGACCCGTATGTAAACTAGACCGCGAAATATGTAGATGGACTAACCCCGATTAAATACGCATTATGTCGCATATTAAACGAAGGACGGAAACATGAGACTGCGGCATATTGCTAGCCTAATCTCACATCCTGTAGTCTTGTCCCGACTTATCACGTCAAAGTGGTCAAAGTCGTTCTACGTGTCGTGATGTGTATAGTTTTGAAAATAGGATGGTCGGATGATGGTCTAAAGTCGATAAAGAACGGGGCTCGAAATATGTGTCCAAGCCCTCGGTATTGTGGGTTATGAGACCCACTCGATCGAGTCATTGACTGACTCGGTCGAGTGTGTTGTTAGCGTGGCTACTGACCACTTTTTGGGGTGCTACTCGATCGAGTGGCCTATGGCACTCGGTCGAGTGCCCCCTGTACGAGTGGTAACTCGCTCTGTTTTATGACTTGAAATTGATGAACGGCCAAACCAAATACAAATATCGCACGATTTGTATTTAATTCGGCCTCCGATACTATAATCGTGTATGAACGATTATAATACCGTCATCGGAGTTTTAGGAAGACGTTTACGTTAGATTAGAAAATTTTGAATTAGCGACGAAATGTATCCCTCTACGTCACGACATCGGAACTAACCCTTTCGGGTTACGTGATGTCGATTTTCGTGTCAACGGGTTCCGCACTAATTATGGAAATGGGATTAAATGCGTTCAACTACGACCGGTCGCGATCACATCACGCCCTTGAGTACATTGGGGCGGGGCTCCTCGAAAGGGCTCCACCTCCGTCGTTGCTCGTAAAGGGATTAGATGGATCTTAGACGATCATCGTAGTCAAACGAATTCAAAACCGAATTTTTATACTAGTTTATATGTACACGGTATAATAATGTTAGTGATGATAAAATGATACAAAAAAATGAAAATGCAAAAGTTATAATAATACTAGTGTTAGTGTTACTACTACGATATTAATTACGATGCAAAATACGATAAATTGAATAAAAAATGCGACGAGATAAAAGAGATCGAAAATGGGGTTTAGGACACCCTCAACATACATGCTAGTATAGACCTCGGAAATGGACTCGTGAATAGCGACAAAGCTTGGGAGTATCGAGGATGTACGTGAGTTAGGGTGTGTATGGATGTTGTGTCGGTTTATCGAGGGACGAAAGCTTGGTTTTTGTGTGTTTTTGCTTAGGATTTCTAAGGCTTTGATGTGTGATGAAGTAAGGTTGAAGTAGGGTAGAATGTAGGTTAAAATGTAGGGTGAAAGTGATTGTTAAAAGTCTTGAAAATGCATGGGGGTGAAGCGGTATTTATAGGCCTCACCCCTCGACCTAGGGGCACTCGATCGAGTGGCCCTAGTGCACTCGATCGAGTGCCTTTGAAAACGGGCCAAGCCCAGTTCAAGGCGCTCCACTCGACCGAGTGGGTCAATCCACTCGATCGAGTGGATCAATTGGGTGAGACAAATAAGGAAAGATTTGATCTTGTTGGTTTTGATTGCTTTTTTGAATTCTGATTTGTGCGCCAAATGAACTTGGCTGATTTATGAGACGGTTTCGTCTTTGACCGGGTTTTGACCCGGTCGCCAAAAGACGGGAATTATTTTTGGTGTCGGTTTTGGCCCAAATTAGTCTCATTTTGCTCGGAACGGTCCACTTGGCCTGAAATTGAGGTCTGTTTTGTGAGATTTTACTCCGCTAAAAAGTCCATGTCGGATATTATGAATTCCGAGCCCAAATCCGATTATACTAAGTCACGTTGACGTCCGATCATCATCGGGTGTTTTTCGGAGACTACCATAGACACGTGGCAGTCAAAATGCGGGTGTCTACACATCGCTATGTCTTTGAAGGGATGATGGAGGCTGACTCTTGCTTGGATCAGATCAGGCTGATTGGTGTGGTTGACCAGATGAAGACTGGTCATAGCCCAGCTTGGCTAGCCACCGGGGAGATCATTATGGGTCTCGATGCCATGCGACTTGACCCGGACCGCCAGCTGACTGGGAGTGTCCGCCTTCTAAGGTATACATCTCGCGATTTCTTTTGTGCGAAAATTCTGATATATGCGAGTCACTCGATCGAGTGGACCAACCACTCGATCGAGTGACTTCTTTAAGGAGCGTCTGCCTCTTTTCAGAGGGCTTACTCGATCGAGTCAGCTGCAGTACTCGATCGAGTGTCTTCTAGAGAACCACTCTGTTGCTTACGAAATTTGTGTATCCTTTTTCAGATTTGGCTGTCTGAACGTCTGTCGATTATAGAGTCCCCTCCGAGTATACCCAACTACCGCAGCAACAAAATTAGCTCGAGGAGGCGACGGATAAGCTCGAGTCATCAGATAAACCGAGCTTATTGGGATGAGGAGCTGGTGTTTCATGGTGGTCCTTTGATTAGGTGGACCGTCGCCTGGTGGTTTCTCTCGAAGCTGATGGGATTGGCCAAGAGGGACCAAGCCCGCTACTTGGTGGTCCTGTCACTTGACTGGAATGTTCATATTTACCCGGACCGCATTCTGAGGCAGTTCGGTTCGTCTCAGCGCATTTCTGAGACTGAAGCAATCATTAGCGTCTCGCTCCAACTGACGGACGCTATGTGAGACACATGGTTGCAGAGGTGGTTCACATGTCCTACGAGGACTATACCCAACCCTTGCCAATCTGTTTGGGTTTCAAAGGCGTATCGGAAGTCCACTTCCGAGGAGTCAGAAAAAGCTCGCAAAACTTTGAAGGTCGACGAGGCCTTTGAATTGGTCTGTCGGGAGACGGTAAAAGACAACAGGGGTTTCTTCGATGAAGGAGACACTCATGCTACTCTAGTTCGATTAGAATCGGGTCTTAAGTCACATACTAAGACTCGATCTAAGGATGCCGGTGCTAGCAGCGCGCGGAGGCAGCAAAGCCCCCAGATTGACTTGGAGAGGCGACTCGGGCCAAGGCTGGCGGTCAGAGACTGACTAGGCCGGCGTGACCAGCTACCTGAGCCCGTGAGGGCCCGGCTTGGGCCCATCGAAGTGGTTGAGGACTCGATTTCAAAGAAACGAGTTCGGGCTAAAGAGGTTCCAGTGGTGATCCGGGAACGCTCCCCTCCACGCCGTCGCCAGTGGACGGCCAAGGAGGCCAAGGACAAGGGGAAGGGCAAGATGCCTTGAATACCGAGTCCTTAGTTTTTATTATTTAAATATTATTACTATTTATTTCGAACTGTCGTGTGCTTTTTTTTTATTTTGCATTTTTTTTTTGAATTTTGCATTTGTAATTTCCCGAGCTTATCGGGGTTTTTTTAGTAATTAATAAAGGAAGCTTATTATTAAAACGTTCTTGTCTTTTCTTGATTGCACTGGTTGTGCCCTTTTGAGGGGCTGCCTACGTATCCGCAATTAGCGGAATCAAACAAACGTAGTTCAGGTTTTCGTAAATTTGCAATCTCGAATTACACCAAGACTATTAGTTCAAGATGTTCGTGACAGTATAATAAATAATTCTAGCTTATTGACTTGCTTTTTGTAAAAAAATGATTTTGATAAATTTTGCTAATGACATCGAGAAAGGCTAAGGGTAGTAACGCTTCAGCTGGTCCAGGTTGGTCGGGTTGACGAACTCATTCCCGTCCAGGTCTGTCAACATCACTGCTCCTCCCGATAGGATCCTCTTTACCAAATATGGCCCGACCCAATTAGGTTTGAATTTTCCCCTCTGGTTAACTGGTAATAAAGCTCGGACTGACTTAAGAACTAGATCCCCTTCCTTAATGTTCCTGGGCCTTACCCTTTTACTAAAGGCCCGCTGGATCCTTTTCTGGTAGATTTGGATATTGATGAGGGAGCGAGATTGTCGTTCGTCTAGTAGAACTAACGAGTCATATCATGCTGGACCCAATCAGCTTCAGGTACTTGACTCTCTAACAGAATTCTAAGGGACGGTACCTCCAGCTCGACTTGTTGGACTGCCTCCATTCCGTATGTTAGGTAATACGGTGTCGCACCGGTTGCGGTGTGGATTGACTTCCGGTATCCCCATAGGATAGAAGGTATTTTATCGGGCCAGTCCCGGTAATTATCAGCCATCTTTTCGAGTATGGTGACAATTGTTTTATTGGCTGCCTCTACTGCTCCATTCGTTTGGGGACGGTAGGGCGAGAACGTATGCATTTGAATTTTATACTTGGTCAACAGAGCTGCCGTCTCGGCTTGAAAATGAGTCCCATGATCACTGATAAACTCATGCGGGATCCCGTACCGACATATTATCTTGTTTTGGATAAACTTGGCAACATGCTTAGCAATGAGAATGCGGTAGGATTCAGCTTCGACCCATTTGGTAAAATAGTCGGTAGCTACTAAAATGAAGCAGTGCCCGCCGGTACCCGAAGGATTTACTTTCCCGATTATGTCGATACCCCATGTCGAGAATGGCCAAGGCGACGTCATGGTATAAAGCAAGGATGACGGCATATGTTGCACATTGGCGAAGATTTGACAGTTATGATAATGTTTGACATACAACTGGCAGTCGACTTCCATACTATTCCAGTAGTACCCGAGCCTCATGATTTTTTGGACCAGCATCTGGGCATTCTTATGTGGGCCACAATCGCCATCATGTACTTCGGCCATAACTTTTTCAGCTTTATATTTATCAACACAAAGAAGAAGAGCCCCCTGTGCCGTCTTTTTGTACAGTTGCCCGTCGTCGGTACAGACAAACTGGGTGGCCAATCTCCGTAAGGCTTTCTTGGCTTGGCCTTCGGTCCAGGGTGGATATTCCCCGGTCGTCAGGTATGTTAGCACAGCTTGATACCATGGTTCAGGATCAGTTATTTCAATGTCTTCAATGTCGTGAATATATGCCGGCTCGGACCGTCTTTCGACACAAATTGGCATACTGGTCACGTGGTTGGGAATGTTTAGCAAAGACGCCAATTTTGAGAGCGCATCTGCAAACTGATTTTCTTCCCGAGGCAAGTATATGTACTCTACCCTTTGTAATTGTTTCTCGAGATCCCTTACTCGTGCCTGGTAGGTCACGAGATTAGCGTTCCGAGTTTTCCATTTTTGAAGTGTTTGGTTAATGACCAAGGATGAATCGCCATGTACCCGGAGGTTCGTGACCTCCAAATCGGCGGCGGCTTGTAGCCCGTGGATGCATGCTTCATACTCGGCTGCATTATTAGTAACATCAAAGTCCAGTTTGATGGATACGGGAGTATGCTCCCCTTTTGGTGAGATTAGGAGAATCCCGACTCCGAACCCTCGGAAATTGGATGCTCCATCGAAGTATAAATCCCACGTTTCGGTATCGGTATGGAAGATATCTTCATCTGGGAAGGACCAGGTATCAGTATAAATCCCACGTTTCATACTATACGATTATAAGACCGTCATCGGGATTTTGTAGAAAATGTCGTTATTGGATCGAAAATTTGATTAGTGACGAAATTGTCTCCCTCCGCGTCACAACACCGATATTAACCCTTACGGATTATGCGATGTCGATTTTCGCGTCAACGGGTTCCGTACTAATCTCGAAAATGGCATCGGACGCGTTCAACTACGAACGGCCACGATCACGTTACGCCCTTGAGTACTTGGGGCGGCGCTCCTCGAAAGGGTGCCACCTCCGTCGTGACTCGTAAAGGGATTAAACGGACTTGGAGCGGTGATCGTAGTTAAACGTGTTCTATCCGAACTTTTTACTACTATAAATATATACGCGGTATATAAATTGACAATAAAAAAGACGAATATTAAAATGCGATAAATGTAAAAATGCTAGTGTTAATATGCGAAATGACTATAACATAAAGTATGACGTACATACATAAATTGAGATAGTAAGGAAGAGAAAAGAGAGAAAAGGGGTTGATGACACCCTCAACATACATGCTTAAAATGGCCTCGGAAATGGACTCGTAATAGCGACGGGAACGCGGGAGTATCGATGATGTATGTAGAGTTATGGTGTGTGTATGGTGATGATTTTATCGGTTTTTCGAGGGATAAAGGACTCGGTTTTTGCTTAGGGTTGCTTAGGGTTCTAGTGCAATGCAATGTAGAGCATTAGGATAAAAATGTAGAGTTTTTAATGTATGAAAAAAACTGGTTTTTGTGAAGGGTTTGAGGGGGCATTTATAGAGAATACCCCACGACCTAGGGTCACTCGATCGAGTGACCCTAGTGCACTCGATCGAGTGCCCTGAAAAAGAGGGCCTGCTGCGTTTTTGTGGCTCCACTCGATCGAGTGGGTCAATCCACTCGATCGAGTGGATCAGGTTGGCGAGCCATTTTAGAAAATGGTTGACTTTTTTGATTTTTTTTAAAAAGGTAAATGGGCGCAAGTTTCTAGAAGCTCTCTTGGCTGATTTTATGTGACGGATTCGTCTTTGACCGGGTTTTGACCCAGTCGTCAAAAGATGGTTTTTTTTTTTGGTATCGGTTTTGGCCCAAATTAGTCTCATTTTATTGGAAACGACCCACTGGGCCTGGATTTGAGGTCAGTTTTGAGAGATTTGTACTCCGCTAAATGCCCACGTCTGATATTATTGATTCCGAGCTCATATTTGAGTGTATTAAGTCACGTTTGCGTCCGATCATCATCGGGTGTTTTGTCGGGAACTACTATAGACACTAGCAGGCAAAATGCGGGTGTCTACAGTATCTCTTATCTGCTCAGAGGTTTCTTCGTGATTTCCCCCCTGAGGAGCAACTGCGCTGCTGTAGGTGATCGCTGAAGGTAATCTTCTCGGCCCTTTCAGTTTGGGTATCGCCAGTTGTCTTTGTTTGGTCGGTTAGCATTTGTGTAGCTTTCACTGCTGTCGCCTGTTCCTGTTGCCATTGCTGATGCATTGGTGGGTCTGATGTCTGCGTGTTCTTTTGTTTGTCGTTTAATGTTGATCAGGCATCTCAGGTTATTTGGAGTGTCATGTTGCTGCCAAGAAGGAGGCCCCTAGAGCCCGAATTAGAGCATGTCAGAGGAAGGCAAGAAAGGTGGGTAGTGCATATGAAGCTCACGCAGACGGTGGTAGTGGTCAAAGAACTGTGGAACTTTCTGAGGAGGAGCCGAAGTAAGGTGTTGTGTAGTGGTGTACGTCCGCGGTTGCACCCATTGACTGGTGGCCGTTTACGCAAACAACCCTTACCTAGAGTGTTGGGAAGGGGTGGTGAAGCGTCTTAGTCCGCTGCAACACGTAGCTGTAATATGTCGGGCACTAGAAGTTGGTGTTCTTTGTGTAGGCGAAACTTTTAGTTTAGTGGAATTTGTCTGGATATTGTCACCCCTTCGAGGTCCGTTACTCGTGCCAACGATTCCGTTACTCTTGCCAACGAATTTCAGAAACCCTAAGCACGAACTTCCCTACAGTTTTACGCTCCCCACGCGTGTGGCCAGACAGTAGCGTTTTGTCGGTATGGTTTGCTGCATGTCGATGGGTGTACATCGATACAGTGCCCGTCTGCGCATACACCCCTACAGGTCCATCAGATCTTCGCAGCCTGCGGGCGCCGCTGTTACGTGATAAGTCGATATTTATACGTATTTTTAACCCCTTTAATGTTATTATTTTTATATCGTCTTTCGTATTATTCAAATTAAAAAGATTATTTTATATAAGTTGGGTTTATTATTAAACTTTCGATATTTTTGTGCTAAATTGAGTTTTTAATATATATTTTAATTAATTAGTAATATAATAACCCACTTGGATTAAGATTGCGAGACTATTAAAATCGTATGTATGTTTACAGGTCTAATTCCATCATCTAATGGGTCGAAATTAAGCATGAAATCATCAGTCCATTATGGAAAAATAAGAAAAAAGAATCCGGTGTAAATAGGAAAGAAGAAGATGTGAAATTGTAAGAGCAAGATCAATTAATTAAGGAAAGAAATAATTTCTTTAAGACCAAATTTACACTATAAAAGAAGGCATTAGGGCTTTAATGGAGGGGAGGAGGAGAACAAGGAGCCACAAAACACACACATAGGAATAGGACGAAGGCCTTGGCCTCCACGGCCAAGGTCGGTACAAATGCAGTCGAATTTTAATGCGGGACGCGATTAATTCAACTCCTAATTTATCTAACGGTTGTATCAATCTATCTTATTTAGTTTATTTATCGTTTAATTAGTTACTTAGTTTAATCTTTCAGTTATTCGAACATGTAATGTATTGATTATTGTCAATGAGTTATGAGATTACGTTATTGTTTTAACGTTTAATTAGTACTTTGATATTTGTATGAATTTCACGATTTGACTGTTGTTTTCATGTTTCTTAATTTAGCCCGATCACCTAGATTATTTACATGAGTCGATTGTTAAATTAATAGTGTTTTAAATTAGGTTGTAGCGTTCTGGTCTAATTTAAGGGCTAGAATTTTGTATGATAATTGAGTTATATTTAATTGCAGCGTTCTGGTTTTATATAATTTGTTAAGTTAATTCGTGCGTTCATGGTTAATTTGATAAATTTGGTTAGGATTAAACTTGCGTGCGTTCATGGGGTTTAACAAGTCTAAACGATAAAACTGGTAATTTACATGCGTTCATGGGATTAACTAGTTACCGATCTATTTGAGTCTAATTAATTGAATCGATGATTAACCCGACTATATCATATATTGCATGTCTCGAATATTGTTATGATTAATTTTTTATTTATGTTATGTTTATTATTTTATTATTATTATTTTTCACCCAAAAAAACCCCCCTTTATATATATCTATACTATTAAATAATAAATCGTCTTAGATAATAACGTCAGTCTCTGTGGGATCGACCTCTACTTACCCTATCTACCGTAGAGTTAGTAGTGTTTATAAATTTAATTTTGACTGCGGAAACGACACGCATCATTACGCGTAGTGGTGCCTAGACTGTGAGATTAAGGTCCACGCAGTAGTGCTACTTAGTGCCTTCTTTGAAGTGCGTCGTGTGCACCTAGATTCAAGCGCACCATATGAGCTGTGTGATGGGCGGCACATGATAGTTTCTAATCTGGTCGTAGGCCTCTTTAGGGAGAAGACACTGCTCGGGGGTGTAACGGGACCCGTCGTCTGTTGGTGGAGGTGAGATTGCTGGCACGTCATCTGGTCACCTGCTATGCATGGTGTGTTGCTGCTCGTCGCTGCCCGGCATGGTGCGTCGCGTAGTTTGAGGGTAGTTTGTTGAATTGCCGGTGCACTAGCGCTGCGCCGCTCTAAAAATACCGCAGACCGGCACGGTGTTCTTGCTTGCAGCACATTCAGAGCACGCTGTTTGCAGAAACCGAGAACTTTCACAGCGGATATTAGGAGAGGGCATGCAGATTACTGGGAAACAAATTTCGGACTTTGTCATAACACGTTCCTACGCGCTAGAGCTCGCTTGGAGGTCCATTGACGCCAGTACGTTCCGCCCATACACTTAGAAAGCCCCACCTGCGCAGCCCGTAGCGCCTTGGACTTCCTACACCCGTGTCTGGCGCAGCCCACAATCTGCAACGTTAATGCACGCAATGTTTTCATACTACACAGAATCATGAAAACCACGTGACGGCCTTGCTCGGTGTATGATCGCCGCCCTTCTGCTCCCGCATGCGACAACATAGATCATCTGCCACAACTACGCGGGTGGCCCGCATGGCCCCTAGGCCAAAACACGCACCCTAGCCACACACGACTTCGCTTACGCGAACGGGCTGCCACATGTGCTTCAAACCGTGTGCATCAACCGCAACTACAAGTGGGTAAGAAAAGGAGTGCGCACCACCTTGGGTATGGGCAGGTGGAGCCAGAATAAAATAGTTAGAAAAGGGGCGCAACATGTCTTCCCGTACTCAACAGTGCCGCACCCCAAATAAGATAACCAAATCTTGTCAGAATCCCTCAAAACCCTGTAGCTGACAGATTGACATGCATTTTAAAATTACCCTTTGGGGGCTGACCTGGTGCGTAGGTAGCTGCGTTAGGAGGCTCTATTTGAGAGTGTACCTTATTGTCCACAGACTTTACATTTGACCTTCTAAAGAGTTCTTTGTTCAACAGTAAACCGACCGTGACGAAGGTTCCATAGCTACTACAAAATCGACTCCGACAAAAAAAGATTGAGTATTGAGTTCACGGTCGCCAACCTCCTCATCCCCATAATCGTCGTACAGAGTAGGTAACGTCGGATCGGAACCCAAAAACAAAAACTGTTACGTGTTTTCCAGCAAAAAACAAAAAGAGCCAATCCTTTCTCTTCGATTTTTTTAAAAATAGTGCGCACCGCGCGGGCGCAAGATGCTCTTGTCTTTTTTTTATGGAACAAAAACACGCGGACCCTCTAGCAGAAAATCACCAGACGGTCAGGCTTGTTAGGCGCTCGACCTACCTCGCTCGATTTTAGTAAAACTAGTATTTGGCTTCGCCATGGTTGAGGATATCTTTATTTGTAAGAAGGGGAGGAGCTGTAGGTGCGGTGAGCCTACACTTGTTAGACGAGTCGGGCGGTCGGGTTTCGGTTCCAGACATTTGGTGATCGGGAAAAATAAGGACCGGGCATCCTTCGAACTTGAAAACTGCAATCCCATACGTCCCGAATTTTCGCGAGCTCCAGGTCGTCTCCCGGGTCAACACGGGTTACTAGCGCAAATTCAACACATTACTTCCCTTTTTTTTGTCCATACATGTAGTTCCATTCCTCTTTCTCCTAATCACAAGATAATATCATTGTGAGTAGACGTGTTTTATTTGATATATTTTAGGACATACGTTGTTATTTTACATCTGTAGGAATTCCGAAAAATTACGACGAACTTTAGATCGATCTACTGTTTCTTTTGCTCTCATTATAGTCATCATGTGCTTTAAATATGATTTCACAGGTATTTATAAATATTTTCCCTTCGATTTTTGGGAATTTTAAAAGATTTTATAGTGTTTGTGGGAAAGTTGAATATATAGTCCTACTATTTTCTAGATTGACTTACTTTCGGGCGGGTAGCGGGTTTGGCGGTCTTTGACCCAAATATACTCGGGCGACAATCGGGCTGGGCCACTTCCAATGCCTGGTCATATCCAGTCGTTTCGTTCACTGTTCCTCCCAAACCCTTTCGGACCGATTTTCAGGCCTTTCCACTTTCCGGCGGGTCTAGGTGCGACTTTTGGGCGGACACATTTCAATGTTAAGGTCTTTGTTGCCTATGATTTTATAGACGTGCTTAAGTAATGCGCTGAAGCGCACGGTAAAACAGAGGTTCGGCGTATTAGCCCTGCACCTCATCGATGGTAACGATTCTTAGGCCCTACTGAGAACGAGCACGTCATTACTGAAAGATGCGTTCGAACGAGAGCGAGAAATTCTGCTGCCACGTAAACACGACTTATCTTCGCCTTTGTTCAACGTATTACAGGGAACACAAAGAAACCATAGGTAGTCTAGGAGCTACCAAAGTCGTTCCACTTGGTAGATAGCGTCAGCATTTACATAGCTAATGATAACACTACTACATTAATTGCAGTGAACACTACTTCATTAATAAGGTGTTAGTTCCCTCACCCCTTTATTAACTGGATTAATGGATTTGTAGAAGACAAATTGTAAGCGTGTCATATTTAATGTGGCCACGGCCCGTAGTCGGCCCCCTTCCCAACAAGGTCGTCGGTGACGGTATCATGTCGTGGGATACGCATCTACGCCCTTTACTGTGCTTAGGCGCTTCAGTCCCTACCTTTCCCGCCACCACGTTCATCGAGTTAGGCGGCTTCGTCTGACGTTGTACAACAGATTTCTTGTTGCCCACAACTGTCGACGGGGCCCAAACACAAGAATTTTTTTTAAAAATAAAACGACGTTCCCGCCCGAGCAAGAGCCCTTAGTCGCATACAACGCAGCTATGGGCCTCAGTCCACTCGGGGGTTTCAGCCCAGGCCCCGGCTGCTATTACATGACTCGAGTTAGCAACCCCCCGACACATCGCCCCGCCTCACCACAAAGTAAAACTAAGAAAAGGGCAGCCGGCCCGAGAAACCCGAACTTTTGCCAATAACGTGAACCCTCCACAACTGCACCCACAAAACTGTCAATAGAAAACGAAAAGCCACTAGCCACTAACCACTTATTACTTCCTACTGTAGCTGCTCATAGGATGAAATCATGCACTCTCAGCAGACAACTGGTGGTAATTAACTACCCGTATCACATCTGCCTAGGCTACCAATTAATTAACCCCATCAGCCACTGAACTTCCCCCACAAAATAATCTTCCCTGAAGTCTCCCCAGTGATCAGCACAGGAAAAAGAGAGTGTTGGCTCTTTCAGAAGTCTTGGCTGACGAAGGAGAAAGAGTGTAAGTCTTCTACCGCTTCTGCAGCTTCTGATGTGCCAAGTAAATGCTGACTTTTCCCGTTTGTGTTGCTTGCCATGCATACCATTTAGATCTACTGCTATAAATTCCTTCTCCTTTTTGTTGTCTTCTTGTTTTTGGTATTTGTCGGGTTATTTCCCTTTTTTTTCGGCACCCCTTCTGGGTTTGGGTTTCTGGATTTATGGATACTTACCGAGTTTCACATGGGTTCAGAGCTGTATTATATTTTATTTTTGGGATTCTCTACGTGGTACCCCCGAACTTTTTACTTTTTTACCTTATACCCCTACACTTTTTACATGTACACATGATACCCTTATAGTTTACTAAAGGTTTCTTTGTTACCCTTAAACTTTATTATTATCTTTATTGGTACCCCTAAACTTTTTTTCCCGTCATGTTTTGGCAACAAATTACCTTTTTATGCTCAAGATTAAAAGATAAACGTCATTTAACATACCTAATTAACCGATAATTGAACTTAAACTAACAATTTTGTACGTGTTTGCAGTTTATACTTCGAATCTAAACGGATTATATTTTTGACGTTATATTGTCAAATCAAATGATAACGCTTAAATTAAGCTCAATTACTTGTTAATTATCTAAGTTAAATGATATTGAAGACTTAATCCTAAGCTAAAAACATAATCTAACGACAAAATTTGACGGAAAAAAAAATTCGGGGCGCTTGTTAAATTAATAATAAAATTCAAGGGTACCATGTATAGACATAGAAAAGTAGGGGTACCATGTATAAAAGTGAAAAATATAGGGGTACCGCGTAGAAAATCCCTTTATTTTTTTGCCATCAGAGAGCTGTATTATTGTGTCTTCCTTCCTGATGTTGATGTAGATACTCATTCATAGTTATGCAAACGCCCCGCCAAATTGGTTTCATTGAGGTTCCATGTCGCCAGCCTAGAAGGGAAACTGGTTGACCTGGTGCATGGTGAACTGTAGGTGCTGTAGGTTCCTTCTCCCAGTCTTGTTCTTCCTATTTCTCTTGAGTCTCGAATTAATTCCGCTGTTTTTTTGCCGGCCCTGCTGAGTTTAGTTTTCTAGATTTATGGGTACTCACAGATCTGTAGCTGGTTTAGGAGCTGGGTTTTTTGGCCTTACCTTCCTCATGTTGCTATGATTGGTCTTTCATATGCATGCACGTGAACCGGGGAATTTGTGTGCTCTACGTTCCCCGTTAACATCTCAGACAGATAACTGGTTGGCCTGTTGTACAGCCGACTGTCGTTATCGCCACTGCACTCGAAATAATCACAGGTAGCTCACGTCATGGTTTATGTCAGTTTTGGCGCCCGCGCATATGGCTGTGCGTAGTAGGCGTACACCGTACTTTATGGGTCCGATCACTGGCCATTAGTTGTAGCTGCTGTTGGTCTGACGTTTACTGCCCGCCGTGTCGGCTCTGTAGTCGCTAGCTGTTTGTCAGCGTTATTAGGATGCCGCTCATCTTTTTTTCCAGGACTACTTCTCTCATGAATGTTTGTAGACGTTAGTGAGGTGCCTGTAGCTACGTGGGTGCGCACTATCATTGATGTTGCCTATCACTGATTTTTTGTTTCGAATGGAAACACACCTCGCAGGTATCTGGGTGCTACCTGAAGGGTTCATAACCCTCTAATTAGACTCCTCTAATTAGTTACTAAATTACTTGTTAATTTAGTACATAAAGATCTAGTTACATGCATGTGATAAAAATGACAAGACTAGATACAAGAAGAAATTTCCTTACATAAACAAAGAGGAAATTATGGGCACAATAAGAAAACTCCTTTTCTTATTGTTCTTGAGCTTATTATATAATGGATGATCCTCCAAAACTTGAATCTCCAAAGTAGAAGATCTCCTTCTAGTTACACCAAGATTCAACCCAAATAATCACCACTATTATTAACTAGATAATAGTAATGATAAACTACATCAATATTATAAATATTACTACTACAGTAATAGTAAAGAATATTAGTGCATGAGAGTTTTAGAGAGATAATGCAAGAGCATCAAAAGCAAGAGGTTCTCTCAATTAATAAGAGAACCAAATGTTCTCTTTTATTAACCATTTGGCCGGCCACCTTGGGCAAGGGAAAACCATTTGCACTCTTCTTAATTGCATGCTTACATGGGTAATTTAAAGTAATGATTATGTTTGTGGCATGCTTGCATGCACATAGAAAACAACCCCAAAGGCTCCATTTCTTATGTGTGCCGTGTGCATGTACATAAAATGGGTCCATTTTATCTTTGTCATTTGTTTTACAAATGCTTATGTGTGACATGATAAATTATCTTATATAATTGATCACATCAAATAAATAATATACTCTTAACTCTTTAAGTAGTATATTACTATTATATCAACGTATAATTGGTCCCATAATAATAATCATTTGGCTAAATTTACAACTCCTTGTAAATATTAATAGCTAATTACAACTACCTCTAAAAGCATACAAAACCTCAATTAATTTAGTAATTAACTTTTAAATACTAAATTAAGCCTTATTTAATCGTATTTTAATAAGACGTAAAATTTACTTAGTCAATTATCGTATAATAGACTAATAAACTTAATCGGATTGAGTTCAAAACTCTATCTCCAATAAATAACTCTCATTACCAAACATATATCAAATATATACGCAAGGAGCTAATTAACTGTATCAAATAAAAATAATTAGTTTTCTATTTGGGTCTCATCCTATAGGTGTGACCGAAAGGGATCAGTTGATCACCGCCGTCATACGACAATAACGTCCAACTCTAGTTAGCTGAGTGTTATCGATTTACGTTAATCAACTGACGTGGAGTATCAATGTACTAATTATCCCAAATATATTCCGTCCATGAGATTTGATATATATCGATGCACTATTGTAGAGGACACTTGCTCCAACAATCTCCCACTTGTCCGATACAAGTTGAGCATGTAGCCACTATATTTGCGGAGGACTCCAACTCCATCAATATCTCCCACTTGTCTACACAAGTTGTGTGCTACCGTTTCTCTTGTCTCTTTGATGTCTCATCCTCCCACTCATCACAATGTGTCTTTCAGGTCGCACTTGTGATTTGAATAAAATTAGAGTGGTTTTCTCGATCTGGAGAATAACTGCCTGACCGGAAAATCTACCATAGATCTATTTCCGAGCGTGGCCACGCATTTCCAGTTACTTCTCCTAGAGTAGCCCAAGGATGTTTGTACCCAACGTGGGTGGACAATTTCTATTGACCCATCTTATACTATATAATGCAGATCACCATGACCCAGAAGATGTCTGTCACCCTCCTTTCACGGTACGACCAAGGACAACAACCAAAGTCAATCGGAAACCGCACTGACTCAGATAAATGGTCGCCAGTCTAAAGAATCGACTCATAGGAATAAAATAGAAATCCCCGCCACGACCAGGCCTCAACTATTTTGATAAGGGACTCTATTGTGGTCACTGCGGCAGAGTGACAATCAGTCTGCCTATGTAAATGACCAGTCATCTCCATGACCCCATGGTCTTGAACTAACCATCAATCAACTTACAATCTCGTCACTCCGAGTCGTCACCTCATTAAGTGACAAGGGGCAAAAATACTATGTTCAAATGTTCACTTGAATAGGGTTCAAGATTGTTTCACAATCCATTCGAATGAACAAAGTATAAGATTTAGTCAAACTAAATAAAAGAGTTCATATGAAACTCGAACAATGAATGCTATTATCAGAAATGTAAAAATTGATACAATATCCAATTATTACATCTTAGACAACTAAAGAAAATCTGGGACTATTCTCAATCCCATTGCAACAACATGACCATCATGTTTAGCCTTTGAAAGAGGCTTGGTTAAAGGATCAGCGATGTTATCGTCTGTCCCAACCTTACATATATCGATTTCCTTCCTTTCCTCGAGATCTCTTATCACGTGGTATTTCCTAAGTACATGTCTAGACTTATTGCTAGACTTGGGCTTTTTTGCTTGAAAAATAGCCCCACTGTTATCACAATATATGGTGATAGGATCTTTGATGGAGTGGACTACTCCTAGTCCTTCCAAAAATTAACGAATCCAAACAGCTTCCTTTGCAGCTTCCGAAGCCGCGATGTACTCAGCTTCTGTTGTAGAATCCGCGGTGACACTTTGCTTGGAGTTCTTCCAGCTAATGGCTCCTCCATTCAACATATAAACATAGCCGGATTGGGATTTCAAATCATCCCGATCGGATTGGAAACTGGCATCCGTGTATCCTCTTACACGCAATTCAGTATCCCCTCCAAACACTAAGAACGAATCCTTAGTCCTTCGCAAGTACTTAAGGATGTTCTTTATGGCTGTCCAGTGACTTTCACCTGGGTTGGCTTGATAACGACTCGTCATGCTCAAAACATACGAAACATCGGGACGAGTGCACGTCATTGCATACATGATTGATCCAACAGCGGAAGCATATGAGATCAACGTCATGCGTTCAATCTCTTCGGGTGTTGTAGGACACTGTGACTTGCACAAAATGGTACCTTGACTCATGGGAAGAAAGCCTCTCTTAGAGTCTTTCATTTTGAATCTATCAAGAATCTTATCTATATAAGGTTCTTGACTTAATACCAACATCCTTTTGGACCTATCTCTGTGGATCCGTATACCCAAAATGCATTGTGCATTTCCCAAATCTTTCATTTGGAAGTGTTTTCCTAGCCACTCCTGTACAGAAGCAAGCATCGGAACATCATTCCCGATAAGAAGTATGTCATTCACATACAAGACAAGAAAGGTTACTTTACTCCCACTAAACTTCATGTACAAACAGGGTTCCTCGACACTTCGAATAAAACCATATTGTTTGATAACATGATCAAAGCGATGATTCCAACTTCTGGATGCTTGCTTAAGACCATAAATGGATCTCTTAAGCTTGCATACCTTCTTAGGATTAGATGTATCTACAAAACCTTCTGGTTGTGTCATATACACTTCCTCTTCTAGAATCCGATTCAAGAAGGCGGTTTTGACATCCATTTGCCAAATCTCATAATCATGAAATGCGACAATCGCTAAGATAATCCTAATGGAGCGAAGCATTCTGACTGAAGCAAGGGTTTCGTCATAGTGAAGACCATGAACTTGAGTAAAACCCTTTGCCAACAATCTAGCTTTGTAGACATCTTTATGTCCATCTATGCCATTCTTGATCTTAAAGATCCACTTACACTGAAGAGGTCTCACTTTTTCAGGTAAATCAACCAAATCCCATACTTGGTTTTCGTGCATATAGTCCATTTCGGATCGCATGGCTTCAAGCCATTGCATGGAATCACGACTAGATATGGCCGCCTTGTAGGTTGTAGGTTCGTCACTTTCGTAAAGCAACATATCTAACGCATCTTCCTCGACAATACTAAGGTATCGATCAGGTTAATGACTGACCCTTGTAGATTTCCTAGGTTCAAAGGGAACAATAACCGTATCCGAGGAGGAGGGAACGCTTTCCTCCACTTCATTTTCGGTTTGTGGCTCTTGGACTCCATCAAGTTCAAATTTTCTTCCACTCTGTCTTCTAGAAAAATGAAGTCATTTTCTAGAAAGATAGCGTCACGAGCCACAAACATTTTGTTATCGTGATGATTGTAGAAGTAATAACCTTGTGTTTCCTTTGGATATCCTACGAAAAGACATTTGTCGGATCTGGGTGCGAGTTTGTTGTCAGACTTGTTCTGAACATATGCCTCACAACCCCATATTCGCATAAACGACAAATAAGGAACCCTTCCCTTCCATATCTCATATGGTGTCTTATTGGCTGCTTTAGTCGGGCTTCAATTTAGTGAAAATATTGCGGAGAAAATGGCAAAACCCCAAAATGAATCAGGAAGCTCGATGAGACTCATCATGGACCGAACCATATCTAATAAAGTTCGGTTTCTCCTTTCGGCCACACCATTCAATTGTGGTGTGCCAGGAGGAGTCCATTGTGATACTATGCCACAATATTTTAGGTGTGAATCAAACTCATTATTTAGGTATTCACCACCACGATCGGATCGTAGTACTTTAATCTTTTTATCCAATTGGTTCTCTACTTCACTTTGAAACTCCTTGAACTTTTCAAAAGCATCACTCTTGTGCCTCATTAAGTAGACATACCCATATCTACTTAAGTCGTCGGTAAAAGTGATGAAGTAGTTGTAACCACGCATCCCTAGCGGTGATAGTCATTGGGCCACACACATCGGTGTGTATAAGGTTCAATACCTCACTTGCTCGTGTTCCCTTACTTGAGAAAGGAGCACGAGTCATCTTGCCTAAAAGGCAAGACTCGCATATACCATAAGATTCGTAATCAAACGGTTTGAGTAGTTTCGATGAAACAAGCCTCTTTATGCGTCGTTCGTTTATGTGTCCTAAACGACAATGCCAAAGGTATGATTGATTAGGTTCACCCGTTTTGAGCTTCTTTTTTTCTATATGATATACATTATTAACATTATCTAGAACATAAATACCTCCGATAGACAAAGCTTTACCATAAACCATGTCATTAAATGAAAAAGTACAACAATTGTCCTTAATCATAAAGGAAAAACCTTCTATATCAAGTACGAAAATGGAGATAATGTTCTTAGTTAAAGTTGGTACGAAATAACAATTATTCAAATACAACTCAAAACCACTAGCTAGAGTGAGTACATAAGTTCCTACGGATATAGCGGCTACTCTAGCTCCATTTCCCATGCGTAGCTCCAAATCACCCTTGGCTAGTGCTCGCACGTCCCTCAGCCCCTGTAAATGATTACAAAGGTGAGAACCACATCCGGTATCTAATACCCAAGTGGAAGTGCAAGTATAGTTAATGTCTATCATATAGAGAGAAGTGGGGACAATACCTGACGGAGTCTCACTCTCGTCTTTCTTGCTCTTCAAATCCTTCAAATATTTGGGACAATTGCGCTTCCAATGTCCCTTGCCATTACAATAATAGCAATTGACGTCGGCATGTTTGTTAACCTTAGCCTTAGGTTTGCTATTCTCAATAGCTTTCCCTTTTTTATGGTCTTTTCCTTGTTTCATGAATTGGGTCTTACCCTTGTTTTTACCTTTTTGAACCCCAAGGTTGAGATTCTTCTTTTTCATGGAGAGCATGTCTCTCTTCTCACTCCCACTAGCCTCCATGTCCCTCTCCCCTTGGTTGAGGAGTGCATGGAGCTCTTGGAAACTCTTGTCCATGCCATGCATATTGTAGTTCACCCTAATTTGGGAGAACTTGGAGGGGAGTGAGTGAAGAATGCGACCTATCGCAAGCTTCTTGGGAATGCTACACCCTAGACACTCTAGAGTGTCAATATACTCAATCATCTTGTGCACATGAAGCCCAACTTTTTGACCCTTTTCTAGCTTACCCTCGAAGAATTTCATCATAGCCTCATATTGGCGGATATCGGGCGATTGAGAAAAAGCCGTCGTAACCCTTGAGAATATCTCATATGCATTAAGGGTAATGTATTGAAGCTTGAGTTTTGGAGACATTGACCATATCAAGACGTTCTTGATATCGTTAGATATCTTCAAAAACTCCTCATAGGCGGTCCTTTGTGCCGCGGTGGCTCTAGGACCGGGTTCATTGGGTGGTGGCTCGTTCAAGTAACGAAGGACGTTGTCGGACAACGCCACACCTTTTATGGTAGACTCCCATTCGATGAAATTACTTCCATCATCTTTCAAGATACATTTGTCCATAACGGACCTAAGCCAAGAATCCTTTCCAAGTTGAATGGTTGCATTGGTAGCCATAGCGAATTACAAACACTACAACAAAGTTTAGGAAATATTAACATTCATTGTTATATAATTTACTTGTAAAACAATTTTAACAAGTCACTCATATAATGACCCTCACGAAATTATATAAGTGATTCCGAGACCCGCATTTAGATAAGAAGTAACATCACATGTAATCCTTATGTAAAAACGGTAAGTCATTACTTGACCAATTCTACCTTAGAACTCTCGGTTGACGAATTTCAACCAAATCCTCTCCTAGTCCCGGAATAACTCTTATCCCGTTGAGTCCAACCCAATCTTGGCATGTGATCTTATCACCCTACTTACCCAAGGTAAAAAGGGGTCCACGTTGTGGTTGCCCTAATGAACAAGGGGTTCATAGGTGCTTTAATTGGTAAGGCTAAATCTCAATTCTTACTATGCATGTGAGAGGTCTTGTCAATATTAAGTTACTAATCACTTATAAGTGAACTAAGTTGGTGATTACGTAAATGGTGAATTGACAATCGAGAAACAAAATGCATGATTGGCGATTTTGGCATGAGCGAATATAAAGCAAGCATCAAACAAAATAAATCATAGTATGGTCATCTAGCTAATCTAATTAACTAGACTATTACAAAATCGGAAACCAACTCCTTGGTCCCTGGCCTCTTCAATGGAACACCTCCAAAACGCACCGTCTTTTTTACCACCGTCTTGGGTAATCTCCGTCTTCATAATAATTAATTACAAGTAATACAAATGAAGACATAGCAATTCCTATTATACATTTGTATAAATAAAACTATTAATTATTACAAACGGGCGATACGAGATCGCAATTAATTACAACCAAATCGATATTCCCTTTCATTACGGGTAATACCGATTAAAAGATTAGGCCATACTAGGTACAAACTTGCAAAATTATCAATAAAATGACATTAATTCATTCAACAACATTAAAAAAAAAAATGCTGTAAAATCATGCCAAAATCGCCCTACTATTTATCAAGTTCATCCTAGCTCTATTTTTATGGAAGTTATCGAATTTTAACCATTACAAACCATTAATCAACACTTAATTCTCAATTAAGCTCAAACTAATTTTCCAAACCAATTTGGAAATTTCAAGGATTAGTCTCCACTAATTTGAAAAATAAAAATTAGTTTGAATTGATTTAATTTGCTAATTTAATCGGTAAATGACAATTTTATGAAATAAATTTAAATTAAATCATAAAACATATAAAAATTAAAATAATTTTTTTTTACATTCTGGAACAATTCCAGGAACTCAAAAGTACAAAAAAATTTGTCCATAAAATTTTTGAATAAATTTAGGAACAAATAAATGCATGTTTATTGATTTTTATCCAATAAAAAACAATAAACATCCCAAAAGGACAAAATAAATTTTAAGATTTTACAAATTTGTCCTTAAACATACAATGAAATGTACAAAAAATTATCATGGCCAAAAACAACATGCAACTATTTTTAGTTAACATTTAACATAAAATAGTCATAAAAACTCGGTTTTTAAGGCAAAAATGATTATAAATTAGCAAATTAATTCCAAAAAATACCAAAATAGACCAAAACCTATTTGAGGTCAGTAGGTATGCATGTACCAAAAAATTTCGTGTGAAACATATTTTTACAAAAAAAAATCGGTTTTTACCAAGTTATCGTATAACCCGAAAAAATGTCAAATAAACGACATGCATGCAACAACAAAGCTCTGATACCACTTGAAGGATTCATAACTCTCTAATTAGACTCCTCTAATTAGTTACTAAATTACTTGTTAATTTAGTACATAAAGATCTAGTTACATGCATTTGATAAAAATGACAAGACTAGATACAAGAAGAAATTTCCTTACATAAACAAAGAGGAAATTATGGGCACAATAAGAAACTCCTTTTCTTATTGTTCTTGAGCTTATTATATAATGGATGATCCTCCAAAACTTGAATCTCCAAAGTAGAAGATCTCTTTCTAGTCAGTGGCGAATCCGGAATTTTCGGGATGAGGGTGATATAAGTTTTACTGCGTAAAAAATAGCGCATAAAAATGTCACCAACTCGATTTTATAGTTACAAAAATGATGGACGCTCATTTTGTCTCACCGCATTTCAATTTAGTTTTATTCAATTTAAATTAGTTTAGTTTAAATCGGTTCAAGTTAGTTTTATTCAATCAAATCAGTTTAGTTCTAACTTCTAATCAGTTTAAATCAGTCCAGTTTAGTTTAAATAGTTCAGTTCAATTCAGCTCGAATCCAATCGGTTCAGTTTAGTTATTTTCAGTTAGGTTCATGGTACAAAGCATAGACTAAATCCGTCTTAATAGACTACACTAACTTAAAAGACGTAACAACTCCAAAATTAACTTAAAAAAGTAACCAAAATAATAAAAAATATTGGAAACTAAAAGGAAAAATCCTCAAACCATGGGTTAAAACTTAAAAGCATAGATAAATTAAAACCCCACAATCTCTCCTTCAGAAAAAACCCCACAATCTAAAATCCTCAAATTCACAGTGCATCCTGCCATCCACAATCCAGATTTCTAATGTGTTACCCATTTCAGTATCCCTTTTGTCTACGTCTCTCACCATCTCAGAAATCCAAAATCAGTAACATCATCTCCATCCTCATCCCTCACCCATCAATTTATCCTCAAAAACTTCAAATAAACAAGCTAATGGAGTATTAGAAGGAAGAAAAAAAATCTTTAAAATTTTCAATTCTAATAATCAGAAGTTTTAAAATTAGAAAATTGATAAGGGCATAAGGCATAGAGTGATAAAGAAAGAGAAGACATACTTGTGAATTGTGATTGATGAGTGGAAGCCAAATTGCAAATCTGAAATTCCCTAAAAGGCTAAAAAATTTGAACTTTAATTCTTTGAAGTTTGAAGATAAAGTCAAAAGATTGTTTCACTTTGTAGATTTGGTTGTATGCGATTTTAGTGTATGTAAATATTTTTTTAAAATTTTTAAATTTTTTTCTTCAATTTTTTTTTCCAAAAATAATGGGGGTGAGGGCTCACCCCCATCACCCCCTGTAAATCCGCCCCTGTTTCTAGTTACACCAAGATTCAACCCAAATAATCACCACTATTATTAACTAGATAATAGTAGTGATAAACTACACCAATATTATAAATATTACTACTATAGTAATAGTAAAGAATATTAGTGCATGAGAGTTTTAGAGAGATAATGCAAGAGCATCAAAAGCAAGAGGTTCTCTCAATTAATAAGAGAACCAAATGTTCTCTTTTATTAACCACTTGGCCGGCCACCTTGGGCAAGGGAAGGCCACTTGCACTCTTCTTAATCGCATGCTTACATGGGTAATTTAAAGTAATTATTATGTTTGTGGCATGCTTGCATGCACATAGAAAACAACCCCAAAGGCTCCATTTCTTATGTGTGCCGTGTGCATGTACATAAAATGGGTCCATTTTATCTTTGTCATTTGTTTTGCAAATGCTTATGTGTGACATGATAAATTATCTTATATAATTGATCACATCAAATAAATAATATACTCTTAACTCTTTAAGTAGTATATTACTATTATATCAACGTATAATTGGTCCCATAATAATAATCATTTGGCTAAATTTACAACTCCTTGTAAACATTAATAGCTAATTACAACTACCTCTAAAAGCATACAAAACCTCAATTAATTTAGTAATTAACTTTTAAATACTAAATTAAGCCTTATTTAATCGTATTATAATAAGACGTAAAATTTACTTAGTCAATTATCGTATAATAGACTAATAAACTTAATCGGATTGAGTTCAAAACTCTATCTCCAATAAATAACTCTCATTACCAAGCATATATCAAATATATATGCAAGGAGCTAATTAACTGTATCAAATACAAATAATTAGTTTTCCATTTGGGTCTCATCCTATAGGTGTGACCGAAAGGGATCAGTTGATCACCGCCGTCATACAACAATAACGTCCAACTCTAGTCAGCTGAGCGTTATTGATTTACGTTAATCAACTGACGTGGAGTATCAATGTACTAATTATCCCAAATATATTCCGTCCATGAGATTTGATATATCAATGCACTATTGTGGAGGACACTTGCTCCAACACTACCTTGGTCAAGTTCTTCTGCAGGGGTTGGGTGACAAACAATATCGCCGAAGACAAAGCGGTAGCCATATCGGACATCAGGGAAAATAAGATCGAGCGTCTGGTGTTCATTTACAATCACCAACATGAAGTAAGGGTCCGCGGTACGCCTTCCTCCGCAGCTGCCACTGTCCTTTGGAGCGAGGACTGCATGGAACACATCTTCCAGAAGCTCCGTAGGTCCAGCAAAGGTGCCATGACGGTCGTCTGTAAGAGGTGGGCGCAGCTGTTCCTATTGCGCCTAGACGCGCCTGGGTGGAGAACAGAATACCGCCGAACCCTCAAGCGAAGGCGCCAAAGTGGCTTAACGACTATTACTAAGGGTGGTACTGTGGTCTCGCGCTGATGCAGGTGCTATCTGACTGACAATATGGTAGCCAGAAGAGTGCTGCACAAACTCCAAGCAACGGGAGCAGACATTCCGTACTTGGAGGTCACTGACAGCACCCCTCCCGAAAATGGAGACGACTATTTTGGGGACCTTCTTGCAGATGTGTTTAACAGAGCATCGGAGATAGCTCTCGCGTTGCTTAGCACAGAAGACGTAGTAGTCATCGATTGACTCGCTGTTTTAGACTAACGTAGTTCCGCGTACTGTTAAAACTGTATTAGCCCTTTTGTTTTTGAAAATGACTGTGAGTGGCCACCATGGGTACTATATCACTATGCTTCGAGCATTTTGTTCACGTAGTATTGTCGATCCTTTGTGGTCTATTTCACACTTCTCATGCTCCCTGTATGCCTTCCATGGACCCGCTAGAGCGCCCCTCTTCGCGTACCTTGCATGCCCACCCCACACGGGAGAGTCCATTAGCATAGCCCGCACTCCGTTGGCACCACAAGCGGAGGAGTGGCATATCAAAGGCCAGCAGCGCTACAATTTGACTATGCACAAACCCGGGAGTAACTCGGACGCAACTAACTCATCAAACTGGCATATGTCACTCAACTCTTTCCCACACGAAACTGCACGAGGAGTTGAGTAGTTCCCGTGAACAACTCCACACCCGGATTTGGATTCAGTGACACTGCTAATACTCGAAGAACCACCGACTTAGTCGTCGGGGTGATGCGGGTCATCATTGTGGTTAGCGTCGAGACCACTGGTTTAGCCACCCTGCACTATAGGTGCTGCACCCTAAGTGCCAGGGTCAAGGGCGTTTGGCTCAACATACAGGCCCTTTGGCACGGGACCCTTGGATCACTGTCACACCAGGAAAGTGCTGCGCCCCACAACATTGTTCATGCATGCTATAATGAACAGTTGCCCGCAGCATTAAAAAAATGAACTTTAGGGACTGCCTTTGTTCTTGGATGGATATGGTGCCCAGGTCATTATGGTTGTGGTGATATCTGTGTTCCCTTGTTGATGTACGTACGAGGCCGGTAGGGTCAGATGAGACGTGTTTGCAATTATTTGTTTCGCGGGTTCGAGGCAACACTGTTTTTGTACGAGTTCCGGTCTGCGTCGGGTAGGCCTAGATGAAACACGTCTTCTCCTTTTATGTGTGTGTCGAGAACCAGAGTAGCCGATTTTTTGGTTTTAGATGTGATTCGAGTCGGGAAGGACTGGAGGAGCTGGGCCCGACGCCCTCAGATGTGGACCGCCTTGGACTATGTTCCATAGAAATCCAGACTTGAGTCGGGCAGGATTTGACGTTTTAAAAAGCGCGTGGTAGGTTTGGTACGGGTCTACAATACACTAAACGACTAAGTGCGCTAATAAGCTCTAGACTGCAGCCCCACAACGTCATCGGACACCATTGCATACTACGAAAAGTTGTCCAGTCACTCACGAATATTCCGCGCATTTACATGAAAACCGCACATACTACTACCAATCAAACATTTGTACTCGGACAAATACGAAAGCCACACCGCTACGGCCTCTTAAAAAAAACGCCCACATGCACTTCCGCAGGCACGCTCGTACGGCCCGCGGACGCGCCCCTCAAAGTCGTAGTGAGATGCTCCCGAAATTTCCACACTCTCCTTTGCACCCACAATTGCGCCTATATATAGAAACCACCTTCATTTTCTACTCAGTAACAACCACTCTCACAGAAAAATAGTAATACAAAGCAAAGTATCTTCAAGTTTTGTGCTCTTGCTGTTCTTGTTGTCAGTTCTGACGTCCACCCAGCAGCTGGTAAGCGCCGTTCTTCAGTATCCTCTCTTCTCATTATGTTTTCCGCAGTGTTCTCTACCCATCTTTTTCCGCCACCTTCGTTTTACTTTGTTATTGCTGTGATTGCTGAACATGAACTATGTGCCTTTCTCTTGTTTTTTTTAACAATCTATCATATTCGTGCTTAGACTTTCTCGCTAACCATATTTTCATGATGCCCATTGCATTTGTCTCCCCTCGTTACGCCTACACGTAGCTCCGACTATTACTGCTGACTCCACGTGTTGTACCTACGAATAGTAAATGCTGACTTTTCCCGTTTGTGTTGCTTGCCATGCATGCCATTTAGATTTAATGCTATAAATTCCTTCTCCTTTTCGTTGTCTTCTAGTTTTTGGTATTTGTTGAGTTATTTGCCCTGTTTTTTCGGCGCCCCTTCTGGATTCGGGTTTCTGGATTTATGGGTACTTACCGAGTTTCGGCTGGGTTCAGAGTTATATTATATTTTTTTTTTGGCCGGCTTGTTGTTTTGCTTATCAGAAAACGAAAACCTTCGCCGCCCCACTGTGTGTACCCTGCCCTCCTATATGTCTTACCAAATGCGGCCAGAATATTAGCAAAATGGTTTGGAAGTAGAGTCTAGAGTTAAGGGTCGTTGGAGCTGGATGTCTGTACCTTCATGTGTGGTTAGTTGAGATAGTTCAGTTATCGTCTAAGGTGTTCCACGCTTAGAAGTGCAATCAGAATGTACTGGTTTTATTGATTCAGGAGGGGAGTATAGAGGGTTCCACTGTTGTACCAGCCAGGATTGGCGCCTGTGATGCTATTGTGCATATTACAGATGCTTGGGAGTTGGGGACCTGTGGGTGTGTAGTTACTTAGTTAGAAAATCGATGCGTAGCTTATTCTCCATTCCCAAGATCTGTAGTCTTTGTTTTGTGACCTATTCACGTATGGTTTATTTTACAGGCACACCCATCGTGACGCTATCACATAACAAGGCTGCCTCGCCCAAAAAAATCAAAATTTCTTTCTACCCGTTGTTGCAGCAGATAACTGCACTTCTGAAGTTCCCAGAGCCTACGTTCACCAATTTGGATGAGCGTACTAACAATGTCTACGTATCGGTGCACACTGAGTGCAAGGAGCTGTCATATCTGTACATTGGCAACCCAACACCGTCCGTTGCAATTTCGTGCGAGAATGCGTGTGAGAGGGCTGTTCGTGGCCTGATCCAGATGTTTGATTTAGTCATCGAGGATTTAACTTTGGCCAGTAAGAATGCTTTGCAGAGGTCCGCGTCCTTATATAGGCTGAAACGCAATTCGCTAGAACGCCTCAGAAATGCCTCTAGGGGCTAGTTTGTCCATGACAAGCCCTTCTCACCAGAGCCTCTCCCGGTCCCAGACCTAGCTATAGACTACATGTCGCTCCTGCGCAACATCTTTCGACCTTTCGGGTTACCAGAAACGACCATGGAGACGGTGGAGCAAGGTCTAGGGGAGTTTGTCTCGTGACTTATGTTCGGCACCACATCCCACCACCCTTCTGGAAATTGCATTTTCGGAGACGCCTCATCCGACTTTGTCACCGCGAAGAACCGTGTGGCCAGGAAAGCAGTCGACTTCCTCATTGTTGTCCACAACATCGAAATTATCGACGCCTTCTACAATCCAGCGCAGATGAAGTATGCTGCTATTAGGTGTGCCTTGGAGCGGGAGAGCTACCTCACGGCTAGGGAAAGGGTTGAGGGGATAAAGGACCCTGTTGCGCCCTCCTGCTTGCTTAACGAAGGAGACTGTCACACTCCGCGCTCTGCACCGTTCCAGTTGACTGCAGAGAAGTACCCGCCGGTGCAGCCGAAGAAGCGCAGGCAGTGTCGTGGTAGCTATTCAACTCCTGTGGGAAAGAAAGCCAGCAAAGATGCTAGATCATTCTTCGAAGTCCCCGACCTCGCCGAAGTTTTGGGAAAAGGGAAGGCGGTTGTTGCACCCGATACCGATGCGAAGTGATGTCGTTGCAGCGCTTATCGACGTGTCAACTGGCGTGCGGTTATGGTTAATTAGTTAGTAGTGCAGATATGCGCAGTAGGTAGCGGTCAGTAGTGTTTCAGAGCTGTGGCGACTAATGCCCTCTCGTTCGTTGTAGCTCTGATTAGCCGCGGTCTAGCTTTTGTGTCTGGTGGTCTGACGCAGCTGTGGTCCAGTTTTCAGTTGGTCGTTGGTGTCCCGTAACCACTTTTGTTGCGTACTATTCTGCTGCATTTGCCCTGCGGATTTTCTGTCTTTTGTGATGTACCAGCAACGTTATGCTTACTACTTCGTATGTATGATGCAGTTGTGCGACAATTCCTACCTTTTGTTGTGTGCTGTTGGCCTGTACTTGCCTGCACATTTTCTGTCTTTTGTGTTGTATCAGCCACACTATGTTCAGTACTTTGTATGTGTGATGCATTTACACTGCGGTTTTCCTTTGATTGTTGTTTTCCCGTGCCTATAACTAGAAAATTCATAGTTTTTGTTATGTGCTTTTCTGCTGCAATTGCCCTGCAAATTTCTGTTTGTTGTAGTAAATTATCCACATTATCTCTAGTGGTTTGTATGCGGAATTACTGCTTCAAATCTTTACAATCCCATAACAACCGAGACTGAATTACCATGCTGATAGTGACAAGCGATTACTTCAGCACTGCGACAAGTATTCTGTGGTGAATTCGAGAACTGCGGGCGGCACAGGCCGACGACTGGTGCCAAATATTTGCTTCTTTGACTGACCTACTCTTCCTGACAGAGTTGGCAAATGTTTGGCACAGTGTGTTGGCCGAGCTGGCCTGCGCAAAGAAAATCACAGATAAAGCTTTGCTTACAAACACCCTTTTTGCAGACATCAGCTGCAATTTCGGAATGCCAGCAGCACGTACGGTGCTGTGGTCTGCCCCACACCATTCAAAAACAGGACCAGTCAGCGATGGGTGAGCTCTTTTCCTGTTCATATATCCCACATGTTTGTTGAGTTAGTCATACGAATGACTATGCGTATGACACCCACGATTTTTCTGCAGACGACGACTTCCCTTATTACTCTATGCCAGCTACAGGTCCCGGAAAGGGTAAACGGGGTGCAACACGTTGCCCTTCTTCGGCGCCAGGTGACATGTGCGCTTTTGTTTTATTTTCCAGCAACCTATGTGCCCTTCAGACTTACTGGTAGAACTTTCTGACTGCCTGCGCTTTTCAGGTCGCTGCAGGCCACCAGAAAACGAGCACGCTATTCCGACGCAAACTTGCACTGTACGTAGTTTGAAAAGTGGCCCCGCACCCACTGTATTTACCACGCACCGCACTGCACTTTCCCCATGCGTGTTCGCGTACCTCTGCCCTGTTCTGTTTAACTAACAGACGCTCATGCAATGCAGGCGCCGAGGCCTCACGCTGTCCACCGCAGACAGTGAACTGCGAACGACTTCATGCTTCCACTCCGGCACAGGAAACTGGTCTTCCATCAGCTGCGTACGTTTTGCTGACTCTGTGTGCAGATCGCCTGCTTCTTCCCAATGCTCACAGCCGAGATAAAGCCTTACCTTCCCTGTATGTGCAGGAACACTGCTGACGCCAGCATCTCATAGATACCTTCAGGAGGGACGGAGATACCAGCTGAACAATTGCAAAGTATGTTCTGCGCACAGAACTCTGTTAGTGGCGTAGTTGGCAACACTCTAAGGTATCACGTTATCAGTTTAGAAACAATAACAACAGGAACATTTGCGCGATAGCTGACCAAGATGAGGTCTACAGCAGGGGAAACCTCAGCTTGGCGTCTTGCTGTAATAGGAACCTTTGTATGCCGTCTTGCTGTAACAGATAATGAAGCAGGAGCGAGTTTTTCTGGACGAGCTGAACAACAGCAGCAAGGCATAGAAAGTGAAGGTGAAGGTCATATAGAAGGCACGGCCACGGACATTGCCGCAGAAAGGCATAATGTACCAGAGTCTGCTGCTCGAAGATGATAAGGTCTGTTCGTACTCATTGCTTCACAGTTCGTTTTTGACAACCTAGCCTTTTTAAATACACCGATGACAATATGCACTGCTTTGTGCTTGCTGCAGGGAAATCTTATGCGTGGTGCTTTGTTCGGCGATCAGGTGGACGGGTACAAGGATGCGTTTATGTACAACGGTGTCTACGAAATCACAAATTGCCCCAATCAAAGCGTGCGATGAGCGGTGGAAAACAAACCCACGAGGGATGAACTACCAAATGAGCTTCGGCAGCCAGACTGTGATACAACCCATTGCAGACAAGCCTGGACCAATACTCCCTTAATATACACTGATCTCAGAAATCCCTAAGGTGCCTGGAGCAGCCGAAAAGTACGGTACGTGCTGAGATCTTTTGCATTCCGAGTGGAGATGTATCACTGTGTGAGCCAAGCGCCCTTACCTTATATGGTGGTTTCTTATTTTTTTTGGGTCCCTCACCTCATCGGTAGTGGTACGCCTCTGTATTATACAGTCCTCTCCAGAGGAAGATCCACATGTTATATTCTTTAATCTGTATATATGTTGCCCACATTGCTCTGCATTGCACGCAGTGACCTTCGCTTCCTTTGTGCAGATGTACTGGGCATCGTGCTGTGTGTTGAGGGTGCGGCGCGGCAGATTGTGGCTGCAAATGCGCGTGAGATCTTTGTCCGTGAAATCGTTGTAGTTGACCAGAGGTTTGTTAAAAGACTTAGCACCGCTCTTTTAGCTTACTCCAGTTAATACGTCTAACATTCACCTCCCTCTGCTGCTGTACTGCGGAATTTGCAGCGTCCATCAGCCATTGACAATTTCAGCGTGGCACAACCTAGCACTAGAGAGTTCTGCCGCGCTTCCGTCCTCTAATGACGGCTTCATTGCCCTCAGAGTCGCACCTCATAGAGGTCTGTGCCGCTGCATCTGATAATTATTTGCATAACCTTCATTATTGATTAGCGAGTTGAGTAGCGCCAATATTAGTGAAGAGGGTCCAACAGAAATAACTCTTCCGCGTCCAACAAGATTTTCGATAGCAACAACAGCTTCCACTGTGTTCATCACAGACCCGACTGGGGATATCGTGCTTGCCTTAACAGAATGGTACGTTGTTCCACTAAATTGCCAAGACAGAGCTGATGTCCCTTATTATAGGCTAATGCTTCAGGTCTCGCACTGACGTATTGTTATTGCAGGATGGCACAGAACCAGGCGACGCTGTCAGACATGCAGGAACACGTTCTTCAGCTCCGCAATCCTGCTCCGGCGCGAACCGTCTCCACCATCGCCGCACTCTTAGCGAAAATGGTACGAGATTTACCGATCTGCCTACCTGTCGACACGTAGAGAAAAATGCAGCCCCACTCTCGTTTGACGTTGTTACTGGAATCATGCAGGAGCGGAACACATTGTAGGAGGAGCGCCACACTCTGTCCATTGTCATTGAAGACACAAACTTCGAAAAGGTCAACGCGTACCTCGGATGTTCAGGCTGCGGTAAAAAGGTCGACGTTCCAGCAGGTCACCGCTTTGCTTGCTCAAACTACTCTAGAAAATCTTGCAGCTCCGTCCCACGGTATGCATACAAATAGTTCATCATTTCTAGCAAACGCCCATTACATTCTCTCTAACGTAGCTGAACTGGACAGCGTAACCTTCAACTTCGAAGTCAAGGACAGCTCGGACGCACTTCCACTGACAGCGTTTGGAGCAGATTTGGAGAAATTGTTCGGCATGCAGGCTGCAGACATGTTCAGGATCCGAAACACAGTTAATGTTCTCACACTATTCTGTCGATATTATTTACGTCCAATCGCGAAACACTAATACACTTCTTCTGCGTCACTAGGATGACTTCGCAGCCTTCGACCAGATACGCACCGCACTGCGCGAGGGCACCACAGAGATTGAAGTTGGGCCTAAGGGAACGCTTGTGTACAACGGAATTCTACTATGGGTGGTCAAGCAAATTATATCTTCCCATGTGACGCAGTCTACAGCGGACACCGTGGCACCTGGCCCTCAGCCGCCAAACCTCGCTGCAGACCCTCCTGCTGCTTCACTGGTGAAGGTGTTCACCCCCCTCGAAGAAGCCAAGCATGCAGCGTCACAGGAACCCGAAACATCTGACACTGCAGATGCACATGCTACTGTCCAGGCGGCAGCGAACGATGCCGGTGATGTTGGCGAAACATTGTCTGATGTCTAAGGCGTCGACTAACCAACTATTTTGGAGTGCGGGTCCAGAAATACCAATGCAGAAGCACTCTTTCTAATATCCTATTTTGAACAACACTTGTTTTGCTGTGCCCCAAGCACTCGGGGATATGTACTTGGCTGTTGGGATGCTATTGTAGTATTGGGAACTTCCACTAATCCAGAACTATGTTTATATTATTAGCCTTGCTTTCCACAGAAAAGGCACAGGCCCAGTTTAATTAAACAGATAGCATGCTTGATATACTATCATGCGCCGCTGAAGTCGGCAAAAAATAAATAAAGAATTCTCGCAAAAGATCCCGAAAAAACGGAAACAAACGCAACAAAAGAAAACGTGAACATCCGCCGTCGAAGGCAAAAAAGAAGGCCGCATTTAGAACTCAAACTAAATTGCAAGCTTCTTATCTGTCGACGACTTCTATTTTCAATGGATTCTAAGGTTTACAAGACAGCGGTCTTGTTGAGTTAGTTTTCATTTTTGGCCTTTTCTTTGTTCTCTTAGTAGTTCAGATCAAATATCACCCATGTTCGCCTAGGTGAATCAAATGCCAAACAAATTAGCTCTTCTAGTTACTTCGTCGCCCCTAAACCCACAAATTGTTCACGTCAGTGAGAGACCTGCCCACGAGCTTTATGCTGAAATCCCCCACCTGTTTGGCATCATCCCGCGAGACCCCGCGGCCAGTGTAAAAAGTAAAAAATGGCAAACACATAAAAAAATCGAAGAAAAGTCAACAATTAGAAATCCCAAGAAAAAAAGAAAAAAAATAAAGTAACACCTCGAAAGTCCTGAACCCTAAAAAAAAACAAAGTCCACCCCAAAAAATAAGGGAATATACATGTCTCTGAAACACTGTACGAGTATATGCTGTATCCTTTTTGAAGTGAACCGCCGCAGGTAGAGAACACCTACCTCACAAAACGCGTACAGTGAACGCCCCCTGCCGCAGGACGCCCAGACACCGCCATATCTACCCTCATCCACAAACAAGACAGAACCATACAAGATCTACTCCATATTACTCGGCCCTGTAGCTTGCCACGTTCTCCAAAAAATCTCTGGATCACGAGCAGCAGAAAACAAAGACTGTAAGTTCCTCAGATCTCAGACTCTTTTGCTTGATCCTGTCCGTGTTCATTACTATGCAGAACTGGTTGCGGATTTGATTTTGGCTAGCCATCATGGATGTATGTGTGCCTAACATTTGGGCCTCTCAGGGGTTAAAGATGATGCGGATCTCAACCGATATGTTTGTTGTTCGTCCACAGGTTTGGTTTATTATTGCTTATTTTGGGATTTAGTTAGCTTAGCAGCGACTGTCATTTCATGTCGATCAACACTGTTTTAGCTGCTACTTAGTCCAAATAAGATATATCGCTAGGGTTTAGAGTTTCAGATAGATCTCGGGTTCCCAGCTACTATTTAGTACAAAATGAAAATTACTAACTACGGTATGCTCGCTAACATTTCAGTAGATGGTATGGTCACGTACACCTTCTGTGCCTTCTTAACTAGGAAATTCTCAAATTTGCCGTTTTCTTGTAGTTTATTGTGGTTTCCCGTGCCTTCTTTTTTGGCTACACATGCAACCCGTGTTCCGACGCTGGGTCGCCTCGGTCTTATACTCTCTGGAAAAAAAAATCGTAGCTAATCTGAGTGTAACGAGTCGGCCCCACCTTGTTCTAAACTCATCTGTGGGTCTTACCACATCTGACCTGTCTGATCGAAGCGCGAATGCTTTCAGAGTTTGTGGCGGTCTCGGAGTCTTCTCATTTCCTTGCTTTATCCTCTCATCCACAGGCAAGGAAAGATGGCAGGTCTGCACGACACCGAAGGATTCCTGACTGAATATGCATACCCTGTTCGGTGTATTATCGATGATATGCTGTACGACATACGAAACACCCGCTCAACGACGCATTTCCACGTGCTGCTCAAGAACAGGCTAAGGGAACTCGGATACCCGGTTGTGACTTTAGGCCTTGTGCGCAGGCGCCAAGGCATCCCTCTTAAAAAGGCTATAGTACTGGAGTTCGAACAAGGGCTGGAGAAATACTCTCGTGCTTTTAGGCTCGGAAAACTCTTCGAATTTCACGAATCCGGGAAGGGAAACATCCTTGAGCAAACTGGCTCATTTGGGGGCATCCCTTTGTGGACTGCAACACGTGGAGACAGCGACTACTTGCTAGAGGAAACGCAGTACCAACTTCTCCTGAACGCCATGGAAAAAGGAACAATAGCCGAGGCAGATCCGGACAGCGAGCAAGAGTTCGAGAATATATTAGACGCAATACTGACCTTGTACCCAGAACTACTTATGTGGGACGTTAAAGAATGACCGCGCTGCTCGTGCACCAAACTTCTCTGCCTTCTGAACTATGTAACAAAAATACGTGTGAAACTTCTCAGGCTGCCATCACTAATGGGCCTGACTTTAGTTTTCTTTGTTAGGAATATATGAGAACGCAAGAGTAGTTAGTTGCGGTAGTTAATTAGTCGCATAACGTGGTCCACGCTTATCAGTTCAGCCCTAATCTATTGATTTCACTAAAAAAAGGAGGGATGCAGAGAGTTCAATTGCTGTCACATTCGGGCCTGCGCCCTGTCATTCTATTATGTACCTCTTTGAAGAGTGGGAGTCGACCACCTGCACCTGCGTTATTATCTAGGTATAAACTTGATGTGTCTTTGTTTCGTGAACGACTAAAACATCAAGGTTATCGATCAAACACACGCCAAAAGCGTAGGGACACAGTCATCCAGAGTTCGGTTCCAAGGGTGAACGACGCATTTAAAGAACCCAGGATGAGTGTGTGCTCTTCATGGTTGCAAATCCAAAATAAATCCATAATGTCGCCATAAGACAGCAGGTAGAACACAAAAACGACACTACTTATAATATTTCTGGTGGAATCGCAGTGCCGGCAGTACATAACGCTTCCAAGAACACACAATACATAAGATGCTGTCGGTCCATAGTCAGCATAGGCTACCGTTACATTAGCTTCATAACACCTAATGGTGAGTACCATAGTACCTGCTCATATATGCCCTACGCCGAACACCTATCCTCATCTCAGTAGAAACTCCGACTACAACTGTCCTCGGACGAGTATAAGGAACCAGAAGCCTGACGCCTCTGATTCATAAGCACTTGCTCGTACTTCTCCTCCATGTGGTCGCAGTACACATACATTATGCTAAGTAGTTCTCGGTCATCGGGTGGTAAAACGAAGACCCGTCTTATGCCAGCACATATGTCGTGCACCGCGTTCCACTTGATAACTGCCTCCAACCTCTCAAAAAAACAACGACTTCTTTCAGGCTCTGCAGGAGCGCTTCTCTTCCGCACACAAAATCTGTTTTGAATGAGCACACATGCACCAGGAAACAACATAACACATGGATGGAACGTTAGACATAGATTCACGAATATGAGCAGTACTACTTGTATCACAGCCGCATGAATGAGAATAACACTAAAACATAAATACCGTATGGAACGGGTTCAAGTAGGACTGGTGGTGCAATCTGACTGGTATCCCCTGACATAAGAAGTCTAAGTCTTTGCAGTGTAGGATACTGTTGATCTTGCATTTTCCGGATTGCATCGTGGGTCATGAACATGTTCAGGCACTGAAAGAGCCTCGGTGCATCAGATGCAATCGCATCCATTTTCCGTTGTATCGTCTGGACTATGCGCCCATTGCTAGACATTTTGGTTTGGGTGCTGAAGATTTTGGAGGGAAGTACTTCGCCAGGCCTCTACAATCTACTGATTGCACGTTGCATTTATAGAGCACTCAGGACGGTAGTAGCAGAAAAGATTCTGTTCCAGATGCTCCAGTCCAAAAAATAAAGATGTTGCAGAGTGATGAAGTGATTGCACTCTGTTAGGGTACCCCCCCCCCCCCCCCCTTTTTCAGAGAGAGCGGGAAATTAGTGCATGGATCTAACGCACACATTTTTTTACTAAAAATTGAAAATGGATAACATCTAATATTCAGCCCCAGAAAGAAAATTGGCCAATAATGTTAGAAACCAATGACGGAGTGAAATATCACTTGTCCAACGCTCTTGTCTCACTCGAAAAGTGGTCTCATTTAACTTCCCACCCTTTTTCATTGTGTCTTCGTGTTGACAAAAAAAAACATAAACCCGTACTGGTTTACTAGAATTTGCCTTGGACATCGCACACATTGCATATCACTATAGACAAGCGCAACTACACTAACAGCGATCTACTGAATACTGTTGCACTACACCGAAATACCCCGCCTAAAATAAAATAAAATAAAAACATACGAACAAAATAGACCATTACCACAACCTGGGTGTATGGACTACTAATTGCGCCACCAACCAACTAATCCCTAAATTAAAAGCATACCTACCCACAAAACCCCACACTAATCAATTCTGACAGTGACATGCGCACACTTCCCTCGTCCCCCCCTCACACGCTCTCCTCCGCAACAGAATTTAATACCTCCAGTGCAGCACAGTAGGCCAAATAGTGGTGCCGAAAATTAGAACTGGTAATCCCAGAAAATTCTGCACACCGCATTCGGTATGTCTTAGAACTCGCTTCCGTTCTTACCTTAATCTTTCCTTTCGACTGATTAGTACCCGAACCATAGGCCACTTGTTCCCATAAGTGATTCTCGCAGACTTTACCTCCATTGCACCTGGTGTTTTAGCTGCATGCGGTAAAACAGAACCGACAAGAATCGCCCACACACTGATGCGTGACAGATTTTAATCCCTGCAAGAATCGCCCACAAACCTTTATCTTTAATTTCGGTCGATTTGATTTTCTAGCAACACATGGTTAAAAAAAACTACAAAAATCACCAACAGACTGCTCTGTCGGTCATTGTGCTTCTATGTGTTTACCTTTTGCCTGTTTTATGTGTTGCAATATCTTCCCGTGCTTGCTGTGAGCACTCTATGATTTTTTGATTCTGTCTTAACTGAACTTTGCGCACTCATTTCTGACTCCCGTGGTTTCACTTTGGTGCTAGGCTTCCTTGCAAATTTTGTTGTCAAACTGTAGTGCCGAACTATAGGCCGTGTTGTAGCTAAAGGACTGGAACTCCATTAAATCAGAACATCGCACGGAACAGAAGTATGGAAGACACGCATGACATCGAAGGTTTTGTATGCGAATACGCGTACCCTGCTCGCTGGATAATTGACGACATGCCTTACCACTTACGGAACACCCGGACAGCAGCACGGTGTCACACGACTGTCAGGGACACGTTAAGAAGCCTAGGCTACCCGATTGTGAGCTTAGAACCAGTATCCAGACAACCGAGCTTTGCTTTCAAAAAAGCTATAGTACTGGAGTTCGAGGAAGGCATGGAAAAATACTGGCCTGCCATTAGGCTGTCGCGTCTTTCCGAAGAAGCGGGCTGTGGAAAAGGACGAGTTGTCGAACAAACCAAATCGTTCGGGGGCATTCGTCTGTGGGCTGCAACCCGTGAAGACAGCGCATATTTGCCAGAGGATGCGCAATATCGGTTTGTACCAGCTGAACTGAAGGTGAATCCAAAAGCTATAGCAAGTGAAGATGACGTTATGGAATTCGAGAATGTACACATTGAACTTCTAAACTTAACCCAAAATTATATATGTAGGACGTTCGGGAAGAGTGAAAACTGCATAAGCAACAGTAGGTGTACTATTAGCGCAGTCTGTTCAGCCGCGAAGAAAGAGACGAGTACTAATTATTCGTCATCGATTTGATTTCTTGAACAATTTATTTTGATCTTAGGTGTTTCGGCAGAATTTGATCTAATATAAATTCCTGTGGAACCATTTCTCTTTTCTCTTAAGTTATTATACTGTTGCTACCTGCGAGTTCAATTTTACGAATTTCTAGATTTCAACTCCCCTTGTTTACTATCTCCGAGCTTGCTGTTATGGGAGTTTGAGTTTGATTCTGTCTCCGAAGTCGAAACTTTAAATAGTATAGACCAGATATTTTTAATCGAAGTCCTGCCCTCTGTGCGTTTAGCCGTGTGCTCTGCCTCTACGTGTTCACCCTGTTGCAGTTGGAGTGTTGGACTGATCTTGAATATGGGTTACTTCATCTTTGTTATACACTTACTCACCACTCAGATTATAGCTGTTAATCTATGTCTGAATGTGTATTGGTAACCGTAGATTTCCAAAGGATCATCAAATTAGGGTTTGGAATCATGAAGGAACTGTGATCTGTGTTGAGATTATGAAAATAATCGTGCATTGTGCTCAAGATTTGGCGCACTGTGTTCAGATTTGTCGGTTGAATTTCTGTTAGGCTCATTAGAATATTGGTGTGGATTTATGATTCCTGAAGAGAAAGCTAATCAGTAATTGCCAATGACAACTGAGTTTCTGGTTTTCTGAGGAAGTGGTTGTTCCTGTTTATCTGCTTCATGTTGGGTGCAGTTCTTCCTGTCTGCGGGAGCTATGATTCTTATTATGTTCGTGTATACCTTGTGGATCTCGGAAATACACAAAAAAAAATCCGCAGAAAAGATTGTATCCGTTCTTGCAGTGCTCATCTTGAACCAATACACAGGTGTCCAGTATTTACAAATCGCTGAGCGATGCAGCATCTAGGATCTACCGATGGTGAAGCTTTTATGCAAAGGCTACACTGTGAACAACGAGCAAGCCTTTCTGCAAATTAGCGTGCCCTGTTTCCCTGTAATCTCGGTAGCTTTATATAGTCTCGTAATTTAGTATGCTCTCCGTGTAGGGTATGCTTTTATAGCTGTTTCCCGTGTTAGCTGCACAGATGCAGCTCGTGAAAATATGTGCCTACACGGGTGTGGAAACTCATCTCTTCGCACATAGATGTTGCATCGTCCCGCTGCAGTACCGCTTGCACAATACGGACCTCACTCTACCCTAGGCGCACATCTACCGCTACGCCTGCGCGGAAACTTTTCGTCACACCACGGAAATCTTCCAGCTATTCCCATAAAAGTGCCCGAAAGTCCCCCACGAGCACCCACCTCACCACTACCACCCCGGACACCGCGCGACCGCGCAACTAGTGTGTGTATATATATATATATAGATCTAGGATCCTTTGAGGCAGCTCAACTCGCCGCACCCATTGAGGCACAATCTCGACCATTAGATTTAAATCAAATTAAAGGCTAAGATTAAAACAAAAACTCATACATAAAAAAAATTTCTCCAAACTTTTTTCCCGGGGAAAAAAATAGATATTTTTCGAGAAATTTTTTTTTTTCCGGAAACAAAAAAATTTCGGAATATTTTTTTCCAAAAAAATTTTATTTTTTTTCCGGAAAAAAAAAAAATTCCAAAAAAAAAAAATCAGAATTCAAAATAAAATTGGTGTATATAAAAACAATTTCAGTGTACATAATAACTGTTTTAAGGTAAGTGTATATATGTTGATTAATTGGTGTACATAGTAAACCATTTGAGTGTATATAACAATAACTATTTTACTGTATATATATTTAGTTCTTAAGTTTATATGTATGTAGTGAGTTTAATAGCGTATATAATGAGTTTTTTAGCGTATATAACAGTTATTTTGATGTATGTCCATTGTTGATTAACTGATGTACATATTAATTATTTGGGTGTATATAACAATTATTTTCCTGTATATATTGAGTAATTAAGTGTATATATGCAGTGAGTTTAATAGCGTATATAATGAGTTTTTTTAGTGTATATAACAGTTATTTTGATGTATGTTCCATTGTTGATTAATTGGTGTACATAATAACTATTTGAGTGTATATATAACATTTTTTTATTTGAGTTTATATAACATTTTTTTTACTGTATATATTGAGTTATTAAGTGTGTATATAGTGAGTTTAATAACGTATATAATGAGTTTTTTTAGTGTATATAACACTTATTTGGATGTATGTCCCATCTTAATCTAATGGTCTAGATTGTGCCTCAATGGGTGTAAAGAGTTACCCTGCCTCACCGGAACCCACCCCCCTCTCTCTCTCTCTCTCTCTCTCTCACTCTCCCTCCCTCTCTCTCTCTCTCTCTCTCTCTCTCTCTCTCTCTCTCTCTCTCTCTCTCTCTCTCTCTCTCTCTCTCTCTCTCTCTCTCTCTCTCTCTCTCTCTCTCTCTCTCTCTCTCTCTCTCTCTCTCTCTCTCTCTCTCTCTCTCTCTCTCTCTCTCTATATATATATATATATATATATATATATATATATATATATATATATATATAGTAAGGATCAAGTGAGTCCTCTTATATACATTGAGTCCATGAGTCCAATCTTGGACCATTGATCAAGTGAAAGATGGATGATTGTGATTGCTTGAGGTGAAATAAGGAAATAACTAACAAATCTTGGTAAATATATCATTTCTCTCTCTTTCTTAATTATCTCATGCAAATCTTCTCTCTCTCCTATCAATCTTTTATCTGTCTCTTTCTCTCACACAACAAGTTTCTTCAAAATTAAGTTTTTTTCGTTTTCATCAAAATAATCATCATTTTCCTATTGCCATTGTACGTATGTTACTATGTTACTGCCATAATCCATAAACTATGTTACTTTAACTCATACAATGTGTTATTTTAACTCATGAACTGTGTTACTTCAACTCATAAAATCTGTTACGTTGTATAATAGTCTCTTTCAAAAACTGTTACTCTAACTCATACAATGTGTTACTCTAATTCATGAACTGTGTTACTTTAACTTATAAATTTTGTTACGTTGCATAATAGTCTTTGGCAAAAACAGGACTTCAAATCAACCAAAGAATAATGTATATTTCTATTAAGGATACTCCAAAACAAAAATTATAAAACTCCATTATAATTCCAATGTTTCACACCTGTTACTGTAAGAACTGGATATTGGAAATCAAATTATACTCATAAAATGTGTTACTGTAACTCATTAAGTATGTTACTCTAACGCATAATGTGTGTTGTTCCAACTCATTTTACTCCAATAAATGATGTTACTCTAAGGACTAGGTATTGGAAAATCAGTCAAACTCATAAACTGTGTTACTGTAACTTATTCAGTGTGTTACTCTAACGAATAATGTATGTTACTCTAACAATATATTGTTCTACTCAGAATTCTTCTTCTTCTTCTTCTTCTTCTTCTTCTTCATCGTCAGATGATGACTTAATGGTGTTTCCTTCTTCTTCTTCTTCTTCTTCTTCTTCTTCTTCTTCTTATCTACATCTTTGAAGATCTGCTCTATGTATGGAGTGAAACTTTCACCCACATCCCTGCACCATTCCTGTGCTTTTGCGTCTACTACAAAAACGAGAACAATGTCAATAAACGTGGCGACAAACAAACAATCAGAACTTGAAATAAGGCGGTATTCTAACCAAAACATTAATAACTAAATCCGATGACATGTTACTCCAATGCTTCAAACGTGTTACTGTAATACATTAGGTATGTTATTCTAATGATGATGACTCGTTACTCCAATCAGAACTTTAATAATATACAGTTTCTATACTATAAACGTAAAATATGATAATATGGATCATCTTAATGACTTCCATGGCGTTTCATATATAAAGTATAAAGCAAAAACTCGCCGTTGGTTTATTCGACAATTTGCTGAACCACCATTGAAGGAGAAATTGCAACCGCGCGAAGAAGAAGATGAATGATTGAACGTGTATTAGAGTGGATTGATTGAACGTGTATACTTTGATTGAAGGTTGTCTTGATTGAACGTCATGAATGAGAGTATGAATGACAGTATGAACATGTATACTGCTATGAATAAGAGTATGAATGAGAGCGTTATACTTTGATATTGTTTCCTATTTTGATGGCAATCACGTTCCATCATTATAGGAAGCAGTATTTTTTTTAACATGACGGTATTCTAAATCCTTTGTTACTCTAATGCATTACTGTAACAGATTACAAGAACTAAAGTAACAGATGAAGTGCATTAAAGTAACACGAGATTCAATTAACAGAAGATGCCTATACACATGGGTTAGACATTAAAATAACAGATGGTCTATATTAAAGTAACACATTAAGTGCATTACGATAACTGCATATATATGTTTGTGCGAAAAAATCATATAATGATCAAATCTTTAATAATATGCAGTTTCCATACTATAAACATAAAATCTAATAATATGGAGCATCTTAATGACTCCCATGGCAAGAAAGCATAACAATTGATGAAGATTATGTAAAACCGAAATAATAATCAGTGAATATTATGAAAAACCTAAATAATAAACATCACAATCTGAAATCTATACAAACACGAGAGCAATGAACCATTGATATGAATCTATGATGAATGAAATGAATAAAATTGACGCAAAACATGAAAGCAATATCAGAACTCACCATTGTTGTACTCCACGAAATGCTTATATATCAATAGTTGATGAAGATGTCGCGATCATTGAATCCATAGTAACAGGATATCGAGCATAGATTTGAATGAATGAATGCACGTGATATTGGAAGCATTTTTTTAGGTTTGATGAACGTGGTAACGAGATGAATGAATGAACGTGATGTTATTGTTTCCTTAATTATGGGACTTATTTTAGGATGCTATATTTTTTTTAATGCAAATATTAGAATCAATCTTGTCCGTCCATCCTCATCCCATTCAATGGATGGGATGAGGACTTATGGACTCATATATAGAGAAGACTCATAAGTAGGGATGACAATGGGTCGAATTCGGATCGGGTGATGCCTCACCCGCATCCATCACCCGTCTCTATTCTCTCACCCGATCCATCCATCATCCACTAGTAGTGTCATCTATATCCGATCCACCCGTCATCCACGGGTTAAACGGGTGGTTCGGGTGATTTAACGTGTGATTCACTTGTACTACGGAGTATCATTTTGTGAGATAAATACCAAATCGAAAACAATTTCTTGCAAGACCTAGCTTGCGACTTGACACCTTTCGTCGCCATGGTAATATTATTTGAGTTAGGTCTAGTCTAGGAAATAAAAATGAATAAGGTTTAAGGAAAACATAGGGCATTCTCTTATTCTCGGGTAATTTTTATAATATATATTTTATTTTAAATGGATGAATATCGGGTGGGATGATTCTCCACCCGTGTTCGACCCAATCGATCACCCGCTATTCATCAATTTAATCGGATTTTCACCCATTTATTTTTCTCTGGTGGATCGGGTGCGGGGTGGATGCTGGTGAAATTGGCCTCCCTACTCTCTCTCTTATATATATATAAGAGAATATATATATATATATATATATATATATATATATATATATATATATATATATATATATATATATATATATATATATATATATATATATATATATATATATATAATATTTAATTTTTTTGCCACATGGCAGATATTAAATGCTCAAACAATCCTTTATTATTATTATTTTTTATTATTATTATTATTATTATTATTATTATTATTATTATTTAATTTTTTTATTTTTTTGCAAGAAGGGGCAGCTTACTTATATTCATCCAACGAGGGGAAGTGAACAAGTAACGTTATCTTACAAAAGAGGCAGCCAAAAAAATTAACCTCTGAGTCTTTCTAAGACAAAATGAGACTCATGATTACACTGCATAATCCTAATACTTACATGATTTTTAATTCTATTAACTAGTTCTTGTTGTTGTCGCTCGATGCCCATAAAAATACGTTTGTTTCGTTCCTCCCAAATGGCATGTGTCGTGGCCACGATACAGCAAACTCTCCATTATTATTATTATTATTATTATTATTATTATGGGGGTAATTTTAGTTTCTGGGGGTCATTTTTTTTTGGAAAAATTCTTTTTTGGTTTTTTTTTTGGTGAAATGTGAGAGATTTTCATTCATCCAAAATTAGAATATACAAATCATATGCTCTACCAATGCAATAGAGACGACTATATAAAACAATCAAGTAAGGCAACAATCAACAGCTATAACCTAAATTTCTAAGGAACTTTATATCCATATCCGTAAAGGAAGCATTATAGTTGATTCTAATGTGTCTTCGAACACACATAGCCGCTTCCTTAGCAAGAGAATTGGGGGTACTGATCTTGTACTCATAAAGAGCCGAATTGCGTTGGACCCATATCAGATAATAACAGGCTGCTAACAATGCTGCATGAAGCTTATTATGTAGCAGACCCAAGGACGAGTGAATGAGCTGGTGAGGGATGAGAGTACAACCTGCGTGAGAAGCCACCTCGTTCATCACATTTTTACTATATGGACAGTCAAAAAACAAGTGTTGGATTGTTTCAGGGTGCTGTTGGCATAAGGCGCACAGGTCCTCTTCAATACAGCCAATTCGAAGCAGTTTTGAGCGCGTGTTTAGACCGTCTTTTTTGGTTTGTTGTTTTATTTTTATTGCAGTTTCAATGTGTTACATTATTACTTTCATTTAATAATTTGTTGTATTATTATATATGATATTAATTTTTCTATGTATTAAATTTGTAATTAATTATATGAGTACTAGATCGAAACCTTTTCGGTTACCCTAATTTAATTAATTAATTATTATTATAATCAAATAGTAAATTAATTTTGGTTTGTTGTTTTATTTCTATTGCATTTTCAATGTGTTACATGATTACTTTTATTTGATAATTTGTTGTATTATTATATATGATATTAATTTTTCTATTTATTAAATTTGTAATTAATTATATGAGCACTTGATCGAAACATTTTTGGTTACCCGTATTTAATTAATTAATTTTTATAATAATCAAATAGAAAATAATATTCATTCGTAAAGGATGGAAGATTTCCAATTTCATTGCCTTTAAGTTACTCCTTTTTTTACTTTGTTTTTATAGTTTTCGACAAATATGATTCATTTTCTCTATATGACATGACATAGGTCCACCCCCACGCGGCCACGCGCGGGTTTGGGGAGGCGAATGAATCTCCATATGAGATGGGTCGAATTGAAATTAAAATCGAAGTTGGAGTCGCCACCGAACTTTGTGGGAGTTCGGGCCCGTTCGAACCCACTCTATGTCGTAGTGGGCCATGCACAAAGTACGGCCCATTCTGATGTCAGAGTTTATTGGGTTCGTCCCTTTGCATTTGATACTGATACCGATGTTATCGGATACCGTGTATTGAATGACTCTCGTGTGCCAATGGTTTCGGACATCCGGAAACCACGGTTCTGAGTAAGGGGTGAGGGTACGTGTTTGGAAGTTCACAAAGAACACCCAACCCCGCCCGCACATTAGCGGCCTTTACTAAGATATCGCTTGATTTTGAAATACACGTGTTAGTAATACGATGAATGATATGCAAACATTGTTTTCCCTAAACATGCGAGAAATTGAATGGGTTGCTTTTTCGATTTAATGCATCTAATTCTAACGTCGAAGTTATATTTAGCATGCGAGGTTTATTTTAGTACAATAAAACAAACAATGAAAATAAATCGCTAAAAACATGAACAAACAAGTTAGTAACGATTTGTAAATTGAATAATAAAAATATAGATACGATGACACGAATGATTTTGCAAAGATAGTTCGCGTGATGGATTAAGCACGCGTTGACCGAGGTCATGGAAATATTTATCGAGGTTTGAAAAGAGATGTTCGAAAAATTATGATGAAATAGTCTTTATATATCGCGGATTTCGGGGACCTACGCGACCCGCGCGTGGAGGGCGCGACTCGCGTGGCCGTGCGACTCACATGGTGGCCTGTTTTCGGGATCGTTTTTTTAAAAAATCGACGGTTTTGTTAAATCGCGTATAAATATAGCATAATTTATACTCGACTTAAATTTGCGATATTCGTTATATTCGATATTCGATTATGGAACCGACATCAAATATTCGGAATGATTTTTTTAAAAAGGATAAAAAAAGTTTTATAAAAAAAAATTGAACTATAAAAAGTCGATGTTGATTCTCTCCGCGTTAAAATCTTTGTATTTTGTTTTCTAGACCATTTGACGATTTTTTTTAGCATCAACGAGATTGATTTAGTTCTTTTCAGATACGATATTTGGCTATAGAGTCAATATCGTATTTTAGGAACATTTGTTTTATACGAAAATAGATTGTAGTATCGATATTAAAAAAACGTGACGATGACCTATAAAAAAGAACGGACCGACGACGCAAAAGGAAAAAAAAAAACGAGAGGAAGAGAAAGAGAAGGGAAGAAAGGGTTTTGATTTTACACCCTCAACCTACATGCTTTGTATACTCGGAATGGGGCTCGTCGGAATGTGGCTTAGACATGAGAGCGTCGAGGTAATGTTGGTGAGTTATGGTGGTTTTGTCGTGTAGGGTGTGTCGGGTAGAGGTGGCTGGTTTTTCGGATCTAGGCGGCGTGATCTCGGGTTGTAATATCGGTTATTCGATGCTATGTGTGTATTATTGCTATATGAGATGTAGATGTGTATGAATCTTGAGGTTAGTGAATGAATATTGTGTTGTACGGTGGAGTCTATTTATAGGAAAAGTCCCCGACCGAAGCTAGGAGAAGTAGCTTAACTTGGGTGATAAGAAATACCGCTTTGGATAGGAAAGTAAGCAATTTGAGAGGAATGAGAATTCCGTTTCTTGGTGGGAAAGGCACGAACCCGGCTGGAAAAATGGGTGCTCGGCCGAGTATGCTTGGTACTCGGTCGAGTGCTCGGGTAGAATTCTCCCTGGAGATCGAATTCTATCTCGACGGAATTGTTTAATATTTCTTTTCGTAGCCGATTTTTTGTAGTTTTTGACTCCAAGTCGAATTGGTGGGTGACGCGGCAGATTTTTTATGCCACGGAAATATCTTTGACCGGGGTTTGACTCGGTCACTAAAAGACGGTTTTTCCCTCCACTGCAAGAAAAATAGTCCCGGGTGTCCACTTGGCGGGCGTCCTCAGCATATGGACGCCTATATGGCGTCTGAAAATACAAACGGGCGTCCACAGTCGGACGCCAATTTTGGCGTCCTACTGAACTTGGGAGACAAAATTTTGGGTGGACGGACGTCCACAAGCGGACGCCATATTCCTAAATTGGCGTCCACTGTCAGACGCCATTTAGGGTATATGGCGTCCACAGTCGGACGCCAATTTGGCTGGATTTGGCGTCTAACAGTGGACGCCCGCCAGCCGGATATGGCCACTTATACCCGCCCACCCCCCTCTCCCCCTTCACTCTCTAAAAAAAAACCACTCTCTACATTCATCCTCCCTTACCCGCTGAACCCCATCTCCAATCCTCTCCTCCATTTTTCATTCTTCTATTCTATATTTTGGTATGTTTTCTTACTTAACTTTATATTTTTCATTATAACTAGTTCTTGTGTTTGATTGTTATTGTTATTTATTGGTAGTTTGGTATTTAATAGTGTTTAGGTCTAAATTTTGATTAGGTTGATTAGTTTAGCCCAAAATTCGATTAGGTAGATTAGTTTTGTCCATCACAGTTTGATGATTTTGGATTAGGGTTTGATGAATTTGGATGAATTGAGATAGAATGACCTATAGGGCCACCCTTGAGGTTTTGTGTGACCTAAGACGGACCAAAAGGTGTCGAAATAATGTCGGATTTTCACGAAACCACTTCTATCGTGATCGGGGTGGTGAATAGGTGTTATCGGTGCTTTCGAAATTATGATATCTGTATCCGAATATTTGACCTTATTTGACCTGTTTAAGCTGTTTCTGTGTGACCTAAGCCATGAATTTTTGTGTTTTGTTCGGTCAATTTGGGATTAAATTGATAAATTACGTAGTGTTTTCGTAAATTGGGATTAAATTTTGAATACATTTGTGATTAAATTTGCTGACTAATATTCGTAAGGTCAATTCAAAATTAATAAGACATTTGGGTTTACTTTAATGTATTATTGATTAAATTGAGGAAACTCAGTAATGGAAATTAAGTTAGAGAAATTAACTTTAAGTTAGATGGCGATTACATTTGTGTTTAGTCAGTTCTAAATGAAGTTAGGAAAATTAAACTTTAATTTGTTATATATATTTTTTGAACATAGAAAATGAAGAGAATTGAACGGAAATGGATGTATGAGGGAAGACTTGATAAGAAGAGACGTCCCACCGTCGAATTTTTGAGGGGTGTTGAATCATTTGTCGAGGTAGCTAAAAAGTCAGTAGACTACGCATCGAGGGGGGAGGTTAGGTGACCGTGTACTAAATGCAAGAACCTAAAATTTTTGGATGTCCTTACCTGTACCGTTAAGGAACATGTCATCTATAATGGTTTCTCACCCGATTATTATAATTGGATTTGTCATGGTGAGCCATCTCAGTCTATGGAACCCGAAAACAATCAAAATGAGGGGGGGTTGAGAGGTATGATAGTTGACGTTGTGGAGTGCAACTTGTTTAACAATGAGAACCCACGAGACTCACCCAACCCACAAGACTCACCTAACCCACAAGAGCCTAACCCACGAGCAAAGGCATTTTTTGACATGTTGAACGCTTCGGAGAAATTGTTATACGGAGGGTGCGATGTGACTTTGTTAGAAGTCGCATCTATGGTAGCTAGCCTTAAATGTGAATTCAACCTACCCTTCGCTTGTGTCGATGGTATTGCTGCCTTGCTCGAGAGAGTTATCCCAAAAGACAATATCATGACCCGAACTTTCTACACAACCAGAAAGGTTGTGAAAGGCCTTCAACTCCCGCCCGCATGAAAAGATTGATGCTTGCCCAGATGGGTGCATGTTATTTTGGAAGGACGATGCGATGCTTGATGAATGTAGGAGATGTGGTAAGGGTAGGTATAAGATGGTTGAGGGGGACATTGTTTTGAGGGGTAGAAAAGGGAAAAGCGGTGTTAGGGGTAAGAAACCAATCCCAATAAGTCAGCTTACGTACTTCCCTATCGCACCTAGGCTTCAAAAATTGTATGCCACAAACACCATAGCGGAGCAAATGAGGTGGCACCAGGAGGACACTAGGGTACCAGGGAAGATGTGTCATCCGAGTGACGGTGCGGAGTGGAAGCGTTTCGATAGACTACATCCCAACTTTGCGTTAGAACCCCGAAATTTAAGGCTTGGGTTGTGTACCGATGGATTTGCACCTTTCGGCCAATTTGGGAAGTCGTACTCATGCTGGCCTGTGATGATCACACCTTATAACCTACCTCCTTGGTTGTGTTTGAAGCAGCCTTTCATCTTCCTATCTCTTATTGTGCCTGGACCCAAAAACCCGAAAAATCATTTGGATGTTTACTTGCAACCTGTTATTGAGGAATTGAAACAACTGTGAAAGGTAGGGGTCGAAACTTATGATGTCTCCCTGAGACAAAACTTTCAGTTGAAAGCAGCTCTGTTGTGGACTATAAACGACTTTCCCACGTACGGTATGCTCTCGGGGTGGTCTACTGCGGGTCAGAAAGCATGTCCGTGTTGTATGGATGAGAGCAAAGCTTTTTATCTTCCGAATTCTAGTAAAATAAGTTGGTTCGACTGTCATAGGCAGTTCCTACCAGAAGGTCACCCATATAGAAAGAATAAGAAGGTGTTCAAGAAGGGTGAGGAGGTGCTTGACGACGCACCTGATCGACTCCCAGGAGATGAAATATGGGAGTTGATTTCTGATTACCCGTGTCTACTGTCGACGGAAACGAGCAGGAGTTCAAAGACCTCAAGAAGTTGAAAAATGGTTGGTTTAAACGTAGCATATTTTTTGACCTACCATATTGGAGGACTTTGTTACTCCGTCACAATTTAGATGTGATGCACATAGAGAAGAACTTCTTCGAGCAGTTGATTCACACTGTCATGGATGTTGAGGGAAAGAGTTGTGACACTACAGGCTCCCGGCGAGATGTAAAGCATTTTTGTGACCGTCCTCAATTACACATAAAAAGGGATGGATCCAAACCGAGAGCCTTGTTCACCCTTGACAAAGCTCAGAGGAAGGCGTTGTTGGAGTGGGTGGGGAAGTTAAAGTTCCCCGATGGGTACGCCTCCGACTTCATACGTTTTGTTGATCTTAAGAACCTAAAGCTGCAAGGGTTAAAGAGTCACGACTGTCATGTCTTCATGGAGAGGTTACTTCCGGTTGCACTTAAGCAACTTCTGCCACCGACGGTGTGGAATTCTATAACTGAGATATCTCAATTTTTCCGAGACTTGTGTTCTTCTACAGTATCAGTTGAGGACATGACTCGGTTGGAGGATCAAATTCCACAGATACTATGCAAACTTGAGATGATCTTCCCACCGTCGTTCTTTAATTCCATGGAGCATTTACTTGTCCACTTACCCTACGAGGCTAAGGTTGGAGGACCTGTCCAGTATAGATGGATGTACCCATTTGAAAGGTACATAAAATTCTCAAAACTTCATTTACAAATTTAATTTACACTTAGCTAATTTTTATTAATTGGAAAACATTACTTGTGTACTTAGGTTGCTCAATCATCTGAAGAAGAAAATTGGTAACAAGGCTAGGGTAGAGGGTTCTATTTGCAATGCATATTTGACAGAAGAGATTGCAAATTTCTGCTCCCTCTACTTCGAGAAAGATGTCCAAACAAAAACGAAGAACCTGAATATAGTACAATCGGTGCCCATTGATCCTACTATACCCGAGTTTTTCCAAAAGAAGGACGATGAAGGAACTTCATCAGTTGAGGGTTCTAGGACGCTAGATGAGAAAGAGTACAATCGAGCGCACCTTTACGTACTCTCTAATTGTGAGATCTTAGAGCCTTACGAGAAGCAATTTGAAATTGAGTACGTTGCTGCAAACCCTGACGTGAACCCCGATGACGTTTGGAGTAAGCATGACGAACATTTTCCTAAGTGGCTCAAGGATCACGTAGTTGCCTTAGACATACGTGATGATTTGGTTAGAAGTTTGGCATACGATCCAGTGAAAGCGGTTAAATATTGGAACCGGTACTCGGTGAATGGATTCAATTTTCACACATTCCACTACGGGAAGAACAAGGCTAGATGCAATTTTGGTGTGAGTGTGTCATCTCTTGATGGTGATGAGTACTATGGTATTTTGGAGGATATTTTCGAGTTATGTTATGCTGGCAGAGAACGGGGGTATAGAGCTGTGATATTCAAATGTGAGCGGAGAGACAGCTCCGTGAATGGGACCCGAGTGCATGAACGCTACAAGATTGTGGAAGTGAACCACACCAGGAAATATCCTACGTACGATCCGTTCATACTCACGCATCAGGCGAAGCAAGTCTACTTCGCTCCTTTTCCTTGCACGAGAAATGACAGAAATCAGAGTCAATGGTAGGCAGTCTTTACGACTAAACCACGGGGGCAAATAGATTGTTCTCTGTTCCAGGAAGATACGGCTTCAAGTGGTACACGCTTATCTCCTAGTGAAGAGGCCATATTCTCAGAAGATGATCAGAATGAAGGCGCAGAGGATGACGATGATGATGGAGAAGGAGATTACATGGGTAGGGATGTTCCAGACATCCTTGAAAAGGATGACGGACACGATGAAGAGAATTTGGAAGACAATCAAGTGGAGGGCGAGGAGACGGAGGAGGAGGATCAGACTGAGGAGGATGAGGCTGAAGGCAATAACGACAGCGAAGATGACTACTGGAGTTGTTGCAGTAGGTTAATCATATTGATCATTGTGGTACTTATTTTGTGCATTATTTCAATCAACTTAAATTGTAATTGCTAATTGTTGCTAACTTGTTGCAAGGTCAAGATAATGGCAGGCGGTAGATCGACCAGGAGACGTGGTGGAGGAAGTAGGTCTGTGCACACATCCACCTCGCAGCAGGATGAGGAGGAACGGGTCCCCGAAACAGGACCGGAGCAGAACGACGAGGAGCAGCAGGAGAACCAGCAGCAGGGGCAGGAGGATGAGATACAGAGGGACGAGAACGGTCGGGTGATTCTCAACCCTGGTCGCGTATGGTAATATAATCTAAAATGTCCATTCTTTTTTAACATATGAATTTTTGAATTACGTACATCTTGTAATATTTCCTACATATATGTGCTTCTCTTCTCGATGCAGGTTTCTACATGGGATCGTCACCAGAGGCTGTACTGCCAGTTACATGGCGGACAAAGGGCGGGGGTATGCCTGCGGGACTCAGGTCCCGACGGATGTACGGGAGTGGTGGTTTAATGCCTTCCGGGTACGTGGATTGTTTTGTGTACCGAGTTTTAAATTAATTATAATGTACACTTTGTAAACAATTTTGGTACTAATTAATAATCCGCCTTGATTGTGTAGTTGAAGTTCACTTGGAAGAAGGAGTTAGAAGGAAGGGTGTGGGACCGATACAACGAGACTTGCACCCGACGCTTCGCTGACGTAATTAACAAACGTCACACCCGGGGGACAGCGCTGAATGACCTTAAAGGTCTAGTTTTTTTATATTACTCAATTTTAACAAACAATCTAACTTCAATCTTTTACTGTATTAACTAATATATTAGTGTCGTCATATTTCAGGGGATGATTTGGAGAGGTGGGTTAAGTACCACAACGACAACGACTTCAAGGTCAGGTCGAAGAGGGCACAGGGAAACAAAATTAAGAACTGTGAGCATGAGGGGAAGGCATACCCAACAAATCATCGGGTTCTCCGTTTTCGTTTCTTCGTGCCAAGAGGGTACGATTTCTACTAATATTGTACTCTTACTTGAATAATCGTAAATTATATATGTTCACATAATATATATTCGACTAACGTTCGTACTCATTTAATTGCTAGAAGCTGAACTCGGGAGGACGCCAACCGCACCGGAGTTATTCGTCGACATGCACGGGAAGACCGACGATGAAGGGACTAGTTTTATGACGAGGAAAGATCAGGCGGTCTGAGTGAGTACTAACTATTTCAAATAAATCAACTTTATCTATACTTTTGGTGGTAGATAACTATATTTAATGATTTCATCTAATAATAACTTGAATTGAAATCGTTGTTGTGTACGCAGGATGCCTACCAGGAAGAGCTGAAGAACCTCGAGAATGCTCCTGATGCTACCGACGTCGACCCGAACCAGATTTTTTTCAAGGCTGTCTCGGGTTACAAGAAGGGAAGTGTGTATGGTGTTGGAAATGCACACGGTCTGTACTTTACACCTCCCCCAGCACGTCTCGGCACCTCCACACAGATGGAGTACACGTCGGCCGGATCTCAGCAGCCCGATCCGGAGAAGGAGCAAATGAAGGAGCAGCTGACATCGCAACAACAGCAACTGAAGAAGCAGGCAAAACACATCAAGAAAATGCAGGACCAGATGGCCATGTTTCAGGCCATGTTCAACAAATGCAACCAAGGTCGTCCACCTTCCCCTTCAGACGACAGAGACCCCTTTAGCGGGGATGGCGGTAACTCTGGTGCTTCAGCTAGCTTCTTAGTTAGCTGATTGTTTGTTGTTGTAACTGGATTTATGGATTTATAGATTATGTACCGTCAAACCGTATGTTAAAAGTTTTTTATATGAATGTTTTTTCAGCATAAATGTGTCGAGAGATGAAGTCTTTTGGTTGATTGAGAGTGAATGAGGTTGAGGTATTGTTGATGGTCGACAGTTGTGGTTGGTTGGGAGTTGTGGATGTGGTTTATTTTGCAGGTTTTGGCTAGACATTGAACGCATGTTTACGACCATGCACCAGCATAAATGGCGTCCATTAAAGGACGCCATTTCAGACGCTAGGGGAAGCTAAAATCGACCAATTCAGCAGCTATTCAGGGGCAACGGCGTCCGACTGTGGACGCCAGATACCCCTGGATGGCGTCCACAGTCAGACGCCATTTGGCTAAGGCTGGCATCCGACTGTGGACGCCATCCAGGGGTATCTGGCATCCACAGTCGGACGCCAGTATTAGCCAAATGACGTCCGACTGTGGACGCCATCTATGGGTACCTGGCGTCCACAGACAGACGCCAAACTTAGCGTCCGCTGTCGAAATTGGCGTCCAATAGTGGACGCCCGTTATGAAAATGGGCGACCGGTCGTGGCTTCCGCTTTCTGGCGTCTGTTTGCGGACGCCCGGATACTTATAGCGTCCACTGACAGAAGCCACTGGATGGACGCCCGGGGCATCTATTCTTGTAGTGCTCGGTGTCGGATTCGGCCCAAATTAGTCTTATTTGACTCGAAATGAACCAATGGGCCTGAATTTGAGGTTGGTTTTGTGGGATTTGTACTCCGTAAAAAGCCCAAGCCAAATGCCAATGATTTCGAGCCCATATTCGAGTATGTCAAAGCACGTTTGCGTCCGATCATCATCGGATGTCCTTTGGAAACTGCTATAGACACCTAACGGCCAAATGTGGGTGTCTACAGAGCCCCCACTCTGACTGAGGCTTGGACAAGGCGAAAGTCAGAGTAGCTACCAGGCCAATCAAGGATTAAAACCTGGCAGACTTCCGGTCGGGTCGTTTATAGTCCATTACACTTGCGTGAAAGGGCCCGCCAGCCATAAGATAGAAACCATACCTGAGTGGATGCTAATAGCTCCGTGGGGACTTGCTTCTGAAGCCCTGGGTGTATCTATATGTGGATAGATCCCATCTTGGAGCTGCGCGGGAGCTTGCCTAAGAAACTCTGGGTGTGTCCGTTTGCAGACACATCCCAACTCAGAGTTACGCGGGGAATCGGACTTGTCGCATAATATATATGGGCCCATCCCGTGCTATTTCGGGAAAATGCCGCCTTGGGCTTTCCGCTGGGGAGATATGTGAGTTGCGTAGGTGCTGGGGAAAAACTTGATGTTCCTTTGGGAAGCCAAGCTTGTACCTGAAATGTTAGTTATATAGGTAGAAATAACAAATCTAGCAGATAAGAAATGCAATTAGCATATATAGACTGTCTTGCGCAGGGGAAAGTGATTTTTGCTTAGTTTCGAAATCGAAGTCCTGAAAGCAACTCATGTGCTAGGAGATAGGTTTTCAAAATTGAAAGGGGTAGAAAATAAATTTGCAGTTTAAGTAGACTGAAATTTGACCTTATCGAAAAGGATTTTCTCAAATGGCTAAGTTTTGCAGATTTGAAAGTAGAATTTGAAGAGAGAGGCCTACCGACAGACTCGACTCTGGACGTGACCGGACGAGTTGACAGACACGACTGGACTCTCGAGGGGTTAGACCGTGACTCGGTAGGGGGTGGGCCACCTAACAAGGCTCTTCAGTTGCGCTATTCCGTAGACTAGGCGAGTGGCAACATGGTCGAACATCGAAATGGGAAGGATGTGCTACAGGATGTGCAATAGTCTGTAATGACAGGACTTAGCAGTAGCAAACTAGCAATGCTATAGACTGGTGTTCTTTTGGATCTTTTTTGGTTTTGGGGTATATTCCCAAGGTGGGTGTCACTTCGAATCCTGACAGATTCTCGTCTTCGATTGAGCCGAGTACTAGGACACACTATAGAAAAGAGGCTAGTTTTTTTAAAATCTTTGGATTATGTGAGTAGAGGGAGAACTTCTGCCTAATAAAAGCCCCCAGGACGACAAAGCTTGCTGCTGAGAACATGACAGTGTCGTGATAGGAATGACGGTGCTTTTTTGAATTTGTGTTGTGAGTGTGGGTGATTGTGCCTCTGTTGAAAGGCTGCCTACGTATTCACGTGCGGTGAAATCAAACCAAGCCGTAGTTCAGTGATTGAAAGATATGTTATGGTGCCTAGTTTATTAGGGCTTTGTGTGTAACTAGCATGTATTGACGGTGTAGGCTAGGTGCATTCCCAATGATGTCTTGATCAAAGGGGTAGAACAGTTAAGATGTTGATCCTATGACTGTGAGCGTTCTCCGGGGTAGCCCCCAGAGATGATGTGAACTATTTGGGCATGTTCTATGCCGACCGCAAGTTGAATTCCCGTGTTTGAGGTTGGTAAGTGGTTTGGATGTTTTTGGAAATGTGGAGCTAGGTCGCAAGTGGCTTTGATGTTTTGACATCTGGAGCTCGATTTTGTGGAGCTAAGGCTTCGAGGTAAGGTATTGTAGTGCGGTAGGAAAGGGGAAAGTCGAGTAAAAATGACTCGAACTTCGATCGAGGTAGGTTGATAATGCGGGCTCTGGTTTCCATTTCTGGCCCTAATGGTTAGGGGTGTCCTATGGAGCTTGAATCTTCAAAATTCCGGGCTGTCTCTAGCCTAGGTTTCGGGAAGGTCTTGAGGGTTGTAATGTGGGAAGGCTAAATGTGGTGTTATCTAACCAACCTGATTTTCTCTCCCCTATCGGATGGTATGGGCATTGATAATTTGAATTGACCGTACCCCGGTCAAAGGACTTTCACTTGGGTTGACCGTTGACTACAGTCATGGGTGTTTGAATTTTTTTTGCTGACCTCTTAGCCCCGATCATGAGATTCTTCATTTGAGTTGACAGTTTTGGTCGTGGATGCTTTTTTTTGATGATGGCCAGCTCTTTTATTTTGGCCTTTTTTTTTGGACTTTTGATTTTTTTTTTTGTCCAGCTTTTTTTCTCTTTTTCCTGTCGGTCAGACTAACACCTAAGGTACAGGGATTGGTTGATCTTATTGGATGGGTGTTTGTTGTGGGAAATGGACTTGCCTCCCGTCTTGAACCCAAACTAGGAGACTACCTAGATTTGTCATAGGATTCGATACTGCTCCCTAAGGGTAGTTATGTGGGTTTCTACGTCACACATGGAACAGGTAAAGGAAAACACAGGCCTCAATTTCCTGCAGTCATTATAGATGTGCCTATAACAGTCACGTGCATGTGCTCACAGTGTATGACGGTGCTCATTATGTTCTCGAAAACGCATAAGGAAAGTATATATGAGAAATAGAAAAGCTGATTTTATTGAATTTGAAAAGAGGACAGAATACAACTGACTCTGACTCTGACTTTGACTTTGAAAGAAATAGCACATCCTAGACTCGGACTCAGACTCGGACTTAAATCAAATTCGGACTCTCGGATGATGTTGTCATTAGTCTTCGGCTTCTAAGGACTCGAGTTGATGTCCAATATAGCCTTCAGTAGAAGCTTGACCCAGATCTTCATTATGTCGAAGATCGTCTTCAATCCTAATGCCCATTTCGGTAAGCACCGCAAAGTTTGAAATGGCGGCATGCCTAAGATGGACGCGGTAGGAAGGTAGGAGGTTGTTGATGAAGGCCTCCACTAAATTTTTCTCGTTGGGCTTGTCTACCAACTTCACACTTTCGGCCCTCCACCTTCGAAGGTACTTGGTGAAACCTTCTTTGGGCTCTTGGGCTGTAACCTCCAGAGTACGCATCATGGTCTGGATCTCGGTATTATCAGCGTAATTCCGAGCGAACTCTGTTGCCACATCATCCCAAGTCTTGTACTTCTTGGAATCGAGCCTGTAGTACCAGGCTTTTGGGTGCTTCTCGAGGGAAGAAGCAAACAAATGCTTGAACATGGTGGATTTCACCCCCTTGACAACCATGAACTCCTTGAAAGCCCGAATGTGATGAACCGGGTCTTCAGTACCCTCTAACATCGGTATGCCCGTAAGGTTGAGGTTGGCGGGTAGTTCGTCATTCAGGGGCGAATAGGAGCGAGCATTTTCCGTATGGATCGAGTTATTCGTTGACAAATGGACCTGTTCTTCAAGTTTGCGAACGACGCTGACCAATTCAGCCATGGGCCCAGTGGTTTCATTCCCGACCTTAGGAGTCCCTTGCTCCACGGCACCCAAACGGGTGGCAATAACGGTTTGGTCGGTCCTGATGGCTGTCAGTTGGGTCACCATCTTAGCCAGTGAGGCGGTCAGTTGGTCCAAGGTTTCTTGCATTTTCTGGCGTCTGGTTACCGGTGGCTTGTCTGTAAGAATACCGCGTAATCAGAAAAGTTGCTTCGGAACTCAAATTCACCAAGGCATAGGAAATAGCGCGGGAGGAGAGACAACTTCAGTTTGACTCGGGTTAGACTCTCCTAAGACAAATGTGTAGGGTACGATTCTCGGAGTGACCGTGATTTATCGCTCCGTCGGAGAATAGCCCCCAAGAGAGACTAAGGACTCAGATAGGACTCAGATGGTGTGACATCTAAGTGAATCAAAAGTGGGGTACGTGAGACACGTGTAAGACATGACCTTTAGAGCAACCGTGATTGATTGCCCTGCTGAAGGGTAGCCCCCAAGTGGGATCGAAAATTTTGTTAAGACTCGAGTGTCGGACGAGTGACCCTTAGACGTAAGAACCACAAACCTTTTGTTATAGGGCTATGCCTTGTAAAAGGTTGACTCGGAAAAGAGTCCTAGACGGGTGACTTGTGAAAGGTGGACCTCCTTTAGGATCCAGCTATGTGGGCCGGGTCCTGTTTGAAGGGAGGTTCACGTGAGACATTCCCTAGACTTTGGACTCAATTGTGTAAACGGGCCATCCTTTGTTGGAGTATGTCCTACGTAGGTGGGCCTTGCCTTAGTTAAATAAGGCGGACTGGGATAGGGAGGAAACCCGTGATATAAGATCGACGGAGTTTCGACGCTAAAGACCTCGGTGACTTACGACACGACCCGACACTGCTAAATGCGGGAAGTCCTAAGAAGAGGAAGTTTTTGCAATAGCATTTTTTTTTGAAAGCCCGAAAAAAATTCGGGGGAGGACCCGATTTTTCGAAAAACTGAAAAGCAAACCAGGCCACGAGTTTTGAAAGTTCGAAAATATTTTCGAGTTTTGAAATGGGCAGAATACCGGCTAGAAATAGGCTGTTTTTGAGTAAAATCGTAAATCCTAAATTCGATATATGTCCCGGGGTTTTGAAATTGGATATTTTGAAAAGGATGCAATTTTTGAAAATGACGGTTTTTTAAAAACGAATTTAAAAACCAAGTAGCATATAGTCACGCAAGCATTATAACGGCACCATGTATGTTCTATACTAAGTCTCGGTCGGTCTATAAAGGGTCTATACCAGTGTACATAGCCTATCCGAGAATCAGGGCGGACCGAACTTTGTGGGGAGGCGAATGAATCTCCATATGAGATGGGTCGAATTGAAATTTTGAAACAAAGTTGGAGGCGCCACCGAACTTTGTGGGAGTTCGGGCTCGTTCGAACTCACTCTATGTCGTAGTGGACCATGCACAAAGTATGGCCCATTCCGATGTCAGAGTTTATTGGGTTCGTCCCTTTGCATTTGATACCGATACCGACGGATACCGTGTATTGAATGACTCTCGTGTGCCAATGGTTTCGGACATCCGGAAACCACGGTTCTGAGTAAGGGGTGAGGGTACGTGTTGGGACGTTCACAAAGAACACCCAACCCCGCCCGCACATTAGCGGCCTCTACTAAGATATCGTTTGATTTTGAAATACGCGTGTTAGTAATACGATGAATGATATGCAAACATTGTTTTCCCTAAACATGCGAGAAATTGAATGGGTTGCTATGTCGATTTAATGCATCTAATTCTAACGTCGAAGTTATATTTAGCATGCGAGGTTTATTTTAGTACAATAAAACAAACAATGAAAATAATGCGCTAAAAACTTGAACAAACAAGTTAGTAACGATTTGTAAATTGAATAATAAAAATATAGATACGATGACACGAATGATTTTTCAAAGATAGTTCGCGTGATGGATTAAGCGCGCGTTGACCGAGGTCATGGGAATATTTATCGAGATATGAAAAGAGATGTTCGAAAAATTAAGACGAAATAGTCTTTATATGTCGTGGATTTCAGGGACCTACGCGACCCGCGCGAGGAGGGCGCGACTCGTGTGGCCGTGCGACTCGCATGGAGGCCTGTTTTCGGGATCGTTTTCTTTAGAAAATCGACGGTTTTGTTAAATCCCGTATAAATATAGCATAATTTATACTCGACTTAAATTTGCGATATTCGTTATATTCGATATTCGATTATGGAATCGATATCAAATATTCGGAATGATTTTTTAGAAAGGATAAAAAAAAGTTTTGTAAAAAAAAATGAACTAAAAAAAGACGATGTTGATTCTCTCCACGTTAAAATCGTTGTATTTTGTTTTCTAGACCATGTGACGATTTTTTTTAGCATCAACGAGATTGATTTAGTTCTTTTCAGATACGATATTTGGCTATAGAGTCAATATCGTATTTTAGGAACATTTGTTTTATACGAAAATAGATTGTAGTATCGATATTAAAAAAACGTGACGATGACCTATAAAAAAGAACGGACCGACGACGCAAAAGGAAAAAAAAACGAGAGGAAGAGAAAGAGAAGGGAAGAAAGGGTTTTGATTTTACACCCTCAACCTACATGCTTTGTATACTCGGAATGGGGCTCGTCGGAATGTGGCTTAGACACGAGAGCGTCGAGGTAATGTTGGTGAGTTATGGTGGTTTTGTCGTGTAGGGTGTGTCGGGTAGAGGTGGCCGGTTTTTCGGATCTAGGCGGCATGATCTCGGGTTGTAATATTGGTTATTCGATGCTATGTGTGTATTATTGCTATATGAGATGTAGATGTGTATGAATCTCGAGGTTAGTGAATGAATATTGTGTTGTACGGTGGAGTCTATTTATAGGAAAAGTCCCCGACTGAAGCTAGGAGAAGTAGCTTAACTTGGGTGATAAGAAATACCGCTTTGGATAGGAAAGTAAGCAATTTGAGAGGAATGAGAATTCCGTTTCTTGGTGGGAAAGGCACGAACCCGGCTGGAAAAATGGGTGCTCGGCCGAGTATGCTTGGTACTCGGTCGAGTGCTCGGGTATAATTCTCCCTGGAGATCGAATTCTATCTCGACGGAATTGTTTAATATTTCTTTTCGTAGCCGATTTTTTGTAGTTTTTGACTCCAAGTCGAATTGGTGGGTGACGCGGCAGATTTTTTATGCCTCGGAAATATCTTTGACCGGGGTTTGACTCGGTCGCTAAAAGACGATTTTGCCCTCGGTGTCGGATTCGACCCAAATTAGTCTTATTTGACTCGAAATGACCCACTGGGCCTGAATTTGAGGTTGGTTTTGTGGGATTTGTACTCCGTAAAAAGCCCAAGCCAAATGCCATTGATTTCGAGCCCATATTCGAGTATGTCAAAGCACTTTTGCGTCCGATCATCATCGGGTGTCCTTTGGAAACTGTTATAGACACCTAACGGCCAAATGTGGGTGTCTACACAATGACTGCATGTCAAATCCATAATTTCTTACTTTTTTCAAGTATAATATTATGTTTTTATTGATCTTTATATTGATTATTATGTTTATAGACTCATTTCGAGATAACATTAAACTTTTTTTTTTCTTTTAAGAGTGAATTTTTAATTATGTTTAAAGTGAAAGTAATATACAAAAAATGATTGAGATGAAATTGTAATATTTTGAGTGTTAATTTAAAGTAATATTTTAAAGAGTATAATTTATTTGGGTAATGTATTTACTATATATGAAAATGGGGAAAGTGAATATAGTAATTTAACAAACAGAGTATAGAGTTAGTATAAATTTAAAAAAAAAAGTGAAAATGAACATCTCCATGATTTTCACTGAAATCGGGTTTCAAAAAAAATAATAAATAAAAGACATATCATTGAAATTGGTCGATCTATAAGTTCTTTAGTTTAGCGACATTGTTGAATTGGTGAGATTGATGCGTACAATAATCGGTGGCGATCTACGACCCAATTATTGAAATTGAAACTAAATTCAAAATGTTTACTATCCGCTTAGGTATGCAAAAATCGATTGACACATATTTTCGACCCAACATATACAATGAATGAAAGACATGGTCATGATTATCAAGAATCCGTCCACAAAATTTTGAAACAGATAAACCCGTGAATTTCACGGGTCACATACCTAGTATATATATATAGATGAGAAATCAGGTGAGTACATCTCTTAAAATTGAGTCCGTGAGTCCTCACCACATCTCTTTGATTAGAGAGACTGATGGTTGTGATTTGTTTGAGTAATTAAAGCAAGTAACTAATTTATTTGGTAAATATCTTTCTCTCTCCTTAATTTACTCATCATTTAATATCTCTCCTATCAAAAATAATTATCATCTCTCTTCTTACATACACATTCCTTCACAATTAAGATTTTTATTTTAAAAAAAATTGTTATTATATAGAACTAAAAAAAAAAAAATTTACCGCATATCCTCTCCTCTTCTTAATTTATTTTGTGTTACTCTTATTGTATAGAACTGTTATTCTGGCTAAAGTTTGGTGTTACTCTAACGAACATCATACAAATATGCTTACATTGATTTCAGAGTTATATGCCCCCAACACTGAACATAATTATTAACTCAACATATGAATAATAATATTATTCCAACGTTACTAACGTGTTACTCCAATAGATTCTTTGTGTTACTCCAACGTTAGAAACATGTTACTTTAATAGATACTTTATGTTACTCCAATGTTAGAAACGTGTTACTCTAATAGATACTTTGTATTACGCCAATGTTAAAAACGTGTTACTCTAATATATACTTTGTGTTACTACGTTACAAACGTGTTACTCTAATAGATACTTTGTGTTACTCTAATAGATAGTTTGTGTTACTTCAATATTACAAACGTGTTACTCTAATAAATACATCTTACACATGATTATTGAAACACTGATTGTGTTTCCTATTTGGTTGGATGTTATGCTCCTTCCAATTAGGAAACAATATCTTATGTTTTTAATACAAAATCTCAATCCATCTCATCCATCCATTGGATTAGCACCAATGGATACTAGAAGGACTTAGAGACTCAAATATATAGAATATATAGAAGGACTCATAAGAACTCTCTCTCTCTCTCTCTCTCTCTACACTTACGACTTACATCACATTCTTCCATTTTGCAAATTCCTTCAAACGTTTTATAAAAAGTATTTTTGCAAAATTTTCGATTAAGCCCTGGCTAACTAAATCGTCTTTTATTATCATATCTTAAATTCATATATTTTCATTATTTTCTCTAGACAATTGAATTGTAATCTTGTTTGAGAAATTTTGTAAACTAGGCGTCTAAGTAAAAGTATACGAGTCGAGTAGTGGTTATACTCAAACTAACGACTGATCTCGTTCACACATTGAATGCTTCACATCGTTCAAACTCCGAGGGCTTCACATCCCTCACACCGAAGGCTTAACATCCTTCACGATCGTGGGCTTAACATCTCACAAATCGAGAGCTTTATGTCTCTCATATCGAGTGCTTCACATCACTCTCACCATCACGATTAGAGTTAATCGTGAGAGTATTTATTTGTAAGGTAATCTGAAGTAGGTACTCTTATAAATAAAGACATCAGTGGACGTAGACTTTTCAATTGGGCCGAACCACGTTAAAATTGCTCGTGTTATTTACTTTACGCTATTTAATTATCTTTGCTATTTCCTATACTTATACTTTTTAGTAGTAAGTATAATAGCAAACAAATCGTGACTTCATTTTATTAGCCGTACTAAATACGTAATATTATAATAAACCTTTCATAATAAGGTTTAAGTGTAATTCATCGTTAAAATTTTAAAAAGACGTAAGTAATCTGTTCAACCCCCCCTAGAATATTTTATAGGACTGGTAGACTCTACAGGGTGTGAATTTTGTGGTTTTACGTGTATTCTCTATGGAATAAGATGGGAAAGAGGGGCAATGAGAAGGGTAAAGACGGAAATTATGTGTACAACTTAGTAAAATTCATGTATGAAATAGCACGTCCCAATAATAGCCCTTGTCGTATCGTTAATAAGTTTCATATACATTTCTTGTTTGATTTAGTAGGACTTCTGAAAAATCTGTAACCACCCTGAATTTTCCGTGACCAAAATAACAAACCGAAATGGAAAATTCAAAGTTGTTACTCCGTACTTAGCTCATAAAGCCAAGAGCAAGGCAAATAAAATGATATAAAATAACCGAAAAAGAAATTTGATAGAAAATAATTGAAACAAAGTAGAATTTCGATAATTAATTAAATGAAAACGTTGCAGCGGAAGACTTAAGTCTCACAAAATCCAAAACGATTTCAAAACAATTTCAAACCAAAATTTAAATAGTTCGAATGTAGTGTTAAATAATAAAATCCTTCCTCGCTCAGCATCCCGAAACCATAATGCACCCATACGGCATATCAAGTGTACCTATCAACTGTACCAAAAATACAAATAGGTACAGGTTCCAGTGGGGGAACGACGCAAAACAAAAGAACGTCAGCAAAGCTGAGTAAAATATATTAAAATGTATAAAATCCGCGAGCTTAGCGACCGACAAGCGGTCGCCCATGTTTTTTTGTCGGTCGCTAAGTGTATTTTAATATTTTTTAAAATGTAGCGATCGATATCGGTCGCTGTATGCCTGTGTGTATTATAATAATAAATGTAGCGACTGATATTGGTCGCCTGTCTTTTCTTTAGCGACCAATATCGGTTGCTACGTTATGTTTATTTTTAAAAAAAAATTCTTCTCACTCAGTCTCTTCGCTTAGCGACCGATATCCGTCACCCGTCTTTTTATTCGATCGCTGCAAGAGCGACCGACAATTTTGATCGCACGGGTGAGGTCGCCCTTGGACTGTTTTCTTGTAGTGTTAATAGTTATTCACAAATTATTGTTTGCAACGATCATATTTATGTGATGGGTTAAATAAAGTTCATTTAGATAGAAGACAAAAACAAATTGCATGGGTCATATTAATACTTCATCCTTATCTATCTAAATGGTTATTATTTGACAAGTTATAATGATATGACGGATAGTTCCGCCACAAGTAAGAGTCTTATGCCTTCTCTAGGAGTACCTCTCTTGTTGCTAAAATTAATGATCTTGATAATAATGTAGTCAAGATTTCAATAAAGTGAAACACTAAACTTGAGCCACATTAATTAAAAAGAAAAGGATCCCTTATTTCACTTTGATAGTATGTAGATCAGGTACCGGTCAATTATGCAGAGGAAATGAATCCATTTTAATACTCCCCTTATTTCATTGAAAGTTTCTACCTAAAAAAATGGTTGCATTTTTTAAGGACAATAATAAAATATTCAAAAGTAGAGAGAGAGAGAGAGAGAGAGAGAGAAAGAGAGAGAAAGAGAGAGAGAGAAAGAGAGAGAGAGAGAGAGTAAAGTAGGTGGTCACTTAGGAGAGAAAAAAAATGATACGAGTACACTTGATGTGTTTATGGATTTGATTATTTGTTGTGATATTCATTGATGACATAGTGATTTATTTAAAGAATGAAAAAGAGCACGAAGAACATTTACGAATTGTCTTAGGCATTTTGAGAGAAAATAGTATTTGCTAAATTTTCGAGGTGTGAGAGTTCTGGAGCATATTATATGTAAGGATGGAGTGTTAGTAGATCCTGATAAGGTTAAGGTTGTTATGGAGTGATGTAGAACGAAATCTGTGACTGAAAATCAAAGCCTTTTGGGTTTAGTTGGTTACTATAGTAGATTTGTGAAGGATTTCCAAAATAGATAGATCAATGACCACACTAATGAGGAAAGCCACAACTTTGGGATAAGAGATGTGAGGAATCGTTTCGAATTTTAAAGGAGAATTTGACCACTTCTGATGAAAATGAAGCTTATGAAGTTTATACATATTCTTTTTAAGAATGGATTAGGTTGTGTTTTCAGCAGAATAAGAGAATGATTGTTTATGCGTTTAGGCAGTTGAACCTGTATGGAAAAATTACCCTACTTATGATTTAGAGTTAGCAACCATAGTCATTACCTTTAAAATTAGGAGACATTATCTGTTTGGTGTACCCTTTAAGGTTTTTATGATCACAAAAGTTTAAGATATATATTTACCCATTAGGAGCTAAATGTGAGATAGAGGAGGTGGTTGGATTTGATTATGGACTATAAGATCGAGATTCAGTATCATATAGAAAATGTCAATGTGGTGGCCGATGACTTGAGTATTTTTTTCCATACAATACTGTTAGTGATGCATCAAGATAAGTTAAGGGAAGAGTTTCCAATGTTTGGGATCAAAATGGCAAGATTAGGAACCCCGTCTATTGGGTTATCTGTTGACAGCAAATTGATGAGTGTTATTAAAGAGTTGAAAGGTGGTGATAAATTTTTGTAGGATAAGTTGAAGAATGAGTTTGCTTTGTTCAAGCGTGATGATAGAGTGTATTGATTAAGTTTTGAGATAGAGTTTGCGTATCTAACCACAAGGACAAAGGAAAGAATAATGTATGAGGCACATCTAACACCATATTATTTTTATTTAAGAGTTGATAAAATGTACGCGGATTTGAAATTATGATTTTTGGTGGTTTTGTATGAGGAAACAAATTTCAGATTGTGGTTCGATGATTGATATGTCAGAAAGTTAAGAGTGAGCATATGAGACCTCAGAGAGAGCTAGTTCCTTTATGAGTTTCCGAGTGGAAGTGGAGTTCAATCTTTATGGATTTTATAGTTAGGTTGCTAGGTCAAAGAAAGATAATAATAATATGATTTGGGTTATAATTAATAGATTAACTAAGAGTGCACATTTTATTCCCATGAAAGGTATATGAGAGAAGAAGCAACTTGATGATGCTTATATATACATTATGTGGTAGAACTTTATGGGGTTTCAAAGGATATTATATTAGATAAGGATGTCAACCTTGTTTCAATATTTTGGGAGAAACTTCTGATATCTTAGGAAACCAAGCTTAAGATGAGGACTACATTTAATCTAGTTATTGATGGTCAAATTGAGAGGACAAATCAAATACTTGAGGACATATTGCGAGTTTGTGCCATATAATTTCAAGGAGATTGGGAGGATAAATTAGTGTGGACATGACATAGGTCCACCCCGACACGGCCACGCGCGGGTTTGGGTAGGCGAATGAATCTCCATATGAGAAGGATCGAATTGAAATTTAGGTCTATGTGGAGTCGCCACCGAATTTTATGGTTATTCGGAACCGTTCGAGCCCACTCTATGTCGTAGTGGGCCGTATACAAAATACGGCCCATTTCCGATGTCAGAGTTTATTGGGCTCGTCCCTTTGCATATCGATATAGATGCCGACTTGAGCGGTTAATCGTATATTGAATGACTCTCGTTTGCCAACGGTTTCGGGCATCCGGAAACCGAGGTTCTGAGTAAGGGGTGAGGGTACGTGTTGGGAAGCCCACAAAGGACACCCAACCCCGCCCGCGCTTTAGCGGCCTCTACTAAGAACTCGAATGACTTTCTAATACGCGTGCTAGTAAAACGGGAAAATTATATGCAAAGATTTACTTTCCCTAAACATGCGAATGGAATCGAAAAGTGGGTTTCTATGTCAATTTAATGCAACTAAAATTAACGTCGAAGTTGTATTTTAGCATGCGGGTTCATTTAGTATAATAAACGAATAATAATTAAATTGACAAAAGAAACAGAAAACGCGTTAGTAAACGATATAGCGATATAACGAATAATAACGGTTTGCAAATATTGAATTAATTTGAAAAGATGCAAATATGAGGATGCATGATTTGAAAAGATAGTATACACGTGATTAATTATGCACATGTTGACCTAAGTCGTAAAATACTACCGAGTTTGAAAAATAGAATAATGTACGACTCGTGCTTGAGTCGTTATGAGGCCACTCGATCGGGTGGTCGACGGACTCGATCGAGTGGAACCTAAAAAAACTATTCTGTTTTGCATCAAAGATCGTACTCGGCCGAGTTATTGACTAACTCGGTCGAGTACATGGGCACTCGATCGAGTCACTGTGAGACTCGATCGAGTGGGTGTTCTGATGAGCATTCTGACCCGATTTTGAGGTGCCACTCGACCAAGTGGGCTAGGCACTCGGTCGAGTGCCCTCTGTACGAATTAAAATTCATTTGTAAAAAAAACATGTTTTATGTCGAAAATCGTTTTAAGTAGGTTGTTGCTATAAAATTAAATTTCCTCCGCGTTTAATAATATCATAATTCTAGCGAATTGTTTTGATAATTATTTTAGCCTCAACGGAAATTGCGTTTTGAATTGATTTTATGTGACTTAGGAGAATTGACTATTTGATTAAATAAATAAAAAAAAAAACTTGATTCCCTAGACTTCTCCGACATCGAATAAATCCCTAGGGATTGTGATGTCGGATCCGTGTCAACGGGTTTCGACCCCTATTAAAATTGATTTTAGAAAATTCGATGAATGCAATATTAAAGATGATAATGACGAGAAATAATGACGAAATCTTGTTTAAGTTGACTCATCTCAATAATCAAATAATCGGGGTACCGGGATAAGCGACCGTCAACGCTGTGTGCAGTACACTTGTATGTTCGTGTTTTCTTATCCCGATATCCTTCTTACTCGACACAAATCAATGAGTATTTTAATATTTTGATGCAATAATGATAACAAGGTAAATGATAACAAACGTAACAGTAATAATAATAATAATAATAATAATAATAATAATAATAATAATAATAATAATAATAATAACGTAATAACAATAATAATAATAATAATAATAATAATAATAATAATAATAATAATAATAATAATAATAATACCGTAATACTACTACTACTACTAATAATAATAATAATAATAATAATACCGTAATAATAATAATAATAATAATAATAATAATAATAATAATAATAATAATAATAATAATAATAATAATAATAATAATAATAATAGACGAAAAGGAACGGAGAAAAGAGAAGAGAAAGAAGAAGGAGGTTTGTCACCCTCAACCTACATGTTTCTGTCTCGGACTAAGGCTCGTAAGCGTGGCTACAACACGAGAGTCTTCGAGGTGTATGGAGGCTAAGTTGTGGTGGCTCGGGTTGAATTCCTAGAAACTAGGTTTAGGGTTTGCTATTGTCGATTTTCCTATGGTTTGTCTAGGGTTTGTAAAGGATGTAGTGTAGGATTGCTCTTAGGATGTATTAGGGTTGTAAAGGTTGTGTAAAAAGTTGTTTTTGTGTGTTGCATGGGGTTGCTTATATAGGTAAAGCTAGGGCACTTTGGTGTCTAGGGTTTTGTGCCTTGACGGACTTGATTTGATGGCCCGTTTGGAGGTGGATCGTGGGTGAGCTACTCGGAAACGGCGTTGGCCGGGTTTTAATCCGGTCGCTAAGAGTCGGTTTTATTTTCGGTGTCGGTTTTGACCCAAATTAGTCTTGTTTGACTCGGAATGATCCACTGGGCCTGGATTTGAGGTCCGTTTGGTGAGATTTGTACTCCGTAAGTGTGTTAGCCAACGATTAATGGATTTAAGCCCGTATCCGAGCGCATAGAAACACGTTAGCGTCCGATCATCATCGGGTGTTTTTTGGAAACTGCCATAGACACCTGGCAGTCAAAATGCGGGTGTCTATAGAGCCCCCACTCTGACTGAGGCTTGGACAAGGCGAAAGTCAGAGTAGCTACCAAGCCCGCTAAGACCTGGTAGACTTCCGGTCGGGTCATTTATAGTCCATTAGACTCGCGTGAAGGGCTCGCCAGCCATAAGATAGAGACCATACCTGCGCTGGATGATCGTACTCCGTGGGGAATTTGGGCTTGTCGCATAAGTCCTGGGTGCGCCTGTGTGTTGGCCCATCCTGTGCCATCCCGGAAAAATGTTGCTGGGGAGATTCGATTGGCTTGCATGCCTTGCTTGAGTCGTACCTGTATAAGCTACATAAAATGCATGCAACACGTAGGTAGTAAAGTGACTCGTGCTGGGGACAATGATTTTTTAAAGTTGAATTTTTGAAATCCTGAAAGCACTCACGGGCTAGGTTTTCAAAATGGAAAGGGGTAGAAAAGAAATTCGCAGTTTAAATAGACTGAAATCTGACCTTGTCGAAAAGGATCTTTTTTCAAATGGCTAAATTTTGCAAATCTCAAAATGGAGTTTGAAGAGAGGGACCTACCGACAGACTCGACTCTGGACAGGACGAGTTGACTGACACGGACTGGACTCTCTAAGGGTAGTTGGACCGTGACTCGGTAGCGTAGTGGGCCGCCTAACAAGACTCTCAAGTAGCGCTATCCCGTAACCTAGGCGAGTGGCAACACGGTCGTATATCGAAATGGGATAGATATGCTATAGGGGACTGGCGGTAGTCCGTAATGAGACTGTTTTAGTCTGGTGCCCTTCCGGATTTCCTATTTTAGGATACTTTTTCAAAGTGGGTGATGCCTCGAGTCCTGACAGATTCTTGTCTTCGACTGAGCCGAGTACTAGGACACATTACAGAAAGAAGGCTAGATTTTTTGTTGGATTTATCTGGATTTTGTGAGTGGATGGAGAACTTCTGCCTAGGAGAAGCCCCCAGGACAACAAAGCTAGCTGTTGAGAACATGATGGTGTCGTGACCGGAATAATGGCGCTTTTTGAATGTGTGTCAATGTGAGTGGTTGTGCCTCTGTTGAAAGGCTGCCTACGTATTCACGTGTAGTGAAATCAAACCATGCCGTAGTTCAGTGTCGGAAGATGTATTTATGGTGCCTATTCTAATAGGACTTTGTGTGTAACTAGCCATAATGACAGTGTAGGCTAGGTGCATTCCCAGTGATGTCTTGATCAAAGGGCTTGAATGGTTAGGATATTAATCCTGTGACTGTGAGCGTTCTCCGGGGTAGCCCCTAGAGGTGGTGTGAACTATTTGGGCATGTTCTATGCCGACTGCAAGTTGAGTTCCCGTGTCCGGGGGTGGTAACTGGTTTGGATGTGAAAAATTGGGATGAGATTTTAACGAGTTTTGCTCTCGGAGATTTTAACGAGTTTTGCTCTCGGGGATTTTAACGAGTTTTGCTCTCGGGGATTTTAACGAGTTTTGTTCTCGGGATTTGATGTATTTGGGAATAAGGTGCTAGGAAGTAAATGGCCTTGATGACTCGAAATCTTGAGCTCGGTTCTGTGGAGCTAAGGCTTCGAGAGCCGGTTTGATAATGAAGTAAACGGCCTTGACGACTCGAAATCTGGAGCTCGGTTCTGTGGAGCTAAGGCTTCGAGAGCCGGTTTGATAATGAAGTAAATGACCTTGATAACTCGAAATCTGGAGCTCGGTTCTGTGGAGCTAAGGCTTCGAGAGCCGGTTTGATAATGAAGGAAATGGCCTTGATAACTCGAAATCTGGAGCTCGGTTCTGTGGAGCTAAGGCTTCGAGAGCCGGTTTGATAATGTGGGATCTGGTTTTGATGTCTGGCCCTAATTGTTAGGGGTATCTCATGGAGCTTGAATTCTCAAAATTCCGGGCTGTCTCTGGCCTGGGTCTCGGGAAGGTCTTGAGGGTTGTAATGTGGGAAGGCTGAGTGTGGTGTTAGCTGACCAGCTTGATTGTTACTCCCCTATTGGATGGCATGGATAATTTTGAATTTGACCATACCACGGTCAAAGGATTTTCACTTGAGTTGACCGTTGACCACGGTCATGGGTATTGATAATTTTGACCGTACCCTGGTCGTGGGGCTTTCACTGGAATTGACCGTTGACCACGGTCATGGGTATTCTGAATTTTTTTGATGATGGCCTGCTTTTTTTGTTTTGGCCTTTTGCTTTTTTTTTTCATGGACTTTCGATTTTTTTTTTTGTGTCCAGTTTTCTTTTTTTTGATGGCCTTCTTTTTGCTTTGGCCCTTTTTTTTTTTTTTTTTTTACTTTTGACTTTTTTGTCCAGTGTTCTTTCGTTTTTTTTTTTCCGGTCAGACTAACACCTAAGGTAGGGATTGGTTAGTCTTGTTGGAGGGGTGTTTTATTGTGGGAAATGGGCTTGCCTCCCTGTCTTGAACCCAAACTAGGAGATTACCTAGATTTGTCATAGGATTCGATACTGCTCCTGCTACGGGTAGTTATGTGGTTTTTTCTATACCAGACACGGAGTAGGTAAAAAGAAAACACGGGCTCGGTTTCCTGCAGTCATTATAGATGTGCCTATAATAGACACGTGCGTGTGCTCACAGTGTATGATGGTGTTCATCATGTTCTCGGAAACACGTAAGGAAAGTATATTTGAGAAACAGGAAAGCTGATTTTATTGGATTTTGAAAGGGAGGACAGAATACAATTGACTCTGACTCTGACTTTGACTTTGACTTCGACTTCGAAGGGAATAGTACATCCTAGACTCGGATTCAGACTCGGACTCAAATCAGATCCGGACTCTCGGATAATGTTGTCATTAGTCGTCGGCTTCTAAGAACTCGAGTTGATGTCCAGTATAGCCTTTAGTAGAAACTTCACCCAGATCTTCATTGTGTCGAAGATCGTCTTCAATCCTAATGCCCATTTCGGTAAGTACGGCAAAGTTTGAAATGCCGGCATACCTAAGATGGACGCGGTAAGAAGGTAGGAGGTTGTTGATGAATGCCTCTACTAGTGTCTTCTCGTTGGGCTTGTTTACCAACTTTACACTCTCGGCCCTCCATCTTAGAAGATTTTTAGTGAACCCTTCTATGGGCTCTTGGGCCATCACTTCCAGAGTACGCATTGTAGTCTGGATCTCGGTATTTTCAGCGTAGTTCCGAACGAACTCCGTTGCCACGTCATCCCAAGTCGGATATTTCTTGGAATCGAGCCTGTAGTACCAGGCTTTGGGGTGCTTCTCGAGGGAGGAAGGGAATAAGTGCTTAAACATGGTGGACTTTACCCCTTTTACCGCCATGAAATCTTTGAAAGCCCGGATGTGATGGACCGGGTCTCCAGTACCCTCAAACATTGGAATTCCCGTAAGGTTGAGGTTGGCAGGTAGCTCGTCATTCAAAGGTGAGTAGGAACGAGCATTTTCAGTGTGGATTGAATTGTTCGTCGACAGATGAACCTGTTCTTCGAGCCTGCGAACAACGCTGATTAGCTCAGCTATGGGCCCAGTGGGCTCAGATCCCTCAACTGGGGCCGTTTTCTCCACGGTGCTTAGGCGGGTGGATAAAGTCGCTTGGTTAGCCTGGATGGCGGCCAGTTGAGTCTCGATCTTGGCCAGAGCATTTTTCAACTCGTCCATTTTGCGTTGATGTCTGGTTTCGGGTGGCCTGTCTGTAAGAACACCACGTAATTAGAGAGGTTGCTTCGGAACTCAGACTCACCAAGGCATAGGAAATAGCGCAAGAGGAGGGGCGGCCCCAGTTTGACTCGGGTTAGACTCCCCTAAGACAAATGTGTAGGGTACGATTCTCGGAGTGACTGTGATTAGTCACTCCGTCGGAGAATAGCCCCCGATGTGAGACTAAGGACTTAGATGGTGTGGCATCTTAAGTGACTCGAAAGTGGGGTACGTGAGACACGTGTAAGACATGACCCTTAGAGCAATCGTGATTGATCGCTATACTAAGGGGTAGCCCGGAGTGGGATCGATAATTTTGTTAAGACTCAAGTGTCGGACGAGTGACCCTTAGACGTAAGGACCGTGAACCTTTTGTTATAAGGCTATGCCTTGTAAAAGGTTGACTCGGAAAAAACACCTGGATGGGTGACTTGTGAAAGGTGGGCCTCCCTTAGAATTCGGCATGTGGGCCGAGTCCTGTTCGAAGGAAGGTCCACGTGAGACATCCCTAAACTTTAGACTGGATTGTGTTGACGGGCCCTCCATTGTAGGAGTATGTCCTACGTAGGTGGGCCTTGCCTTAGTCTAATAAGGCGGACTGGGATAGGGAAGAAACTCGTGATGTAAGATCGACGGAGGTTCGACGCTAAAGACCTTGATAACTTAAGACTCGACCCGACACTGCTAAATACGGGAAGTCCTAGAAGTAGAAGGTTTTGAAAATTGATGATTTTTGAAAAAGATCCGAGAAAACTCGGTTGAAGGCCCAATTTTCAAAAAAAAAAACGAAAAGGGTATTGGGCCAAAGGTTTTGAAAGTTCGAAATGCTTTTCGAGTTTTGAGTTGGGCAACATACCGTCTAGAAAATAGGCTATTTTGAGTAAAATCATAAGCCCTAAATTCGGTATGTGTCCCGGGTTTTGAAATTGAATAGTTTGAAAAAGATGTAATTTTGAAAAAATTGACGGTTTTTGAAAACGACTCGGAAACCAAGTAGCACGTAGTCACACAAGCATTATAACGACGCCATGTATGCTCTATACTAAGTCTCGGTCGGTCTATAAGGGGTCTATACCAGTGTACATAGTCTAGACGTTGATCGGGACGGACTTCCTAAGTCGAGTTGATCTTAGAACATGCCGCGAAACCCACTCGAATCGACTATGGACACCTTTCAACATATCCATATTGGAGTACATCGACGGTATAGTGGGACGTCGGTTGCGAGTACCGGCCCGGGAAAATATGGGTTATGCATGAACCGTAGAACTAAAACGCGTATTGTATTTGTCAAACGATTTCTATTCGAGTCTCACCCTGAGGATGCCGATGGTAAGTCACGCATCAGTTAATCCCCAGCGGAGTCGCCAAATTGTGGACATGACATAGGTCCACCCCGACGCGGTCACGCGCGGGTTTGGGTAGGCGAATGAATCTCCATATGAGAAGGATCGAATTGAAATTTAGGTCTATGTGGAGTCGCCACCGAATTTTATGGTTATTCGGAACCGTTCGAGCCCACTCTATGTCGTAGTGGGCCGTATACAAAATACGGCCCATTTCCGATGTCAGAGTTTATTGGGCTCGTCCCTTTGCATATCGATATAGATGCCGACTTGAGCGGTTAATCGTATATTGAATGACTCTCGTTTGCCAATGGTTTCGGGCATCCGGAAACCGAGGTTCTGAGTAAGGGGTGAGGGTACGTGTTGGGAAGCCCACAAAGGACACCCAATCCCTCCCGCGCTTTAGCGGCCTCTACTAAGAACTCGAATGACTTTCTAATACGCGTGCTAGTAAAACGGGAAAATGATATGCAAAGATTTACTTTCCCTAAACGTGCGAATGGAATCGAAAAGTGGGTTTCTATGTCAATTTAATGCAACTAAAATTAACGTCGAAGTTGTACTTTAGCATGTGGGTTCATTTAGTATAATAAACGAATAATAATTAAATTGACAAAAGAAACAGAAAACGCGTTAGTAAACGATATAGCGATATAACGAATAATAACTGTTTGCAAATATTGAATTAATTTGAAAAGATGCAAATATGAGGATGCATGATTTGAAAAGATAGTATACACGTGATTAATTATGCACATGTTGACCTAAGTCGTAAAATACTACCGAGTTTGAAAAATAGAATAATGTACGACTCGTGCTTGAGTCGTTATGAGGCCACTCGATCGGGTGGTCGACGGACTCGGTCGAGTGGAACCTAAAAAAACTATTCTGTTTTGCGTCAAAGACCGTACTCGGCCGAATTATTGACTAACTCGGTCGAGTACATGGCCACTCGATCGAGTCACTGTGAGACTCGATCGAGTGGGTGTTCTGATGAGCATTCTGACCCGATTTTGATGTGCCACTCGACCGAGTGGGCTAGGCACTTGGTCGAGTGCCCTCTGTACGAATTAAAATTCGTTTGTAAAAAAAACGTGTTTTATGTCGAAAATCGTTTTAAGTAGGTTGTTGCTATAAAATTAAATTTCCTCCGCGTTTAATAATATCATAATTCTAGCGAATTGTTTTGATAATTATTTTAGCCTCAATGGAAATTGCGTTTTGAATTGATTTTATGTGACTTAGGAGAATTGACTATTTGATTAAATAAATGAAATAAAAAACTTGATTCCCTCGACTTCTCCGACATCGAATAAATCCCTAGGGATTGTGATGTCGGATCCGTGTCAACGGGTTTCGACCCCTATTAAAATTGGTTTTAGAAAATTCGATGAATGCAATATTAAAGATGATAATGACGAGAAATAATGACGAAATCTTGTTTAAGTTGACTCATCTCAATAATCAAATAATCGGGGTACCGGGATAAGCGACCGTCAACGCTGTGTGCAGTACACTTGTATGTTCGTGTTTTCTTATCCCGATATCCTTCTTACTCGACACAAATCAATGAGTATTTTAATATTTTGATGCAATAATGATAACAAGGTAAATGATAACAAACGTAATAGTAATAGTAATAATAATAATAATAATAATAATAATAATAATAATAATAATAATAATAATAACGTAATAACAATAACAATAACAATAATAATAATAATAATAATAATAATAATAATAATAATAATAATAACGTGTTGATCTGACTGGATCCTCTCCTTTCACCCAGCCCGGCTTGACTTCTTTTGAGCCCGGATGGGTTGTTTCGGATGCTGCTCGTCGTAAGTGTGCCAAGTATCAGGCACGCTGCACGGCCATTGGGTATGGTTTCCTTCCTTTCTCCTTCTCCTCTCTCGGTGAGCTCGACACAGAGGCTGTTTCTCTGCTCCAGCGGATTCGTAAATTCGCTATGTCACAGGATGCTGGAGCGCGTGCCGCAGTTCATATTTTCACTAGAATTAGTTTTGTAATTGCTAAGGGAGTGGGGGTCCAGATAGTATCTCGGCTTCCCTCTAACTTCTTGTAATTTGTTCGGGTGTTTAATACAAGTTCCGTTTTATATAAAAAAAAAATAAAAAAAAAAAAATAATAATAATAATAATAATAATAATAATAATAATAACGTAATAACAATAATAATAATAATAATAATAATAATAATAATAATACCGTAATACTAATAATAATAATAATAATAATAATAATAATAATAATAATAATAATAATAATAATACCGTAATAATAATAATAATAATAGACGAAAAGGAACGGAGAAAAGAGAAGAGAAAGAAGAAGGAGGTTTGTCACCCTCAACCTACATGTTTCTGTCTCGGACTAAGGCTCGTAAGCGTGGCTACAACACGAGAGTCTTCGAGGTGTATGGAGGCTAAGTTGTGGTGGCTCGGGTTGAATTCCTAGAAACTAGGTTTATGGTTTGCTATTGTCGATTTTCCTAGGGTTTGTCTAGGGTTTGTAAAGGATGTAGTGTAGGATTGCTCTTAGGATGTATTAGGGTTGTAAAGGTTGTGTAAAAAGTTGTTTTTGTGTGTTGCATGGGGTTGCTTATATAGGTAAAGCTAGGGCACTTTGGTGTCTAGGGTTTTGTGCCTTGACGGACTTGATTTGATGGCCCGTTTGGAGGTGGATCGTGGGTGAGCTACTCGGAAACGGCTTTGACCAGGTTTTAATCCGGTCGCTAAGAGTCGGTTTTATTTTCGGTGTCGGTTTTGACCCAAATTAGTCTTGTTTGACTCGGAATGATCCACTGGGCCTGGATTTGAGGTCCGTTTGGTGAGATTTGTACTCCGTAAGTGTGTTAGCCAACGATTAATGGATTTAAGCCCGTATCCGAGCGCATAGAAACACGTTAGCGTCCGATCATCATCGGGTGTTTTTTGGAAACTGCCATAGACACCTGGCAGTCAAAATGCGGGTGTCTACAATTAGATTTTATTGAGTTCTTATATAATACTAGTTACTGGGTTACAATTCAGATGACACAATTTAGGGCTGGACATAAGTGTAGTATTTCGGTGTGTTGGAGTGATATTATCGAGTCTGTGGTTGTAGGACCTAGGGCCTGAGATGATAACTGAAATGGTTGAGTATGTTAAGTGTATACATGAGTTGATGGAAGTAGCTCAAGATCGTTAGAAGAGATATGTAGATAAAACTCATAGGCATGTGGAATGTGAGGGTGGTAACACAAGTTCTTTTGCGTGTTTCTCCTACGAAAGGAGTATTGAAGTTTGGTAAGGAGGGCAAATTTAGCCCAAAATTTGTTGGGCATATGAAATTTTGGAGCGTATTGGCAAGGTGGATTACTGACTTGACTTATTAGCTGATATAGAACGAGTACATAATATGTTCCATGTTTCCCAACTAAGGAAATACATTAGTGATCCATGACATTTGTTAGACCCAGAGAACATTGATCTTGATGAGACTATGACTTTCGAGACAACCCCTTCTCTCTTCAATATCTCTCACAACATAAAAAAAATATTATGAAATGTATACTCATTAAGGAATTTTATATATGGTGCAATTTTTTAATTTTTAAATATATTTACATAAAAATTAAAGTCAAAGCTTCACCTCGAAAAAGCTCAGAAGTCATTTGAGTGTATTTATACTTTCCAAGTTCATACAAATGAGAAAATCAGACTTGGCCTTCACTTGCCTTCCTCTTTTCATCCCTCTGCAGCTTCACCGCCAATTTGCTCCGAAAGTTGCTTCCAATCACATCCTTCTTCATCGGTAAGATTTACGCTATTTGGTTATTGTTCTTTATCAGTCAAATTGAGGTTCTTCCTGTATGACATTGAATGTTGATGTTGAAAGTATAAGATAAATGTATGCAATACGGGGGAGTGTATAAGTATCTGTGCATCCATAATCATTCCTGCACAAACCTGAGCGGAGCCGACTAGATTACTAAAATTGAAGGTGCTTCTATTACCTTCACGGAAATTTGCCGATTCATGCTCTGTTCATGTAGAGTTTGTGTACGGTATATTTTTGGTGATTCGAATCTATATATTATTTATATGTATACCCTGACCTAGCAAAGCACTTCCGATTAATTATTACACAACAATCATGGAAGTATATATGTTGATCTAGCATAGTATTTGCATTTTTGATGACCAAACAACGATATTTGCAAGAGGAATCTTTATTTCGTAAGCAGTATTTCACAGTTATATTATTTGCTCTCCGTAAGTCAACCTGCAAGAGGAGAAAGGAAAATCAGTTCGTATTAGATTAGATAACCACTTGATACTCCATACGAGTATAAGATAAGAGCATATAGTTGACCATCACTACCAGCTGCACTTTCTCTGGCTTATTTATGTTGGCTCCGCGTCAAACACCTAGTTTACCTCCACCACTTGCATCAGTACCAGTTGAGAACAAAGTCTCGAGTTCTGAAATATCTATCTCCGGAGCCCTGTAGCAAAATGGTGGCCTATTACTAGTGACCTCAGCGGAGCCGATTAATTAATGTTGTAGCACACATGATTTATAGTCTCTACCTTCCTGCTCTTATTTATTATTTACTCACCCAATACCAGGTCATGCCATTGCAGTTTGGAATCCAACACTAGCCCGTGAAATGGACAATATACAGGCGGCGGAAGAACCAATCAACGTTGTTGGACTTGATAGAAATCAGACGTGTGTGAATAGATTTACAAGAATAATAATTACATTAAAGCTTGCTTGAAACAAAAATGTTAAAAAAACTTCTATTTGCAGGTATAGACTAATGCCGACGATAACGGATGAAGACACATCCGCGCCTTTGGTTATTTTCCACAAGGAAGCAAAAAAGGTCATAGGGAAGCCAATATCTCAGCTGTTGAACTTATATGAGAAGGTAATGACTTTAGAATTACTATTAATAATATTAAATACGATATTAAGGGAGATCAGAATGTATTAACCACCTGCTACGGAATGGTATTGTAGGATGACGGAAAAGGGAAAGTATTTGACATTCTACAAAAATGTGTTGGGAAGACTTGTACTTTCGAAGTAAAGATAGGGGTAAATAAATTTGGGAATGAAAGAGAATTAAAGGTCCAAAAGACATTTTTGCCTGCGATGCATGAATCGACACCCACCAGAGCCCTAGACGCGGCATACACGATTAATTTATTGGTTTCAAAACAACTGCTGACAATGGCAATGATATTCACAACAGAAACAAAAATAACCTGCAGCGCGTAGAAGGAAACGAGGGAAAAAATACTACCGTAGACTCGGCAGAAGACGAGGTGCTCCTCAATACTCCACATAAAACAGAAAATTCAAAGCGTCCGAAACAGTAATTACAAAACAAATTACATTCACAAATAATCATTACATTTGCTTCATTATGCAAATTGAACATAATCTGTCTACAATGTATTGCAGAGATGAACCTAAAGCGAAAGAAACAAACATGAAGGGGATTAGCAAGGCTGGAAAGCGATTAAGACAAACAACATCACACCACACTTAAGAGGAGCACAATTAAGCAACCCACAACCATTGGTTGAAAAATTATTTACGTATTATTGTTAGTTAAATGTGTCGTATTACACTGTTTTTCAACTATCACGAACTATATTCCAATTGGTTGAACAAGATTTGGAGGTGTGCCTTACCCATATTCCCACATTCCTTAATTATTTACTAGCATTGTTTTGTTGTCTACCTTACGCTTATAGTTGGGGTTTACACAACTTCACGTAACAAAATCAATCATTAAAAATTTTCACTCTTTCACCAATTGATCTCTACGTTGACAACAAACGCTCACAAAGAAGGTACTGCGCTAAAGGAAGGTCGCACAAATATACCATTGCTAGCCCCGTGAATTTCACGGGCAACAAAACTAGTTAAATTTAAAAAATTACATTGAAACGATTTTATACAATTTTATTTAACAACATATTATTAAGTGAAAATAAAATAAAATGAGTAATTCTACTGGACTCGAATCTATCAACTTTCAAATTTTAAAGCTCAAAACGATTTGAGTTACTCGGAACTCGAATCTATCATACGGAGTAACATTTAAGCAGGACCGTCAAATAATATTCAGTGACCCGGTTCTAATTTTTGTTGGAGGCTCCAATATTAGAGAGTGTTACTATGCGAAGAAATTATAATTTTCTTTTCATAAAATTACAACAAATTAAGGTACTTTAAATCGAGTTACAATTTTGAACAAATTTTAGATGATTTTCTCGACAATGTTAACAATTACAAAAATAATATTAGCATCTAAGTTTATAATTGTAGTTTGTAGTATCTAACTCATTTTCCATTGAATAATACTACGACTGACGATTAATTGATTCAACTGTTATATTTAAGGTGTGGGACGACAATAAAAAAATACGGAGTAACCGTATTTGCTCTTAAAAATAGTGTAGAGACAGAGAGTAAAACACATGCCATCTTGATTGTTGACCGCATATGGTGGTGCATACCACTGCGCTACAAAGATCTATATTGTATATATTGACAGTAAATTTTTATTTGAGGCCCCATAAATCTTTGGGGCCCTGTGCATAGCACCTCCTGAACTTGTCTTCTAACGAGCCAACATTTAAGAAACACTAAGAAATGAAACGATCCAAACTTAATTACTAACTCGCTCTATTTCTAACCTTATTTATTTGAGATCCATGGCCGTCATCCCTCTATTTTCTTTTCTTCTAATAACCCATGCATCCTACTTTTCTTCTTTAACTATATCTCCATCGTCACCCATGCTCTCCCTCCTCTCTTAATCTGCATATATGTTCCTACTCCCCTCCTCCGTACGAACGTCGGCTAGAAGAGTCCAATCTCATGTACTTTTGCATCAGGAAAACGTGGAAAAAAACAATCAGAAATTTAAAATTAAATTTGATTGTGATAAATATTTAAAATTTAGAGTTAGCTAATTACAATTTACAGATTTATGGAGAAGGAGAGAAAGATAGAAGAAACATATATGCGAGTATATATAGGAAATGAGAAATTTATAGGGATGAGAGAAATTGGGGTAGATATGATTTACACTCAATAATAGTAAGAAAAGATTTAGTGCATCAATTCTTCAAAAACATTTTGTATCTATCTTCAAAGCATACCGTAATAAACAAAGTTCCGGTATTAGTTTTTGTATTCAAAACATATTAGCAAATCTTCATTATATCATTCTAAAAAAACCTATCGTAAATAAGTGTATACCAAATTATACAGATTCTGAAATTTTGAATATGTATACTACATAGCTACCTTAAATAAGATAATCTAAACTGTTGGAAATGTGAACATATTAATGGAAAAATGCTCAATTAATCCCGTAATTTTGTAAAATTTACGGTATCAATGAATTAATACCGTAAATATGCTCAATTAGTCCCGTAAATATGCTCAAAACATATATTAGCAAATCGTATTATATCAAGTTAAAAACCTTCCGTAAATAATTGTATACCAAATGAAAAGATTCTGATGATTATCTTCCTAAATTAATGCAACATAGGATGACTATTTTTCTGAATTACGGTAATTTGAAAGATACCATAAATAATTGAATATTTGTATATTTTGGTATATTACTGACTTATCATAAAGATACACGTAATATTTGTATATTTTTTCTTCAATTTAGGAGAATATAAGTAGATACAATTTTTCAACTAAATTCGATAAACTACAAACTACGGAGTACATTTTAAAATTTTGTAATATTTTTTTTATTGGAGCGGTAATTATTTTTTTCTTGTTGTTTAAACTAATAAAAAGAAGTAAAATTATGAAAATTAAAGTAAGTAAAATATATATATTTTTTTAGGTTAAATAAATCGATATACATAAAATTTGTATTAAGAGATTTTGTAATATTTGTATTAATACATAAAATTTTTATTAAGAAGTTAGGGATTAATGAGCAACTAAGTGGAATTTGAGATACTATGTTGTAATATTTGTATAACTTAAGGTGATAGATATGGAATGAATGAGAGAGATTGTTTGATGTATATGAAAGTAGATCACCTGTTATGGTCTCTTCTTTTATATAATTAAGATGTACAAATGTACAGTACAAGAAGCGGAAGATGATAATTAGGGATTTAGGGGCGTCCAATTGCTCTTCCTCAAATTTGTTTAGGGCCCTAATTAATCAGTAAGTTTCTTGTGAGACCGTCTCACGCAAAATTATTGTGAGACATCAACCAAACACAGCTATAACCATTAAAAAATAAATCCAAAATTAAAATAAATAAATAAATAAGTAATCACCTTTCATATGAGATCAGAGTCTCACAAGTCACAATAACATTATTATGAGACGTCTCATTTGAGAATTTGTGTTAATCAATACACCCTCCGCTCCAATGAATTATTTGCCTTTGTTTTTGGCACAAAGGGGAAGAGATCCAATGAGAAAGTGACACGTGTAGCCAAACTCATGAAAAGGGTCAAATTACATATAAAAAGAATTCCTAAAATAGAAAGGCAAACAATTCAATGAGACACCCCAATATGAAACAGACAAATAATTAATTGGGACGGAGGGTGTACTATTAACTAGAGTATTGTTATTTATCGGTTTTCTTTTTTTAGGAAAAAACAAACTTATAATGTGTTACTCCGTATTTTTTTCGCTAACAAAGAAACATCATTGGATTAAATGCTGTTTGGACACACTAAACCTATATTACATCCTTTAAGTAACATAAAAAAAAATTTACAAGCAATAACTAATATAATAAAGACAAAATAGAGGCGTCGGGTGATCGTGGTGAGTTGTTGGTGCACGGATGCTTGTATATGTGCGTCTTCGATCATCGACATAATCAACATAGTTGTTGACTCCCAGATACCATCCACACAAATGAATCATACAGTGACGAGACCAAGATGCACTTACGAAGAAGGCGTAGAGAGAAACGGGTGAGAGCAACGCGATTAAGCTAAGCTTGCCTTTAATGGAGTAAAAACTCCTACATCTTGATAATCGAACCATACAATCATATGTCGAATGAACCAACGAATCGAGCAACATGCAAAGAGTTGAGGATAAGAAACTCCCCATAACCAAACCCCTAACAGAAGAACCAATTCAAAACCAATCTATGGTCAGGTGAACCCACTCCAAACGCCAATAAGCCGTCATAGGGAGGCCTTTATTCTTAAGAAAGACGATACTTAAGCTTAAAAATAAATGTAGACACCCGCATTTTGCCTGCTCGTGTCTATTGCTGTCTCCAACAAAACACCCGATGATGATCGGACGCTAACATGCATCAATACACTCGAATACGGCATCAGAGTCAATAGTATCCGTTATGGGCACTTAGCGGAGTACGAATCTCCCAAAACCGATCTCAAATTCAGACTCGGTAAGTCATTTCCAATAAAATAAATCTATTTTGAGCTAAAACCGTCACCGGGGGCAATACCATTTTTTGCGACCGAGCCAAAACCGGTCTTGAAACTCGAGAACAAAACTCGAGAACGAAACTAGCCACAAGCGCATCCCTATACGCAATCCAAATCAAGTCAAAACAAAATCAATCAAATCAAATCTTGTCTAAAACAAACCCGGATTTCACTCAAGCCGGCCCAGGGCACTCGATCGAGTGACCCCCAAAAAAAGCCACTAGAACGCCTTTCAGTGGGGCACTCGATCGAGTCCACTAAGAGCAACAACAACAACAAACGTCTATCCAAGTTCATTCACTGCCACATCACTATCTAGAAACTCAAACTCCAAAGAACCAATGTCAACAATAGTACAAGTTCATCCATGTTTATAAATGGGTCTCACACACAATCCACTCACTACTTAACATTAATTTCTACCCAAACATTTCATTTTTAAATTAACATCATAATATTTTTTTAATAAATTAACATTTCATTTTTAAATTAACAACAAAATGTTTTTTAATAATATTTTTTTTAAACTCCATATTTTTTTAACATCATAATTTTTTGTTTTTAACTCCATACACTTTTAAACAACAAATCTTAATTTAAATTACATTAATTTTTAACAATTTAACAATATAAAAAAAATTAACACTTCCCACCAACAACTATAATAATACATTTATTTATATTTCGATATGTCCTCCAAATCTTTGCCAAATATGCTCAACCAAGTCCGCTTTCAAATTGTTGTGAACTTCACGATCATGAAGCCCGGCACGCCTATGAAGAGACGCTTGAAAATCACTCAACAGCCCTCCATTCACTTGTACGGAATCTGCTTCGACATCACTTTTCCAATTAGTTATCTGCGTTCCTTCATCTTCAACAATCATGTTATGTAGTATAATACATGCATGCGTACATGATATTTTTCAAATTTCTTCTATCCCAAAAACGAGCCGCTTGGCGTATAATCACCCATCGCGCTTGAAGAACACCAAAATCACGTTCCACATCTTTTCTAGCCGATTCCTGTATTTTCTTGAATAACTGTCTTTTAGGGTCCATTGGATTTGGGAAACTCTTTACAAAGGTTGTCCACTCTGGGTGTATACCATCAACTAAATAATACCCTTTCGAGTATTCAGTTCCATTAGCCGAGAAATGAACTTGCGGAGCAAATCCATCAACCACATCATTAAACAATGGGGATTGACGAAGAACGTTGATATCATTGTCCGATCCGGTCACTCCAAAAAAAGCATGTCATACCCATAAATCTTGAGACGCAACAGCTTCGAGCATAATGGTGGGCACTCCATGGTCACCCCGCATGTACTGAACATGCTAGGCAACTGGACATGCTCTCCACTGCCAATGCATACAGTCGAGGCTTCCAAGCATGTCTGGAAAGCCGTGACGATGTAAGTGCATTTGAAGTAATCGTTCAACATCTGCTTCATTTGGCCTTCTATGGTATTGATCAGGCCCAAAGACTTCAATAACACTGCGGTGAAAATTAAACAAGCACTCCTTCGCCGTAGTTTCCCCAATTCTTATGTACTCATCGTAAGAATCAGGAGGATTTCCATACGCCAGTTGTCGAATTGTAGCTATACATTTTTGGATTGGAGAAAGTCCCCTTTCATTTGCTGCATTGTATCTTAACTGAAAGTAGGGTTACCTTTCAGATAAAGTGTCCACAATATAAATGAAAAAACTTTTGTGCATTCGAAACCTTCGACGGAACATCTCAGGTGGGTACACCGGGTTGTTGGAGAAGTAATCAGCAAAAATGCAATTATGACCTTCCAGATGATCTCTTAAGATTGGTTGCCTTCTTATTATAGCACGTTCCCTTCCTCTCCGTTCGACAAATGCCCTAAACATTTCATCATCTTCATCATCCACCAATTTGTGAGCTATGAACAGTGATAAAAGAATATTATTTGTGGTGGAGCTATTGTCATAATTAAAATTGAGATAGTTGTTAAGATTGTTCGTCATTTTTTTATTGAAAGCGATAAAAAACTTAAGTTGTGAGGAATATGTATTTGTAATCATAGAGAACATCACTATATATAGAGTTTATGAAATCTTATCTTATCAACATCTTATCTAAATGTAATCTAATATATGGAATCATATCTTATCAAAATCTTATCCGGATATCATCTTCTTTGTTTTACTAGCACTATGTAGTATTGTGTAGTCACATCATATCTTATCTACTACAATATTTGTCAGAAAAGTAGAGTTGTCAATTCTTAATTTTGAATATGGGTTGTCCTATTAGCAAACTTTATGTCGGAATGGAGTATTGTGTAGTCACATCCATTCTGATATCTTATCTACTACAGTATTTGTCAGAAAAGTGGAGTTGTCAATTCTTAATTTCGAATATGGGTTGTCCTATTGGCAAACTTTATGTCGGAATGGAGTATTGTGTAGTCTTATCTAATGTGTAGTCTTATCTAAGAAAATGCAAATCTAAATAAATTAAAATGAAATACCAACTTAAATTGAAATGAATTACAAAATTAAACAAACTTCATTCAAATCATTGGATGAAATACCAACTTACACATAACTTAAACATAACTTTAATACCATCTTAAACATAACTTAAACACAAATTAAACATAACTGAACTGAAACATAACTTAAATATCAATTTAAACATAACTAAAGTAAGATGAAATACCAACTTAAACAACTAACACATTGACACATTAAACTGAAGACTAGACGTCGTACTTTGAACGAATTTGGTCACACATTCGTTGGTGAATCGCCCTTGCATGTTCGCTCATCCCACTTGTATCAACATTGATTATCGTAAGTTCTTCCCTCATAGAAGTACTTTGCAGTCGCTCGTTTATTTCCCTTAGCATTGTCAATTTTTCTCGCTGATATGTTTCATATTTGACTCTATCCTCATCTAACGAGGACTCTCCTTGTGACCTTCCTTTGTTCTTTCCTTTCTTCCTTGCCTTGGATGCTTTTGTTCCTATAGGGCGTTTTCTAACTTCGTCGTCTCCATACGAAGAAGACCTTTTTGATCCCACTGATGGTTCTGTTGCTTCTTCCTGTTCTCGAGCGTCATTCCACTTTGCGCACTCCTTGGTGATCTCCCACATATGCTCTAGGGTGAAATGTTTTCTCTTCTTCAGTTTACACCTTTCCTCATGTGCAGCTTGTTTCTTCTGGTCATCCGACCACCCACTACGGTATTGGTTGGTAATATGGTTGAATATGTCACTAAATTCATTTATCTCCGTCTAGGCTCTATGGAAACGAGACTTGATCTTCTCAAGTGTTCTACTATTATCGTTGCTATATTTGTTAAAGTAAGTAGTGACTCTTTTCCAAAAAGCCCCATCCTTCTGTGCAGTACCTACACTTGGATCTGTGGATACCGTCACCCATGCTTGAGCAAGTGCTTTCTCTTCATCTATTGACCATTTAACTTTTTTTACCAACACGACCATCATCTTGAACTTGAATAGTTTCTAAACCTTCTTGAGTAGAGAAAGGTGGAACTGGTGAATCAGAGTCATCACATGAAATATTGTCTTCCCGGAATTAATATTGGCCGAGTCTTTGTCGTACTTGAACCCGGGCTATTGTTGTAGGTCGTTCCAGCTGAACCTGTTGGAGGTGGACACCAATTTGTTTGTTACCAATTTTGCGGTGGCATATTTGGGTAATTTTGCGGTGGCATATTTGTGTAATTTCGCGGTGGCATATTTGAATAATTTGGTGGTGGCATATTTGGATAATTGTGTGGTGGCATATTTGGGTAGCCATAAAATTGTGGGTATGGATAGCTGAAATGATTTGGTTCATTTTCCATATTTTCTTAAGTTTCTTGATTTGTATTGTTTAATAAATTACTAAAGGATCCTCTCCAGTTGAAATCCATGAGTAGATAAATTTTTCAGTTATTAATATGAGTAAAATAAGTTTGGAGTAAAATATGAATTTGTAGTCATGAAGAGCATCAGTATATTTAGAGTATCCGAATTCTTATCTTAATCATATCTTATCTAAATGTAATCTAAACGTATAAAATTATATCATACTAAAAAAAATCTGCTTTTATCAAAATCTTATCCGGATATTGTACCTATTGTTTTATTACTATTGTGTAGTCACTTTCATTCTGACATCTTATTAAGTGGATCATTGGGATTCGTCACATGCATTTCTGTATCTTATTAAATTTTAGTAGCACTGTTTCGTCACGTGCATTGTGCCATCTTATCACATTTTATTACCATTGTGTAGTCACTTTCATTCTGACATCTTATTAAGTAGATCATTGAGATTCGTCACATGCATTCCTGTATCTTGTTAAATTTTAGTGACACTGTTTTGTCACATGCATTGTGCCATCTTATCACATTTAATTACCATTGTTTAGTCACTTTCATTCTGACATCTTATTAAGTGGATCATTGAGATTCGGCACATGCATTCCTGTATTTTATTAAATTTTAGTGGCATTGTTTCGTCACATGCATTGTATTTAAATTGATATCTTCATCATAAAATTTCATTCTACTCTCATTCAAACATCTCTCACCCTAAAATTTCGAATATAAAACAACTCTCATTCAAAACAATATCGTAAACATGACTTACTGGGATGATGAAGTTAGAAGGTTTCAAAGAGATATTGACTCCATCATGAACCACACTCCAAATTTCATTACCCGTCTGAACTTAATATTGCTAGAGACGGTGTACATGAATGTGTTAAACTATACACCACCGTTAACAATGTTGGGGTCCATCGTATCCGGAAATGCAGCAGCTGTGTTATCCGATTTTGTACAATGCAACTATAGGTTGTATATATATACACGCACTTCATTATTCATTTAATAAATCACTTTTATAATCTTTTATTTGAAATTAATATTAGAATTTTTTTTACTTACAATTTTGCATATTCATATCAGCTAAAAGCTAATGAGCATCGTACGTTGAGGAAAGAAGTCGTAGAAATCGTTCGTAAATTGAGTAATTTCATGAAAATTAAATCTTTGTACGATCTATTGTCTGGGGATGGAAGATTTTTTCTATTACGCCAACGGGCCTATTTTTGTGATGTGTACGATGAAGTTACTATGGAGGAAGAATTAGAATTTCTAGCGGCTCAAGAACAACCAACTGACCGCCTTAATTTCTCCTCTAACGATGATACTTCATCTGATGACGATAACTCCTATTATGTGTAAATTGTTCCGCAAAATAATGTTTAATTAAGGTGTTTTATAGTTTAACGTCTTATTTCGTGGTTAGTATTAGTAAGTGTAAGTTGTATTAATAAGTAATGTTTGATTAAATTGTTGTTTTATGTAACATTTTATTTCATGGTTTAGTATTACTATGTGCAAGTTCTTTTAATTAGTAATGTTTAATTAAGTTGTATTTCGTATTAGTGTCTAATTCGATGGTTTAGTAGTAATGTATTTTAATAAGATATTTATTTGTCTTGTTGGGTCGGAAATAGTTCATACTGGGTGAAAGTTATATTTATTAGACGTTATATTTAGACCTGGCAAACAGATCGGGTCATGGCGTGTTTGTGTTCGTGTCATAGGTAAACGGGTCACTGATCCTTCAACCCAAACCTGACCCATTTAAGTTTCGTATCGTGTTTGTGTTGACCCACTTACGTATTTATAATACTTGTTTTAATGAGTAATGATTAATGATTAATTGTTTTAATTAGTAAAATGAGAAATTACATGAACAAGGGGAGTGTGCAAAAATAGGAAATGGAGTGTGCAAATAAAATAGTGCAAAAATAGGAAATGGCGTGTGCAGTGTAGGGGAGGCCCCCACTTGGAATCACTTACAAACACGCTCGTTTTTAGGAACCTGCTACGAACGAACGGAAGCAAAGAACAGCCCACAATAAAGCACGGACGTTCGTATTTAGAAACCTCATGAATGAACTCCCTATTGTTCTTGCTCTAAGCGGCACTCGATCGAGTGACCCTAGACGGGGAAAAAATCTATAAATACCCCCTACTTCCACCATTTCAAGGGTGAAGAATTTTGCACATTTCTCCCACATTCTTTGGTGCTACATCCTCATACAAAAATCGAGAGCTATTTTCCCTAATCACACACCTTATACACACCCTAACTCAATCTCCATTACCTAGGATCACTCCTGTGTCTAGACGATATTTTACGAGCCTATTTCCCGAGATATTTGACATGTAGGTTGAGGGTGTCAAAACCCCATTCTACAATCTCTAACTCCTTTTTTGTATATATTTGTATTTATTAAGTATACTAACATTACCAGTTGCCGACAACAATGTCGTGACACGGAGAGGCCTGATATTTTCATTAGCTCGACCATGTCTCGATTCGAATCACAAATTCACAAAACGGGTTGCTTTAGAACGAGTTTCCACCCGTTATAGAGGGCACTCGATCGAGTGACCCCCTAAAGTGTACTCGATCGAGTCCATCAAATGACTCGATCGAGTGCCCCTACAAGCCTCCAACAAGGATCAAAAGATGATATAAAGTTTCGTCGAGTCATATTTACGACTCTAAGTCGATACGTGCGAAATCAATCACGTGCTCGTCTTCCAAAACCCACACATCATGTCATTTCGTATTTATTGTCATCTCGTTTCTTTTACGACTTTGAGCGACGTCTCATACGACTAATCTTATATCGACGACTCATTAGTTGATCTCGATAACCGATAAGTCGAGGCAATTCTCATTTTGCTAGGATAAGTCGGGATAAGACCCTGAGGCCCGGGATCGAGCTAGCATTACGCTCCGGTCCTGCGCGCTAATGCGTGCCAAGGCCTATGTCCTCCGACCAATACACAACATAATGCGTAAGCGATCAGAGTTCGTCCAATCATTTGATTTACGATTTCAATTTATCATTTTCTATTTACGGGTCCGTTTATAGATTACATTTCCCGTTGCTAATCCGTTTATTATTATCGTAATTTATTTTCAAACTTTTTATTTTCGATGTTTGCCATTTATCGTCTTTAAATGAACATCGCATGCTAAATTCCACTTTAACATATATCAAGATGCATTAATCGACGTAGTAACACGTATTATATAGATGTATCACAAGACAATGTTTGCATAACATTTCATTGTATTAATAACGCGCGAATTAAAAAGCCAATCAATATCTCAGTAGAGGCCGCTATGTGCGGGTGGGGTTGGATGTCCTTCGTGGGCTTCCCAACACATACCTTCACCCCTTACTCAGAACATTTGGTTTCCGGATGCCTGAAACTGTTGGCGAACGAGAGTCATTCGATATAAGATATACGTTAATTCGATACTGATATCGTTATGCAAAGGGACGAACCCCCATAAACTCTAATACTAAAGCGGACTGTGCTTTGTGCGCGACATGCCTAAGTATATAGTGGGTTCGAACGGGTCCGAACTCCCACAAAGTTCGGTGGCGACTCCAACTTCGATTTAAATTTCGACCCGAGAACCATCTCAACACCAGAACATACCGCCACCCAAACCCATGCGTCGCCGCGTCGGGGTAGACCTATGTCATGTCCACAATAAGAAACTAATAAAAAGGACAGCTACACAAGAGGTCATTGTTGGACAAAGCCACTGGGAACCCAACCACACAACAGACACCTAAATCCACCATGAAAAGACATCCGGACCAGAAACCGTCCAAGAAAGCAGGTGAACCACACTTAAAGACCCACGCCCGTCAAGGCAGGATAGACATCACCACTACCATAGACCAGAAAGACCAAAGACAAGAAAAAGTAAACAAAGGAGGAAGGATACAAGCCTTACAACCCCGGACTTAAGACCATACAAGCCGACAAGACAAATCAGAAACTGAACCGACCAAGCATACACGAACCAAACTAAAAACAACCCACCAACCAAAACAAAGAGCAACAACCTAAGCAACATAAACTAACAGACATGTCAAAGACAAGAAATATACCATGCAACCAAAACACAAATTAACAGACCACCACACCGACCCAAACAAAACATCGACCAAAACCGGCAGATGAGGGAGGGGGACGGACATGGGGAGGGGGGGAACACCCATCAGCGGAGGTCAATGACCGGGAAAGGGGGCCGACACATGGAACAAACAAGGGATGGGGGGCCCGGTCGCTGGGGGACGGGGAATGGGGGCAAGGGGGGGGGGGGAGGAACACCTGGAGGCGGCAATCGGGCGGGCGGGTCAGGTTCGGGTCGGGTCATATCGGGTTGGGTCACCATCGGGTAGAGCCATTATCGGGTCATGACTGTCGTCGGGTCGGGTTTGGCTTAGTTTCGGGTCGCTTACGGGTTGGTTTAGTCGGGTCAACTTTTGTGTCGGGTTCGGGCTAGGTCGGTTTCGGGACACTTCCGGGTCGGGTCATTCGGGTTGAGCTGTCGGGTCATCCGGGTTCGGGTCATTCCTAGGTCGGGTCACTATCGGGTTCGGGTAATTATCGGGTCGGGTCATGTTTGGGTCAGACTAGATTTTGTTAGGTATGGTCTAGTTTAAATCATCAATTTATTATAGGTTTATTTTTTATTATTATTTGTCATTTATTACAAAAATTTTGTTGTTTATTATCTACGATGTATATGACTAAATCATCTTATACAAGTTATTTCCAATTTTCATTGTATTTTTCAATTGAATTTTATAAAAAATGTATCTGATCGAAAATTGGACGGGTGGTCGAGTTTGGGTCGGGTACGGGTCGGATCTTGTCGGATCAATAGAGTTGACTTTGGTGTAAATAATACATTTTAAAACAATCATTATTCAATATTTAAAAGTTAGAGTATTTAGTTTTTTTTTAAATGTTTGGTTAAGAATATCTGAAGAAAAAAACTAAATAATATTATAATCCAACATTACTTTTTTTTTTTATCTTCATTGGATCACATCAGGTCAGCTTTTAGGTCGGGTCATTTTCGGGTCGGGTCAGCTTTCGGGTCGAGTTGGGTCGGGTCAGATAATTTATCGAGTCGTTTTGGGTTACGGGTCGTCCCGGATCGGGTCGGGTCCGAGTCCGGGTCCGGGTCCGGGTTCGGGTCAGCCTGAAGCGGGTCGTATCGGGTCGGGTCGGGTCATGTCAATACATTTTCGGGTCATGTCGGGTCAATTTTACTCGGATTTCGGGTCGGGTCGGACTTGCCAGTTCTAGGAACACCCCCGGCGAACGTCGGCACAAGTCAGGGTCGACGGTCAAACAAGGGTGGGTGGCGACCGGACACCCCCATAAACAGCAAAAACAAAAGGAGAGGCTTACTGGACCGGGAGCATCGGATGGTGGCTACCACCGGCGAGACAGAACGAGGTGGGGGTGGGGTAAACTTAAAATGAATGGAGAAGGGGAGATGTAATTGATTCAGCCGGCCGGAGATAGGTCAAGAATACAATCATATCTCCGGCCAAGCAAGCAAATCGGGGTGGCTGGGTGTGGGAGGGGCGGCGACGGCTGCGGCTGCAAAAATTAGGGGTAGGATTTTTTCTTTTTTGGGATTTGTTTTTTTCTAGAGAGTGGGGAAAGCAGTTAGAGAAAAAAGTTCGAATCTTGATATCCCTTCTTATTCCGTATTTTATTTTAAAAAAGAATCGACGAACATAATGATGGTATTATGGTAATTTGGGTTACCAGTGCACCACCACTAATTTCATTGAAAATTTAAAAGCATGAGACCTTGATAATTTTATTCTAGAATATACACTAACGATACAATGACTCACTTTTTGGAATTCCAAACTCACAGTGACATAAAATGACCTCCATAGTATAAATTATGTACTTAATCTCATTTTATTTGTTCACATCAATAGCCTATGATCGCTCGCAAAAAAAATTCATTATAATTTCATGATACTCGGCCCATATTACTTCGTACCTGTAACCACAAATTTTGTATCACAGCTAACTGAAATACAAAACAAGGAAAACAAATAAATTTTTATTAATTATTTATCAAAAGTTCGTGTACAATCTCTAATGTATCCTCTGATTCTAACGCCGTTTAGGGAACACGTGTACGGTACACGTGAGGGATGCGTGCGTAGCTGACTTGTGTTGCCTTGCGCGCGTTGTAACTTGATATTCTTGAGAGGGTCGCCTGGACTTGAATCTCCCCTTGAATGTTTGAATTTGTATTGGATCTTCTGAGCAGGCAGCGTGATTTATCGTGTTTGTTGACTGCTTGCGACGGATTTGATGGAGAGCTTGTAGCGACTTTGTGTCATTTTCTCTCTGGATCCTTTGCTTCAGAAATCTTCCAATCGCTTCAAATGAATAAAAAGAGCTCCATTTATAGAGTTATGGTTCTCCTTGGTGGACTTTGTAGTCACAGGCCCATTTATGGGCTTATGAGTGACATTTGCCCAAGTTGTCTTCTTTTCGGGTTTAATGATCCAAATAAGCCAATTTGTAACTCGGATCGACCCATATTTTCTTTACTCGGGACAAAATAATTAAATTGAGCTAAAATTTCGTATTAACTCAAAATAGTTAATTAATTTTATTTATTTGACACCTTAATAAATTTTTAGTGCCCACAAATTGCCCCCTGGGGACCTTGTCACGTACACCGTTTGGGTGTTTTGGAGTGGCAGGGTCTCAAACATTTTATTGTTTTGACTTTGACTTGGAAGTCAGTGAGCGCCAAACTTATCGTATAAAAAATTCTCATTTTTTTTACGTCACTCTGTCATTATCTGACTTGACAGACGACTCGGGGGTCCCGTGAATTTGCTTTGACTTGGAAGTCTGTGAGCCCTGAACTCGTCGTACGGATGGCTTTGTATTTTTTTTTTCCGTCACCCAGTCATTATCTGACTTGACGGATGACCTGGGAATCCCGTGAATTTATTTGACTTGCATGATCTACCCTGTAGACACCCGCATTTTGACTGCCACGTGTCTATGGTAGTCTCCGAAAAACACCCGATGATGATCGGACGCAAACATGACTTGGTATACTCGGACTTGGGCTCGGAATTCATAATATCCGACATGGACTTTTTAGTGGAGTAAAATCTCACAAAACAGACCTCAAATTCAGGCCCAGTGGGTCGTTCCGAGTCAAATGAGACTAATTTGGGCCAAAACCGACACCAAAAAAAATTCCCGTCTTTTGGCGACCGGGTCAAAACCCGGTCAAAGACGAAACCGTCTCATAAATCAGCCAAGTTCATTTGGCGCACAAATCAGAATTCAAAAAAGCAATCAAAACCAACAAGATCAAATCTTTCCTTATTTGTCTCACCCAATTGATCCACTCGATCGAGTGGATTGACCCACTCGATCGAGTGGAGCGCCTTGAACTGGGCTTGGACCGTTTTCAAAGGCACTCGATCGAGTGCCCCTAGGTCGAGGGGTGAGGCCTATAAATACCGCTTCACCCCCATGCATTTGGAAGACTTTTTTTGACAATCACTTTCACCCTACATTTTAACCTACATTCTACCCTACTTCAACCTTACTTCATCACACATCAAAGCCTTAGAAATCCTAAGCAAAAACACACAAAAACCGAGCTTTCGTCCCTCGATAAACCGACGCAACACACACACCTATACACACCATAACTCGCATACATCCTCGATACTCCCAAGCTTTGTCGCTATTCACGAGTCCATTTCCGAGGTCTATACTAGCATGTATGTTGAGGGTGTCCTAAACCCCTTTTCTATCTCTTTTCTATATCATTTTATGTACATTTTCGTATTATGATCGTAGTAACACCGACACTAACACTAACGTTCCTTATACTTTTTTTGTATCTTTATTTTGTATTGTCATTTTTCTATTACTAACATCATTAATAATACCGCGTATATATAAAACTAGTATCAAAATCGGTTTTAAAACGTTGGACTACGATGATCACTTTTGGTCCATCTAATCCCTTTACGAGCAACGACGGAGGTGGAGCCCTTTCGAGGAGCCCCGCCCCAATGTACTCAAGGGCGTGATGTGATCGTGATCCGTCGTAGTTGAACGTATTTAATACCATTTCCATAATTGGTTCGAGACCCGTTGACACGAATACCGACATCACATAACCCGAAAGGGTTAGTTTCGATGTCGTGACGTAGAGGGATGCATCTCGTTACTAATTCAAAATTTCCTAATCTAACGATAAAATATTTCCACAAAATCCCGATGACGGTATTATATTCGTTCATACACGATTATAGTACCGGAGGTCGAGCTAAGTACGAATCGTGCAATATTCGTATTTGGTTTAGCCAATTGTCGATTTCAAGTCATAAAACGAAGCGAGTTACCACTCGTACAGGGGGCACTCGACCGAGTGCCATAGGCCACTCGATCGAGTAGCACCCCAAAAAGTGGTCAGTAGCCACGTTAAACGTGCACTCGACCGAGTCACACCACCACTCGGTCGAGTGGGTCCTGTAACCCACAAAATCGAGGGGTTTGACCCATAATTCAAACCCCGACCCTTTTATCGACTTTAGTCATCACGTGCAAAGACTATCACGTGACTATCCTATTTTCAAAACTATACACATCACGACACGTAGAACGACTTTGACCACTTTGACGTGATAAGTCGGGACAAGACTACGGGACGTGAGATTAGGCTAGCAATATGCCGCAGTCTCATGTTCCCGTCCTTCGTTTAATATGCGACATAATGCGTATTTAATCGAGGTTAGTCCGCCTACATATTTTCGCGGTCTAGTTTACATACGGGTCCGTCCCTTTAATTATATCGCATTATTTTTATTTCATTTCTTTACGTAATGTTGTATTGTGAATTCCGGGTTGTATTTCCGCCCGTGTAACTTGTACGTTATTTATTTACTTTCGAGCTTTGTTTATTTACTTGCTTTTACGCTTTATAAACGAACCTCGCATGCTAAATCACTTTGACGTGAATCAAGATGCATTAAATGACGTAGCAAACCAATAATTCACATGCTTAGCCCGAAAACGCTGTTTGCATATCATTTAATTATTTTACTAGCGCGCGTACACGAACACGAACGATGTCTTAGTAGAGGCCGCCATGTGCGGGCGGGGTTGGGTGTCCTTAGTGGGCTTCCCAACACGTACCCTCACCCCTTACTCAGAACCTTTGGTTTCCGGATGTCCGAAACCCTTGGCGCACGAGAGTCATTCTTTACACGATTACCGGTATAGATGGTATCGGTATCGCAATGCAAAGGGACGAGCCCCATGAACTCTGAAATCGGAGTGGGCTTACTTTGTGTAAAGCCCATGACGACATAGAGTGGGCTCGTATGGTTCCGAATAACCACAAAATTCGGTGGCGACTCCATTTTGACTTAAATTTCGAACCCGAGAACAATCTTACCACGAGATTCATTAGCCTACCCAAACCCGCGCTTCGCCGCGTCGGGGTGGACCTACGTCATGTCCACAATTTGGCGACTCCGCTGGGGATACCTGATGTACCACATGTCATCGGGGTTCCTAGGGTGAGACTCGAAGAGAAATCGTTCGTATATTAATGTGCGCGCATTAGTTTAATGATTCATGCATAACCCAAATTTTGCCCGGGCCGGTTACTTGTGACCGACGTCCCACTATACCACGGTGCATTCCTACATGGGTGCGCTAAAGACATTGATGGTGGAACTCGTCTCGGTTTCGCGGCATGTCCTAAGACCAACTCGGCTTAGGGAGTCCGTCCATCACACGAGAAAGTCATCGTTGTTGGTATAGACCCTATTTTGACCGACCGAGACTTAGCGTAAAGCATACATGAGGGTCGTTATAATGCTTGTTTGACTACGTGCTACTTGGTTTCCGTGTCATTTTTCAAAAACCGTCATTTCAAAATTGCATCTTTCCAAAATACCAAATTTCAAAAAACCCGAAATACTGTCCGTTTCGGGACCCATCTTTCCAAAACACCAAATTTTGAAAAACCCGAAATACTGTCCGTTTCGGGACCCGTCTTTTCAAAATATCCAATTTCAAAAAAACTCGGAATGCTGCCGAAAATTAGACTTACGATTTGACTCAAAACAAGCTTTTTTTTAGCCGGCATGCTATCCATTTTAATTCGAATTTCCGATCCACCATTCGATTTTCGAATTTTCAAAATTCAATTTCAATTTTCAAATCTTCGTGATGCCATTCGCGATTTTCAAATCCTCGAGATTCCATTCTCGATTTTCAAATCTCCGAGATGTCGTTATCGATTTTCAAATCTTCCGGATCTCATTTTCAATTTTCAAATTTTCGGAAATTTATTTTCGATATTCAAATTTTCAAAATTCCAAATATTCAACTTTTAAAAAAAACTCGGTCCTGTCGGCATGCTGCCAATTTCAAAAAACGAGACCGTCTCCCAATTTTTCAAAATGCGAATTTACTCGCAACCATTCTAACATTTCAAAATGCCCGGTCCTATTGGCCCACTACCATTTTCTGGACCGTTCTCTCAATTTTTCAAAATTCAATCATTTTTCAAAACCTTCCGATTATAGGACCTACCGTAATCCGTGTGTCGGGTCTTTTCATGATTTGTCGAAGGTCGTTAGCGTCGAAACTCCGTCGATCCTACATAACGGGTTTCTTCCCCATCCAAGTCCGCCTTTTTCTAAAGGCACAACCGACCAACACGAGTCATACACTCGTAAATGGAAGGTTCATAAACACTCGAGTCCTAACTAGAAAGTCTCACGTAATCTTTCCCTCTAATAGGACGGTCCTCATGACCTTTCCTAAGGGAATATCGTCTGTCTTTCAATCCGTTAGTCGAGTCATCCCAATTTAAAAATCCTTTAACTTAAGGGTCTACCCTAATCACAGGGTCTATCCTTATTCAAGTCAAGTCAAGGGTCTCTAGCGTCGAAACTCTGCCGATCTTACATCGCATGTTTCTTCCCTTACCCTGTCTGCCTTTTTCTCGAGGCCGAGTCAACCTTTTACAAGGCATAGCCCTGTGGCTAAAGGTTCGTGATCCTTACATCTAAGGGTCACTCGTCCAACACTCGAGTCTTAGCAAAACTTACAATCTCACTCGGGGGCTACCCTTTAGCAGAGCGATCAATCACGGTTGCTCTAAGGGTCATGTCCTACACGTATTGTCTCACGCGTGCCATTTTTGAGTCACTTAGATGCCACATCATCTGAGTCCTATAAGAGTCCTTAGTCTCACCTGGGGGCTATTCTCCGATGGAGTGATTAATCACAGTCGCTTCGAGAATCGCACCTTACACTTTTTAGGAGATTCAAACCCGAGTCAAACCCGAGTTGTCTTCCCTCCCGCGCTATTTCCTATGCCTTGGCGTATTCAAGTTCCGAAGCAACATTTCTGATTACGTGGGTATTCTCGCAGAGTATGGCACCCACAACCGGGAATAGGGACATGGAAAACACCATCAATGAAATAAAGACTTCGCTGGAAACAATGGTTAGTAGGCAGGCCATAACCGAAACCCATATAGGGTTCCTGAAAACCAACCAAGAGGCCATGAATGCTCGTTTAACTGTCATCGAACGACAAGACCTCGATTCTGGATCGGTCAATACTGGGCCATTTGCCAAACTGATCAGCACGGTGCGTGAGCTCGAACAACAGCTCCATGCCTCCCGAGGGAACAACATTTACATTGAAAACTCCCGAGACTATACACCCATCAGTGAGAAACTACCAACAGATCTCAACTTAGAGGGGTTACCCATATTCGAAGGGACGGAGGATCCATTACTACACCTCCGAGCCTTCAAAGCATTTATGGCGATCAAGGGGGTCAAAGCCGACATGTTCATCAATTTGTTCGGCGCATCCCTCGGGAAATATCCAAAAGCCTGGTTCTATAGGCTTAATGCAAAAAGATTCCCCACTTGCGAAGATGTGGCTACCGAGTTCGCTAAAAACTATTCTGATAATGCTGAACTTCAGACTACCATACGGACTTTAGAAGTCATGGCCCAAGATCCAACAGAGGGTTTCACCAAATACCTTCAACGTTGGCGGGCTGAGAGTGTTAAGCTAGTAGACAAGCCCAGCGAGAAGACACTAGTGTATGCATTCATCAACAACCTCCTACCCTCCTACCGCGTCCATCTTAGGTATGCCGGCATCTCAAACTTTGCTGTGCTTACCGAAATGGGCACTAGGATCGAAGACGATCTTCGACATAACGAAGATTTGGGTGAAGCTCCTACCAAAGGCTATACTGGACATCCACTTGAGTCCTTAGAGGCCGAAGACTACTGACAACCTCATCCAGGAGTCCAGATTTGATTTGAGTCCGAGTCTGAGTCCGAGTCTAGGATGTTCTATCTCCTCATTTCAAAGTCAGAGTCAGAGTCAACTGTATTCTATCCTCTTTTCGTATTCTAATAAAATCAGCCTTTTCAATTTCTCATATATGCTTCCCTTTTGGGTTTCCGAGAACATGATGAACACCATCATACACTGTGAGCACATGCACGTGACTATTATAGGCACATCTATAATGACTGCAGGAACTGAGACCCATGTTTTCCTTTACCTGTTCCATGTCTGACATAGAAAGCCACATGACTACCCTTAGCAGGAGCATATCGGATCCTATGACAAATCTAGGTAGTCTCCTAGTTTTGGTTCAAGACGGAAGGCAAGCTCATTTCCCACAATAAACACCTCTCCAATAAGACTAACCAATCCCTACCTTAGGCGTTTAGTCTGACCAGAAGCAAAAAAAGAAGCATCGTGACTCTATAGGCTTGATGCCAAAAATACCCAACTCGGGACGATGCTCCCACTAAGCCTGCTCGGAATTATGATGACAATACCGAGATCCAAATCACCATGCTTACCGTAGAGTACTCCACCGCGAGTTGCACTCACACAAACACCAACTAGGCTTACACCTTACAAAGGTTTAGCTCCACAAGCCTAATCCAACCAATGGGCCCACCCCCATATCCATCCACAACATCAAAGGGAGAGATAGCCGTGAAAAAAAAAAAGAGAAAAAAAAGCTGGACAAAAAAAATCAAAAGTCCAAGGAAAAAGCAAAAGGCCCAAAACAAAAGAGCTGGCCATCAAAAAAAGAACTCTCAGCATCCCCCGACCAGATACGGTCAATCCCACGACCGGGGCTAAGAGGTCAACAAAAAAAACAAAAACAAAAAATTCAAATACCCACGACCATAGTCAACGGTCAACTCAAGTGAAAGTCCCTTGACCGGGAACGGTCAATTCAAAAACATCATCAAAACCCATGACCGGAGCTAAAAGGTCAGCCAAAAAATATTCAAGAACCCATGACCGTAGTGAAAACGGTCAAATTCAAAGTTATCCATGCCCATCCCATCAAATAGGGGAGAAACAACCAAGCTGGTCAGCTAACACCACACTTAGCCTTCCCACATTACAACCCTCAAGACCTTCCCGAGACCTAGGCTAAGAGACAGCCCAGAATTTTGAGGATTCAAGCTCCATAGGATACACCCTAACCATTAGGGCCAGACATGGAAATCAGATCCCGCATTATCAAACCTACCCCGATCGAAGTCCGAGTCATTTTTACTCGACTTCCCCCCTTTCCTACCACATTGCAATACCTTACCCTCGAAACCTTAGCTCCACAAAATCGAGCTCCAGATTTCAAAGCATCAAGGCCACTTACGACCTGGCACCACATTTCCAAAAAACATCCAAACCAGTTACCAACCCCGAACACGGGAACTCAACCTGCGGTCGGCATAGAACATGCCCAAATAGTTCACACCACCTCTGGGGGCTATCCCGGAGAACGCTCACAGTCACAGGATCAACATCCTAACTGTTCTAGCCCTTTGATCGAGACATCACTGGGAATGCACCTAGCCTACACCATCGCTATGGCTAGTTACACACAAAGCCCTAATAAACTAGGCACCATAATAATATCTTCCAAACCACTGAACTAAGGCTTGGTTTGATTTCACTACACGTGAATACGTAGGCAGCCTTTCAACAAAGGCACAACCACCCACATTGACACAAGTTAAAAAAAAGCACCGTCATTCCGGTCACGACACTGTCATGTTCTCAGCAGTTAGCGTTGTCGTCCTGGGGGCTTCTCTTAGGCAGAAGACCTCCATCCACTCACATAATCCAAACAACTTTCAAAAAATAGCCTCCTTTCTATAGTGCGTCCTAGTACTCGGCTCAGTCGAAGACGAGAATCTGTTAGGGACTCGAAGTGACACCCACTTTGGGAATGTACCCTAAAAACCAATAATTCAAAAGAGCACCAGTCCACAGCACTGCTACTGCTAAGTCCCGCAAAAAAAAGTCTCATTACAGACTACTGCAATTCCCCTGTAACACATCCTTTCCTTTTCGATGTTCGACCGTGTTGCCACTCGCCTAGGCTACGGAATAACGCAGCTTAAGAGTCTTGTCATCTTAGGTGGCCCACCTCCCTACCGAGTCACGGTCCAACCCCTCGAGAGTTCAGTCGTGTCTGTCAGCTCGTCTGGTCACGTGCAGAGTCGAGTCTGTCGATATGTCTCTCTTCAAAATTCTTGTTTTGAAATTTGCAAAACTTAGCCATTTGAGAAAATCCTTTTCAACAAGGTCAAATTTCGGTCTATTTAAACTGCAAATTTCTTTCCTACCCCTTTCAATTTTGAAAAACCTATCTTCTAGCACGTGAGTTGCTTTCAGGACTACGATTTCAAAGTGAAGTAAAAATCATTTTCCCCAGCGCAAGCCAGTCTATAGATGCCAACTGCATTTCCTATGTGCTATCTTGCTACATACCATGCCTGCTATTTCTGCCTATGTATCTAACATTTCAGGTACCAGCTAGTGCTTCCCAACGGAACAATAAAGGCGGTGTTTCTCCTGGAATGCTACATCCAAGACGTGATGTGTCGGCATACGGGTACACCCAAGACTTCAGAAGCAAGTCCCCGCGCAGCTACTTTTCTCCCCAGCGAGAGTCGGTGTTTTGTCTATGTGTTACATACAAGTTGTTATGTGTCAGCATACAGCATACAGGTACACTCCAGACTTCAGAAGCAAGTCCCCGCGAAACTATTTAAATTCCCCAACGGAGTTAGCTTTTCCCTGGTATGCTACATCCAAGATATGATGTGTCGGCATACGGGTACACCTACTCCCTGAAAGAAGCAACCTTTACTCCCCACAGAGCATCTTCATAAGTTCAGGTACGATTCAAGGCTTCAAAAGCAAGCTCGTACCGCTCACATATCTCCCCAGCGGAATGCTCAAGGCGGCATTTTCCCCAAAATGGTACGGGATGGGCCCATATATAGGCGCGCCCAGGACTTATGCTACAAGTCTGACTCCCCGCGAAGCTATCATCATCAGGACAGGTATGACCCTCTGCTTATGGCTGGCGAGCCCTTCACGCGAGTCCACTGGACTATAAACGCCCCGACCGGAAGTCTACCAGGTCTTAGCGGGCTTGGTAGCTACTCTGACTTTCGCCTTGTCCAAGCCTCAGTCAGAGTGGGGGCTCTGTAGACACCCGCATTTTGACTGCCACGTGTCTATGGTAGTCTCCGAAAAACACCCGATGATGATCGGACGCAAACATGACTTGGTATACTCGGACTTGGGCTCGGAATTCATAATATCCGACATGGACTTTTTAGCGGAGTAAAATCTCACAAAACAGACCTCAAATTCAGGCCTAGTGGGTCGTTCCGAGTCAAATGAGACTAATTTGGGCCAAAACCGACACCAAAAATAATTCCCGTCTTTTGGCGACCGAGTCAAAGACGAAACCGTCTCATAAATCAGCCAAGTTCATTTGGCGCACAAATCAGAATTCAAAAAAGCAATCAAAACCAACAAGATCAAATCTTTCCTTATTTGTCTCACCCAATTGATCCACTCGATCGAGTGGATTGACCCACTCGATCGAGTGGAGCGCCTTGAACTGGGCTTGGCCCGTTTTCAAAGGCACTCGATTGAGTGCACTAGGGCCACTCGATCGAGTGCCCCTAGGTCGAGGGGTGAGGCCTATAAATACCGCTTTACCCCCATGCATTTGGAAGACTTTTTTTGACAATCACTTTCACCCTACATTTTAACCTACATTCTACCCTACTTCAACCTTACTTCATCACACATCAAAGCCTTAGAAATCCTAAGCAAAAACACACAAAAACCGAGCTTTTGTCCCTCGATAAACCGACGCAACACACACACCTATACACACCATAACTCGCATACATCCTCGATACTCCCAAGCTTTGTCGCTATTCACGAGTCCATTTCCGAGGTCTATACTAGCATGTATGTTGAGGGTGTCCTAAACCCCTTTTCTATCTCTTTTCTATATCATTTTATGTACATTTTCGTATTATGATCGTAGTAACACCGACACTAACACTAACGTTTCTTATACTTTTTTTGTATCTTTATTTTGTATTGTCATTTTTCTATTACTAACATCATTAATAATACCGCGTATATATAAAACTAGTATCAAAATCGGTTTTAAAACGTTGGACTACGATGATCACTTTTGGTCCGTCTAATCCCTTTACGAGCAACGACGGAGCTGGAGCCCTTTCGAGGAGCCCCACCCCAATGTACTCAAGGGCGTGACGTGATCGTGATCCGTCGTAGTTGAACGTATTTAATACTATTTCCATAATTGGTTCGAGACCCGTTGACACGAATACCGACATCACATAACCCGAAAGGGTTAGTTTCGATGTCGTGACGTAGAGGGATGCATCTCGTTACTAATTTAAAATTTCCTAATCTAACGATAAAATATTTCCACAAAATCCCGATGACGGTATTATATTCGTTCATACACGATTATAGTACCGGAGGTCGAGCTAAGTACGAATCGTGCAATATTCGTATTTGGTTTAGCCAATTGTCGATTTCAAGTCATAAAACGAAGCGAGTTACCACTCGTACAGGGGGCACTCGACCGAGTGCCATAGGCCACTCGATCGAGTAGCACCCCAAAAAGTGGTCAGTAGCCACGTTAAACGTGCACTCGACCGAGTCACACCACCACTCGGTCGAGTGGGTCCTGTAACCCACAAAACCGAGGGGTTTGACCCATAATTCAAACCCCGACCCTTTTATCGACTTTAGTCATCACGTGCAAAGACTATCACGTGACTATCCTATTTTCAAAATTATACACATCACGACACGTAGAACGACTTTGACCACTTTGACGTGATAAGTCGAGACAAGACTACGGGACGTGAGATTAGGCTAGCAATATGCCGCAGTCTCATGTTCCCGTCCTTCGTTTAATATGCGACATAATGCGTATTTAATCGAGGTTAGTCCGCCTACATATTTTCGCGGTCTAGTTTACATACGGGTCCGTCCCTTTAATTATATCGCATTATTTTTATTTCATTTCTTTACGTAATGTTGTATTGTGAATTCCGGGTTGTATTTCCGCCCGTGTAACTTGTACGTTATTTATTTACTTTCGAGCTTTGTTTATTTACTTGCTTTTACGCTTTATAAACGAACCTCGCATGCTAAATCACTTTGACGTGAATCAAGATGCATTAAATGACGTAGCAAACCAATAATTCACATGCTTAGCCCGAAAACGCTGTTTGCATATCATTTAATTATTTTACTAGCGCGCGTACACGAACACGAACGATGTCTTAGTAGAGGCCGCCATGTGCGGGCGGGGTTGGGTGTCCTTAGTGGGCTTCCCAACACGTATCCTCACCCCTTACTCAGAACCTTTGGTTTCCGGATGTCCGAAACCCTTGGCGCACGAGAGTCATTCTTTACACGATTACCGGTATAGATGGTATCGGTATCGCAATGCAAAGGGACCAGCCCCATGAACTCTGAAATCGGAGTGGGCTTACTTTGTGTAAAGCCCATGACGACATAGAGTGGGCTCGTATGGTTCCGAATAACCACAAAATTCGGTGGCGACTCCATTTTGACTTAAATTTCGAACCCGAGAACAATCTTACCACGAGATTCATTCGCCTCCCCAAACCCGCGCTTCGCCGCGTCGGGGTGGACCTACGTCATGTCCACATACCCACACTCTGTCTTTGTTGTGAGTCGATCCATTTTTTTTTTACATCACCTTGTCATCATCTAACTCGGTAAACGACGGATCGTCTCTATTAATGAGTCAAGGTTACCTCGCCGCGAATAACTAGAATTTCGTTCCTTTCACTTGTAGTTGGGATCTAATTGCAATTTGGAAAAACCTTGGTACCCGAACATACATGTATGGATCCTCATCTTTTTGGAGAAGCAATAATAGGAAATTAATACTAAGCATCAAAATATTTTATCTTTTGGAAGATGTTAATATAAGTTTCCTTCTTGTAGGCTGATTAAGATCCTCTTTCCATAGTCTCCCTGTAGAATTAGGTTGCAGGCTGCCTATATATATATATAGTTGACCCTTGTCGGCATATATTGACGTATTATTTAACTTCAACCTAACAACTTTTGATACTCCCCATCCTTGCACCGTCATATAGCTAGGTATATCTTCTTTAACCTTTATGCTTATTCATGCATGCTTCTTCTCCTTTCTTGCTACGTACTACTCCATATGTTTTATGACTATATTAGTACCTCTGTAGGAAGGTGATACTCAAACTGTGAGAATTTTTTTTTTTTTTTTTACACGTCCTTCAATTGTTGTATATCCATATGCTTGTGTGTAAATCTGTTTGTGTAGGTACCATGATATATATATTTGGATCAAGCTTCTTTCATTTATTTCTCAAGTTATTCTGGAGTTATTTGTCTTTGTCCGTTGATTCTTGAAGATTTTATTCGACTCTTATGGAAAAATTCAACCCGATGATTTTCCATCTTCAACTGAGTTGTCATGAGATGAACCCGTTTATTGGGTCATCGCGACTTCTAGGAGCCACGGAGGAAGCACCTGTCAAATTCTTTGTCCTCACTTAAGTTGTCATGAGATGAACCCGTTTATTGGGTCATCGCGACTTCTAGGAGCCACGGAGGGAGCACACGGAGGTGAGGAGCCACGAAGGGAGCACTCGGAGCTGTTATGAGGTGAACCCGTTAAGGTCATCACAACGCTCTTGTGAGGAGTCATAAAGGAGAAGCACCCGAGTTGTTATGAGGTGAACCCGTTTGGGTCATCACGACGCTCACGTGGAGGAGGCACCCGAGTTGTTACGAGGTGAACCCGTTTGGGTCATCACGACGCTCGCGTGGAAGAGGCACCCGAGTTGTTACGAGGTAAACCCGTTTGGGTCATCACGACGCTCGCGTGGAGGAGAAGCACGCGGAGTTGTTACGAGGTGAACCCGTTCGGGTCATCACGACACTCACGTGGAGGAGGCACCCGAGTTGTTACGAGGTGAACCCGTTTGGGTCATCACGAGGCTCGCGTGGAGGAGGCACGCGGAGCTGAGGAGCCACGGAGGGAGCACTAGGAGCTGAGGAGCCGCGGAGGGATCACTCGGAGCTGAGGAGCCGCGGAGGGATCACTCGGAGCTGAGGAGCCGCGGAGGGATCACTCGGAGCTAAGGAGCCACAAAGGGATCACTCGGAGCTGAGAAGCCGCAGAGGGATCACTCGGAGCCGAGGAGCCACGGAGGGAGCACTCGGAGCTGAGGAGCCACGGAGGGAGCACTCGGAGCTGTTATGAGGTGAACCCGTTCCGGTCATCACAACGCTCCTACGAAGGAAGCCTTTCTCGATGACTGGTGTGGACTGCTCCGAAGATACTCCAAGCTGCATCACTTCGTCCTACTTGAGTTGTCATGAGGGGACCCGTTTGGGCCATCTTGACTTTCTAGTAGAGAAGCTCCGCTTGATGAAAAATTTTATGAAGCGTCGTTCAGTGATGATTTTTTTTCTTTAGACGTTCACAGTTTACGCTCTTGCGGGCCAGGAGCAATTATTTGTTATTTTGGATGGAGGGGGTGGCTGCACTCAAACTACATGTTCACTCGAGTTGCCTACGTACTTGCAAAACACGGATAATGCTTCACAAGATCAAGCCAACGTAGTTCGATAAAGGAATGGGTGATTTGTTTGGTGGTGTGGATGCACTCAAGCTACATGTTTACTCGATCTGCCTACGTACTTGAAAAACATAAAGGATGTTTTACCAGATCAAGCCAACGTAGTTCATGGGATATTTTTGTGGGTTTTTTTTGGTGTGCAGTTTAACCTCTTGCTTAGGAGTCTTCATTGCAGTTTAGCCTCTTGCTTAGGAAGGTGCTTGCAGTTTATCCTCTTGCTTAGGAGAGTGCTTGTAGTTTACCCTCTTGCTTAGGAGAGCTTGCAGTTTACCCTCTTGCTTAGGAGAGCTTGCAGTTTACCCTCTTGCTTAGGAGGATTACTTGATTTTCAAAAGGTAGAAGATTTTTCGTCATCGTCCACCCTCACATTGGCGCTTGATGGAGATGAGATGTTTTCAACCATTCCACTTTCATGAGATTTTGAAGACTTTTGCTAATTTGTGAGAACTACAACCCGCCTTTTTACTTTCAGGGGTTGCGCTTGAGTGATGTCTACTATCTCCATACGCTTCGTGCAGGAAGGGACGAGACTTTTGATATTACAGGTTATTTTCATTTGCTTGACATCTTCACTCGAGGAAGGCACATTACAACTTGTCCTTGTGAGTACCCCTAGGCAACTAAAGACTCCACTTTTAGGCGGATCTAAGCGCTTGAGCATTGATGTTTCTCCACTTGAAGTTGATGGATTGGCGACGAAATTATTGCCCCCTTCACATGCGCCTAGCCTGTTGAAGATGGACAGACAATTATTTAGAGGAAGTTGATGTCTTTCTTCGGTCACAACTCTTCCCAACCGATGGAACACCGAAGAACGTGATCTCTTCATGGGTGGGTGTATCCTATCAAAGACTGAGAGTTTCGATGGACGTGCATTACTTTCATTTCCATTCTCTTTGCTTCCCAGGACGGAGATCGCGTTGACACTGACGTGGTTGACAGTCTTTACAGGAAAGAACTTTCTTTCTTTTGGAGGATACGTTTTGTTTCCCCTTCCTTGTCTTTTTTGATGATGGACATGCTGTGATTTGAGCTTCTTTTGCCCCTTGATTTCTTGTGCATTGCCGTCTTCCAGATCGCAGTAGTTTGATTGGTTGCTACTGTTTCTTCGAGATCTAGTATGATTTTTCCTTCTTTAACAAGCTGCATGATCTTTTCTTTAAGAGTTATGCATTTTTCAAGCGGATGACTAATCAACATGTGATAGCGACAGTAATTATGATTGTTCGTCATGTTAGCCTCTTCAGGTCGTTTTGAGTCCGGTAGCTGTATCACGTTCTTTTTGAGGAGGTCATCCAACATATTTGACAAGTCAGAATCATCAAACGGATACTTTTTGCCTAGCAGCTCTTTTAAAGTAGATCCATTATTCTTGTTGTCCGATCTACGATTTTTTGATGTCTTCGTAGGTACATTGCTGATGTTGATGGCCATGGACTCTTTTGACGTCGTGCTGATGCCTTCACTAGTCTCCTTATGGTCTTGTCTCCGGGAACGTGTTGCCTTATTTTGCTTGTGGCCGTTGATTGTGATTTCCATGTTATGAGCTCGCGTTGCTAACTCCTGGAAGCTTTTTGGTTTGATCCCATTCAAGATGTAGAGGAGATCCCAGTTCATCCCGTTGATGCACATTTCGACCGCTGATGTTTCATTCAAACGCTCCTTGCATTCAAGACTGAGGGCACGCCAACGGTTGATGTAGTCAATCACGGGCTCATCATCCCACTGGGAAGTGTTTGTCAGCTCGATTATGCTTACGATGCGCCTAGTGCTGTAGAACCTATTGAGGAATTCATCTTCCATACGACTCCAGCTGTCGATTGATTCAGCTTCCAAATCCGTGTACTAGTCAAAAGCGTTTCCCTTGAGAGAGCGCACAAACTGTTTGACTAGGCGATCACCATCGGTTCCAACGTTGTTGCATGTCTCCACAAAGTGCGCGATGTGCTGCTTCGGGTTACCTTTTCCATCGAACAACTGGAACTTCGGGGGTTGATATCCGGAAGGCATGCGCAGGTCGTCAATCCTTTTGGTGTAAGGCTTGATATATCTTCCTATGGAGGGGCCTTCACCGAGTTGGACCTTGATTGCGTCAGCTATCATACTCTGCAACTGCTCCGAGGAGTAAGTACCGGTCTTGTTCTTTGGAGGCTTCTCGCCATCCTTTTTCTCATTTGGAGGTTTCTCACCATCCTTTTTCTCGTCATCTTCATCCTCCTTTTCGATGTCGCTTTCGTGAATGGTGTCCTTGTCGGTGTCACTGTGCTCATTGGAGTTTTTCTTCTCGCGGAGCTCGCTCACTTCTTTTTGAAGATCCTCGATCTTCTTGTTCTTCTCTTCATTCTCCTCTTGCATTTTTTTCAACAAGCTTGGTCAGCTTCAAGACTTGATCTTCAATGCTGGAACCACTAGCCATCATCACCGAAGCGCTGATAGGAGTGACGGCTTCCTTCTTCCTTGGCGATGCCTTAGGCTTGCGCGGGGAGGTGGTGTTGCCCTTGGAGACTTCATCCTTGCGGGAAGGATAAGAGGCTGCAATTATGGCTTTGGCGGCAGCAGCAATTGATGCAGCGGAGATTTTGTGCGGCCTGGTAGGGACGTGAGGGCAGCAGCGGCGTCAAGGGTAGCCTTCTTCGCCTTCGCCCTGGTGACCATGCCAGTGGATTGCGTGATGACGCCAGGAGACTGTTGGAGAGCGTCAACGTAGGCCTTCCTGGGGGTTTTGATGATGTTGCTTTGTTTAGTAGACATCTTCTTGAGAAGTAGTCTTGGTTGGTTCGGCGGTAGAGATGAGAGGTAGAGATTTTCACGTCGGGTTCACCAAAATTTGTAACCACAAATTTTGTATCGCAGCTAACTGAAATACAAAACAAGGAAAACAAATAAATTTTTATTAATTATTTATCAAAAGTTCGTGTACAATCTCTAATGTATCCTCTGATTCTAACGCCGTTTAGGGAACACGTGTACGCGGTACACGTGAGGGATGCGTGCGTAGCTGACTTGTGTTGCCTTGCGCGCGTTGTAACTTGATATTCTTGAGAGGGTCGCCTGGACTTGAATCTCCCCTTGAATGTTTGAATTTGTATTGGATCTTCTGAGCAGGCGGCATGATTTATCGTGTTTGTTGACTGCTTGCGACGGATTTGATGGAGAGCTTGTAGCGACTTTGTGTCTTTTTCTCTCTGGATCATTTGCTTCAGAAATCTTCCAATCGCTTCAAATGAATGAGAAGAGCTCTATTTATAGAGTTCTGGTTCTCCTTGGTGGACTTTGTAGTCACAGGCTCATTTATGGGCTTATGAGTGACATTTGCCCAAGTTGTCTTCTTTTCGGGTTTAATGATCCAAATAAGCCAATTTGTAACTCGGGTCGACCCATATTTTCTTTACTCGGGACAAAATAATTAAATTGAGCTAAAATTTCGTATTAACTCAAAATAATTAATTAATTTTATTTATTCGACACCTTAATAAATTTTAGTGCCTACAGTACCTTTTAGTTGTGTATTTTGATTTTCCACCCCATGATCTTAATTCTCATCTCTATATATTATCAACGGTGTCGTCCTAAGGAAGGATACACGTTAGAAAAATCTATACGAATGATCCCATTTTGAGCTTTTGCATTTATTATACACCATAACTTTTGTTATTATGTGGAGTATATGCTTCCTTTATTACGGCAAGTGATAGAGATACACTCATTGTATGGGGGATTTGTACACCACCAATGTAGGCATGTCATTTGTCCACTCAATGGAATCTACCTTTTGCAAGATTCCGCATTAATTCACCTTCCCACCTAACTCTCACCTACTTTCTCATCTAATTACTTATTTTTTTGTTTTTTGTTTGTTTTTTTTATTAACTTCAAATTTAATACTTCATATTTTTATACATGTATTTTTATATCCCATATACGTGTATTTTTATATGGTGTTGTATTCTAAATATATCTATACATTAGTCTTATAGTGACGTATTTTTATGCCCCAATATATTTTGTTACGTATTATTACACTATATTTTATACGTATGTTATAGTTACGTATTTATACAGTCTTAGAAGATTAATTTCTTTATACTTTTTTTATGTATTCCCCAATACATATTTGTAGTATATTTATACGTTATTTATACATTTTTAGTTATGCTCTATTACGTTTAGTAAACATTTATTTGCACTTTATTTTTATTTTAAATTTTTTATAGAAAAAAAAATTTAAGATGTTTTAAAAACAATATTTTCGGAAGTTATTTTTTTAGTAGTGTAACTATATTAGGTGTATTCCGGATGTATACGGGTTAAAAGTATTTGTTCTTTAATTTTAATTTTCTTTAATTTTTTAATTTGCTAAATTCTTAAGTTTACATATTTTTTTACTTGGGCCATAGCCCGAGATAGTTTGTGAAATGTAACTAAATTGGAAATTATTTCAATAATACATTGTTGCTCAGTTGGTTGTTGTGTTGGTTACTCCAATGAAGCGGTAGTGTTCGAGTAAAACGGTAGGGTAGTAATAAGAGTATCATATAAGTTCGAGTACGAATATAACAATTACAAATTACTCGTATATAAAAAATAAGATATAACATATGTATATACATAAATAATACTAAAATTATTATCTTACATATTAAATATTAATATACATCACAAAACAAAATCGTAATAAGTTAGTAATATCGTACATACGTGTAACAATTAATCATAGTAATCACGGTAGAAGATGCATACACATGGACGTAACTCGAATAAATTACGTGTGTGTATACACACACACTAATGAAGTATTATATTGCACTCTAAATCTAAGTAAAACAATTTTGTTTAGACGTATGTACGATACAACGATTAATCTTAGTAAATAATAATCTTTCAACATTAATATTACATCATTTAGGCTAACGTACGAATAAAAAAAAATTAAGAAAAGTAATCAAACGATGTAAAAATGTATAAGTAATAATGTACATCTTAATAACAAATGTGCATTTCGCACAAAAAAAAAACAAATGTGCATTAAAATACTCAAATTTAAATTATACTTAAAAACGTTTAAGTAAATACATTGTATAAAAAATAACGGTTTTGATATATAGAGCCCTGTGGGCTGCATCCAAGCATTAAGTTTTTGTATAGCTTCAAGACAAAAAGAATCTAAATTGTCATTTAATAGAATTTGCAGAGTCTTTCATTTAATCTCCATCATTTAATGTTGTAAGAATTAGTGCTATAAAAAAATCTCTCCTCCTAATGTTGTCAATGGCAGGTCCACAATATCACCATTATCTTCATGTAAGTTTTCTTCTCTTATCTTAGAAATTCGGTTTGTATGAATTTAATCCCTTTTTTTTGGGATTTCCTGTGAATCGTGATTAATCGAACAATTTTGAATTCAAGATTTAATCCATTTTTTTGGGGATTTCCTGTGAATGGTGATTTCCTGTGTAATTGGAATGTTAGGTAGAGAATGTTTGAAGTCAATTATCAATTATCAAAAAATGTTAGGCATAGAATGTATTAGCAATTATGACGTTGCCCTAAACCCTAAATTATCACGTTGCTCTTCTGATTTTTTCAGTTAATTGAAGCGTTTGTTTTTTGTTTTTTTTTCTTTCCAGAATTACAATGCTCGATTTCGATTTGAATGAACCATATGTTGAAGAAGATGACAAACCTTTCATTTCCCAAACTTTTGAAAGTCAGGAGGAGGCATATATCTTCTATAACAATTATGCTAAGAGACATGGTTTTTTCGCAGTTAAGTATCGTACCGACACTAAACATGGAAGGACAATTAGACAAGATTTTCTTTGTCACTGTGCTGGAAAACAACGGTTAAAGGTAATTGATATTTCTAAAACCCAAAGAAATACAAAGTCTTCAAAGTGTGGTTATCATGCTCATATGCGAATCACTCTTAAAAAATATTTTGATATATTTCCGAAAGAATGGCATGTCACCACATTTGTGAAATAACATAACCATGATATGTTGTCTAACGAAGAATTTCGTTTCCTTCCGGTAAATCGGAATATCACTTCTGAGGATGAAAAAAGAATTTTTATGTATAAAGAAGCAGGATTGTCTATTAGGCAAATAATTAGGGTGTTGGAGCTTGAGAAAAACCTTAAACATGGTGAATTACCCTTTTTCGATAGAGATATCCGCAATCTTTACGCTAAAGTAAAGAAGATAATTGGAGATGATGATGCCAAAAACTTGATGGAGTATATGAAATTGGCGAAAGAAGAGAATAAAATGTTTCAGTATGCTTTTACGTTGGATGAAGAGAGGAGGGTAGAAAATATTTTTTGGTGTCATGCTCAAAGCTTCGAATGGTACCAAAAGTTTGGGGATGTAGTCATTTTTGATACGACTTATAGAGTAAACTCATACGACATGCCTTGTGGGATTTTTGTCGGTGTCGATAATCATGGAAAAAAATATTTGTTTGGTTTTTTACTCCTTCGGAATAAGACGATGCCTACTTTTAAGTGGCTAATGAAGGTACGAGTTCTAAAAAATTTCACTAATAGTTTTACAATTATGTATTGTGGACATGACATAGGTCCACCCCGACGCGGCCACGCGCGGGTTTGGGTAGGCGAATGAATCTCCATATGAGAATGGATCGAATTGAAATTTAGGTCGAAGTGGAGTCGCCACCGAACTTTGTGGGAGTTCGGACCCGTTCGAGCCCACTCCATGTCGTAGTGGGCCGTATACAAAATACGGCACATTTCCGATGTCAGAGTTTATTGGGCTCGTCCCTTTGCATTATGATACCGATACCGCCACTACCGGTTATCGTGTATTGAATGACTCTCGTGCGTCAACAATTTCGGGCATCCGGAAACCGAGGTTCTGAGTAAGGGGTGAGGGTACGTGTTGGGAAGCCCACAAAGGACACCCAACCCCGCCCGCACTAGCGGCCTCTACTAAGATCTCGAATGACTTTCTAATACGCGCGTTAGTTGAACGGGAAAATGATATGCAAAGATTATTTTCCCTAAGCATGTGAGGAATTGAAAAGGGTTTCTACGTCGATTTAATGCAATTAATTTTATGTCGAAGTTGAATTTTAGCATGCGGGTTCATTTTAGTACAATAAAATAAACAACCAAAATTAACAAAAGAAACAACAAACGGTTATTAACGGTATAACGATATTAACGGTTTGCGTAAATATTGAATTGTATAGAATGATGCAAATGAGTTAATGCATGGTTCTGAAAAGATGCTTCACGTGATTAATTAGGCGACCGAGTCATTGAGGGACTCGACCGAGTGGATCCTTAAAAAGTGTTCTGTCCCGGATTTCGTGACCCTACTCGACCGAGTTACTGACCAACTCGACCTCGTACGTTGCCACTCGATCGAGTCATTGCGAGACTCGACCGAGTGGAGGTCAGAAAACGCATTCTGTTCGGTTTTTGTGATGTCACTCGATCGAGTGGCCTATAGCACTCGGTCGAGTGGCACCTGTACGAACCACTGGTTCGTTTGCAATTTTGTTATTGATTTTGAAATTGCTCTTGATTTTGATAATTTGACGATTTTACCGAATTGGGCATAAATATTGTATGATTTATGCTCGATTTGGATTTTTATAAATCATTGGTTTTGATGAACCGAATATAAATATTGTGGGATTTATACTCGATTCCGAATTTGAATACTCGATGTATCCCATATTCAATTATTGAATCGATATGAAATAATTAGAGCGAGATAAAAAAAGAAAATCGTTTTAAGTCGTTTTGAATTAACTATCACGATATGAATGGATTTCCTCGGCGTTTAATAATGTCGTAATTCTAACGAATTGTATGACAATTATTTTGTCATCAATGAAAATCGCGTTAGTTAATTATTTGACTAGATCGTTAGATTCGACGTCTAATTATAGAATTAGTATCGAATCTAAGAGATCGACGCTATGCTTGAATTGAAGGACTTGATTCCCTCGGCTTCTCCGACATCGAAATAAATCCCTAGGGATTGTGATGTCGGATCCGCGTCAACGGGTTTCGACCCTTATTAAAATACAATACTTGTTTTGAAAATCGATTGCGAATATGCGATTTGAATAACGATGCAAAAAATAAACAAATTATTGTTTAGGTTGACTCGTTTCAATAATCAAGCAATTGGGGTGTCGGAATAAGCGACCGACAACGCTGTGTGCAGTACACTTGTATATTCGGGTTTCCTTATTCCGACATCCCTCATACTCGACACAAATCGACAAGTATTTTAATGTTTTAATATTAGCGGTATTATCGATATTATGATGCGATAAAGAAAATAAAAAACGAAAAAAAACGTGGGAAAAGGAGGAAGATGACGAGAGGAAAAGAAGAAGGAAAGAAAGAGATTTTTGCACCCTCAACCTACATGTTCTTGTCTCGGATCGGACTCGTAGTCGTGGCTTTAACACGGGAGTTTCGAAGTTTATGGAGGTTGAGTTACGGTGGTTAGGGTTTCGATTTCATAAAGCTAGGTTTAGGGTTTTTGTAGTATAAGGGTTTGAATGTATGTAGACTAGTGTAGACTAGGGTTGAATTTGATGTGTTGATTAGGCTTTTTTGAAATTGTAAAAGATGCCTATTGTTTGTTGCATGGGGTTGCTTGTATAGGCAAAGGCAAGGGCACCTTGGTGTCTAGGGTTTTGTGCCTTGACGGACTTGATTTGATGGCCCGTTTGGAGGTGGACCGTGGGTGAGCTACTCGGAAACGGCTTTGACCGGGTTTTAATCCGGTCGCTAAAAGTCGATTTTATTTCCGGTGTCGGTTTTGACCCAAATTAGTCTTGTTTGACTCGGAATGATCCATTAGGCCTGGATTCGAGGTTGATTTTATGAGATTTGTACTCCATAAGTGCTTAAGCCAGCAACTAATGGTTTTGAGCCCGTATCCGAGCGCGTAAAAACACGTTAGCGTCCGATCATCATCGGGTGTTTTTTGGAAACTGCCATAGACACCTGGCAGTCAAAATGCGGGTGTCTACAGAGCCCCCACTCTAACTGAGGCTTGGACAAGGCGAAAGTCAGAGTAGCGACCAAGCCAATTAAGACCTGGTAGACTTCCGATCGGGTCGTTTATAATCCATTAGACTTGCGTGAAGGGCTCGCCAGCCATAAGATAGGAGTCATACCTGAGCTGCTGATAATACCTCCATGGGGAATCAGACTTGTCGCATAAGTCCTGGGTGTGCCTATGTGTGGGCCCATCCCGTGCTATTCCGGGGAACATGCCGCCTCGGGCTTCCGCTGGGGAGATTTAGAGGGTTGCACGTCCCTGTTTGAGTCGTACCTGTATAAGTCACATAAAATGCATGCAACACGTAGGTAGTAGAATGACTCGTGCTGGGGAAATTGAACTTTTGAATTTTTGAAATTTTGAAATTTTGAGATTTTTGAAATTTTTTGAAATTGAAATTCTGAAAGCAACTCACGGGCGAGGTTTTCAAAATGGGAAGGGGTAGAAAAGAAATTTGCAGTTTAAATAGAACGAAATTTGACCTTGTCGAAAAGGATTTTCTCAAATGGCTAAGTTTTACAAATTTCAAAGTGGAATTTGAAGAGAGAGGCCTATCGACAGACTCGTCTCTGGACGTGACCGGACGAGTTGACAGACACGACTGGACTCTCGAGGGGTTGGACCGCCTAACAAGACTCTTGAGTTGCGCTATTCCGCAGCCTAGGCGAGTGGCAACATGGGAATGGTCTGTTATAGGGGGACTGCAGTAGTTTGTAATGAGACTGTTTTGGTCTGGTGCCCTTCTAGATTTTTGATTTTAGGGTACAGTCCAAAATGGTTATTGCTTCGAGTCCTGACAGATTCTCGTCTTCGACTGAGCCGAGTACTAGGACACACTGTAGGAAAGAGGCTAGAGTTTGAAAGTATTTGGATTATGTGAGTGGAAGGAGAACTTCTGTCTAATAGAAGCCCCCCAGGACGACAAAGCTAGCTACTGAGAACATGACAGTGTCATGACCGGAATGATAGTGCTTTTTGAATGTGTGTCAATGTGGGTGGTTGTGCCTCTGTTGAAAGGCTGCCTACGTATTCACGTGTAGTGAAATCAAACCATGCCGTAGTTCAGTGTTGGAAGATATATTATGATGCCTAGTCTAATAGGACTTTGTGTTTAACTAGCCATAATGGTGCAGGCTAGGTGCATTCCCAATGATGTCTTGATCAAAGGGCCAGAATAGTTAGGATGTTGATCCTGTGACTGTGAGCGTTCTCCGGGGTAGCCCCCGGAGGTGGTGTGAACTATTTGGGCATGTTCTATGCCGACTGCAAGTTGAGTTCCCGTATTTGGGGTTGGTAACTGGTTTAGATGTTTTTGGAAATGTGATGCTAGGAGGTAAGTGGCTTTGATGATTCGAAATCTGGAGCTCGATTTTGTGGAGCTAATGCTTCGAGGGTAAGGTATTGAAATGTGGTAGGAAAAGGGGAAGTTGAGTAAAGATGACTCGAACTTCGATTGGGCAGGTTTAATAATGCGGGATCTAGTTTCCATGTCTGGCCCTAATGGTTAGGGTGTATCCTATGGAGCTTGAATCCTCAAAATTCCGGGCTGTCTCTAGCCTAAGTCTCGAGGAAGTCTTGAGGGTTGTAATGTGGGAAGGCTGAGTGTGGTGTTAGCTGACCAGCTTGATTGTCACTCCCCTATTGGATGGTATGAGTATTGATAATTTTGAATTTGACCGTTTTCACTACGGTCATGGGTTCTTGAATGCTTTTTGCTTGACCTCTTAGCCCCGGTCATGGGTTTTTTTGAATTCTTGTTGGTTGACCTCTCAGCCCCGGTCATGGGTTTTGGGAATTTTGGTTGACCTCTCAGCCCCGGTCATGGGTTTTTTGAATTTTGGTTGACCTCTGAGCCCCGGTCATGGGTTTTTTGAGTGTTGGTTGACCTCTCAGCCCCGGTCATGGGTTTTTTGAATGTTGGTTGACCTCTCAGCCCCGGTCATGGGTTTTTTGATTTTTTTCGTCCAGTTTTTTTTTTTTTATCAGACTAACACCAAAGGTAGGAGTCGGTTGATCTTATCGGATGGGTGTTTGTTGTGGGAAATGGGCTTGCCTCCCGTCTTGGACCCAAACTAGGAGACTACCCAGATTTGTCATAGGATTCGATATGCTCCTGCTAAGGGTAGTTATGTGGCTTTTCTATACCAGACATGGAATAGGTAAAAGGAAAACACAAGCTCGGTTTCCTGCAGTCATTATAGATGTGCCTATAATAGTCACGTGCATGTGCTCACAGTGTATGACGGTGTTCATCATGTTCTCGGAAACACATAAGGAAAGTATATATGAGAAAGAACATTGAAAGCTGATTTTATTGAAATTTGAAAAGGAGGACAGAATACAATTGACTCTGACTTTGACTTTGACTTTGACTTTGGAAGAAATAGCACATCCTAGACTCGGACTCAGACTCGGACTCAAATCAGATCCGAACTCTCGGATTAGTCGTCGGCTTCTAAGGACTCGAGTTGATGTCCAGTATAGCCTTCAGTAGAAGCTTCACCCAGATCTTCATTATGTCGAAGAACGTCTTCAATCCTAATGCCCATTTCGGTAAGCACCGCAAAGTTTGAAATGCCGGCATACCTAAGATGGACGCGGTAAGAAGGTAGGAGGTTTTTGATGAATGCCTCCACTAGTGTCTTCTCGTTGGGCTTGTCTACCAACTTTACACTCTCGGCCCTCCATCTTTGAAGATATTTAATGAACCCTTCTTTGGGCTCTTGGGCCATGACTTCCAGAGTACGCATTGTAGTCTGGATCTCGATATTATCAGCGTAGTTCCGAGCAAATTCAGTAGCCACATCGCCCCAAGTTTTGTATTTCTTGGAATCGAGCCTGTAGTACCAGGCTTTTGGATGCTTTTCGAGGGAAGAAGCGAACAGGTGCTTGAACATGGCGGATTTCACCCCTTGGACTGCCATGAAATCTTTGAAAGCCCGGATGTGATGGACCGGGTCTTCAGTACCCTCAAACATTGGAATTCCCGTAAGGTTGAGGTTAGCAGGTAGCTCGTCATTCAAAGGTGAGTAGGAACGAGCATTTTCAGTGTGGATCGAATTGTTCGTCGACAGATGAACCTGTTCTTCGAGCCTGCGAACAACGCTGATTAGTTCAGCTATGGGCCCAGTGGGCTCAGATCCAGCAACAGGAGTCCTTTTCTCCACGGCACTTAGACGGGTGGCTAAAGTCGCTTGGTTAGTCTGGATGGTAGTCAATTGAGTTTCCATCCTGGCCAGCGCGGCCTTCAGTTCGTCCAAAGTTCCTTGCATCTTTTGATGTCTGTTTTGCGGTGGCCTGTCTGTAAGAATACCGCGTAATCAGTAAAGTTGCTTCGGAACTCAAATTCACCAAGGCATAGGAAATAGCGCGGGAGGAGAGACGACTCCGGTTTGACTCGGGTTAGACTCTCCTAAGACAAATGTGTAGGGTGCGATTCTCAGAGTGATCGTGATTAATCGCTCCGTCGGAGAATAGCTCCCAGGAGAGACCAAGGACTTAGATAGGACTCAGATGGTGTGGCATCTAAGCGACTCAAAAGTGGGGTACGTGATACAACACGTGTAGGACAAGACCCTTAGAGCAACCGTGATTGATCGCTCTGCTGAAGGGTAGCCCCCGAGTGAGATCGAGGTTTTGCTAAAACTCGAGTGTTGGACTAGTGACCCTTAGATGTAAGGATCACTAACCTTTTGTTATAGGGCTAGGTCTTGTAAAAGGTTGACTTGGCCTCGAGGAAAGGCAGACAGGGTAAGGGAAGAAACTCGTGATGTAAGATCGACAGAGTGTCGACGCTAAAGACCTTGACGACTTAAGACACGACCCGAAACTGCTAAATACGGGAAGTACTTAGAAGAGGAAGGTTTTGAAAATTGATTGTTTTGCAAATTCCGAGATAACTCGGTGGAGAGGCCCAATTTTTTGAGAAAATCGGAAAGTCTACCGGGCCTCGGTTTTGAGAGTTCGAAAATATTTTCGAGTTTAGAATTGGGCAGCGTACCGGCTAGAAATAGGCTATTTTGAGTAAAATCATAAGTCCTAAATTCGGTATGTGTCCCGGGTTTTGAAATTGGATATCTTGAAAATTGAAAATTTGAATGTCAAAAAAAAGAATTTCCGACGATTTGAAAATTGAAGATGAGATCCCGAAGATTTGAAAATCGAAAACGACATCTCGGAGATTTGAAAATCGAGAATGGCATCTCGAAGATTTGAAGAGTGAAATTGAGATTTTGAAAATTCGAAAATCGAATGGTGGATCGGAAGTTCGAATTTCGAAATGGGAGGCATGCCGGCTAGAAAATAGGCTTGTTTTGAGTCAAATCATAAGTCCTAAATTTCGGCAGCTTTCCAAGTTTTTGAAAGTTGAATATTTTTGAAAAGATGCATTTTTGAAATGACGGTTTTTTGAAAACGACACGGAAACCAAGTAGCACGTAGTCAAGCATTATAACGACGTCATGTATGCTTTACACTAAGTCTCGGTCGGTCTATAGAGGGTCTATACCAGTGTACATAGTTTAGACGTTGATCGGGACGGACTTCCTAAGTCGAGTTGATCTTAGAACATGCCGAGAAACCCACTCGAATCGACTATGGACACCTTTTGACATATCCATATTGGAGTACATCAACGGTATAGTGGGACGTCGGTCGCGAGTACCGGCCCGGGAAATTATGGGTTATGCATGAACCGTAGAACTAAAATGCGTATTGTATTTGTCAAACGGTTTCTATTCGAGTCTCACCCTGAGGATGCCGATGGTAAGTCACGCATCAGTTAATCCCCAGCGGAGTCGCCAAATTGTGGACATGACATAGGTCCACCCCGACGCGGCCACGCGCGGGTTTGGGTAGGCGAATGAATCTCCATATGAGAATGGATCGAATTGAAATTTAGGTCGAAGTGGAGTCGCCACCGAACTTTGGGGGAGTTTGGACCCGTTCGAGCCCACTCCATGTCGTAGTGGGCCGTATACAAAATACGGCACATTTCCGATGTCAGAGTTTATTGGGCTCGTCCCTTTACATTATGATACCGATACCGTCACTACCGGTTATCGTGTATTGAACGACTCTCGTGCGCCAACGGTTTCGGGCATCCGGAAACCGAGGTTCTGAGTAAGGGGTGAGGGTACGTGTTGGGAAGCCCACAAAGGACACCCAACCCCGCCCGCACTAGCGGCCTCTACTAAGATCTCGAATGACTTTCTAATACGCGCGTTAGTTGAACGGGAAAATGATATGCAAAGATTATTTTCCCTAAGCATGTGAGGAATTGAAAAGGGTTTCTACGTCGATTTAATGCAATTAATTCTACGTCGAAGTTGAATTTTAGCATGCGGGTTCATTTTAGTACAATAAAATAAACAACCAAAATTGACAAAAGAAACAACAAACGGTTATTAACGGTATAACGATAGTAACGGTTTGCGCAAATATTGAATTGTATAGAATGATGCAAATGAGTTAATGCATGGTTCTGAAAAGATGCTTCACCTGATTAATTAGGCACATGTTGACCTAAGCCACAAAAAACGGTTAACGAGACTTGAATGCTATTGTAGGACTCACGGTCTAACGTGATAAAGGGCCACTCGACCGAGTCATTGAGGGACTCGACCGAGTGGATCCTTAAAAAGTGTTCTGTCCCGGATTTCGTGACCCTACTCGACCGAGTTACTGACCAACTCGACCGAGTACGTTGCCACTCGATCGAGTCATTGCGAGACTCGACCGAGTGGAGGTCATAAAACGCATTCTGTTCGGTTTTTGTGATGTCACTCGATCGAGTGGCCTATAGCACTCGGTCGAGTGGCACCTGTACGAACCACTGGTTCGTTTGCAATTTTGTTATTGATTTTGAAATTGCTCTTGATTTTGATAATTTGACGATTTTACCGAATTGGGCATAAATATTGTATGATTTATGCTCGATTCGGATTTTTATAAATCATTGATTTTGATGAACCGAATATAAATATTGTGGGATTTATACTCGATTCCGAATTTGAATACTCGTTGTATCCCATATTCGATTATTGAATCAATATGAAATAATTAGAGCGAGATAAAAAAAGAAAATCGTTTTAAGTCGTTTTGAATTAACTATCACGATATGAATGGATTTCCTCCGCGTTTAATAATGTCGTAATTCTAACGAATTGTGTGACAATTATTTTGGCATCAACGAAAATCGCGTTAGTTAATTATTTGACTAGTTAGATTCGACGTCTAATTATAGAATTATTATCGAATCTAAGAGATCGACGCTATGCTTGAATTGAAGGACTTGATTCCCTCGGCTTCTCCGACATCGAAATAAATCCCTAGGGATTGTGATGTCGAATCCGCGTCAACGGGTTTCGACCCTTATTAAAATACAATACTTGTTTTGAAAATCGATTGTGAATATGCGATTTGAATAACGATGCAAAAAATAAACAAATTATTGTTTAGGTTGACTCGTTTCAATAATCAAGCAATTGGGGTGTCGGAATAAGCGACCGACAACGCTGTGTGCAGTACACTTGTATATTCGGGTTTCCTTATTCCGACATCCCTCATACTCGACACAAATCGACAAGTATTTTAATGTTTTAATATTAGCGGTATTATCGATATTATGATGCGATAAAGAAAATAAAAAAAAACGAAAAAAAACGTGGGAAAAGGAGGAAGATGACGAGAGGAAAAGAAGAAGGAAAGAAAGAGATTTTGGCACCCTCAACCTACATGTTCTTGTCTCGGATCGGACTCGTAGTCGTGGCTTTAACACGGGAGTTTCGAGGTTTATGGAGGTTGAGTTATGGTGGTTAGGGTTTCGATTTCCTAAAGCTAGGTTTAGGGTTTGTAGTATTGGGGTTTGAATGTATGTAGACTAGTGTAGACTAGGGTTGAATTTGATGTGTTGATTAGGCTTTTTGAAGTTGTAAAAGATGTCTAATGTGTGTTGTATGGGGTTGCTTATATAGGCAAAGGCAAGGGCACCTTGGTGTCTAGGGTTTTGTGCCTTGACGGACTTGATTTGATGGCCCGTTTGGAGGTGGACCATGGGTGAGCTACTCGGAAACGGCTTTGACCGGGTTTTAATCCGCTCGCTAAAAGTCGGTTTTATTTCCAGTGTCGGTTTTGACCCAAATTAGTCTTGTTTGACTCGGAATGATCCACTGGGCCTGGATTCGAGGTTGATTTTGTGAGATTTGTACTCCATAAGTGCTTAAGCCAGCAACTAATGGTTTTGAGCCCGTATCCGAGCGCGTAGAAACACGTTAGCGTCCGATCATCATCGGGTGTTTTTTGGAAACTGCCATAGACACCTGGCTGTCAAAATGCGGGTGTCTACATGTATCAAAACCGTTTTATGGTTTTGACCAATAGTTGATTTTAATTTCACTTTTGATTGGTTCATAATTTGTAATTTGTCATGTGACTAATTTTGTCATGTAACTATTTATCAGACTTTTGTGCGCATTATGAACAAGCCGCCGCAAACCATCTTGACTGATCAAGATCCTTGGATGTCTGAAGCTATTAAAATTGAAATGCCTACTACAAAACACAGTTATTGTATATGGCATATAACTTCAAAATTTAGTTGTTGGTTTACGGGTCTTCTACGTAATGACTACCAAGAATGGTGTAGTGATTTTTACAAGTTATACAAGTTGACTGAATTGGAAGAATTCGAGCATAATTGGTTTGCAATGGTTGAAAAATTCTCTCCAAAACAAAAAGCATATCGTAGGTTTGTATAATGTGAGACAATTTTGGGCACCAGCTTATCTTCGAAATTACTTTTTCGGAGGGATGGTAACTACTGGAAGATCGGAGAGCATAAATGCCTTTATTATTAGATTTGTTTCGGCTCATACAACTTTGACGGATTTTGTTAAGCAGGTTAGTTTGAGTTACTATTTTGTAGCTATCTTTCGGATCGGTGGAAGAAATAAATTCTTATACGAACCTAACAATAACTTTATTTATTTCTATACTTTTTAGGTGGAGATGGCGGTTCAAGAAATTAGCTAAGGGCATTCTAGTAACAAACTTGTTGCTAACATGAGACCGGTTCCATTAAATACAAAATCGCCTTTGGAAAAACAGGCTTCTAAAATCCTTACACCATTTGCTTACACAAAGTTTCAAGAAGAATTAGCAAGGTCGACTTTGTATACAATTTCTCTAGTCGGTGGTAGAAGTGAGTTCAAGGTAAAATATTATGACGGTGAAAGCTCTAGGGAACATACCGTCTTTTGGGATAGGGATATAGCATTATGTAGCTGCAAAAATTTTGAGTTCTGGGGTATAATTTGTCGTCATATTGTAGACACCCGCATTTTGACCGCCAGGTGTCTATAGTAGGTCCCGCCAAACACCCGATGATGATCGGACGCAAACATGCTTTAATGACTCGGATATGGGCTCGAAATCATGGACATTTGGTTTAGGCTTATTACGGAGTACAAATCTTACAAAACCAACCTCAAATCCAGGCCCAGTGGGTCGTTTCGAGTCAAATGAGACTAATTTGGGTCGATTTCGGCACCAGGGGTAAAATCGTCTTTTTATGACCGAGTCAAAACCCGGTCGAAAAATATTCTCGAGACACACGAGTCAGCCGTTACACCTCACACGGCTGATCCCCAAATACTACAAAAATCATCTTCAAAAATATTAAACAAATCCGTTTAAGGATAGAATTCGATCTCAAGTAGGAATTCTATCCGAACACCGAAATAAATCGCCAACCAAGCTCAAACACTCGGCCAAACAGCCGAGTCACTCCCCAACCAGCCGAGTTACTTGGCTTCTCCACCAAGAAACGAGACTTTCGTTCCCTTTCGAACTCTCGTGTTTCCTATCCAAACCGGTATTTCTTGTCACACAAGCAAGACTACCTCGGCTCCTATAAATAGGATCTCATATTCAACAACTTTTAACCAACAATTTCACATCATAAATCTACCATTCACATATCCTTAATATCTAGCAATTCCCGACGTAATCCCGAAGTAGCCTCGAAATACCTACGAAACCGACCCCGTCATCCGGCCAAACCCACCGTCTCACACACATAAAAAAAACGCTCCAAACCGACACCTTAACTCATCCCGCATCATCTCGACGCTCCCGTGCCTAAGCCACCGTCCGACGAGCTTCATACCGAGAAAGTAAAGCATGTAGGTTGAGGGTGTAAATCAAACCCGATTCTTCTCCTTCCTCTCTCTCTCTCTCACGTCTTTTTTCTTTTTTTTCGTCCGTCACTTTTTTTTACGGGTCGTCGGTCGTTTTGTATTATTAATATGGGTCGTTCGTCACATATTTTTTTTTTCTAATAATCGATACTAAAAAAAACTATTTTCGTATAACTTTCTTAAAATACGATATTGATTCTCTAATCAAATATCGTATCTAACAAGAACTAAATTAATTAAATCTCGTTGATGCTAATAAAATCGTTACATCTTTTTTTTTTAAACAAAATTCGACGATTTTATACGCGGAGAGAATTAACATCTTTTTCGTTCAAAATTCTTTTTATTTTACTTTTCGTTCAAAACAAAAAAAATTTCAAAACCTTTTCTAAAAACATTCCGACTATTCGATATCGATTTCATAATCGAATATCGGATACGACGAATATCGAAAATATAAATCGAGTATAAATTAATCCATACTTGTACGCGATTTATAAAAATTGACGGTTTTCGACAAAATAAAAAACCCGAACAGACCGCCACGCGAGTCGCGCGCCTGCCAGGCGACTCGCGCGGTGGCCTGATCCGCCGAGTCCTTTTTTTTCGTTTCCTCGCTTTTCTATTTTTCATTCTTTTTGAACCTTACATTAAAAAGCGACTTTCGCGACATATTTCGATAAATACTTTTTTTGACCTCGGTCAACACGTGTTAATGCATCACGTGTCATAAACCTTTTTCGAGTCATGCATATTATTTATTTACATCTTTATTCGATTTATTCAATCGTTACTAACTCGTTTTCTCGTGTTTGTAGCAATTTATTTCGTTTATTTTCGTTCTTTTGTTTTATTAGACTAAAACAAACATCACATGTTAAAATAACTTTGACGTTATTAGTTTAATATGCATTAAACGACTTAGCAACCCATTTATTTATTTTTCTCACATGCTTAGGAAAATAATGTTTGCATATCATTCAACCGTCGAACTAACGCGTGTACATAAAAAACGAACGATATCTTAGTAAAGGCCGCTAAGTGCGGGCGGGGTTGGGTGGTCTTAGTGAACTTCCCAACACGTACCCTCACCCCTTACTCAGAACCATGTTTTCCGGATGTCCGAATCCATTGGCAACGAAAGTCATTCAATACACGATATCCGATAATGTCGGTATCGGTATCGTAATACAAAGGGACGAGCCCAATAAACTCTGACATCGAAAATGGGCCGTATTTTGTATATGGCCCACTACGACATAGAGTGGGCTCGAATGGTTCCGAATAACCACAAAATTCGGTGGCGACTCCTACTTCGATTTAAATTTCAATTTGACCATCTCATATGGAGATTCATTCGCCTCCCCAAACCCGCGCGTGGCCGCGTCGGGGTGGACCTATGTCATGTCCACACATATATTGCGAGTATTTGTGCATACCGATTGTTTCAATATTCCATCGTTGTATTTACCACAACGTTGGAATTGTGATGCATTATTGGAAGCTACGTATACTACCAATATTCAAGTAGTTGATGATGTCTTGATTGAAGAAGAATGCTCTCTCACAAATAATGGTGAAACTGTTGTGTTATGCCCCCCTCAATCAAAGACAAAAGGACGTCCAAGAACTAAGCGAGACCGGGGTGGAAAAGAAAAGGCAATGAAGAAGACTAAGTGTTGTTCTATATGCAAAGAATCGGGTCACACGAAACCTACTTGCCCAAACAAAGAAAATTTTTTCACCCCCGACGACGTACCATCAGCATCACAAAAGAAAAAAAAAACCGCGGAAGATCTTGGACTGGATCCCGTTTTTAGTTTAAAGATGTAGGAATTAGTATTGGTGTCAATTACTTTTTGATTTACTAATTTTGGATGTCCTAGGTCTCAATCCCATTTTTTGATGATGTAGGTGAAATTAATTTTGGATTTATTCCCAACATTTACTACCAAGCATTTGATCCACTATTAGTTTTTAATTTAGATTTCCTTGAAACCTTAAATTAGCATTAATGGTCGGAAATTGTTATTTCTTATGTACAGCCCACAGGGTTGTATATATCAAAACCGAAAAAATAATCCTAACAAAAATTACACAAAACACAAACCAAATACCGAAGATACAGGTAAATGTGTCAAAAATACGAAATTGTGTACAATTATACTTGGCGTACGTAACTGCTGGCAATAAAATTATACTATGGACCAAATACATAATAAATATCCGTATAAATACTGAAAATATAAACTCTAATATTAATTATTAAAGTAATATTAGTATAAATGTAAGATCATTTATTAAGCCTAATTAATGATGGAGTCTAAGTAATTAAAAAAAAAACAAGATTCTTCACATAGATCAAGTGAAAGATTGTGATTGGTGGTGTATGAGACCCCTCATACACTTACCAAGTGTATCTCTAACCTTTTTGCGTTCCATTTGATTCTTTATGTTTGTTTTTTCACACTTGCCAATGCTCGTTTTCTTTTGTCCATATCGTTAATTACATATTTCTAAATATTTTAAAAATTTAATATTTATAACGGACTCGATTAGACAATTTAAACAAGATCTCCCATGACTATATTTTATCTTATATATTAGAAGTTATATTGATAATTTCTCCCACTCATAAATAGTGTCCAAAAAGCAAACGTAAAGAACTTATTGGAACGGAGGAAGTATATATATATCCTTCTTGGGTACATATAATTTTATATTCAACTGTAACGGTAATAACAAATTAATAAAATCCCCTTGATCTTCAATTGTTCACCATCTTAACATAAAGTTAGCATTAAAGTAAAAAATTGTCAATGGCATCTTCAAGGCTTCAACTCTTGTGCATTCTTTTTATTTATCTTTTTCTAATTGCTCAATGCAAAGGTATGTACATAATGTTAGAATTATGAAAGAATGAGAAAGGTTATTGTGAATTGCATAAATATTATTGATGAATAAATGTTTAGGACATTATAAGAGATACAGTTTTGACTTAAGGTAGAAGTATACAATAATTAGAAGATTCTAAAAGATACAAATTTCCTAAACTAAATTATATCACAATCAATATATGAGAAAATAATATCCTAACATGTATACGATATCTCAAATATGCTCCCGCAAGATGTACGGGCGGAGCGAAAGTACAATCTTGAAAATCAAGAGGAACGAATATCAGGTGAATATCAGATGCGTAACTCGCCAGTGTCTCGGGTGCGTAAACTCGCCAGTCTAGGGGTGCGTAAATTTGCCAATTTAGGGTGCGTAAATTCGCCGATAATTTGGAAAGGACCAAGAAATTTATGGTCAAATTGAATTTGAGAGAAGGTAGAAAATTTAATCACAGATTTGATTAAATTGGAGAAGATTAAACCACAAATTTGGGTTTAAGAGGTAGAATATCGATTTAGTGAGGGTGACGAAAAGTTTATGGGTGAAGGAGAATGGAGAAATATTTTGATGCAATTCGATGGGAGGGCAGCGGAAGACGGGTAGTTTCAGGCTGATACGATGGATCTAGGCTCTGATAAGGAAATTTGTATCACAATCAATATATGAGAAAATAATATCCTAACATATATACGATATCTCTAATACATAATGTGTTCCATATTCTAAAAAGAAAATATTATAAATAATTGTTTGACAAATTTTTTATATTGTCCTTCCCTAATTAATAAATTATGGTAAGGTTTTATAATTAGAATTGGTATCCGGAAGGACGAATGTTTTTCGCATATTTTGACGGATCAATTCGTCATTTAATTTTTTAAGTCAATATATTATTTTACGATATGCTTTTTGTACGAGCATATTGGTTACATATTAAAAAAATGGTAATATGCCAAAGAGAACTATTTATTACTGTAATCTTAAATCTTAATCATCCCAACAAATTCAACTTAGTAAAATATGCTAGTTAAATTTGTCGATTTAATAATCTGCCATTTACAATCTATTTTTTCGGATCTCAATGTCTCATGTTCCCGATAACATTATTTCAACCAAACTCAACAAATTCTCACGAGTACAAATAAGAAATTTTGATAATTAATCGACGAATTGAATATAATTTTTCTATATCATACATTGTCGCTAGCTAGTTTTTTTTGGGCGGTGTTTGTTTGTTTTTAGGTCACGTAAAAGAATGGGGATGCTTGTATGTGTCACGGTGCAATGACATAGAATCGTGCCGAGCAATGTGTGAAGAAAGAGGATTTCCGGACACATCCACTTATTATTGTGAATCTCCGGCACTTCACCCTTCTGGTGCCAAAAATTGTCGTTGTTGTTATGCAAGTAATAATATCAAAGATTTCATTATTTAATGGTTAAAATTCAATTGTTTATTTGAAAAAAAAAAAACAGTAATTGTAATTTTATTGAATTCAGTTGTCTTCATTTCTCTATTTGTTATGCTAATACGGAGTACTCCTATATTAATCAACATTATTAATGAGAGATCTCTCACCTAATGGTGTATCCTACTAAATTTATCTGTTGGTTTTCTACCTATATTTCTCATTAACGTATGTAGTAAATGACGATATCTCCTCAGAAGACCTACTCTTGTTCGCATTGTTTTCCTAATGAGGCGATATATAGTATGATTTGAGCCATAATTACACACATACATTATCCATTTCGAGATTTCCTAGATATATTAAGATTAACCTTACTATATGACACAAAGAATTTGTCGGAGACGATTTCTCATGTTGATGAGAGACCGTTCAAATGATACATAAATTTTTTCCGTGGCGGGTCAAGCCAAGCCAAACCAATATGCTTGCACATATCGTAGGAAACCTCACACCTTTATTATTACCTTTAGCTTTTATCTTCTACACTTCATTCATATTCTTTTCTTTCTTCATGCAAATACAACTATACAATCTATCTATACCTCACTACACCAACCTTTATCACATGCACTTTTCACTACATAAAACCTTGTCACATCATCACTCATACTATTCAAAGAAAACATCCTAAAAAAAACTAAAGCTTATCGTCCTTGCTTAAAAATGCACTACCAAAGTGATCCACCGAGGCACAGACCCGAAAATGGCCCGAAACCCTACCTAGGACGGCCGCACACGGTTCGATACTACGCACACCGGGTCAAGGAGAGCCTAACCACAAGAGTATCCAAGTTCATATGCACCATATTTTTGTTCATACTTTTTCTTGTAGGCTTAATAGCCTTTATTTTATGGCTAAGTCTAAAACCTCACAGGCCTAGGTTTTTCATCGAAGATTTCACTATTTTGACATTGGCTCAACCCAATGTACCTCCTCAAAGTGCTCAAGTACATTTTAATGTTACCATTCGTAATCCGAATCAAAAGGTATGCATGACTCGTATCTAGAGCTGTCTAGCCTGGCCGAACCTGACCTAAACCAGTTTGACTTGGTCAGACGAAAAGGAGATTGTCCTGGTCTACCTCGAAAGTGGTCCGGCCTGGCGTATACCTACATTTTTACTAATTAATAGGGAGTATTTAAAATGTGAAATTCGTTTTAAATATTTATATAGATAAAAACGTTTAACAAATTATAAAATGATAAATTTGTTAGTTTTAATTCATAACTCGACATGATAAATTAATTTGTTGTCATAAAAATTATCAAACAAAGAATAACAATTTTGTTTATCATTTATGCAATTTTTATGGCAAATGAACTTTATAATATTTTTTTTTTTTCAGGTTGAGGTGCATTACGATTCAATTTCATGTAACCTTTACTACAATGACCAACTAATAGGAGGGGCACCTATACATAATGAGGCATTTGATCAAGAATCCAAGAACTCAACTATTATTCTCAAGGATTTTGTTGGATTGAAAATGGGTGGGCAACTTTGGGCCGGCATGCAACAAGACCGATCGACTGGAACTTTAACATTACGACTTCAATTAAATTCGGTGATTAAATTTGAGATTTTCTCGAGATGGGATACGAGACGACATAGAATGCATGCTAATTGTCTCGTTATATTAGGCTCTAATGGTGTGTTATTGGATAAATATAGGGACACAAGGTGCCCCGTTTATTTTACATGATTTAATTTTATGACATTATTAATCTGTTTCGATTTATTGTTGCTAATTGTAATTTTGACGAGTTTTATTCTTTTATTTAGTCGAATTTAAGATATTCTGTATTTCAAAATTAAATTGATGCATTTTATATGTACAAAACCATTTCATGTTTTTGTTTTTTCCTCGATAAAATGTGAAGAAAAAGACGAGTTATGTACAAGTGGCATTATGATTTATGAGCACTGTTTGGGATAAAATCCGCACCCTCGGATATGACGTGGAAATTCTCCGAGTCAAAAGTCAAAGTCAACGAGTCAAAGAATCGACAAGGAAAGTCACGAGATAATACACGGGAAGTCCAAAGTCGTAGGTCAACATGAAGAAAGTTAACGAAGCAAAACCCAACAACGATATTGGGCCTAAAAGCATCCAAGCTCCAAGATGGGCCGAAGACAGCCAGACTTTAAGAAACCCTACCCTAAGCATAAAGACCCGGTCCAATAACCAACCTCCTACATTCAAGGGCAGTGCCACCAGAGCAGGAGGAAAATCAGGAGAGGAAGAGGGCGACGGTTAAGGGAGAGGGAGGAAAAAGCGCGACAGAGGAGTATAAGGAGGGGGGACAGTCAATCTTCAACGACAAGTCATTGGAAGCCAGCATACTAGAAAAATCTCTCATAGCATAATATCGTCAAAATATTTGTATTATCACTCGTACTTCATTCCGTTCATTCATAGTAGAAGTTTGGCGGGATTCCGATTCCCCCCGCGGTTTTTCCCACATTTGGGTTTCCGCGTCACCAAAACTCGAGTCCCTTTACCTCCTTTCATTACGTTTTCCTTCGCTAGATTCGATTCATTTCGTTAACTCGTGTAGGACTGACCCGATCACTTTAACCTGCAAACTCAATCTCAACCCGGTAAAATTTTACCAAAACAATTTGGCGCCCACCGTGGGGCAAAGTGATCGTTTGTTAGCCAAAATTCTGCAGAGATTCAACCTATGGTCATGTCTGGATCCGATCAAAACCTTGTTGGTAGCCAAGATGCCTCCACTCAGTCTGCTGGAGGGACACCATCCTCAGGGGCGGCAAGTCAGCCCACCGCGCCATTCACTCAGGCGACTCCTGTCAGTCTAACAGCGGGACCTGCACTGACAATCTCCAGACCACCTCCAGGGCCCCCGATGTCAAAAACACTCAGATCTAGTAAGGAGGGAACACCATCTAAGACGCCAACTCACGGAGGGTTGTTTGGAGATGCGCTCAGGATTCCGTCAGCCTCAGATCCTGTGATGGAAATACTTCAGGGGATCAATACTCTGCAGCAAGCGGTGAAGACCCTGCAGAAGGATAACCGTGACATCAGGGCTCAGATAAAAGCGGTGTCAAGGCCACCATCCGCTCCAATTCAGTCACCACCAGAGATCCTGCCTCTGATATCTGGAGGAGAGCCAAGCCTCCACAGAGAACCCGCCGTCAGCGGACAAGCATCGAGAGCAATTCCTCAAGAGGTGGTCACTAGGCTGGATCTGGAGCTATCGCCACCCGTCCAAACTGTTGCGCCACAAGGGCTAGGCTATCTGACCCACGGGCCCGCGTCCGACAGATCGCGCGTCTCAGATAATCTCTTCTCTGGCATTGAAAATCGAGAAACTAACGCGTTATCTCTTGCAGGTACCCCGGTTCATCAGACGTTAAGATGGCAACCAACGCAATCGCCAGGAGTGTATCCCCTGTCCAGCAGCCAACCTTCTGGAGGAGCATGGGCAACATCTGCCCCCAACCAGCAGACACCAGAGTGGCAACCCAGGCCGGAGGCGATTGCATTCCCTTCGCCGCCTCCTCCGAACAGTCTGCACCTTGGGGGACCCCAGCCAGGAAGTACACCTTTCAGTTTTCTTCCCCTTGCTTCTAACCCTCCGGCAGGAACCAACAGTGTTGCAGATCAGCAATCCCAAGAGTTAAAGGAGCTGAGGGAACTGATCAACAAAATTCCTGGAATGCCGCGCCCCCTGGAGAGAGCAGCCAGAGACAGCTATGCAGATTCACCCTTCACAGATGACCTAGCCTGTGTTGCTGTGCCCAAGGGCTTCGTGCCACCAGCTATGACGCTTTACGACGGCACTGCAGATCCCATGGATCATATCAACCAGTACAAGCAGAAAATGATGGTGATAACCGCCACAGGGCCTCTGAAGGAAGCTTGCATGTGCAAGGGGTTCGGCTCCACCCTCTCAGGAGCAGCCCTGCATTGGTTCGTCGGCCTGCCAAACAGGAGTATCGCTTCCTTTGCTGATCTGGTTAACTCCTTCAACCAACAATTTGCCAGCAGCAGAAAACCGGAGAAGCAAACTAGTGATCTGTACAGGGTGGTACAGAGAGTCGATGAATCTACGCGAGATTTTCTCAACAGATTCAACAAGGAGAAGGTGACTATCCCCAGATGCGACGTAGCCACTGCCATTGAAGCCTTCCGTCAAGGACTTCTCCAAGACTCGGATCTCTACAAAGATCTCACTAAATATCCTTGTGCTACATTCGAGGATGTGCAAACCAAAGCATTGGCAGCCATTAGGCTGGAGGAAGATTCGGGCCCCAGAAGAGCTACTTATGGATCTGAGCATGTCTCCAGGAAGGCACCAGCTGAGAGGAGAGGCGAAAGATCCAAACCCTACGACAGAAATGTTCACAAGATCTCGGAAGACAAAGATTGGAAGGAGAACCCCGGACTCCCACCTAAAATCAGCGAGTACGGGTTCTCCACCAACGTGTCTGGTCTACTCAGGGCCCTAAAGGAGTTAGGGCGCAAAGTCAGATGGCCCAGAAGACAGGAATACGCCAACGACCGAAGGGACACCAACAAGAGATGTGAATTCCACGATGATATCGGGCATACCACCGAAGAATGTGTCCTCCTCAGGAAGGAAGTGAAATATCACTATGACCAGGGAAATCTGGATCACCTGATATCAAGGAGCTCCAGCAGAGTGAACGCGGCAGACCAGGTGCTACCTTCGCCTCCTCCCCTGTGCACCAGAATTGTCAACGTGATCACAGGAGGATCAGAATTGAGCGGTCTGACCTATTCAGCAGCTAAAAGACACGCTTCCCAGTCCAGATGAGACAAACCAGAACATTCCTGCAGAATCAGCTGCCCAGACCTCCCCGCTGTCACCTTCGACGAATCCGATGCGGAACCATCTCCAGAATCCCACCATGATGCCCTAATCATTACGCTCTCCATAGGAAACTGCACTGTGAGGAAGATATTGGTGGACACTGGGAGCTCTGTCAACCTCATCATGTTGGAAACCTTGCAAAACATGGGGTTCAGTGAGGAAGACCTGAGCAAAAGGGCGGTTCCCCTCATAGGATTCAGTGGAGAAACTAAATACTCCCTTGGAGAGATTACGATTCCCACTTACGCTGGAGGGGTAAACAAGCAAGTACGGTATTTGGTTATTGATGGGCCGTCCACCTACAACGTGATCCTGGGGAGACCGTGGATACAAGAAATGAAGGCCATCACATCCACCTACCACCAGTGCTTGAAGTTCCCCACACCCTGGGGAGTGCAGAAGATCAGTGGCGATCAAAGGGAAGCTAAAGATTGCTACAGAGTGGCGCTGAAGAAGACGGTGAGTCCTCCAGCGTAGCAATTACAGAATCTTGACCTACCTCAGCAGGAATACCTTGAACCCCCTCAGGCAGAGGTAGATGAAGTAAACCTAGACAAACAGCACCCAGAGCGGAAAGTGTTGATCGGCTCAGAATGCACAGGTAATGTCCGACAAAACCTTATTGAATTATTAAAAACTAACATGGATTGTTTTGCGTGGTCCCATGATGATATGGTAGGAATAGATCCGAATATCATAACTCATAGATTAAGCGTGGACCCGAGCTACAAACCAATCCAGCAGAAGAGGAGGAAGTTCGCTCCAGAGAGGAACCAAGTCATAAACCAGGAGGTGGATAATCTGCTGGCTGCCGGAAAAATCAGAGAAGTAAAATACCCAGAGTGGCTGTCCAACGTGGTAGTAGTCCCAAAGAAGAATGGCAAGTGGAGAGTGTGCGTCGACTTCACCGACCTGAACAAGGCGTGCCCAAAGGACCCATTCCCCCTGCCACACATAGATGCCATGGTAGACGCCACAACAGGTCACGAGATGCTAACTTTCCTCGACGCGTGGAGTGGATACAACCAAATCAAGATGCATCCAGCAGACCAGGAGAAAACTGCGTTCAGATCCGAGAGAGGTATCTATTGTTACAATGTTATGCCCTTTGGTCTGAAAAATGCAGGATCCACCTACCAGAGGCTGGTTAACATGATGTTCAAGAAGCAAATTGGCAAGACCATGGAAGTGTACATTGATGATATGGTTGTTAAGTCCAAACAAGCAACACAAGACCATGGAAGTGCACGTTCGGAGTATCCTGTGGGAAATTTCTGGGGTACATGGTCACCCAGAGAGGAATCGAAGCCAGCACAGAGCAGATCAAAGCAATACTACAACTGGAGTCTCCACAGAAGCCGAAGGATGTGCAGCGACTAACTGGAAGGATTGCCGCCCTGAACAGGTTCATCTCCAGATCCTCAGATAGGTGCCGCTTATTCTATGATATCCTGAGGAAGGCCCAAAGATTTGACTGGACGGAAGAGCACGAGAAAGCGTTCAAAGAACTAAAGCACTATTTGAGCACTCCACCACTTCTATCAAAACCGGAGCCTGGAGAACCACTTTTTCTATACCTTTCAGTGACTGAGGTGGCGGTTAGTGCGGTGATGGTAAGAGAACATGATGGAGCACAGCATCCTGTCTACTACGTCAGTAAGTCTCTGCTTCCTGCAGAGACCAGGTACACGTCCCTTGAAAAACTCGTACTTGCACTAGTTACTGCGTCGTATAAACTGCGTCCCTATTTTGAATCACACATTATATCTGTAATAACAAATTACCCACTGAAAACCATTATGAGAAAACCTGAGTTGTCAGGTAGGATGGCGAAATGGTCCATGCACTTGAGCGGTTTCGACTTAAGATTTGTCCCCAGAACAGCAATCAAGTCCCAAGCCCTAGCAGATTTCATATCCGACTTCAGCCCAACACTGCAGACGCAGGCAGAAAAAGACATCATCCTCCTGGAGGAAAACAAGAGCGAACAGGTGTGGAAGCTCAACGTAGATGGCGCATCGAACATGAGAGGATCCGGAGCAGGGTTGGTACTCAGGTCACCTCAGGGAGATCTCATAGTTCAGGCAGTCCGATGCGAATTCCGAACAACAAACAATGAAGCAGAATACGAAGCTTTGATCCTGGGTCTCCAGTTGTCCCTAGACCTTAAAATCAAGCAGCTGGAGGTGTACGGTGACTCCCAACTGATAGTCAACCATATGAACGGTTCATATGCCGCAAAAGACTCGAAAATGATGGCTTACCTTGAGGTAGCAAAAGACCTCTCCTTAAGGTTTGCAGAGTTTTCAATTAACCAAGTCCCAAGAGAGCAGAACGTAGAAGCCGACGCCTTAGCAACTCTGGGGGCAACCTTCAAGCCAGGAGAAGTATCCACCATACCCATAGTCCATGTATTGGAACCAGCAATCCGGAGAAGCGTGCAAGAGCAGGGAACACCAGAAGGAGGCTCACCAGGTCAAGGGCTGCAATGGTTTCAGGAAGCAAGGATTTTTAGCAACACTGCAGAACAGGAGGAAATCTTCGATTGGAGAAAACCCTACAAAGATTGGCTGCAGAACGATATCCTGCCAGCAGAAAAAAGAGAAGCGCGAAGTTTCAGGATGAAAGCGTCGAGGTATACACTCATTGATGATGTACTATTCAAGAGATCTACCGCTGGGCCATACCTAAGATGTCTAAACCAGGAGCAAGCAGAGACGGTAATGCATGATCTCCACAGTGGAGAATGTGGAAATCATGCAGGGGGCAAGAGTCTATCCAACAAAGCACTCCGCCAAGGTTATTGGCCAACAATGCGAAGAGACGCCAAGGAATATGTCAAAAAATGCGATGCCTGCCAAAGACACGCACCGGTCAACCACCAGCCAGCAGAACCGCTATATCCAATTATTTCTCCTTGGCCCTTCATGAAGTGGGGAATGGATATTGTAGGTAAATTGCCAAGAGCACCAGGAAACAGAGTCTTCATGCTCGCAATGACCGACTACTTCTCCAAGTGGATAGAAGCATAAGCATTCCCTCAGGTGACTGAGAAGCAGGTTATATCCTTTATTAAACATAACATTATCTGCAGGTTTGGAGTTCCCTCAGAGATCATCTGCGACAATGGGTCCCAATTCATTGGTAATAAGATGGAAGCCTATTGCGCCAAATGGAACATCGCTCTCAACAAATCTACTCCCAGGAATCCACAATCCAATGGTCAAGCAGAATCCAGCAACAAAATTGTGATGGATAACCTGAAGAGGAGATTGGAGGAAGCAGGGGGCAGATGGGCAGATGAACTTCCTCTGGTGTTATGGTCTGACAGAACCACACCTAAGGTGGCTACTGGGCAGACACCCTTTAGTTTGGTCTTTGGTGCTGAGGCGGTCATTCCTGCAGAAGTAAGGGTACCCACCCACAGGTACGGCTGCACAACAGAAGAAGGAAACCAAGTGGAAATGGCAAACAGTTTAGACACCATAGACGAGCTTAGAACTGACGCTCAGATCAGAATGGCCTCCTACAGACAGACTGTCGCCAGAAGCTACAACAAGAATGTTAAAGTCAGGCTTCTACAGGAAGGAGACCTGGTCCTCAGGAAAGTATTCCAGAACACCAGAAACCAACAAGTAGGGAAATTTGCTTACAATTGGGAGAGGCCCTACCAGGTGGAGAAAGTAGTTGGAAACGGAGCATATCAGCTCATGACCATGGAAGGAGAGATCATCCAGAAGCCTTGGAACATAATACACTTAAAAAAATACTTCTTCTAAGTAAAATTCACCAATAGCAAGGGCCGTTGTCGCCAGAGCTAAGGCATTCAATCTGCCAGGTACGACTCCACCAGAACCAAGGTTCAATTTCACTTATCATTTCTTTTAAGCCTACTCCGTTTACAAAGTCTTCTTTTTTTAAAAAAAAACTCATCTTATTTTCATATCTCAAAAATCGATTATCATGAAAGTTAAAGGGAAATCTGTGTTTTCAAATCCAACCATTTTTGAATCTCCTTTCCTTTTATGTATTTCTTAAAATTCTAAAGCTCTTCTTACATGTTTTCCTCTTATTCTTTCTTTATACCATTAAACTAAATTTCCTTTTTACAATCTCATTTTATCTTCAAGACAAAATTAACAATTAATCTGGTGGAGCGTATAACTCCCACAGAAGGCGCGCGTCTTGTGCTGAATGCCTACAACCAGGGCAATACAAGTCCCCTGCGCCACTCAGCACCCACGCAAAGCGTGGCACCTCTGACTGAGTGGGCATACTAAATCCCAGGCCACCAACCATCAGGGTCGACCATACGGACAAAGGCATGCATACAAACAGCTGACAGCAACCAAACAAACAAAACAAACACCACAAATAAACAAAACGAGTACCATAGAAACAAGTCTAAACGATTCTGCTCCCTTGAGCAGAAAAAAGGTTTCAGGCACTCTGCTCCCCTGAGCAGAGTGAAAATTCAGAACATAACAAATTTTTAACAAAATATTTTTTGTTTTCGCCGCACAGGGCCAGAGTAGACAAAAGAAAAGAAGGCTAAACAGCCTAGACATCATTTTCCGGGGGAAGAGAGGCGAGGGGCACCACCACAGCAGCATCTTCAGCGGTCACCATAGGACCAGGCGTCTCTTGGACTGCTGGAGGGGAAGAAACCGACTCCTCCACTGCTTCCCCTTCACCATCAGCCAGCACCTCCAGATCGAAGCCATGGGGAAACTCCACCTGCATTCTCTCCTTCAGAGCAGCCAAATCCCAGTGCACATGCTTCCCCTGGGCGTGAGCTTCAACCATCTGGATCTCAGTGCTTAGGGCTGACCAGCTGAGAGCACCGACCATTTGCTCCTGCAAAGCTGCCACTTTCCCCTGAAGATCAGAGTTGGCATCTTGGACTTTGGCAAGCTCCGCCTTCACCCCTGCTGCAGCCTCCTCCCGTTGCTTCTCCTCTTCAGCAAGTCTCCCCCTGACTTGGTCCAGCTCCCCCCTCAGCTCAACGGTCTCCTCCTTAGCTGCCTTAGCCTCCTCCTCAAGCTCCATAACCTTCTCCTTGGCCTGGGCAGCCTCTTCCATCAGACGAGCATTGTCCGCCTGGAGACAGCTCCCCAATTCTAGGAGATGCGATATGCGGGCCTTCACATAGATAGCCAGCTGAAGAGTCTGAATAAAACGACAGCAATCAGCAATGCAACTCGAAGCTGGAGCCAAAAAAAAAAAAAAAAAAACAGAATTACCTCGAAACCATGGGCAACGATGTGGGACGCGGTCTCCATTAGAGGATCTTTGGCCATCACAGCCTCAGAACCTGGAAAGAGAAACTGGTCTAGGGCAGAGAGGTCTTCCAGGTTCCTGATGACCCCAAAATTCCGGGGAAAGGTCATCGTGATTTCGTCAGAGCTGCACCCAGCCGAATGAGGAGCAGAAGGCTGAGGAGAATCAGGCACCTGGATCACATGTGGTTTCTCCGCCGAGTCTGCCTGAGTGGAAGGAGAGGAGCTGCGTTTTCTCTTCGAACTGGTCGAAGGAGCAGGAGAGGAGCTAGTAACCTTCCGGGATGAAGAGCGAGTAGCCATGCTCTTTCTCCTAACCCGATCCAGGGTCATGGGAACCCTGGCACTACCTGAGAGAAGCAAATATACCACATGAACCACAAAAAAAAAGGGGGAAGACAAAGCAAGAATCTACTCAGCAATTCTCACCAGAAGACATCGTGTCGTCAAAAGGGGAACAAGCACCGCCGGCAGAGGGAACAAACAGATTGTTGAAAGAGAGCTGCTCGGAACTTAAGTCAGAGAGTTTGGCAGCAAGATCGATGATCGGAGTTACTCCCTCCGGCTGTTGAAGACCTACAGCACGAAACCAATAAGAACCATAAGTGTGCGAGGAACCAAAAAGCTAGTGATACGATGAATACCTGCAACAGGCGCCCATTGAGAAAAGAGATAATCACAGGAGGGAGAGAGAAAATCAGCCTTCACAAAGATGAATCCCTTGAACCACCCCGCATCAGGAGGGTTAGGAGGGAAGATTATGCCAGGGAAGTTTTTATCCTTGACGCGCATCGTCACCTGACCATTACCCAGGGGCCTTACCTGGAATATGGCACAGATGTCGAGTAACGAAAAGTCCTTCTGGTGGCGACGATTGAGGACACAGAAGGATAGCAGCACCCTCCAAGTGTGAGGGGCGAGCTGGCATGGGGCAAGCTTGTAGTGGGTTAAGAGCTGCTGAACAATTGGGGGAAAGGGAAAGCGAAGGCCCAAGAGGAAGGGGTAAGCATACATGCAGACCCACCCAGGAAGGATGAAATCCGCCTGCTGACCCGAGGTGGGAAGATGAATCTCAACCCCCTCATCGAAGCCAAAAACCCCCCTGACAAAGGAAGGGTCCGAATCGGCGAAGAAGGAGTCGCAGGAATGAGTTTTGCCTAATTTATTAGAGGGAGAAAAAGCCATCGCCGGCAGCGATGGAGCAGGAACTGATGATTTGCCCCGGACCGATTTAGATGCCATGGAAAGAAAAAGAAAATAACAAACGAAGACGGAGGATCACCTGAGCAAAACGGGAGTGTGAAGTGCGGTGATAGCAAACGATGAAGAATGGAGAAGCAGGATGATTTGAATTTTGAAAGAGGATTCGGAGATGTGAATGAAGTGGGAAGGAGGATAGTAAATGAGAAGGAAGATAGAAGTAGGTAGAGTAAAGAGAGTAAGAAGTATGGGGAAACGCAAGTAATAATGAGGGGGAAGTCATCATGAGGAAGGAGAAGAGCCAATTAGGAAAACGAGAAGTGACAGACTCAAAAACAAACTCTATAGAAGAAAATCGTCATCAGAATCAAAACGCCAAAATACAAACGGAAATTCCCGCCTAAGATGAGCTTAGTCGGAAATTTGGGGGCATTTGTTTGGGATAAAATCCGCACCCTCGGATATGACGTGGAAATTCTCCGAGTCAAAAGTCAAAGTCAACGAGTCAAAGAATCGACAAGGAAAGTCACGAGATAATACACGGGAAGTCCAAAGTCGTAGGTCAACTGAAGAAAGTTAACGAAGCAAAACCCAACAACGATATTGGGCCTAAAAGCATCCAAGCTCCAAGATGGGCCGAAGACAGCCAGACTTTAAGAAACCCTACCCTAAGCATAAAGACCCGGTCCAATAACCAACCTCCTACATTCAAGGGCAGTGCCACCAGAGCTGGAGGAAAATCAGGAGAGGAAGAGGGCGACGGTTAAGGGAGAGGGAGGAAAAAGCGCGACAGAGGAGTATAAGGAGGGGGGACAGTCAATCTTCAACGACAAGTCATTGGAAGCCAGCATACTAGAAAAATCTCTCATAGCATAATATCGTCAAAATATTTGTATTATCACTCGTACTTCATTCCGTTCATTCATAGTAGAAGTTTGACGGGATTCCGATTCCCCCCGCGGTTTTTCCCACATTTGGGTTTCCGCGTCACCAAAACTCGAGTCCCTTTACCTCCTTTCATTACGTTTTCCTTCGCTAGATTCGATTCATTTCGTTAACTCGTGTAGGACTGACCCGATCACTTTAACCTGCAAACTCAATCTCAACCCGGTAAAATTTTACCAAAACAAGCACCTAACACATTATCAGACTATCAATTCCCAATCTCCTCAAGAAGGCAATGTCAATGTCCTCTGTAGTAGTTTTCTGGTTCGATTGTCTCTTAATCCTGATTCTTATTCCGCGCCTGATTGCGCTGTCTCTAAATGGCATAGTAGCATATATGCATTGAGTATAGCGACTAGGCCATTTAATGCCCTTATTTGTTATAGCATTGATGATATCCGTGGCCACCAGTCGAGTATTGTATCTCCTGCGAATGCTGTAGTCACAGATAGATAAAGAACAAGTGCTCTGCCGATTCAGTAGCATTCCACAGCTGCAGCCATTTGAGCCAGATTTTGTCCGCTTTCTCATAAATTCAGTGGACAAGTTTTGCCACTGCTTCTATGTTCCATTCTGTAGCCTCTTTTATGCCTAGACTGCCTTCGGTATTTGGTAGAGTAACTGTATGTATCCTAAGCTACCAAAGACACCAATGTATACCCAGCTACCATATCATCCCAAAGAAAATTCCGGCAAACAGCTTCGACTCTTTTGATTACGTATTTAATCTAATACCGAGTCTGTTGTAATATGGGATGTTACGATATATCGATTAATATCGTGTTTTAAGTGGGCTTAAAATCGTCAAATTAAGAGAAATATGCTATTTTGGTCGCTCCCTAAGGGATGATATTAGGACATGACCGTGTCCCAAGTGTACAAAATTGGTTTCCTACTGGTTGTTGCCTACATGGTCATGTCCATTTTGGACATGACCATGTCGCTTATGGTCGACACGGCCGTGTCGGTTTGAACACGACCATGTCAGCTCTATTTTGCGCGGTTTGTTCTCTTGTTTTGGCGGTTGATTTGGTTGATTTTGAGGGAACCAACGTATCATTCCCTAAAGTCTAAGTTCATATATATGTGTAGACACCCGCATTTTGACTGCCACGTGTCTATGGTAGTCTCCGAAAAACACCCGATGATGATTGGACGTCAACGTGACTAGTATACTCGGACTTGGACTCGAAATTCATAATATCCGACATGGACTTTTAGCGGAGTAAAAATCCCACAAAACAGACCTCAAACTCAGGCCCAGCGGATCGTTCCGAGTCAAATAAGACTAATTTGGGCCAAAACCGACACCAAGAATATTTCCCGTCTTTTCCCGACCGGGTCAAAGCCCGGTCAAAGGCAAAACCGTCTCAAAAACCAGCTGAGTTCAAGTGAGCGCACAAATTCGAATTCAAAAATCAAGTCAAAACAAGCAAGATTTTCTTGCCTTATTTATCTCAACCACGTTGATCCACTCGATCGAGTGGATTGCCCACTCGGTCGAGTGGAGCGTCTTTTGCTGGATCATGACCCGCCCAAATAGGCACTCGATCGAGTGCACTAGGGCCACTCGATCGAGTGCCCCTAGGTCGTGGCAAAATGCCTATAAATACCGACATCCCCCATGCATTTTCAGAACTTTTACACTTCTTTTTGGCACCTTCAACCCTACACTTTTCAGCCATCTTTGCCCTACTACAACTCTACATACCTATACTACAAACCCCAAGCAAAACACACCATTTCCGAGCCTCTATACCTCGGAAATCGACACACACACACATACACATCCATATACACCATAACTCACATACGTACTCGATACTCCTTAGCATCGTCGCTGTTCACGAGCCTATTTCCGAGTCCCATACTAGCATGTATGTTGAGGGTGTCTTAAACCTCGTTCTAATCTCTTTTATCTCGCTTTATTTCCATTTATTCATCATATTTTTCGTGTTATAATCGTAATTGTCACAACGTTAACGCTAGCACTTTTTTTGCATCTTTTACATTTTCGTTTTATATCTTTTTATCGTCATTACATTATTAATACCGTGTATATATAAAGCTAGTATCAAATTTTGGTTTAAAATCCGTTTGACTACGATGTTTGCCTAAGATCCGTTTAATCCCTTTACGAGCAACGACGGAGGTGGAGCCCTTTCGAGGAGCCCCGCCCCAATGTACTCAAGGGCGTAACGCGATCGCAAACGGTCGTAGTTGAACGAATTTCATTCCATTTCCATAATTGGTTCGAGACCCGTTGACACGAATACCGACATCACATAACCCGAAAGGGTTAGTTTCGATGTCGTGACGTAGAGGGAGGCATCTCGTTACTAATTCAAAGTTTCGTAATCTAACACAAGCATTTTTTCATAAAAACTCCGGTGACGGTATTATAATCGTTCATACACGATTATAGTACTGGAGGCCGAGTCGAATACAAATCGTGCGATATTTGTATTTGACTTGGCCGATCATCGATTTCAAGTCATAAAATCGAGCAAATCACTACTCGTACAGGGGGCACTCGACCGAGTGCCATAGGCCACTCGATCGAGTTGCACCCCAAAAACAGGGCAGTAGCCCCATTAATGATGCACTCGACCGAGTGTCATAAGGCACTCGATCGAGTAACCCCCCAAAATATGGGCAGTAGCCACGTTAATGGCGCGCTCGGTCGAGTCAATCAATGACTCGGTCGAGTGGGTCTGGCAACTCAGAAACCCGAGGGCTTGGACACATATTCCGAGCCCCGTCCTTATCGACTTTAGACCATTGACCGACCCTTCATCATTTTTCAAAACGCTACACATGACATAACACGTAGAACGACTTTGACCACTTTACATGATAAGTCGGGACAAGACTACGGAATGTGAGACTAGGCTAGCAATACGCCGCAATCTCATATTTCCGTCCTTCGCTTAATACGCGACATAATACGTATTTAAGCGGGGTAGTCCATCTACATATTTCACGGTCTAGCTTTCATACGGGTCCGTTTTCACCTTTACGTTGTTTTGTTTATGTCGTATTGTGAAATCCGGGTTGTATTTCCGCCCGTGTAGCTTGTACGCTTTTTACTTCCTTTTTCGAGCTTTATTTATTACTTGCTTTTACGCTTTATAAATGAACCTCGCATGCTAACTCAACTTGACCATAATTAGATGCATTAAATGACGTAGTTAACGCAAAATTCGCATGTTTAGACAAAACGTTGTTTGCATATCATTTCATTATTTTACTAGCGCGTGTATCATGAACACGAACGATGTCTTAGTAGAGGCCGCCATGTGCGGGCGGGGTTGGGTGTCCTTAGTGGGCTTCCCAACACGTACCCTCACCCCTTACTCAGAACCTTTGGTTTCCGGATGTCCGAAACCCTTGGCGAACGAGAGTCATTCTTTACACGATTACCGGTGTAGATGGTATCGGTATCGCAATGCAAAGGGACGAGCCCCATAAACTCTGAAATCGGAGTGGGCTTACTTTGTGTATAGCCCATGACGACATAGAGTGGGCTCGTATGGTTCCGAATAACCACAAAATTCGGTGGCGACTCCATTTTGACTTAAATTTCGAACCCGAGAACAATCTTACCACGAGATTCATTCGCCTACCCAAACCCGCGCTTCGCCGCGTCGGGGTGGACCTACGTCATGTCCACAATTTGGCGACTCCGCTGGGGACACCTGATGTACCACATGTCATCGGGGTTCCTAGGGTGAGACTCGAAGAGAAATCGTTCGTAGATTAGTGTGCGCGCGTTAGTTTAATGATTCATGCATAACCCATTTTTGCCCGGGCCGGTTACTTGTGACCGACGTCCCACTATACCGCGGTGCATTCCTACATGGGTGCGCTAAAAACATCGATGGTGGAACTCGTCTCGGTTTTGCGGCATGTTCTAAGACCAACTCGGCTTAGGGAGTCCGTCCATCACATGAGAAAGCCATCGTTGTTGGTATAGACCCTATTTTGACCGACCGAGACTTAGCGTAAAGCATACATGAGCGTCGTTATAATGCTTGTTTGACTACGTGCTACTTGGTTTCCGTGTCATTTTTCAAAAACCGTCATTTCAAAAATGCATCTTTCCAAAAATACCCACCTTTTCGAAAAAAACCCCGAAATACTGTCCATTTCGGGACCCGTCATTCTAAAACGCCCAATTTTGAAAAAACCGAAATGCTGCCCATTTCGGGACTCACCTTTTCAAAATACCCAATTTTCGAAACTCGGAATGCCGCCGAAATTTAGGATCAACGATTTGACTCAAAATATCCTTTTCTATAGTCGGCATGCTGTCCGTTTTAATTCTCGAATTTTCACTCCCACCTTGATTTTCGGAATTTTTTCCTTTTCAAAATTCTAATCTCGGTTTTCGAAATTCCGTTTTCAGTTTTCACAACTTTCGGAAATTCGTTCATTTTGCATTCGAATCTCAACTTTCAAACTTTCCTAAAAATAAACCTTCCTTATTATAGGACCTACCGTCTATCCATGTGTCGGGTCTTTGCATAGTACGTAGAGGGTTTATAGCGTCGAAACTCCGTCGATCTTATATCACGAGTTTCCCCCCTTTCCCAAGTCCGCCTTATCTGTCAAGGCACGACCAACCCGCGTAGGGCATACCCCTACAAAGGAAGGTCCGTCCATACACTCGAGTCAAAAGTCTGGGGAGTAATCTCACGTGGACCTTCCTTCGAACGGGACTAGGCCCACCAGGCTGAAATCCTAAGGAAGTCCTACCACCCACGAGTCATCCGTCTAGATGTCTTTCTCGAGTCTTTTCCACTCAGTCCTTTCTTTTTGGGTCGCTCGGGATGTACTGTTTCCTTTGATTCCAAGACTGGGTTCGGTTTCTGATTACGTGGTGTTCTTACAGACAGGCCACCATCAACCAGACACACTCGCAGGATGGAAACTGCCTTAGCTGAACTGAAAGCCTCCGTTGATTCCATGATCGAGAAACAGGCCGACATCGATGCCCAACTGAATGAAATGAGGGCTGGGCAAGTTGCTATCGTCACTCGATTAGCCTCGGTGGAGCACAGGACTCCTACTACCGGAACTACCGGGCCTTTAGCTGAACTGGTTAGCTCGGTCCGCCGACTGGAAGAACAAGTGCATTTAACTGGGAATAACAACATTCACCGGAAAAACAGTCGGGAGTATAACCCGCTAAGTGACAGGCTGCCTGCAAACCTGAACCTCACCGGTTTGCCTATGTTCGAAGGGACTGAAGACCCGTTACTACATGTACGGGCCTTCAAGGAGTTCATGGACATCAAAGGGGTGGACTCTACCATGTTCAAGAACCTCTTTGCTGCGTCTCTTGAAAAGCACCCTCGGGCCTGGTACTACAGGCTAGACCCGAAGAAATACCCTATATGGGATGATGTGGCCACCGAGTTCGCTCGGAACTATGCTGACAACACCGAGATCCAAACCACAATGAGATCTCTGGAAGTTATGGCCCAAGAGCCGAAAGAAGGTTTTACCAAATACCTTCAACGCTGGAGGGCTGAGAGCGTGAAACTGGTCGATAAGCCCAGTGAGAAAACTTTAGTGGAGGCCTTTGTTAAGAACCTCCTCCCATCCTACCGGGTTCACCTCCGATATGCCGTCATACCCAATTTCACTACCCTTACTGAAATGGGTATGAGGATTGAAGACGATCTGAGACTGGAAGGCCTCACTAAGGCCGCTGCTAAGGGTTACCAAGGGGCTTCTTCCTCCACAACCAAGCCTCAAGCTGCAACCCGCAGCATTTTCGACCCGGTTAATCTACTAGATGCCCCGTCCAAGAGGAACACCCCACCTCGGGTTTTCACTGATATAGGTACGACCTATACTTATGCCTTACAAAGGCTGTCCTCAAAAGGCCTAATCCAACCGATAGGCCCAACTCCTGAAGTTCCGGTTGAGCGACGCTCCAAGAACTACAATGCTCAAGCCTATTGCCAATACCATCGAGGCAATGGGCATGATACCGAGAAGTGCTGGAAGCTGAAGCACTTGATTCAAGACCTGATTGAAAGCGGTAAAATCCCGCTACCCGGAGATAAGCCCAGTAACAAGGAGAATCCTTTCAGCTCCCACGCCATCTTTACCGGGGAGGTGATTGATTGTTCTCACCTTATCTCTCCATTCATCCCGCAAGTGAACGGGATCTGGTTCGATGACGAAGATGATGTCTACCTCACGAAAGGGGAAGCTGTCCCCATCACCGCCGAGGAGATTCGAAAGACTAAATCTCGAGTCATGACCAGTAACCACCTTGGCCGTCCCTCTCAAGCCACTAGCTCTAGGGACGCCCCTATCCCGACAACCGTCATTACGGAAGTCGCCTATGAAGAGCTAACTGCTGAAACGGCTCTTGTGAAACAATTGAAGAAGACTCGAGTTGACCTCACTATATGGCAACTCCTGGTTAGCTCTCAAGAACATCGGGAAGCACTCACAAAGGCTCTCGATCAAATCAAGGTTGACTCTTTGGTTACCCCCGCTGAGATGGTAGCCACGATCTTGCCCCACTTAAAGGGCAAGGCTAAGGAAGAAGGACCGGTAATCACTTTCTCCGAGGCCGACCTACCACCATTCGGGGCCGCCCATAACCTGGCCCTCTACATCACGGTGGTCTGCCGAGGAAAATACCTTCCCATGACCCTAGTTGATGACGGGTCTGCTGTGAACGTTCTTCCTCTAAGGGCCGCAAAAGCTCTCGGCATTACCGAGGCTGACTATGTTCCGACTGCTCAGACCATCCAAGCCTTCGATGGGAGCCCAAAGTCGGTAGCTGGGGCCGCGAAACTAACCATTATCACTAGCCCGATAGAAAAGGAGCTCGAGTTTCAGGTAATCGACGTCACCTCATCGTTCAACTTGCTCCTGGGTAGGCCTTGGATCCACGCGGTCAAGGCGGTGTCCTCTACCCTCCACCGGAAGATTAAGATGCCTCTGCTTAACGATGTCATCACTTTAGAGGCAACACCAATGACTGTGGCTAGCTGTAACGCCACAGGACGCACGGACCTCTGGGGGTTCGATTTTGTGGGGATGATCGAGGAAGAGTACCTCTTTAGGCCTTACTTCACTACGAGTATCGACATGATGCTCCAAAACCTAGGATACTTTCCGGGGGCTACCTCTCGACCCGATCTTCCAGCTGGGAAGATCATCGAGGTTCTCAAAGACGAAGAATCTCACTTTGGTCTCGGTTATGACATCACCCCCGACAATGTTGTCCGAGCAGGGATCGAAAAGGCCTGCAACATCCTTAAGGGTATCTACTTAAGCCCTTATAGCCCACGGTTGGCTGACTACTTTGTCACACCGGTGTTTGGGGCTGTTCAGGTTGGTCTATACCAACCCAATGCTATGCAGCTCGGGACCCACTTGGCCCGGGACTGCAACTACATTCCGGATGATGTGTTCGCCCTCATCCAGTCTAACGGAGCTGAAGATGCTGAGCCCGCACTAGGGCTACTATTTGGGGAAGACACCGTAGCCCCAACTCCAAAGGAAGACCTGGTCAACCTGATTCTCCGCAGCAACAGGTTTGACCCGACCAAGCTGATCTCGGATGTTGGTTCCGAGACGGGAAACAGGGCCTGGAGGAAGACTGTCAAGTGGACTGACGGTCAGGGAAGGATCTACAAGCTGGTCACCGGAGAGGGAGACATGCCTGAGTCCGAGTCGGAGTCTGAGTCTGAGTCTGAGGTCGAGTCTAGGGAAGTCGGTACTAGAGTCACTCCTGTAACCCCTCTCCCTTTTATTATTCCTGCTGCTGGCACTTCGGGGTCTGTCCCGAGTGCCCTACCTATCCCGCCACTGACCAATGATCAGATGGCTGCTCTCTTTGAGCTGTTCTCCAAATTTTCAATCAATAATAACAACCGTTCTGCTTACGACTTGTCTCTTTCAAATTCTGCTTTAAAAAATGTTTTATGCTATGACATTGAGAAACCAGACGAACAGGTACCCTTACCTCCGCATTTGATCGAGCAACTAGAGCAAAGGGAGTCCCGAAACCCGGTGATCGAAGAAACCGAGTCCATAAATGTGGGAACAACCTTAGAGCCTCAGACACTTAAGATAGGGTTATCCTTAGATCCCGAGGAGAAACAACAATTCATAAGCCTCCTCCAAGAGTTCAAAGATGTCTTCGCATGGTCCTACAAGGACATGCCGGGGATAGACTGGGAAATAGCCGAGCACCACATACCAATCAAAGACGGGTGCAAACCGGTCAAACAGAAGCTTCGTCGGATGAGGCCCGAGTGGTCTCTCAAGGTAAAAGAAGAAGTCGACAAACAATTCAAAGCCGGCTTCATACAAGTGTCCGAGTATCTGGACTGGGTGGCAAACATCGTGCCGGTTCCTAAAAAAGACGGTAAGGTGCGGGTATGTGTAGATTTTCGGGATCTTAACAAAGCAAGCCCGAAAGATGATTTTCCGTTACCACACATCGACATACTGGTGGATAACACGGCCGATCATGCCCTTCTATCATTCATGGACGGGTATGCCGGGTATAATCAGATCAAGATGGCGGAAGAAGACATGAGTAAGACTACCTTCACCACACCTTGGGGTACTTACTGCTATACCGTCATGCCTTTCGGTCTCATTAATGCCGGGGCCACATATCAAAGGACTGCTACCACTTTACTACACGACATGATGCATAAAGAGGTAGAAGTTTATGTAGACGACATGATCGTCAAATCCAAAGAACGGGACGGTCACATCACCGCCCTAAGAAAATTCTTCACCCGATTGCGCAGATACAACATGAGGTTAAACCCTCAAAAGTGCAGTTTCGGGGTAACATCAGGCAAATTACTGGGTCATATCGTTAGCCAACGAGGTATCGAAGTCGATCCAGCTAAAATCAAAGCCATTACCGAGATGCAACCTCCTAAAACCGAAAAAGAAATAAGGGGATTCCTCGGGAAAGTCCAGTACATCAGTCGGTTCATTTCCAAGTTAACCATGGTGTGTGAACCAATTTTCAAGAAACTGAAAGTAGGAGAACGGGTACTATGGGATGACAAGTGCCAAACCGCTTTCGACAAAATCAAAGAAATTCTGTCTACACCGCCAGTCTTAATGCCACCTCAACCCGGTTTGCCTCTGTCGTTATACCTAACGATGACCGAGACAGCCATGGGGGCTATGCTGGCTCAGACAGTTGACTCCGAAGAAAGAGCCATTTACTACATCAGCAAGAAGTTTTTATAGTATGAGTGCAAATATACCATGCTCGAAAAGACGTGCTTGGCTCTAGTCTGGGCCACCAAGAAACTCCGACATTATATGCTCAGTCACGAGGTCCATGTGCTATCCAAGATGGACCCCATCAAATACATCTTCGAAAAGCCCGTTCTCAACGGCCGAATCTCTAGATGGAGTCTAATGTTGGCAGAGTTCGACTTAAAGTTTGTGCCGTTAAAGGCTATTAAAGGTCGAGTAGTAGCTGAATTTCTCGCCGATAGCCCGATAACCGAAGAAGGACACACCGACACTTGGTCCTTCCCGGACGAAGATATTTTCCATACTGATACTGAAACATGGGATTTATACTTCGACGGTGCATCTAATTTTCGAGGGTTCGGGGTTGGGATCCTCCTAATTTCACCAAAAGGGGAACATACTCCCGTCTCCATCAAACTGGACTTTGATGTTACCAATAATGCCGCAGAGTACGAAGCATGCATTTACGGGCTACAAGCCGCCGCCAATCTGGGGATTACAAATCTCCGGGTACATGGTGATTCATCCTTGGTCATTAACCAAGCACTTCAAAAATGGAAAACTCGAAATGCTAATCTCGTGGCCTACCAGGCACGAGTACGGGATCTCGAGAAACAATTCCAAAAGGTAGAATACATATATCTGCCCCGGGAAGAAAATCAGTTCGCAGATGCACTCTCAAAATTGGCATCTTTACTAAATATTCCCGACCATGTGACCAGTATGCCAATTTGCGTCGAAAGACGGTCTGAGCCGGCATACATTTGCGACATTGAAGACATCGAAATAACCGATCCCGAACCGTGGTACCAAGCCGTGTTAACGTACCTAACAAACGGAGAATATCCTCCCGGGACGGAAGGTCGAGCCAAGAAAGCCTTACGGAGGCTAGCCACTCAGTTCATCCGCACCGACGACGGACAACTATATAAAAAGACGGCACAGGGGGCTCTTCTCCTTTGTGTTGACAAGTATAAGGCTGAAAAGGTTATGGCCGAAGTACATGATGGTGAGAACGGCCCACACATGAATGCCCACATGCTGATCCGGAAAATCATGAGGCTCGGTTATTACTGGAATACCATGGAAGCTGATTGCCGGTCGTATGTCAAACATTGTCATAACTGTCAAATCTTTGGCAATGTGCAACATATGCCGTCATCACTACTCTATACCATGACGTCACCATGGCCATTCTCGACATGGGGTATCGACATAATCGGGAAAATAAATCCCTCGGGTACCGGTGGGCATTGCTTCATTTTGGTAGCTATCGACTATTTCACCAAATGGGTCGAAGCTGAACCATATCGCATTCTCACTGCCAAGCATGTCGCCAAGTTTATCCAAAACAAGATAATATGTCGATACGGGATTCCCGCTGAATTTATCAGTGATCACGGGACTCATTTTCAAGCCAAGACCGCGGCCCTACTGACCAAATATAAAATCCAAAGGCATACTTCTTCGCCTTACCGTCCCCAAACAAATGGAGCAGTAGAGGCGGCTAATAAAACAATTGTCACCATACTCAAAAAGATGGCTGACAATTACCGGGACTGGCCCGACAAAATACCTTTTGTCCTATGGGGATATCGAACGTCAATTCGCACCGCAACCGGGGCGACACCATATTACCTAACCTACGGGATGGAGGCAGTCCAACCAGTTGAACTGGAGGTACCATCCCTCAGAATTCTACTAGAAAGCCAAGTACCCGAAGCTGACTGGGTTCGAGCACGGTATGACTCGTTGGTTCTACTAGACGAACGACGAAATCGCGCCCTCAATAATATCCAAATCTACCAGAAGAGGATCCAACGGGCTTTCAACAAAAGGGTAAGACCCAGAAATATTAAGGAAGGTGATCTAGTCCTTAAGTCTATTCGGGCTCTACTACCGGTTGACCCAAGGGGAAAATTCAAACCCAATTGGGCTGGGCCATACCTGGTGAAGAAAATCCTATCAGGGGGAGCAGTGATGCTGACGGACCTGGACGGGAACGAGTTTGTCAGCCCAACCAACCTGGACCAGCTGAAGCGCTACTACCCTTAGCCATTTCTCAATGTCATTAGCAAATTTTATCAAAATCATTTTTTTTACAAAAAGCAAGTCAATGAGCTAGGATTACTTATTCTACTGTCATAAACATCTTGAACCAATAGTCTTGGTGTAATTCGAGATTGCAAATTTCCTAAGCTTGAACTATGTTTGGTTTGATTCTGCTAATCGCGGATACGTAGGCAACCCCTCAAAAGGGTACAACCAATGCAATCGAGAAAAGACAGGAGCGGTTTAATAATAAACTTCTTTATTAATTCAAAAAAATCCCGATGAACTCGGAAATTACAAAGTGCAGGAATTCAAAAAAAATATAATACAAAAAGGGCACACAATAAAAATAATAATAATACTTAAATAATAATAAAGCTAAAGGACTCGGCATTTAGGGCATCTTGCCCTTCCCTTTGTCCTTAGCCTCCTTAGTCGTCCACTGACGACGACGTGGAGGGGAGCGCTCCCGAATCACTACGGGAACCTCTCTAGCTCGGGCTCGAGTGTTTGAGCCCGACTCCCCTGTCATATCAATGGGCCCAAGTCGAGCCCTGACGGGCTCAGGGAGCCGGTCACGAGGACCAAGTCGGTCCCGGACTGCCAACCTCGGCCCAAGTCGTCGTTCCAAGTCGGTCTGCCCTCGAGTGCTGCTAGAACCGACTTCCTTAGATCGAGTCTTAGTTTGTGACTTAAGACCCGATTCTCCTCGGACTGTGGTCTCAGGGATGTGTTCCTCGGTGAAGAAATCCCTGTTATCCTTCGCCGACTCACGTTGAACCAATTCGATGGCCTCGTCAACTTTTAAGGCCTTTCGAGCTTCCTCGGACTCTTCAGTAGTCCACTTCTGATAAGCCCGTGATACCCAAGCGGATTGGCAAGGGCTAGGTACCGTCCATGTGGGACGAGTGAACCATCGTTGCAACCAAGTGTCGCACATAGCGTCCGTCAATTGGAGCGGACGCTAATAATGGCTTCCTTCTCAGGGATACGCTGAGATGAACCAAACTGCCTTAGGAGGCGGTCCGGGTAAATATGAACCGTCCAGTCTAGGGACAAGATCGTCAGATATCGGGCTTGGTCCCTCTTCGCCAGTCCGGTCAATTTCGAAAGGAACCACCAAGCGACGGTCCACCTGATCAAAGGACCCCCATGAAACACCAACTCCTCGTCCCAGTAAGCTCGATCAATCCGATGACTCGAGCTTATCTTCTGTCTTCGGGAGCTGATCTGACTACTCCGATAACTGGAAATGCTCGGAGGAGTCTCTATGATTGATAACCGCTCCGACAACAATATCTGAAAAGCATATACAAGCTTAATAAGCAACGGAGCAATTCGCTACAGCCCACTCGATCGAGTGCAAAAGCTGACTCGATCGAGTAAGCCTGTCAAAAACAGGCAGTAGCACCGTACGAGTGTCACTCGGTCGAGTGACAAGTCCACTCGATCGAGTGACTTACGTGAATCGGAAAATTCGCGCGAAACGTGAAAAAAAAAAAAAAAAAAAAAAAAAAAAAAAAACCGAGGTGCATACTTGAAGAAAACGGGTACTCCCCATCAGCGGTCGAGTTGGGTCGAGCCGTCTAGCGTCCAGACCCGTAATAATCTCCCCAGTGGCCAGCCAAGCAGGGCTATGACCAGTCTCCATCTGGTCACCCACTCCGATCAGCCTGATCTGACCCATGCACAAGTCAAGGTCCATCAGCCCTTCGAACACGTAGCAGTGCAGCATGCAAAAGGCAAATGCCCTACGCCTATGAGCAGGGGTAGCCCTTACATCTCGAGGGTTCATGAACTTATCGGCAAGGTCGAATAGGGAGACGTTATCTCCCTGCACCATTCGGTTCGTCTCAGCATGAGACAGACCCAAAAACTCCCTTAACCGCCTCCTTGGATCCGGGTAGAACGGAGGGATAGCTGGCTGGGCAGTAAGGCTCCAACCACCAATAGCAGTAATCTCCTCGGGCAAAGGGCATATCTCTCCCCGCGGGAACACAAATACGTGATGGGTAGTGTCCCAGAGCGACAGGCAGGCGTCCAGGAAGTGCGAGTCGACTACCAGACGCTGGAAAGGGAATAAATTAACTATCCCCATCTGGGTCAGCCGAACCTTATCCTCGTCCCGGAAGTACTGGGACCAGGCGAGCAGCATGGCGGTCAAATGGTTGATGCCCATGACAAAATTTCTAAAAGTTTTCTCGAAAGCCTACAAGATTTTGAGAAGGGAGAAGGAGAACTTGAGTTGTGATGCAGAAACTGAAGCAGGGATCTCTCATATTTATAATGGAGAAACCTAACAGAAACCTAACTGCTACTGCCTCCTCATCCAACTGGGCCCTATGCGCGCGCAGGCCTGATTTCAAAACTTGAACCCAGAATAGGAATCAAGTTGTCCCGAGCTTTCCTAAAGATTTTCTAAAAATTTCTTCGCGTCAAAATTTTTGCCTTTCCAAAATTTTCAATCTTTTTTCTCCCCAGCGAGAGTCCACATTTTACCTGCATGTTACATACAAGTTGTTATGTTTCAGCATACAGGTACACCCCAGACTTCAGAAGCAAGTCCCCGCGAAGCTATTTGAATTCCCCAACGGAGTCAGCTTTTCCCCGATGTGCTACATCCAAAGTGCGATGTGTCGGCATACGGGTACACCTACTCCCCAAAAGAGGCAGGCTTTACTCCCCACGGAGCATTACCATTAACTCAAATACGACTCAAGGCTACAGAAACAAGCCCGTGCAGCTCCTATACTTCCCCAGCAGAACGCCCGAGGCGGCATTCTCCACATGCAAGCACGCCCCAGGACATGTGTCTGGCACAGGTATGATTTCTATCTTATGGCTGGCGAGCCCTTTCACGCGAGTCTGCTGGACTATAAACGACCCGATCGGAAGTCTACCAGGTCTTAGCGGGCTTGGTAGCTACTCTGACTTTCGCCTTGGCCAAGCCTCAGTCAGAGTGGGGGCTCTGTAGACACCCGCATTTTGACTGCCACGTGTCTATGGTAGTCTCCGAAAAACACCCGATGATGATTGGACGTCAACGTGACTAGTATACTCGGACTTGGACTCGAAATTCATAATATCCGACATGGACTTTTAGCGGAGTAAAAATCCCACAAAACAGACCTCAAATTCAGGCCCAACGGATCGTTCCGAGTCAAATAAGACTAATTTGGGCCAAAACCGACACCAAGAATATTTCCCGTCTTTTCCCGACCGGGTCAAAGCCCGGTCAAAGGCAAAACCGTCTCAAAAACCAGCTGAGTTCAAGTTAGCGCACAAATTCGAATTCAAAAATCAAGTCAAAACAAGCAAGATTTTCTTGCCTTATTTATCTCAACCACGTTGATCCACTCGATCGAGTGGATTGCCCACTCGGTCGAGTGGAGCGTCTTTTGCTGGATCATGACCCGCCCAAATAGGCACTCGATCGAGTGCACTAGGGCCACTCGATCGAGTGCCCCTAGGTCGTGGCAAAATGCCTATAAATACCGACATCCCCCATGCATTTTCAGAACTTTTACACTTCTTTTTGGCACCTTCAACCCTACACTTTTCAGCCATCTTTGCCCTACTACAACCCTACATACCTATACTACAAACCCCAAGCAAAACACACCATTTCCGAGCCTCTATACCTCGGAAATCGACACACACACACACATACACATCCATATACACCATAACTCACATACGTACTCGATACTCCTTAGCATCGTCGCTGTTCACGAGCCTATTTCCGAGTCCTATACTAGCATGTATGTTGAGGGTGTCTTAAACCTCGTTCTAATCTCTTTTATCTCGCTTTATTTCCATTTATTCATCATATTTTTCGTGTTATAATCGTAATTGTCACAACGTTAACGCTAGCACTTTTTTTGCATCTTTTACATTTTCGTTTTATATCTTTTTATCGTCATTACATTATTAATACCGTGTATATATAAAGCTAGTATCAAATTTCGGTTTAAAATCCGTTTGACTACGATGTTTGCCTAAGATCTGTTTAATCCCTTTACGAGCAACGACGGAGGTGGAGCCCTTTCGAGGAGCCCCGCCCCAATGTACTCAAGGGCGTAACGCGATCGCAAACGGTCGTAGTTGAACGAATTTCATTCCATTTCCATAATTGGTTCGAGACCCGTTGACACGAATACCGACATCACATAACCCGAAAGGGTTAGTTTCGATGTCGTGACGTAGAGGGAGGCATCTCGTTACTAATTCAAAGTTTCGTAATCTAACACAAGCATTTTTTCATAAAAACTCCGGTGACGGTATTATAATCGTTCATACACGATTATAGTACTGGAGGCCGAGTCGAATACAAATCGTGCGATATTTGTATTTGACTTGGCCGATCATCGATTTCAAGTCATAAAATCGAGCAAATCACTACTCGTACAGGGGGCACTCGACCGAGTGCCATAGGCCACTCGATCGAGTTGCACCCCAAAAACAGGGCAGTAGCCCCATTAATGATGCACTCGACCGAGTGTCATAAGGCACTCGATCGAGTAACCCCCCAAAATATGGGCAGTAGCCACGTTAATGGCGCGCTCGGTCGAGTCAATCAATGACTCGGTCGAGTGGGTCTGGCAACTCAGAAACCCGAGGGCATGGACACATATTCCGAGCCCCGTCCTTATCGACTTTAGACCATTGACCGACCCTTCATCATTTTTCAAAACGCTACACATGACATAACACGTAGAACGACTTTGACCACTTTACATGATAAGTCGGGACAAGACTACGGAATGTGAGACTAGGCTAGCAATACGCCGCAATCTCATATTTCCGTCCTTCGCTTAATACGCGACATAATACGTATTTAAGCGGGGTAGTCCATCTACATATTTCACGGTCTAGCTTTCATACGGGTCCGTTTTCACCTTTACGTTGTTTTGTTTATGTCGTATTGTGAAATCCGGGTTGTATTTCCGCCCGTGTAGCTTGTACGCTTTTTACTTCCTTTTTCGAGCTTTATTTATTACTTGCTTTTACGCTTTATAAATGAACCTCGCATGCTAACTCAACTCGACCATAATTAGATGCATTAAATGACGTAGTTAACGCAAAATTCGCATGTTTAGACAAAATGTTGTTTGCATATCATTTCATTATTTTACTAGCGCGCGTATCATGAACACGAACGATGTCTTAGTAGAGGCCGCCATGTGCGGGCGGGGTTGGGTGTCCTTAGTGGGCTTCCCAACACGTACCCTCACCCCTTACTCAGAACCTTTGGTTTCCGGATGTCCGAAACCCTTGGCGAACGAGAGTCATTCTTTACACGATTACCGGTGTAGATGGTATCGGTATCGCAATGCAAAGGGACGAGCCCCATAAACTCTGAAATCGGAGTGGGCTTACTTTGTGTATAGCCCATGACGACATAGAGTGGGCTCGTATGGTTCCGAATAACCACAAAATTCGGTGGCGACTCCATTTTGACTTAAATTTCGAACCCGAGAACAATCTTACCACGAGATTCATTCGCCTACCCAAACCCGCGCTTCACCGCGTCGGGGTGGACCTACGTCATGTCCATAATATGACATGTTTTACATGTATATACTTAGAGTATGCATGTATGCATGGATATACATTCATGTATGTCATGGATTTTGGTGGTTAACATAAGGATATACACAATAACTTAAAAACTGCAAGTTTCAGAAATTCTAAAGTCTAGAATTCTGTAAAATCGTCTTATCCTAGAGAGATTTCGTGATTCTCAAAGTTTGTAGGGTCGAGATACTCTTAAGGAAAGCGTGTTCAACGTGATTCGATTGGGTTCTCAATACCTTTTGTTCCATTTTCAATCTACAAGGTTTACAAAAGCTACAATATTATTATTAAGAGTATCTCCTGATTTTGAAGATGAAGTCCATAAAGAATATGACAACAAAGTTTGGAAAGCAAGTTCAAGGGGGTGGATTTCCGACGTTGGCAAAAGAAGATGCACTTCCTTCTCACTACTTTGAAGGTTGTATACGTGCTTAATTAGTACACCAATGCCAGAGATCGTCGATGATGAAACTCTCGCGGAGATCAACTGATAGACCGTATTTAGTATGGGTCAGAAGCGTCGATTTAGGAGTATATTTGGTGACGTGATAATGATTTTGGGCTTAATTGAGTAAAATTCTCATCTTACGATATTAATTGTAATTGGGAATAATTATGTGATTTAATTGATCATTGGGTTGCCCAATTGAAGCATGAAAGCCCAGAAGAAGCAACGGAACCGACAGTCTCGACAGACTCGCGCTACTCGGAAATTGAAGACGAAATTTAATCGCTTTAGATTCCGTGACAGCTTATTAGTTATTATATTATTTTATTTTATTTTATTACTAGAGTTTGGTAAGTAGTAATAGACTTACCTTAATTATTTACTAGTATTAGACTTAGACTACTATTAATATAGATTATGAGAATCAGTTTTATTTTATTATTGATATTGTAGTTCAACGTAACATTAGACACAAGTTGCACGTTCAACCCTAGATTATGTGTAACTAATTTATCATCTCGGTTCAAGACATTGAAACGCTTAATTATCGATTGTGAGTTTGAAAGTTCTTATCTTTATTCTTGATTATTGATTAATTGCTCAGTTTGATTATACGAATGTTGTTATTGATTTCTAGACTGATCAACTAGTTTTCCAATTTCATCGTCCTATTGTTAGTTTTGTTAATTGAACAGGATTTGTTGATTAACTTGACATGAGTAACATCTAAGACTTAATTATTGAACGAGATTCGTTGATATTAAGACTTAGGAGCAATTATCATAGATTTATAGCACAACTGGATTGTATGTGTTTATTTATCTCTTTATCGAATTCTCTATTTATTAATGCTGCTGTTGAATTAAATCTAGAATTGGATTGTTTAGGTTGTTTAACAGTTAGATCTAATTAAGAACGGGATACGTTTTAATTAGTTATTCGTAAGGAGAATTAGAATCTTCGATTCACGATAAAGTAGTCAGGAGTAATAATTTGAACCGGATTTCGATGATCAATTGAGATTAAGTTGTGGATTTGTTCTTGACCCGAGACCTTTTTAATCATTTGATTTACTTAAAGTTTTCATCTTTATTAGATTTAGTTGTTAGATAATCATCCAAAACCCCCCCTTTCATATTGTTTAATTAATTAGTTATTTATCGTTCTACATTAGTACGCAGTTATAGTTAAACCAATTCTCTGTGGGTTCGACCCTTATTTCTACTATACTATTATTTAGTATTCAGATTTAAGTGATTATAAATAGTAATTTGAGGCATACGACTTTAGACTGTCAAATTTTGGCGCCGTTGCCGGGGAATTGGCGTTAATTATTTTTATGTGTTAGTGTAGAGTTAGTTTTTTATAGTCGTTATTTTTTTTAGAGTCTAGTTTAGTTTTAATTTTTTTTTAGTGTTTTTAGCGAGTTTTAGTTTATCTGATAGATGGCGACTAAATATTTCCCTCAATATGAGCATGAACTGTTTTACAAATATTTTGATAGATTGAGTGAGTATGTCTCTAGATGTCGTCACCGATATCAAATTTGGGAACTCTGTCATGTGGTATACAATGGGTTAAATGATGAAACTTTGATGCATGTTGATTCTTTAAGTGAAGGGAGATTCGTTGATGGACTTAGTTATGAGGAGAAGTGGGAACTTTTCATATACTTGGCTCACGACACTGAAGAATGGGAGTTTGAAAACTCACGTTCTAGGACACCTTCAACGAGTTTCGATAAGAATTTAAACACCCAACATGATTCTCGTATATCCACGGAAGACATGATTAGAGACCTGATTACTGCTCAAATGACCCTTCAAGCTAGTATGGCTCAATTCGGGCAAGAGAACAATGGTAGTATCGAGAACCTTGAGAGTCATTTAGTGCAAATAACAGAATCTAATGATAGACTAGAGGCACAAGATGAGTTTTCTCTTAATTTTAAGGAGTCTGAAGTTAGTAAGAACATAGAGTTTGATGACACTCTCCCCCTTGAACCCGATTTGGTAAGTCACTCTTATAAAGAGTGTGATGTTGATAGTGATGATGGTTTTTGGGATGACGAGGAGGAGGACTATGATGATTCGATATACTCTTCACCATCTTCCACTGTTTCTACACATATTGATCCCTCTTGCACTAATATTGAAGATTCCTCAAGTCGTAATTATACGAGGGATATTTCAGTCTTGGAGGATTCTCTAGTTATGATGGTTGATAATGAGCAAGAGGAAATGTGTGTGACCGTTGAGGAGACTATGGAAGTCGAAGTAGGAGAAGAAGAGATAGTTGTTTTTGATGAGACGAATGACGATTTCCCTGAGAGAAGTGAATCAGTGAGCCTGAACTGTCATGAAATGGTGGGAGAAATAGGGGGCATATTTACTGAATTTTATATTCACAAGGAAGAACCACCAATAATACCTTTCAAGTCCTTATCGGTGTTAATTCCGGGAAAGTCTTATGTTCATCCTCGAGCCTATTTGACAGTACCTATAAAAAATCCATCTTATAAAGAGGAGTACATTGATATGAATTCATTTTTTGAGCATACAGGGTCGGAAAGACGTTCATTGCAAGATTATTATGATGTGCTTATTTATAGGTGGTGTCAATTGATTTTTATCTCTTACCGTCAATATTCTAATCTATTTGCGAGTATTTTTGATCAATTGCTAAGGGCGTTGAGTTGTTCCGCGCCTAATGTAACATTCACTTCACTCGATTACTCCATTGTCGGTTGAGGTAAGTAATTTAGTACTATTTTAATTTGGGTCAGTTTTCTGCAAGAAGTCGAACGAACGACAATAAACAAAAGCGCTTTCGGGAGGCAACCCGTGTCTAGTATGTTTTTATTTATTTTTCAAATTTTATTATGACTCATATTTCATAATATTAGATTAATAATCGTTTTCGTGTTTTTCGTGGAATAAGTCATAAATATATTCAATTTTAATTTTAAGTATTATGCTAATTTTTAGTACTTGTAGGAACGGGAAGCCTTGGTTTGCAGTTTTCTGGGCGACTAGCATCAATGTCCGCGACTAGCATGTTGATTCGCAAAAAAAAAAAAAAAATCGAGGATAACACGAAGTAATATGTAACCAAAATCTAAAAATCCAGACTTTCCCGCGAGTCACATGACCCCAAGGCGAGTCGCGCGTCACAATAACCCTCAGGTACGTTTCTTTTTGAAAATAAGAAAAACAAAATTTGAGTAAAAAAAAAAAAAAGAGGAACGAAAGAAGGACTGCTACCTAACCAAACCCATCTTCTTCAACCCCTATTTGATTTTCAATCTCCCAGATTCATTCCTTCCCCCTAATTCCAAAATCCAATTAATTAATTCCTTATTCCAACACTCTAAATCTTCCACACAGCAACTTCATCAACTCCATTCTTTCATCTTCATCTCCCTCCACCCTCAAGTTACTTCAATCCGTCGCCGGTGGTTAGGTCAGTCTGTGTGTCGCCGTCGTATAAGTGGGTTGCCTGGGGCTGTGTTCAGCCTGCTTTGCGTAGAGTGTCGTTTAGGGTTGCGTATCCCGTGGTTTCTGAATTGGTGAGTGCAGATCGCCGGAGTCGTGTTTCGGTTCTGTCAAATACGTAAGTTCCCAGCTCTGTGTGTCTTGCTTTTTCCAAGTACTAATTCTGTTTCAACGTGAGACCTGCGTCTTATGGTCCGTGTCTGCTGTGTCGTGTTACCGGTTAGTCGAGTCCATTTATTATCTCGGCGACGAGGTTTGAGTAAGTAGTGACCCGCTATGTGTCCATTCCAATCGTATCGTTATCGAGCCCCAGTCAGGTCAAGTGTCTTGGTTTGATTTTCATGGTTGTGTGATCAACTAAAGTGATAGCTACTTGAGTCATGGCCCCTTAAAGCAAAAGACAACTCTGGTTGGCTCTTTGGTGTGAAAAAAAAAAAAAAACTCGATCTGACTTCAATTGATGTGGATTTTTGGCCGAATTCGTTGATACCGAGTTGATTATGGTCGACTTTTCATGGTGTTTGTTGCCTGGTTTTGTCGTGGTTACCTACATTGTTGTGGAGTGGTGGCGTTGGCTGAGTTTGTTTATAGTGGGTTATGTTCTCTGACTTTACTGTGTGCGTACTGATTCTGGCGGCATCGGGAGTTATGGAGTGTCAATTAGTCGGGATGTTGCATTGATTAATAATCATCTACAAAGTAAAATTGGTTTTTGTTGGTGTCGGGTCACCATTTCGAGGGTAAACTGAGCTTGTGAGGTTGTATGTAAGACGGAGGTTGGAATGCCAATATCGATATTTGCTTTGGTGAATGTCTGACATGTGATGGTTACGAAGAGTTGTTCATAAACGTTTCAAGACCTTTTCCCTGTTTATTTTTTATCTCACATTGAGGACAATGCTCGGAATAAGCGTGGGGAGGGGATTTATATTTTTCTCGTCTTTGTAACCGTCTTTTGTGCTGTAATTTGAAGAAAAAGAAAAAAAAAGTTCAAGAAAAAAAATTGAATGAAAAAAGAGAATAAAAAGAAATAAACCCGGCTAGGTGAAAACCCGAAAGGGCGCCTAGGCAAGAATGGGAAAGTGGCCGAGGACGGAGTGAAAACCCGAAAGGGCGCTCCGGGTAAAAAGAAAAATCGAGTTGCGTGCCACGAGAGTAGTGTGAGTTGAAAAAAAAAAGTGAAAAGCTAGAGTGAAAATCCGCAAGGGCGGACGCTCTAGGCAAAATGAGGGAATTAGAAAAAAAAAATCACAACTACTTTCTCCATTTCTTGGTGTTGGCGTCATAAGAAGGGTGACATAGAAGGTCGGCCGGGTAGGATAGTGGTAAAGGTGAGAAGAATCGCGGTGTGGTGTAGTCGTAGCACTATATTTTTATGCGATTGGTGATGTTTATTTGGTTTGTTGAACTATTAGAGGCGTTTAGGATTGATCACATATGCGGGTTGTGTAATTTTGTGGTATACATCTTTTACCACCGGTGACATTTGTAGCACATGTGATCCGTTTTAGGATTGGAGAAATAAGGGGCGTTAGATGTTGGTATTGGTTTCTCTTTAATTGCTAATGTCCTTTGTTTTGATGAAGTGAGCCGATGATAATAGTTTGATGTTGTCTTGTCCCGAGGGAGTTTGAAGAAAGGCGAGCGAGGGTCGTTGTGAGTAATGTTTTTCCCGCGCGTTTTGGACTAGTGATGGATATTAGTGTGCTCTTCGAGTTTTACTCGGGGACGAGTAAAAGTTCAAGCGTGGGGATATTTGATAGACCGTATTTAGTATGGGTCAGAAGCGTCGATTTAGGAGTATATTTGGTGACGTGATAATGATTTTGGGCTTAATTGAGTAAAATTCTCATCTTACGATATTAATTGTAATTGGGAATAATTATGTGATTTAATTGATCATTGGGTTGCCCAATTGAAGCATGAAAGCCCAGAAGAAGCAACGGAACCGACAGTCTCGACAGACTCGCGCTACTCGGAAATTGAAGACGAAATTTAATCGCTTTAGATTCCGTGACAGCTTATTAGTTATTATATTATTTTATTTTATTTTATTACTAGAGTTTGGTAAGTAGTAATAGACTTACCTTAATTATTTACTAGTATTAGACTTAGACTACTATTAATATAGATTATGAGAATCAGTTTTATTTTATTATTGATATTGTAGTTCAACGTAACATTAGACACAAGTTGCACGTTCAACCCTAGATTATGTGTAACTAATTTATCATCTCGGTTCAAGACATTGAAACGCTTAATTATCGATTGTGAGTTTGAAAGTTCTTATCTTTATTCTTGATTATTGATTAATTGCTCAGTTTGATTATATGAATGTTGTTATTGATTTCTAGACTGATCAACTAGTTTTCCAATTTCATCGTCCTATTGTTAGTTTTGTTAATTGAACAGGATTTGTTGATTAACTTGACATGAGTAACATCTAAGACTTAATTATTGAACGGGATTCGTTGATATTAAGACTTAGGAGCAATTATCATAGATTTATAGCACAACTGGATTGTATGTGTTTATTTATCTCTTTATCGAATTCTCTATTTATTAATGCTGCTGTTGAATTAAATCTAGAATTGGATTGTTTAGGTTGTTTAACAGATAGATCTAATTAAGAACGGGATACGTTTTAATTAGTTATTCGTAAGGAGAATTAGAATCTTCGATTCACGATAAAGTAGTCAGGAGTAATAATTTGAACCGGATTTCGATGATCAATTGAGATTAAGTTGTGGATTTGTTCTTGACCCGAGACCTTTTTAATCATTTGATTTACTTAAAGTTTTCATCTTTATTAGATTTAGTTGTTAGATAATCATCCAAAACCCCCCCCCCCCCCTTTCATATTGTTTAATTAATTAGTTATTTATCGTTCTACATTAGTACGCAGTTATAGTTAAACCAATTCTCTGTGGGTTCGACCCTTATTTCTACTATACTATTATTTAGTATTCAGATTTAAGTGATTATAAATTGTAATTTGAGGCATACGACTTTAGCCTGTCATCAACCGTAAGAGGAAAATTGGGCTAATGATGACTACATTGTCGTGGTCACATCTTGAGTGGTATGTCCGACTCTCTTTTTGACAATTATCAAAATGTAGAGTCCGTTAGGGACTTATGGAATCAATTGGAGTCGAAATATATGGATGAAGATGCTTCTACTAAGAAGTTTCTTGTTGGTAATTTTATGAATTATGAGATGGTCGATACTCGACCAGTTGTGGAACAATATAATGAATTGCTCCGGATTTTGGGTCAATTTGCACAGCATAAAATGGAGATGGATGAATCCATCTCGGTGTCTAGTATTATAGACAAGTTGCCACATTCTTAAGGATTTTAGGGACATGTTAAACACAAAAAGGAAGAGTTGACACTAGTTCAACTCGGTAGCCATTTGCGCATTGAGGAGTCTCTCAAGGCGCAAGATAGTGGCAAGGGCAAGGGAAAGGAAGTGATGGGATCACTACAAGAAATGGGGCTTCGGGCGTCCAATTTACGGGCGTCCTAATTAGACAAACGTCGAATTGACGTCTAAAAAAAAAACGGGCGTCTACACTTGGAGGCCTAGTAGGGCGTCCAAATCATACTTGGAAGAAAGCTTGACGAGTCGGAAGTGAAAAAACGGGCGTCCAAAAGCAAACGTCCTAAAAGGAGACGGGCGTCTACTTTCGGACGCCAACTATGGGACGGGCGTCCAAAAGCAAACGCCATATGGCAAAACCACGGTGTCTAAAAGTGGACACCCAAAAAAAACGGACGTCTGAAAGTGGACGCCCGTCGCCCTGATTTCAGCCACAAATATACGCCCACCCCTTCGCCCTTCATTATTCATTCAAAAAATTTCTTCTCTCTGTCTTTTCTCTCTAAAACCCGCGCGCGCCATCTACCCCTTCTTCCAGTTTTTCCCTACTTCTAAGGTACGATTTCTGTTTTTTCTTATAAAACTTATTTAATTTAATTTAATGTTTAATTTCAGTTAGGTTGAATAGTTATTTTCAATTTATTTAATTATTATTGCGGATTTGATATTTAGTGGTCTTACGATTTCAATTGAGTTATTGTTTGCCCAAGTTCTTTCGCCCAATTTTAGTTAGGTAAATTGTCGTAGTGACCTTCGGAATTTTTGGGATGATTATGCGAGAAATTGGGTTAGTATGTGAATTTGTTGGGTGGAAATAATAAAATGTTACTAATTTTTTAGGTTGAATTGGGTGAGAATTATTAAGTTTAAAGATTGATTCAAATAAAAGTGATTTAACGTATATCTTCGTATATTTGATACAATAACAAATTAATTAAATAAAATAATAATTAATATTCTGTAATTAAAGTTATTGAGATAAATATTGAAGAAATATGATATACTCTGTATTAATTAGACCCGATCTGATCCGACATATTGGTTGATCATAAATGACCCAACCCGAAAATGTGCTTACCCGATATAACCCAAACTTGATATGATCCGACTTGCCTTGATCCAAAGCAAAGCCCGACCCAGATGTGTCGATTGCCACCTCTATGATGACTTACATAACACAGTCTGAAAGGCAGCGTACATTGAGAAAACATCAAATTTCGAGGCAGCATAGTGAAATACTCCGTATAGTAGAGCAAATATGATCATGCAAGATCATGTATCGCCTGCCCCAGAACCAAACTTCAGTCAGCAGTAATACCAAGAGCAGGGAACATTTTAGATGCTATAGAACGAGAACCTGCAATTAGCTTAAAAGAAAAATAAATAGATACTACTCCCTCCGATTCATTGGAATCGCAACATTTACTGTTCACACAAAAAATAAGGAAAGTGAATTTGGTGGACCACAATAGTGATGTCATGTAAGATTGAGTAATATAATAACATTAGATTGAATATTTTGGAATATAGTAATGAAAAGTGAAGGGTAGGTTAGTCATTTTATAAGAAAAATATGACCCAAAATAGAAATGTTGCAAAGTTGATGAATTTGCCAAAAACGGAATATGTTGCGAATCCAATGAATCGGAGGGAGTACTGACCAAATATTACCTGAAGCAGCATCAAACATAAATAAGGATATTGATCTTCGTTTTGGCGACTACAAAAGTTGGCATCGAGAATTATGACTCAATCTATTCTCAGGTCGAAATTTAAATAGAAATAGGAGTCGCCACCGAACTTTATGGGAGTTCGGGCTCGTTCGAATCCACTCTATATTTGGGCGGACCATGCACAAAGCACGACCCACTTTAATACTAGAGCTTGTGGGGTTCGTCCGTTTGCATTACGATACCGATGGCGAGTTATCGGGTATCGTATATCGAATGACTCTCGTGCGCCAACGGTTTCGGACATCCAGAAACCGAGGTTCTGAGTAAGGGATGAAGGTACGTGTTGGGAAGCCCACAAAGGACGCGCAAACTTGCTCGCACATAGCGGCCTCTACTAAGATATCGATTGTTTTTTTTAATACACGCGCTAGTAATTCGGTAAAATGATATGCAAACATTGTTTTACGATACATAAATAAAATATGTGTTGCTACGTCATTTAATGCATCTCGGTTTATGTCGAAGTGGTTTAGCATGCGATGTTCATTTAAATGCTATAAATGACAAACATCAAAATAGAAAGTTCGTAAATAATTACAAATTACGCGGGCGGTATACAACCCATAATTACAATACAACTAGCGATAAATAATAATAATAATAATAATAATAATAATAATAATAATAATAATAATAATAATAATAATAATAATAATAATAATAATAATAATAATAATAATCTCGGGTTTTTCGGAACGACATTTATGGGGACCATGCCGTGTCATGTGCGGGAGTTGTTGGTATTAAGCATCGGCATAACCTCGTTCGGGACACTCTATTGGATATCTGTTTCCGTTTCGGGGTCTCGGCTGGTAAGGAGGTCAATATTGGCTTGATCGATTACCATGGCAGATCCTTCTGTCCTGCGGATTTGCTCCTTTATTCGTGGGACCAGGGGCGTGACGTTTGTGTAGATCTTACCGGGTCTTCTTCTTTGACCCAGTCCGGGCTTTCCGATTTCATGCCAGGTCGTGCTGTGGGTGACGCTGCTCGACGCAAATGTGCTAAGTATCGGGACTTGTGTGTGGGGCTTGGTTATGGATTCTTACCTTTTTCCTTTTCTTCGTTGGGGGAATTGGAGGCGGATGCTATCGCCTTACTCAAGAGAATTCAAAAATTTTCGATACCGCAGGATGCCGGAGCACGCGCTGCTCCTTTTATTTTTACTAGACTTAGCTTTGCTATAGCTAAGGGGGTGGGGGCCCAGATTGTATCTCGGCTGCCCACCAATTTTTTGTAAACTGCGTTTTGATTCATCAATAAAATTCATCAATTTCTAATAATAATAATAATAATAATAATAATAATAATAATAATAATATCTCGGCTTCCCGCTATCCGGGACTTGCTCTTCCTGCTCCAGGGCCCTCAGAGAGGATATTTTTGGGGATCACGCGGTTTTCTGTGCTGGTACTGTGGGGATTAAACATCGCCATAACCTTGTCCGTGACACACTGTTGGATATTTGCTTCCGGACGAGGATCTCTGCAGGCAAGAAGGTGGAGATTGGTCTTTGCGACGATAACGACAAGCCCTTGCGACCTGCCGACCTTCTGCTCTACTCGTGGGACAGGGGGCGGGATGTTTGTGTTGATCTGACTGGGTCCTCTCCTTTGACCCAGTCCGGCTTGACTTCTTTTGGGCCCGGACGGGTCGTTGCTGATGCTGCTTGTCGTAAGTGTGCCAAGTATCAGGCACGCTGCACGGCCATTGGGTATGGTTTCCTTCCTTTCTCCTTCTCCTCTCTCGGCGAGCTCGACACGGAGGCTGTTTCTCTGCTCCAGCGGATTCGTAAATTCGCTATTTCACAGGATGCTGGAGTGCGTGCCGCAGTTCATATTTTCACTAGAATTAGTTTCGCGATTGCTAAGGGATCCGGAGTGGGGGCCCAGATAGTATCTAGGCTCCCCTCTAACTTCTTGTAATTTGTTTTGGTGTTAATGCAAGCTCCGGTTTTTTAAAAAAAAATAAAAAAATAAAATAAACTAATAATAATAATAATAATAATAATAATAATAATAATAATAATAATAATAATAATAATAATAAAAGAAACGGTAAACATTGACGATAAACGGACCCTTAAATAGTAAATGTAAGCTAGACCGTAAATTAGATAAATGGACGAACTTTGATCGTGTACACATTTCATTGTGTATCAAACGGAGGACAGAGACTTTTAATACCCGTTTAGCGTATGGGACCAAAACGTAAGGCTAGCTTGACCCCGGGTCTCGTAGTCTTGTCCTGACCTATCACGGTGAATTAGAAATGCCTCAACTTATCGAGTATCGGATACGACCAGAAAGTCGTCGATACTAGACTAGTTACCCGAGACACCACTCAAAGTCGTAAGGTAAAGAAATAGAATATGGTATGATGTATGGGTTTTGAATAGAGAAACACGTGATCGAATTAGCACGCGTTGACTTAAATATCGTAAAAATATCTTGACGGGACTCTAGCTATGTCACTTATAAGCTCACGTTGGAGAGCTATGGAGGTCACTCGATCGAGTCATGGAAGGAACTCGATCGAGTGCCCTTCGTGAGGATCCCATGCCCATTTTTGAGGGGGTCACTCGATCGAGTGCCCTCTGTAACAGGTGCGACATTAATTTTCAAAATAGCTCATTTCGTAAATCGATAATTATTTGAATCGAGGAATAATTAAGCTAAGAGTAAATATTAAATATGTTATGCTATCTTATTTTATCGATAACTCATTATGCACGATACTCGGTTATGGAACCGGTATCGAACATTTTAGAGTGAAATTTTGTAGAATCGAATTTAATCGGACTAGAACGAATATCGATTCCCTCCGCGTCACGATGTCGTAATCAATCCTTTCAGACCGTGTGACGATCGATTTGGCGTCAACGGGTTTCGGGCTAATCAAATTTTCGATGACTCTTTTAGGCGTGACATTCGACTACGGAGTCGATATCGTGTCTTTAGAGTAATACTTGGAAAAAAGGCGTCGGACACGTTTGACGACGAATCACCGCAATCACATTACGCCCTTAAGTGTCTAGGGCGGCGCGCCTCGGAGGGCGCCTCCTCCAGTACGACTTGTCAAGGGATTACAATGGACTTTAGACGGAATTCGTCGTCGAACGTATTCGACTAGAAAAGTCGATTGAAAATAGTTTTTTTGTTAATATACGCGGCATTATATGACGGAAAATAAATAAACGGTAATTAAATGTTAGGTGTTAGATTGTTAACGTAAAATAAATAAATTGTTAGATCACGAAAAGTAAATGTTAGTAACGGAAATTAGAATGGTAGTATATGAAAAAAATTAAAACTTAGTAAAACTTAGCGGTTAGTAATAATTAGTGATAGTTAATAATTATAATACAAGAAAAGATGCCCCAGGCGTCCACCCAGTGGCGTCCGTTAGTGGACGCTATAAGGATCCAGGCGTCCACAAACAGACGCCAGAAAGCGGAAGCCATGACCGGTCGCCCATTTTCAAAACGGGCGTCCACTAGCGGACGCCACGGGAACTGACGACCGACAATGGACGCCATGAATGGCGTCCGACTGTGGACGCCAGGTGCCCCTGAGTGGCTTCCACAGTCGGACGCCATGTTCCTTGAGTTGGCGACCGACTGTGGACGCCACCCAGGGAGACTTTGCGTCCACAGTCGGACGTCATTTCAGCTTCCCCTGGCGTCCGTTATTGGACGCTATTTACGCTGCTGCATGACCGTAAACATGCGTTCAATGTTTAGCCAAAACCTGCAAAATAAACCACAACCAACTCTCAACCAACCACAATTGTCGACTATCCACAATACCGCAACCAACAGTCACTCTCAGTCAACCAAAAGAGTTCATCTCTCGACTCATTTATGCTGAAGAAACTTATATAAAAAGATTGAACATACGGTTTGAAGGTACACAATTCTAAACTAGTTCGACGATACATAATCTGTATATACAGTTAAAACAACAACAACAAAAAACAATCAACTAACTGTGAAGCTAGCTGCAGCACCAGAGTTACCGCCACCCCCGCTAAAGGGGTCTCTGTCGTCTGGAGGGGATGGGGGACGACCTTGGTTGCATTTCTGAAGCACGGCCTGAAACATCGCCATCTGTTCCTCAATTTTCTTGATGTGTTCTGCCTGGTCCTTCAGTTGCTGCTGCTGCTCCGTCAGCTGTTCCTTCATGGCCTCTTTCTCCAGGTCAGGCTGCTGAGATCCTACCGGCGTGTACTCCATTTGTGTGGAGGTGCTCATACGCGATGTGGAAGGTGTGAAGTACATACCGTGTGCATTTCCTACACCGTACACACTTCCTTTTTTGTAACCCTTGACGACCTTGAACCAAGTAGCATTTGGGTCGACTTCCTCAACATCAGGGTCAGCCTCGAGTCTCGCCAGCTCTTCTTGGTAGGCGTCCTGCGTACAGAAGAACGATTTCAATTTAAGTTATTATTAGATGAAATTATTGAAGATAGTTATCCACCACCTACAGTCGATTTAGTACTCACCCAGGTCGCCTTATCCTTTTTCGACTTGAAGGTAGTCCCTTCTTCATCGGTCTGCCCATGCATGTCATAGAATATCTCTGCCGCGGTTGGCTCCCTCCCGAGCTCAGCACGCAGCTATTAAATGAGTACGAACGTTAGGCGAATATAAATTATGCAAACGTAGTTTACGATTATTCAAGGAAGAGTACGGTATTAATTAGTAGAAATCATACTCTCTTGACACGAGTGAAAGAAGATTGAGAACCCTGATGATGTGTCGGGTTTGCGTGGCCCTCATGGTCACAGTTCGCCAACTTGTTCCTTCGGCCAATTTCAGACCTCACCTTAAAGTCTTTCTTATCGTGATAGGCAATCCATCTCTCCAACGCCTCCCCTAAAATATGACGACCCAATATATTATTTAATACAGTGAAAGATTGAAGTTAGATTGTTTATTTGTTAAAATTGATTACCCAAAAAAAAAAAACTAACACCTTTAAGGTCCTTCAACGGAGTCCCCCGCGTACGTCGTTTATTCATCACATCTGCGAAACGTCGTGTGCACGTTTCATTGTAACGTTCCCAGACCCTTCCATCAAACTCTGAGCCCCAACTGAACTTGAACTATATAGTAAAACAGATTAATAATTAGTATGAAAAATATTTACAAAGTCCAGATTATAAAATAAACACTCGGTAGCAAAAACAATCCACGTACCTTGAATTGGTTGAACCACCACTCTCGTATCTCAGTCGGTACCTGAGACCAACATGCATACCCTTGCCCTTTGTCGACCATGAAGCTGTTGGTACACCCTTTGACGACCTGTTTGTGCAGAAACCTGCACCGAGTCGAGAAGACCATATATGTAGTCAATCATACAAAATGTAGTACAAAAATGAATATTTACAAAAGAATTATCAACATGTTAGAGGATATTACCATGTGCCTGTTGGTTTGAGAACATACCGCCCCTCCTCGTCCTTCTCCAGTTCCTCCTCTTGCCCCTGTTGCTGCTCCTCCTCCTCATGCTCAGCGGTCTGCTCCGGTCCCGTTTCGGGGACCATCTCCTCATCCTCCTGCTGGGTGGTGGACGTGTGAGCAGACCTACTACCCCCACCACGTCTCCTAGTCGATCTACCGCCTGCCATTATCTTAACCCGCCAAAAAATTAAACAATGTTAACAACAATTAGCCATGTAAACAACAATTACATTCTAACTTTATTCAATTAAAATAGCCTACTATAGTAAACATCAAAATAACTTAACCATGTAAACATGTAAACGTACAACTCTAGTAGTCACCGTCGCTGTCGTTATTTTCTTCAGCCTCATCCTCCTCAGTCTGATCCTCCTCCTCGGTCTCCTCGCCCTCCACTTGATCGTCCTCTGAATTCTCTTCATCGTGTCCGTCATCCTCCTCAAGGATCTCCGGAACATCCCTGACCATGTACTCTCCTTGTCCATCATCATCGTCATCCTCAAAATCTTTCTCTGCCCCTTCATTCTGATCTTGTACGGAGAATATGTTCTCTTCAATAGAAGATAAGCGTGTACCCATTGAAGCAACATCTTCCTGGAACATAGAACTGTCTATTTGTCCCCGTGGTTTAGTCGTGAAGACTGCCCACCATTGACTTTGATTTCTGTCATTTTTCGTGTAAGGAGCAGGAGCATAATAGACTTGCTTCGCCTGATGCGCGAGTATGAACGGATCGTACGTAGGATATTTCCTTGTGTGATTAAATTCCACAATGTTGTAACGTTCGTGCACTCGGGTCCCGTTCACGGAGCTGTCTTTCCACTCACACTTGAATACCACAGCTCTATACCCTCGTTCTTTGCCAGCATAACACAACTCAAAAATTTCCTCCAAAATACCATAGTACTCATCACCATCAAGAGATGACACACTCACACCAAAATTGCATCTAGCCTTGTTCTTCCCGTAGTTGAATGTGTGAAAATTGTACCCATTCACCGAGTACCGGTTCCAGGTTTTAACCACTCGCACTGGACCAAATGCCAAACTTCTAACCAAATCATCACGTATGTCTAAGGCAACTACGTGATCCTTGATCCACTACGGGAAATGTTCGTCGTGCTTACTCCAAACGTCATCAGGGTTCACGGCATGGTTCGCAGCGACATATTCAGTTGCAAATTGTTTCTCATAAGGCTCTAAGATCTCACAATTCGAGAGTAGGTAAATGTGCGCTCGGTTGTACTCTTTCTCATCTAGTGTCCTAGAACCCTCAACGGATGAAGTTCCTTCATCGTCCTTCTTTTGAAAAAACTCGGGTATAGTGGGGTCAATGGACACCGAATGTCCTAGGTTCAGGTTCTTGGTTTTTGTTTGCACATCTTTATCGAAGTAGAGGGAGCAAAAGTTTGCAATCTCTTCTGTCAAATATGCATTACAAATAGAACCTTCTACCCTAGCCTTGTTACCAATTTTCTTCTTCAAATGATTTAGGAACCTAAATAAACAAGTTATATATTTCAATCAATACAAATTAGTTAAGCTTATTTTTTTTAAATGAAGTTACTAAAAGTTACGTACCGTTCAAATGGGTACATCCATCTATACTGGACAGGTCCTCCGACCTTAGCCTCGTAGGGCAAGTGGACAGGTAGATGCTCCATGGAATTAAAGAACGACGGTGGAAAGATCATCTCAAGTTTGCATAGTATCTGCGGAATTTGATCCTCGAGCCGAGACATGTCCTCAATTGATACTGTAGAGGAACACAAATCTCGGAAGAACTGAGATATCTCAGTTATAGAATTCCACACCGTTGGTGGCAGAAGGTGCTTTAGTGATACCGGAAGCAACCTCTCCATGAAATTATGACAGTCGTGACTCTTTAACCCTTGAAGCTTCAGGTTCTTAAGATCAACACAGCGTTTGAAGTCGGAGGCGTACTCATCAGGGAACTTCAACTTCCCCACCCACTCCAACAACGCCTTCCTCTAAGCTTTGTCAAGGGTGAACAAGGCTCTCGGTTTGGATCCATCCCTTTTTATGTGTAATTGAGGACGGTCACAAAAAAGCTTTACATCTCGCCGGGAGCTTGTAGTGTCACAACTCTTCTCCTCCACATCCATCACCGTGTGAATCAACTGCTCGAAGAAGTTTTTCTCTATGTGCATCACATCTAAATTGTGACGAATTAACAAGGTCCTCCAATATGGTAGTTCGAAGAATATGCTACGTTTAAACCAACCATTTTTCAACTTCTTGAGGTCTTTAAACTCCTGCTCGGTTCCGTCGACAGTAGACGGGTAATCAGAAATCAACTCCCATATTTCATCTCCTGGGAGTCGATCAGGTGCGTCGTCAAGAACCTCCTCACCCTTCTTGAACGCCTTCTTATTCTTTCTATATGGGTGACCTTCTGGTAGGAACTGCCGATGACAGTCAAACCAACTTATTTTACTAGAATTTGGAAGATAAAAAGCTTTGCTCTCACCCATACAACACGGACATGCTTTCTGACCCGCAGTAGACCACCCCGAGAGCATACCGTACGCGGGAAAGTCATTTATAGTCCACAACAAAGCTGCTTTCAACTGAAAGTTTTGTCTTAGAGAGACATCATAAGTTTCCACCCCTACCTCCCATAGTTGTTTCAGTTCCTCAATAACAGGTTGCAAGTAAACATCCAAATGATTTTTCGGGTTTTTTGGTCCGGGCACAATAAGAGATAGGAAGATGAAAGGCTGCTTCAAACACAACCAAGGAGGTAGGTTGTAAGGTGTGATCATCACTGGCCAGCAAGAGTACGATTTACCAAATTGGCCGAACGGTGCAAATCCATCAGTGCACAACCCAAGCCTTACATTTCGGGGTTCTAACGCAAAGTGGGGATGTAGTCTATCAAAACGCTTCCACTCCTCACCATCACTCGGATGACACATCTTCCCTAGTACCCTAATGTCCTCCTTGTGCCACCTCATTTGCTCAGCTATGGTTTTTGTGGCGTACAATTTATGAAGCCTAGGTGCAATAGGGAAGTACGTAAGCTGACTTATTGGGATTGGTTTCTTACCCCTGACACTACTTTTCCCTTTTCTACCTCTCAGAACAATATCACCCTCGACCATCTTATACCTACCCTTACCACATCTCCTACATTCATCAAGCATCGCATCGTCCTTCCAAAATAGCATGCATCCATCTGGACAAGCGTCAATCTTTTGATGCGGGAGTTGAAGTCCCTTCACAACCTTTTTGGTTGTGTAGAATGATCGGGTCATGATATTGTCTTTTGGAATAACTCTCTCGAGCAAGGCAGCAATACCATCGACACAAGCAAAGGGCAGGTTGAACTCACATTTAAGGCTAACTACCATAGACGCGACTTCTAACAAAGTCACATCGCACCCTCCGTATAACGGTTTCTCCGAAGCTTCCAACATGTCAAAAAACGCCTTTGCTCGTGGGTTAGGCTCTTGTGGGTTAGGTGAGTCTTGTGGGTTGGGTGAGTCTCGTGGGCTAGGTGAGTCTCGTGGGTTAGGTGAGTTAAACAAGTTGCACTCCACAACATCAACTATCATACCTCTCAATCCCCCCTCATCTTGATGGTTTTCGGTTCCCTCAGACTGAGATGACTCACCATGACAAATCCAATAATAGTACTCGGGTGAAAAACCACTATAGATGACATGTTCCTTCACTACAAGGACCTCAAGAAATTTTAGGTTCTTGCATTTAGTACACGGACACCTAACCTCCCCCCTCGATGCGTAGTCTACCGACTTTTTAGCGACCTCGACAAATGACTCAACACCCCTCAAAAATTCGACGGTTGGACATCTCTTCTTATCAAGTCTTCCCTCGTACATCCATTTCCGTTCAATTCTCTTCATTTTCTATGTTCAAAAAATATATATAACATACTAAAGTTTAATTTCCCTACTTTAATTTATAACTTACTAAACGAATATTTAATCACCATTTAACTTAAACTTCATTTCTCTAACTAATACGTCAAAGTAAACCCAAATGTCTTATTAATTTAGAATTGACCTTACAAAAATTTAGTAAACCCAATTTTTAATTTGCAAATGTCTTATTAATTATTAATTGACCTTACAAAAATTAGTCACCGAATTTAATCACAATTTAATCCCAATTTACAAAAACCCTAGCTAATTTATCAATGTAATCCCAATTCAACCGAACAAAACACAACAATTCATGGCTTAGGTCACACAGAAGCAGCTTAAACAGGTCAAAAAAGGGTCAAATTTTCGGATACAGATATCAAAATTACGAAAGCGCCGCTAACACCTATTTACAACCCCGATCAGGATAGAAGTGGTTTCGGGAAAATCCGACATTATTACGACACCTTTTGGTCCGTCCCAAGTCACACAAAACCTTACGGAAGGCCCTAGAGGTCATTCTAGCTCAACTCAACCAAATTGATCAAACCCTAGTCAAAATAGCGATGGGCAAAAATAATCTAACTAAGCGAATTTAAGATAAACTAATCAACCTAATCGAACTTGGCCTAAACTAATCAACCTAATCGAAATTTAGACCTAGACGAAATTAACTAACAAATTATCAATAAATAACGCTAACAATGAAGAATATGAACTAATTATAATGAATAGAAACGAAATAAACTAAGAAAACGTACCAAAATTAGGAATAAAGGATGAAAATTGGGAGAGGAATGCGATTGGGGTCGGCGAGCGTAGAGGGAGAATGTAGAGAGATTTTTTTTTTAAGAAGTGAAGGGGGAGAGGGGGGTGAGCGGGTATTTGACGCCACATTGAGGACTACGGGCGTCCACTATCGGACGCCACATGTGGACGCCATTTCGGCAGAATATGGCGTCCGATAGTGGACGCCATTTGGGTTAAATGGCGTCCGCCTGTCGACGCCTTTCGTCCTCAATTTTGTCGTTCCAACCTCCAGTCGGACGTCAAGTTTGGCGTCCGACTGCGGACGCCCGGTTGACTTTTCGGACACCCACTACTACAAATCCCTTAGTTTTATGACACTTCCCTACCGACGCTTTTATAAGCGTAGAGCGCAAATCCTACCCTCCATCTTATTTTAATACATTCTGATTATATTTTAATATTTCTCACAAGAGTGTAACCGCTCATTAGCGCGTATATGCTGTACCGCGACTCTTAGATCCCCATGTAAACCCTAGTCCTATCTTTGAAAATCCCTCTTTTGTTCTACGTTAGAAAACAAATCACTCCTATGATTGAATTTTAATTGATTCTTAATTTCTTAGGGTATCATTATAATTAGATCGAAGTGTCAGTTTCTTAAATTGAATTTTCTAAACCTAGATTCATCATCCTCGCACTGCACCAACCACCGCGATCTGCGCTTCCTTTCTATGCTTCCATTGACCACAAGTCCACAATCCCTTTCCTTGCATCAGGCAAGAAATTCTCTTTCGCCTGAATTCTCCGTCGTTACTCCGGTTTTGCCGCCGCTTCCTCCACCGTCTCTAACTCGGCGACGACGGCTAGTGCGTCTATCTAGTTCCTTTCTGGTAATTGATCTTCTAATTAATAGGTTAATTGATTGACTATAGTAGTTATCCAAGTTTTGTTGATGTTTGTATTATCCAAGTTTTGTGATTGAGACGGAGTATATTTAGATTTGAATCAGAGGGAGCTCAGTGAATTACATGTGAAAAAGTGTTCTATAAGTTGATTGTAGTTTATTCTAATTGTTTTTATTTTGCATTTAATATTGACTTGTTGTACTTTTGATGTTTTGTGATTGATTTGGTGATGAATGAATCCTGAAACTTGGTAAATCTGTTAAGACGATAAAACACGAGTACAGAGATGTTGCGATTGAGATTCAGTGTTCATAGTATCATATATGAAAACGAGTATCGTGTAATTTTAATGTATGTCGTGTAATGATGATGAGACATTTCTAAATCTATTGGAGACAGGGAGCAAACTAAAGTTGCAAGGATGCAAAATATGATGGATATTTATATCGGTGATGTTGTTAGGATTCTGAGCATCGGTTTTAAGTTATTCTGTGTTTATTATCCTAATTAAAGAGAAGTTGGTAGAGGATTTATATCTACCTAGTGCTTAAATTAGGAGCGATAAGTAGCTTAGCTTAACCTATTTTTCTTCATCAACAACTAATTACTCTTGTTCGGAGTCAGTTGTAGTGAAAAATCTTGTTTCGGTTATTGCATTTAAAGCGATGATAGGTAATTTTTTGAGGATGGACAATTATATTACATACCTGTGCAGGAAAGTACATTGAGTTTGAGGAGCATGTGCATATTGCTGAAGAAAAAGCCAAACTTGATTTGAATGGTTTGACTACTGCTAACCCAGATCATTCCTATGTTATCCAGGTAATCCCTTCATCCCCAAAATCATCCATTTTTCTTATGCTATATGTCTATATGATTTATGAGGCAAATTTAAATAATCCTTACGTTTACAGGTCATTGAAAATGATTCAAATGATGGAAGTGTAGAGGTTAAGTTACCCTCCCTCATACATATTGCTCGGGAGAAGCGACCTTATCATTCAAATCATTTCAAGATTGGAGCCATCAATGCTCTTGTACTTCTCTTCTCTTCTCTTACCCCCTTATTTCTTTTCTGAAATTAAACCAAAAGGTAGATCGTCGTAATCACCGATGGATTCAGATCAGTATACGATAACACCCAAGAGCACCTTCTTACATTTTATTTTATGACACTAATTACTTAATTAATTAGAATGATGCATGAGTTGGTGCTGACATTCCATCACAAGGAAGAATAACCGAACTAAGGTTTGTAATGGGTTAAATAATGGAATACTCACTTTCATAGGCAAATAATACTCACCGATTGGTACGTGCATTGGAACAAGTTGAGTGGTGAAACTCCTAATAAAGAGATTGCTAGCTTAACTCAGCTTACTGATCCGTATTTGGATGTTTATAATTGTAGTGGAACTATTCCAAAAAACCTTAGGGATATGCCTAGCTTATATGGTTAGTCTTTTTGAATGAATTTGTTTATCTAAAACTTCAATCTTTATCATATTTTTTTGTGATTATTTGCTGCTTTATATGTTCTCTTTATTAATTCTTCATTACATTTATTACCCAACTACTGTAATTTTTATTTCCATTTGTTTTGTTTTCTTAATTAAAGCTCAATGTGCATTTCTTCTTCTAAACTGACCCTTACCTTCTAAACACATTGGGAGGCGTCAAAGTTTGAATCTTTGTGTGTCATACTCTATAATTTGGTAGGTGTTTGTGTCATCTGGTTGGGTGAATTCGGATTCGAGACGGATAGGACCACAAATGAGTTTGTTACCCAAATGCTTGTTCAAGATGAGTATGCCTTAAACTTAAACGAGTCAGATATGGTGGATAGGAGAGAATGCATGTTGGTCTATTTGACGCGTTTTATTCCTAGGACGAACACGTCGGAGAGACCTACTGTTTTTTAACCCCTCATCGAGAAGTATGGTTAGTTTTGTGTATTAATTTTTTTATTCTTACACATGGCAAGGTTATTTTATAAGGTTCTTGTGAAACCGTTGTAGCATATGGTAAGGAAATTGAAAACGGTTGAATTTGGTGTTCATGATGTGCAGTTTTGCAGCTGTGTTATAATAAGTTAAGCAGAAATGTGCCTACACAACTCGGTTCGCTTAAGAAGCTCAATGTTCTTCCTTTGCAAAATAATCAGTTAACAGGGGCAATCCCTGCTAGTTTGGGAGACTTGGAAAGAAGTTTGCAGTTATGGAGAAAGTAACTCTCTAGCTTTCCAGAACATGGAGAAAGATGTAGCTAACTTGGCTAAGGAAAACAACGAGCTACACACCAAGGTCAATGAGACCAATTTCATGTTGTCTAATATCTTGGAAGGTATGAGTATTGGAAAACCGTCGATCGAGTTAGCTGAACTTGCAAAGACGACCTTAAACAAGGTTTCACAGGTACATATTTTTTTCTTCACTTTAATTTTTTTTCTCTTTTTCTACTGTAATGAATGAGCAAAGTATATTCGTTAATATAGATACTTCCCATTTTGGAGCAAAATATAGCGAATTGAAGCTTCAATATTGTCGTATGCAAGGTTGCAACATCAGTCATCACTAATACTATTGTATAGTTCCTGGCTATTTCATTTTGGTTGCTATATCATATTGATACCAGTTTAAATTAATAGTCTTTAGTGCATGTGAATAAATAGAGACCTGAGTATTAATGTCTTTTGAATTATTGAACCAGGTTTCTTGTTGATTTCGTTTAGTGATTGACAGTTTATATCATTTTGGTAATCTTTTATTCAGTATAATTTTTCATTATTCGTTAATATTTTTTTTTTCTTTGTATAAATACCAGATTTATCAAATCCTCGTGGTGGTGCATCTAGATAAAAGGAGCTATTTAGGAGCTAATTAGTTGTGGCATGTTCTATCTTGGATTTGAGATTGTATAAACAACTTTTTATTTTTGTAAGGAAAAAAAAATTAAATAATTTTTTCCGATCGATCACTCGTTTAGATGAAGTAACGACAATATATTCCTATTAAGATTTACAAATGTATTCAATTTGATTGTGTAATTTCTCAGTTTGCATATTTAATTTAACAAAGCAATCATTTCTTATCAGGATTTGAAATAATTATTTTGGTCATGTTTCATATATATATATATATATATATATATATATATATATATATATATATATATATATATATATATATATATATATATATATATATTAAAAATTAAAAATTCTAATAACTCACTGAGTAATTCTAATGGTTATTCCGGGATGTGTTCAAACAACATTATTGTAATGTTGGGCCGATGGAAAAAGCGTTGTAAGTTAAGAAGTAGCTCGACGTCTAAAAGCATAAAGAGGCGTGATGCTTAATAGCGTAGAAAAAAAGCAACATCAAAAAGCGTAGAAAAAATCGACAACAAAAAGGGTGGAGAAATTCGACAATAAAAAATAAAAGGCGTCGGCAAATCCTGACACCGAAAAAGACGACGCTTTTATGAAGCGTTGAGAAAAAAAATCTTGACGCTTTTATGCGACGAGAATCAACCAAAAAATCGTCGAAAAAACAAGGAGTTTGTAGTAGTGGCCATTTAGGCGTCCATATGCCCAGGACGCTTCAGGTGGACGCCCGGGACAGTTTTTCTTGTAGTGTAATTAGTATACGGAATTAAAAGAGATTAGAGAAAATGGCTTTATTTACATCCTCAACCTACATGCTTTTATCTCGGAACACGAGCTCGTCTAGTAGCGGCAAAGGCGCGGGAGCGTCGAGATATGTAGGGTAAGTTAGGGTGTGTATGATTGGGGGAGAGGATGCTTTCGGTCTTCGACGAGTTTTGATCTAGGAATGTGCTTTGTGTGTATGAGTGTGTAGAACTCAAAGTGTGAAGCAAAATGTGGGGATTTGAAAGGGTTGAAGCCAAGTTCAAAGGTTGAATGTGTTTGAAGTTGTAGGGTTGAAAAAGGTTGAAATGTGATGGAAAAATGATGATTGAAAGTTGTGATGTTAAGTCATGGGTGAAATGAAGAGAAGTGGGGGAGTATATACTATATATAGTCTCGATCCCAGTTTAGGGTTACTCGATCGAGTACTCTATGTTGTACTCGATCGAGTGGCTTGTTAAGAAGATGCCTGTACGGTTTTTGGGGGTCTACTCAATCGAGTTGAGACCAGGGCCGACCCTGAACCCTGTTTGATGGGGCGGCGGCCCAGGGCCCATGCTTGGAAGGGGCCCAAAAAGAGGGAAGAGTCTGATTTATATAACTATAGTAACAATTTAGCAATTAAAAGTAACAATAGATTTGTTTTAGTGTAGTTGGTGAACCAACATATCTAAGTACCTATAGTACGGGGAGGTCACAGGTTTAAAGCATGCCCTAAGTAATTGGTAGTTTTTTTGTCGTTACTCTTTATTTTTCTTACTTACGGAGTAGTTTTTTTATGTCTCTTTATTTTTCATTATTTAATGTAATTATCTTACTTAGTTTTTTTTATGACTCTTTATTTTTCCTTATTAATGTTTATTTTTCTTACTTACTGATTAGTTTTTCTTATGACTCTTTATTTTTCCTTATTTAATGTAATTATCTTACTTAGGTTTTTTATGACTCTTTATTTTTCCTTATTTAATGGGTCATTATCATCTTAGTTTTTTTTTATTGTGATAATTTTTTTGCCATATAAAAAGTAGTACTCCTTCCATATCTATATGTTCGTCCATTTTTATTAAAATACTTCTCACATATATATACTCCCTTCGTTCCATTTAATTGTTTACCTATTATATTCATTGTGAGGAGTATTTTAATCAAAAACAAACAATTGAATGAAATTGAGGGAGTATTAGATAAAGTGGAAGAACATATAGATACGGAGGGAGGATGATTTAAAGTAACTATTTTTTTTAGAATTCTAAACTAAGGATTCTTGTTGCTATCATTTTTCTTAAGGTTATTTAACGACAATAATATCAACTATAGGCCGTCTTCCCAAAATAATACCAATTTCAATAAATCCGAGAATAATCCGTATTATTGAAATAGTTAAACAAGAGTAGTATAAGTGACTTTATAACCTGCTACATCAGGTCACCTAATTAATATTTAACCTGCTACTTATCCTCCATCCTCCTCCTTAGACCCGGATAACGGGTGAGCTGTGTCGGGTCAGGTCACTTTCGGGTTATAATAATCGGGTTGACTTCGGGTCAGGTCAGATAATTTCGGGTTTGGGTCATTCTCGGGTTTGCTATTTTCAACTTTTTTAGGGATATCGACTAGTTTTCTATAATAATAGTCGGGTCAGTTTCGGGTTAGCTCGGGTCAAAATCATGCTTCAGTTCGGGTGTCGGGTCGGGTTCGGTTCGGTTTGGCTTATTCGGGTCGGGTCAGTTTTCTCAAGTCTACTCCTCCTTACTTCTCTCCTTCATCCTCTCTCTCCATTACCCTTCATCCTTCTTCCGTTTTTTTCTATACGTTTCGTTTAGATTACCGTGTTGATTTTGGTGTAGGATTGTGTTGTTAGTTAGATTTGGTGAGATTGAAGGAGGAGAAAGACCGAAGACGTTAATGACGTTTAATGCCTCGTACACTGAGTAAGTTAAAAAGAGTGAACATGAAACAAATTAAAGGCAAACAAGCAAGGTGAACGAGTTCTGCCGTTAACTGGTCATCTATACTACTCTGATTTAACTACTCCAAAAATACTTATTGTTCTCAGATTTATTAAAACTGAAATTATTTTCGGAAGACGCTCTATAGTTGATATTATTGTCATTAGATAAAATTAAAGGTGAAAAAGGAAGGTGGAAGGGTTCTACAGGTAACCGGTTACCCGTACTACTCTCGTTTAACTACTTCAATAATATGTATTATTCTCAGATTTATTAAAATTGATATTATTTTGGGAAGACACCCTATAGTTGGTATTATTGTTGTTAAATAACCCTTTTTCTTATTACTCTTTATTTTTCTTATTTAGTAAGGCCCCAATCAATTATCTTAGTTTTTTTTATTACTCTTTATTTTTCCTTATTTAATGGGTCTTTATTATCACAGTTTCTTTTTATTGTAATGATTTTTTGCTATATACTTTAAAGTAATGTTTTTTTAATTCTAAACTAAGGATTCTTGTTGCTATCATTTTATTTATACCAATAAATCAATGATCGTATTAAAACTATTTAAAAAAAAACAGTATCGAATAATTAATTATTTATGAGTCATTAATTTCAAGAATTGTAAATTTATACACTATCTATGAGTCATCATACTCATAATATCATTTGACGGCCTGAATCATTTGTTAAAGTGCCGCATGCTAGCTAGAATTGCATTGCAATGCCGTAAATTTAATAAAATTATAATAACAAGAAGTTATTGAAATATTTGTTGTTAGAAACGTAGTTAATGAAAATTACGGTCCAAATGAAAGTGTGAGAATGATATCAATGAAAATAATGAAAACAACGATTACGATTATTTTTAAAGGGGTCACGTTCTATTATTTCGCCTAGGATCTAATAATGAGAAATTTATAAATATCATTAATCAAGATCGACAATTTTGTAAAAAGTAAGTGGAGTGAATGTGCTTAACCTAACTTACCATAACAAACTATAATAAGGTATTAGTAACACTTTTGTAAAAAGAAATTCAAAGCAAGGTACGCAAAGTCAAAAGTTAACTTGACTTATTCTCCCTCTTTTTTATAATTAGCATAATCTGTAGTGTCATGTACATGCATATAATCAGTTGACGTCACTTTAATATTTATTTAGTAAAATACACATTTTTCTTTAGTTCGATCTTACGTAGGTAACATTAGTTTTATTATGGTAAAAGTAACACGAAGTTTCGTTTACGTACATGCATGAAATCTCTATTTACATACTACGTACTCTGATCCCTCACATTGTTCTATATAAACTCTCGTTTTCTTTGCCTTATTACTTCATCCATCATCTATAATCTGATCTTACAAGTTACAAAAAAATAGTCACCATGGTTTCCACTAACAAAATTATTCAATTGTTTATATTCGTGATTTTCATTGGTGGTTGTTTTCATGCGATTTATGCTACTCTCGAGCCAAAAAACTTGTCCATGTCTAATATGGACGAGTTTGATAAGTGGATTATGTACCACGGACGCCACTACGAAAATGTCGATGAGAAAGCAAAAAGGTTTCGTATATTTCAAGAGAATATGAAAAGAATCGAAGAATTTAATAAGAATGGTGTTGATAAATCCTACAAACTAGGGCCAAATGCCTTTAGTGACTTGAACACCGAAGAGTTCAATGCATTTTTATACGGGTTACAAGGCACCCAAAATCGATTCATTTGAACCAATTACTTCAAATTTGGTCGTGAATGACAACACTGTGGTTAACGAATGGGTCGACTGGAGGAAAAACGGTGCAGCCACACCTGTGAAAAACCAAGGGCATCACTGCAGTAAGCCAGTAAGTAATTTAGTTGTTTTGATTTCACCATCGGTCTATTCCTGTTTGTGAATTAAAATATTTTTGATTATAAAAAAAAACATTTTCGGCATATTTGCCAAATAAAAGAAGTTGAAATAGTTATAAGAAGTGAACACTGACATCATTATTATCTACCGAAATGATATGCCTATATATATGGTCGATAATAAAAATGTGGCTTGTTTGTAAATCGTACTGTATATGAATACTGAAATGAAATCATATAGTAGTAGTAGATGTCTTTGAGATGTTTTTGGTCATTAAAGCTACATATTTTTGCAATTTGGCTTAATTAATTCGATGCAATATGGTCTAAATCTGCTCATACTCACCTCTTTAATTTTTTGCATGTATATACGTATAACATACTCCTACGGTACCAAAATGATCTTCCCATTTCATTATTATACTACTCACAATGGAATAAAAATAGGAAGATGATCATACTGGTACAGAGGGAGTATGTTTTCGCATATTTAATTTCACTCATATCATTCGATTAATTTCACTTATGTTTTAACTGTTTTGATTTCACCATCAGTCTGTCTAATCGACGCGAGTCACCATGGTTTCTTTGATAAATCTTTGAATATGGTCGGAATCTGCTCATAATCCCCTCTTTAATTTTTGGCATGTATGTATTATAGACCCCTTGTTGTGTATTTTAGTAGAGTCTAACAACAACATTCACGAGTTGGTTCTTTCCTTGATTATATTATGTTGGGACTAGAATGTTGTTGGGCGTTTGCATCGGTCGCGGCCGTAGAAGGGATAAACAAGATCAAATATGGAAATCTGGTCTCGTTCTCCGAACAACAATTGGTCGATTGCGTTCATAAAAAGCCAAGCCTCGGATGTGAACCCACAATGATGAAAACTGTATACAAATATATCAAAGAACACGGTATATCCTCCTCCGGAACCGGAGGCTACCCCCGCGATTACAGTGGCAAGCCAAATGAAAAATGCTTTGCTAAGCACGTGAAGCATAAACTTAAAATCCACAAGTACCAAATCTTTTCAGGTAACACGACAATCCTAACGAAGGTCCTTAATCAGCAACCGGTAGTAGTGGGCTATGGATGCTCATTCGTTAAGTTTCAAGCACTACCAGAGCGGAGTTTATACCGGCACTTGTACAAGGGAACCTAATCATGCCGTCACGGTGGTGGGGTATGGCAAAGATGATGAAACGAAGAAGAAGTATTGGTTGATTAAAAATTCATGGGGTACGCATTGGGGCGAAGACGGGTATATGAGGCTCCTACGAGATGAGAAAATTTGTCCTATCACTCTCTAGATTAGTTATCCTGTCAATCCAATCTGGAAATAACTAGAATTATGTTAAAGATGGCGATATATAGGGCGTCATAAGGTGATAATAATGAATAAATTGAATCAAACAAGTGATGAGTTACCTATCATGCATATTGTAGATACGTTTGGAACAATAATAGTGAAAAATTACAAAATACCACCATATATTTACAGTATTTTACAAATTATCATAATGTATATATTTATAAATTCCCACCGTATTTTATTTCCGATCATAATTTAACGTCATTCTCGACTTACTTGGTGAATAATTTTATAATGACAAAAATACTCCATTAATACTAAATTACTCAAACTATTTGCTCTTGAACAAACAAAGATTCAACCTATCATTCATCAGTCATCGGACCCGTCACTAATTCACTATCATCATTTACCGATCTCCATTGGTGAGCCTAGGTCGTATGCTCCCAAAGATAAATAATTAAGTCCTATTACCTTTAACAATATAGTAGAGGTAAGTCGGATGTCGAATCCACAGGGAAGGCGATGTAAATTAATGTGTGAATAAAATAAATAAATCTAACAAGAATAATGGGGGTTTTGTGATTGAATTGTCTAATAACTAAAATAAGGAAAGTAAAATCACTAATAATGAGAATTCAGATGATTAAGAGTCTCGACTCAAAGAAAATCCACTAACTAGTTAAACGATTGATCATCGACTACTAACCTTTATTTAATCCTTGAGTATTCTATTGTGAAACTGAAAGTTTCAATTGTTCCGTAGATAATATTACTTAGGTCGAAACGCGATCCTAAGCAACCTAATTATTGAACAACCTAATCCACGCGTCTAGATTTAATTCAATAACAGCATGAACGATATGAACAAATCAATAGAAATAACGACCTTTAACACACGCGGTTATTGGTTCGAATCATATGTTTATTCCTCCTTTTACCCAATTACGATGAAACGCATACAAATAATTAGGTCTAAAGGTTGCAACTTTATCTAGTGAATTGAACAATTACGGATTCAAACACAAAGAATTGCAATAGATTGAAAATTGAAATAATCAATTGACCAAAAAGATTAAACAAAGAACAATCATAAAATTAGCACAAGGAATAAACAATACTCAATAATTAAACAAAGATTAAGAAAAGTCTCACAATAAATTAACCAGAAAGCTTCAAACCTTTGATCCGAGAAGGAAGAATTAGTTACACATAATTAGGGTTCTTCTCTTCTTTATTTTCTAATTGAATGTGTATTGATGATTGAATGATGAATAACATAATACTCCCTCGCTAATAGTATAAAATCTAATAATAATAAATATAGAAAATTATACTAATTTCCTAAATCTAATAATAATATAATAATAAATAATAATTAAACTGACATGGAACCCGAAGCAGTTCCGTCTTAAATTCCGAGCTGCGCTTTGACTTTTCACTCGGGTCGGTCGGGCCTGTTCTTCACATGCTTCGCCTTGAGCCCAAATCACATAAAAAAGAAACAAGAGTTCTAAAAAATCGTCTTTTCTCCAATAAAGCACAATTTACTTAATAAAACCAATTAGACGATTTCCACTCTAAATCCACACCTTTAATCACCCAATCTAGCTCAAATCTCCGTCGTAAACACATATAAAATACGCTAGATCAACTTCCCCACACTTAGACCTTTGCTCGTCCCGAGCAAAACTCGGAAACATCAACAATAAAACATCAACGGTCTTACAAAAGAAACATGGGAAGCTCGACATCAAACCACAAACTCATCTCTTCAATCACCCTCCTTATATCATCCTTAAAGTTTAAGCACAAGGTCACAATGACATGAAAATTCTCTACAACAACCAAAAAAAAAAATAGTAACCACAAAACAACACCCAAAATCATCGGAAAATGACACTACGCCCTTATTTCTCCGATTCCTAAACAAGATCACATGTGCTACAAATGACACCAATGGTAAAAAATGTATACCATAATTTCTCCACAACCCACACATGTGATCGACCTAAACACCTCTAAGACCTTAATACAACACAAAACAACATTTCAATCGCATAATATTTAGTGCTACGACTACACCGCACCGCGATTCTTCTCACCTTAACCAACTATCCTACCCAACCAACCTTCTAAGTCACCCTTCTTATGACACCACACCAAGAATGGAGAAAGTATTGTGATTTTTTTTTCCCTATATCCCTCATTTTGCCTAGAGTGTCCGCCCTTGCGGATTTTCACTCTAGCTTTTCATTTTTTTTCAAACTCACACTACTCTCGTGGCACGCAACTCGATTTTTCTTTTTACCCGGAGCGCCCTTTCGGGTTTTCACTCCGTCCTCGGCCACTTTTCCCATTCTTGCCTAGGTGCCCTTCCGGGTTTTCACCTAGCCGAGTTTATATTTTTGTTCTTTTTCCATTTTTTTCAGTCTTTTTTTTTCTTTTTTTTCATTTTTTTTTTGAATGAAGTAACGAAAATAAAGCATATCACACAAGTACAAAGCTATTACAAATCGGTCCGATTCTTCACCCCACACTTAAATGAAACATTGTCCTCAATGTTCCGAAGGACACAAAAGAGAACGCACCTCACGTGGCATTCACTAAAGCATATATTAATATGAGCATTCAAACCTTTGTCTCGTGAATGCGGACAAGCTCACTTCACCTTCACTATCTCCCTGAAACCTCAAGACGATAACCAACCAAATGACTCCAAAAAAATGAAATTAGACCTCAAATCATCATGCTTGGAACAATTATATAGTTCAGCCAAATTGGACACCGTTAAACTTCACGACTCAACCGAGATTAATATGCACTCATCAAAGTAATAGTTATAAGACCAACTTCTATCAACCCCGAATCGAAAAACTTCGTCTGTAAAAATATCAAGTCAACAACACAACCGACACGAAATCAACCGCGCGCTAACCGACATTAACTCAGTAGAAGGCAACACATACTCTGAAGTATGAAACTCAGCCGAAACTCACACAGCAACAACAAAACACAGCCACTAACACCAACTCAACAGCACAACCCACAAAAATCGAGTCATACTCGGAATCAAATTCGGGTTAATCAACTGAGACAAGGTCGAGTATGCCTACCTGATTCGCGAGTTTTGCTGTAAGCTCGTCATCCGACTAATTCTTCCACCACGACAGAAATACGGTTGTTGCCTGCCCCACACCTGCGCTCCAGCCGACCCATCAGCACCCTAAAAGCAATTAATTTCGCATCCCAACGCGCTTGACACTCCAAGTGCTCATGATTTTTCGTGACAACTTCGATGCGACCACTAGGAACTAGGAATTCTCAATCGACCAAAAAAAATCGCTTCATAAACACCAGTTGATGCACCCAATCATCCGATTACGTAAGAGGTTCGGATTTTTGGGTATTAATGGAGATTTGTGAATTTAGGATATAGAATATGGAATGGAAGGGAAAGGATATGGTTTGGAAGGTAATGGGTGAGCAAGAAAAGAAGGGATGGAATAGAATTGAAATTTATTAGGGAAGGAGGAAAATAGTGAAGGTAGATGATAGGTTGGGTTTGAATAAGAAAGAGGAGATTGAAGGAAGAAGATGAGAAGTGTTACTGTGTTCGTTTGATATTTTTGGATTTTTTTTTTTATTTTTTTTTTGAAAATAGAGGAGAACATACCTGTAGGGGAGATAAGCGCGCGACTCACGCATAAAATCCGCGACTCGCACAGTTTCCTGATTTTCAGCCTCCAAGACAACTCGTGGGAACCAAGTTACACTCGTGGATCACTTGTGTGTTGATCGTGGTATGCTCGAGGGACACGTCCTGCTCCGATTTGATCTAAATCCTTTGATCACTCCTCGATCATCCCTCGAGTTTAGCTAATTTTTCCACTCGTATTTTTCCACTTTTTTATTTTTTCACAAAACTACCTCCCCCTCTCTCACTTGCTCACTAGTCACTCTTTTTTTACTCTCGGCTCTCAAATTCAAACAAGATGGTGACATCAATCCGATCTGAAAATAGCTAAAGTTAGATAAGTAGTAAATAATAAAATTAACACAAACAAAATAAAAATTTAGAAAAACTAAAATAAAACAAAAACTCGGGTTGCCTCCCGCGAGCGCTCTTGTTTTACGTCATTGGCTTGACGTGGAAAGCAGATGCAATCTTCATTAATTGGGTCGAAAAGACCAATTCTCTCGACTGCTCCCTCCGTCCAACTTCAAGTGAAGTCCACAAACTAACTTAATCAAAAAAAAAAAAAAAATCATCACATAACAAAAAGCGGGTTGCCTCCCGTAAGCGCTGATTTAACGTCCCGCACGACGGAAAGGGGTCAAACAGCACTACCCCTTAATATGGTAACCCATTTTATATCAAGATCGGAACAAGTTAATGCTCGTAGGAGAAGGTCAAACAAGCTAGCAAAAGAGTTAGTGAAAGCCGTATAAAACATTATAATAAGAATATACCATACACACCGCATAAATATAGAGGTACATAGAACATCGGATTCATGGTATGGCTCTCTAGATAACGGCGTCATCTCAAACAATTTTTCTGTGTCCCTACTCCTTCTGGTCGTGTTTTTCAAATCCCATAATATACCACCCAATTCACCACCCAAAGAGGGATCAATAAAATATATGGGTAACGGTAAGTCTGATACGGGTTCCATATAGGGCACAGTCAATAAATACGAGTCACCTTCCTCTCCCTCATCATCTAGTGGGGCACCCTCGACATGAGTAAGGGAAGTAGGATACTCAATTTTGGTCACATCATCACGAAAAATCGATTCATGTTTAGGAGACTCAAAGTATTGGGGAAGTTCAAGAATTAAAGTGGTTATCTCTAATTCTCGAGCATTGTTAACCAGAACATCAATTACATCCCATTTTTCATTACGACCTAACTCAAGAAATCTACCATCACTTTCAACTTGTAAATCGATTTGAGTTGCACGATTAAAGTTATGGTAAATCGCTACCAAGAGTTGTTCGTTACTCAAAGATAAATATTTGCGTTCTAGCACATACTCCGTGAGTCTTTCAAAATAGTGATGTAGTAACTCATTATCAACTTGGGGACAACAAAAACTCATTTCTAGATGACAAACAAAAAGACCCTTAATTAAAATATATATCTACAAGAGACAAAAAAAAAAAAAAAAAACAAAAACAAATAATCACACAAAAACAACTAATTGCCTTCCCCGGCAACAGCGCCAAAATTTGGTGAGCCTAGGTCGTATGCTCCCAAAGATAAATAATTAAGTCCTATTACCTTTAACAATATAGTAGAGGTAAGTCGGGTGTCGAATCCACAGGGAAGGCGATGTAAATTAATGTGTGAATAAAATAAATAAATCTAACAAGAATAATGGGGGTTTTGTGATTGAATTGTCTAATAACTAAAATAAGGAAAGTAAAATCACTAATAATGAGAATTCAGATGATTAAGAGTCTCGACTCAAAGAAAATCCACTAACTAGTTAGACGATTGATCATCGACTACTAACCTTTATTTAATCCTTGAGTATTCTATTGTGAAACTGAAAGTTTCAATTGTTCCGTAGATAATATTACTTAGGTCGAAACGCGATCCTAAGCAACCTAATTATTGAACAACCTAATCCACGCGTCTAAATTTAATTCAATAACAGCATGAACGATATGAACAAATCAATAGAAATAACGACCTTTAACACACGCGGTTATTGGTTCGAATCATATGTTTATTCCTCCTTTTACCCAATTACGATGAAATGCATACAAATAATTAGGTCTAAAGGTTGCAACTTTATCTAGTGAATTGAACAATTACGGATTCAAACACAAAGAATTGCAATAGATTGAAAATTGAAATAATCAATTGGCCAAAAAGATTAAACAAAGAACAATCATAAAATTAGCACAAGGAATAAACAATACTCAATAATTAAACAAAGATTAAGAAAAGTCTCACAATCAATTAACCAGAAAGCTTCAAACCTTTGATCCGAGAAGGAAGAATTAGTTACACATAATTAGGGTTCTTCTCTTCTTTATTTTCTAATTGAATGTGTATTGATGATTGAATGATGAATAACGTAATACTCCCTCGCTAATAGTATAAAATCTAATAATAATAAATATAGGAAATTCTACTAATTTCCTAAATCTAATAATAATATAATAATAAATAGTAATTAAACTGACACGGAACCCGAAGCAGTTCCGTCTTAAATTCTGAGCTGCGCTTTGACTTTTCACTCGGGTCGGTCGGGCCTGTTCTTCACATGCTTCGCCTTGAGCCCAAATCACATAAAAAAGAAACAAGAGTTCTAAAAAATCGTCTTTTCTCCAATAAAGCACAATTTACTTAATAAAACCAATTAGACGATTTCCACTCTAAATCCACACCTTTAATCACCCAATCTAGCTCAAATCTCCGTCGTAAACACATATAAAACACGCTAGATCACCATCACTCACCACCAGTCCACCGTTAATACTTCCGCCAGTCGACACCGCGGTCAAAGCTCGGACCAAGGGAAAACCGAAGCATGGCGAAGGCGGAG